>OX336388.2:859649266-860899266 GCA_946902985.2 Meconema thalassinum
AGTAGAATTTCAATTTCTCATCTAATATAGTTGGGGATAAATTCATTCGACCTGAATGTTATCAATGAAGAGTTATTTTAAAAGCCGGCGATGTCGTACGACTCGGGAGTACCGTGGAGCTCTCGTGTCCTTTAAAAATTCCGTGAATCGAACCCTCTAAATCTTGAAACTAGGAGCCAATTACTCAACCACCGAGAAAGCAAGAAACCCAAGATTAATTTCCCACACAAAGTTCACGTGTGTGAATACGGCTGGTTCAAGGTTCCAGAGTACAGAATGAACATACTGTAATGAATTGCGTCCAGTCATTCTGACAGAACAGGTCCGAACACCATACCAAGGTCAACTTGATAATTGAACAGCAATTATATTTGAGTCTCAAACTAGTATTCTTTTAATGAGCGGAGTGGAGGCTAGACAGATGTTTCCCGGCTCACAAGATACACTGCTGCCCCGATACGATGCGACGCCATGATGCGTACGTCACAGCCTGGCATTTCGTCATCATGAAATATGGAGAGCGGTGCATTAGGGTGCATGTAAGCGCAGATAATCCAGGACTGGCCACAACTATAATTACAATTGCTCCAGCTACCTACTGATATGACAGCTAACATATACAACACACTGATTCTGGTCCACACAATTGTCCCTTTACACATCCACGAGATTAGTGCTCGTCGCATTATCACAATGCCTCTGGAAAACAGAGCTCTTCAACCAGTAGCTCGTATGTCGTATATAACCCTCTAGTAAAGTGTCAGCTAAGTTCCGAATCTCCACAGTCCTAAATGATTATGTTTCGTTGGTTGGTTCCTCAGTTTAGGGGCTGCAACAACGCGGTCATGTAGCCCCGTGTACTCTGGGTGTGTGTAGAATCTGTCTGATAACCGATGTTAATTGTGATGGCTGTATTAGTGTGTGTTACCTGTTTTTAATTCAAGTAAGGACTGCAGACATTCAATTTTCAAGTAGTTCCAACTTTTGCTACCAAATGCCACCGTCAACGACCAACTAGTTATGAACTTTGTTACTAGATGCCACCGCAGTCGGCCCCCGGCGACGAACGTTGTAACCTAAGAGCGTTAGTCAAATATAACCTATAATTTAGCTTCACAGGGACCGCCTGCTTTACTTCCCCTCCGAAGAATGGCATACTGAGGGATTTTTAACGCTTTTAAAAAATCCGTTGATTACGGCCGGGTTTGAACCCGCAACCTTGGGCATAGAAGCTCAGCATGGTACCAACTACGCCGCCTAATGATTATGTTTCTTTACTGTATTAATTATATGAATGGTAACTTTTAGTCGGTCAACAATTCCTAATTACAATGGGCGGGAATATATGAATAAGAATATAAGAATTGTTATTTTATGAAGCGGAGCAGCCTCTCGTATCACAGTTTAAAGATACAAATTTAGTTTATTTAAAATGTATACGTAGATGCTTAATAATAAAAATAAAAAATAAAATTAAACAATAATTTTATTATAATAACTAAGATTCGGAAGTTAGCTTATTTTGACCGTAATATGTAAAGTAAGAGCGAATGAAAAGTCCCTGAACCTGTTTAAAGCAATTTTATTTTGTCTATAAGTGCATATTTTAGCAATTTTTACGGGATTTTGTCACATTTTCCTAATTTTAGTGATATGAAGGTCATACTTGGTTGCATTTTGAGCATTTTTGTTTAAATTTTGACTAGGTACATGTTATCTGGGTGGAGTGTTAAACACGGGAATTGTAAATGGTGCAGTAGATGTTTCTCTGTTTTCCGGAACAGGTTTAGAAGACCTGATTCCGAGAAAATGTTTCTGTACGGATGTCTCATCCGTGAGATGCCAGCCCAAGAGACAAATTTAGCTCAAAGCAATTAGCAAACAAGGGAACTCCGAATTATCTCACGGGCATCCGATAGGCATTGTAGCTCTATCAGTTTCCGTGATTACATCTGTCTGCTGTATTACCGCGTTTTATGTTGGTAATACGCCAATACTTGCAGCACATCCCTATAATGTATAAGTAATATTTCAGCTAGTTCGCCTGCATATTTCGAACGTTATTATTAGGTCTCAAACACCCGAACCCAAATAATAATAACAATTTAAAAAATATGCGGAATACAAAAATTAAAAAATAAATTAAATTAAGTTTCGATATGAGAATTGATTATGGTTAAATAATTACAGACAATAACTTATTTCCTTAGCGGCTTCGGTGGCGTAGTTGGTAGCATGCTGAGCTTCTACGCCCAAAAGTCGCGGGTTCAAACCCAGCCGAAGTCGTCGGATTTTTTAAGAGTCTTAAAAGTCCCTCGGTATGCCCTCCTTCGGAGGGGAAGTAAAGCCGACGGTCCCATGTCATAGTTTTGTGGCATGATAAAGAACCTTCCACTAATTACACCTGTGTGAAGCTAAATTATAGGTTATATCTGAGTAACGCTCTTAGGTTCCCACGTTCGTCGCCAGGAGCCGACTGCAGTGGCATCTAGCAACAACGTGCAGAACTACTTGGTCGTTGACGGTGGCGTTTGGTAGCAAAAGTTAGAACTACATGAAAATCCAATGTATGCAGTCCTTACTAAAATTAAAAACAGATAACACACACTAATACAGCCATCACAATTAACACTGGTTATCAGACAGATTCTACACACACCCAAAAGTACACGGGGCTACATGACCGCGTTGTCGCAGCCCCTAAACTGAGGAACCAACCAACTTATTTCCATTGAAGCATGCAACATGGCTATTATATTTTGGAGTCATTTGTCAATAAAAAGCACGCAGGAGGCCATGAAAGCCAGCAAAGAGAATAATTATTGTTGACGCCATAGACTAAACGGCTATTGGCTGCATTAATGAAATTATACACTCTTTGCATGAAGTCACACTGCTAATAGTAGTGTAGCAATTTTAACGTGGAGGCATTTATTTATGAATTCCCACACTGCATGTAAATTTTACAATACTTAAAGTAGCAAGTGTATGAAACAGGCCCAGGGACATGACAGGATTCCCCATAATTTCCCATGTCACCTATAGCTTGGATCCAGGCCATGGCCAGGCCCGGCACTGAGGACCGGCCGAGAGTCGAGGTGGCCTTGAACGGAACAGGTAGTTAGGTTCTTTGTTTGCATTACTTTCCACCATGGTCATTTTCAAGGTGTATGTGAGTATACAATCATGTCTATTGTTACGCGCGTTCATATAGCTCCTCCCACTAACTAATTCAAGGAGAAGGAAACGGGAGAAAGTAGTGGCATGGATCTTCACACAGCGGGTCGGTTATAGTATGAAGAAATCCATAGTGTCGCCTAAACATATTCGTATCAGTATTCTTTGATGAAAAGATTGAGAGACCTGTCAGGAAAGATACATCGTTCACGTTCGGAAATGGAGCAAGAAATAAAGTAAACATTATGTAAAATATTGTTAGTTTAACTCACTTTTATTGTTATCCACCAGAGGTCACGATTCGATTTACGGCTATGCCACGAAATGTAATTCTGGGCTGAGGGCTGGGACGAGACACACTCAACGTCGTTAAGCAGAACTGGGAATGTGTGTTCGATTCCAACCTCAGACATCCTAAATATGCAGAGCGGTGCATTAAGGTGCATGTAAGCGCAATCTCCACTTGAAACTCGTTCCATCGCAATTCGTGAGCCTAGCGGCGCGCGCGAGTTTAAATAATTTCACCCGACCTCAGCAAATTTTCGTTACCTTCCAACTTCCCAGACATACCAACTTCCCAGACATAAAAATTAGCTAATGTTCATCACTTTTGATACCAAACCCGGTTGTAAAATTAGCTACTTTTTCGATACTTTCGTTATAGGAAGACACCCTGTTGTTGGACACCCGAACAAATAACCAAAAGCTTTCACCTGTTATACTTAAGGATTACAGTCACATCATTTAGAAAAATAATTAACAGATAACTATAATTAAAGAGCCCTGCGCGGATGCGGATATCCGCGGATAATGTTTCGAGTAAATTTGCGGATAGTTTTTAGAATACAACCCGAACTTGTTCAATATCATTACTAGGACCCAGATGTTATGACATATCATATTTTTCTGTTATGACAAATGCAAGATGATGTTTTAAGTTAATCTCATTCAAATTATGTTATTAAGCACAATTAACACCCTGAACTGAAAAGGGTTCCAATTCTGGCAGTATAACATTCATTTTAAACATAAGACATGCCTTACATAACCTAGGGGAACGAATTTCTCCTCAATGCTTTAATACTTTATGCTTTATTTAATTAAAAATATTAATAATAATAATAATAATAAGTTACTTTTATTGCACCCAAATGGCCATAAAATACAAATTATTCAAGTAATTACAAGTTTGCGTTCTGGTGCCTTGGTTTGCATATACTGTAATTGGGTTTTTTTTTCCACACAATTCTATGTGGTAGCGTCCACATGTTTGTCCGCATGAGTTGCACTCACGCGTCTCAACTGGCTCATGGTATGATGTGTTCCAGAGATGAGATGATGAAATCCGTGTACCGCCATTCCGGTAAACACGTGCCTCATCTCAAAACTGGATGTGGTCCATGTCCGATCTATCATGGCCCCCGTTCCATAAAACTTTGGGGGTATTTCTTCTCTTCTTGCTTTTAATGTTGATAAAAGATTTTCCGAGGCTCGAGTGCTGGGAAGAGTCAAAAGTGTACTTAGGTCCTCGATAAGGAATGTTTCTTTTGCGAGGAGGTAGAGGAGTCTGGAACGTGTAGTCTTTGACACTCCTAGTGCTCTTAGGATGTATATGTCTTTACCCGTTCTAATACGGATAGGTTCTTTTCGGTGAGATGCAAGCATATGATTTCTATTCCATACGTTATGTATGGGCATTATTTTAGCTCTGAAGAGCATCACTGCTGTTTATAAGTTGAGGGATTTAATGTGGCCGATCTCATGCATCACCCTTGCTGCTTGCATCGCTTTCTCAGTTATATGCTTCGTGGAACAGTTTGCAGCGTGATGCCTAGATATTAAAAATATTATTGCAATGCTAGTCGATTCGGATAATAAACGTGCGGAAGCGGATAAGTCGTGCGGATGCGGTGCGGATAACGTTTTGCTCATCTGCTCAGGGCTCTAACCATAATAAGTTCAATTATTAAAGGGAAGCAAATGTAAACAAACTGTCACCCCACTCTCGCGCATCTTGCAGCAAGATGTGATGCTCCGAAATGTCAGACCTTCCTGTCACATACAAGCAGCATGAGCGACTTGACGGTAATGGGCGGTTGTGACGTCATGCTACGTCACGTCACTTCACTTCACTTGAGGCCAAGGACATTGTATGAGCAGCAAGCCGGAGACATGGTGATGGATTGGAAAGCGAGATGGCACATCATCCCTGTACAAGAGCCGATCCAACCTTGTCAGGAGATGCTCAACTACAACACCCCTCCAAGTCATTCATTGAAGTCGATAAACGAAACAATATTACCTCTCTAAACGGTTCAAACCCGGCCGAAGTCGTCGGATTTTTTAAGAATGTTAAAAATCCCTCAGTATGTCTTACTTCCGAGGGGAAGTAAAGCCGGCGGTCCCTTGCTATAGATTTACACTAATTACACTTGTGTGAAGCTAAATTATAGGTTTAATTTGACCAACGCTCTTAGGTTCCAACGTTCGTCGCCAGGAATAGACTGAGGTGGCATCTAGTAACCAAGTTCTGAACTAGTAGTCGTTGACGGTGGCGTTTGGTGGCAAAAGTAGGAACTACTTGAAAATTTAATCTCTACAGTCCTTACTTGAATTTAAAACAGATAACACACAATAATAACTTACAGCCATCACAATTAACACCGGTTATCAGACAAATTCTACATACAACAAAGTACACGGGGTTAAATGACCGCGTTGTCGCAGCCCCTAGACTGAGGAACCAACCAATCAACCAACCAACCAAGGCCCTGCAAGACGCGACAGACATTTTTAGAAAATCCACATCTTCGGGTTTGAAGGCTAGCATTTCGCCAACTGTACATTTCTGCCCAGTATCAAATAATGAACAGTCCAGAAACATATAAACGGATGGGTTAGAACTTGCAGTAGCACACAAGAAAAAGCGGCCATTGTGTCATTTAGCATCTACTGTACATGCTCACTTGAAATACCGCTGCCAGATAAAGGCACAAGGGATGAGAGAATAATCCTGATTCACGAAGTCTTTGTACCAACAAAAAAATATATTTTAAAACCTGCCGTCTCTCCGGAGGTTTATTAATGATGCTGTCACGGAGTTGAACGACGCTAGCAAGGGCTTAACACATTGAATTACATACGTACGCAGCACAAGGGGCAAAAATAAAACAAAAAACCCGACCAGTCGACTAGGCTTTATACCGTAAAAAACCGGATTACAAGCTGTGAGAATAGAATCTCTTCACTTCAGGGTGTCAACTTCCGTAGCAGTAATCAATAAAACCAATTACTTCAGCCATCTCTTCCCGGCCAAAGGCTGTCCCGTCCTGTTCATTACGCCATTATTTTATATTAGCGCTATCGCCAAAAGGGAAACCGTGTAGCCCGTCAAAAAATAAATGCCTAAAATATGACACAGAAAAAAATATAACTAAAACAAGATCAGGCCACGTTATCTGAAAATACAAAAAAATTATGTTATTATGAATGACGGTGTTCTTATTTGATTTAGTTCATACAGTGATACATCGGACCTAACGGAGTTTCATTGCCCAAAAGCCATAAAGATGAATGTCTTGGGTAGTGAAGAAAGAAATGTTTTTGACCGGCGAAAGGCTTGTTTCCTTTAGGGGCTTGGACAGAGGGGTCGTCAGCCCAATGTTTTAGAGTGAAAAAATTGTCTATGTTACGGTATTGTGGAGTCAGTAGTAGGCCAGTGTGAATTTGTAATTTACGCTAGGGTCGAGAAGAAGGCGATCGTGTTCTTTAGTTTGGAACACTCCTGGCATTAGCTAGGAGGAGAAATGGGAAACAACTCTAAACCACTTCCAAGATGGCCGAGTTGAGGATTGAACCCATCTCATCTTATTTTTTCCTCAATTGTACCCCACGTTCCAACCCATAGACCAGGATTGAGAATCGAACCCAGGACCTTTGGGACGGGAGCCTCAATGCGTATCCCAAGAACACAGAAGATTTGAGGCGCATGTTTAAAATAAAAAAGGAAGAGTGAAGAGAAGAAAGAAGGAAAGCCGTGCGTGCCTAAAGTCACTCAAGTCATAACAAACTCGGGTTCTCGCTTCCTGTACTCACTTTATGGTCGGCTCTATGGCACAATGGGTATGACGCTAGTTCAATATGCTCAAGGTTGTGGAGTCGAATGCGAGAGATCCGTATTATTAGATTTACTGGAACGTTAAAGATCCCTTCCAGGGAGAAATTCTGCTACATCGGTGTCTCTTTAGGAAATAATTCATGATGAAAACAAATCATATATATTATTTCAGTAGTAGAGATCCCTCCTGCGGCAGTCTTAAAAAATGAGCATTCAAATGAAAGAGAATATACATTAGCAGTGACGAATTGCACTCTAATTCCATAAATATCAATAACTTCTTTAAAAATGGCTTTTAAAAAATGTACGAAGTGTGCGATTTGCAGATACTGTCGATGTATGAAAATACGCTCCATAATATAGCTGTCCACTTCACAGTTTGGTCACTGTGATGCCTGTTTCATGTCATTTTAACATTATGAGGTCTTTCCTTTAACATTTTGCATGGATTTCAGAAACAGTATATCAAAGGAATGAGTACTTAAATCGTATAATTTCATAAATATCGAATAACCGGTGAGTGTTATAGCACACTCAGCACACAAATGGCATTATCAGGACAAATTGCATTCTAATTTCTTAAATATCAATGTTTGTAAGAAGTGCTCGATTTGCTAAACCTATTGGGGAAAGTGTGGTTTATGAACATGCGAGATTTCCTCGCACGGGTCCGCTAGTAAATACTGTATCTCAGAAACAGACTAACGTGTCACATTATGCCAACTTTTCAGGAGAGCATAAAAACTGTAGAAAATGAACTCTATGTCTGACTGCATGGCTAACACTTGAATTAGGCAGCAAAAAAACTATTGACATTATTAAAGTTGTATAACCCCTTTATTGGTATTTCCTTTAGAATTAACGCAATATTCAGTCAGGACTGGACTTACGTTTTTTTTGGCTGTACTTATGAAATCGTTTTAGGACTTAAGACTGGACTTGCGTTATATTGGCTGTACTTATAAAACCAGGTTTAGGACTTAGCACTATGACAAGGTGTGTTAATGGGACTTGCGTTTTAATGTATTCTTAACGCTTCAGAACCAAAATAACGTAAGTGGATTAACGTTTGTCTGGCTCAATCATAGGTTGGGACTTACGTTCTTACAACCCTTAGTACAAACAAAACGCGATGTTTCACCGGACTTAAGTTGTAATGGCTTAATGTAGAATCAAATTCTACATACACTGATGTAATAATCTGAAAATCGTAATTTTTGGACTTATGTTCGTCTGGTTCTGAGGTACAGAATATAAGAGCGTTAAAATCCTTCAGTATGCCTTCCTTCGGAGGGGAAGTAAAGCTGGCGGTCCCATGTCATAGATTTATGGCATCTAAAATATCCTTCCACAGACTAAACTTGTGTGAAGCTAAATTGTTAGATTAGATTTCGTCGGAACGCTCTATCAAAGTTCCAACGTTCACCACTAGGTATCATTGATATCTGGTGGCGAAAGTTGGAACTACTTGAAATTGAACGGAACTTGTAGCTCACCCTAAGGGTGTCCGCTGGAAGCAGATACAGACACAGGCGAGCCGAACATGTCCTCGTTCACTTCCGGCACTAAAAGCCATACGATAAATAAATATAAATACTGGAACGTTCAAGATCCCTTCCAGGGAGATAGTCTGCTACATCGGTGTCTCTTAAGGGAAGAATTCATGATAAACTAATAAATATAAAACAAAAATAATGGAATTAAGCCGAAAAAAAATTACAGACCCCTATTGACTTGATTTTGGCAGGTGAAAAGCTAAAGGAATTAGGAGACTTTTGCTACTTAGGAAGCACAATAAGCAGTGATGGACGAAGTAGAGAGGATATAACAAATAGATTGGTTCAGGCAAGGAACGAATTTCTAGAGAAAAGAAATCTGTTGACATCAAATATAGATTTAGGTTGTGGGGTTTGAAGCCATTTTTCAGTGTTGCCTTAGTCGACCGTCACTGCTCCAAGAGGGAAGTAGATACTACTCGCAGCTACAGAACGGAAGACATCCAACCAGATCAGTAATAGCCTGCACTATACAGTACAACCATAGTTGACTTTTAAGTCACTCCAAACAGGCAAATTCCGGATTTCAATCACTATTTTAGCATTCCACACAACATCACAGCCTACGCTGAAAAGTTGCATTACCAATACTGCAAGTAAATAATTGTACATATTGTAAATATTTTCACCTATGTTTTCAAACATAGATTTTACAGCCTAAGTGTAATGGATCTGATGATGATCGCTTGACGATCGAAACTGGTCATCCTAGTGTATTTATTAATCCCATGTAATTTTTTTCAGGATTAGGGCATAACCCAGCTCTTTTGGGTACATTCATGTTGACCGACTGAAAAGCACCAAACTTTTGTTTTATAGATTTAGATATTAGAATGCCGTTTGTGAGATCTTCTGCTAGCCGACACCGTCCGACTTGGGAGTGCTGTGGATTTTTTTCCGTCCTTTAAAATCCGACTTCCTCGCAGGAATCGGAATTTTGTGATTAGGAGGCGAACACTCTACCACTGATCCACCATAGTTCCAAGCTATTCCGGGGATGAACTTTCATAGCGTTTTTGTTGCTGTTGCTTATTTTATGGGCTGCGACATCGTAGTCATTTTGCCCCGTGTATCTGTGTGTGTGTGTAATTTGTGTGATACCCTGTGTTATTGTAAATTGGGGATAGGAATATGAAGGAGGCGGTCGTGGCCGTACGTTAGGAACCATCACAGCATTTTCCTGGAGTGGGGGAGCTCCGGCAAACCACTTCCTCTCCTCAGATTTGCCTCACGAGGCTGAGTGCACCCTGTTCCAGCCCTCACACCAGAATTAAAATGAATTGGCAAAGTCGGGATCGAACCCGGACCACCAAGGCGACAGCCAAGAACGCTAGCAGTTACACAACGAGGTGGTGGAACTTCCATAGCACTAATCAATGAAACATCAGAATTGCTCACGGCCCAGCCGGGTATTAACTCAAGATATTCTAAACATAACTTCGCATTTCCCTGATGAAAGTGTTGGCCGGACTGACGGACGCCCTACAACAATGAAAAGGAAAGGAAGGAGTAATTACGCTCAGCACCTCACTACCACGCACCAAGCAATAAAAACTGCAATCCACTCTCGAGTTCTCCCTCACGGTTTAAACTCCCAGATTAAGTTATCGCTGGGGTGGCAAGTTTTATCACTGCACCACCATCACCGTAAACCCCCGTTTAATGTTCACTTAAACTCGGAATATTACCCTCCACCCGCAAAAGGAGTTGATTTGGTAAGAAATGAAAGTGAGGTTTGTACTGAAATAAATTACAGCCCCATGAGAAGTAATGTGTACCATTAAGCAAATGCGCCAACAAGACGATTAGACATTCTATGTGCACCCTTAACGAGCGTCATCCATCACAGCATTTCCTGACACTAATTATCCATTTTCTCAGTCGTGCCCGCAGACTGTGAAATAATAATGATGATGATAATAATAATAATAATAATAATAATAATTCTCAGAAAAATATTTGGAGCAATGCACAGAGATGGCATATGGATGAAAAGACCTACCAAAGAGCTATACGAGTACACAGACAGACTCACCGATATGATCAGAAAACGCAGACTAACTTTTTACGGGCACAAACAGAGGATGAACAACAACAGACTTACAAAGAAGATCTCTGATGTAGTAAACAGCTCAAGCAGGAAAACTAATTGGTATCATGAAATAGAGGAAGACTTAAGGTAGGTGGGGATCGACAACCAAATGATTGGAGACAGAGGAGAATTCAGACACAGAATTAAGAATACAACATTTAAAACAAATGAAAAGATGAAGACGGGAATATTGTGGACAGAACGAAAACAGGAGCACAGTCAAAAGATGAAGAGATTTTGGGAAGAGAAGAGGAAGAAGGGAGATAAGTGAAAATTGTGTCATCATGAGATATTTAAGTTCAAACACTGTCTATGAGGGCAAAAATGATATAATAATAATAATAATAATAATAATAATAATGTTAGGTTGTACTGAAATAATTGAACCTTGCTCGTAGGAGCCGGTCATTGAACGTTCACCACCAAAAAAAAAACTGCGAATAATTGTTGTTAATTAATTTTAGGTCTTAGAACATCTAGGTCATCATAGAGATGCCCCGTGTGGTTGGTGTGTGTTGTTCTTGTCTGATAACTTGTATTTATTTGGTGGGAGGGGACGGGGGAAGGAGGGGGGGGGGGGGTAGCGCAGTGGTCAAATTGTTTGCCTCTTACAAAGGTGGACCAAATTCAATTCCCGGTCGATGCATGCGACGAATTGAAATGCTATGGCCTGTGGTTCGGATTCCACGCAAAAAGGCGGTCCAGTGGCTCATGATCGCATGCTTATCGGTCACTTAATACTACAATCTTCTTTCCTTTCTTGTATTTATTTTTTGACAGTAGCTGTGTGTGTAACTGTATCAGGGACAGGAATGAGGTAGGTGCCCCGGGATTTGAAGTAAGGTACTATCCCGGCATTTGTCTGGACGGAGTGTGGAAAACCCGGGGGAAAACCACACCCAGGATAACCACTGACATAGCCAGAATTCGAGCCTGCTATCTCCGGACATGATGCAGCTGCCTTCACGACCGTGGTGCACGATAACGAGCACTGCTAAGCCTCGAGACAGAAATAGAAATAAATGAATGAATGAATAAATACATTTCTGTTGCGAACTCTGTAGAATGGGTATGAACTCCACTATCGGCCATCTTTGAAATGGTTCATCATTTTTATCTCCAAGCGAATGCCGGGACAGTACCTGACAATAGCCCACGCCCTCTTCCTTCCTTCAAACCAGGCCGAAGTCGTCGGATCTTTTAAGAGCGTTAAAAATCCCTCGGTATGCCCTCCTTCGGAGCGGAAGTGGAGCCGGCGGGCCCATGTCATACATTTATGGCATGTTAAAGAACCTTCCACTAACTAAACTTGTGTGAAGCAAAATTTGTAGGTTAGGTTTGATTAATGCTCTTAAGTTCCAACGTTCGTCACCAGGCGCCGGTTGCGATGGCATCTAGTAGACTAGTAGCCAAATTCATAGCTAGGTCTCGTGGACGGTAGCATTTGGTAGCGAAAGTAGGAACTACTTGAAATTATCGTCAGCAGTCCTTACTTGAATTAAAAACAGATAACACACCGGAAGATTGTAGTTTTACGTGACCGTGAATCTTGTGATTATGAGCCACGGGACCTCCTTTTTACGTGGAATCCGAACCACAGGACATGGCATTTCACTTCGAAAATCTCACATGCATTGACCGGGAATCGAACCCGGACCGCCTTGGTGAGAGGCATACAGCTAGACCGCTGAGCCACCACCGGTTATTAGACAGATTCTACACAGACCCAAAGTACACGAGACTACATGACCACGTTGTCGCAGCCCCTAAACTAAGGAACCAACTAACCAACCTCTTCCTTCCAATGCCTTCTCCAGTTTCATCTCCATTCATTTCATCTCTCATTAACTCCTCTGATAAGGTTGGCTTCAGGAAAGGCATCGGGGCGTAAAATCCATCCGGCAAATATAAATGTATTGCAATTCATCCCTGACGCTGTCGGAGCAAATACATGAATATGTAGGCTATTCTAAAAGGAAGAACGTTAACGGTTATTCCACGCGGCATGGCAGCTGGTGGTTGACAAATATCTCCGCCACTAAAGACAATAGTGTTTGACGTCATTCAAGTAGGTCAAGTAGTAGTACGATCCAGCTGTGTCGGGTCCACAGCTGCCGGACTGCAGACACTACCAAATTACACTTTCTCCACGTTCTGACACTTCCTCTTCTTATATTTAATGTCACCATTAGGCTAAACGAGGCTGTCCCACTCAAGTGACTTATTGTACAGTAGATCGACATTTCGCTATTCGCGTGTCTCCACTAGGGTGCAGGGCCGTATAGAGCGACCGTGGGCCCCAGGACTAGAACTTCCGGGCCCGTTTATTATTCGTCCCGCCACATTATCCTGGAAGTATCAACCCCCCCCCACGCACACACAATTTAGTATATCTAATTAAATATGAGTTTCCTTGTTCTTTCGTTATTCAGAGCTCTATTATTGTCTCCAATTGAATGTTTTATTCTACTTCTTGATCTTGATTGACGTAGAATTTATCATTGTTGTATGTGGCTGTTTATGCTCACCACAAGGACAAGCAAGACGTTTTTCAGAACCATGCTAGAAATAAATTGAATTTTCAAATATTGATTTTGAAACGTTCCACCTGATAGAAATTTAATTTTAATACGGTATGCCATACGTTAAATTAATAACTCTGGAAACTTTGGAATTTTCCTGCAGGAGAAGCTAAAAACATCCTGATTATCATAAAATTCATTGTATGTTCTCTTTATGACGTTTTGCAGACTTGTCACTAGTTGCTGTTACATTAAATAATACTAGTGAGCGCGTGGGAGCTTTCGCAACGTGAATGTAGGTTTCTGGGGTTGAATGCGGGAGAACGAAGTTTTAAATATTGAAGAAATTTATTTATTGTTGTTAAACGGCATACGTACATTAGAAGAACACAAAGAATTACGTAGAACAGTGTTTTGTACTTGTCACAGCACCTCTTTGTAGACAATTTTCGATGTTACAACGAATTCATCGGTTATTGTTTGCTCGGGAGTTTCGTCTACAGCATTTTTTACATTTGTGAAGGATTGAACCCTACAGAAAGTCTTGGCGAGACCACACCGGAGCCATCTGCTGAGAGACTCCTCAGCTAGCAGTACGCCACGCTACCCAGCACTCTAGCGGCAGGTTGGCCTAGCAATACGCCACGCTCCAGCCAGGTGGCTGCCGCCGACGCACTGTCCTGCGCTCTAGCAACAGGCTCGCCAGGTTACGGTGCTCCCATTGTAAATGTAATTTTTTAAGGTATTTATTTAATTGTGAGGCATTTAAAGAGGAAGTGAGTGCGTTTCGGGCACACATGGGGTTATGCGGAACCCGTAGGTACCCCATATGTGTAGGTTGGTGATAACAGGATCTTATTTTCGGTACAAAACCAGAATGGGACCTTAGCAGAATAATATAGGGAGGATAGCCTTGACGGAAGAATTCAAAAATCTTTAGAAATTACGTTCAGTTAAATGTTCTCCTTCGGGCTCTTCTACCGCCACGGGCCCCTCAACAAGTCAGGGCTATAGCCCCGTTTGCCCCACCCTCTAGTGAGGCCTGCTAGGGTGTCGCTCTTCATCAATCTTTGGACGCACCTTTTATTGAACGAAATATCGATGAAAACTTCAATCACGAGGTGTTTTGAGGATGAAATCATGCTTGGATCTGTTCCGCCCAATCTGTGGTAACTGAGGAAGGGCCAACAAACCTGATAGACATAGGGATTATACCAGGTGAGTCAGCTGCCCCTAATAATTTTGTTTCATGCAGCCCAACTAACGCGTGATGTCAGGAAGGTCGATATTTCTCTGTTTGCATCCCGTATGGTACTAATGCATTGCCAGCATATCCAGCAAACGATCCTGAACACTAGTATTTCATTCATATTAGTCTGTAGTTACATCACAACACAAAAAGTTCCCCCCTTCTCTACTAGTAAGCGCTATAGTGTCAAGGTGCTTAGATATCTAACCTCCTTGACTTTCATAGCGCTCCAAGGAGGGATAAAATTCGACATGCAAGCTGCCCTCTGGGCATCAATTAACAAGGTTTGCACCCAGCACTCGTGGCCATACGATATTATTATTTACCTCGTGGTGTAGTGACAAGCATTCTTGGCTGTCACCCCAGAGGTTCGGGCTTGATTCCCGGCTCTGCCAAGAAATTTAATTTTGATCGGAGGACTGGAACGACCTCTAGAGTTTGAAAAAGGAGACGTCGAGGGTTCTTATCACACCTCAGCCACCCTAGAAGTGGGTTTCATGGTTTCCCATTTCTACGGCACGCAAATACCGGAATGGATCCAAACGTAAGGCCATGACTAGCTCCTTCCCGATTCTCGCCTGTATTACAAATACACACGCCACCGTGTTATTCACGGGTTATTAGACAAATTCTGTACGCTTACATCCAAGTGCACGGGGCATCTACATGAAATAATAATTACGACAACAATAAATGAATCCCTTTACCAACACAGGACATTGGTGCATACAAATAAACTAATTTTAAGAAGTTCTATCGTGGATATACCTGAACTGTAAAGTCATTAAAGATCGATATGGTTGGGGACGTAATCATCCAAGGTTACTTAAATACTAAGGTTGGGCCAAGTCGGGGAGCGCGCGGCAATTGGCTGGCAGCTGTGACGTAGCTATTATGTCAAGCAGCGGTTGGGAGGTAGTGAGCGAAGGGAACAGTATATGGAATGAGAGATTTCCGTGAGGTTATTTTAATTATTTATATATCACATGACAATCACACAGCACAAGGAAATTCATATACAATATAATACAATATCACAAGTACATGGCATCACCAACACAGGGATTCTACAAGGCTGATTTCGCCCATTTCAGGCGTTTGCTTGCTGACCTTCTTTCAGCCTCTCTGAGAGACTTAAGGGCATTGAGGAAGCGCATTCTAATAATGTCCTCGTTGTTACATACAGCCGAATAGCATTCTCATTAGTGCACGGGAACTTCTGTTGCAATACTAATGCAAGCGTATGCATTATTCGTTGACCCCTTTTCAATTCATTTCCGCGAAAATATTGAAAAATTGTCTCAAAATGTTCATGCGTTGCCGACCACGGGACTCTTGCTGAGTGCGGCATTGCTTCCGTTTACTTGTGCCGGACTCCTCTCCGTCTTCTTTCCTGTCGACCTCTCTTGGTCAACTCATGTATCCTTTCGACCCCGACGGTATTAGGGTATCCGAAGCCTAGGGAGTCTTTCACTTTCCCGCCTTAATTGGCCCTTGTCGCATCTTTCCTGATAACCTCATTAATCGAGGGGTCAGCCTTCTTTTTCTTTTCATGTTATCTCCTGCCTACTGCTCAAGGCCCTCCAGGGGGCAGGGTGTATGTAGCCCCACCACTTCTGGTGCACCCTGGATAATGCTACACCCTCAAGGGCTCACAACTGGTGAGTTTGGGAGTTGGCGACCCCGAGGGATTCCTGAGCTGGGTCCGTTTTGTCCCCTTTTTCGTCTTACCTTGGGGCGGGCCCTCCCCTCTTTTCCTTTCATATCTGCCTTTCATGGCTCTCCTTCCTTCCAAGTCCCTCAATCCTCATTGTTCGTGGGTTGAGGGCATTTCTTTTTCTCCTGTCCTTTATTTTTCTTATCCTTTATTGTTTAATCATTCTTCTTTCACAGTTATATCACATTTGGTATTTTAATAGATTACGACTCAGGTACTTAAAAAAAACTGGCGCAGTCAGCTGGCATTTGAGGGTGCGCAAATGCGAGGGAGCCGTGTCAGTACATTTACTGGCACGTTAAAGATCCCCTTCGGGGCAAAATTCCGGCACCCCGGCATCTCTAAAAGTCAGTGTAGTTAAAAGGGACGTATAACCAATATTATTATTATTATTATTATTGTACTTAAAAAAATTAATGACCAGTAAAGTGAGAGATGTTGTTACACTTGTCTAACCTACTTAAAAAGCATTGATTGATTGTAAACGAAAGAATACCTCAAACATTTGCTACGATCCCTCCAATTGAAATAATTGCAGCTCATTTATATTTATATTGTTGTTGGTCGTGGTGATTGTTTTAAAAAGTGGAACATCGAGGTCATCCACCCCTATATTTTGTTGCTATTGCTGAATTGGTCAATGAAACCAAAATTCTGGGTTCATATGACTGCTAATAATTCACTTTGGTGTTGTTGTTGTTGTTGTTGTTGTTGTTGTTGTTGTTGTTGGAAAAGCAGATATTAATTTATATAATTTCAACCTACAATTGGGAACCCCAATTATTTTGAACCGTCTCTTCGCGAAATGGCTAGCTCTCTTAGCTGTCACCGCGGAGGCCCGGGTTCGATTCCCGGCTCTGCCAAGAAATTACATTCTGGTCTGGTGGCTGGAACGGGGTACACTGCGCCTCGTAAGGCAAAACTGAGAAGAAGAGGGTTCGATTTCCACCTCAGCCATCCCGGAAGTGGTCTTCCGTGGTTTCCCACTTCTACTCCAGGCGAATGCCGGGGTGGTTCCCAAATTAATTAAGGCCACGGCCGCCTCCTTCCCAATCCTCATCTGAATTACGTTGTTTTGCTACGCCACTGATTTCAGAACTCGTAGAATAATATATATATACTGGCTTGAGAAATAACGACCTACACTACACGCTCAGGAGTTGAAAAGATTTGCATGCTAATCTTCATTTTTATTCTTATCTGAAAGAGCGGTGGAGACCCGTCATTCTAATTATCAGGGCTGTTCTTAATGTCCGAGTAGGGCTCTTGAACACTGGCGAAATGAAGATGAAGAGATGGTACAGCATCCGTCGTGAGACGTCTTTTATTCCTTAGTGGCAGGCCCAATAATTCACACTCTATATCACAATAGTAAACATCGCTCGTAAAATGGACGGAGCAAACTTTTGCATTGACTATGATATATTTACTTTATCCCCTCGTTTACATTTTACCAGCCAAGCTTTCACAAGAGTTGTATCTTTTGGGAAGCAATTATACACAATATCAATGTTGTCTTTTGATTTCCTCTAATAGTTCCGGCATTTGGCAATAGCACATTCCATTGTAAGGGAACGTACATGAGTTTATTCTGCTTCAACTAGTGCACAGACGATTGTACATACTGAAGGGGAGTACATTCAATACACAATATACCACCTATAAAACACGTAAATGAAACTAGGAACAAGACAAAGGTCACACACAAGAAATAAAGCACTTGTTTCGCTACGGCTACTGACATTCACTGTGGCTAGCTTGTATCTACAACGACACTTGCCATACTACCTACGTCACGGCTTCACGTGACCCAAGAGCGGCTAGGCAGAGGACCACCCGCATTGGCACCCCCCTGGTAATCATCCCCGGATTAGTTTTTCGTGATTCCCTTTAATTCTACTCAAGGAAAAAGAAGTTAAAAGGGAAGAAAACAGTTACGGACAGAAATAAATTCTTTGGGCCTTTACATTTAATTTCCCCACGGTACCTGAAGACCTTCAGTATACTCCCTGCTTGCCAAGACTACCGCAGGAAACGGCAAACGCATAGAAAGAAAATCTGCACAAAAGACAAATAAATATGAAAGTCCTTTCTGTAGGATGGGTGTGACCCTCCCTGAGGTACTTACAACCTCTTCCTAATAAGGGTCTGACCTTCCTTCCCAGCCGGGGTGAAAGTAGGTCCTACCCTGCCAGCACTCCCTACAATAACCCCAAGGGAATCATGTTAGCTGACAACATACCAGGTAGGATACACTATCCTTGACTAGTAGAATCTCCAACTACGGCAGTTAATGTTCAACCATTTCTATTCACAACCACGCACTTGGATTGCGAAACTTCATATAAAATGCACTTCTGTACGGAAAAACAGTGTTTCGCTGAATAGCTATCTAAGTGTACGATTAGAAAATAAATTATTGTAATTATTTTATTATTGGATGCCTTTATTATGGCGAAGTTACGGCTTTTGTTCCTCTCTTACACTTAACCACCTACAATGCAACTTGTTACAAATTATAGACACGTATGACATTTTAAGTCTAAACAAACCTAAATATTAAAACTGAGATGGAAATTATTGTTTGGCTGCCAGGAGAAGTCAGCTAGGTTTGAACTGCTGATGCCTTCCCACGTACTGAATACCACGCATTCAAAAAACATCAAGTCGATCACTGCCAGATTCACTCTTTCGAGCCTTCTTTTTATTATCTTACTGTGTACTTTGTACTCTGCAAATGGGAACTCTGGAAACGGGCCTTCAGTGACAGAGTACCAAACAACAAGCACAATGCGGAAGATCGCATCAACTGCCTGTCGATATATTTAGGTCAGGAATAGAAAGACCGCGCATGCATACGGTAAAACCGATACACCGCTCTCAGCGTGTCGAATTGACTTCTCATGGCGCGCAGACAAATGTTTACTAATTCCCTCTCACAATCATCCACAAGGCGGTTTCGGTGGCGTAGTTGGTAGCATGCTGAGCTTCTATGCCCAAGATAGCGGGTTCAATCCAGGCCGAAGTCTTCGGATTTGTTAAGAGCGTTAAAAATCCCTCAGTATGCCTTCCTTCGGAGGGGAAGTTAAGCCGGCGGCCCCATGTCATATATTTATGGCATGTAGAAGAACCTTCCACTAACTACAATTTCGTGAAGCTAAATTTGTAGGTTACGTTTGATTAACGCTCCATTAAGTTCTAACGTTCGTCACCAGGTGCCGGTTGCGGTGGCATCTAGTAGCCATGTTCACGGCTAGGTGTCGTTGACGGCAGCATTTGGTAGCAAAAGTAGGAAATAATTGAAATTGATCGTCTGCAGTCCTTACGATAACACACACTAATACAGCCATCACAATTAACACCGGTAATCAAACAGATCCTATACACACACCCAAAGTACACGGGGCAACATGACCGCGTTGTCGCAGCCCCTAAACTGAAGAACAAGCAAACCATGCACAATTGTTCTAGTTGGCCTACGAATTAAAGAGGAAATCTTTTCGTGCATGTTTGAAAGTTTTTACATAGGTACAATTTCTAACGTCGCGTCATGAGGATAATTACATTGTCTATGTTCCCTACATGAGTAAAGAGTTTCTGAAGAGTAATTTGCTACAACAATTGAATAGAAGCAGAGATATAGAAAATAGAAGCAGAGATATAGAATTCTAAAATTCGCATGTTATTATTATTATTATTATTATTATTATTTTATCTCTAATTCCCCCCTAACGGATTTATTTACTTATTTATTTTTCACAAAATCCGTGATCCAAGACAATATGATGACTTTTGTTGACATTTTTTTGCCAAATACAGTACTAAGGTGATCTCTTTGTCGTGCGACCTCCTGAGAGGCCGAGTGCAGGTCTTTCAAGTCGACGTCAGTGGGCGACCTGCGCGTCGGTATGAAAAATGGAATGGTTGAAGATGAATGAAACTGGGTAAGGATGTGGAAGGAAGCGGCCGTGGCCGGTCAGAAGGTTTGCATTTGCCTGGTGTTGAAAATGGGAAACCACGGAAAACCATTTCAAGGACGGCCGACGGGGCGGCTCGAACCCACGCGTCTACCGAGTCAGCAGTGAGCTTGGCCCCATGACCTAACGCTGCGCTTTAGCCTGCGTAGCAACTGCTGTCGGTACTAACGTGATAGTTGAGCTATACTTCTACAGTTTTTGAGAAGGATACTGAACCACCTCAGACCAGCACAGTTACCACAACACCTTGAATAATGTCGACCGTGTCATCAGTACACCTTCAGAAAATGCGTAAGCACGGGAAACACGTAGAACATGTTAAAAGGAAGATAATGTACGGCGGACAGTTCCAATCAAAAGTGGCTGGTGTTTGGCCACCCCTCTGCTTCTCACACAATGCCTAGTAAACATGGTCGCCGAGCATGGAAGAACTCCCCATAGGGAGATCATAATCACACAATAGTCAGACGTGTGCATCAGCACAGAAATCTTTTACTTAACAGTGTGCTAGGACGGAAGTCACTACTTTAAAGCACGCTACGACTTCAAGGCTGTCGTCACTGCGGCACATAAGACTACATCCCGGAAGAAACAATTGCTACACCTGCTATATGAGCCAAACTGAAGGCCTGCTCTTCACCTTACCGTCACTCGCCTACGAGGTTAACACACACCTGATATGCACAAACCGTCCTATACGGGGGAACCTAAAACTAACCCCCCGCGATTAGGCTTTCCACGCGAACCCAAGGACGACTGCCGCCCGGCTCATAGTCTGTGGATCATTTGACGCAATGCTTACTCTCAATTTTACCTTCAATAGCGTTTAACCCCTGAGAACTGGCGTGAAAAAGTAGGCGAGGACTGCCACCGGGTCATTTTGACCCATAGTGTGTCACTCCCTGTCGTTGTCGTACGAATTTAATGAAGTGATTTTACACCTGGCGTCTTCCTATGAACTATTCCCAATATAAAATGAGGGTTATTTACATTTTTCAAATTTAACATGCAGAAAAATTACAATTTTCGTAACAGCTTCAGATCTAGATGTTGAATACCTGTTAACTTTTCTAACAAGCTCTCTTACAAGGTTATATTACACATCGCACTTTTAATGTAAACCAATTTCTTCATAACGTTGTTGACACACAAAGTTATCTATTTTTGCATTGAAGTTGCTGGTACAAGTACATACAGTATCTAGAACAAGTAAAGAACAGCTAGGGTACTATACTGAGTAAAGGGCGATGGTGACAGAAGTATGAAATGTACTCTCGATTCGTCAAATCATAAAGAAATCTGCCAAACACGACGTCGACGTATGTACTATTTGTTGTCATAATGGCTGGATTATTATTCATCTTAAGATTAAACGTATCGCGCATAAACGAGAGGGACGTTTTGCCTGGAGTACTTTTCAGATCGATATTTAGATCACCTCCAGGGATGTTAGGAATTGTGTCGTACGCATTCTTTTGCTCGTCTGACAGAGGTAGGAATGAGATGCGGGTAGTATCTGCGTGCGTCCGCTTAAGGGCAAGGTGCGCGGTAGAGCGTCACCACTGATCTCTATACATGGATCGCTGATGGCAGCTCTCCGCTGCACGAGAAGGTACGCCGGGTTAAGCGCGCGGTCCGCCATGTTGGTCTACCCATTCTCGTGCCCTCCTTATGGACAAGCAATGATAATCTCGTCAATTTTAAATCGTTATTAATGGTGCTTTGGAGCAAATAAAAATATAGAGATATGTTCACTCATAGCATAAGGGCATTGGGATCACTGACACGTCATTCCGAGGTCAGTAAATCTCCGGAATAGCAATACAAATTAATGTAAAATAACGGTTGACAAATATCAACTTAGGTGCTGAGTACAGGCAATTAGCGATCAGTAACAGAGTAACGAGTGAAAAACAATTTCTGGAAACATTCTTGTAAATTGTATATACGGTACACATGTATATATGCCACGAAATTATGCATTCTTCAAATGATGTACCTACAAACATAGCTCACTATACAGGCCTAGATTCGACATATCGTAATCAGTGCTTAGTAATGAATTCCTGTTTCCATGAAATAACCAACACTTTCCCCAAGTAATCCCAGCACTCTACATCAAATACTACAGCTTTTAATCACGCTAGCCGCACAATAAACTTAATAATAACGGGAAGTAGATCAAAGCCAAAAATTCACTTTAAGCCAAACCTATTTCACTTCTCAGCTCCACATAAAACTTAACACAACTTAAAACCTACTCAAAATATACTCTCCCCACCGTTTTACAACTATTACGCGAACTATTCGCACCCAGAACCGAAAAAACCTGAAATGGGATCAAATTTAAACACGCAATAGCCTAGCCCGATCACGTCTGCTTCAGCACCACCGCATATGTATACTTAACTTCACAATAACCTATCTGCCTGAGAAGTAAAGGTATTACCGGCTTGCCTGGGATGATCGGTCACCAAACCGGTACTTAAAACTAAGATTTTACGCTTTAAATAACCAAATTCAGCTCATTTTACAACTACAAGAAACACAAATATTTACTGCCAGCATAAATACATGTATAACATCAAACTACCAGTAACCAATCACAGAGCCGGATTCGCAATATTGCACCATGCGCTCGCTGCCATCTTTGTATACCTGTCATCGTCTATTCGGCTTACTGCTGCCTTAGCTACCAGCCATCCATGATCAGTGAGCGTCACACTTAGTGTGCATCAAGCAAATTTTGGCCCAAGAATGTACCCGTGTTGAAAGTTACTAAGCCGCGAGGACTGGTGCAAGAGTATTTTTGACCGGAGGCTGAAATATTGCTATATATTTTCGTTTTGGTCAGCCCTCATTTCCTGTCGCTTACTGTACCTTCCTTCCTAGCCTTGAACTTCACCCTGCAAAGGAAGCTTTTTTGAACACTCAAGTTATTTCCATCTTATTTACTGTCGGGTCAGATTTACCCATGGCGCCAGTCCTCGCATGACAATTTTCGGCTTACGTTAGTCGGGACAATCTGTAATAAATAAGGGGGAAAGCCCACCTATTCTGGGACAGCACAATCACATAGCTCACGTTCTTGTTGATCCATGTTTAGGGTCTAGGGACACCTTGGTCATGAGCTCTTTTGTTCAAAAACAATTCAGTTGACTGTTTTGGCTATCTAAGTGTAATTAGTGGAAGATGTCATAGATCTATGGCATGATAAAGAACCTTCACTTGTGTGAAGCTAAATTATAGGTTATATTTGACTAACGCTCTTAGGTTCCAATGTTCGTCGCCAGGAGCCAACTGCGGTGGCATCTAGTAACAAAGTTCAGAACTAGTTGGTCGTTGACGGTGGCGTTTGGCAGCAAAAGTTGGAACTACTTGAAAATCGAATGTCTGCAGTCCTTACTTAAATTAAAAACCAATAACACACACTAATACAGCCATCGCAATTAACACCGGTTATCAGACAGATTCTACACACACCCAAAGTACACGGGCTACATGACCGCGTTGTCGCAGCCCCTAAACTGAGGAACCAACCAACAACTACTTCAATTGGTATCAATTGAATTCATAATTCGTTACTTGCACTAACAATGGTTTAAAACAATTTCTATTAGCCCTGAGTGACCTCAGAACGTCCAGAGAAAGACGCACGTGTATTGATTGATGTAATATAATAAAGGATACATCAACCCGAGGTACAGCAGGTCATAGAATTGAAAGCAAAAGTTTCACTCCGTTCTTGGCCTTGAAACAGTACAATGGATATCTAGCTAATTATATGGGACGAAAAATACAACGCCCAGGAGCATACTCAAGCATGAACAGGCGTCCAATTTTATTGTACCTTAACCTTCAGAGAACTTCAGGCACTATCCGTCACGAATAATTTATTAATGTGAATGTATCCGGTGTTGGTCCAACCTGTTTTCACCACATATTCCCATTCGCGTGTTACTTCAATGCCAAGTTACACACACACAGTGCAATTACTAATATCAAACTTCGAAAACGAGCTTCTTGTTGCGCTTATTTAAGGTCATAAGGCGAGTAATCAATGAATATTTTGTCCAAAAATCGCACACATGGCTTACGTGAGTCAGTTGCATGCCGTAATTAGTAGCTGTCTTGGGATAAAATCCCGATATTTACAGTTAATTGTCTTTAATATCTACAATAGATTCGCTGGAGTCCCGCGGCGTAGACGTAGACCTATCAGCTGGCTTAGAATCATGTTGCCTTCACTGACGTATATTAGTTACTCCAAATTAATCGAGAATGCCAGGTACTATATATTTGCAAAGTTTAGAGCTATTGGCTTGCATACTTTCTGATATATAGATATTAGGGTAAAAAAAACATATATACAGCATTGATCAACAGTTGACAGCCCTGGTGGCTCTTAAGAATATGCATAGTCATGTCTATTATGGTACACATAGCACATACGAAAGTCATCTGAAATCCAATTGATAGACTAGTATAGAAGTTACATGCATTTAAAAATTGGACCTATCTGTATGCTTAGAATCATGTTAGCAACACTGAAAATTAATCTGGAATGTGTGTGTGCCAATTTTGGAACATTTCGCATGCATTACTTCTGAGATATCCAACATAGAGCTCAAATTTTAATTGTAATTTTTCAGCAGTTGGTAGCACTGACGTCATTTGCAAATATGGCCGTGAGATATTCAGGTATAGATCATTACTCATACCAAATTTGGTTCGATAGCTGCTGAGGTTTGGGAATTGTTAGGGACACACAGACAGGAGGACAGAAGCACAGAGGAGAGACAGACGGACAGAGTTAGTCAATTGTTGTTTTAAGGGGCGGAACTACGAGGTCATCTGCCCCTAACAGGCGGACAGACAGGCACACATCTTTCCGGGTGATCTCATATGACTACTTGTTCATCGTATTTGCAAAATGTGAAAAGTAGGTTATAAATTCAGTTATGGCGGGCTTCTTCAATGTATAATAGCAAATACATTGTTGAGGCAATGACTGGGTATTCTTGGCAATAATATCACTTTTTGATATTGACAGAGCTGGCAATCGAACCAAGGATCTCTATCCGAGGTCTCAAATACATAGTCCAAAACCACAGAAGGCGGCAAATAACAGTTAATTAGGCATAATATGTTAGACTTCTGTGCATCACAACATGTCAATTCAGTAATGGACGATTTTATGCCGAGTGTGATAAATTCGCCAGGCAACGCGAAACCAACGCAGTTTAAAGGATCAATAAACGCGAATTATTATTATTACAAAACTATTTCATTGAAAAAGTAAGAAAATATGGTGGTCGTAGTCTACCTAGTGTGAAACTTTGAAAGTTAGCCTACAGTTTTTGGATGTGTGCAATTGTAGTAATATACTGTTGAAACTAGAGATGGGCATGCTCATAACGACTATCGTGAGTTGCGATACTTAAATTAGAAATACCGAGCTCACGCACAACTGCCGTTCATCTTTGTCAGTACAGTAGGCGTTCTTCAAACTAAGGCACAATGGTAGGTAATTCTTGGGTTTAAAATTATGGGATACATGCGCATTACAAGGAAAATAAATACAAACGAAGAAACGGCTTCATACTGGCATGGCCATTAGGAGTAAAACAACGTGTAATGGGCATTGCAACAATGACGTCACGGGCTGCTGAACTTTAGATTGCATTCTCATGCTATGTGGAGGACTGCACTGGGGAGGAACCAACGAACTGCAGAGCGGAAACAGAGTTCACTGTTACCATCAGCTTCCGGTGCTTATTGCCATGTCGAGCGAACTATGTCACTGTGAAAAAATGAACTAAAGCGTCAACAAACATCAATATAAAGGAAAGTAGAGTAGTTATGAATAAGTTACTGTAACTTGGGTATAAAGTTGTCATATTATTGTTATTGGATGCCTAAAGTAAGTTGTGCAAGATTTATTTAAATTATGTTATACAACCAATTTATACCTATCAATGGCATTAAACCAAGCACTGGAGTTGGCGCGCGAGGAAAGGTCTGGCCTAGAGGTCTCCAACTGATATTGGTATGTGGTCCAGTTGAAGGTCACGTAGGGTGACCACTTCCACATACAGTCCCGCATGCTCCAAGCTTCACGAAATGTAGTACTGATTCGTTCTGATACAGATGATATGGCAACAACTAAAAAGAGTCGCCTTAAACCACGAGGACTGGCGCATGGGCATTTTTGACCCGATGCCTAAATAATCCTCTATATTTTTGTTTTGGTCAGCCCTTATTTCCTGTCTCTCACTGTACCTTCCTTCCTAGCCTTGAACTTCACCCTGCAAAAGAAACATGTCCATAGCCTCGGGTGCCGGGTGCAAGCTTTGTTTTGGACACTCGAATTTCGTTGTTCCTTAAAACACTATGAAAGTCAAGGCGGTTAGATATCTAAGCTCATTGAACACTATAGCGCTTTCTAGTAGAGAAATGAGGAACTTTGTGTTGGCGGAAACTCCCGAGATTAATTTTGTCATTATGAACACGGCCTACTGAATTCAAATGGGTTCTTTGACATGCCAACATCTTATGACATGGTGTCGTAATTTTTGCCGCCTTTCAAAAATCACTTCGCACGTCCAGGAGCGAACCTGCAAGCTTGGGGTTAGTAGACCGACACGTTTACCACTCACCCACCGTGGCAAGCTATAGTGAAGGTTGCTTCACAAATTGTAACCGGACTTTTGTCGCGTTACTAATATGCCACCATAGCCACGTCACAATGAGGGCATTTGAAGTTACGTCGCGGCGTAAAAGGACACGTAACCGGCAAGTAGGCCTAACGGGGATATTGACAACAGTATCATGAAGTCTCATTTGAATGGAATACCACCCAATGGGTTTGATATGTTGGTATTAACGATTTATGCCTACGCCAATTGTCAATGGAAAACTGACCCTAGAAAATAAGAGCAGAAAATTTAAAAGCACATCGCCACGAAATGTCCAAAATAAGCACCGAAGCATAAGCAAATATTCACCATGAAATAACATCCCTACCTATAATACATAGCAAGAGATAGACTTCAAACACCCGCAAATACATTAGAGGTTCTACTTTTACGTATCGAGTTACAGGAAGAATGTTCGAATGAGCCTAAGGGCCCTACTAGGAAACATAACGGCATGTCACATCACGAGGCTATCCCGTATTAAATAACTACTTCGAAGATGCCAACGCATACCTACGCACGCCTATGCACAAGGAAGGTGCTATCAGACAGTAGATGTTTGTAATGCTGACAGTTTCAATTCTACTTCACAGTTGGCAGAGAATAGTAATTTTTGACATAAGTTGAACACTATGTGTAGAAAACTCGTACTTACGGGTACTCATCCACTTGTGGTCGTAAAGCAAGTTCAAACCCACCTGTAAGTAAACAAAAGTCACATTTGTAGAGACTTCAGGAACAATAGCAACATTTATTACAAATACAGATAAAAATATTCCTTCAGTAAAGCAAACTTATTTTAGTCAATTTCATAACACACAGCACGGTGTTCATACGTTCCACATATACAATGAAACTAAAACGTATCTGATGATGATGATGATGATAATTGTTGTTTTAAGGGGCTTAACATCTAGGTTATCGGCCCCTAATAGTCTGGGTGATAGTGAAATATGAGGTGAGAATGAATACTATAACTAATACTAACTACAGACTTACATACTAGAAGAAGAAATGGTAAACAAATGAAGGATAAGGCAAATCAAGGACAGGAAGAGAAGGAATGTCCTCAACCCTCGAAGAATGAGGATTGAGGGACTTGGAAGAAAGGAGAGCCATGAAAGGCACATAGGAGAGGGGAAAGAGGAGAGGGCCCGCCCCAATGTCAGAGGAAAAGAGGAACAAAACGGACCCAGCTCAGGAATCCCTCGGAGTCGCCAACTCCCAAACTCACCAGTCGTGATCCCTTGAGGGTGTAGCACCATTCAGGGTGCACCAGAAGTGGTGGGAAGTAAGTGGAAGCAATGCCGGACTCAGCTGGGCTCCCGTGGTTGCCAACCCACGTCCCACTAGATGTGAGTCCCTGGGGGCTAAAATGTACCCAATTCGTAAATAATAGGCAAGCTTCTCTCCCACTACCCGACAATTCGAATTGGCTGTTCTGCAAAGCATCTCCAAAAACAGTCTTTGATTCATGGCGCGTATGAAAAAAATAGCATACAAAAGCCAAGTTAAAACCGGTATTGGAAAGAATCATTTGATTCTGAACCCAGGACAAAGATATGTTAATACAGCACTGTGTTTTTGGACTAAAAGTTACTCAGTATGGTATATCTGCTTGGGCGTTCTGATCTATTTACAAACGAGTGTATATAAACCAAGTAATTCGACTTCAAAGCTCTGAAATAGGTTTCACATTGGGCGATAAGACACGGCCTATTTATCGTCTCTCAAATACCCGTAAAAAAAAAAAAAAAAAAAGAACAGTGCACATAACCATAAATTTGCATCTATATTAAGCGCACATGGTTACATCGATCGTTAACTTGGAAACGGAGTAGTTTCCGGCGCTCAGCTGTTGAGACGTCAATTGGCGGCACGTGATCAGCTGCTGCTACAGGACGAGGGACAAGATGCAGCATACAGCAACAAGGCCTCGCGGGAAATCAGCTGCCAGTGCGATATGCCCAGGGATTACATAGCCGGCCTAACCACTTAGATGCTTCGGCACCATGGGATGCCAACGTAACACACACCTAATTATGCAACCTAAAAAATCAGCACGCATAGGCTGGTGCTACCATTTAACCAGAACTTAATTGACGCCACTTGTGTTTAATTAGGGTTGGAGGCACATCCTTTCACGTTCCCCATGGGGAATAATAATAAATAATAATAATAATAATAATAATAATAATAATAATAATAATAATAATAATAATAATAATAACTAGCATTACCCGTCGCGGATTCGCCCGCGAATATTCTAGTTGTAAAGAGTACACTTAGCAAAATCTCAATCACGAATGCTATGACTGATTTATCCTTGGTATGAACAATGAGACTTTATCAATTCAGCTACTGGTGCAGTGGTTAAGGGTTTGTCATTCCTTCATAGGTATATCAGAGTCAAGTTAGTTTTCTGGGAATATCACAGACACTGTTAATTTAAGGGCCTTTAAATGTAGTTTTCGGAGACCCTTTATAGTCGGGTGAAAAAGACCTTTCGTACCAAACTCACACGTGAAAATTGCGTGAAAAAGTCTAGATTGCCCCTTGACCCCTTAAACGCATTATACTGTATGTATTGATGAATTGTACAGCTTAATTTGGTTCAGTGATAACCTTATAACCGTCTGGAAACTTTCACAGTAATGTAATAATTGGAATTGCATTGCGTCTTACAGAAATAGATGGACCTGTGAGATTCTGTTACCATGGTTACCGTGTTGCATTCTTTCATTATTTCATTGTAAATATACATGTTTTAAGGTATTTATTTAATTGTGAGGCATTTAAAGAGTAAGTGAGTGCGTTTCGCTTACGCATTGGGTTATGCTGAACCTGTAGGTACCCCATATGTGTAGGTTGGTGTTAATGGGACCTTATTTTCGGTCCAAAACGGGAATGGCACCTTAGCAGAATAATATAGGGAGGGAGGGATAATGATAATAATAATAATAATAATAATATAATGGCCAAAATTAAAGACACAAGAAAGGAAAATTCTCTGAAAAATTTACGGCGCCGTTTTCAGAGATAATTTCTGGCAAAAATGACCCACAGAAGAACTAGACAGAATTATGAATCTATCACGACACTCATCAGAAAACGCAGAGTGAAGTTCTTTACACATATCGCCAGAATGAACGACACCAGACTGACTAAAAGAGTATTCAACATAATGTCTACGTCGAAATTGGGTACTTCCTGGTACAAAGGAACTATGGAAGACTTACAACAATTACATATCACCATAGAAGACATTCACGACCGCAGCATTTGTAGAGAAAAAATCAGAAATCAGAAATTTGAATTTAGATCACAACCCAAAATAAATAGGAGTAAGAGAAGAAGGCACACAATGAACGGATGAAAGGTTTTTGGAAAGATGAAAACAAGAAACGAGCCACCATCAAAAGCTAGACTTTTGTGTTTTAGCGCTCTCCTTAAAGGGGAATATACATAAATAATAATAATAATAATAACAATAATAATAATATAAGGTTGAGCAATAGAATCAACTTTTTTTCGGACAAAAGAAAACAAACAAACAAACAAACAAGGAGGCTAGGTTCACCGAGGTAGAGAAAGACCTGCTAGAAGTACGGTAGGGTTAACACAGGTGGATATCCAGGAATGTGTTCCGCTCAAGACGAAAGTCCCATGGTTTCCAAGAAAACTAAAAACTGGCAAAACATGAAGTGAAGCGAGGAAGGAACAGCATAGAAAACGAATGCTGGGAGACTGGGCGAACGTTAAAGCCCAGACGCAAAGAAATGGAAAAGGACAGTCGAAATGGTATGGTCTATAGATGGCCGAAACGACAGCAGCAATAATAATAATAATAATAATAATAATAATAATAATACACTCAGGAAAACAAACATCGAAAATATTGAGAGAGAAAAGACGTAAGATCATAAGATAAGATAATTCTAGGATAAACGCTCACAGAGGCAACCAAGAAATCAAACAATACACATACATTCACAGTGGCACTAGAAATGTTACGACTAAAATTTTACGAACATTAAAAGAATCAACCTGACAAACAAAACAGAGAGGGGAATTCTATGATGTAGGAGTAAAACACAATCGGACCTACCAAATGGATCGGTGACCTCTGGCAGAAATAGCATAAGACTTACAAAACAGATGCAAAGTTTAAAAAGCCTAAATCGGAAAGAAAAATGAAGTAACGACCGAATAATGTTTGACTGAAAAGAGAAAGAGTCACACTACAAATGAATGAAAGAAATATGCACAAAGGGAAACAAACTATTCCATATGCTTATAAATAAGTAAGTAAGTAAGTAAGTAAATAAATAAATAAATAAATAAATAAATAAATAAATAAATAAATGAGATCTGGAATAGAAAGGTGTTTCGAGTTACGATTGGTGCATTCAAGGGGTTCCAGGAAAAGCAAAGGAGAACGCCAAGAACATCTGGTCGGAAGAAAGGAAGAGAATCCACAGTGAAAGGATGAAGAATTTCTGGGAGCAGAAAAAGGACTAATCAGCAAGTCAATTGTTTCCCGTGGTCCAAAGGAGGCCAAAATCGAACAAAGAAGAAGAAATAAATAAATAAATAAATAAAGAAATACCATGGCGAGTTCAGTTTTCAGGAGAAAGACCCAAGTCACAGAAAGGAAATAAAACAGACCCTGCTTGGTAATCCTTCGGGGTCGTCAATTCCCGAACTCACCAACAGTCGAGTTCTGCTGGTGCAGACCACTACTGCATGCAGAATTTCCCCACGTAAATAATTCACCAAAATATATCCAAAACAAGGACCGAAGTCAGGGAAAAATAATCACCACGAAGACACACCCTTCATTATACCATTAAAACTGAGTCAATAATACGGATTACGGAGTATAAAGTGTTCGTTTGTTTCAATCTAAATCTACAATAACTAATTCACAGGCTCTTGCACGACCGCAAGCATAATTCATTTAGACGCTAAGACGAAATAGGAGAAGTTTGGTGCGGCGAAGGATAACCACTCTGCAAATGCAGTAGAAGTTGGGTAACTGCTAACTAACCTTGCCTATCAAACTGACGAGCAAGTTTCTACAGAATATCAGAAACACCATCTGGTCGCCCTTTGAACGACTAACTAGGCGAGATGGAATCGAAACTGACCAGTTCACGTTCTAGCACAGCAACAAAATTTGAAACTTTAGTCAATACCAAGCGCGTCCAACAGAAGACTCGGGAGTAACCTACACTGGCAATTACGTTTCGTAATTATTGCCATGTAGTCACTCAGCCTCTTCTTACTTTCCCAAACATAACACACACAAAACAGATGAAGATGATGATGATGATGATAATAATAATAATATAATAATAACTAGCGGAACGGAGCCAGAACTCTCGCATAACGGGTTGTGTGCACCCCGTGTATACAAACTACCCGCCCAGCTCTAGTGCTATGCGGGCTGTACGCTATGCCAGGGGCTGTCGCCTTGTTTAATTTTGTAAGCACTTCCGTCGATTTTTCAAGATGAGCAAGGTATTTCCTGTACTATTGAGACGATTTGGAAGATTTTGGTACAAACCACACCTACTAAGTTTAGGAGCTTGAGTTTTGTGAAATATACACCTTAGCGTATGGCCTCGGTGCCGGGTGTCGGGCGCAAGCTTTGTTATTTGCACCCAGAGGGCAGCTTGCATGTTGAATTTTGTTGTTGTTTCTTGGAACGCTATGAAAGTCAAGGAGGTTAGATAGTTAAGCTCCTTGACACCATAGCGCTTTCTAGTCGAGAATGGAGGAACTTTTAGTGTTGGCGGAAACTCCCGAGATTAATTTCGCCATTATAAACACAGCCTTACTGAATTCAAATGGGTTCGTTAACATGCCAACAACGTATGACATGCGTGTCGTGATTTTTGTCACCTTACAAAAATCACTTACCACGGCCAGGAGCGAACCTGCAAGCTTGGGGGTTGGTAGTCCGACGCGTTAACCACTCACCCACTGTGGCAAGCATAATAATAATAAAAGTACATACAAGCACAGATTATAATCGACCTTATTATATATAACCTTATGTCCAGTCCAGGCTCGATGGTGTAGCACTGAAAAAGTCGTTAGGGTCACCCATGTACTGAAAGTAGATTTTTTCTTAAAATCCTGGTCACCTAGACTGAATGTGCTAAAATTCAAAACTGCCATAAAAAGTGACAGTCAGTCTGAAAGACTAGACTTTGTATCAGTTTAAAAGCTACAAAAGCCAAAGACTCTTGACATGTTAGAAAATGATCTACATAGTACTTATCTTGCTTATCTAGTATCAAATTAGTCGCGAACGGCAAGTGCAAACCAAGGGCAAAGCAAGGTCAAGTGCGCGGGATGCCGTCACGCTCACCAGAGCGCGCGGGGACGTGCCCCTTCCATCCAGTCTAAAAACACTTATAGTGGGCGATGTATTGACGATAGAGATATGCTCTAGCGGACTTTTTTTGTAGAACTTTTCATGCTGACCAATTCTTACGCTCATAGTATATTGATATTTTTAACGGTTTGCCCAGCGTAAGCTTAAGAAGCGCACGGACGGCAAGTTTGTTTTCGACTTTTTCACTGAAATCGTTACTGCTTGGCTTCCTTTGATCATACATAAATTATTTTCTACAGTATCTTTCCTCGAGATATCCTTTACAGAATGGTAAAAAACCGCATCTAAATCCATCCAGTGGTTCTCGAGATTACCCGTGACATCCAAGAATCGGGGATTTTTGTCTTATACTAACGAAGTACTGATTGTCGGGGAACACATGCACCAAGCGGTACTATGGCGTCACACACCTCAGTGCATCTGGGTACATTTCGTCCCGTCACCGTAACGTCAGACCCCAGCGTAACGACGAAGTCGACAAGATCATTTAAAATGATAAAAACAGTTAGACACATGACGCTGGGGTTGTAGAAGACAGATAGTGTGAGCAGCAATACTCCAATTCACTTTACGGCTAGCATGTGCCAACGCGCCGAGGTAATTTCTCAATGTAACGTGAGTCAGGCCAGTAATCCCAGTAACATAATCCAGCATGTTAACATGCCACTGAGTAAACCACGGGATCCATCTGTTATAACAACACCATTACCAAATTAAATGTTTAAATTTCATTAGCACATAACGTAATGGGATGGGATGGGATGCTTTCAATTACCACACAGCTACTTGTTTACCGCTGTTTATTCAAGATCTGCACTCGCTATTTATGAGGCACGTCCATTCTCATTAGGCCTACACCTCGCGATTGTTCATTTTGGACAGGTTTAAAATTTCTGTCCAGAATATCCTAACAGAAATACACATTTTGTGTTTCCTTTTTCTTTTTGCGTATGGCTTTTAGTGCCGAGGGTATCTGAGGACATGTTCGGCTCGCCAGAGTTTGTAGCTGCTTCTATGCGGACATCCATGGGGTGAGCTACAAGTACCGTCTCGTGTGGAGTGTTGTCTGGGGGAGGAAAGTGTGAATGTAAGGACGAGGAAATGGAAGGTAGCGGCTGTGGCCGATAGTTAGGAACCAACCCCGGCATTTGCCTGGAAGGAAGATGGGAAACCACAGAAGACCATCTTCAAGGTTGCCGGCGGGGGATTCGAACCTCCTCACCTCCCGGATGTGAGCGACTGACTGCAGCCACGCCGTAACGACCACGGCTAACTCACCCGGTATTTTGAGATTAGTGGTACATAACTGAGATAATGTTGTCTGATCAACTATAGACAGGGTTCTCTTACCAGCTTACTAGGTCAAAAAATTGTTTTTTTTAATAGGCTACAGTATTTTCTTATTTTTTCAAGCTGCCCTAGTTATAAAGATATGATCACCTGTCACTGAACTTTATTGGCATAAAGACCATTTCTTCTCAGAATCGAAAATGTATGCAATGGTTTCCTCTATAGATGCCCACTAACTACAATTGTGTGAAGCTAAATTTGTAGGTTAGATCTGATTGACGTTCTTAAGTTCCAACGTTCGTCACCAGGTGCTGGTTGCTGTGGCATCTAGTAGCCAAGTTCACAGCTAGGTGTCTTTGACGGTAGCATTTGGTAGCAAAAGTAGGAACTACTTGAAATTGATCGTCTGCAGTCCTTACCTGAATTACAAATAACACACACTAATACAGTCATTGCAGGCGGCTTCGGTGGCGTAGTTGGTAGCATGCTGAGCTTCTATGCACAAGATCGCAGGTTCAAATCCGGCCGACGTCGTCGGATTTTTTAAGAGAGTTAAAAATCCCTCTGTTTGCCTTCCTTCGGAGAGGAAGTAAAGCCGGCGGTCCCAAGTCATAGATTTATGGCATGTTAAAGAACCTTCCACTAATTACACCTGTGTGAAGCTAAATTGTATAGGTTAAGAATGTAAACGACGCTCTTAGGTTCCTACGTTCGTTGCCAAGAGCCGACTGCGGTGGCGTCTGGTAGCTAAGTACTGAACTAGAAGTCGTTGACGGTGGCGTTTGGCGGCAAAAGTAGGAACTATTTGAAAAATTCAAAAACTCTGCAGTCCTTACTTGAATTAAAAAACAGATAACACACACTAATACAGTCATCCCAATTAACACCGGTTATCAGACAGATTCTACACACACCCAAAGTACACGGGGCTACATGACCGCGTTGTCGCAGCCCCTAAACTTAAGAACCAACCAACCAACAACAGTCATCACAATTAACATCGGTTATCAGACAGATTCTACACACACCCAAAGTACACGTGGCTACTTGATCACCAACCATCCTCTATAGATGTGATATTTTTCCTCGGATAATGGTGATCGTTTCAGGGTTTGGTCTCACAGCATCATACAACAAATTCCCCGTTCCTGTGCTTAGTAGTAATATAGTAGTCTTCTCCGTTCTTGTGCTTAATAGTAATAGAGTAGTCTTCTCCGTTCTTGTTGATTCTTTTAGGGGCTTTGCGACATCGTAATCATGTATCCCCGTGTACTTGGGAGTGTGCAGAATTTGTCCGATAACCTGTGTCACTGTGGTGTCTGTACTAATGTTCTCCGTTCTTACGATGACTCCTCTTTTAACGTAACTTAGTCATTGGTAGAGGTGTTTTTTCTCGCATTAATGATAAATAATAATAACAAATATTTTGAAGGGATTTTGCGATATCTTTACGAACCATGTGTTTCTGGTTAAGACAATAAAGATATTATGTTCGCGAATTAAAGCGATAAGGCCATTTTAAAGTGGAATTCAATTATTTCGCGATAAGCGCGATATTACAGGGAAATCTGTAGTGAATAACGAGCTTGAAATTTTGTTTCAAGATTATGTATGAAAATAAAGAAAAGAGCAAACAAAGATTCAGTCACTGCTAGCATTAAAATTAATGCAAAATCAGGAATATAGGCTTAATAAAATAATACTGGATGCTTGCTAGTAATTTATACATACATCTACCATTCATATAAATAATTCACAACCACAATAATGAAATGATTAATTTTATAATTTCATTAAAGCGAAATTAAAGCGATACAGCAATATCTATTTCGCGATATAACGCGAAAATTAGTATCCTTCTCGCGGAATCGATCAAAATGAGTGCGAAAGAATCATGCAAGGGAGTGCTGTAGCAGAGATGACTAGCGGCTGTAGCGGTATCTAGAAGGCTATGGCCACTAGTAGGAGCAATGAACTTATAACCATGAGACTCCTTGAAGACCGTTAAAAAATCAACAAGAATATATCAGGGTATTGTTGTTTTCCTTTTCTTTGTTGATGCTTGTGTATAAATTTAATGAAAATAAATTTAAAATTTGAGGTTAGGTTAAATAAGAGAAAGACCAAGAAGCTCTATAGTATGAACCTGTGGCAAACTAAGTTGCGACTGTCAGGAGGTTATTTCAATTTAATCAGTAAATTCCCCTTCCTCACACCTGACTCACCAATCCTTTAACGTATTTTCACCTTCCGTCTTGAAGCATTTACTGCAGCTGTTCCACTTCCCAAGTGTAATTAACGGAACGTCTCATGTTAACATTTGCCCACCTGTTGTCATTACAAACTCCATTCAAAAGGGCATAACAAATGACATCGTCCACACCACCAATTATGCAATCTATTCCGAGAAATTATGTACGTATACAGGTCAATCACTAACAATAACATATTTAACACTTTTATAGCTGTTATCGATGTCATTACATTTTATTGCTTTAAAAATACATAATACATATTATTGCTTTAAAAATACATAACAGATTTTATTGCTTTAAAAATACATAATTAATTAAATAAATAAATAAAATAAGCAGGATTTAATATCAATCAAGAGTAATCTCGTTAATAAGTCATCTCGTGTAGCCCATTGGCCTGGTGCAAGTCTTTGAAATTGACAGCACATAGGTGGCTACCCCCATGGGCTCACATCTAGTGGGACGTGGGTTGGCGACCACGGGACCCCAGCTGAGTCCGGCATTGCTTCAACTTACTTGTGCCGGGCTCCTCTTTGTCTTCTTTCCTGTCGACCTCTCTTGGGTCAACTCGTTTTCTTCTGACCCCGACGGTATTAGGGTATCCGAGGCCCAGGGAGTCTCTTCCTTTCGCGCCTTCATTGGCCCTTCTCTCATCTTTCCTGAACCCTCATTCTTCTAGAGATCAGCCTTTTTTTTTTTTCATTATACTTCGTTTTCTCTAAGATTCCCGCCCTGTTTTTCTGAATTGGCTCCCCGTGTCTTTAAGTTACATTTTATGAGTATTTTGAATCTCAACCACATTTTGTAAGTATTTTAAATCTACATTGCATTTTGTAAGTATTTTAAATCTCAATTGCATTTTGTCAGTACAGTATTTTGAATCGCGGGCTTCCACATATTGTGAGTATTTTGAATCTACCATACATTTTGTAAGCATTTTGAATTTCAATTGCATTTTGTAAGTATTTTGAAGTCCAGTTGCACTTTATGAGTATTTTGAATCTGAACCGGCTTTTTTCAATCTAACATGCATTGTGTATTTTCAATAAACAGCCAAGGGAACCAGAACATCTGCTCGGTTAATATTCCTATAATATCAGAATGAAAGAAAATTACTCGTAGCTCAGAAATGGAGGAATTCTCTCTGTTCCTTTCAATGCTGGATTTTTCTTATTTCAATTGCATTTTGTACGTATTTTCAATTTCATTTGCAGTTTGTAAGTATTTTGTGAGTATTTTCATCCAGCTTAATTTTCGTTATGGCTTCCATTTCATTGTCATTTTTGCTATCATCCAGACCATTAGGGGCCGATAACCTAGATGTTAGGCCCCTTAAAACAACAATTATCATCATCATCATCATCACATTGGTGGCTAGCATGTCTAAGATCCCAATCCAGGCCCTCAAACCAGAATTAAATTTCTTGGCAGAGCCCGATTAGAATCCAGGCCCCCGGGGACATCCGTAACAACTCAACTACTACACCATGAGGCGTATATTAATAAATTCTGTTGGGCCATAAATGTAATATTAAATCAACAGAGTATGATTTATTTTTCGACGTTCTAAATTGAGCATTCAATATACTCGCAGATACAGTAAATATGACGAATATGTCGAAGGCGCCTAACGGTGAGAATCTTTCAGCACAGTGAGACAACCGAGTTAAGCTTAGCTAGCAAATATATTGTGGGCTACGAAGAAACCGTCCCTAATGATATACACAAGATTTTCAATTTCTTAAGCTTCCGGACTTCCTCAACCATGATAATTGTTATAACAGATGTTAATTCATACTAGGGGCATGACGAATAGAAATAAACAGTGTCATCACTCCGCTACTTAAGCATTGTAGTTCATGGTCCAGCCAGTGTGTGGCGCGCAAATCGCACCGAACCATAAGCAGGTGTGACAAGTAGCCCACGAGGTTAGTACTGTAATATCCTGTGCGCGAGAAGTCATATTATGCGAGGGAATTTGTTTCTTTGTAATAGTTTACGAATGTCTGTGCAGTGCTTTGTGTGTGCAAACAACTAAATTTTCTGCTGTTTCGGGAAAATGTCGTACTGTTTCGTTTCTGGATGTAAATCGGGTTAGGAAGAAAATCTGATGGTAGACATTTTTTCACACCGCCAAAAGAAACAAATCTGTTTGCGAAATGGGCGAGAGTTATTCCGCGGAAAGATAAGCAATTGTCGATCAAAAATAGAATCTGTGACGTGCGTTTTTCAGAAGATTTAATTATTATAAAGACGGACTGTTTCGTAGTGAACTTTGAGAACGTGGAACTTCTTCGCGTGAAATGGAAATTAAAACCAGGATCAGTACCTCACATTTTTCAAAATTTACCGAAATATCTATCCACTGATGTAAAATCACGAAAGACGCCCAGTAGGATACGGAATGAAGGCAGCCTTCCATGGTTAACTTACTTGTTCTACTTCGTGCCATCCTTACCTAAAACCAAAAAATATATAATCCGTCTTAATAATAATAGGCCTAAAATAATAATAGTTGTTGATTCTTTAGGGACTTAACGCCATCGTGGTCACGTAGCCCCGTGTGCTTGGGTGTGTTTAGAATTTGTCTGATAACCTGTGTCACTGTGATGTCTGTAGTAGTGTGTGTATTTGGAATCGAGGTAGGATTTTGGTAGGAAGCGGCCGTGGCCTTCAGTTAGGTACTTCTCGACATTTGCCTGGAGGAGAAGTGGGACACCACGGAAAACCACTTCCAGGATAGCTTAGATAAGAATCGAACGCGCCTCTTATCAGTTTTGCCTCACAAGGCTGAGTGAACACCGTTCCAGCCTTCAGACCAGTATTAAATTTATTGGCAAAGCTGGGAATCGAACCCGGACCTCCACTGTGATAGCCAAGAATGAGACGGACATTGGCCAACGTGCCAATAAAATAATCAGCCATCCAATTCTTCGCTTCCGTTACCGTCCTCCTGATCTACTGATCTTGTTTCAACTTTATCTTCAGTATCAGTCACAAATTCCTTTGAAATTACTGAATCATGAACTAGCTATTCGTTATCTTTCAGCAGAAGGGTACACGCTTCATCTGCATCCTTAGGTTTTCGTAAGACGCAATCTCCTTACTGATATTGGGAGCGCTGGTACTATCAATCCCACGCTGACAAAATGTTACACGTGGAGAGTTATTTTCAGACACATCGTTTCACAACTCCAGGAAAATGCTTACTAAGGTTTGGTGTAAGATGTCACGAGACGATAAGATCATAACTTGAACTGTTGACTTGATATTAAAACTAAAACGAACCATGGAGCTGTCAGACCAATGCGCGACTAACGGAGGGTTTTAAAAGATAGTACTACAAGGGGACTGAGAATATTAATAATAACTTTTTGACAGTATTATCCATAAGTCTAAACAAACAATTAGTTATAATCAGCGTAACCGCAGCCTTCGTAAAGAGGTTTACGTAGCCCAGCGCGTATCCCACTTTTGAACAGCTGACCGTGTAGCGTTGGGGATCTGCGCCGCTAGCGCTAGCCGAGCGGGGCGCGCTTGAACTCGGTCAGTGATAACACTATTTATTCCATTCGTCATGCTAGGGGCTTGGGACCTCTTGGTCATCAGTGAGTGAGTGGAATGTATCTGATTAATCTGTCTTATTGAGCGTCTGCAGTAGTCTTATAAGCGACTTCGGTGGCGTAGTTGGTAGCATGCTGAACTGCTGTTCCCAAGATAGCGGGTTCAAACCCGGCCGAAGTCGTTAACATTCTTCAGTATGCCTTCCTTCGGAGGGGAAGTAAAGCCGGCGGTCGCATGTCATAGATATGGCATGTAAAAGATCCTTCCACAGACTAATCTTGTGTGAAGCTAAATTGTTAGATTATATTTCGTCGGAACGCTCTATCAAAGTTCCAACGTTCTAGGTATCGTTGATATCTGGTAGCGAAAGTTGGAACTCACCCTAAGGATGTCCGCTGGGAGCAGCTACAGACTCAGGCGAGCCGATCATGTCCTCGGACACTCCCGGCACTAAAAGCCATACGATAAATTAGATTAGTAGTCTTATACAGTTGAAGATGAGTTTTTCAATATGCAACAATATAAACAACGCTTTTTCAACCAGTCTGATAACCAAGGTGTCCCAAATTGTTTAAATGAATTAACAAGCGATCATATTACGTGATGCAAGGGCATCGTCCAACGAAATTATCCATACATCGGAAGGAAATAAACCCAACAACATCATTATTCGGTCTTTATTCAGCTGACGGCTTTCAACCAGCCCCTATATCTTTGACATGAAAGAGCACTTCCCCCAGGCAAGGGCCCATCTGGCGAAGTCAAACATTCTGCGTCTAAAAAAGGAGTCGGGTTTGAGTACCGATAGTGGTCCGATTTTCAACTCCTATGAAATAAGTTTATCTTGTACCACTGAAGATTTAGGGGTACATCCCGAGCACAGTACTTAAGTTGTCTAAAATGAAGACCGTAAACAATAAACTATATAAGACGAAGTGAGGAAAGAGAGGGTAATGCAAAGCTGGGACAGAAACATGAGCAGTCAAATATCCACATCTACGCTATAATCAAAGGAACTATGGGGTTCGATTTGGGAGCAATTGTTGCCACCCGGCGTAGAGAGTTTTCCGTGATGATAATAATATGTAATAATAGTCTAATAATAATGAACAAAGTGAACAAATGAAGAGATGTTGGGAAGAAAAGAAGGAACATTGTGCAAATTAAGTTCAAGCGCGCTCCATAGTCGGGCATAACGATTAAAATAATAATAATAATGGCAGCTGTAGTTTAAAATTCACCAGAGTATCAGGATTTTAGCCCGAAGTTCTTTAACAGGCCATTTAATAACTGACCCGGCACGATGCATCTCGTGACTCCCGTTTCTCAAGCAGTTTGCTAATGGATTGGAAGTGATTGTGTCGAAAGCCAGCTGCTACCTCTGTCGTTACGGCAGTTATTCCCGCAGGAATAGGAGACTACAAGAAAGGTTCAGGTAGGAGTCACAGAGTTTTTAAAAAGAGGCTAGTGCGAAAATTCCCACGCTCAGTTGTGCTTTAATGGCTATACCTCAATTATAAGCAATTTAACAGAAGAAGGGGAAAACTGGCAACGCTGCTACTGAAAAAAAGAAAGAATTGTTTTTATTCTGTCGTTTCTTAACACCAACTGCCAACTTTAACCAACCAGACAAACGATGATTACATAAGGTTGTCCAAACTAGGATCTCGTAAACTACAGCGTGTGCCAGAATTAAGAACCATGATTATTAATATTATTATTATTATGGTAAATCCTGTTTTAATAATAAAAAATTACTTTAAATTTACGTAGATGAAAGCAGGCTTTTGCTATGAGCGAAGTAGAAGCTTCATGGCTGCTACAAAGGAATGAGAGTTCTGTACAACAAGAAAATCAATCCTGGTGGTTTTTAAGAAAACTGACAATTATTAGGTTATGTCCGAGTAGTTCTTATTAATTTACAGAGATGTTTTGTAAATAATCACAATAAAGTACGGCTATTACTGATGCGATATTCTTAGCGATAATGTAGGCTGTAGTTCTACAACCCAGTCCTTGTAACCACCTCATTCCATTTAATCCATGCAAATAAAAACTAATCACATGTAATGTTTTACAGATCTTCGTATATTCCCCGCCTAATAGCGGGTTCAAACCCGGCCGAAGTCGTCAGATTTTTTAAGAGCGTTTAAATCCTTCAGTATGCCTTCCTTCGGAGGAGAAGTAAAGTCGGCGGTCCCATGTCATAGATTTATGGCATGTAAAAGATCCTTCCACAGACTAAACTTGTGTGAAGCTAAATTTCTAGGTTAGATTTCGTTGGAACGCTCTATCAAAATTCCAACGTTCACCACTTGGTATCATTGACATCTGGTTGCGAAAGTTGAAACTACAGTACTTGAAATTGAACGAAACTTGGGAGCTCATCCTAGTGGTATCCGCTTGAAGCACCTACAACCTCTGGCGAGCCGAACATGTCCTCGGACAATCCCGGCACTAAAAGCCATACGATAAACAAATAATCCCTCCCTATATTATTCTGCTAAGGTCCCATTCCAGTTTTATACCAAAAATAAGGTCCCATTAACACCAACCTACACATATGGGGTACCTACAGGTTCAGCATAACCCAATGCGTAAGCGAAACGCACTCACTTACTCTTTAAATGCCTCACAATTAAATAAATACCTTAAAACATGTATATTTACAATGAAATAATGAAAGAATGCAACACGGTAACCATGGTAACAGAATCTCACAGGTCCATCTATTTCTGTAAGACGCAATGCAATTCCAATTATTACATTACTGTGAAAGTTTCCAGACGGTTATAAGGTTATCACTGAACCAAATTAAGCATACATACAGTATAATGCGCTTAAGGGGGTCAAGGGGCACTCTAGAATTTTTTCACGTAATTTTCACGTGAGTGTGTTACGAAAGGTCTTTTTCCCCCGACTATAAAGGGTCTCCGAAAACCACATTTAAAGGCCCTTAAATTAACAGTGTCTGTGATATTCCCAGGAAACTAACTTAGCGCTGATATACCTATGAAGGAATGACAAACCCCTAACCACTGCACCAGTAGCTGAATTGATCAAGTCTGATTATTCATACCAAGGGTAAATCGGTCATAGCATTCATGATTGAGATTTTGCTAAGTGTACTCTTTACAACTAGAATATTCGCGGGCGAAGCCGCGACGGGTAATGCTAGTAAATAAATAAATAAATAATAATTGCCCGCCTAATGAAATTGGGCATAAATTATGTGACGATAGGCTATAGGTACATGTAATCATTGAAATTTACTTTTAGAGAGCACGTCCTGAAACCATGTTTAACATTCTGGTCATTCCTTACAAATTAAGGAATTGCCAGAGGCGTTCCTGCCCTGAAAGCCTAATGGCACTGCATTTAACAGGCAAAATCCAATATTAGTATCAATAATACAATCTCATGACAGCAGTAGTGGATAATGCAGGCAGGGAGTGTTTAATTACCGGTACTGTGATGATTAGTGTCCCAGCAAGGTGAGGGAAGGGGAGTGGAGCTAATCAATAGCTAACGCTACAGCGTGCCTCGGCCTCATAGAGTGAAGAATAACAGGACGGAACTGTATGAACAAGTACCTCTCAACCCTAATTATTTGCTGCCCGCTTATTTTCTTCTCATAATGACTCAGCTTTCGAGGAGATTATGTCAAGAATCTATACTTTATGTGACTCTTGGTTTGTACGGGCTGTTAAACGGATCAACAGATCTAAGGGAGTTACTTGTATAAGTTTATTGTAAATCAGGCTAACCACTTCTACTGAACACGCACTAGAATTCACCAGTTCACTCACTGTCTTTGAAATGACTGCAAAGGTTTGTCTGCATTCGAGTCGACAATGGCAGAAATAGAAGAATGTATTGCCAAGCGGCTTATTGTCATTAGGGGTGTTAATTGTTTGGTAAGGAGGTATCGCTGCGGGTGGCGGGCGAAAGGGTGCTGTGTGGGAAATTTTACTCTACTCCTTTTCTCAGAATTTCTGCTGGCAGGGTCTACTGGTCAGTTCTTGTGAAATAAAACAGCAAAAGTACGAGTAGGCCTATATTAGTCTTGATTGGGGACGGCCGACGGCGGAGCTCGAACCCACGCGTCTACCGAGCCAGTAGAGAGCTCGGCCCCATGATCTAACGCTGCGCTTTAGCGAGCGTTACTACCACTGTCGGTAGGTTCACGGATATTACAATAGCAATATTTGTTACAGAATATGAAATATAAATATTTTAATCAGAGCCCCCCCCCCCCTTAGGACCACTGGTCTGGAGAGAAGAAAGGAATTTGATGAAGCTCCCTTTCGTTCCTCCGCTTCCGTCTGTTATTGTTTATTCTGAGCTCTGCCTGCTATAGCATCTCCCAAGGACGCTACTCTTATGTACGTACACCTGTGCTGCTCTCTCATCAGCTCGCTACGGCCGGCCAAGTGCACGAGGCCAAGATTAATAACGCTTCATTTCCAGACATCAAAACAGCTGGCGTTGGCTGTCTATATTTTAGGGACACTGAATAACAGATTTATAATAAGAGCTCGGGTACACTTACGGAAGCCAATCAGATGCCGACGTTTATTTGCTGTGACCCTCAAACTTAATTTTAAAAAACGTATACAGGATCAAAATCGCTCAAAAAATGGCACAAAAGTGAACCAACTTGTAAGTGGAAATGGCGAACGGGCTCATGGCTAATGGTCATGCTCCATTGAAAATTCCTGCCCGAGTTTAGGAGAACGTGTACACACATAAACCATGTGATAAGCTGTTAAGTTACATCTCTGTCTACTTGATCATACAGCAGCCATTTTCAGCCTTTTGTTTCATTATTATGAAATATCCGCTTAAGAGATCACATTCCTTTGTCCGTGTTATATGTTTGTGTTTACGAAGGTACGTATTTCCCTACAACAAATTCTGATTGGCCGGACCGATTTCAATGAAACTTGGTAAGGATTCACTACTACCCTGTCCGACCACGATCGTTCTTTTTAAATTTCAGCGTGTTACCAACCCAACAAGGCGGTCGCGCAAAATACCTCACCGGTTGAGGTGAAAACGACCAGTAAGAAAATAGGCTATATTAGTTATTCATGGAACTGTTGGTTACATGCCTGTACTACATTGGATGATAGCTCTATTTTTCTTTAATGGTCGAATGGGATACATTTCCCAATTTCAAATAATTCCAGATGCATTGCAGTCATCACAATGCTGCAACTTGTTTCACACCCTCGTATTGTACTGAGCGCGATGTTCTTACTAAAAAATAAAAAACAGGGGAAAATGAACTTCAAAGCTCTAAATGGAGATTATTAGTAATAAACTACACTATTTAAAAGAAGAATATCCAACTCTTTCACCTCTCGGTAACAATGGATCTAATGATCCATTTATCACGAAACAACATGGTGGACATGGAACATGCTAGCGACATGGAGGGGGAGAGGGGGGAACCACGAGCCGCCCCTCACTCCGGTTCCCGGGGGGCGCGGTAGTGCTGTTTACGGCACACAGGGGAGTGTAGCATACAGTACTCCCGGGGGGCGCGGTAGTGCTGTTTACGGCACACAGGGGAGTGTAGCATACAGTACAGTGCTCCAGATAATATCCGACACAACTGACATACAGTACAGTGCTCCGCATAACATCAGACATCGGTCATATAGTACAGTAATACGCATGGTATCCGACACAGCTGGCATACAGTTCTGCGCATAACATCAGACATTGGCCATATAGCCTACACTGACCGGCAAAAAAAAAAAAAAAAAAAAAAAAAAAAACACTTGAAAAATTCAACATTACTTGCATTCAAATCATAAATATGAACGGCATATGCCTAGTACAGTACATACAGTAGTTATAGCAAGGAAGTAAGGTTAATTGGTTTCCTGGATGCATTACCATTCTTCATGTCATTGGTTCACTTATCAATAGCGATTCATTGACATGATGCTGTTTCCCGCGGAAAGATGTGCGCACCATCTCCATCGTCAACAATGCAATGTTTTATTGTTGGCATAGGAAAATATCAATACAGCCATATCCTCTATTGTTCTTGTGCAATTCAGAAACAAATATGCGCTTGAAGCCTGAAGATGTTGCCAGGGCAGTGGCTCTGATCGAAAATGGGGGCGCGCGGGAAACAGCATCATGTCAATGAATCACTTTTGTTAAGTAAAACAATGACATGAAGAATGATAATACATCCAGGAAAACAATTAACCTTAATTCCATGCTTTAAACAGTAAGTTATGTACTAGGCCTAGAGTGTTCATATTTATGATTTTAATGAAAGTAATGTTGAATTTTTCAAGTGATCGGTTTCCTTTGCCGGTCAGTAAAGTACAGCAAACGCATGGTATCGGACACAGCTGGGATACAGTACAGTGTTGTACGTAACATCCGACAGTCGCCGTATAGTATCGTACCGGTAATGCACATAATATCTGACACAGCCAAGAATAATATACATGACTGTATAAGATAACTGTTATAATAGCACAGTAGTCTACACCAATTCATTGGTTACCGCTTTTGTCTGGAATAATGCCATCTGATTTACGCAGATCCACCGCTCTTATCAAGGAATTCACTAAAATATTCAGCAATCCTGATCTACCTGTACATGCGGATTACGTTCACGCCATCCAGCTCTACGTAACGCCTCGATGACATGGGTGCTAGAGGCTACGACCCAACTAGAGTGGGAAGCAGCTACGGAGATGCACCTACACAGTATATTCTCGGGTGCCAACCTTCCAAGTGGATTCCAGCTACCACATAAAACATGGACTGCCCTGAATAGAATAAGAACAGGCCATGGTAGGTGCAGTGACATGCTGTTTAAATGGAACAAGTTGCCGACTGCTGCGTGTGACTGCGTAGCAGCGCGACAGACCATCCACCATATTGTGAGCGAATGTGAAACGCGGGCGTACACAAGTTGCCAAGAGGATTTCTTGATGGCAACTCTAGAAGCAATACAGTGGATCAATGATCTTGACATTCAATTGTAAGGTGTCTTTTATTGTTCATTGTTTCTTTGTTATGTAAATATGTCTGTAAAACACAGATTGTATGGGACATACGCTAAATAAATAAATAAATAAATAAATAAATAACACAGTACTGCACACAATATGCGACATAGCTGACACACAGTACAGTGCTACACATAATATAAGAGAGCCAGTACTTCAATCATATTTAACAGATGTATAGTACAGTACGCCGCATAATAATAGACACAGTTATCCCACAGTACAATTCTGCACATAATATTCGACACAGCTGTCATAACAAATCAGGGATGTTCGCCATATAGTAGGCTACATAATATTCGACATAGCTGTCATAACAAATCAAGGATGTTCGCCATATAGTGGGCTATGTGCTACCCCGGTTTGTAAATATTGCGTAACTGCGAATCTCTAGGAGTCTCCCAGAAACGGGAATTGAGACAAAGAATCAGTGTACCGTAGTTCCCTCTATTCCAAAATGACACCTTCCAGTCGGGCACTACGAACATCCTTTCGACCATAGTAAAATATTTGAAAACAATCATTACCGCGGCAATGGATGAAGGTATTAACTTCATCATTATCAAATTGTTATTATTATTATTATTATTGTTATTTAGTGGACGATTGAAACATAACATGCCGAGTAGTATTTTGCCATTGGTAGTTTTGCTAGTGTGCATATTGGAAGATATTAATTATAATTTTTATTTTCTTTTTGCCAATAATTCATTTTTTACGCTATGGAAATTCGAGTTTACAGGGTTAATCAACGAATGAAGCCTCAGTTATTTTTTCAATCCCGCGCTTGTCATTGGCAGCAGATCGCAGCGATTGGAAAGTCGTTATTTCTACACATGAATGGCCCACCAGATAACAGCTTCATAAGGTTAGCTTTTTCATATTTAAAAAAAATGAAATCAGTTACCGTAGGGTATCTGTCTATTCAACAATCCACTGTTATTTTCAGGACGCGTATAGAGGAATTGCTGTTATGAGTTGGGGAGAAATGATTTCTCTCTCTCTCTTTTTTTTTGTTTGTTTAAAATAGACTAAACCCGATCAAAAATGGAAGTATTTATGTTTGGAATTTGTTAATTAAACGGCTTCAAAGGGATATAGATCCTGTTACTCCTTTGTTAAAGGCTATCTTTGTGTACCAGAACAATACTGCTTTAGACACAATATCACTGAGCGTTGGCCTTTCATTAAATATGTTTACACACATGGGTTGTGGTTTGAAGTTCACTGAAGACCTATCGTTCGCAGGAATACACATGAACAGTTATATAACCACGTACGTTCCAATGAAGTCCTTAGGCAAAAATATATTTCGCTTCGTCTTTATAAGAGACTTCGATCATGTTTCTTCGCAATAATAAAAATAATTATTATTTCAATTTATTACATACTAGCAACCTGCCCCGGCTTCGCCCGAGAACAGTTATGAATGTATTACGAGATAAGCGCTTCTTTTTCGATGTCAATGTACTACGACCTATATCCGTTTTACGTCTCGACATGATGAGTTAAAATCACTGACTGGACAATTAATTATATTATCATGGAGATGCATGTGCAACGAACTCTTGTCAGACGTAATTTAAGAATGGCGAGGTGCATGAAAAACAAATCCCCCTTCCACCCAATCTTAACTTAACTGTGTATTTTGCGGGACGAAAAGTTCACAGGTGAAATGAAGAAAAGGCGAGTTGCACTTCCAGGGAAACTCCAAACACAACCACTCTTCTCTGAAGTCTTAACACAACTCGACAGTTTGCTGCTGGCTGTGTCTGGGGTTATAGGCTCACCCGCTAGCTAGGCTGTAACTGGGGTGATAGGCTCGTTCCTAGCTACCTCGTAAACTGTCGCCTCAGTAATTGAATAGAGATTTTTGGAAGAAATGAAAAAGTGAAAACACTTACAGTATAGTGGACGATGTATTGAATATAGAGATATGCTCTCGCGGACTTTTTTTTTAGAACTTGGTCATGCTGAACAATTCTTACACTCATAGTATAGGCCTATTGATATTTTTAATGGTTTGCCCAGCGTAAGCTCAAAAAGCGCATGGACGCCAGTTTTTTTTTCGAATTTTTCACTGATATCGTTACTGCTTGCCTTCCTTTGATTATAAATAAATTATTTTCTACAGAACCCTTCCTCGAGATATCCTTTACAGAATGGTGAAAACCGCATCAGAATCCATCCAGTGGTTCTCGAGTTTACCCGTGACATCCAAGAATCGGGGACTTTGTTTTATACTAAGTAGATAAGTTACTAGCTACAACGAAATGGGTAGAAGAAGTCAAGAAAGACGCGGTTGAAATTGGAATTACTGTCGCCGAGATCCGAAGTCGCATTGACAGCGTTAAGACATTTAAGGAGAATCCACCAAAATGTAGGCGTAAATTGGTAATTTCTGCGGAGTAGCTGAGGATTCGAAGTGAAAGAATGAAGCGGTTCTGGGAGGAAAATAAGAGATTGAACAGAAAGCCTCAGGTTCTATGCGGTCCAAGTTGGTCAAATTCTAAAAAAGAAACATTCATAAATACAGCATAATGTGAGTTTGCCATATTAAAGAATAAATACCATAATAAAGATGGTGAAATCAGTGTAAGCTATGACGACATATCCGTTACAGTTATTGATATTTAGCAACTTAAAAAATGGGATAAAATTCTATGATATAATTATTATTTAATAGTAATAATAATAATAAGAAGAAGAATAATGCCATCAAGGTGTTAACTCAGACGCCTTGTAGTCCGAAGAGGAGAAGGAATTCTTATTATAATAATGCCGACATGTCTGAAGAAACGATAGTGCACAGAAAATCGATTATATTCTATATCTATTGAAAAGAAGCCAAATACCTCTCAGGCAGAAGTGAGAGGGTTGTCTTGCGACAGCTTCAGTTTCACACGGACTGTTAGAAGTGAGAGGCTCTTGCGACAGCGTCAATCCTATAATATGAACTGTTAGAAGTAAGAGGGTGACAGTTGGAATTTCATCACTGATCGTAGCACTTTAGTATTTCTGCATGGCCATTCAGTAAGGGTAGATGCTAATCTCTCTCTCCTATAAACCTCTTGAAAGTGTAGCAACTCCTTGGAAATTTGTTACCTGATATTTCAAACAAGCGTTCTACTTTTATCAACAATCTGGATCATTTGTGTTTTCCACCTGTATTTGCAGGAGAAACCCGGTTAACCAGAACATTATCCAATAAATTTTGTCAAGGCAAGGGCTAAACTTGAAAATAGGAAAAATATATGTTAAACAAACTGAATTTAACTCCATTATGTACACCAATGCAGAAATATATCTGGAATAGTGTCTATCCAAAAACATCCTCTCCTGTTCAGCAAAGAGTTTGCTACTCCAAGACTGGTTATGGTTCATTCATTTGCTTGCGTGAATATCAAATCTGCAAGAGCTATTTTATGATAAAAATTAGGGAAATATACAGTAGATGCTAAAATACGAATATATATAAATTCTGTACCACTGAATAGTATAAAAAAAATCCAACCTCTGGCACTACCGCCCATGAAGGGCCTAGGCCGACCAAGCGACCGCTGCCCATCCATTTGGCCTGCAGATTTTGGGGTGATGCGTGATCAGCGCATCGGGTCCCCTCAGCCGTTAATCTTGGTTTTCGTGATCGGGGCACTGCGTCACTGTCAGACAGCTACTCAATTGTCCTCACGAGGCTGTATGCACCCCGTTTCAACCCTCACGTCAGTTTTAAAATCCCTGACGGAGCCGGGAATCGAACCCGGGGCCTCCGGGTGAGAGGCAGGCGCGCTATCTCAACACCACGGGGTCGGCACCAATGAATAGTGACCAATGTGGCAAACTGATTGAGAACAACCTTAAGACATACTTCAATATCATTTTTGTTCATATTTCCTACCATACGGTATTCATATGCATATGTTATAATTCCTCCTTGTAATATTTATCCTGGTCTCCCCTTCTTTTGCTAAGCCAACTTAGCTATTGTCACATCTAGAATGTCGCAAGTGTTTTGTTTGGAAATTGGTTGGTTGGTTCCTCAGGCTAGGGGCTGCGACAACGGGGTCATAGACTTGTGTACTTTGGGTGTGTGTAGAATCGGTCTGATAAGCGGTGTTAATTGTGATGGCTGTATTAGTGTGTGTTATCTGTTTTTAATTCAAGTAGGGACTGCAGACATTCAATTTTCAAGAAGTTCCTACTTTTGCTACCAAACGCCACCGTCAACGACAACTAGTTCTGAACTTGGTTACTAGATGCCACCAAAGTTGACTCCTGGCGACGAACGTTGGAACGTAAGAGCGTTAATCAAATCTAGCCTATAGTTTAGCTTCACAAAAGTGTAATTAGTGGAAGGTTCTTTGACATACCGCCGGCTTTACTTCCCCTCCACCGGGTGAGTTAGCCGTGATCGTTACGGCATGACTGCTCGGAGTCGCTCACATCCGGGAGGCGAGGAGATTCGAATCCCCCGCCGGCAACCTAGAAGATGGGTTTTCTGTGGTTTCCCATCTTCCTTCCAGGCAAATGCCGGGGTTGGTCCCAACTATAGGCCACAGCCACTACCTTCCAACTCCTCGTCCTTACATTCCAACTTTCCTCCCCAACGGTACTTTTAGCTCACCCATTGGGTGTCCGCCTCGAAGCAGCTACAAAACTGGCGAGCCGAACATGTCCTTGGACACTCCCGGCACTAAAAGCCATACGCTAAAAAAAATCCCCTCCGAAGGATGGAATACGGTACTGAGGGATTTTTAACGCTCTTAAAAAATCCGACAACTTCGGCCGGGTTTGAACCCGTGACCTTGGGCACAGAAGCTCAGCATGCTAGCAACTACGGTTTGGAAATTGTAATGCTGTATCACTATGCATTTATGCCGACGTAATGTTTGGCATAGGCACTACGGGTGTAAATTATGTGACGTATTATCTGGTTTTCACACACAACGATACATCCGAAAATATTCCAATTAGGAGGCTGAGTAAATGAATAAATAAATGAATGATAAAAAGGTTTCACCTTCTATAAAATTGAAAAAAAAAATGTGCACGTTAATCGACTACGGCTAGATAATAAGCGAAATTACATCAAGCAATCCTAATGAATCAGTTTAACATTACAAACACCGGTACTGCAATTATATTTTGGGATGCCTTACGTGGTCCGCCTAAAATGGTTCACAGACAATATTTTGGAGAACCCTTTCTAAAAGTCAGGTATGGGGGAGAATAAGGAAGCAAAAAGAAGATTGAGTGTGGTTCCAAATACCTCAAGTTCTTTGTGTTCCAACCTTAGTCAGGTCTGTTACTGATTTTTATGTTCGCTGCTCTTTGTGTGCAGTTTATCCTGGTGATGATGGCAGCGAGCATTCAGCTACCAACGTGACATTGAAACCCACAGTTTTTACGTGAGGAGAAAGGCAGGCGGAGGTTTGACCTGCGATGGTTTGAGGGTCGCGCGTCTTCCCTCAGCCAGCCGAGGCAAAAGGTTCAGGCGGGCTTTACGGGCTTCCTTTTAGGATGAGCCATAGAAAGTCTGTATGTTGTTAGTTGGCAGACAGGTGCGCTGTTGCCACGTATACTGCAGGGTATTCTCGCTCTCATGAGCGGATTTCTGGAATAGTGTCTATCCAAAAACATCCTCTCCTGTTCAGTCAAGATGTTGCAACTCCAAGACTGGTTATGCTTCATTCATTTGCTTGTGTGAATGTCAAATCTGCACGAGACTTCAACCTGCGGCCACATGTCCCCTCGCTAAGTTACAAATTTTGCAAACTGACATTGCTAAGCAAAACAGCTGGAGCTCTTCCACAAATACTTAAGATTTTTTTTTTCATTATAAATGATCTTGTTGACTTCGTCGTTACGCTGAGGTCTGGCGTTACGTTACGGTGACGGGACGAAATGTACTTAGAATGCACTGAGGTGTGTGACGTCATAGTACGATGTAGCAGCCTAGTACCAAAAAGGCAGTGCGAGAACAGAGTTTCATGAAGGCAGTGCGAGAACAATCAAGTAGGCAGTGAAGAAACAAAATAGAATCTTGAAACTTTGTTGTCGCACTGCCTTCTTGGTACTCGGCTGCTAGCATTTAAAATGATATAAAGTTCAGTCTTTCAGACTGACTATCCGTGTCTTTTTTCTCTCCAGCAATTTTACTCACGTACGTTTTACTGATACCAGAAGGAGACAATCAGTGATGGATTTCAGTGACAGACTTCTCACAAAAACAGATAAACATTTTACAAATGCGTGATCTAGGCTAACAGTATAACCATCTAACCATGAAATAAAGAGAAGTGTCTGAAACATATTTCTGATCAATAACACATTATTCAGTAATTTCCTAGATAATACTTCCTGAAAATTTGCTTGTGTTGAATGCATCACCGCCATCCTTTTAAACCTCGTAACCGGACAAAAAACGCTGGAAAGTGTGTTAACGGAATTGACACAGCAGCTATTTCTAGCCCAGATATTTGGCAGGGCTTAGCTCCCTCCACGTGTCGCGTTGCTCGGACAGGAAGCTACTGTAAAGTCAGTCAATAAACACACTGATTAAGTAATTTGTTGTCATTCAAAGGACCAGCTATCATACTCTTATTGAATTAACGTAACTTCGCAAAGAAAGGAGAATTAAATAGCAGTAATTACCATTAACCCAATTCCCTTTCGAAGAACCATTAACTCAGTAACAACATCATAAATTATAATAGGACATAACGTTGTGATTACTGAGACAGAAGAACAGTTTGCTATTTCAACAGCTTACTAGCTGTACATTCGGGACTAGAATAGCTTTTACAAGTGAAGTTTATTTCATATTTTATTCGTCGATTTTCGAGGGTGAAATGTTCTGATAAAAAAAACAAGAAGTTCCGTGACGAACTAAAGGGCCTACTTTTCTTAAAACTTAAGATTCATGCCAATGATTAATCTATCTAGAATAATGACGAAATTAAGTTGGTAATATCGAAATTTCTAATTAGTACGAAATACTGTACACCTGGCATAATGTAGCCTAATAGAGAACTACAGTTGGCAGCCCTGGTGACTGAATATATTCTTAGTTCCATCTCTTGAGGTACAGAACACAAAATTTGGTTGAAGTCCAATGGATAGCATGGACGTTGTCTGTCTGTTAGGTAGTCAGCCCGAAGGCTGGTTGGATCCTCAAAAAGTACCGCCGTTACGTTATGTGAGTAGATACCCACAAAAACCCAAGGCAGCACTATTTTGAGATGCAGTTAAATATTGGATCTAACAGCGCGCGTAAAATCATGTTGGCAACAATGACATACATGTGAAAATTAAAATCCACAGCCTGCTTCCAGTCTCCGACCGGTTCAGGAATGGAATGAATGAAGCCCCCATCTAGCGGCGAGGGTATGAACTGTGCCGGCTGCCGAGGCCTGACGCACTCCTCTGGGTCAATGATTAAATGAATGACAGATGATATGAAATGATAGTGGAGAGTGTTGCTGGAATGAAATGTTGACAGGGAAAACCGGAGTACCCGGAGAAAAACCTGTCTGCCTCCGTTTTGTCCAGCACAGATCTCACATGGAGTGACCGGGATTTGAACCACGGACCCAGCGGTGAGAGGCCGGCGTGCTGCCGCCCAAGCCACGGAGGCTTGTATTGGTCAGAAATAATCTGAAATAATATGATATATTGTTGTGTCAATTTTGAATGAAATCCATTAGTTAGTATAGAAGTTACATGCATTTAGAAATTGGACCTATCAGCAGGCTTAGAATCATGTTGGCAGCACTGGCGTAGGCCTATATTAGTTACTCCAAATTAATCTAGAATGCCAGGTACTATACGTGTGCAAAGTTTCGAGCTATTGGCTTGCATACTTTCTGATATATTGATATTAGGGTAACAAAAATAGAGACAGTATTTATTAACAGTTGGCAGCCCTGGTTACTCTTAAGAATCGGCATAGTCATATCTGTTATGGTACACATAGCACACACGAAATTTGGTTGAAATCCAAATGATAGTATAGAAGTTACATGTATTTAAAGTTGGACCTCTCAGCAGGCTTAGAATTATGTTGGTAGCACTGATGTATATAAGTTACCCCAAATTGATATAGAATGTCAGGTACTATACGTGTGCATAGTTTAAAGCTGTCGGCTTGCATACTTTCTGGTATATGGGTATTTGGATAAAAGAAAATTGAGAGCATTTATTAACAGTTGGCAGCCCTGGTGGCTCTTAAGAATACGCTCAGTCATATCTGTTTATGTACACATAGCACATACGAAATTTGGTTGAAATCCAATTGATAGTGTAGAAGTTATATGCATTTAAAATTTGGACCTATCAACAGGCTTATAATCTATTTTGCAACACTGCCATGTATGGCCTCCTGGAAATGAAAATGAAAATCCACAGCCTGCTTCCAGTCTCCGGCCGGGTCAGGAATGGAATGAATGAAGCCCCCATCTAGCGGCGAGGATATGGACTGTGCCGGCTGCCGAGGCCTGACGCACTCCTCTGTGGCAATGATTAAATGAATGACAGATGAAATGAAATGATAGTGGAGAGTGTTGCTGGAATGAAATTTTGACAGGGAAAACCGGAGTACCCGGAGAAAAACCTGTCTGCCTCCGTTTTGTCCAGCACAGATCTCACATGGAGTGACCGGGATTTGAACCACGGACCCAGCGGTGAGAGGCTGGCGTGCTGCCACCTAAGCCACGGAGGCTTCCTCCTGGAAATAAAAACTGCAATATTATTATCTATGCGTGTGCCAATTTTGAAATAGCTCCCATTCATACCTTCCAAGATATCCAACATGGAGCTCAAATTTCAATTGCGATTTTTCAGCAGTTGGTAGCACTGACATCATTTTCAAATATATGGCCGTGAGATATTCAGGTATAGATCTTTACTCCTACCAAATTTTGTTTCGATTGCTGCAGCCATTTAGGAGTTGATGGGGGGGGCACACACACAGCCAGCCAGCCAGCCAGACAGACAGACACACATTTGCCCGATCTCATGTCTACTTTTTCCTCATTTTTGCAAAATGTGAAAAGTAGGCTAAAAACACACGAGAGGCTAGCGAGTTCCTAAATTGACAATATCTCAGAGAATGTGTATATGTTTAAGCAAGATTTGATTTTTGAACAGATTGTGTTATACATTTTTCATTATTCTTATACCGACCGCGGTAGGTTAAGTGCGCTAAGGCGCAAGGCTATCTCTGGACTCTGAAGGCAAATAGGTTCGAATTCCACCGAGAGCCCTCCTTGATATGATTTTCCACGGTTTCCCATTATTAAACCCAGGCAAATGCCGGAATGGTACAAACAACGACCTCTTTCTTTCAATTCCTTGTCCGATTTCATTCAATTCATTTCTCATTAACTCAGTACATGGTGACTTGGTAATTAATCGATTTATTATTTTAATATTAATATTTATTTTATTAATAATATTTTAATTATTAGACCAAATTTAATTAGAATTCTTTTAGGTTGAGATAAATTATTCTCAATAATATATATATACAAAAATCAATGTTACGTGATAATTTGTTTGTATGTCTGTCTGTCTGATGTCTCCTATGCGTTCATATACCATTCATCCGATTGCGATGAAACTTGGGTGAGTTGTTATATGCACTCTAGGGAAGGTTTGTAGCTACAAATTTTTTATGTGACACAAAAGGGTGAGTGACTAAATAGCAACCCTTAAATCCCACAGTAACCCAATTGCACAATCTGTATACTTATCAGATCACACAGCAACACCAGGTGTGAGAATGGCTTGCTGATTCACCGCGAGGTGACATGAGGAGACTGTCAGCAGCACGCTGTGTTTTCTGGTATTGCTGTCTATTCCAATACAGTACACGCCACGGTTTTTGGCCGGGGGTTCTTAAAACTTAACTCAAGCTTGGTAAACCAATAATAGTATTATTATCCTCCTTTCTTTCTATCTATCTATCTATCTATCTATCTATCTATCTATCTATCTATGATTGGCATTGCAACGCATGCGGGTATAGCTAGTGTTTTATAAACTAACATTATATTATCCGAATGAACCCATGACATTTTACTTTTAAAAATGAAGTGCCTGACAAAAGGCTGTAAAAACCTTCCATAAAGAAATGTATCTCACCTCATCCTCGTGCCCGCAGAAACAGGATTAATAAGGTCGTTGTGGTGGATTCTTTTAGGGGCTTTGCAACATCGTGGTCACGTAGTCCCGTGTAATTAGATGTGTGTAGAATTTGTCTGATAACCTGTGTAACTGTGATGTTTGTACTACAGTAATGTGTGTATTTGTCATTTGGGTAGGAAGCGGCCGTGGCCTTAAGTTAGGAACCACGGAAAACCACTTCCAGGAAGGCTGAGGTATGAATCGAACCCACCTCTTCCCAGTTCTGCCACACGAGGCCGAAGGGTTAATAAGGGGTAGACATACACTACAGTATTACAACCACAGATTACACTATGTAACACAATTTTTGTCCTTGGAAAATAAACGCTATTTTCTAATTTTGTATGTCTGAAAAGGTAGGAAAAACATAATTATTCATGTCAAACTTTGCTTTTGTGAGCAGGACATTGATATTTGGGACATTAAAGTATTTTCATTTATTTTGCCACTTCTTTTAATCATAACTAGCAAAGAAACAAAGAGAAAGATTGTGTTGAATGCAATTAAAATGCATGGAACATAGAATAAATACCAGCATATATTTAGAAGTGTGTTGCTTTTCCACATGAGCAAAGCAAAGTTTATGGAACATTAATAGCCATTTTCCATACTTTTGGGGCATAAACAATCAGGAAATAACACTTTCGACACAAGGACAAACAAAAAGTTAAAATTTGTTACATAGTGTAATCAGACAAGATTACACACACCCTAGTATTAAACGTTTAAAATTATACATGGCCATGATGACCCAAAGCCCCTAAATGAATCAACAACAGTCACTAGCAAACACGCTGCGTGAATCGGGCACAGGACAGCATAATGTGCTACACCGAGAGTGCCCTCTCTTTAGCGAGAAAAAAAAAATACAACTGCTCTTGTACTGCCAGCAGGTTTGTTTACTTGCTAAATAAAATAACATTCATTTAAATTCGTTCGACGTTAGTTGTGTTATTCTTTTCAGAGCAACGTAACATCACTACATCTGCTATGGAATTGAGATGACCAGACCTTTGAAATATTGCATTGGCAATGCACTGTTTTTCTTTCTTCGTATACTGCAATGCATGAAGTATCGAACACATTATTTTGAATAGTTTATTGTATCGAAACTTAAAGGGGAACCGGAATGTCCTATGCTATCTATGTTAATGTTCAACGTTCTACATACCCTTTTCTCAGAAACTATTAGCATGATCTAATCGCATTGTTTGAGGGATGTTCCTTGATACTCCTAGCGGCTTCGGTGGCGTGCAAAAGAACCTTCCACTAACTACAATTGTGTGAAGCTAAATTAGTAGGTGATATTTGATAAACGTTTATTAAGTTCCAATGTTCGTCACCAGGTGCTGGTAGCAGTGGCATCTAGTTGTCGAGTTCACAGCTAGGTGTCGTTGACGGTAGCATTTGGTAGCAAAAGTAGGAACTACTACTAGAAATTGACAGGTTGAATTCCTAGTCATATTAGGCCTAGCTGATCAGGTTGAGTTGCGCAATCAGTTAAGCATTGGCCTTCAAAACCCAGCTCAGCCCAATTTAAGGGTGTTTAAACATGACAAATTCCTGCCGAGGAAGATTTACTAGCTGCGTTAAGTAACCCCTCCAGGGCAATTCCCCCCGACATCTCAGCGTCCCTAGAGTTATAGCAATTAATAGGTACGTTAAACCCATAAACACACACATGGCTTGAATTCTAATCCTGAAAACCTCCTTATAAACGCTATCATGAAAAATACAAAACTTCAATATTACTTTACAAAATAATCATGACATTTTTCTTATACTCACCGGGTATTTATACAATACACGCCATTTCTGAGTATCTTCACTTTAGCTATTGTAGACGTAACGTCTAACAACGAAATGGAATGTTCTTGATATCAGAAACCTCAACGCAGATCACAAGCTTCCTTTGTGACAGTCGTGGTATTTACAATTGTCTCCGGAACCAGAAGTGCATGTACCAAGAAAATGACAATGCTCATAACATACATCATAAAAGCTGTTCAGCGACCACCCTGCAGCAGCAAGAACCCGTATTATATAACATTCCATTCTAGTGGTAATCTCAAGAACAAACGAATTAGGGACCACCTACATGACGTGGTTGTGTCAAGATGAAAGTTGATAGAAGCCGGTCTGTCCGTCTGTAGCAGTTCCCAATTGTTCTCTCCCCACTGCTCAGTGGCCTTGGCTGGGCCAAGATCCGCTCTCTTCTCTGCTCCTTACAACATTGTCTTCTTGCTGCAGCGTCCTCATCCTAGGCGAGCTATCGACCGCTAGCGCGTGTATCTTCCTCTCACTACGGTTGCAATAACGATAGGGGACAAAGTCAGGACTAAATATGAGGACATTGTGACGAAGTGTTAAAAAAACTTATATTGAGTGACCACAGGCTGTTTATGCTATCTAAGAAAACAATACAATAGAATTTCCTTACACAGTTATTGAACACTCATGAGGTGGTCTCCGTAAAGCAATCATAATTTCCTGAAATTACGGTACGTATCTTTTGTTGATAGAACACTGATTTTTAAGACATAATCATAAATTTCTGGGCATGTCATGTCCTCTAAATTATGTTAAATTAACAGGATTGCTTTTTAGCTGATCCCAAGTCGATGCCCGTCATCTGTCTATTGTGCTTTCATAGCAGAAATAAAATCCTTACAACGCACGATGCAATTTTTATTTCCAGTAATTACAAACATAAAATCCCGCTGTGTAAAAACACCGCAACAATTTCGAAACACGTTTTAGTAGATTAGCTGAAACGACAATCGGAAAAAAGAACATGCATAACCTCAAACCAAAAAACATTACGTAGCCTCGCCACAATAAACAAGGAAATTAGAACATGAAATATATTTCGTTGCGTTCAACGATAGCCTACTGAAGTACTAATGAACAAGTCCCTTAACTTTCAGTATAGCTTTGTTTCTACAAAATCGGAGGAATAGCACCGCCAAGCGTATATTTAGCAAGCCAGTAACTGAAACGACTCCCTCATAATGAGGCAATCTCAAATACCAGCCGACTGCGCTGGGATTCGATCCTGCAACCTTGAGCACAGCAGGCGGTAGCATTAGACCAGCGCCTCGCAACGAGCCTAAAGGTGCCTATACACTGGATAGTGATTTTCATAGAGCAAGTCTAGCTAGACCGCTCTACCTAAACTGAGTGAGTGTACACTGAAGAGTAATTTTCCCTAGGTAGAGCATTCGTAGAGCGGAGATAGACAAATCTACCTAGAGCACTCTCAGAACCTGTGTACACTGTTAAACGTAAATGCACTAGGTAGAGCAGCGCTAAAAATTTATGAGAGCAGTGTGGGTCTAGGTTAAATTGCATTGTGTTGTGAAGTTAAAATGTCTTCATGAGAGAGTTTAGCATATGTGGTGGTGGAGTGTGCCTTGTTAAAAAAGAAAATAATTATTTATATTCGTAAATTTAAATATAGGTGTTTTACGGAAATTTTGTTTGCTAACAGTTTTTGTTTTGAATATATTTATGTAGTACATAATTAATTGTTTGATGAGAAAATCACTGCATATTTAAATACAATACGTTTCCTATGTTCTCCACTCCCCTTAAAAATAAAAGCCGCGTTCTTACTTTCCTCTACATTTCTTTGAAGTGGTGTACTTGAGATGGTCCTCACACAATCTGAGTTTCCAATCATAAACTTTAATGCATCAAAATACTCCCAAGTACTCTTCTTAATGCCACCTTCATCGCCAGTTTTTTTCTTGTTAATTCTCCACAACAACATTGAATTGACAGCGGAAATGTGAAACTTTCTGCAAATTTCTTGCATAGTGCTTCCCATGGCTCCTGCTATCACCCGAAACAACTGTGTTTTCAAATTTCTGACTCTGTATTCTTTCACAGTACAATCCCAAGTAATGGATGGGCTTCAATATGTTCAATTAATGTTATTGTTTTTTCGCGACTCCACACACAAATTCAGCCATATTCAAACACTATAATAATAAACAAATAACCACTACAATCCACCACGGACTCTACGCAGACTAATTTCCAATATTCCAATATTCAACCGGACGAATAGAGCTAGACTGGTCTAGCTAGGGCACCCAAATACTGTTTACACCGTAGAGTCAGCCGGCCCTAGCTAGAGCTTAGAGCGGTCTCCGCTAGGGTTCTCTACCCCTGTGTACACTGGAGAGGAGCCTAGAGTGCCCTAGGTAGAGCTACTCTACTCTCTAGCTACGGCAAAAGCTCTCCAGTGTACAGGCACCTTAGCAATGATGTTACATCAGCTTTCTAATGAAATCTACCTAAAATACTATTTCACAAAATGATAAAATTTCTGACTGTCAAAACTTGAAATGAAAAAACATTGTTATTCAGGTTTATCAAACCAAATTTGAATTGAAGAATGGATCTCATGGGAGCTGGTGCTCGCGACCACTTTTTGGATCGGACAATGAGAGCACCAAAATTCATTTAAAGAGCACTGTGATGATCGCGAGCACCAGGTTGAGAACGCCTGAACTAGAGCAATCTCACAAAGACTAACTGCACATCAGGAAGCAAATACATTCTGGCAAAACTATGGTGCAGCTTTTATCCGAATTACAGCTCAAATTAGACCCGGAAGGTTATCTGCCTTTTACATCTGCATTTTTGACTGGAATTCGGCTAAAAAAATTAAAAAACGAATGCAACATTCATTAATTTGAGTATTCATAAAACAGTAAAATCTTGACTATAATATGATCAGGAAAGGCCTATCCTAAGTAGGAACAAAAGAAGAGAGAGCAGCAGGTATATCGCCTTATGAACAAGGAATAAAAGGAGTCCTTTGCCTCAGTTTCTTTTTTCTCGATGAACCTCAACTCGAAAACTCATAACTGTGCCGCCGAAGCGACCTTTTTTCTCCACCAGTTGATAGGCTATTTATTTAATTACCTTGTAACAGGTACAAAAAGGTTAACCCGACTAAGAAACGTGGTATCTTTCTTTCTCTTGTGAAAGGTTATGCCTCCTAACAGACATTATAAAACGTACAATAGCCTGAACCTGTCCTCTTACAAGAAAGGGTAGTTTGGGCGAAGGAGACATTACGTAACCAAAGTGTACAGTATGTCTAACAAGTACAGTAAGAATACTCAATCAGCATACCACTTAATTCTTCCCTGTACTGTTCCAACTCGTTCTCTGTGAGCACATTCGATTTGGATCACAAAGGTGTCTTCATCAACAATAACTAAGTGATAACAAAAGAAACCGAACCCCAATTACTGTATGTCATCCATAATAAAATAAAATCAAGATATAATAAAATGCATTGGCGAGGTTTCTTAATGTTGTTGATTAAATAATAATAATAATAATCATAATAATAATCATAATTATCATCATCCTCATAAAAAACGACTGCAACGATACTGGGCTGCAAAGAAGGCTTCTATGACTGTCTAACAGTTGTTTAACGTGGTCTCTAAAGGCAGTAAACAAAATAAATAAATAAATAAATAAATAAATAAGTAAATAAATAAATAATAACAATAAAACAAGTTTATAACAAAAATGCCTGTATTGGAATTGTAAAATTCGATATTATAAAACAGTAGTCTTGCCTGCAGCTTTTTATACAGCTGAGACACTTAATCTACAACATTGTACACTGAGAAATCAACTGGAGATTAAGGACGTAAAAACATGCGAAAAATGTTGGGACCAAGAATCAAAGATGGAATTCACCTTCCAAAACCTAATACTGACGTCTATTTGAAAATTACTAAAATCACAGACACAATCCGTATGAGAAGGATCCAATTCATGGGACATTTGGACAGAATGGACCCAACTAGGTTAACACACAAAATATATACGTTTTTGCAGAAAAAGGCAACAAGGTACAATTGGTACAAACAGGCGGAAAAGGACTTGGCCGAATTAGGTTTTCCCAATCTCAAGGATCGAGAGAAAATTAGGAAAATTACTCATACACGGGGTTTTGAGGGAGAAGAGAGAAGACCTACCAGACACGTCTGGTCGCAGCAACGAAAACTCGCTCATGAAGAGTTTTTGGGCAAACATCAAGGCCAATAAGTGTTGATTCCACGTGGTCCTAGGAGACCCATTCGCGCAGAAGAAGAAAGTAATAACACGTTTTATGTAGCTACAGTCATTTTCAAGACGCGCATGATGCTGAAATGTTAACATAACTTCGTTATTTAACGAACCATTTGATAAAGCCTGCTCTATACAAGCATGGTAAATAAATACTTGGGTATGACGAAGCAACCAATGACGTCCGATCTCCATCTATTTTTTTCTCAATTGGTGTCGAATATTCCTACCTTCGGAAACATTGATGTTTTCTATCTCCAGAAACTGTAAAATGTTGTGCAAATGAAACGCTGCACGTGACGCTGCAAACAGCTTACCCACTCAACAGCGAAATGTTATATAACTGTTATTTTAAACACGGTGGTATTTTCATTTAGGGGATTGAAACTTCGGGGTGTACATAAATTCATTGGCTGATAAAACTATGTTATAGCGCTGACAGTAGTAGTAGTAGTGTGTTTAATTATAATTATTAGGGGTCAAGTGCTTTGCGATGAAGATAACTGCCAATACTACATTCTTAAAAGAAAACTGGTTAAAGGTGTTAAGGTACTTCTAAGGAAGCAGGGCCATGAAATACGGATATAAAAGAGACGGAACACACAGTCCAACCCAAATGTACTAGGGGGAAAAAAGGCTAAAAAAGACCCAGTCCAGAAATAACACAGGCTCGCAAATTCCTACGTTCACCAGCTGCGAGCCTCAGCGGTATAGTCAGCTTAATGTGTCAGCCTATGGTGTATCATTCGAGGTGGGCTACATGCACTCCCTCGGTAAATGCTGCCACTACATTATCAACAGCAGGCTAAAACGTCACCAGTATTCTCTAACATCGTGTGAAAAATATGCAATTACTTCGTGATTATTCCTTATGCTTTTCAATTCAAAGTTGCCTCTTATCGTGATATAAGTTTATTTTGAGGCTACTACCATAAAACTGATCAAATAGCAATCCTAACGATTTCAGATAATAGTATTGTTGGATTCCATCCAGAACTGCCAAGTCCTATCTGCTTTAAACGTCGCAGTTAATTGTGTGGTCCAAAAGCACGTTCTCCTATTCAGGAATGAGTAATATACCTTCATGTTGTTTACAGTAGTAGGGCATCAATTCTTATCTCACCATTAAGAGTCGGGGAAAGAAAGGAGTTGATCGCATTACAAAGCACTTAATGACTGGTATTCAAAATACAAAAAGCAAGAGAATGAAAATGAAAGCCCTTCTACTAGTAGCTTGAAAACATCATCCGCAATATCCTCCCAATTAGTAAGAAAAGTTCAAACAAGGCGCCAGCACATTAATGATTCACCTCTCATACTTCATGGCTTGAACAAACACCTGCTAAGTATTGGCTATTTGTTGAGGCAAATTGTATCCTGGAAGAAGGAATTCTAACCTCCAGGGTTGAATTGTCTAGCTCATTCACAACCATCTAGACTCGACAACAACAAACATCACCAAGGTCTTTGATTGCTCACCTCTTCAGTACCAAGGGATGAAACAATGGTAACATTGTAGCAGCATTGTCTTAACTAATGGTATAAATTATGCTAGATTTCTAATTAATATAGGTGTCTAAAAATACTATTAAAATACATCTTCTGTTCCCACTCACATCCAGCTATCAAAATATGCATAATTAAGACGTTTAAAGTAGCCATTAAACAGACAAATGACCTAATTGCAGATTACTCCAGAGTTATGCATTAAATAATACTTATACTGATAATCGATTTAGTAGCGTTTGGTAATTACAGGTCATCAATCATGATACCTGACACATCTGCGCGACAATATTCATCACAACATCTGGGAAATCTCTCAACAGATTTTAAACAAATTAACTTGTCATGCAAGTTCCATGATGCTTCATCAGTAACTGTTACTATTCCTTTACCGTAACCCTTGATATGACAAACCCCAGACCGTAATTCAATTTCTTGGTCGTCAGCTCCGTGTAGTTGAGCGTGTGTTAAACTTCTCTGATAACCTGTATTAATGTGATGACTAGGGCTCGGATTTTTGGGTGCTAAAAATCGGGAAAATATTTATTTTTTATGTATTAAAGATACCTGAAATATGTGACAAAGAAGTAAAAATATTTAATTATAATTTACTTTATTAATGACAATATAAACAATATGCAGTACTCACGAATGCAATTTATGTTATGTCTCACGGACTGCTGAAGAATTACAATACACAACGAGAACAGCTTCAGGTTGTCCATCACAAATGACCGAAGATTATCGCGAAACTCTTAATCCGAAGGCGCGAAACTGCGGCAATATGTTTCTTGACCTTGAGGTGTGGTGTAACTTGAGATCGCTGTTCATCTTTGATTGATTTTCCACATAGTTGGCAAAACAGAACGCCCCCATCAGAAGACAAATGCATGTGTGTCAATGGTTCCAGGTAGCTGGAGGAGGGAGGTCTAGCACGTGGTGCAATATGGCTATGGACAAGGAAATCCTCGGCTTACACAGTGAGTGGCACGGGACGAAAAGTTAGACTAACACATCTGCAGGCTGACATACGCTCTGCATGAAGATTAGATAGCTCACAGGTTCTTCCCCGTTGAAGTAACACAGAACAAAAATGCAATAAACTGGAAGATCTAGCCCACAGATTTTAAAAAAATTAACTATTATGTCTTTTTATGTGCTAATAAGTGAAAAGCAGGAATTTATGTGTTTATAGAAAAACTGCTTAACATATGTATTTACATAAAAAAATATTTATTTACCTAAAAATCCGAGCCCTAGTGATGACTGTAGAAGTGTGTGTAACTGTATTAAGGACAAGGTGCCCCAGGATTTGAAATAAGGGGCTACCCCCGCATTCACCTGGAGGGAGTGTGGAAAAAAACCACTCATGATAACCGCTGTCAGAGCTGGGACTTGAACCAATGATCTCCAGACGATCGGATGAGTACAACCGCTATGGGTAAAACTAGTTTCTACGGACACCTGCCATGATAAATTTTGCCAATACAGTTCTTTCAAACGACGTATCACTTAATCGAAAGAAAGTAGACCTCAACGGTTAAATTTATTATGGTGAGTAAGCAAAGAAGAATACATTCAGACTGTACAAACTTAGCTTCGCGGAGAAATTCAAGGGTCATGGGGGTAGGGACTAGTGAGGACGGTACATACCTGGTCGAATAGTCTGGGAAAAGTCGTGGATGGAGGGGGGAGGGTCTCTATCATTATATAGAAAGCTGTTTACATTCGGCATCTAGGATCATATGTTTCACACCTATCTGTGTGTCCCACGAAACCCTACACGCCAAGCGAGTTCCGTACGCACAATAGCTACCGGATACACACACGGCCATGCGGGTATCGAGGGGGAACGCACTCGACGGAACCAGCTGAACAGGAAGCGCTTGCAACATGCAGGTCCGTTAACCAGAAAAATTCATTATGACCAAGGTTCTTCCAATCACAAGAAAAACCACCTTCATGGTGTAATACTATTATTCTTGGCCTTCGAGCCAGAGGTCCGTTTCGATTCCCGGCTCTACCAAGGAATGCAATTCTGGTCTGAGGGTTAGAACGGGGTGCATTAAGCCTCGTGAGGCAGAACTAAAAGGAGGTGGGTTCGATTCCAAATGGAATTCGCAGTGACTGTCTATTGTTTGCGGATGATTGTGTAATATATCGAAATATACATGACTCCCAAGACAACGCAGTACTTCAGGACGACCTGAACCTGGTCTATAAGTAGGCGATTGAAAATAAAATGAAAGAAAATGTAGTCTAATAAAAATAGGGAAAGGGCGAAGGCAAGATTTTCAATATAACATTGGCTCGGAAATACTTGTAGAAGAAGATTCTTGCAAATATTTGGGCGTTCACGTAAGAAATGATATGAAATGGAGTAGTCATATAGGATGTGTAGTTTCTAAAGCTTACAAATCCCTGCACTTTGTAATGAGGGTATTAAAAGGCCCTGCACTTTGTAATGAGGGTATTAAAAGGAAGTAGTACCTCTGCTAAAGAATTAGAATATTTGTCACTTTTAAGACCTATTCTGGAATGCGCCTCGGCGGTTTGGGATCCATATCAAGTAGGGCTCATAAATGAGTTGGAAATGGTACATGAAAGGCCGCTAGATTTGTGCTCAGTGACTTTAATCCCAGGAGCAGTGTGAGCCGTATGTTAAAGAAACTTGGGTGAGAATCACTGGAGGCTAGGAAGATGAAATCTAGACTCTGCGCTATGTACAACACGTATACAAATCAACCAGCATGGGGTGAGTTTAGCAAACGTATGGGAACGCCAACTTATATGAGCAGGAGTGATCATCCTTTCAAAGTTAAGGGCCGACCACAGTGTACAAATTATGGAAAATATTATTTCGTTAACCCGGAGGCAGACAGGTTTTTCTCCGGGTACTCCGGTTTTCCCTGTCAAAATTTCATTCCAGCAACACTCTCCACTATCATTTCATTTCATCTGTCATTCATTTAATCATTGCCCCAGAGGAGTGCGTCAGGCCTCGGCAGCCGGCACAGTTCATATCCTCGCCGCTAGATGGGGGCTTCATTCATTCCAGCAAAGCCCTGAAGTAATTCATACAGTGGCCGCAGATCACAGAGAATTTTAAAAAGCGCTGCTGGCATGCAAAAATGCAATCAAAAGATTGATCTCTGATTGGGTTTTACTATTTTTCTTTTTCAGATTCTAGATCAGGCAGGACACATTAATAACACTGGGGATTGGTGGGATTAGATTAATTGTATTGCAGAATCATATCGAGTACCGATATCCTTCATTAAGTTTAAGAAGTATGACTTGCCACTAGTAGATGGTTACCAAAACAGTTTAACATAATTAACAGAATAACTCAGCGAACATTTATTGACGACCATTAGGAACATAACGAAAGTGCTAAACCACAGCGTGAAACATTTCGGTAAACGATACTTAACTGAACAATCAGTTTCATTTTAAAATAGGGCACGAGGCAGCCGAAGCGATACGTTAGATAACATGCCGGCTTCTGTCTCGGGTAGAACGGAACATAATCCACGATAGCTAAGGCGGAACTCGCAGGCACCTATCTTACTTGTCCTCTCGAAGCTGATTAAACCTCGTTCCAGCCCTAAAACCCAAAATAATTCTGTTGGTAGATAATAATGTTGTTGGTTTTACGTCCCTTCTAACTTCTGCGGTTTTTAGAGATGCTTTCTTGATAGAGCCTGGAATTAAACCTGGTACCCTCAAGGCGAAATTCTTAATAAGTACTCTTAGACCAAAAGCTGCAATGTAAGGAGGAGAATTTCCGCTTACTCGCAAGCCGGCTGTGAGCAAGCAGTCCGCATTTTCCTTTTGGGGCAGATGACCTCGTAGTTCCACCCCTTGAAACCTAAATAACTAAATAACGCATTTCCTTCGAGTGGACCAGAGTCTGAGCAAGTAGGCTGCATTCGCTTCATGTGGACGACGGAATTTGTGAAGGATCTAGCGGTCATATCTGAAGAGACAAGGGAGACCCTAGGACTACGAACCGCTTCACCAATGGGGGCTGGTGACGTAGATGTTAAACTCTGCCAGATCAATCTCTCCTGAAAATTACTCTCCTGACCCTTACTCTGGTTTGACAGGATAATGTGTCGGTACACGCAAAACGAGAGTTAGTGAACACCATTTTCTACAGCAAGAAGTTTTAAGGAGGCCTACCCGACACGACTTGTCGTCATACGAATAAATAGAAAGTCGCCTAAACGTATTTATGTTCGACGATGTCGGTATGTAAATATTACATGTCAGAAAACTGTATCATAATGGGGGTGTTAAAATACTACTTTTCATTATAACACAGTTTCTCCAACCAATCAGAGCTCATATTTTCATTCATTGACCAATTAGGTAAGGATAGCTGCACTCCAAATCCAACCTGTCGGACATGAATTACATGATTTGAAAGTTGACAATGTAGCCTATATTGGATCAACCATTGTAGTTACAATACATAAACAAACTGGGCAATATTGCAAAAGAAATAGCACTCCAATTTCTACACATTCGTAAGATTTTGCCGATAAGTTTAGTGAATACTGTTGTTGACATAAACACACCAGAACGTCACGGAGGAAGCAGGCTTATCACATTAATTCCACGGAAATTATAATCCAGCTCTCTGTTCAGTAAATGGATTGCTTATGTGAAATTTTTCCGCCATTTTCATTTATTAACACATTCAAAAATTCGAATTCTCTTCATCGTTCCGTACGATATTTTACGTGACCATTTGTGGTCATGTTTGGGACAGGTGCCCTGGGGCTTGTAATAAGGTGCTATCCCGGTATTTGCCTGGGGGAAGTGTGAAAAAAAAAAACGGAAAAAAACAAACTCAGGACAGCCATTGTCAACGCCGGGATTCAAACTGTCAGCTCCTCGTCACTATGCCACGAGGTAGGAACATTTTGATCATTAGTCTCAATACCGGAAATAAGCTATGTCCTATCCATACATGGTAGCAGGTGATCTGCTGTTCGCTAAATCACCAGATAAGGACAAATAAGCCTTGTGGCTTATTTTACAGAAATGAGAAAATATTAAAAACAAATTTCTGTATTTTTGTTTGGTCGATGGTTGCTAATTTTACACTAAATAAAGATCTAACCTTTCTAAGCCACCTGCTAACAAATATGAAATATTAGGCCTACTGTCTAATTTTGTACCGAGTGGTCAAAAACAAGATTCTAGTATATACATTTCTCAACTTTGGTACACTTTTCTTAAAACTTTCTAGTCAAGGATACTTAAGTTTTCGCAGGAATGTAGAGAACATGTGGATTGACGAAATGAAAAGATTAGTTTTTTTTAATTAACAAACTCAAAAAATAATTTTGCCTATTAAAATGTTTGATTTTTAAATTTATAAATTGAAAAGATAAAGATTATTTTAAATATATTTCTGTTCATTCTATAAAACTACTTGGTTACCAACAGATTACAAAAGATCAAGATTGTAATTTAAGTAGGTTCTGAGAAAAATGTACCAGAATCTCTGAATTCTTAACTTCTGGGATTGTTTTCAGTGACCTTGTTTTTGAACACCCTGTACAAAATATAATAATATTTCATATTTATTGTTAGCAGATGGTTTATAGGGCTTAAATTTTTGTTTAGTTGAAAATTAACAACCACTGACCAAACGGAAATAACAGTAACTAGCATTACCCGTCGCGGCTCTAGTTTTAAAGAGTACACTTAACAAAATCTCAATCATGAATGCTATGACTGATTTATCCTTGGTATGAATGATCAGATTTTATCAATTCAGCTACTGGTGCAGTGGTTAGGGGTTCGTCATTCCTTCATAGGTATATCAGAGCGAAGTTAGTTTTCTGGGAATATCACAGACACTGTTAATTTAAGGGCCTTTAAATGTGGTTTTCGGAGACCCTTTATAGTCTGGTGAAAAAGACCTTTCGTACCACACTCACACGTGAAAAAATTCTAGCGTGCCCCTTGACCCCCTTAAGCGCATTATACTGTATGTATTGATGAATTTTACAGCTTAATTTGGTTCAGTGATAACCTTATAACCGTTTGGAAACTTTCACAGTAATGTAATAATTGGAATTGCATTGCGTCTTACAGAAATAGATGGACCTGTGAGATTCTGTTACCAGGGTTACCGTGTTGCATTCTTTCATTATTTCATTGTAAATATTCATGTTTTAAGGTATTTATTTAATTGTGAGGCATTTAAAGAGTACCTATGTGAGTGCGTTTCGCTTACGCATTGGGTTATGCTGAACCTGTAGGTACCCCCATATGAGTAGGTTGGTGTTAATGGGACCTTATTTTCAGTACAAAACTGGAACGGGACTTGAGCAGAATGATATAGGGAGGGGATTTGTTTTTAATATTTGCTCATTTAAATGTGTTAAATAAGCCATATCACAACCCATCGCTAGGAGCAAGACTAGCGATCTGGCAACGCACACCGCATAAGATCAGCAGATTATCCAGTAGATATAGCACAAACTTCTCACGATTTAACAACAACAAAAATTAGAATTTTATTCCAGGTGAGTTTAAAAAAATGAAATTTAAATATACAGTACTATTCCTCCAGCTGGAGGGTGATCATTTCCGGTCTGTCTGTTTCGTGCCCAGCCCATTGAGGGAAATGTTTCGTGATTTGTGCCTGGATGACGGGAAAGCCCTTGCATGCAACTGGGATTAGATCGAAACTCAGATTTGCTACTTAATTGGAAAGTCGCGTGCTACTGTTCCACGCATTCACATAACACTCATTTCATTCTCTCCGCCCTACCCGCCCACAAACCGGGTGCAAATCTAGTCCACAATATTTTTAGAGCAGACAGGAACGTCAGAATCTTACCTCAAACATATACATTCAGTCCCTAGACAGATACATTTGCTCCGTCTTCCATCTGAACTTCTTTTTTCCTTCTAGAACGTCAACAACTTAAGCGAACATAAAGAAAACTGATATACCAGACCCATACATAAAAATGAGGGCCTGAATCCATGTGCTACATAATTTACCGTATATGGTGTATGATAATGTTTAACTAAGCAAACTGAATACTTTGAATGCAAACATGGCAGTGAGAAATATTTGGAAATAAGGTTTGGAAATATCAAAAGGACAAAAAAATTCAAATATCTTGGTGAATGGATTCAACCTAATGGCCTTGATAAGGAAGTCAATAAGGTCAGAGCTCGTAAGATGGAAACTGCATATCGATTAACGCAGAATAGGTATAACAAGAAAGCTATATCCTTCAGAGCAAAGTTACGACATTATGCCGCTGTAATTAAACCGGAAGCTCTTTATAGTTCTGAATGCCGTATTTTAAACAAAAAGGGGAAACAGAGGAGTTACAAAAGAAAGAAAGAAAGAAAGAAAGAAAGAAAGAAAGAAAGAAAGAAGAATCCTAAGGAAAATATTGGGGCCAGTACAGAGAGCAGATGGCTTATGGAGGAGACGGAGGAATAGTGACTTGTACAACCATCCGGAGAAACTTACGGACACGATGCGTAAGATAAGGATTACATTTTATGGCCACCTCACACGAATGAGCATCAATAGGTTAACCAAAAGGATATTCACTTACATTAGCAAATTAAAGTCCACCACAAAATGGGTTGAGGAAGCACGAGCAGATCTCAAAGAAGTTTGCATCACTCAAGAAGATATTCTCAACAAATCACTGTTTCGAAGGAAGGTTGATAAATTCAAAAGGTCCAGGAAAAATCTAGCTCAAAAACCAAGGTCATCGGACCTGAAGAAAGAAGGAGGAGACTCAGCGAACGCATGACGAAATTCTGGGAGGAGAAGCTGAGATGTCATTCTGGATCTTTATGGTCTCCCAGAATTCCGGGCAGATGTTCTTCTGGATATACATACTCACATTACTGCAAATGAATAATGCCTTCGCAAATTCTGATTTCGTATGTACAGTAAGTGTTCTGTGCTCTGAGTTTGTCTTGTGACACATGAAGGCAAGTATTATTACAGATCATCGTGTTTCAGAGTGTTCAATTTTGTTGTTTTAAAACACTTCTGAACGAACTTGACAATACTTCTATGAAAGTCATATTGGTGATGACAATCGGGTTTCTGTTCGAAGTCCAGAGTAATATGATAACATTAGAACATTATATCACCCAAGCAGAACAACTGAGGATCTTGTATCCAAGAGGTCTCTGCGCATAGCAACAGAGAAAATCTTAACGATTAGCGGGGATTCCTACGCTGTAATGACCCACACAGTCATGACAAAGCTGATATTGTCCAAAATTACGAGAATACAATATCATATCCTGAAACAGACTGATATCGCCCGTTAAGTAATTCACAACCAAAGAGGTATTTTCTGTTAACGACTTTTTAAAACCTCAAGAAACTAGTAGGTATAAGTTTGGAACTGAAAGTTCCTGTGTTATATCAGAACAGTTTTTATATAAATCGGTTCCGTAGTTTCCGAGTAGTAAATTAAAAACTTCACTGACACGGTTTTTTCTAATACGAGTATATAAATAGATTTTGTACTATTGCCATCTTCGGCATCCCTCGGGGGTTTACAAATAGTGGGATGTGGGTTGGCGACAATGGGACCCAGCCGAGTCCGGCATTGCTTCCAATTACTTGTGCCAGGCTTCACTCTAACATATTTCCTGTCGACCTTCCTTGGTCAATTCTTGTTCTCTTACGACCCCGACGGTTTTAGGGTATCCGAGGCCTAGGGAGTATTTACTTTTCCCGCTATAATTGGGCCTTGTCTCATCTTTCCTGATCCCCTAATTCATACCTCTCCTGCCTTCTGCACAAAGCTCTAAGGGAGGCAGGGTGTGTGTGGATCCCCACCACTTATGGTGCACCCTAGATAGTGCTACACCCTTAAGGGCTCAGGGCTGGTGAGCCTGGGAGTTGACAACCCCGAGGGATTCCTGAGCAAAGTTCGTTTTCCCCTTTCTTCATGGACTTGGGGACGAGCCCTCTCCTCTTTCCCGTTCCTATCTTTCAGGGTTCTACTTTTTACCGAGACCCTCAGTCCCCATTCTTTGAGGGTTGAGGGCATTTCCTTTGCTTGTATGTTATTTTATGTCCATTTCTTGTTCTAGTACTTAAATTAGTTGTAACCCTGTGGTTAGTTTTTGTTCTAGTTTTTCACTTCATCACCACCATGTTTTCATCCAAACCATTAGGGGCCGATAACCTTGCCGCTAGGCCCTTAAAAAGAACAATTAACATAATTATCAATTTTCGGCAACACCGACAGTGCCACAACATTATTATTTCCAGAGAAGGAGTGAGCGTGATAAACCTAATTAAGTTAAGTGAGATATGGCAGTTAGTATGGACTGCAGTAAGACTGGCTCATGGATACAAGATGGCAACTAGCATACTCTGCTAAGAGGGTTCCTTAGGTAATGTAATACGTAGATCATGACCACGAAATACATTATGTACTCCTTATATCTGTCACATACTCCTCTCTGATTGATGGTACATATTACGAATAGCGTACGTTCTTTTAAAAGGAAAAACAAAACACAAATACATATTCTCCTCTTAATTAATTAACTTCCTTGCGATACGCTTACTTAGCCTCCCAACATTCCTCTCTGCATGATGCTACAGTGAGTCATAATCTCCACAATGTTCCTCAAATTTTATTCAGACATGGGATTTAAAATGGGTATATTATTTACAATATACGAGTTTTAACTATGAAAAATATTTTCCGTGCGAACAGAACCTCATTAATCCTCGCTCTTTCACTCTCAAAGTAAAACGAACAAAAATGTACAGTACAATGCATTATTTACGACCTAAGGCCATAGCGCTTTGCAATGCTTTCTACTCGGGCGGTAACACACAAAACAAGCCCACCCTTTACTAATTACACAAACAACAAGTCAGTGCACGCATGTAAAACACTATAATCTTAATGAGAAGAAAACAAAATGTCAATATTATTAAAAGTGTGACCTGGAGACTGTATGGAAACATGACCCGCAAGCGTCAAGCGCATATTCAACAAAATGCAACATGAAAACCAGTAATCGGCTTAAAATCTAATTGTGTGTGTTACATCATTCGGCCTAAGCTTACTATCATCCCCAAACAAATCAAGCTGGCCAAATAAAATACGATGTCGCCATAAATTAGTTTGTATCAGCTAATAATAATATCGTATGGCCTCGGGTGCAAGCTTTGTTATTTGACGCTCAGAGGGCAGCTTGCATGTCGAATTTTGTTGTCAAGGAGGTTAGATATCTAAGCGTTTTGACACTATAGCGCTTTCTAGTAGAGAAAGGAAGGAGGAACTTATGTGTTGGCGGAAAATCCCGAGACTAATTTTGCCATTCCGAACACGGCCTACTGAATTCAAATGGGTTATTTAACATACCAACAGCGTATGACATGCGTGTCGTGATTTTTGTCGCCTTGGCCAGGAGCAAACCTGCAAGCTTGGGGTTGGTAATCCGGCACGATAACCACTCACCCACCGTGGCAAGCTTCTATTAGCTGAAGATCGATAGTACAGAGAGCTCGGAAGTTAGGCAAAACAGCTATTTGCATTAGGTCGATATAAAAAAGATTTATGTGGAGATAAACGTGCTTCCGTATATTTGTGAATGGTAGGACTAGTGTTAAATTGACTTCTTTGCGTATTTTAAATAGGTATGTAATGGAACAGTTTAACGCCCTTTGAACTGTTATGGTTTCAGAGATGCCAGGGTGCTTGATCATACCGGCAAATTTACTGACACGAAGTAGCTGTTAATGAAATGAGCCAACCATTTTAATAATTCTTTATTATTCTTAGATACATAAATTACAATTTTAAATATTTTTAAATATAATCTGACAGGACCAAAATAGCCTCCGTGGCTTAGGCGGCAGCACGCCGGCCTCTCACCGCTGGGTCCGTGGTTCAGATCCCGGTCACTCCATGTGAGATCTGTGCTGGACAAAACGGAGGTAGACAGGTTTTTCTCCGGGTACTCCGGTTTTCCCTGTCAACATTTCATTCCAGCAACACTCTCCACTATCATTTCATTTCATCTGTCATTCATTTAATCATTGTCCCAGAGGAGTGCGTCAGGCCTCGGCAGCCGGCACAGTTCATATCCTCGCCGCTAGATGGGGGCTTCATTCATTCCATTCCTGACCCGGTCGGAGACTGGAAACAGGCTGTGGATTTTCTTTTTTTTTTCTGACAGGACCGCAACTGGGCCCACAATCTTGGGCATTGAACGCTTAACTACTGTACAGTAACTGCATTCAGTACGACAAAATTAAGATGCTTTATCTTTATTCACTGACCGGTAAAGATAACCGATCACTTGAAAAATACAACATTACTTTCATTTAAATCATAAATGTGAACGCTCTAGGCCTAGTACATAACTTACTGTTTGTAGCATGGAAGTATCGTTAATTGTTTTCCTGGATGTGTTATCATTCTTCAGGTCATTGTTTCACCTATATAACAATAGCGATTCATTGACATGACGCTGTTTCCCGCGGAAAGATGTGCGCGCAACCATTTTCGATCAGAGCCACTGCCCTGGTAACATCTTCAGGCCTCAAGCGCATATTCGTTTCCGAATTGCACATGAACAACTGAGGATATGGCTGTATTGATCTTTTCCTATGCCAACAAGTGGCAAAAGGAATAAAACATTGCGTTGTTGATAATAGCGATGGCGCGCACATCTTTCCGCGGGAAACAGCATCATGTCAAAGGATCGCTATTGTTAAGTGGAACAATGACATGAAGAATGGTAATGCATCCAGGAAACCAATTTAACCTTGCTTCCTTGCTATAACTACAGTATGTACTGTACTAGGCCTAAACCGTTCATATGTACGATTTGAATGAAAGTAATGTTGCATTTTTCAAGTGATCTGCTTTTTTTGCCGGTCAGTGTAGTTTTTTGCGTTGTTACGGATATTTCAGGCGTATTACTTGAAAAGAAAATGAGTTAGAGAGAGTGACTTGTTCTAAGGTATGGAACATAGAGGTCATCTACCCAAAATGTGTCGGCTACAGTACAACGAAAAGTATAAAATAAAAACAAATATTTTCGTTATTTATTGACCATATAGGCCTACCAGTGTGAAGACAAGTAATTGGAATAAATGAGTTGAAGGAACTACGAAGAATAACAATCAGAGGAGCCAACTGACTCAGTAAAATAAAGAGCAATATTGAGGACTATGCATAAATACGATGAACCTATTGAACGTTGACTCTTTAGTAGGTTTCCCTTAATGTTAATACCCTTGTCTGGTCAACAAATGAACATGACGGTATGCCAGCGGCTAACCATTGACTCGAATGCGGCGGCCTGAGTTCATATCCCGTCACGATCAATTAGTTGTCGTGGTGAAAACACACCTGTTGCAAGCATTCCTCAGGGTACTAGCTATCATTTACGCGATTCATACCACCGCATCATAATCTCATTAATTACTCCAAGTAATGTTAAATTATTTGAATGCTTCCATACCTCGCTACCTTCTGAGTCCCAGGGAGGATATCTCAGAATTAATTTAGTGAAGTCCAGTCGCTCTGGATACCATAAAACGCTTTGAGCCAACTGGGGACAGACAGACAGTCAGCCCGAAGCTAGGACGGCACTGCACACATTTGACACTAGTTGGGAAAATATGAAAATAATAATCGACGAGAATACAATCAGAGATAATAATAATATCGTATGGCCTCGGGTGTCGGGTGCAAGCTTTGTTATTTGACACCCACAGGGCAGCTTGCATGTCTAATTTCGTCGTTCCTTGGAACGCTATGAAAGTCAAGGAGGTTAGATATCTAAGCTCCTCGACACTATAGCGCTTTCTAGTAGAGAATGGAGGAACTTTGTGTTGGCGGAAAATCCCGAGATTAATTTTGCCACTATGGACACGGCCACTGAATTCGAATGGGTTCTTTAACAACGTATGACATGCATGTCGTGATTTTTGTCGCCTTTCAAAAATCACTTACTACGACTAGGAGCGAACCTGCAAGCTTGGGGTTGGTAGTCCGACACGTTAACCACTCACCACCGTGGCAAGCTAATCGGAGATCCTCAATCCAAAGACATATGAGATGTTTATGATAGCGTATTTAGTGTAACTTTAAATAAATTGTGATAGCCTATTTAGTGTAACTTTTAATAAATTGTATTGGGAGGGTTAAAGCGTAGATACCTCAACAATCTCGAAGATTAAAACGAGTCAGGATTGGCGCTTCTTTTTCAGCAGGCCCCGTAGTTGAAAAGAGATCCTGTTCTATTGTACAAATAAATATAATGTAACACAAACTTTTACAACATTGTCATCCGTGCATTGTTATTCCTTGCTGGAGATAATTAGCGCAGCCTGCTTTGTTTGTTGGCAGAGAAAACATCTGAAACAACGAACAATAATCAGCATAACATGACACCCAGCCGTCATGTTGACTTTGCATCTGACTAGAGCAACACTCCAAGGCAAACTCGCAAACAGAAAACGATACATAATTACATCATGACCTGCCAAATCAAATTACAACACATCATTTCATTCTAACATTGACATTGGGAGTGTTTACTATTTCGTCTTTGCTTCATAAATTTAAATTACCTCGAGGTTAACAACAAACTAAAAACCTTTTTTTAAAATTCGTGAACAACATTCTTATATTGTAACAGAGCTTTTTTTTCTGCTAAAGCTCTTAGCTTCTTGAGCCAAGAAACACTGCAATGCATTTAATTACATGGGACAAAGAAACAGTGTACCGACAACTGTTTATCAACCGTCTCGTGATGAATCCAGTACATTTGCAGAAAAACAATAACAGTGTTATTATTATTATTAATCAAATGATTGATATTTATGAATTCTAAATTAATTAGCCTCTACCCACCAGTCCTTAAAAGTATGTAGCTTCCCCCGGAAACATAACTTATTCCAAGATTACATGAATTTCGCTCTGCCCACATACTGAATTGGTAATTCAAAAAGTTGACTGCATTATTTGTGTTTTTAATATTTCTGGATAGGCCTGTTGTTGTTTCAGTCTTCAGTCTTTTGACTGGTTTGATGCAGCCCTCCATGCCTCCCTGTCCTGAGCTAATCGTTTCATCTCTACATAGCTACCACACCCTACATCCGAGGCAATCTGTTTAACATATTCTAACCTTGGTCTACCCCTACAGTTCTTGTCCTCGACCCTTCCTTCCATAACTAAGCTTGCTATTCCTGGGTTTCTTAGTATGTGTCCTACTAACCTATCTCTTCTCTTCATTAGCAGTCGCCAGAAACATCTCTCCTCTCCCATTAGCCTTAATACCTCTTCGTTTGTAACCCTATCTACCTATCTGATCTTCATCATTCTCCTGTAACACCACATTTCAAATGCTTCAATTCTCCTCTTTTCTGCTGCACCAATAGTCCAAGTTTCACTTCCATAGAGCGCCACGCTCCAGACAAAGGCTTTCAAAAATGACTTCCTAATACCTAAATCTATATTCGATGTCAACAGATTCCTTTTTTGTAGAAATGCTTTCCTTGCCTGAGCCAACCTACTTTTTATATCCTCTTTGCTTCGTCCATCACTGGTTATTCGACTTCCTAAGTAACAGAAGTCTCCTACTTCATTCAGGCCTAGGTAGCCATTTTTTCTATCTTTCTGGGTAATGTAGTTTTATCAATCTCCGAAACGAATAATAATGATAATAATTACAATCATAATAACAGAATAATAATAACTTCTTTCGTTGGTTTATCTCACAACCTTCTATAAGCTCATGTACTGTATTAACACTAGCATAGGAACTGTTATGGTCAGAATAGCTGGCCCATGCAGTAGATATTGCAGGGGGGTTCATAAACATCAAGTGCTGTGTTACTCTGATGAAGGCCTACATTATTTCATCCCTCTTCACAATCTGTCGCTGTGTTCGGCTGCTTCCTGCGTGACGAGTTAGTGGAAACAATAACCGATGCAAACTCATATCATTACTAGCACAAGAGGGGGTCATTAGGAGACAAAAGGTGTGTGCTTCATTAGATAATAGCACGATGCAGGAAATTACCCCAAGAAAGCCGCCATTTTGCTCAACTCAGGAGAGAGAAGCGGTGGGACTATTGTAGTGAAGTCCTGAATGTGACATAATTGCTCGATGATGCAATTCAAGTCAATTCTGTGACGAAGTATACATGAATAATAACGATGTATACAAAAGGGTATCCGAGCCTCATACACACAGCCGCACAAAGGGTACAACTACACCGGGACTCACCTCTCAGTTCCGACAGAGCATCGACCCACGCACCACCATCACACAACTCGTATGCTGTTCACACTTTTCGAAATGCTTGTCCAAACTGTCATCCAAGTGAGAGAGTTGGAGTTGGGGACAACCGGAGGTTAATTGAGAAGAGTTTTGGATAGGTAGCATGGTCATCAGCCCCGTGTACTTGGGTGTGTGTTGAATTCCCTGTTGAATATTGCGTTGAAAAAGAAAAAAAAAGGCATGTTTTCGAAAGCCTCCTCGTTATAGGATGAAGTTGACGGCAAAGTCAAACAACAAACGAAACATATGTGCATTGTCGGGACTATTGGCAACTCAAACTAACACTTGGGGCGCTGCGGTCGGTCTGGATAAGTAGGGTAAAAATACTCAATAACACGCGTTTGATATGGAACACTTTTTATTTTTCGATTATAATTAGTAAATGTGGTCCCTAAAATAATGACAGTGTTATTCTTAAGTGTATATGTGTATAACTGTGCGATACACGTCATCTAATTAGTGTCTTCCACTGGATTTTATGTGTCAGTTGCATATTATCAAGCATCGGTTGTCTGCTGGTGTTTGTTTTTGGCCATGGCATTGTTACGTTTGAAAGCTATATTTGAGTTTGCTCACTGTACCATAGACTCTAGAAATTATTTGCTGCTTGGTAGGGCGAAGGGATGAGTTAACTTGTATTAAAACTCGGGGGGAGACAGGAATTGCTTGATTTGGATGGTTAGCAGGTGGGTTTGGTGTTGAATATCGGACTGGTAGCAGGTTCTCACAGAGTAGATATTTACCCTGCGAAGTCAAATTAGGCCTATATGACACGTAGTGGAATGGCTCGGATATCGCAGAGCGAGGTGATGGCGATTGGTAGGGTTATTGGAAATGAACTAGGGAGCGGGGAAGGATACCTGACTGATGAAGCTTGACTGTCTTGCAGTCCTGTCGTCAGTGAGTGTAGTGGTGAGTGGTCCAACCCGCTCCTGTTGCCCGTATTTATTTGGTATCGTCTCCTTTGGGCTATTGCCATTTGCATCTTTTGGAAAGTGATGAAATCATTTATCCGCAGCCCTCTTATACATAGACTTACAGCCGTAAACTGAGCAATATACCTCATTTTGCACTCTTATCAACGAGTAAAACTTATTACTTATGTATAAAGACACGAAGAATTTACCATGATCTGCTTACCAATACAAGGAACCATATACAAACAGTCACCACGTGACAAAAGTACCCTACTTGGTAAGTGTCTCATTTTTACCACTAGATGTCGTATCAGATAGCTGGAGTTGCCAATAGGGGAGACTAGAGACTGTGCGGCGGCTTCGGTGGCGTAGTTGGTAGCATGCTGAGCTTCTATGCCCAAGGTCACGAGTTCAAACCCAACCGAAGTCGTCGGATTTTTTAGGAGCGTTAAAAATCCCTCAGTATGTCTTCCTTCGGAGGGGAAGTCAATCCGACGGGCCCATGTCATAGATTTACGGCATGAAAAAGAACCTTCCACTAACTACACTTGTGTGAAGGCAAAATCAGTAGGTTAGAATTGATAACGCTCTATTAGTTCCAACGTTCGTCGCCAGGTGCTGACTGCAATGGCATCTAGTAGCCAAGTCCACATGCAAGGTGTCGTGGACAGTAGGATTTGGTAGCAAACGTAGGAACTACTTGAAATTATCGTCTGCAGTCCTTACTTCAACTAACAGATAACACATCACAATTAACACAGGTTATCAGACAGATTCTACACACACCCAAAGTACACGGGGCTACATGACCACGTTGTCGCAGCCCGTAACTAAGGAAACAACCAACCTAGGGACTGTGCTACAAAGAGTTGGCAAGACTGCTTGGAGAGTACTAATTTAACAACTAACTCTTGTTGTCAAGCCCTTGGCCTTATAAAGCCACCACCCTACGCCCTGCTAGGTGTGAAACACTTGTAATCGCATGCCGCATTCTTTGTCACCCACTGGGGATGCATTGACCTTTGCGTATATACCAGTCACCAACGTACAAATCTGCTCAAGTCTTTTGGATGCAGTCAGTGAAGCTAATATGGAGAACCAATCAGCAACACAGTTCTGTCCTATACCAGGTAGCCTATTGATACCTGTCCGCGCTCTGATTCAGCCTCGCCCTTCGACTTAGAGAACGTCCTTTCGCGCAGACGTCCTTGTGGAGTGGCGGCGCTGGTGACACACTTCCGTCTCTACGGGAGGCTGTGCAGCGTCACGACATCTGGCCACTTCAACTTGAGACCGATCAATTCCCTATTGTCCAAGAAGTGGTGCTACCATCAGGAATTTTAAGAACTAGCCACTGTAATTCCGGATAAATTGAAACACAAGAAGACATATTTTAACACAAGAACGTAAAATGTATTTGTATTTTTTGTCGACTAACTACGAATTTGTGTTCGATACTTGACTTTTGTTGCTTGCGCCATCTCTGTTGGCACAGGCTAGAGTAAAACATGACTGTTTACTGTTGTCTCAGTCTCATTCATGATTGTGATTATTAGGGCTCGGATTTTTAGGTAAATAAATATTTTTATCATTTTAAATGATCTAATCGATCTCGTCGTTACGTTATGGCGACGTCACGAAATGTACCGTGAATGCACTGAGGTGTGTGACGTCATAGTACCGCTTGGTGCATGTGTAATGAGTTCACTGGTGAGCTCTGGAGTTACGGGACGGCAACGACACGGCGAGCGTGACGTCATCCAGCCAGCTCCCTCTTTTCACCATGCGCTCCAGCTCCCTCATGACTTGTAACTTTCTAGCGTTCTGACTGTCTCTTGATCATCTAACATGTCAAGAGTCTTTGGCTTCGAGCGAAGCGAGAAGCCTCCAGCCATTCTAGCATTTTTCAGCATTTGTAGCATATAAAATGATATAAAGTCCAGTCTTTCAGACTGACTGTTGAACATTGCGATTGTGAAACTCCGAATGTTAAGTTTCTATGCCCAAGGTCGCGGGTTCAAACCCGGTCGAAGTCATCCTTTCACCAACTGGGCAGTATCCCTTGTAAGCAACTTTCTGAGAAACAAATAACGAGATGAGCCAGATGACAGTACTCGTACTTTACGTAATGCTGCCTGGCTATTTGAAGAAGGGAATGGGGTGGGACATTCCCTTCACCGTCTCGACAGCCAGTAGCCTGGGGTTAATTTTGTGAGGAGTTTCTTCAGTTAATGTGTTACTTTATTCTTAGTCTGCATATCCTTAACTCAAAATGCCTAAAGAGAACAGCAGAAATTATTTATTAAAACAGTGGGTGTCGGGTAATACTGATTATTCAACTGACAGTGTTGTCGTCTATTGTCAAGTATGCTCGAAAGAAGTGAAATGTGAAAAGAAATTTAACTTGAACAACACGCAAAAACATCTGCACATTATTACGGCAAAGGAGGAGAGAAGAGAGAAGAAGATTGGCTTATTGTTAAGAGCATATTTTTCAATTTTTAATGCATTATTTCTACATTTTTGTGCATAATTGCTTCCAAATTTTAGTCATATTTAGTGCATGAATGCTCGGTCCCTAGTTATTACATGCCGACTGGCTGGTGCAGTAATAATTTTAGCAACATTGAATTCAGGAAATACTTCGTTGTTTGTACGCGATCAGTAGGCATTAATTGTGCACTTTAGTCAATCCTCCCTTTTCATCACTTTTAACAACATAGCTTATTGAAAATATATAATTTATGATTAAAATACCTTTCTGGGAGTCCTAGCGAGTTCATTTGTTTCAATTCCCACTGCCTACACCGGAAATATAATTGCTTTTTACGTAAAGTAAGCATTTTTGGTCGTGTTCATTTGAATATCGTCCACCATCTTACATCGACGGTGGACACTACGTCATACCCACGTGACACGTTGCCAACATGAATAATGAAATAAAAGCCAAAACCATTGGCCTTGATAGAGATTATTGATGCGCGACTTCCCCACTGTGCGTGACAAAAACCAGGGATGTTATCTGTTAGCTAACGCGGGCCGCGCTACCCAACCACCATTGGTCTGGACGAAAATATTGGTCCAGACAAAACCATTGGTCTGCCGGATTCGATATAGTACCAAATGCATTACTGACTCAGTGAGCAAGATGGTCGTCAGACCTTCGATTTCAACTATATAAGTCGTGTTGCTATTAGGGCGGGATGGTGGGTCTATGGCAGCGGAGCAGTGAACATCTAATAGTAAATCCTCTCCAGATATTCTCCCGACTATTAATTCAGGTACTTTCAGTTTTTAAAATGTTTTATACGAAGGATTGATTAAAGTGCACCGCCACCCAGTTGGCTACTGCAGGATGAAAAAAAAAAACCGCCATATTACCATAGGCAAAATCCCGGTTAAGAGCATTTGAATTACATACTGGTCACCGTTTTCGGGGAAACATCAGTTGATACGTTCAGAACCAAGAAGCGAGAAAAGCTCGGGGTGCAATGATTGTAAAACACGCACATGGCTCTGGGAAGTATCGTGATAAAACAGTTTGTTTAAACAAAGAAGCGTACAGTGCGGTTAGGTGTTGCTCCCCATACTCACGTCATTTCCTGTCGCAAGGTTTACTCTTGTGATGTCCTCAAACCACACTGCTCTTCTGCCAACAACCAGTCTAGCCTCTTCTTTGTCAGCCGGCTCACAAATCTGAACAAAGAATGTAAGCTTGGCAGGTGCAGCAGCTGTTCCAAGGTTGGACAACAGCTAGGCAGATATTCGCACAGTTTTCATACCTGAGTTCTAGTCCTTTGAACTCACCTTCCCAAGGACATTGGAAGTAAAAATAGAGACAATTTATATACCTACCTCTCTGCCAATGAACCTTTTTCACGCCATTTGTTCAAAGATAAACAATGCACACATGTCTAGATAACCAGTATTTTCATTCATAATTGAAGACTGAAGGAAAAGAAAAAGTCACGGAAATGTCGATTAGCAACAAGACTACTAATTTAGGATTACAGTACTCAGAATAAAATTAATTTATGTTCAGTGACTTGTAATATGGAGCCAAGAGAGGCATTAAGCAACTACTTCAAACGGACCATATTGGATGATGGTAAAAGACAATGATAGAGAGTTTTGAAACCATTTTACAGTGTTGCCGTACTGACAATATTGATACTGCAACTTTTCAGTCGGTCAATACAATAAATTCCAATTCCTGGGACAGGCGAAACAAAAAATAGTCTGAACAAATTACATGCATTTTTTTGACAGCTAGGGTTGCCAACTTTCATAAGGAAAGACTCAATTTATAACCTGTAGTCCATAACAAATATATACATGTTTTATTCACATGTAAGGTATTTCAGGTTATTTTTTCGCTTGTCCCAGTAATTGTGAATATATTGGCAACATATTCTATCGGCCAGACTGAAAAATTGCATTATCAAACTGAACTACCACGTGCTCGTGGGATGGGCGTGCGGTTGGTAATGGACGCTTTACTGTGTTCATCCGCCTGAGAAAATAACGGGTTAATTATATTAAATAATAATAATAATTATATAGCGGACCCTGCCACGAGGTGGGACAAACGCTAAAGCAAAAGAATAATAATAATAATAATTATAATTGATAATATTGCGCAAAGTCGTCTGAAAGTATTATTTCCATTTGGACGCGTGTTTATTTTTCAGATAAATATATAGTGGTTATCTTAAATGTTGAGTAAATATGTAGTCTGAGAGGTCTCCAGGTCGGACATCTTTGTTTTGACTATCGAGTAGGAAGCAGTTACGGAATTTCTTGTTCAAGATATTTATTTTATTTCCTTCTTTTTGAAGGTAAGAAGAAAAGTCAGCAGAACTATTTATTTCCCTAAGGACATTGGCCTGGTGAATGATTTTCATATGGCATGATTTGTGCAAAAAAGTAGGCCTAAAATATGAGTTGTTTTTAGGCCTAAAAGTTAACTTACATGGTGAAATGTTTCGTACGTTTTATTTTAATATCAATCCAACAGGTCAAGTAATGATCGTATCGTCTTAAGGACATTCTACACCATACCTTAGTAACCATTTTCCTCGAGCTGTGAAAAGATGGGCCTAAAATAATTCCACTCTCACATGGAAGTTATCAGCTGCTCTGTCATAGCCAAGGTCTCGGTCATAGCGCGTCCAATGATGTAACATTATTCTGTCAGCGAACCGTCAGTGAGTGTGCTGTTAGAACGATTATTTGATAAATGTCACAAAGAAATACAAATTTCCTTTAAAAAGGGCAATGAATTCATATTGCGAGATGAATGTAGGTTTAGGCAACTCATAACAGCTGTTGACACCTTGACGGAATACAGCGGTCATTGCTGCTGGCTGCCACCTGGGTGATAGCTCATTGGCTGGAATGCACGTGGTAGAGGCGGATTGATATGTTCTGTAGGAGTATTCGTTCCCGCGAGAACTGTCAGAAAAGTGCAACCTTACAGTAGATGAACTATACCGACGGTCGGTTTAGATGGTGCTTGGAATTTTGGAAACAATTGATTACTTAACTGCTGTACTCATCATCGTTATTGGCTATCACTCGCGAACGAGTATAAAATTGTCTTCCAAATCATTCATTGGTGGGTTCTCAGGTGACTGTGGAGACCAATCCTAGGTGCTGAGGGTTGTATCTTCTCATAGACTCCCGTTCTTTACGAGCGATTCGCCTCAGAGCCTCAGAACTCCGGCGGCTCGAAACGTCGAGGGCCATTGTGGACGAGCCGACGCCATGCCAGACGGTCAGCTGCTGTAGTCTCCCAATTTGGGATGTTAATCGAGCATTTCTTCATGTTTGATTATAAAGCATACTTGAATCTCTTCCTCTGTACTACTTTAGTACTGTACATATACATTCGTCCTGCACTGCGAAATCTCTCTTGATATTACTGTACACGTGGCTATGTGTAAATAGAATATTGATACAGCAACAAAATTAGTATTAAATCTTAGAAACGTCATACAAATAATGGATTTCCACCCCCCTTTAATTTCGAACCTACAGCGCCGAGTAAACAACAAGATCATTTTCTATGTGGTGAATCCCCCATCAGCGGAATTAATAAGATGAATGAAACAGGTTATTAGAAGGCACTATTGTTTCTTGGAATTAGCCTCAGTTGAAAATTTCAGAAAAGCAATTCAATCGCGGCCAACAATGACGTTCGAACATTCGTGTCACGAGTCCAGATATAGCCTGGCTTTTTTCAATAACGCGCCTGGTCACTCCGAAGTAATCTACCCGTCTATAAAAATTACTGACCTCAAGAAACACTTCACTGAATTGTGACAAACAAATGTATACATTTAAAAAAATGGAAAATGAAACTACCGCGCACTACAAAACTACACGCACCGTATTATTGGGGCCATGCTTTGATGACTTTGTTCTGGGAGAGTTCCTACTACCAATTGTATATCTGGGCATATTTTATGCCGGCTCCACAAATACTGTAGGTCTGTGTTACAAACTAGCGAGGGAGCAAGCTTCCTGCTGGAGAACAACTGTGCGTGTCGTATGAACAAAGCACGTGTGGATTATGTGCACGCTGAAAAGCATTTCTGCTTTAGATCGCATGACGCTCGCTGGATGATGATTTAATGTTTAACACGAATGCAAAACAGCAACATACGCGTGAACGCTCATCATAGAAACAAAAGGTTATCTACCTCCTGCCTCAGAGACACAGTGAAATACGGTATTTAGCCACGAACAACGGAACGTCACTAATAACTCCACAACACCATTTCACTGAATTCTCGTTGTCAGAACAGCAGGCCCGAAGAACTGTTAACAAAGCGGCTTCGGTGGCGTAGTTGGTAGCAAGCTGAGCTTCTATGCCCAAGACAGCGGGTTCAAACCCGGCCGAAGTCTTCGCATTTTTAAGAGCGTTAAAATCCTTCAGTATGCCTTCCATCGGAGGAGAAGTAAAGCCGTCGGTCCCTTGTCATAAATGTATGGCATGTAAAAGATCCTTCCCCTAACAAAACTTGTGTGAAGCTAAATTTCTAGGTTAGATTTTATTGAAACGCTCTATCATGATTCTAACGTTCACCACTGGGTGTCAGTGTCATCTGGTAGTGAAAGTTGGAACTACTTGAAATTGAACGGAACTTGTAGCTCACCCCATGGGTGTCCGCTTGAAGCAGCTACAGCCTCTGGCGAACCAAACATGTCCTCGGACACTCCCAGCACTCAAAGCCATACGCTAAATAAATAAATAAATAAATAAATAAATAAATAAATATGACTTCACCGGAAAGTCCTAGGACAGAAAACTGTGGGACACCTTTCTCGAAATCAAACCCTCTAAATCGCAAATAGTTACAGAAATCACATTAACTCGATATTCCGTGGAGAATAAAGAAGGCTACTTACGGGGAATTCATAAAATACGTTTGCTTGTTCTACAACAGGAATTCACGTTTCGCATAGATGCATACACCTGTGAAAACGCTACGACAGTCATTTCCGTAGTTGAAGTGAACTTGGCGTCGGACGGCTGTTATGTGCGAGTGTGGGATACCTGTATGACACACCCTACTACCTGGCATGACAGCACGCCGCTGTTCTACTCCCACTCCGGAAGTATTTAGCCCTGCTATTAATAATGACACTATAAAGAAAAACTAGAGTACATGTCAACAAACTTTTATTGCCTCGACATTCCTCATCAGTCACATGGAGCCTCCATTATACAGCACACAGCCTTGGCACCCAGCAGGGCGATGACAGCATACGAGATAAGATACTCATTACTTTAAAACCTGAATTTAAAGTTTTAGAGCAATGTGTTTCTATACTCAGATTGATTAGTCACAACCAGAATTTTGATGAAATGGCATATATGAGAGAAATCATAGTAACTAGTTCAGTTCGTAAACTGATTCTTTTAACATAGGAAGGCCTACATCATTTTTGACAATTTCCAATAAACGTTGGGCCACGAATACATACGGTAGTAATTATTTTTCCTTTCGGTTCGTTTCGGAATTTTTCCTCTGGGGTACGTTCATAAATCCCTATTATTTTAAACATATTTTGTACACTGTATTGAAGGAGGATGTAGCCTACAAGATTTTTTTTCCTTTGGCTGTAAATATATTAGGCCTATGTGCTTTTAAGATTGTAATCCAAAATTTCATTATGTACTTCAATATTCTAAAGGCTTGAAAAAAAAAACTTACCGATATGGCTCATTTTTTGTGCTATTTTTCTTTGTATGCCTATTTATAAATATTTTTCTTCAATTTTCTTCTTTTTTTTACACAATAGACGTAAAAAGAACAATTTACAAGATAGCAAAACGAGTGTCGCGGTGTCTATACTCAGATTGGTTAGTCAAAACTAGACTTTTAATGAAATGCCATATCTTTAATGGTAGAAAACATACAGTACTTAAGTAACTGGTTAAGTATTTATAAGCAAACTGATTCTTTAAACATACAGTATATCACTAAATAAGGGCTCGTGGCTCATGGTCGCGAGACTAACGGTCACGTAAAACTACAGACTTACTTACTTGAAGTTAGGAAGTCCAGGGACAGTTTGTATAAATTAGAAAAATGTGAAATAGGATAAGAAATCAAGAGTACCGTACTGAACTGTCGTCAGTTGTGGTCGTAGAAACAGGATCCCCTTAATGCTCAGTATGGACTAATGGTAGGCAAGCACAGCGCGAAATAACTATCAGTATAATTACATAAACACGCCCAGCAGCATTGGCCGAACAGGGAATACATTACACACACGCGTCAATTAACTGATGTGTAGGCTTTTGCTTACCATGGGAACCCATGTTTAAGGTCATGTATTGTATACTTTTTGACAGGCGCAGACGTCTTTCAAATATTGGTCTATATGACTTTAATAAAAACCATCAGCACCTTGATATTGTTGTTGATTCATTTGAGAGGCTTTACAACAGCATGGCCATGAAGCCTAACTTAAGAACATGGCAGCCTCCTTAACCCAATCTTAACCTGAATTCTTAATAATCACTACTACTACAGGCGCAACATTAACACAGGCTAGGAAACAAGTACACGGGGCTAAATGACCACGATGTCCAAGCCCCTAAAATGAAACAAAATAGGAATACACCATTAAGGTATAAGCACCTTCCAATAACTTAACTTGTGTGAAGCTAAATTTCTAGGTTAGATTTCGTTGAAACGCTCTATCAATGTTCCAACGTTCACGACTAGGTGTCAGTGACATCTGGTTGCGAAAGTTGGAACTACTTGAAATTGAACGGAACTTGTAGCTCACCCCATGGGTGTCCGCTTGAAGCAGCTACAGCCTCTGGCGAGCCGAACATTTCCTCGGACACTCCCGGCACTAAAAGCCATACGCTAAATAAATAAATAAATAAATAAATAAATAAATAAATACACACATCAAAAAAAGTTTTGCATCACCTCGGTTCCAAGAGTTCCGGAACCTTTAAATACAAAGGGAATAGAGATCAACACAAACAACATTTCAGCTCGTTTTATTGCTCATGAGACCCACACATTGCATGTTGTACCATCATACAGCTAGACTTTCAGCATTTGTGGTCCAGATTGCAGTACACACCACTACCTCTAATACCCAGTAGCACGTCCTCTTGCATTGATGCATGCCTGTATTCGTCGTGGCATACTATCCACAAGTTCATCAAGACACTGTTGGTCCAAATTGTCCCACTCCTCAACGACAATTCGGCGTAAATCTCTCAGAGTGGTTGGTGGGTCAAGACGTCCATAAACAGCCCTTTTCAACATATCCCAGGCATGTTCGATAGGGTTCATGTCTGGCGAACATGCTGGCCACTGTAGTCGAGCGATGTCGTTATCTTGAAGGAACGCATTCACAAGATGTGCACGATGAGGTCGAGAATTGTCGTCCATGAAGACAAAAGCCTCTCCAATATTCTGCCGATATGGGTGCACTATGGGTCGGAGGATGTCATTCAGGTATCGTAAAGCCGTTTCGGAGCCTTCCATGACCACCAGTGGCGTACGTCGGCCCCACATAATGCCACCCCAAAACATCAGGGAACCACCACCTTGCTGCACTCGCTGGACAGTGTGTCTAAGACGTTCAGCCTGACCAGGGTGCCTCCAAACACGTCTCCGACGATTGTCTGGTTGAAGGCATATGCGACACTCATCGGTGAAGAGAACGTGATGCCAATTCTGTGGGGTCCATTCAGCATGTTGTTGGGCCCATCTGTACCGCGCTGCATGGTGTCGGGGTTGCAAAGCTGGACCTCGCCATGGACGTCGGGAGTGAAGTTGCGCATCATGCAGCCTATTGCGCACAGTTTGAGTTGAAACACGACGTCCTGTGGCTGAACGAAACGCATTATTCAACATGGTGGCATTGCTGTCAGGGTTCCTCCGAGCGGCAATCCGTAAGTAGCGGTCATCCACTACAGTAGTAGCCCTTGGGCGGCCTGAGCGAGGCCTGTCATCGACTGTTCCTGTATCTCTGTACCTCCTCCATGTCCGAACAACATCGCTTTGGTTCACTCTGAGACGCCTGGAAACTTCCCTTGTTGAGAGCCCTTCTTGACACAAAGTAACAATGCGGACGCGATCGAACTGCGGTATTGACCTTCTAGGCATGGTAGAACTACAGACAACATGAGCAGCGTACCTTCGTCCTGGTGGAATGACTGGAACTGATCGGCTGTCGTACCCCCTCCGTCTAATAGGCCCTGCTCATGCATGGTTGTTTACATCTTTGAGCAGTTTTAGTGACATCTATGAACAGTCAAAGGGACTGTATCTTTGATACAATATACACAGTCAACGTCTATATGCCGGAGATCTGGGAACCGAGGTGATGCAAAACTTTTTTTGATGTGTGTATATAAATAAATAAATAAATAAATACCATGCACAGCATAGATCCGACAAGATATCCAAACCTAACAGAAGAACAGAAGTTGAAGATGCAAAGAGGTTGCAATTCCTATAGGCCCCGCGCGAAACATTATGATGGGCATTCACAAAGCCTGGGATTCAACTGAGAGCTCTTTCATTTATGAAGGGACTCTGTCAAGAGGCCGAAGCACATACTAACAAAGACAATGCTTTTGATTCACAGAAAATGCCCAAGAGAATAGCTTTTCTTAAAGCAGTTAGGCCTAAATAAGGACAGTAAGACTAGGCATGCAATTAGTTTAGTCCGTCGTGCTGATATTATCACCAAGATTCCACTTGAAGCCCATCACACCGCAGATTCATGGTTCTTATACTTGGCATGTTTGAACTGGAACTTGGTGACGTCCTGTGTTTCATAATCCTTTCATATTTAATCAATGATAAAATGTGTCAAATTTTCCTAAATGCGGTAGGTGAAATTAGGTGGCAAGAGTAACAAGATCGTCAAATTCATTCAATGGAAGGCGATCCCATTATCACCAGGGTGTCGATTTTAAAATAATATCTCTCTCTCTCGTTCGTGGAACGGCCCTTCAACACGGGTCAGTGATAGAGCTAAAAGCCATCTGTTGGTCGCCTTGTGCTCGAGGAACCTACATTTGAGAAAACCAATAAAACGTTTTATTACCTTCTGTGTTAACGCTGGCAGGTCGATATGGATGCTTAGCAGCAGCTGCACACGCTGGCGGGGATCTGAAACTGACGTCAGAGGAACAGAAAGGTCTCTGGCACATGAGGTGCAATCCAGAATAATTGATAACCAAGACGCTGAAGGCTCCGAAATAAGGCAAAAACAACGTAAACGAGTATGTGGAGAAATAACATTCATTCCAGCAGGCCAAATATTAATACGTTTCACAAGAAAGATCAAGTTGTTGATTCATTTAGGAGAGGCATTGCGACAACGTGATCATGTATCCCCGTGTAGTTAGGTGTGTGAGTGTGAATGTGGAATCTGTCTGGTAAACTGTATCATTGTGATGGCTGTATTCCTGTGTGTAATGAAAGTTAGAATTCGAGAAGGAGGCAGTCGTGGCTTTAATTTAGGTACCATCCCGACATTTATCTGGAATAGAAGTGGAATCGAATCCATCTGTTCTCAGATTTGCCTCACGAAGCGGGATGGGCCTCGTTCCAGTCCTCAGACCAGAATTAAATTTCTTTAGGCAGAGCCAGGAATCTAACCGGGGCGTCTGCAGTGACAGCCAATACTTCTTCGCCACGAACTAGTGCTAGTGGACAGGAAGATTAAAATAGACGAAATAAACAGGATGTACCGAAACGCAAAACCAAAAGAATTGCTAAATCATGGACATTATTGGACATTTGTGGAGACGGTTACGGATGATGATGATGGTGATGATGACATGAACTCCCGCAGAAGACAACACTGTCTACCAACTATGAGTGATATTGACCAATAGGATGATCCTCCTATACTACAGAAAGGCGTCACCCACGTTTTTGTTTGTAAATCAGAGGTCGCATATCCCCACATCTATTCATCGTCATGTTGAAGTATTGAATCCGTTCGGGAGTGAATAACACAGACGTTAAATGTATCTATAAGAGCGAGGCCAAAGCAGTGTCAAATTCTAAATGTAGAACGTCAATAGAGGATCCAATTAGTCCTCATTGGCCAGCCGGTTAGCACAGGGAGTGGGGGAGTTAGTTAAAAAGCGACTGGTTTCCGATCAATGCTTCACATTTCCATGGGAGTGGGAACGGGGGTGAAAACGATCGCAGCACAGACGGGATGCGGGGGTATGTGGCTACTGTTCGTAAAAATGCAATCACAGTAATCATTTTCTAAATGGTAAAGTCAACTCAACTTGAAATTCCAACGAACCGCTGTTGATCATCTCTACTGTACACAACTAATACCTGACACAGAATGGAACACAACGGGAGTTACGTTTTTAGAGCATTAAAATACAGAAATAGGAATCACACCTGGCTTCGCCCGGATGAACAATTCTCCTCTCCTCTTCGAATCCATGCCCATGGAAATGTCTGTCACATCATACCATAGACCAGGGTTCTTAACCAATGGGTCTCCGTGGCTTTTGGGATGGGCCAGCAAAACTTCGAAACTCAGCGTCACAGTTTCCAGAAGCAAACAGTCCTGTGTTCGATTTAATGGCCAGTTTCTACATGAAAGTTAAGATTAAAAACCGTCTTCGTGACATGGGTCATGTTATTGGGTCAGAGGAAAATTATTTTTACATGGTGCTTGAAGGGTCTTAATATCAAAATTGGCATATTACTGCCGTTGGTTACCACCACAATGGTTTACTACTAGTTGGTTACTCTATAAATATAAACACTCCCTCCGCCGTTTACTCAAGGACCACATAGAATGGATCCTTTATAAGCAAGAGAGCTTCGTCCAGCAAACACGGTTATTTTTGCAGTCAACAAGAAAATAAATTCGATAACTTTTGTCGCAGTTCATTGAATAAATTTAAAAATACAACCTTTATCGATATAGAAATAAGTTTATTTTGATAAGTTTTTCATAGAGTTCATAACACTGCACATGTTTTAACTAAATTATCTTAAACTATGTTTTGTAAGGATCTAAGTTAACCTTAGATTTGCTGAATATTCAACATTTAAGATAATATATTAGCCTGTAAGGATTCATTTTATTTTCATGGGATATTATGTAAACTCATGATTAGGCCTTATAAGAGATTTATAAGCTTTGTAATAATAATGCATTTCCTTACATTTAAGCTGACGATGATCCCAATGATGAGTCGAAAATCTGTTACAATACGTTAAATGTTGAAGTATTAACATTATTAAAAGTTTAAATATAACTAAAGTTAGGCCTAATACATACAACCAATACATTTCCCAATGTTTTGCTTCGTATTTAAGTCAGTTTCCAATTAGGTATTTCATAAAATTAGAACAATGCAAATGCTTCTTCAAAGATTAATAACATTAGGGCCCATTCTGAGTAATTGTTGAGTGCTTTACTATTATGGTACCTACTAAAGTTTGAAATATTATGAGGGTTCCTCGTCGTCTGAAGGCAGTGATTCAAGCAACGGGTGGAAAAAACACTGTGTTTTCGTGTTGTAGAACACTTTCAGTAACTTAGACACGTAATGCGCATAAGACTCATTTAAACGACAATGATGAATATTTATTGGATTCATAAAAAATGACCTCAAAATCACGTTTCTAAAAAGCATTATACAATAAATGTACATTAATGGTATTCTTTAATTGTTGTATGTTAGAAATATAATCTTATTAAAGTGAATTAAAAATGCTGAAAAGTGCAAAAAATAACCGAGAGCAAAATATATATTTTTGTGATGTGAGCGTAAAATATGGACGGAGTACTTTTTTCCGATTCTTTTACTCGAAATGTTGTGCCTTCTTTGATATTTACCAATGGTCACTTAGCTTTGTTGAACTTAAGCCAGTTAATTAACATATAATAATAACGTTATTGGTTTTACGTCCCTTTTAACAACTGCGGCTTTTAATGACGACGGGAGTGCCGGAATTTTGCCCCGAAGGGGATCTTGAACGTGCCAGTAAATCTGACACGGCTCCCTCGCATTTGCGCACCTTCAAATGCCAACTGCCTGCGCCAGGATTCGATCCTACAACCCAGGAGAGAACGTTACCGCTGAGCCATGCAGCCAGCTACCAGTTAATTACTTAAAGGTTTTACTTATAATATTAATCAGTTCTTATTTTCAACCATTAACTCATACCTTAACCACTTAAATGTTATTAGGTAACTTCGCGAACTGTACTGCCAGGAACTTCCTTAGCGTAAACGACCATCAGAATTACAGTACCACATTAGCCTGTGACCCGCAGTGTTCTGTACAATTACATTTCACTCAGTTTCCGCACTTTCGTAGCCAGCCACGGCATACATAATCGCCTTACTGTCCAATTCCCCAATTCACGAACTAATCCTTTTAGGCGGGAGGCACATCTGTATGCGCAACTGAACAGCTGTTGTAGCTTATACAAACTAGAGCTGGTAATGGCGAGTTAGTGGGATACTTCTATGCGGATGATAAATATGCCCATCCGCTGCAAGTGCAAAACATCTGATCCCGATTAATGCGATATAATGTGCTACAGACACATAATCCCCCAAAATGAGAAACACTCAAATACAATTTAGCACATGCATTATTAGCAGAGGGCGGATGGTTATGAAATGTTATATTTTAAATCCCAAATCCGAGAGTTGTGTGGGCGGGAAATGTGAGCGTTTGAAATGCTGATTTTTCATATATTCTCATGTTTAAAGAAATGCGTATATTCATATACCAAGATTCAATAATCATGTCGATTTTCAGTTTCAAACTAATATTCTTTCTAATAATTAATATCAAAGTTATATTAGTCATGGCGTAATCTTCAACCATGATAAGAGGTTGTGGTCTCCCTAGCCAGACTTCTAGATAACACAATATGGGGAAAATGTGGCAATGCAAGGTCTGGCAGTTGACTGACCGTAAATGATCTCTGAATATCATAAAGGAATCGGAAAAATATACAAGTAAGAAAAATTATATTCGGGTTCTCGATCCCTCATGTGCATGGCCTAGACTATTCAGTAAAAATGCTTTCCGATTTAGTCCCTGTGAATAATTTTATCAACAAACTAACACAGCAGGTTTCAATATGACATCAGTCATTAATGTACACTACTGTATAATGTAAGAGCTGGGACATGCCTGCAATTCTGATTCACTGGAGCCAGCAGTATCCAACTGAGCGGAATGAATTATTTAGTTCATTTACTGCACACAAATTCTCAAACCACAATGTCTGTGTAGCAAGATCCTACAGTAGGTATTGTCAGTGGGATAAATTAATTGTGGAAGCCAAGGTTTGACACCAAATGTCACTCTTCCATAAAAAAGAAATTTTAAAAACCTCATAACGTCATATAAAAACTGAACCCTGCCGATGAATAAGGACCCCAGGCTTAGAACTCAAAATTTAATTATCTCGATAACCATCCTTTTATTCATATTTCAGATTAAGGATAATAAACCCATGTATGGCGTATGCAAAACACGTTTACTTTAGACAGGCCCCGGGCTAAGGTGATAGACGCCCTGGGCAAATAGTCTACTGGCGCCCTTTTTCTCATTTATGTGTTATAAAATTAGCATAATAGCTTTTTTTCCAAACAACTACGTTACTAATATTGTATCACAGGAACTAATAAGAAAAGTAAGTCGTTCATACAATTTTGTAGCCATTTATTGATACATTAATCACACTAAAACCCAATAGTACATATTCAAAAGTTAAATTTTAAAAGTACAATAAACAGAAACATTTCAAATCAAAGGATTTTTTCTGGCTTTAAACTTTGCAAATTTATTTATGTATTCAGAAAAGTCTGTGCTGTCTTTTTCACAACACAATAACAATAGAGAATTTAGTTTGCTGTCTGAAAGAGTTATAATACTGTATTATAATATAATCATGATTAAACATAAATACTACCAATGTGTGTGATATTTAATATTACTTTTATTTTATGTTCGCGTAAATTATAGTTATTTTATCCTACGTTTTAAAGATTTCCACGTCATACTTATTTTTAATGTTGGGATTGTTGGGTCAACCTTTTTCTGCGTTCAGCGTCACCTAAATTTCGGCGCCCTCTAATATTTGGCGCCCTGGGCAAATGCCCAGTATGCTTGTTTATAGCACGGGGCCAGACTTTAGAACTACAACTTTCGCAATAACGTCATACTTATTTTTAATGTTGGGATTGTTGGGTCAACCTTTTTCTGCGTTCAGCGTCACCTAAATTTCGGCGCCCTCTAATATTTGGCACCCTGGGCAAATGCCCAGTATGCTTGTTTATAGCCCGGGGCCTGACTTTAGAACTACAACTTTCACAATAACGAACATGGATGTCCCGTGCTTCCATCCCCACCCAACATTAATAACGTGCAACCAGAATACTCAGACATATTTGACAAAGTTAACCAAATCACACAACAAAACGATTACCTTTGTTATGCATGGCTCAGGAGGCGTTTTGAAAGTGGTGGCGTTGAATGAGTGTTAAGTTCACGTCTCTGAAAAAATATGACTTTCTGTGAGTATTGAAAGCGATTTTATACCAAAATACGGTTGTCACACATGCAAGCAAAAATCCTAATACATAGCAGATAGCGATGCTAACACCAACTATGCAATAATGCTGAATTCAACAATTTCCTGAGGCCGAGTAGCGCACATAACTGTTAAAATGAATTCAGAAAGGGCGCAGTATTTATTAAATAATATCTAGGTATACGGTTGGTGCCTCAGTTTAGGGGCTGCGACAACGCGATCATGTAGCCCCGTGTACTTTGGGTGTGTGTATCTGTTTTTTAATTCAAGGAAGGACTGCAACTTTGAATTTATCAAATAGTTCCTACGTTTGCCGCCAAACGCCACCGTCAACGACTACTAGGCCTAGTTCAGAACTTAGCTACTAGATGCCACCGCAGTCGGCTCTTGGCAACGATCCTAGAAACCTAAGAGCGTTGTTTACATTCTTAACCTATACAATTTAGCTTCACACAGGTGTAATTAGTGGAAGGTTCTTTGACATGCCATAAATCTATGACATGGGACCGCCGGCTTTACTTCCCCTCCGAAGGAAGGCATACTGAGGGATTTTTAACGCTCATAGAAAATCCGACGGCTTCGGCAGGGTTTGAACCTGCTATCTTGGGCATAGAAGTTCAGCATGCTACTAACTACGCCACCGAAGCCGCTTAGGTATACGGTACTGTGTATTATCACGAGGCTACTTGATGGTAGTTTGACTCTACTTCACCGCTTACCCTCACGCTGCTGTAGCTTCATTTAGTTGATGTTGATTATTTAGGGGCTTTGCGACATGGCGGCCATGTAGTCCCGTGCATCTTGGGTGTGTGTAGAAATTGTCTGATAACCTGTGTCACTATGATGTATGTACTAGAGCCAGACAGTCAACCAGAAATTACTTGAAATCTATTCACGTTTCGTCTATTAATTCCAGAACACATCAACAGTCGTCATAAGCCTCGTACCATTCGAAACAAATATTTGAAAATGCCAGCAGCACTTGCAGAATAAACGTCAGATATCAACACAGCCTAACCCGAAAAGTCATTCTCAAGATTCATTTAAGGACTTGGAACATCGTGGTCATCAGTAATGTTCACTTGGATGGGTGGCACATGCAGGGTGATTAGTAATTTCGGCTGGGATTAGGAAGGAGGCAGTCGTGGCCTCAAATTACGAACAGGCATTTGACCAGCAGTGAAGAGAAAGGCCACAGAAACCAGTGTAGGATTCGAACCCGTTTCAATACCGGTACTCTATCGTAAAGCCATCGTTTCTTCCGACTTGACGTTTCAGTGCAACGCTACAGCTTACTAGCGGTCAGAAGTGAAGTCACTCTAACCATCCAATCACAGGCAGCCATTCAATGGATAGGCCTATATCACGACAAATCGAATTTTGTTCGCGATGTTGCTTGCTAAATCACGACACCCCGAACGGAGGGTTCAATGTTGTATTTAGTGATTGCAACAGTGATGGTCGTTTGCGTGTGCGGCGACCAGGACAGCGGCAACTACCAGAGTGTATTCGGCAGCGACAGGACGAATTTCTGGTGTAAGGAGCGAATGACAGTACATCTGTGGTGTTGGTAGAGGGAACTACATACTGTAATACATCCAGCCCGTTATGTTGCTGTCCCTACAAAGTCAGGGAGAGGCATTCTTCCAGCAGAACTATATCCATCCACATTCGTCTCACGTTACTCCGCGCGTTCTGCAAGATGTTCGCGTCAACGCCCATGGCCAGCACAGACCTGCCCCCATTTAACAAGTGTGAAGCATGTGTGGGACATGATGGGATGGTGTCTGGTCCGGTCTGCATTACTGGCAACATCCTCAGACCAATTGCGACAACAGGTGGAAGTAACATCATTGAAGTAGGACTGCATTGTAGCTATAGAGCAGGCTGTACAAGACACTGAAATTGGTGTCTAATTGATTATGATCAACCATAGTGTACAATATTTGAATAAAACTGCATCCATGTGAGATCATTGTTTCAGACTATTTTCCACAAGTGTATAAATAGTGACATTAACCGATATTAAAACACTATTGATAATACGGAAACACGTTATCCATTCGTTTCACCAAATAGAAATGAAACCATATCTCCAGCGACCGGGCAATGCATCAGTAATTAGTCATTAATTACATATTTTCCATTTCCAGACTCGTATCCAATTACAGTACTAACCAGCCGATAGTTGTTTGTGGAGACTTCGCTGATCCGTTGCTAATGGAGTTCATAGTTATTGTGATGGCCAACATTGATTTGCACGATACACTCTAGCGTCATACAAGACAATCCCATCAAACAATCAATAGTCCGTATAGCGAGCTGACAACTAAAAATACTGCGCCATCATTGAAGGGGTTTTCATAGGGGCAAAGGAGTCTGCTAGAAGCCAGACGGTTAGTTACTTCCCGGGGATTGCGGCGAGGGGCAGGTTATTGCTATTTAGAAGACAAACGATAATGCCAAGCTAAATCTCATTGCATGAAACAATTTATTTATTTATTTATTTATTTTGTTCTTTCTGTCTGTCTGGGATCGACAATACAAACGGCTGCTCCAATAGAAATGAGAACTTAAGTATAGTTATGCTATTTTTCGGAGCACTGGATATGCTATATTCAATTTGCGAATATTATACAGAAGGTAATATACACCGAGTGGTCAAAAGTCACGGGAAGGATAGTCCCATGAGAAAATGTGCCGTGTATGACTCCTGAGCGTTGCGGCTAGGTGTCTGTCACAGACACGAGTGTAGTGAAGTTGGCAACACGTCGCCCGTTAACCGACTTTGAACGTGGGATGATCATCTGCGCACGGCGCATGGGTCATAGCTAGAGGCAAGATTTTTTCGCACTAATTTTTGAACGATTTCACGAGAAGGATACTAATTTTCGCGTTATTTCGCGAAATAGATATTGCTGTATCGCTTTAATGAAATTCTAAAATAAATCATTAAAGGTTTCATTATTGTGGTTCTGAATTATTTATATGAATGGTAGATGTATACATTACTAGTAAGCTTCCAATATTATTTTATTATATTCCTGATTTTGCATTAATTTTAATTATTTCAACTTGTTGAATCTTTGTTATATAATCTTGAAACAAAATTTCAAGCTCGTTGTTCACTACAGATTTCGCTGTAATATCGCGCTTATCGCGAAATAATTGAATTTCACTTTAAAATGATCTTTGTTGAAAATGAGAACTTTATTAGGGCTTTGGACTGAAAATGGCGTATTGTTGAACCAGTATGATGTATCTTGTTCATTCATATTTTATTCTTTGAAGATCGATAGTTGTATCTTGTTGACAAAATTAATATAAGAGAGCAGGCATAAGCTGCAACAAGATTAAGAAGAGACATGTTTAGTTATTATTTTAGCGATACAGGGAAGTGATAAATCGGGTAGATTTGTCGACGTTCCAACATTTGGTGACCCCGACGTGATGATAATATCGCATAGATACCGGTAAGTTCAAGCTTGAATATTTACGACAGTATTGTACGAAATGGCGAGCTATATAAAGAAACGAACGCCAGTCAGAAAAGCATTCACGAAGACTTATGAGGCTCTTATGAGCGAATTAGTTGGGGAAAGCCCAGAAGAGGAAGTTATAAAAACAAAATTCGTGTTCTTGGAAAGGTCATGTGGTGAATTAAATGTACTTGATGAGCAGATTTCTACAAAGTTCATGGAAGATGATAAAACTGAGTCCGATTTTGACAAAGAATATGAATCGGTTGCAGAATAGAGATATAAATTGGAATGTGTGCGCGTGAAGATGGAGGCATTTACTTTAAAATGTAATCAGGTAGCACAACAACTTACTGTTCAAGACGTCAGATCTTCCACAACCTACCAGGCAAAGATGAAATTGCCCAAAATCGAACTTAAAAAGTTTAGTGGTGAAATTAAGGACTATCTTGCGTTTTGGAGTCAGTTCCGGCGTATTCACGAAGATGATGATTTAGCAGATGAAGATAAATTTCAATATTTAATTCAGTCTACTACAGAGGGCTCCAGGGCTCGTGGTATTCTCGATAGCTTCCCATGCACTGCACAAAATTATAAGACTTTGGAGTGCTTGAAAAACAGATGTGGTAGAGAGGAACTATTAATTGAATACTATGCGAGGGAGCTTTTGTGTTTAGTAATAAACAATGTTACGGATTCAATGGGTAAACCCTACACAGCCCAAATGTATGATTCGGTCGCATCACATCTGCGTGCGTTGGAATCTTTAGGTGTTACCTCAGACAAGTATGCTGCCATGTTATTCCCACTTGTGGAGTCATGCATACCTGTAGATATGCTAAGGGTGTGGCTGAGAAACACTAAAGGGGCCAATGAAAAAGAAAGTGTGAATAAACCGGATGAGGATAAATTAAGAAACCTTTTACATTTTCTGAAAGGTGAAGTAGAAGGCGAGGAAAGGATTTTTTTTGGCCAAAGCAGGACTTAAGACTAGGCGAGGAAAATTACAAAGGAGAACGGATTGCTGATAAAATGATCCCCACAGCAACCAGTCTTTTATCTGGTAAGAAGAGAAAATGCCACTATTCTTGCCTGTTTTGTAACAAATTGCACGAGAGCAAAGACTGCTTCTTGACTCAGAAACTATCTCGTGAACAAAGGCAAGATGTTTTAAAAAGGAAAAATGGCTGTTTTGCCTGCCTTAGACCGGGACATAAGGCCAAATATTGTAAACAGAGGCGGCTTAGTTGTATTGTCTGTTTAAAGAGGCATTGCACAAAAATGTGCCCTGATATACCATCTAGACAGAAAATACAAGATACTGAAGAGGAAATTATGTCGAACAAAAATACTTCTCTGTCAAATCAGTGTTGTTCGGAAACAATTTTACAGACGTTGTTGGTGAATCTGGAAAATAATGGAAGGACACGGACGGTAAGAGCAGTCATTGACACAGGCTCACAGCGTTCATATATACTGAAGAGGACAGCACAAGAAATGGAGTTTCCTTCCACCAAGTCTGAATCTGTGATTCATGCCTTGTTTGGAGGAGCCGTGACAAAAACTATCGAACACAAGTGTTACGAAATTTCCCTCATGAGTATAACAGATGATTATTCTTGTTCAATTGAAGTGATGGACCAGCCAGTTATATGTGGACCTATCACACGACCAAAATCAAGTTTGTGTGTGGAAGAACTTCAAAAGAAGGGAATATTTCTCACGGACTTTGGACGTGGCCAACCATCAATCGAAATCTTGATCGGGGCTGATGTAGCAGGACAACTGTACACTGGAGAGATGCATGAATTAAAGTGCGGACTAACAGCAATGCAGACAAGGCTGGGGTGGGTGGTTATGGGAAAATTGAAAGAATCTTCAAATAAAGCCACTCGTGCCGCTTCATTAATCACTCTCCTGACCCACACTAATCTTCAACCAGAGTTGAGGAAACGGGACAATCTTGGAATAACGGATCCATGCGAAACAAAACGAAATGAAGAAATAGAAGCTGCAGAGCAAGATCACTTTAAGAGGACCGTAAAGAGGAATCCTAAAGGACGATATGCTATCAGTCTACCCAGGACAGAATTCTGTGAAGCACTTCCAGACAGTCGAGTTTTAGCTGAGAAGAGACTGATATCTACAACCGCAAAACTGAAGGAAAAGCGGAAGTATGATGATATCTACAAGGAAGGTCTTCAAACACGGTTGCTTGAGGGAATAATCGAAGAGGTCCCTCAAGATGAAAAGAGAGGTACCGGTACTGCGCATTACTTGCCTCATCGAGGAGTTTTTAAAGATAATTCTACAACAAGTATTCATCCAGTCCTTGATGCTTCGTTTAAATCTAAAGGCGGGCGTTCGTTAAACGATTGTTTGGAATCCCGATGGTGGGAGGGGTCCTACAGGCTTAGGTTGGGAGAAGACCGCTGGCAAAAAGACGGACATATTAGAGTCGCGAAGTTGAAGACGGCTAGTGGGGAGCTGATTCTACAAGTACAACGTCCGTTTCCTCTTGAAGTAGACGTACCACTTCAAGCTACTGGTGAAAGGGGAAGTATAGCAACAAAGATAGGACCTCAGTGTTCATTGACAACGGCGAGAAACACAAGAAGTAGCTGAGTGATAAAACTTCCTGTGAGATTTTCTGAATGATTTGTGTATTTGTTTATTCATAATTGGTGTTTTGATTCATGTACATTTTAATCAAAAGGTGGGAGGATGTTGAAAATGAGAACTTTATTAGGGCTTTGGACTGAAAATGGCGTATTGTTGAACCAGTATGATGTATCTTGTTCATTCATGTTTTATTCTTTGAATATCGATAGTTGTATCTTGTTGACAAAATTAATAAGAGAGCAGGCATAAGCTGCAACAAGATTAAAAAGAGACATGCTTAGTTATTATTTTAGCGATACAGGGAAGTGATAAGTCGGGTAGATTTGTCGACGTTCCAACAGTCTTATCAAAAAGTATCATCACTGCTCAGATCATCGAGAAACGCGTCATTATGAAAGTGGCTTCATACCTTTCATTAGGAACACTGACAATCCATTAATCATTAAAAAAAAAACAACTACCAAAACTACTAAATCGAAGAAAATAATATGTTGAGACATGCAACTCAACACTTTATTTACGGAAGCATTAAGAAAAAAGAAAACAACAGTTTAAAATCTATTATTATGCACTGTTGCCACTGATTTTACTGTAACATAAGAAGGATCTGAAACACTAACTGCCTAATTTACGGCACTACTTTCAAATGCTGCATTCGTTTTGTACTTGTATGAGGAAGAGACAATGGGAAAATCCCACGGTCAAAATCATCTGCTAGTGAGCAGAACACCTGGCTTAAACAGTGCCAGGTGAAATTACATAATAAAATGTTTAATAACACACTGCTCGTAATTTCTGTCATCTTCCATGATCCCCCCTACTAACAAATGATCCTCATCCACCCTGCGAACAGTGATTCACCGTGACGGACGAGCATCGAACTCGTGGGCCCGTTCACGGCGGCTTTGCTGCCTAGCAACAACCACACGCCAGCTGATGGTGGAGACGAAGCCCCCTATCGAGCGAGCGGCACACAACCCCACGCCGAGCGAGGGAGCCAGCACCAGAAATAAAACAGCTGACCGACTGATTCGTCATTCCTTCCTTCCTTCCTTTGTTTCAGCAATGAAACACATCCCCGAACAAAAGTGAATACGACCTATTGTAAACAAAGACGTCCATTTTTAAAGCAAATAACTACGTAAATCATTTGAACAGGGCAGGTTACCGTAATGTGTGAACAGAAGTTCGGGAACATTCCCAAATATCTTAAATACAAAGGAGCTATCGGACAAAGGCAAACGATATAGGCTACGGGCACTTATATCTAATATCATGACTTCGCGATAGTTATAGGGGAAGAACTTTGATAGTTGTAGTTGTTTGGAGGTTCAAGTATTCAAAATACCTCCAGGGTTTTCACCACACCTTCAAGTTCGCTTAATGCGAGTCCCGAGGTGCTTATTCTAATGTAATATAGAGTAATAGAAAACACAAATTATAGACAATATTCACATTACATTCATTAGCTTGCCACGGTGGGTGAGTGGTTATAGTCTTGGACTACCAACCCCAAGATTGCAGGTTCGCTCTTGGCCACGGTAAGTGATTTTTGAAAGGCGACAAAAATCACGACACGCATATCATACGTTCTTGGCTTGTTAAAGAACCCATTTGAATTCAGTAGGCCGTGTTCATAATCGCAAAATTAATCGCGGGATTTTCCGCCAACACAATAGTTCCTCCTTTCTCTGATAGAAAGCGCTATAGTGTCAAGGAGCTTAGATATCTAACCTCCTTGAATTTCATAGCGCTCTTAGGAACAACAAAATTCGACATGCAAGCTGCCCTCTGGGTGTCAATTAACAAAGCTTGCACCCAGCACCCGGGGCCATACGATATTATTATTATTATTACATTCATTCATTAAAACTGGGCAATGACCACGTCCCTGCCCTCCTAACATAAAGGAACAAATTAATATAGAGCTTACACTTTTTTCCGTTCTTTCACTTGCCATAGGACGCGCCACTGGCGTATGGTTATGCATAACCAGCTTCCGGTTTAGTAGTCAGGTATTGGAAACAATGGAAACTGTGAATTACAATTTTATTTGCATGCAACTGAGCTAATTGTTGCATTTGGGAAAAATAAAAGTTGTAAAATGCATCTTTAGCTGTGTACAATAAGAAAGCAAAATGTCCGCTAACGTCGTGTCGCTTACAACACTCGTCGTCTCGAAATGTTGCACATTCACCCGTCAGTTTACTACAGATTATGTTTGAAAATTATTTAAGATCGTGACGAAGAAAGTGATTTTCCTAATGGAGGTTAGTATTTAACTGTATGCATGTCGTATAATCTTGGCAAGGTTCTAGTTTCCCACAGCAGCTTTACACTGTAGTAGGCACGCAGCTTTTTGTATTTAGTTTTCTGGCAACTTGTCTTAAATTATTTATTAAAATGCTTATAAAGGCAGACAGTTCGATCGACTTTCAGCGTAATGTCAAACACAAGAAATGAATGACAAAAGCGCAGCGATAATCTGCGAGACGTGATTATCGATAAACTTCTTCTTCTTATCCATTTCCCCTTTTCCAGTTGACACTGGAAGGGGGCAAATCTGGTTCCTCTCCACTTTGTTCTGTCGTTCCACCATTCCTCATCCGACACAGTGTTCCAATCCAGGTTCCTATTCTAATACTATTCTCCACCGAGTCCATCCAACGCATTCTTGGTCTTCCTATATAGTACTCTCTTCCCTGTCATCCATCGTTCCAGTGCTCGTCTTGGTAGCCTTACTTCATTCATCCGTTTGACATGTCCAAACCATCTCAATCTTTGTGAGGTTTGAAGCCATTTTTCAGTGTTACCTAAGTAAACAAAGGTTTGGTGCTTTTCAGTCGATCAACACGAATGTACCCAAAAAGAGCTCGGTTATGTCCTAATCCTGAAATAAATTACATGAGATTAATAAATACACTGTTGACCGACTGAAAAGCACCAAACCTTTGTTTTGCCATCTCAATCTGTTTTGCTCCAGTTTGTCATTTAGTTTCTGTACTCCCAGTTCTTTCCGTATATCTTAATTTCTCACTCTGTCTCTCCTCGTTTTCTGGACCATACTTCTCAGGAATCTCATCTCAGCTGCTTGTGCTCTCATCGGTTAACATTCAGTCAAATTTCAAATACTCGCATCTCAGAATAGCAGCTATTGTCGAAAATCAAAACTGAAATGCGATTTGGATGCAGAGAACGGAAACAAGCTAGGGAGTTGAAAATCCGGAGAAAGAAAACCCTATGTTAATCCAGACAACGCCCCAAAAAAAAACGGAAATCTTCCGAAAAAAACGGAAAAACTTGGCAAGTATACACGCTGCTTAACTCCGGAGTTCTCATGGGATCCGATGTTTCAACATGCCAGGCCGTTGGCTATACGAGAATATTGTTTCTGGAAAGTTATAGCTTCATCAATTTTCTTACGCACAATTACCGTGTAATTGATATTCTCTCCTGGCGAGTCAACAGCTGTCAACATTAAATAATACGGTACTTGGACTATACAACAGGCGGGAGTGACAGGTGTAGTCGCCGTTACACATACCCCTCCGGAAACCAACACCTACTAAACAAGCAGGCTGCAAGCGATCATTTCTCTTATTTCGTAAACACATTCTCCGTTTCGAAATTTTAATTGTGTATTGTATAGCTAAAGGGGTATTATGAAGACTCAATGAGGCGTCGGACACAAGAATGAAATTAAAGAATAGCCCATAAACACAAAGCAACGCATAAAAATATTTTACGTGGGAGGCATGCGCGGTTCTTGGCCACTAAATTAGTCACAATGCTTTTCAGTGAAATGTTCGAACACATGTCGTTGGAGTTTGCTTGGTTGGTTCCTTAGTTTAGGTGCTGCGACAATGCGGTCATGTAGCCCCGTGTACTTAGGGTGTGTGTAGAATTTGTCTGATAACCGGTGTTAATTGTGATGGCTGCATTAGTGTGCGTTATCTGTGATTCAGGTAGAAAGACTGCAGGCGATTACTATTTTTAAGTAGTTCCTACTTTTGCTACCAAATGCTACCGTCCAAGACACCTATCTACGGACGTGGCTACTAAATGCCATCGCAGTCAGTACCTGGCGGCGAACATTGGAACTAATATATCGTTATCAAACTAACATACACATTTTAGCTTCCACAAGTGTAGTTATTGGAAGGTTGTTTTTCTGGCCATGAATCTATGACATGGGATCGCCGGCTTTACTTCACCTCCAAAGGAAGGCATACCGAGAGATTTTTAACGCTCTTAAAAATCCGACGACTTCGGCCGGGTTTGAACCCGCGATCTTGGGCATAGGAGCTCAGCATGCTACCAACTACGCCACCGAAGCCGCTTGTCGTTGGAGTTTAAAAGTCCTTGATACCAACGTCATTGCGATTTCAGCCGAGCATACTACAGAATTAAGCTTCCACTGCAAACCGTTATGAGAGGCAATAAAAAAACAATCAGTCAATGATCTGCAGTTAATTTAGTTTCAAAATAATTATACGTGACCGGCCGCGGTGGCCGAGAGCGCTGACGCGCTACCTCGTTGGCATCGGGAGAGCGTGGGTTCGATTCCCACCTCGGCCGTCCTGAAAATGGTTTTCGTGGTTTCCCATTTTCACCACCAGGCAAATGCCGGGGCGGTTCCTTTCAATAGGTCCATGGCCGATTTCCTTCCAATATCCCTTCCCTGACCCGTCCTTAAAAGAAGTACATGGCCATTGACTGCATTAATAAAATTATTTAAAATAATTATACGTAGTATTCCTTCCTGTGTATCGATAAACATAATTTATTCACATTCGTTTATTTTCACTGCAACCAAAAAAACTTTAGCAGGCTATGGGCCGAATATAAAGAGTCATTCTTACTGAAAGCTAATTTCAATCAGCTTAGTCATTAGCCCCGTGTACTTGTGCATATAGAATTTGCCTGTTGACTTGTGTTACTGTGCTGAGTGTAGCAGTATGTGTTACTAATTAGTGAAGTCTGGGATAGGAGTAGGTACCCCGAGACGTGAACTAAGATGTATTCTTGGCAGAGTGAGTAGAAAAAAACATAGACAAAAGTCATCTCCCAACGCCAACAACTCAGTTAAGGCGTGTTTAGACGGCTCGGCTACACTGATTTTGTTGATTTATTAAGGATCTTTGCGACATCATGGCCATGTAGCCCCGTGTACTAGGGTGTATGTGTGGAATTTGCCAATGTTATTGTGATGGCTGTATTAGTGTGTGTATTTGTCAGGTGAGGATTGGGAAGGAGGCGGACATGGCCATTTAGGAGCCTTCCCGGCATTTGCCTTGAATAGAAGTGGGAAACAACGGAAAACCAATTCAAAGATGGCTGAGTTAGGAATCGATTCCTCCTCAGTTTTGCCTCACGAGGCTGAGTGTACCCCTTTTTCAGACCAGATTCTTTTTTCGCCGAGCCTGGAATCGAACCCGGACCTCCGTGTGAATGTCAAGAATGCTAGTCGCTACAATCTTGGCTGTCGGCCCAGAGGTCCGGGTTGGATTCCCGGCTTTAATTGTATTCGTATAGATGTACTGGTCCTTTATGTAGACTACGAACGAAACATCAGTAGAATGTGCAATTGGCAACTGGGTCATATCCACTGCCAGTTAAATTATTGGTACTTCTCGTCTATAAGAAAATAACCGATATGAACACAGTAGCTTTGATTACACGGCAGTGTTTTATGAATTTGAGGTTTCGAAAGGGCAGTGCCAAAGTCATCAGACTACGGTGACGTCACAAAGCAGCGAATATGAATGAAGACCGGCACGGCGTTGCAGCAGTCTCGCGACGGCCTTGGCACGGCCTAAACAAAGACACCTCACACGTTCTGTTGACTTTCTCCTTGCTCACAGACTTTACTCGGTAATTAGCATAATAGGTACTCGACAGACAAAAAACATCAGCTCAGACACTTCTCTCCGCCCAGAAAAAAATCACGTGCACCTAGAAACGTTAAATCCACAGCAATGCTTTATTATAGTCTAACACGGCTTCAATACCAGTGTTGCCAGACTTGGAAGAAAGCGATTATGATGCCTAAGGGTGTAAATATCGATAGATTTCTCCTAATAATGCAAGATTTCCAACTATTGTAATTTCGTTACTAATGTTATCGTGCGTCCGTAATTTTGTTCCTGTATTTTCTTGAAGAAGATTTGAAATGCATCCTTTTTATTTAATTCTGCTGAAAAAACATTAAGAAAAATTTAAATAGAATATGTTTCAAGATGCAAAACTCAAAATTACTGCCCAATACCACTTTTAAAATCAGCAATGTACGGTACGTATTTGATATCTGAATTATTTTCCCGTTCTTAAGCATGTATTATTTTTACATGAGCCGTACGTAAGCAAGCCATGAACAATACAAAGACACAATTCTTGGACCAATAACCAATTCAGTCATAGGCCATTCAGATTGGAGATCATGACCAACACAACGATCCCCTTGTTTGTTACCGAAGTACGGTCGAATTCTTTAGTGTTATGAAAAATGTTATAGGCCTGTTTTTTTTAATGAACATGGTTTGGGCTACGATTTTAAAAATAGGAAAATATTACCCAGATGAAAATCTCGCCACTAGGCTAAATTTTGGTTTTATGCTTACAGCAAACTGAATTCAAATAATGCTAGATCTGGTAAACACTGCTCAATACACATTATCCATCTGAATTTCTCCCCTGAAGCGGCTCTCAAGTCAGATCGAGTCGATGACTATCCTAAATCTGTCAAGGATTTCTCCACTTCCTGTGTTGTTTTGCTCTCACCAAGGCGAACAGAGTTCAATTTCGGGTCAATGCATGTGAGATGTTCGAAGTGAAATATCACGTCCCGTGGTTCAAATTCCACGTAAAAACGGAGGCCCCGTGGCTCATGATCGCGAGATTAACGGTCACGTAAATCTGCAAGCTTCTTTGCTTTTTCGTGTTTTGGTTTTCATATATTTAACTGATTTCTTCTAAATGTTTTCATCACATTGATTCTGATGCATAAGGTTTTCTATTTCATTCCTGACAACCTTCCAACTACTGTACTTTCAGACCTACAGGTTTAACAAGGGTATATTTGCCCTTGAAAGCCACCCATTTACAGAACTTCAGAAATTCCACAGTGAATCACTACTGTAAAACTTGTTTTTCATCAACGACCTCAGTCAAACATATAAAATGGTTTATCATGATCCGACTCTTTTCTCATCACGGTTTTCCCTAGCCTCTAACCATCAGATCACAGCTACCACACATAAGATCGGTAAGTTTTAGACATAAACATTCAAAAACATTCGAATTCTGTCGAGCAAAAGAGCGCTATAGGGCTTCGTATCAGTCCAAGGAACGGCCTAGTCTAGCCAGGTAAATACTTCATAGGCAATACAGACAGATGGTGCAGGAACACACGCCAAGAAACTAGCAAGACAATCGATAAGACCAAATTAGAAACATGCGGCGGACGTGCACGATACCATATAATATATTATATTAGCATGCATTCTCAAAGGTCAAACTCGATGAAATGCGGTAATATCTATGATGAGGCATAGTGTTATACTAAGAACAATCACGAAGTAAGAAAGAAAGAAAGAAAGAAAGAAAGAAAGAAAGAAGGAAAGAAAATAAACGAATAAGCATGAAATGTTCATGAATAGCAGTCTATCAGCGTGTCCTCTAACGCTCGTTTTCCACTGGACTTCCACGCTCCTTTCCGTCATACTCCATTTTCAAGGCTTATGTAATACTAGCAGTAGTGCCCGGCTTCGCCCGGTTGATTTATTCGTTTTATGGATGATAACGAATACTACTACAGAACTGGAGCGCTCAAAGATAAGGTTCGGAATAAATGAAAGTAAATTTGAAAGCACCAACGCTTATTGCAGCTGATAAACTCAGTATAGTGCACCAACACCATCGCCCTTATACAGAGGCATACTATTGTCACGATGATAATTGTTTTAAGGGGCCTAAGAAATCATTTTGCATTAATTACTCACCGTGACTGCAATTTATAAGCAGCTCGCAATTCTGCGACGTGATGCAGCCCGCATTGCCAGGCAAAAAGATACCTCGGTATTATATAAGCTGTTCTGGAGCGCTTGTTCTTCCGACTTACTGCACAAAAATCAATCTTTAAGGTTACTGAGAGGTGTAGCCTAACTATTCCTCTTGAATCAGGCTATCATATAAAAAACAAGAAGTTCCGTGAAGAACTATACAGCCTACTTTTCATGCCAATGATTATTCTACAGCATATGAACCTATCCAGAATAATGACGAAATTACGTTGGTAATATCGAAATGTCTAATTGGTTCAAAATATACCTGGTATAATGTGGCCTAATAGAGCACTACAGTTGGCAGCCCTGGCGACTGAATATATTCTTAGTTCCACATCTTAAGGTACAGAATACAAAATTTGGTTTAAGTCCAATGGACGTTACATGCAGTTAGACACTGGATCTATCAGCACGCGTAAAAGCATGTTGCCAACAATACCATGCGTGTGCTGGTCAGAAATAATCTGAATTATTATGATATCTTGTTGTGCCAATTTTGGATGAAATCCATTTGTTAGTATAGAAGTTACATGTATTTTAAAATTGGACATATCAGCAGGCATAGAATCATGTTGGCAGCACTGCCTTGTATTAATTACTCCAAATTAATCAAGAATGTCAGGTGCTATACGAGTGCAAAGTATAGAGCTGTTGGCTTGCATACTTTCTGATATATTGATATTAGGGTAAAAAGAATATAGACAGCATTTATTAACAGTTGGCAGCCCTGATTGCTATTAACAATACTTATAGTCATATCTGTTATGGTACACAAAGCACATACGAAATTTGGTTGAAAACCAACTGATAGTATAGAAGTTACATGTATTTAAAATTGGTACTATCAGCAGGCTTATAATCATGTTGGTAGAACTGACGTATATAAGTTACTCCAAATTAATCTTAAATGTCAGAATATACGTGTGCATAGTTTAAAGCTGTTGGCTTGCATACTTTCTGATATATTGGTATTTGGATAAAAAAAAAATAGAGAGAGCAATTATTAATAGTTGGCAGCCCTGGTGGCTCTTAAGAATACGCTCAGTCATATCCGTTTATGTACAGATATTACATACATAATTTGGTTGAAATCCAATTAATAGTGTAGAAGTTATATGCATTTAAACTTTGGACCTATCAGATGGCTTAAAATTATTTTGGCAACACTGTCATAGTTGGCCTCCTGGAAATTAAACTGAAATAGTATTATCTACATGTGTGCCAATTTTGGAATAGCTCCCATGCATACCTTGCAAGATATCCAACATGGAGCTCAAATTTCTAGTGCGTTTTTTCAGCAGTTGGTAGCACTGACATCATTTTCAAATATGGACGTGAGCTATTCCGGTGCACATCTTTACTCATACTGAATTTGGTTTTGATTGCTGCAGCCGTTTAGGAGTTGATAGGGGGAACACACACACAGCCAGCCAGACAGACACACACACATTTTCCCGGATCGATCTCATAGTCTACTTTTTCCTCATTTTTGCAAAATGTGAAAAGTAGGCTAAAAATGTTTCGAATCCGACTGGTAGTTCCAGAGATTAGCGCGTTCAAACACACAAACTCTTCAGCTTTATTATATTAGTATTGATTGCTAAGAATACCGTTTTACAAAAAAATAATTGGGTTCCTAACCGATATTATATAGGTCTGCAGGAATTAAGTTCACCAAATAATATTGTTCGAATACAATCCATTATTTGTCTGGGATGTAAACAATTAGTACTATTAACACTGGATAAACGCTAAAAGTTACTGTCTTTGCTGCTGGAACTCTGATATGTGGGGAGTTCAAGTAGCAATACACTAAATGAAGGTATTAAAGAAATCACTGCTGTTGAAAATACACGCATTCCGAAGTCCATCGAAACAGACAAATATATATATAATTCTAGCATTATTTGAGAGTAATAAATGACGGAGATGGTCACACAATGACCTAAAAGTATTCACTTTTGGATTCGGTACATATTCCGAGATAAAGGCTACTTCTTTGAAGTATCTTCCTAAATAACTGAAGAATGATTCTAATATGAACACAAAAAATGTTTCCCCAAACTCCATTCTGAGGGAACCGATGGCAACGCATTTATTTCATTCACACTACACATAATGTTTGCTGTCCTATTTTCCCTAGCACACTTCTGATACGCAGGCATGGGACTTGGCTATTATTAATTTAGTTGATGACGTGAAACCCACGGGATCGATAAACGCAGTGTTAGTAGTAACATGCCACAGAGGTATTAATATCAATTATCTGCGATATATAGTCATATCGGTTTTGAAATTTCGTTCAAACCAACATATGATCGTAAGTATTTGAAGACACATAAACTATATTTGATAAATGATAACTATCTAGATCTAGAACAAATCGCAGATATACCAAAGAACAACACATTCGCAGTTAATGATACTCGCATTTGTATAACCGCAGGCAGATAGATCTAATCTGCAATTTCGACGTTCCATTTTGCACTGCCATCTTGTAGAGAAACTGGAACTCTACTGGGCGACCTATGATGATATTAATTTGTCTTGGAATCACCAGATGTGACACGAGAGATCTTTAACGAGCTGACATATCTCGTTTCTTTTGTTCTAACACGCGATAAATAACATAAAAAGTATCATCATATAAAACGAAAAGGTGTATGTTTTACAAAACTCAAGCTCTTAAACAAGGAAGGTGCGGTTTGCGCCAAAATCTTCCAAATCGTCTCAATAGTACAGTAAAAATGTTGCATTTCTTGAAAAGTCAACGGAAATATATTTATTTGTCCATTAAGTGCGTTTAAACAAATAAACAAGACGATTGCCCCCCTGCCAGAACTGTGTCTCATGGGTCCACTAGTTTCCAATATTTGATCTAAAATATTGATTGGCCTGTTTGCCATCTCTTGATGAATGCAGTACATTTGCATTTGTCTGTTGGCACAGGCGAGAGTAAAATGTGGCGTTTCACCAAAGTGATCATATGGAAGCTACTGAGGTATGAGTGGTGCTTGGTAATGACATTCAGGGCACAGTCAGTGCCTGTGGATGCTGTGAAAGGTTCTACTCTTACGGTTAGTACTGTTGTACTGACCCAGTGAGAAAAGCAATAGCAAACTACCTCACTCCTTTCTTGCCCATTACACCTCAATATAGCGCTGCATTGGGTTTTTGTGGTTATCTACCCACATAACCTACGGCGGTACTTTTGAGGATCCAACCAGCCTTCGGGCTGACTACCTAACGGACAGATCTAAAAAGTGAAAATGGCTCGAGTTGATTTTTTTTCTCTCAATAATAATTTTACGGGGCAAGACTGTTACAGTGGAGGAGGAGTGGGGAGACAAAAGACACTTCGTCTCTATTCCTGGATTTGCGCCTGAACAACACCAAACTACTGGTATTGGACGATGTCAGCTCCTTTCCGAGAGCTGCGTGCTCTGAAGCCTTCTCTTACGAGATGGTGATTAAAAACGTAGCTATTGGGGCAGTGATCAATAACGTGTGAGACAATGAGAGTCCGCTCATTAGCCCAAACAATGGGGCCAAGCATCTCGAGAGTGCTTCACCTGTGACATTTCTACACAATACAGTAATGTAACTACATTGTTCTCAAGAAGCTGCGCTCCTTCAAGTAACCAGCGAGCACCTAGCAACAAAATGCTGCCTGCCTCCACTCACATTTTCCAGAAGGAAATTTTAACATGGTAGCCATCATTCATCTTTTTTAAGGATCATTTCGAAGTTCTTTTCATCTTTAATAAATACCGTATACACTGACCGACAAGGAAAACCGAACACTTGAAAAATGTAACATTATTTTCATTTAAATCATAAGTATAAACGCTCTAGGCCTAGTACATAGCTTACTGTTTATAGCATGGAACTTAAATTGTCAGGAACTTTGAATGAACACTGTGACTTAGGTGGTTTGTATATTGAGAAAATGATCAAATTGCTCAGTTCTACGGCAATGATTTCTATATAATTTTCTTCTGAAATGGATCATGATGTCTGGTTTTGTGTAAATAGCACTACCATATTGGCCATGAGAACGTTCCACTGCCAGCTTCATACCTGGAATATTAGGTCGGCGTTGGTTAATGTCTTTGTGCGTCACAATTGTGTGTATGGCATATGTCATGTAAGAGTTCTTCCTTATTTATAGGAATTCTCTCAATGTTCACAGAAATTATAGTCATTTTTGGCTCTAATAAGAGCCTTTTCCATTTATCATAGACCATTCTGGTAAATATACTATGTTCCTGGAATGCTGACGTCCAATATTAATAAATGGTTTTTTGATGCGACTCGGTCCTTTGTGAATGCGGTGAAGAACAGACTATGGGTCATCTGCTTTAGAGCAGTCTGTGTCCTATACTGTGCACCATGGAGGATCTGGTGGAGGCTACACGAAATGGACGTGACATGGCAAAATATTGGTCATGCATTATTTAGAGCCTTAAATGTTAAAGTTTTGTCATTTTTGTTACTGACACGAGTAAATAAAATAGCATGGAAGTAAGGCTAATGGTTTTCCTGGATGTATTATCATTCTTTATGTCATTGTTTCACTTATAAAATGCGATTCATTAGCATGATGCTGTTTCCCGCGGAAAGACGTGCGCGCCACCATTTTCGATCAGAGCCACTGACCTGGCAACATCTTCAGGTCTCAAGCGCATATTCATTTCTGAATTGCACAAGAACAACTGAGGATATGGCTGTATTGATCTTGTCCTATGCCAACAAGTGGCAAAAGAAAAAATAATAAAACATTGCATTGTTGACGATAGCGATGGCGCGCACATCTTTCCATGGGAAACAGCGTCAATACAAAGAATCGCTAATGTTAAGAGAAACAATGACATTAAGAGTAATAATACATCCAGGAAAACAATTAACCTTACTTCCAAGCTATAAACAGTAACTTATGTACTAGGCCTAGAGCGTTCATATGATTTAAATGAAAGAATGTTGAATTTTTCAAGTGATCGTTTTTTTTCTTTTGCCGGTCAGTGTAGATAAATTCAGAGTGACTCCCTTATAGATATCAGCTGATTTCTCACAGAAGCTTTAGGTATGGCTACTAGGTGAGGGCAATAGGTAGGCCACGTTATGTTCAAACACGACTGGAAAGCTCCGGTCCCGAAGGCATTCAATTTTCATGGTCACGTATTATACAAAAGTCTGGGAAAGTCTATTGTGCATTGTAAATGTGTAGGGAACTTGCCAAGCTAAAATTATCAGCGAATATTCCCAGGTGGGACACAATAGCGAGGGGAGAATCACAGGTAGCAAGCTACAGGGACACAATAAGAAGATATTTCAAATAAAAATCTCTTTCACGCTTTTCGAAATATGGGTTCCGTGGGCGTTTCCTTTCATGATCACACTGCAGTGTTGCCAACCCTAACATTAATGTGACTTACCCTTGGAATCCCAGGCCACAAACAAAGTCACTATGCAACAACAACAACAACAACTGAAGGACTCGTGCATCACAGGCAGGTGTTTTATCCACGTGGAGATTTGAACATTGTAAGTTTTAGCAAAAATATTACGAACAATAGGTCACCAAAAATATTAACTGAGAAATTTGGCGTCTGGACCGTATTAACAATTTTCAACAGCATGCCACGTAAGGAGTACAACATTTTAGTTATTCTGTCTACACAACAAAGACAAACTAGGGCTATATGAACTTATACGAATTATCACGAGCACAAGCCAATAGTGTTGAGAAAATCCAAGTTGATCAGGCTGGGTGGATCCTCACAATGCGCAAATGTACTTGATGTGGTTATATAAAACCTCACACCGAGCTGTATTTATAAACGCGACAGCCTTGGGTGAGTAGATATACTGACACGATTTAAGATCCTCCCGGACAAAATTCTACATTTAATGACTTATTAATTACGTAGACTCGGTGAGTATAAGCCTATATAAACTGTAACACCGCTATCCCCAGTTAATTACTCAACGAGTAATTACTAAACCAAACGAAGCAACACTACTGATATTCACTTGTGCACTCGTAATCTTAAAAGAAAGAAGACAATATGTTCAATGAACAGTTTTGAACACTTACACTCGCATATCCAACGAAACGGCAGCCTAGACGGTCACGTCGTTAAACTCTGTAAACGTGTATTTCGGAAGACGGTGGGCAGGACAAGCATGGCTTGGGAGTTGGGTGAGGGATGGCAACACAAAACGTCCTTCCCTTCAGCCCAGCGGTACACACAAAAAGAAGTAGCGCTGTGTTGCCAGTTCGCAAACTATTCAAGAAAGCTGGTCGGCAAATAAAACGGTGCCCCCAGAAGGGACAAAATGCTTGCAAAATGAAATTGTAAACTGTCGATATTTACGGTCCTATCCTCTTCATTTCCACTCGGTTTCCCTACGATGATGGTATGCAGATTTAGTCATATGGCCAGTTCCGTCCCCTTCGCTCAATATCTGATTCCATTTCTCTTCCCCCTTCAAAGTGTACATTATCCTTGCCATCGTATTCACTGAGCTCCACTGATTATACTGTATATACAATCGAGATGTCCACAGAATACGTATACCACGAGCCTCCTTGCCCGCAGGAACAAAACCTGGCACACAATCCCTGACTTTTCCAACATAGCCACTTTTCCACGTCTCTTGGAAAATCACAAGTTAGCCTACTTCAATAACATTGCATGTAACACTCGAATAGGCATCTCCTAGGTAATCATCAATTATGTAACAGAAAACAGTGTGTTCTCACATTTAAACCTCGAGGTGTAGCGGCTAGCAATCTTGGCTGTTGCCAAGAAATTTAAGTCTGGTCAGAGTGCTAGAACGGGGTACACGTAGCCTCCTGAAGCAAATCAGAGAAGAGGTGGGTTCGACCCCCACCTCAGCCGTCTTGGAAGTGGTGTTATCCGTGGTTTCCCCACTTCAACTCCAGGCAAATACCAGGATGGTTCGTAACTTAAGGCCACGGCCGCCTTCTTCCTAATCATCACCTACACACGCCAATATATCACAATAACACAGGTTATTAGACAATGATCACGATGCCCAAGCTTATCATATGAAACTCCAACACACAGTAAGTACAATTAAGACACGAACTCGATGACCCAGTTCCAAGGATGATTAAAAAGTGTACTTCAGAGATCAAAAATAAAATACAAAATAAACAGAAATCTGTGTACCGATCCCGTGGTGATTATTATTTGCACGCACTACAAAATTAATACAAGCTAAGTGCACGATTAAAAAGAAGCACATAGAGTAGATATCAAAATAGATATTTTCATGTTAAAGAAAATGCGGTGAGTGTATTCGACATTGTCGAATGAAACACTGGTATAATGTAGTACATTATGCCACGAGCCTAAAATGGCAATAATTAAGACACGAGTATGTTTATACAACGAGCGTATGTGAGTTTTATAATTTCCATACGAGTGTCTTAATTACCATTATAGGCGAGTTGCATACGAATGTTTATGTTCGACGATAATTATTATAACTATTTTATGTTGGAACATAAATATTCGTAAATATCTGTCGAGATTTCGCCAGTTTTATGTACTGAACTGAGAGCATGAGACGCAGAGAATGCCTTGTATTTGACCATGGCCTCCTCGATTACCCCACTTTGACACTAGGCCAAGCAGTGAAATTTAAATTAGAAGACCGTGGAACTCAGCGCCGATGCGATGCTATCGTTATCTAACTGGTCAAACAACTGTTTCTTGAGCTCTGATTGGTGGGAGAAACTGTTTCATAATGAAAAATAGTGTTATAATGAGTCTCATTATAGTACAGTTTTCTGACATATACTAGTCAGGGTCGAACATAAACATTATTATGATAACACGAAAAAGATGTATCCCAGTTATATTTATGTAAACGAATTGCTTTTGTAAACCGAGATCGACAAATGTCGAAATTGCTAGCAGAAAACATTTAATCCCATATACCACTTCAAATGGAAAGAAGTAACTGCCTTCATTCAAAGATCACGGTAAACCGATTTATTTTCAACAGGACATAACTCTATATTATTTGGCTCTAAATAGGCTATATCTTCAGAAAAATTTCATAAGAAGAACGAGTCATGATTTTTTTGAAACTGGGACAAATGTATAGGACTAAGTTCTAGCGTTCTGAAAAGTCATTTTGGTTTTGCTTTTGTTTCCTAATTAACTTGCAGACGTCCAGCGCAGCGGAGTGAAAGGAACTCGCAGATGCGTAAAGCACGAACCTATAGCGTGCGCGTTTTAAAGGCCTTGCAGTAATTCAATAACATGAATCACCACTGAATATTCCCCCTCGTCCACAGCTGAGAAGGGTTGAGTAACTCGGCAACAATGAGCTCCACTCGGCAACACCGCATCATACTTGAGGGTACAGTCTAGGAAACACTCGCCGACGCGTGACCATCATGCAGGGCTACAGCATATCTCCTGTACGACATATGGGACGGACTAGCAAAGCGCGATACGGCGCAATGAAAACAGCAACATACAACACTGATATTAAAGGTAAATACATACTGTATTCTGTACGCAAGGACATACAACTCATTACATTCAATGTACCACACACAACCAGGCACCACGACGTCAGGAGGATGTACGACGGATCAAAATGTACCAAACGATTCGACACAGACGCCCTTATCGGCAGGGTGGCGAACTTCATGAAAAATAATAATCACGGTTAATTAGGTACGGTAATTTTAAAAAATACTTACGAAGCCTGTAAATCAAGTACTCACCAATGCAGTTCTAATCTCAGTCTATGCAGGATAGATTTCCGAAATAAAGCCACGTCTCTGAGTGTAGGTCCTGAGATACACGATACAGAGCCACAGAATTATTTATTTTACATCTTATGCTACGTGACCTGAACTACGAGAGCCGGGAATCGAACGCGGACCTCAGGGTGAGGGACAAGAATGCTAGTTACTACACCACGAGGTGATCACCTCGACAAGTGTAAGGTCAAAAAGCACACAATCAAACTACCGTAAAAGGGGGGGGGGGCGGGGGGGGGCTTAGTTGCAATAACTGCTGACTTACAGCAAAATGTATTTCGTACGGAAAATCTTCCCATAATTCAAGTCAAGCCCTGATATATATACCGAGTTCTACTAAATCCAAACGGACCACCTCATGTGTAGCGGCTAGCGTTCTTGGCTGTCGCCACGGAGATCCAGATTCGATCCCCGGCCCTCTGGTGTGAGGGCTCAGTCTCATGAGGCAAAACCGAGAAGAGGGTTCGATTTCCACCTCAGCCATCCTGGAAGTGGTTTTCCGTGGTTTCCTCCACTTACACCAGACAAATGCTGGGATGGTTCCTAACTTAAAACCACGGCCACTTCCTCCCCAATCATATCACCAATTTACAAATACAAACTCTAATACAGCCATCATAATAACACAGGTTACACACACACCCAAATACACGGGGCTATATAACCACGACGTCACACTCCCTTAAATAAGCAACAACTAATTCCAAACGGATCTATCCTTGATGTAGGAACCGGAGAACTAGACATACGGTAACCTCAATAAATATTGATGTATGATACATCATTGTGCCCCATATGATACATCAGGGGAGAAAATTAAACGAATGAATGTTAGTAGTGGACTGTATTCCATATGTACAATATAAAAAATAATTCTCATAGAATGCAAAAGAACTAATGCCCCGAATAATAGAACAACGTTCAGCCATGTTGGATAGCTAACTTCCAATAACAAAGGTTGCTGCTGCCAACCCAAACATAAATAAATGTACCTTGTCCTTGTACCAACTGTGGTAAAATAACATTATACAAAACTCCATGAGAGTAAACAAAGAACAAACAATTCATTTGAAGGCTTCACTATTCCGGACACTGCACACATACTCTGATATTCCAATTTTGTCCGATGGATTTAAGTAAACATCCATATACATAGCCTACTCGGAGTGCTTCTGAAGCTTGATAAGGACCCTTCGTACATCAGAATACGAGTTGGGGCATACGGAGATAAACTAAGGCCTCCTCAATTGATTGTATTGAAAATTCTTTAAAGTAGGTCTTGCAACAGCGAACAAAACTCATCCGATAGTTAAGGAAGCCGAGCATTTTGAACATAGTTGCATAAGCTGCCAGTCGTGTTTTATGCCACCGTGGTTACCCAGAACAACGCCTATTGGAGCCTCCTTTATTGCCATGTTTCTGCAAGCTATAAACACAGCAAGCGGATGGCGTTGCCTGGTGATGGCTCGGAACGGGCATTGTTCCTTAACGGCCGTACCTTAGAACTCGGTATGGATCCGTACTTAACCATCAAATGTCATATGCGGGATATCGCTTTTTAAGAAACAATATCCTTCTGTCAGGTACAACCAGAGGTTTCTAATAATACGGGGGGGGGGAATGGAGAGACGAAATTTAGAAAGACACTGGGATAACCCAACTTGGAGCGCAATTATTACTGAATTCAATTAAAAAGCAGAGAAGGACATTGTGCCAGACCATACAAGACATCCTGTCACTCGCTGTAAGCACGTCAGTGGTAAAGGTGGGGTGGCGACAAGGGCGACTCTTAACATTCTGTAGGGGAGATAGTGTGTTCTGACATGGAAACTTGCGCTATCTTCCGGCCTACATCACATTGTGTACAGAACAATTAAAATCCCTGACAGAGCATTACCCGTAACTACTAGTAGTCCCACTGGCAGTTTTCATTCCAATGAAACCTTAAAATTTTATTCCATTATCTCCATAATACCACCTTTGTTTCTAAAAATATTCCTCTAGGTGCTCTCTGGCGGAAATATTTTAATTATACTTCCAGGGATACCATTTGAGTTGTCAATAATAAATACCACTCATTGGTGCTTTTGGTAACTTGTCATTTAATGGTCGAAGGGTGAAAGAGGGAAAAGAGAAGCCTTTAAGAGGGAGGGTTGTGTTTTTGAACCAACTTTGAATGTTTTCTAATAAATAACAAAAGTCATATTTGTGTTGGCAAGGCTGGTTTAGGCTATGGCCGCCTGAGCCTTCGGAGCAACTTCGGAGTTACAATGAAAATGAATGGAGCTTTCTTAATCAGGCCTCCCAACCCTGTTACATAGAGAATAATGAGAAATTTAAGGCTTCGCCTAGCAGCGCCACGGCCCATCAACAATAATATTCCAAATATATTAAGTGTTGTGGCTGAGTGTTATTTACAAATGCTTCTAATTAAGTTAAACTATAAATTCCTTATTAAAGAGACATATTTATAGACTCTTTCAAGAGAAGCTCCGCCTGAGAGTTTTTCATTCTTATCATTCAAATACATTCATAAAATACTAAAATGATCATTGTCAGCAGTTTTGTCATGACGAGGTAAACCTAACCGACAATGAGTTGGCATACGCCCCCTCAAAACAAAGAGTGGCATTGCAGTGCATTTTGGACTTCATGCTACATAATAACATTATTTCCACGGTGTAGGCTTAGTCAATAAATCAATAATGAACGACGACGAAAGGTTTTACATGTTAAGGCTATGCTTGACACTTTGTTGTAGTCTGTATATTCAATCACCCTTTCATTAGACGCATTTAGATCATAGTAAAAGCATCGTGTTTATTTGACAACAAATTCACTGGTCACTTACAACATTCTGGCAAAACCTGTTTTTAAATTTGTACTGCACAGCTGTTTCCCCCGTTATCGCATATGCCGCCATTGCTCGTATCTGATCGGTTTCGGAAAGCTCGAGAACGGAAACTTTGACCCGTTCGCCTTACGACTTTTGGATTCTCGTTCACAGAGAATGATTGTAAACCGACCCATACCATAGCGTGCATTTTAAAATAGTTCCCGTTCCCGGGCGATTGCGCACCAGCCATAAGAGTATCCAAGAAATTGAAACTATGGGTGATATTTCTCAACGCCAGCAGTTTCGAGTCTTCAATAGAGGAACAATATTTAAGAGAAGACACTCGTTCCACGCAAACGGTCCAGCCCTCAGGACTATCTGTTAAAGTAGGACTTGTCCCTTTCCCTTAACCCTTTCCATGGGAAATAACGGGAATATTTTCTACCTGGTATCCTCTCTACCTGATCACACTAATTGGCAAAAATGTTCTATTCAGATCCACAAGAAGGGATCAGGACAGATCATGCTTAAAGGTTTAAAATACTCGGTGCCTCAGATTTCCTTCCATGTATGGGAAATATGCTGGACCAGATGGAGCTGACATAGGCATGTAAGTTAATATTTTAATTAGGATATTAGGTTGCCCACGTAATTCCAGCACTGCTCTAAAGTCACCCACATCAAAACTCAACATTAGAAGGAAAAACAAATACAAAGGCTGGAAAAAAAGGCCGATGGAACGTACGACTACAAATTAATATGACCAGGAAGTAAGCGTTTGAATGTTAGTTGTCCAATTAGAAAGAATAAGATAACGCTTAGTGGATGACAAACCTCACAAACAGAACATGCGAAAATTAGTGATCCCACTGAAATGGCGATTTCTTTTATCAGCACGTAGCTTACTCCTATTCATCATTTCCGTATCATTAGGACCCGACTTAAAACATCAATAAGCATAGCTAAGTACGATCAAAAAGAACCGAGAATATTGGCACAACACGAATTAAAACAGCAGCACCGAAATGTGCGAGTGATAGCGGCTAGTTGTAACCTCACTGATCAGCATGACGGCAGCGTCATTTTGTCGTCATCGGGAACTTGAGACTCCTCAAAAATTGTCACCAACCAGTTGCTCCTGTCGTCCACTTACGAAAAAAAGAAAATGCGTATTACAAAGGCGGGCAAACCATTTGAATAGATGAACAGGAATTATGTGCTTCCCATAACTACAGTATCTGTTATTTTTTATTTGTACCATGAGACCTTAAACAAATCACGTAACTGAACACTCTGAGCTTAAATAAAAATTCGCATATATCTTTAATACCATAAATTGTTGCCTCTATGCATGCCATAAACGGGCTAGCTGTTAGATAAAATTACGAAAACAAAAATTGTTTTTGTTATCCAGCATTGAAATGACACGCGGCTGCATTACAATTTCAAAACACGCTGTTTTACGTGATATTTGCATCTCATGGAACAGGAGTTTTTTTCCCGCCATGAGTCAGCAGATAAAAAAGCACGGCTCCGACAGCTGTCCCAATGGCCTGTGCCAGCACACAGCTTACTCTTGAATAACAGGAAACATGCACTTGAACGATCTAAAAAGAACAATGACACTGAGGCCGTAAATATTCTTCCAGACGAGGATATGGTGGGGACGGAAATCATTTGAAAAGACTGACTCACAGCTGCTTAGTTCGCCGACATGGCTCCTAAACATGGTCTCATTTACATGAGCCAAAAGTTCAACTGATACTTGAGAGAACATGCCACAGAAATTTACATTGACTGAGTTTATATAAAAAAAAAAAAAACAAGGAAGTAGGCGAACATCTTAGAGCATAAATTCAATAGATGGCTAATGACGTCACATTGTTGAAACCGACATCTCGATCAGCTGACTGAAGGGAACTGCGGATAGTGATAATAGAATTATCCAATATGGAGCTCCTTTTGTATTCCTTGACGTTGCTTAGCATTCGCCATTAGCCAATTGTAGTCGGTCTTGACCATTACCCTTCAGTCAGCTGATCGAGATGTTGGTTTCACATCACAGTACAGGCGCAGTGTGGCAATGCGCCCTCTATTGTATTTATGCTCTAAGGCGAACATATTAGTATGATTTGTTCATGCAATTGTCTGTAAGTGATATCCGAAGTATCTAATATGCAGTGAAAATTGGCAAACTCTATACTGGGTGACTCGAATTAAAATGATGCAAACCACATAAGCTAAAATCCCCACAAAATTCCTATAATAACCAATGCTAAAAATTACATTTATCTCAATTTTTGAATATATATTTGGATAATACAAAACTAGGATTTCATTAATTTTGAATTTTTTCTCGAAGGTCAAGCAAGTACCAAAATGAAGCTTGAAAGACCTATGGTAAGTAATAAATTCACGAAATTATCTTCTATAACATAACTAAAGCTATAAATGAAACTGACGACTTTGTCTATGCCATTTAATTAAACTGAGTAAAAAGTCAGCTGTTAATCTATAGTCCAATGCATATTAATTACAATAAATTAATTTTATTTTCTGTAAACATATTTTGTTAGTTCCAAGAAGGCCTATTCTGCATTGCCATTTTTAATTGGGACGAATAAGAATCCACTATAATTTCACACATAATTTTTACCCATAATGGGAGTAAGTTTCTAAAACGGAAGGGAATTAAAATAACTTACATGCAAAAGTTGGTACGGTAATCAATTACTAGGGGGACAAACAATAGAAAGTGATTGGTACAATTATAAATACCCTATTTAAACACCAGCTATTGCTTATTTTAAGTTAGGCTTCTTTGTTCCCCGTACATCACAATACTGGATGCAAAACACAAAGACGAGGTTTATAGGAACCTTTCTGAAATTTTGGAAGAAAAAGCCAGTTAAACATTATGGTATCCAAGACTAAATTCTGTTTGGGTACATTTTAAGTTTATTTCTTCACAGAATTATCTGGTGTAGGCTAAAACCAATGACGAATGGTATATCATCTTGCAGAAGGATAAGAACTGAATGTATCAGGTCCGAGACACTAGTGCATTTTCATGTGTTCAGTTGTTGTGGGTATTTATTACATTAATTGCAAGTATTAAGTTACAGCACAGGGCTCTGAAAATTATTTATCAACCATCATTTAGAAAAGGTTCAATTAGATTATCACAAAATGTAGCACCATTATAAGTAGTATGCAAAACAACTTGTTAAAATCAAATGTCAGATTTCCACAAATAATGCACATGGACACAACCAGGAACAACCACTTAACTTAATACCATTATGAGATAACCATGTATGGTATGAGCAGTATTGTATCCAATTTTATAGAAGCATAATAATAGTTTGCCAGAAGTAAAGAGTATAAAAAATACTTTTCAAAAAATAAGGTGAAAATATTCTTTTTTTCATAAATATGATTTTGATTAATGTAATGTACATGCGTCAAATCAAAACTACAGGCATAACTTTCCTGAATTATTTTCCGTATAAATCACTTACATAACTATTCCCATGTATATATAAGGTGCGTTCAAAAAGTAACGAGCCGGAGGCTGGAATGCGCAAACCGGTGACGACATCGGATAATCGTGGCGTGTGTAACGAGGTGTGGTTCCGACCAGAGCGTGGAAGGTCACAGCCCGTCGCGAGCGCACGTGTGCACGTCACGTGATGATACAAAGCGAGCAGCAGCATGCATCAATCGTCCAACGCTGCCAGTCGCATTGCAAACAGTGACATGGAGGCATCAAACGAAGAGCAAAGAGGTGTTGTTCGGTTTCTGACGAAAGGAGTAGGGGGAACGGACATTCATCGCCGAATGTCACAAGTGTACGGCGAACACTGCATGTCCCTTGCAAGGGTCAAGGCGTGGCACAAGCGCTTCAGGGAAGGACGGGTGTCGTTAGTCAATGATGCCCGGTCTGGGAACCCCCCCCCCCCCCCCCCCTGCATTACCGATGACAATTTCCAGCTGGTTAATGCACTCATTACCCAGGACCGCCGAGTGACAGTGAACGCCATAGCCGCCGTGGTCGCTCTACGACAATGCACGACCTCATACGGCCAACACAGTCGAGGCACTCCTGCAGAAATTCAAATGGGAGGTTCTCGGCCACCCTCCATACGGTCCCGACCTCTCCCCCTGTGATTACGCCATGTTTGGTCCCCTGAAAAGGGCTCTGCGGGGCCAACGAATCACCTCAGACGCCGACGTCCAGCTGTAGGCCTACGTGCGGAACTGGTTCACATTGCAGCCCAGGGAATTTTATGAGACAGCCATTCACCGCCTCGTGTCACAGTGGGAAAAGTGCCTCAACAGCCAGGGCCAATACTTCCAACATACAGGGACTAGTTTCTGTAATTATGCCTCTGGCTCGTTACTTTTTGAACGCACCTTATAGTATAATATTCTGATAATTTTTCTTAGCCACCAAACGTGTTGGCTGACTGAAAAACATCAAACTTAGTTACTAAGGCAACACTGACAAGGCCTCCAAACACCATAATTTTCTTAGCCATTTAAGTGCTTTTTTGCACAATGCAGTATTGCTCCCATAATTAACTTGCTCAGAGAGACGAAGAGAGAAAATAAAGAAATTAATCTTAAAAGTCTCATTGACACACCAAATGCTGCACGAGGTAATAAAATAACTCTGTGAATTACCGAAGGTAATACTGTGGTCATACCAGCGGAGGCAGATATCTCTTGCAAAACTAGGCGGCAACTATAAGGTCACATCCCACAAGGTTATTCGTCTCAACGACTTGAAATACGATATACCTACTTAGACCCAAGGAGTTGCATATGCAGTTCTGACGAAGGAGACGTGGACGTTACAAATCACATGGATCCTAAAGGCCAGGGACGAGCATACGATCTGCAGGCTTTTACAGCATAAACTTTATTTTCATCATTTCGTAAAAATTGTATAGCTTGTTCCGCAGGGGTTCACGTCATTGTTTCACCACCCCGGGCTAGATCACAGCTCTGCCACGAAATGTAATTCTGGTTGGTTCCTCAATTTAGGGGCTGCGACAACGCGGTCATGTAGCCCCGTGTACTTTGGGTGTGTGTAGAATGTGTCTGATAACCGGTGTTAATTGTGATGGCTGTATTAATGTGTGTATCTGTTTTTTTAAATTCAAGTAAGGACTGCAACTTTGAATTTTTCAAATAGTTCCTACTTTTGCCGCCAAACGCCACCGTCAACGACTACTAGGCCTAGTTCAGAACTTAGCTACTAGACGCCACCGCAATCGGTTCTTGGCAACGAACGTAGGATCCTAAGAGCGTTGTTTACATTCTTAACCTATACAATTTAGCTTCACACAGGTGTAATTAGTGGAAGTTTCTTTAACATGCCATAAATCTATGACATGGGACCGCCGGCTTTACTTCCCCTCCGAAGGAAGGCATATTGAGGGATTATTAACGCTCTTAAAAATTCCGACGGCTTTTTCGAGGTACTGCAAGGGTATTGTTGACATACAAATCACCCAAGTGGAGACAGTTTGGAACACTTGCATCAGGGTAGTGGGTACTTCCTTCAGTAAAATTAAAAATAATAAAAAAGGGTGTTAATCCTAACCGAAGTAACCTAACTCATCTAGATAAATAGCGTCTACGCTTAGAAGTACGCTACCTACAGCATTGTTCGTTTTTCTCGATTTTTCTACCCAGAGAGTTCGCCACAGAAAAAAATCACCTTTGGGATTTATTAACATTGAAATATAGAAAAACTGGTAAATGATTCGCCGATTTGTTTCATTCAGAGGATTGTGATAACCTGGCCATCAACCCCGTGCACTTTAAATGGACGCATGGTATGTATGATAATCTGCGTTCTTGTAGGTCTGTACTTGTAAGTGGGGTCAGGAAACTAAAGGGGGTGGCCGTGGCCTAGTATTCTTGAAGGATACCTTGAAAAACTGCGGTCTGTATTATTTCATATAATTTAAAAATAATAGTAGAAACCTTTCATCATTATTAGAGTACCGCTAGCTGTTAATTCATTTTAGGGGCTTGGGTCATCTTCTCTTCAGCCCCGTGTATTTGGGCGTGTGTTCGATTTATCTGATAACCTGTGTTTCTGTGATGTGGTCACGATTAGAGGATTAGTTGTTATCGGCTGAAAATGTAAAAATTCAAGGGGCAGACGATCTCGATATTCCGTCCTTTGAAACAAAATCCACAAGGTAAAAATCATAAAGTGATTCTCATCCCCTTTATGAGCATATGAGTAGTCCATTCGTTTGAACAAATTGGTCACTCATACCTCAATCATTCAGCGCAAGAAAGCTATGGCCATACTGAGATTCCTTAATATTGACTGTGTTATTGATATGCTTAGTTTGACGCAAACCTCAAACACTTAGCCAAATAATAAGATATGACGTAACCCAAAATGCATCAACTATTAACAATAATTAATAAAGAACACTGCTATCCTCTTGTTCTGCACACTAATGACAGTGGTCAGCAATTGCCTCACAAAGCATCATGTCTACAAATTAAGAAACAGATCCAAAAACCCAATGCATGGACTTGATGTCCATCCACCTAGGCTAAAGTCGAAAGAGCTTCTTCCTCCAAACAACGATATCCATTCCTTCCTTAGCTGAAGCTCGCCGAATTGAACTTTGGAAAACAAAATCACCGGGAGGATCGTGCAGGCTACCATTTACAATACGGATCTTGGAAGACGCTCAACGGACTGAGAACTGGTGTGAGTCGGTGCAAAAGCAATTTGAAGAAGTGGGGATAGACCTACAGGACTGAAGAACTTTGTAAATGTGGTGAAAAATAAGACCATGAGCACCTTCTGAATTGCAGCATGTTACCAAACCAATGTGATATGCAGGACTAATGACTGTGTCATTCTAACAGTTGAAGACTGGAGAAATGAAATTTAGTGCAATTCATATGTATATTTGTATGTGTTTTGGACTCGGATAAATAAATAAATATCTACAAATAGCATTTCAGTGCGTTGTTCAAAATGCGCATGCCACAATTGCTTGACTATACTCAAATCATGTATCTAAGGCATGGAAATTGTGCAACAGAACTCCACAGTAACTTTCTATCTTATAGAGGTGGGGAGGCAAGTCCTTGACCTTGCTACAACAGACCGAGGACGCCTCGCCGGTTTGATTACATCGGCTGAATAGTGGACAGTATTTTAAAAACAAGCTTGCGATTCTCATAACAAACAGTGTACTGTAAATTCCTGCATTAAAAATAGTCAAGCTTGTTATGACAACTAATATGTTGCGACAGTAGTTCCCTAGAACTAAACCTGAAAGTGAACCACGGTGTAACAGCGAGCAAGTCCCTGCGGTCATGGGTTTAACCCCTTAAAACATTTTCCTCCATAAGAGCAAGAAGTATGACAGAGCTTCCAATGACGTCACCGCGATTGGCAATGCACACCGCAGGATCAACAGAAATGAGTAATCTCACCCACAGTTCCGAGAATATTAAAGAGATTTGCCTGTGTCATGTAGCATTCCAAGAATTTTCAACTACCGTACTCGTACATTTCTTTATTACGAGTTATTCAGATAAGCGCACAGTGTGTTCGAGCATGTGGTAAGATGTCCAAATAAGACAAGTGAACAAGCGGACCCGTGCGAGAAATCTCGCATGTTCATAAACCACACACTCCCCAGTGTCCCTACTCGATATTTATAAAATTATACGATTTGAGTAGGGCCTACTCATTCCTTTGATTTACTGTTGCTGAAATCCATGCAAAATGATAAAGGAAATACCTCAGAATGTTCAAGACATGAAACAGGCATCAAAGCGGCCAAAATGTGAAGTGGACAGCAATTATAGAGCGTATTTTCCTACAGCAACAGTATCTGAAAATCGCACACTTCGTACATTTTAAAGGTGATTTTTTAAATAAATTATAGATATTTATAGATATTTATGAAATTAGAGTGCGATTCGTCACTGCTGTCTTTTCTCTTTCATTTGAATGCTTATTTGTCACGATCGGTCGCTTGTGAGCGCCGCAGGAGGGATACTACTGAAACAATATATACAGTATGATGATACAAGATTAGAACACTCGAATTGAAAACAACTGTGAATACAGTCAACAACTACAGTGTAGGCCTATCCAAAGTATCTAGAATTATTATGCACTTTTATTTTATTCACAGTCTTGTCAATAGCCATGTTGTAGGCCTAAACTGTGAAACGAAGAGTGAATCATGTCTGATGCCTGCATTGCATGCACCCTATTCCTCTCATAAGTCAATGACGATGACGAGACGATGTGTTATTCCCCGTCTACACGAACAAATCACTCTTGTGCCCTCGTTCCATTTATACACTGCTGCAGAACTTATGAAATTTATCCAGGCTTTCGACATCTGACCACCGTTATTCGCCACGTTTCCTAAGGGGCCAATATTTCTCAAGGGAAAATAAAGAGCCTAAAGTAATTCATTGACATAATTCCAACAATTGACCAGGAGTGAAGATAGGGTTGTTTTTGTTTCATGTATGTGTTTAGGACATTGTGGTGATCATCCCCATATACTTGGGTGCGAGTGGGCAGGTGCGGATCTAGAGTTTGGCTTTGGGGGGGATCACAGAATCGAAATTAAGACAAGTGTTTAGTGCTTTTCAGTCGGTCAACACGAATGTACCCAAAAGAGATGGGTTATGCCCTAATCCTGAAATAAATTACATGAGATTAATAAAACACTAGGATGACCAGTTTCGATCGTCAAGCGATCATCATCAGATCCATTACACTTAGGCTATAAAATCTATGTTTGAAATACAGGTGAAAATATTTACAATATGTACAATTATTTAGTTGCAGTATTGGTACTGCAACTGTCAGTGTATGCTAAATGCAGTATATATGTTAGGTGAAATGCTAAATGGTGATAGCTATCCGGAGATTGTACTTTAGAGAGATTATATGGTTGTAAACTATGGTTAAAGTATAAAATTTTAGGCTAACTACTTATCTGATTGTCTTCCGTACTACAGCTACTCGCAGTTTTCGTGTTTACTAGAACTCACTGTGCGGTGAGATTAGTGTTTTATTAATCTCATGTAATTTATTTCAGGATTAGGGCATAACCCATCTCTTTTGGGTACATTCGTGTTGACCGACTGAAAAGCACTAAACACTTGTTTACTAAGGCAACACTGAAAATATGGCTTCAAACACCACAACAAGAATCGAAATTGTTGAGAAAAATGGTATCACTAATAACGCAATCACAAAATAACCAAACATACAAAACCAGACCATTTTTTTGCAAGCTACATGGACAGAAATTTGATGCGTTTAACGCACCAAAAATATTCGTACAAATTGCAACGGCGTGTTTTGCGACTTTTACATCAAGCTTCGAGAAAAGTATCAAGGTACGTTACAGTTCCGGCAAGTCGAGTTGGTACCGACAAAGGGAGAAAGTCACAGCTTAAATTGCCAACCAAGCTTGCAGTTTGTATGACGGCAAATTTTTTTGGTGCGAAAAAAAGCCCCAAATTCCTATCCGTGCATTGCTGCACATTCATCGTGACATCACTATAGACATCGATTCGGTAATCACAAGGTTTGCTAAACAAAATAGACGAGTTGATTTTGTTATATAAATAATCGTTTTTATATAACAGGTATGAAATTGTAAATATGTACAGTTGTAACAGAACATAATAATTGCAATAAAGATATTTTCAGTATTGAATAAAATGAAGAAAAAAACGACAACCTGTTTATCAGTTAAAATTCGTTAAGTTTTATTTGTCTGGTTGTTGTGCTTTCGTTTTTTGAGTTTGCAAAAAAATTTGGTCTCCATTTGGGGGGGGGGGGGTCATGACCCCCGTGACCCCCCCCCCCCCCCGAATCCGCGCCTGCGAGTGGGTTTGTGTTATTGAAGTGTCTGTACTTGTAACTGGAGCATAGTTCGGCAAGGAAGCGGCCGTAGTCCAAGTTAGGTATCATCCCGGCGTGGTTTGCCTAGCCACGGAAAAGTACTTCAAGGATAGCCGAGTTGAGGATCGAACCCACTCATTCTCAGTTGTAACGATGCCGCCACAAAAGGCGGGTTCAAGTGGAGACAATTTTGCAAACAGCGTTATGCTTCATTTAGTGGCATGGCACATCGTGATCATCAGACCCAAGTGCTAGTGCGTGAAATGTCGGATAACTTATGTTATTGTGGTGACTGCCCTAGCGCGTGTACTTTGTGCTAGAATTCGGGAGAAGGCGGCCGTGGCCATCGGTTAGGTACCATCGTGGCATTTTGCAGGAATCCACTTCTGGTATGCCCGAGTGAGGATTCGAACCCATCTCTCGTCTGTTCCAACTCTTATACCAGTATTACAAACCTCGATAGCAGGGCCAGGAATCGAACCCAGAGAGTTATCGGAACAAACCGATAATGCACCATGAAGCTTCTTTATTGGTAGTACAATATTACTGTGTTTGCTACGACGCGACATGCCGAGTTGTTTAGGACATAGGCCCGATGCCTTAATCACATAGACTAGTTCTCTAACTTCTGTACTGTATGTTGCATAAAAACGAATATTTTGTACAATACAATTAGAATAGAATGCACTGACTGAGCATTGGTATAACAGATAAATCTCACAATCTGTTCCGACAATGAAGAGACACGTGCAACTAATAATTGAAACAGTTCCGTGTCCTCTCTGGAAAGTAACGGTTTATATAAAGCAAGGTGACCGGCGAAGATTTACGGTGACGTATATATTTGACAGCAATAGTACACATTAACCTCTCTCTCTCTCATCTGGATGTCCTCCACAGCTGTTCAGCAGCGGAACAGAGATGAAGCAGAAAGGAGAGGAGGCACCATATATAGGCAACAGTGGTCCGACTAGTAAGGTTTGGCAACGTTGGGGACGAACAAAGGGCCGGGGACGATCCCACCCCGGCTGGGGCTAAGAGCCCGGGGCCCCTCCCAGACAACTGGGCAGGGGCACCCTCAGGTCTTCCTTCTCTTCATGTCTCTCTTTCTCCATGCCAGATTCTCTTTTCATCTCTCCCTTTCCCATCCACCACACACGCACACACTGCACCACCACTCACTATCGGCTCACAAAACACAAAGGCTGAGGCAGCAGCTAAGGTCACATGCAAGATTGCACCAACCACGATTAACGTTTACTTAATGAAAACACGATTATAAGAAGAGGCCATCAATTACACTCGCACTATAAAGCACTCTGCTTTCATATGATATGGCAATAGTAAGTTAATTCTTTGAAAAATAACGACATCGATTCGACACTCCTCTTCAAAGTCTTAACAATATCGAACAGAAACACACGCAAAGAAAACCGCACAAAAACGAAATGACCACTTGAACACATTACCAACACTGCTTCTCCGCTATCTTATTTATCATTTCCTCACTAAAACACTGGGTTTTACAGGCGGTAAAAACATTCCCAAAAGCACAATGGTGGATAAATATAATTGTATAGGCCTACATATAGAATTTATTAAAAACCAAAAGAATTAATAACAGCAATCGGTAGAAGAATATTTTCAAAAATCACATGCAACAACAATGAAGACCAACGATAAGGAATAAAATAAATATAGTAAGCTAACTACAGGCGAAATGAAAATAATTGTAATTACACAGTACGATATATTCATACAATGTGATTGTGTTCTACCCGATAACCATAAGGTGGCCCCAATGTTTCACGAGAAGTAACATACTTTTAACATTTTCTTCAGAACGAACCATTTACTAGGGCTTTCTTTCATCCCAACTTCCCAGAAACCGACACACTTTAATACCGGTAACTACTTGTGTACGTGAGAACTGAGACTGATGTAACAGTCTGTGTACGCGAGGAATGTGGTTTTCTCATAAACCATTTATGTTGTTAAAACACTGCTTGGGCGGATGACAGTGAAGTTGGACGCACTGAAAGGGAGCGGTTGGAGACCATGAACAGATGACCACATGTGGATAAAAGTGAGGGTAATTCAAGCCTCCGTTCACTTTTACGCTACTACACTGCGTATTACTCATGAACAAACTTAAAAAGAGCTTTACATGTTTGACAATAGTAGAAAATCACAACCCGAAAAAATTTGCCATCGCAATATAACCTCGATACAAAGGATTTTAGGTTAGACTGTAGGTAATTACCAGATTGATCATATCCCAGAAATCATTTATGTGGGGCGCAATCTTAGCCACTTATTTTAGCAATAAAACCGGTGTTTAGTAACAAAGGTAAGGGGTTCGATTCATCGTTCGGGTACCTTGTGACTAGTAGCCTACCGAGAGTCGGTTCTTTCTTTGTATCACGTTAAGTAAACGAACATTTCTATGTAACTTATAAATGTGTATAAACGCAACACAGTACCTGGTTTCCATGTCCGCGGTAAAAAGCTGCAATTGGTAGAGTGAAGTGGGCGGGTATGGAGTCCAACAGCTAACGACATGCGGACTGCTGAAGCAGTAGTAACAAGAGGCTGGCCACCACCACGATGACGGAGTACCTGACGACGATCCCGACGAAACAGCGGCGGCAGAAGTCGAGGAAGAAGGTGCAGATGATGGGCCCGATGGCGTTGACGCGGACGACGGCGAAGATGACGGTAACCAGTACACAGCACAGGAGCCTGCTGGCATGACTACACAGACACTTCCATCGGAACCGCACTAGACCGCCCTGGTCTCACACAGCCTGTGCGATCCCCACTCCGCCAAGCCTTACCCCCACGGGATCCACCGCCAGCCAATCACAATCGCGCTTACTCTAGTTTGAGTCTCGCGCCGCGCTGCGGAGTCCGCGATGTTACAGGACACAGCATTGGAGGAAAACTCCCCGCGTAATGATTAGAGCCAATAGCAAGTATTGATCCAATGGCAACTACTACTGGCAGGCAGGCAGCGAGAGGGTGAGTTGAGTTGCATGTCACTATAGCGAGGGGAACTGAGTGACAGAGGGGTACACACATGAACATGTATCGGCTATGAGCACGGCTTGTGGAAAAAAGAATCCACAGAGACCAAAAATGAGTTGTCATGCATAACATAACGTCCTCCCTCACCGCCAATTACATCGATTTTTTTACATCAAAATGTCATGCGACATATGGTTCATTAAAAAAATATTGGGAAATAATAGACAAGACTGCCAAAAATATCTCCCCCATCCCTCACCACCAAAAATTCGCTACAGTCGCGATATATTGAAAACTGGCACCGAAAGCTTCCAAATAAACACGATCATTCATTCAGTCACATGAGTAAACTAGTGAAGTCAAAACTACTGTTGCATCTCCCATACAGCGTTGTCACATACCCTGAAATAACCAGGACAGCACCAAAAAAAGAGGGGCTCAGAATATCGTGGTCATCAAGCCCGTGTATTTGGGTGTGTAACAGAAAAATCTCTCGCGTCCTACAGATCTATAAATAATAATAATAATATTAGACTGAGCAAACATCAAAGCCCGAAGAAGGAGACAGTTGGAATGACGCGGTCCATATCCAGCCGATACGAAATGAATGAATAATAGACCCATTATTATTATTATATTAATGCGATATCATTATATAATAATAGGTCTAGTATGGATTTAACCTGCAGCTTAGCTTCTATGCCCAAAGTCACGGGTTCAAACCAGGCCGAAGTCGCCGGAATTTTTAAGAGCGTTAAAATCCCTCAGTATGCCTTCCTCCGGAGGGGAAGTAAGGCCGGCGTTACCATGTCATAGATTTATGGCATGATAAAGAACTTTCCATTAATTACAATTGTGTGAAGCTAAATTATAGGTTAGATTTGACTAAAGCTCTTAGGTTCCAACTTTCGTTGCCAGGAGCCGACTGCGGTGGCATCGAGTAACCAAGTTCAGAACGAGTTGGTCGTTGAAGGTGGCGTTTGGCAGCAAAAGTTGGAACTACTTGAAAATCGAATGTCTGCAGTTGTTACTTGAATTAAAACAGATAACACACACTAACACAGCCATCACAATTAACACCGGTTATCAGACAGATTCTACACACACCCAAAAGTACACGGGGCTACATGACCACATTGTGGCAACCCCTAAACTGAGGAACCAACCAGCCAACTAGGTCTTGCAACGGAAACTCTAGTGAGTTATTGTTTTAAGGGGCGGAACTACGAGGACATCAGCCCCTAACGGAAAAACTGACTCAAATGAAATCTTCCAATTTAATGAATTGTTTCTTAATTTGCAATAAAGAATTTGGTTGTAATCAGCTTCGCCATAATAATTTGGCCATTTTGGTACTACTACTACGAAGCCTTGAGATCCTTTTCTTCTCAATTCATCAGTTATTGTTGACTGGATTTAATGGTGTCTGGCGTACCGTAGAACCACTCTATACGGACCGACTTGTAGGACATTTAGAAGGGTTTCCTTCTGAGACATTGCCTACAGAAGAGAAAACCGTTCACAGATTTACCTGGAATGGATCAAGCAGCTGAAACGTATAGGCTACATATAAATCAAGATTTCCCTAGCCTACTGTCTTTAAAGTTCATAATTTCACTTTTATCTTCGATTCTTATTGTGTAGTAAGATTCAGTACATATAGAGACGTCACATTTCTGCATCATATACCAACATATCGCTGGGAAATGTAATAAGGCCTATGTAATTACAGTTCATAATGATACACAATATGTTTAGCATACTTTTCACATTTTGCAGCAAGAAGTTCCGTGACGAACTAAAGAGCCTACATTTCTTAAAATTTAAGATTCATGCCAAAGATTAACCGATATGGATCTATCTAGAATAATGACGAAATTAAGTTGGTAATATCGAAATTTCTAATTAGTTCGAAATACTGTATACCTGGCATAATGTAGCCTAATAGAGCACTACAGTTGGCAGCCCTGGTGACTGAATATATTCTTAGTTCCATCTCTTAAGGTACAGAATACAAAATTTGGTTGGAGTCCAATGAATATCATGGACGTTACATGCAGTTAAACATTGGATCTAACAGCGCGCGTAAAATCATGTTGGCAACAGTGGCATGCATGCATTGGTCAGAAATAATCTGAAATAATATGATCTATTGTTGTGCCAATATTGAATGAAATCCATTAGTTAGTATAGAAGTTACATGCATTTTAAAATTGGACCTATCAGCAGGCTTAGAATCTTGTTGGCAGCACTGACGTATATTAGTTACTCCAAAGTAATCTAGAATGCCAGGTACTATACGTGTGCAAAGTTTAGAGCTATTGGCTTGCATTCTTTCTGATATATTGATATTAGGGTAACAAAAATAGAGACAACATTTATTAACAGTTGGCAGCCCTGGTTGCTCTTAAGAATACGCATAGTCATAGCTGTTATGGTACACATAGCACATACGAAATTTGGTTGAAATCCAAATGATAGTATGGAAGTTACATGTATTTAAATTTGGACCTCTCAGCAGGCTTAGAATCATGCTGGTAGCACTGACATATATAAGTTACTCCAAATTAATATAGAATGTCATGTACTATACGTGTGCATAGTTTAAAGCTGTCGGCTTGCATACTTTCTCATATATATTTGTATTTGGATAATAGAAATTAAGAGCATTTTTTAACAGTTGGCAGCACTGGTGGTCCATAAGAATACGTTCAGTCATATCTGGTTATGTACACATACAACATACGAAATTTGGTTGAATTCCAATTGATAGTGTAGAAGTTATATGCATTTAAATATTGGACCTATCAGTAGGCTTATAATCATTTTGGCAACACTGCCATGTATGGCCTTCTGGAAATTAAACTGCAATATTATTATCTATATGTGTGCCGATTTTGAAATAGCTCCCATTCATACCTTCCAAGATATCCAACATGGAGCTCAAATTTCAATTGCGATTTTTCAGCAGTTGGTAGCACTGACATCATTTTCAAATATGGCCGTGAGATATTCAGGTATAGATCTTTACTCCTACCAAATGTTATTTCGATTGCTCCAGCCGTTTAGGAGTTGATAGGGGGACACACACACACAGCCAGCCAGACAGACAGAAGGACAGACAGACAGACAGACAGACAGACAGACAGACATTTTCCCGGATCGATCTCATAAGACTACTTTTTCCTCATTTTTGCAAAATGTGAAAAGTAGGCTAAAAATGAGGAAAAAGTAGACTTATGAGATCGATCTGGGCAAATGTGTGTCTGTCTGTCCTTCTGTCAGTATGCCCCCCCCCCCCCCTTCCCTCTATCAACTCCTAAACGGCTATAGCTATCGGAACAAAATTTGGTATGAGTAAAGATATATACCTGAATATCTCAATGCCGCATTTGAAAATTAAGTCAGTGAAACCAACCGATGAAAAATCGCAATTGAACTTTGAGCTCCATGTTGGCTATCCTGGAAGGTACGCAGGGGAGCTATTTCAAAATTGGCACACATATAAACAATATTTCAGTTTAATTTCCAGGAGGCCATATAAGATAGTGTTGCCAAAATGATTCTAAGCCTGCTGATAGGTCCAATTTTTAAATGCAAATAACTTCTACACTATGGGATTCAACCAAACTTCGTATGTACTATGTGTACATAAACAGATATGACTGAGCATATTCTTAAGAGCCACCTGGGCTGTTAATGAATGCTCTCAATTTTTTTTAAATAAAAATACCAATATATCAGAAAGTATGCAAGCCAACTGCTTTAAACTATGCACACGTATTCTATAGTACCTGACATACTATATTAATTTGGAGTAATCAATATACGTCAGTGCTACCAACATGAACCTGGCATACTATATTAATTTGGAGTAACTAATATACGTCAGTGCTACCAACATGATTCTAAGCCTGCTGATAGGTTCAATTTTAAATACATGTAACTTCTATACTATCATTTGGATTTCAACCAAATTTCGTATGTGCTATGTGAATCATAACAGATAGGACTATGCGTCTTCTTAAGAGCAACCAGGGCTGCTAACGGTTAATTAATGCTAATATCAATATATCTAAACTTTGCACACGGAGACTATAGTACCTGGCATTCTAGATTAATTTGGAGTAACTAATATACGACATTGCTGCCAACATGATTCTAAGCCTGCTGATAGGTCCAATTTTAAAATGCATGTAACTCCTATACTAACTAATGGATTTCATTCAAAATTGGCATAATAATAGATCATATTACTTCAGATCATTTCTGATCAACACAGGCATGACATTGTTGACAACACGAATTTACGCGCGCTGTTAGATCCAATGTCTAACTGCATGTAACGTCCATGCTATCCATTGGACTTCAACCAAATTTTGTATTCTGTACCTTAAGAGATAGAACTACGAATATATTCAGTTACCAGGGCTGCCAACTGTAGTGCTCTATTAGGATATATTATGCCAGGTATACTGCATTTCGAACTAATTAGAAATTTCGATATTACCAACATAATTTCGTCATTATTCTAGATAGATCCATTTAGATTAATCATTGTCATGAATCTTAAATTTTAAGAAAAGTAGGCTCTTTAGTTCGTCAAGGAACTTCTTGTTCGTTTACCAAGTCTCTCACACAAACCTACCTTGCCAATGTTCGTAGTTGTAGGTTTATGAGATGCTGAGTATTACATTTTAGTAATATTCGATCTGGCAGCTAAGCGTTAGGTTTAATATAACAGAGCACCTCGTGGTGTAGCGGCTAGCATTCTTGGCTGCCACCCCGGAGGTCCGAATTCGATTCCTGGCTCTGCGAAGAAATTTTAATTCTGGTCTGAGGGTTGGGACGGGGTGCACTCAGCCTTGTGAGGCAAAACTGAGAATTCCACAATACGGTACTTTTGAGAAATACGTTATCAATTTGTAAACAAATAAACCGTTTACCTTTCTGATTAATGAATTGACAAATATGTAGATTTTTGTCATTCATACTCCATAGGCCATAATAGAAAATTCATCAAGTGTAACATTTTATTGATATGTTGTATATTACAACGTGTTTTTTTTGTATTGCCACTAATTGTAGGCTATATAAACTTAAAATTTTACAATTAACTCTTATCCAAAGAAGTTGGTTGGTTGGTTGGTTGGTTCCTCAGTTTAGGGGCTGCGACAACGCGGTCATGTAGCTCCGAGTACTTTCGGTGTGTGTAGAATCTGTCTGATAACCGGTGTTAATTGTGATGGCTGTATTAGTGTGTGTATCTGTCTTAATTCAAGTGAGGACTGCAGACATTGAATTTTTCAAGTAGTTCCTACTTTTGCCTCCAAACGCCACCGTCAACGACCAACTAGTTCAGAACTTAGTTACCACATGCCACCGCAGTCGGCTCCTGACGACGAACGTTGGAACCTAAGAACGTTAGTCAAATGTTTAACCTATATATAATTTAGCTTCACACAGGTGTAATTAGTGGAAGGTTCTTTAACATGCCATAAATCTATGACATGGGACCGCCGGCTTTACTTCCCCTCCGAAGGAAGGCATACTGAGGGATTTTTAACGTTCTTAAATAATCCGACGACTTCGGCCGGGTTTGAACCCGCGATATTGGGCATAGAAGCTCAGCATGCTACCAACTACGCCACCGAAGCCGCCCTTATCCAAAGTAATTGCACAAAATTATATGCTGGGGCAGATGACATCGTAGTTCCGCCCCTTAAAACAACATCTAAAGTTATATACTCTAAGATATTGGTTGATATTTCTGGGTGACAATTCCCTGAGAATACTCACAATTTTCCAGGATAATCAGACCCGGCCCCCGAATAAAAATTGTATATACGCCCCTGCATCAGTTCTAACGGTTCCACAGCTCCAGTTGTGAACGCACAGTGAAACATACTACAACTCAAGATGCTTCGTAGTTTCAAATGAAATGCCTTTGGCTGGGACATCAAATGCCACAGGGTTCTGTACATCACTTGCAATTCAAACCAATGCAAAAACGAGAAGCTTGAGGAGAGGTTGTTAAAAATTAATTTAATTCCCTCTGTTCAATCAAGCCTTCTGACAGATATCAGTTTCCTGATCAATTTTTAATGTGGAATTTATTTCCACATTTATTTTTCATATCAAATATTCGGCAAAGTATCTCCTGTTTATAGACAGAGATTGCAGATTAACTATTCAACAACCAACGTAGAAAGCTTCATGTGATCTGAATATTTCACAAAAAAATACAAAAAAGGATTTATAAATGATGAACGACAGAACTCAGTTGTTTCTTCAGTAACTGGAGCTCATTCTGTTCATACATTGTGCACGAAGGCCCGTTAAGTTCATGAACAATCATATTTTTGCATATTTATACATATTTTGGTTATTTTGGCACAATGCATCATATTTTTCTCATTTGCCTTTCTAAGTGCACGTCTCTGCTTCAGAAGGGCGTATATTTTAATTTCTTACTGTTTTGAAGCGTTTTTTGTCACTTAATGTTCTTATAGTCGTATATTTCAATTCGGACTTCAAGTGTCTATCACAGAATAGGCCTAATACTGAAGTTATCTTAATACCTGGTACGTTTCAGTCCTTCTTGCAAGTTAATAGCAATTATTTTTATTCACCATTCACTAAGAAAAATTGTAAAATTATTTTCATTTAAAAAATGCAATGGCTATCATTATTGATAATTAACATAATAAAATTATTATTGATGGTCAACACCACTTGAAGGTCCATAAAATGGCATTTCCTACTATTTAGAACTGTTTCTTAGTTGAGATATTTTAAAAGACGTGTAGTTACGAGATGTCCGACTGTTCATATTTTCTTTATACAGGGTGTTTCAGGAGGAATAGTAAATATTTTAGGGGGGTAGTATTATAGATGAATTGCAATAAAAATCCATATAACAAGTGTCCCATTTTTATTGCATACCGAGATACAGACGTTGGTATGTAATCAGGGCAGGTGTCGTTTCGTGTGTTGCCACACCGGTTGTTATGGGCACGTTTCTTGGCCACCAAGGTCCCCGGACCTTAGCACTTTGGATTTTTGCCTGTGGTGATGGTTGAAAGGCGAAGTCGACAAGAGCCGAGTTGGTCGTTCGGATTATGCATAGTGCTGCCCTCGTCAAAGAACGCCTAGACGCCCTCCGAAGAGCTACACGATGTGTTATCAAGGGAAGTGGAAAACGCATTTAATTTGGTGGCGGAATTTTTGAAAATCAACTTTGAGCGTGCTCATTTGCATTGGCTTTACATTTATTTGGGTTAAATACTACCAGCTGTATCTCTGTAGGCCTACGCAATAAAATTGGGACACATGTTATATGGATTTTTTTTAATTGCAATTCATCTATACTACCACCTCCTAAAATATTCACTATTCCTCCTGAAACACTTTGTATTCAAAATAGAAGCACTAAAGAATATGCAGTCATCGTAATTGCCGTAGTTAATTCATAATGCACTTTTTTGAAACGTGATGCATATAATAATTAGTGCATTTTGCATGCATATTTATTCATATAATAGTCCAAGAACTTCCGGGCCTTGGTGATCAGATTCTCGTTTTAAAAAAATCCTGCGTCGAAGCCGTGTTCGTTAAACCGTGCACCACGAACGCGTGGCTTAGTGAAATAGAAAGAGGTCTTCAAAAATTGGCATTACAGAGGAAATTTTACAAGATCGACTCCGGTTCAGAACATTAATCATAAACCATCATTTCTCTGAGATGATGATGATGATGATAATTGTTGTTTTAAGGGGCTTAACACCTAATGGTTTTGGTGATAGTGAAAGATGAGATGATAATGTAATGAAAACTATAACTAATAATAACTACAGACTTACAAACTAGAAGAAGAAATGGTAAACAGGTGGAAAAGAAATGCCATCAACCCTCGAAGAATGAGGATTGAGGGACTTGGAAGGAAGGAGAGCCATGAAAGGCAGATAGGAAAGGGGAAAGAGGAGAGGGTCCGCCACAGAGGCACTGGAAAAGGAAAAAAAAACCGACCCAGCTCAGGAATCCCTCGGGGTTGCCAACTCTCAAACTCACCATCCGTGAACCCTTGAGGGTGTAGCACTAACCAGGGTGCACCAGAAGTGGTGGGGCTACAAACACCCTGCCTTGGGCAGAAGGCAGGAGATATAAACAGAACAGAAGAGGTCTGACCCCACGAAGAATGAGGGATCAGAAAAGATGAGACAAGGTTAAATTAAGGCGGGAAAGTGAAAGACTCGCTAGGCCTCAGATACCCTAATACCGTCAGGGTCGGAAAAGAACAAGAGTTGACCAAAGGTGGTCGATAGGAAAGAAGACAGAGAGGAGCCCGGCACAAGTAAGTGGAAACAATGTCGAACTCAGCTGGGGTCCCATGGTCGCCTTCTCACGTCCCACTAGCCGTGGGCCTCTGGGGGGATTTCTCTGGATCATGAACTGAAGAACGGAGGAAGATATTTAGTGCCCAGATGTAGAAATTTTGGAAGAAAAAAAAACATCATTAGCAAAATAAATTCTATGGCGCCCAAACGAAGGGAATAACGATGTAAAAATACTACTACTACTACTACTACTACTACTACTACTACTCATAATAATAATAATTAAGGCCCGGAAGTTCATGCGCTATTAAATGCATAAATATGCATGCAAAATGCGCTAATTATTGGTCAAATATGCCTCACATTTCAAAAAATATGCATCATAAAATAACTATGGCGATTACGATCACTCCGTAGATTATTCTCTAGCGTTTCTATTTTGAATATAAAGAAAATATGAACAGATGGACATTCAGTATGACACCTTTTTTTTAAATATCTCAACTAAGAAACAGTTCTAAATACTGTAGTAGGAAATGTTATTTTATGGAACTTCAAGCGGTGTTGACTATTAATAATTATTTTATTATGTTAAGTTTTAAGTGCTGTATAACTGATATATAATTTTAATAGCTATTGCATTTTTATCAAGAAGTTCTGTGACGAACTAAAGAGCCTACTTTTCTTAAAATTTAAGATCCGTGCCAATCTATATACACCTATCTACAAAAATAGAAAAATTAAGTTGGTAATATCGAAATTTCTAATTAGTTCGAAATATACCTGTAGCCTAATAGAGCACTACAGTTGGCAGCCCTGGTGACTGAATATATTGTTAGTTCCATCTCTTAAGGTACACAATACAATATTTGGTTGAAGTCCAATGGATAGCATGGACCTTACATGCAGTTAGACATTGGATCTATCAACGCGCGTAAAATCATGTTGGCAACAATGTCATGCATGCGTTGGTCAGAAATAATCTGAAATATTATGATCTCTTGTTGTGCCAATTTTGGATGAAATCCATTTGTTAGCATAGAATTTACATGTATTTAAAAATTGGACCTATCAGCAGGCTTAGAATCATTTTGGCAACACTGCCATGTATGGCCTCCTGGAAATTCAACTGAAATATTATTATCTATACGTGTGCCAATTTTGAAATAGCTCCCATGCATACCTTCCAAGGTATCCGACATGGAGCTCAAATTTCAATTGCAGATTTTCAGCAGTTGGTAGCACTGACATAACTTTCAAATATGGGCTTGAGATATTCAGGTATAGATCTTTACTCATACCCAATTTGGATTCGATTGCTGCAGCCGTTTAGGAGTTGATAGGGAGACACACACACATACACACAGCCGGACAGACAGAAGTACAGGCAGACAGACAGACAGAAATTTGCCCGGATCGGTCTCATAAGTCTGCTTTTTCCTAATTTTTGCAAAATGTGAAAAGTAGGCTAAAAATGAAAATAATTTTACAATATTTACACAGTGAATGCTGAATAAAAATAATTGATAATACTGTACTTGCAAAAAGGACTGAAACGTACCAGCTATTAAAATAATTTTAGTAGTCAATTATTCTGTGGTACTCTCGGAGTACGAATCGAAATATATGGACGTTAAGAACAAGGAGTAACAAAAACCACTTCAAAACAATAGGAAATTAGAATTTACGCCTTTCTCAAGCAGAGATATGCTCTTAAACAGGCAGAGGAGAAATATAATATGATGCTTTGTGCCAAAATAACCTTATTAATAATGATTTTATATCAATTTTATGTACTATAGATTTTAGAGACGCCGAAGTGCCGGAATTATGCCCCGAGGGGGATCTTTAAAGTGCTACTGACATGGCTCCATCGCTTTTGCGCACCCTCAAATACAAACTGGCTGCGCCTGTATTTGATCCTGCAACCTTGGGAACAGTAGATGGAATGAGAAGAAAAGGATGCTCCGAGGACAACTTAGAAAAGTAGTATGGGGAAGAGAAGGCAAGAGCGAGGTCAAGAGGTTTGCAATGGAGGACCAGTCAGTGTTCCACTAGGAACAATGAGAATTAAACCAAAGTATGTCAGTCTTTGTAAAGCTTCTGTGTGTCGAACGCATGATATTGTCGTTTCATTTATGACTGCGTTTCTCGGAATAGGCTACAGCGAATTGGTTTTACAAAACCATGTAACACTTAGGGTACGGTATGTTATAAAAAACGTCTGTCAAATAACGAGACTTTAAGAGATTTGGGGTGCGGGAAACGAAGTTTTTTGTAACAACGTGTAAAATATTTGAAATTTTTAGTAATATCACTAACACCATAGCTAGAGCCCTGCGCGAATAAACAAAACGTTATCCGCATCCGCCCCTCATCCGCGCGACTAATATCCGCATCCGTCCCGCATCCACATGACTTTTATCCACACGTTGGTCCTCCGAATCTGCTGGCACTACAATAATATTTTCAATTAGATAAAGTATTAAAGCAACGCATTTAGACATTTGAGGAGAAAGTCGTTCTCTAAGGCTTTGTATTTCTGTGCTATGGTTAAAATGTATGTTATACAAACAGAATTGCAACCCTTTTCAGTTCGGAATGTTAATTGCGCTTAATGACACAATTTTAATAAGATTAGCGTAAATCATCATCTTACATCTGTGACGAAAAAACATAATGGAAAAATAAAATGTGTCTCAAACATCCGGGTCCTAGTAATGATATTCAACAAGTTCGGATTGTATTCTAAAAACTATCCGCATCCGCGCAGGGCTTCAACCATATCAGTAACGGCTCTTAAGTGATCAACTAATAATAATAATAATAATAATAATATCGTATGGCCTCGGGTGCAAGCTTTGTAATTTGACACCCAGAGGGTAGCTTGCATGTCGAATTTCGTTGTTCCTTGAAGCACTATAAAAGTCAAGGAGGTTAGATATCTAAGGTCCTTGAACACTATAGCGCTTTCTAGTAGAGAACTAAAATACTTTCACCTAATGAGGGAGAACTTTGTGTTGGCGGAAACTCCCGAGATTAATTTTGCTATTATGAACACCGCCTACTGAATTCAAATGGGTTCTTTGACATGCCAACATCGTATGACATGCGTGTCGTATTTTTGCCGCCTTTCAAAAATCACTTACCACGGCCAGGAGCGAACCTGCAATCTTGGGGTTAGTAGACCGACACGCTATCCACTCACCCACCGTGGCGCCAGGAGAAGTCAGTTCAACCAAAGCCACTTAGACTATAGTTGGTTCAACACGCTAGAACGGGAAACGGCTGTACGAATGCGCAGCCCGTCTATTCCTGACCGAAATATATAGGCAGTCAGTTGCTGCTACCTCCAGAATGGGGATTGTTGTTTATCAGGCTTTACGTGTGTATGGTGTGGATTCGTCAAGGCTTCAAATTTATTTATTTATTTATTTATTTATTTATTTATTTATTTATTAAGAAAGAAAGAAAGAAAGAAAGAAAGAATTCACTGAGTGAGGCAGGTGCTGACAGACTATATGTTTTTGGAATGCGCGGTATACAGTACGTGGTAAGACATACGTAGTTCAAACCCAGCTGCCTTATCCTGGCGCACAGGCAATATACAGGGTGTTTCAGAAACACTTTTACAAACTTTGGGGATTGGTTCCTTACACCAGAACAACAACAAAAAGTTCATATACACATATGTCCCAAAATCCTTCGTTTTCGATTTAGTAATGAAAGATAATTGTACAGTGACACATTAATTGACAGTCTGTTTGGAAGTGTTTAACACATGAACTCGTATCAAAAAAGGTTCCTGACACCGACAGATGGAAAAACTGTCAAATGCACAGGTGTTCCAGACAGGCTCGCCATCAGCACCAGTTTAGGATTAATGTGTGGGCTGGTATTGTAGGTCCATACGTTCTACCAGCACGTCTTACAGGTGCTGTCTCCAGAGACTTTATCCAGAACACCCTTTTAGACTTACTGCATGACAGTGTGCCCCTGCAAATACGACAAAGTATGTGGTGGATGCTTGATGGGGATCCTGCACACTTTAGTCACCTTGTTCGCACTACACTGACGGAGATCTTCCAGGACAGATGGTTGGGCAGAGGAGGACCCGTTCCATGGCTTGCACGGTCATTAGACCTTTATCTGTGGTGTCAGGAACCTTATTAGCCTACTTTTCACATTTTGCAAAAATGAGGAAAAAGTAGTCTTATGAGATCGGGCAAATGTGTGTCTGTCTGTCTGTCCTTCTGTCTGTCTGTCTGTCTGTGTGTGTGTGTGTGTGTGTGTGTGTGTGTCTCCCCCCTATCAACTCCTAAACGGCTGCAGCAATCGAAACAAAATTTGGTAGGAGTAAAGATCTATACCTGAATATCTAACGGCCATATTTGAAAATGATGTCAGTGCTACCAACTGCTGAAAAATCGCATTTGAAATTTGAGCTCGATGTTGGATATCATGGAAGGTATGAATGGGAGCTATTTCAAAATCGGCACACGTATAGATAATAATATTGCAGTTTAATTTCCAGGAGGCCATACATGGCAGTGTTGCCAAAATGATTATAAGCCTGCTGATAAGTCCAAATTTGAAATGCATATAACTTCTACACTAACAATTGGATTTCAACCGAATTTCGTATGTGCTATGTGTGCCTAAACAGATATGACTGAGCGTATTCTTCAGAGCCACCTGCCAACTGTTAATAAATGCTCTCATTTTTAAAATCAAAAAACCCATATATCAGGAAGTATGAAAGCCGACAGCTTTAAACTATGCACACGTATAGTACCTGACATTATATATTAATTTGGAGTAACTTATATACGTCAGTGCTACCAACATGATTCTAAGCCTGCTGAGAAGTCCAACGTTAAATACATGTAACTTCTATACTATCATTTGGATTTCAACCAAATTTCGTGTGTGCTATGTGTACCATAACATATATGACTATGCCGATTCTTAAGAGTAACCAGGGCTGCCAACCGTTAATAAATACTGTCTCAATTTTTGTTACCTTAATATCAATATATAAGAAAGTATACAAGCCAATAGCTCTAAACTTTGCACACGTATAGTGCCTGGCACTCTAGATTAATTTGGAGTAACTAATATAGGTCTACGCCAGTGTTGCCAACATGATTCTAAGCCTGCTGATTGGTCCAATTTTAAAATGCATGTAACTTCTATACTAACTAATGTATTTCATTCAAAATTGACACAACAATAGATCATATTATTTCAGATTATGTCTGACCAATACTGGTATGTCAATGTTGCCAACATGATTTTACGCGCTTTTAGATACAATGTTTAACTGCATGTAACGTCCATGCTATCCATTGGATTTCAACCAAATTTTGTATTCTGTACCTTAAGAGATGGAACTAAGAATATATTCAGTCACAAGGGCTGTCAACTGTAGTTCTCTTAGGCTACATTATGCCAGGTATACAGTATTTCGAACAAATTAGAAATGTCGATATTACCAACTTAATTTCGTCATTATTCTAGATAGATCCATATAGATTAATCATTGGCATGAATCTTAAATTTTAAGAAAAGTAGGCTCTTTATTTCGTCACGGAACTTCTTTTTTTGATATGAGTTCATGTGTTAAATACTTCCAAACAGGCTGTCAATTAATGTGTCACTGTACAATGTTCTTTCATTAATAAAGCGAAAACGAATGATTTTGGGACATATGTGTATATGAACGTTTTCTCTTATTTTGGTGTAAGGAACCAATCCCCAAAGTTTGTAAAAGTATTTCTGAAACACCCTGTATTCGTAATATGCAAATACATACCATGAAGAGCACAAGGAAATATTGGCTGCGTGATTCAGTGGTAACGTTCTCGCCTGCTGTGCCCGAGGTTGCAGGCTCGATTTCTGGAGCATTCAGCTGGCATTTAAGGGTGCGCAAATGCGAGGAACTCATGTCAGTAGATTTATTGGCACGTTAAAGATCCCCTTCGGGACAAACTTCCAGCACCCCGGCGGCGGTGTCTCTTAAAGTCACAGTAGTTAAAAGGGATGTTAAACCAATATCAGTATTATATTACATGGGGAAGTCACAATTTTACTAATGGCGTTTGCAGTGAGTAACTCTATTTACCAAATTCATTATAAAAATAATAATCAGTTACATTTGTTAGTCTATTTTCATTTTCATTTATGAAAAAAAAAACCTGTTAAGTACAAAACGAACATGGCGGCCAAGCGAAGTTGAAACATTTAAACAGACTTTTCTCGCGATCTGAGCGCAGTTACAATAAGATACAGTCATTTAAAATTATATGATTGGAAAGATACAATTTGAATTTCTAACTAGTCTACATCCTGGCAAGGTGAACTGTCTTTCGGGAATCTCCTTTTGGGTTATGTACAAACATTTCCATATCAGTCACTTCAATTGAATCAAATCTCCTCGCAAAATGAATAGGATGTTGAGAGAGAGAGAGAGAGAGAGAGAGAGAGAGAGAGAGATAAACACACAAGCACATATAATACACTCGTAGCAGCATTTTCCCACCAAAATAGACATTAGAAGCATTCGTGCCCGAATGTACAGTATGTATGAATGAATGAATGAATTGACACCTTATAGGCCTACTAGTTATTTTAAATAAGTTTTAACTGTCACGAGAAAACAATTACTGTGGGCATATTTTTAAGAAGATGACACAATGATATGAAACAAAGATTATAACACATAATACAGTTGAAGGATTTATGATTCTCTCGGTGAGCCTATGAATTCCCAACAGTTGTCAAGAAGGTAAATGAATATCAGGTGTGGAAATTTAGAAGTTGGATGGAGTCTTAATTGACAGGAGTTAAGGAGATAAAACTACTCACCTTTCCGCTCCTAAAAAAAACAGGGTGTCTGCTGATTTGAAGGTTTGAAATAACATTAATCTCTAAATTCGTGGGCATTATTGAATAACTACACTGTATACTCACATAGTGTATGCTATCCCATCAGTCCAACGTTCAGGCAGTGTCCAGAAGGACGAGTGATCAAATGTTTTGGCTTCGAAGAAGATTGAATTCATACCTGAAAAACAGGGAAAAAGATCTTCTGTAGAACATTCATCGAAATTTCTAAGATAACATATCATTATACATTGAGACTGTTTTGTCTTTCAGCGTACAGTGTAGTCTGCAAGCCTCTGTTTGCGAACCAGTCGCCTTCATGATCCCCTATTAGCAGTTAGCACTGTGGCTTCCTCTGCTTCTACACCTCTGACTTAGAAATCGTTTTACATAAATTTAATCTCTACATACTGTAGTATAATACTAAGTCCCCAATTCTTGGATGTCACGGGTAATCTCGAGAACCACTGGATGGATTTTGATGCGCTTTTCACCATTCTGTAAAGGATATCTCGAGTAAGGTTTCGGTAGAAAATAATTTATTTATGATGACAGGAAGCCACGCAGTAACAATTTCAGTGAAAAAGTCGAAAGAAATCAAGCATCCGTGTGCTCTTTAAGCTTACGCTGGGCAAACCGTTAAAAATATCAATATACTACAGGCGTAAGAATTGTTGAGCATGAAAAGTTCTACATAAAAGTCCGCGACTGCATATCTCTATCTTCAATACATCACCCACTATAAGTGCTTTTACGTTTTCATTTCTTCCAACAATCTCCATTCAATTACTGAGGTGACAGTTTACGAGCTAGCTAAGGACGAACCTATCATACCAGTTACAGCCTAGCTAGCGGGCAAGCTTATTACCCCAGATACAGCCAGCAGCAAATTGTCCAGTCGTGTTGAGTTAATACTTCAGAGAAGAGTGGTTGTGTTTGGAGTTTCCCTGGAAGTGCAACTCAGCGTTTCTTCATTTCGTCTGTGAAAGTTTTGTTCCGCAAAACAGACTGTCAAGTTAAGATTGCACGAAAGAGGGATGTGTGTTTCATGCACCTCGCCATTCTTAAATTACGTCTGACAAGAATTCGTTGCACATGCATCTCCATGATCATATAATTAATAGTCCAGTCAGTAATTTTAACCCATCATGCCGAGACGTAAAACGGATATAGGTCGTAGTTCATTGACATCGAAAAAAAGAAGCGCTAATCTCGTAATGAATTCAAAGCTGTTCCCGGGCGAAGCCGGGGCGGGTTGCTAGTACAGTATATGAGACTCTTCATGCCTTTCTAATTAATGACAGACAAGACGAAAATCGGTAGAACTGTTTGCTTGGTATACGTCTTTTAGTATGAACTTGTACAAAGATGAACGTAGACGGGGGAGGTTAGGGGATTTTTCATATGTTGTTCATTGTATCACGTAGCACGAATGTACAAATTTTCACTATTACTGATATTATCTCCACTTAGTATTAAACAAAGTCCCCGATTCTAGGACGTTCCGGGTAATCTCGAGAACCACTGGATGGATTTTGATGCGGTTTCCACCATTCTGTAAAGGATTTCTCGAGGAAGGTTTCTGTAGAAAATAATTTATTTATGACCAAAGGAAGTCGAGCAGTAACGATTTCACTGAATCGAGTCGGAGAAAACCTAACGTCCGTGTGCTTTTTAAGCATACGCTTAGTAAACCATTATAACTATACAGGGTGAACAAAAAATGCCACACCTGGAGGTCGGCATGCGGTTCCTCGTCGAAATTCACGACAAAAGTTTATGTTGCAAAACCTAGTCCGCCAATAGGTTTAACAGAAATGCGTGTTATGATGATGATGATGATGATAATTGTTGTTTTAAGGGGCCTAACATCTAGGTTATCGGCCCCTAATGATCTGGGTGATAGCGAAAATGATAATGAAACGGAAACCAGAACGAAAATTAAGTGAGACGGAAAATACTTACAAAAAGGAACTCAGATTGAAACAACTCACAAAATGTTCTTACAAAAGGGAATTTAGAACGAAAAGATTCACAAAAGGAATAGATTGAAAAATACCCACAAAATGAAGGCTAGGTTCAAAATACGTACAAAATGCATTGTAGCGTCGAAATACCTACAAAATGCAATTGAAATTCTAAATACTTACAAAATGCAAATGAGATCGAAATTACGTACAAAATGCAATTGAGGTTCAAAATACTTACAAAATGCAATTGAAATTGAAAATACACGATGCAATTCAGATTGAAATATCCCAGTTCCAATCCAAATTATTCACAAAGTGCAATTGACATTCAAAATACTTACAAAATGCAATTGAAGTTGAAAATGCTTACAAAATGTACGGTAGATTCAAACGACTCATGTGGATTGACAATACTTACAAAATGCAATTTAGATTGAAAATACTTGACAAAATGTAATTTAGATTCAAAATACCCACAAAATGCAATTAAGAATCAAAATATGTGCAAAATGCCCACCAAACAAAATGCAATTTAGATTCAAAATTCGTGCGAAATGCGGTTTTGGTTGAAAATACTTACAAAATGCAATTGAAATTCAAAATTCTCACTAAAAGGCCCGGCTACCTGCATTGAAAGACTTACCAAAAAGCAATTTAGATTGTCAATCTTTACAAAATGCAATTGAAGTTGAAAACAATCGCGAGATGTAATTTAGATCGAAAAAAAAACTTACAAAATGCAACGTAGATTAAAAATGCCTTAAAAATCGCTAGAAGGGGATTTAGACACACGGTGAACCAAGTAACAAAAACAGTGCGGGAATCTTAAAGAGAAAAGTAAATATAAGGAAAAGAGGAGTGGAGAGGAGAGGAGAGGAGAGGAGAGGGGAGAGAGGAGAAGGTCCGCCCCAAAGGGAAGGGACAAAAGGGGAAAACGGACCCAGCTCAGGAATCCCTCGGGGGCGCCAACTCCCGAACTCACCAGCCGTGAGCCCCTGAGGGTGTAGCATTATCGACGGTGCACTAGAAGTGGTGGGGCTACATGCACCCTGCCTCCTTAAGGGCCTTGAGCACAAGGCAGGAGGGAAAAGGAAAAGAAAAAGAAGGCTGACCCCTACAGAAGGAGGGTATCAGGAAAGATGAGACAAGGGCCAATTAAGGCGGGAAAGTGAAAGACTCCCTAGGCCTCGGATAACCTAATACCGTCGGGGTCGGAAGAGAACAAGAGTTGACCAAGGGAGGTCGACAGGAAAGAAGAAAGAGAGGAGCCCGGCACAAGTAAGTGGAAGCAATGCCGGACTCAGCTGGGGCCCCGTGGTCGCCAACCCACAACCCACTAGATGTGAGCCCCTGGGGGCGAAATGCGTGTTAAGAAACGAGGCTCTGGCAACGCTGTAACTGCATGCAGCGTGGCCAAAAGCAGGTCGCAGGAACTCGCCGCTCTGCCGGAGCTTTCTCTGTTCATTCTGATGCACTGCAGGATGTGACAGTGTTGCCAGCTTCTAGTTTTCATACTTGTGTTTTCAAACAGCACCCGATCCGATTTTGCTATTGAAACTTTTGTCTTGCAATTGGATGAGAAATCGCATGGCGACCTTCTAGTGCGGCATTTTTTGTTCACCCTATACTATGAGTGTAAGAATTATTGTTGAGCATGAAAACTTCTACAAAAAAAAAAAAGTCCACGACAGCATATCTCTATCTTCAATACATCGCCCACTATAAGTGTTTTTATGAACGGTGTGTTTATGTGTTTCATGCACCTCACAATTCTTAAATTACGTCTGACAAGAATTCGTTGCACATTCATCTCCATGATAATATAATTAATAGTCCAGTCAGTGATTTTAACCCATCATGCCGAGACGGAAAACGGATATTGGTTGTAGTTCATTGAAATCGAAAAACATACGCCTTTTAAGATTACGCTGGGTAAACAATCAAAGATACCGGGTGAAGCCGGGGTGGGTTGCTAGTGCCTACAGTAGGCTAGGCTATATATAACGCTGAATGTTTGTCTGTCTTTGTTATTTACACAAATCTACACCGTTTCACCGAACTGAACCAATTTAAGAAACTTACCTTTTGAAACCTTGCGGGTAACACTATCTACTTGAAATTTGGACAGCCCCCTCCATTCCCTAGATTTAGGCCCTTTGGCACGCAGGCAAAATTCGTAGAAGAAACAAACTTGGCTCATTTCAAGCCTCACAATGTCCCGAATGGACCCTAAAACTACGTTTTAAACCAACTGTTTACGAGCATTCCCGTTCGCGAAACATCAGGATTTCAATGAATGTATTGATGGCTAGCAATGCGGGCTGCATTACGCCGCCCATAAGGTGCATAGTTAAGTTGGATCCAACCTGTAATCTATGAGTGGATATTCGTTACAGAATGTAAAAACTTCCAAAATTCTGTAAGTTTAGATGTCACGTCCATTATAGGGATCAAGGGGTATTAACTTACATAACTTTTTTAAAGTCATTTGTATGGGGGGCGTTTCTAAAATTGAAGATCTGAGTTGTCAGTTACATTATTTCCTGATATGTCAGATGTAATCAGTTAGTTAATTCCATGTGTTTCAATTCGCAGACTAACTTAAATATTGAACCGTCTGCACCTCTATTAATTCCAACATGAAGTGCTCGAAACTGAAGCCTGCATGGAAGAGGACTTTGGAAAACCAGGCTAACTGAGGTAACTGCGAAACATCGTTGAAATCGAACATAATACATATAAATATCTTGATTAAACTGGGACATCCACCCCACCTGTTACCAGCTAATAATTTAAATTATGTAAACGGATTCAGGTCATTGCATTCGAGACCGCGATTTCTGGGTCTACTAATGACAAATCTCGACTCTGACTGAAGACAAACATCATGAGAATGATGATTATTTTACAGGGCCTACTGTTTGGCTTGCCTCAGATTAATAGAATGACCCATAGCCTAGTTACTAAAAAATATCGGAACACCCTGGCATCTACGGTCAAACTGTGTAAGCATGACACTTCGAATTGATGAAGTACGTATGATCAACGTGCATGGTACTTTTCTTCAACAAGTTGTATGTTTGCGTGTTTGTTCCTTACACGATTTTCAACACTTCCACCTACCTTCACCAAATTTTTGAACTGGAATTCTTTAGGATGTTGCGGACATAATCTACACATGGGACAGTAGCGAGGCTCCAGGGATGTGACGGTTAAACCCAGTAACAGGAGGAAGTGAGTAGGGTGTCTGCAAATCCATCATCACGACAAAACTAGGCTCATTTTAAGCCTCGCAATGCCAGAAACAAAAACAAAATAAACAAGAAGTTCCGTGACGAACTGAAGAGCCTACTTTCCTTAAAATTTAAGATCCATGCCAATGACTAATCTAAATGGATCTATCTAGAATAATGACGAAATTAAATTGGTAATATCGACATTTCTAATTAGTTTGAAATACAGTATACCTGGCATATTGTAGCCTAATAGAGGACTACAATTGGCATCCCTGGTGATTGAATATATTCTTAGTTCCATCTCTTAAGGTACAGAATACAAAATTTGGTTGAAGTCCAATGGATAACATGGACGTTACATGCAGTTAGACATTGGATCTAACAGCGCGCGTAAAATCATGTTGGCAGCAATGTTATGCATGTGTTGGTCAGAAATTATCTGAAATAGAATGATCTATTGTTGTGCCAAGTAATTAAATCCATTAGTTAGTGTAGGAGTTACATTCATTTTAAAATTGGACCTATCAGCAGGCTTAGAATCATGTTGGCAGCACTGACGTTTATTAGGTACTCCAAATTAATCTAGAATGCCAGGTACTATACGTGTGCAAAGTTTAGAGCTATTGGCTTGCATACTTTCTGATATATTGATATTATGGTAACAAAAATAGAGACAACATTTATTAACAATTGGCAGCCCTGGTTGCTCTTAAAAAGACGCATAGTCATATCTGTTATGGTACACATAGCACATACGAAATTTCATTGAAATCCAAATGATAGTATAGAAGTTACATGTATTTAAAATTGGACCTATCAGCAGGCTTAGAATCATGTTGGCAGCACTGATGTATATTAGTTACTCCAAATTAATATATAATGTCAGGTACTATACGAGTGCATAATTTAAAGCTGTCGGCTTGCATACTTTCTGATATATTGGTATTTTGATTTTTTTTAAATGAGAGCATTCATTAATAGTTGGTAGCCCTGGTGGCTCTCAAGAATACATTCAGTGATATCTGTTTATGTGCACATAGTACATACGAAGTTATGTACATTTAAAATTGGACTTATCAGCAGACTTATAATCATGTTGGCAACACTGTCATATGTGGCCTCCTGGAAATTGAACTGATATATTATTATCTATACGTGTGCCAATTTTGAAATAGCTCCTATGCATACCTTCCATGATATCCAACATGGAGCTCTAGTTTCAATTGCGATTTTTCAGCAGTTGGTAGCACTGGCATTTTCAAATACGGCATTGAGATATTCAGGTATAGATCTTTACTCATACCAAATTTTGTTTCGATAGCTGCAGCCGTTGAGAGAGAGAGAGAGAGAGAGAGAGAGAGAGAGAGACGCAGACGCGCGCGCGCGCACACACACACATATTTTCCCTGATCGATCTCATAAGTCTACTTTTTCCTCATTTTTGCAAAATGTGAAAAGTAGGCTAAAAATGTAGGGACTTAAATTGATTGAAAAATAAAATTACTTTGTAAGAATCTGTAGATTTGCTAGATATGAAGTGATGCTGCAACTTCTGACATCGTAGCTGTAAACCATGTGCACTTATTGCATGTGAGATATGCATCTGATAAAAGTGGGAAGGTTGTGAGGGCCATATTAATAGGCTGCTGCAAACGCATTTGGTGGTGAAAGAACCATTGGAATGAGCAAAATGCTCTTGGTTAATTTCCTTAATGATTCGCTGTGATGTTAATTTATTATTGTCACCTTCATTTTGCTATGAGTCACTTTAATATGAATAGAGTCATCGAGTTTGATAATGAAAAAGAAAATACATATCATTCATCACTTCGAATGTTATCAGACCAGAGGTATTAGGATACTTTCGAGACTTCAAGATCAATCCACCGGGCGAAGCCAGGTACTACTGTTAATTATTATTATTATTATTGTAATTATTATTATTATGGGCAGATTTATGCCCATTATTTAAAATAACACTAACTACTGTCGACCAAAGTATTACGTGCACTCGAGTTTGAAGGTTGTTTGTGAAGTGACCAACAGACCTACATAAAATCCAAAACCATCAACATTTTCGTCGTTCTATTGTACGTTAGTTCATGTGGGTTTGGAAGTTTTAATTTATATTTCAATATTTTTTATCGCAGTTGGAACACAAAAAGTGCCCATTTTTAAGCGTGTTTCAACCATGCGTCACATTTAAGAATTATTATCTCGAAAACCCGTCATCAGCTCGAATCCAAATTTTAACACCATATACATTGGAATGTTTTATAACTTGTTTATTAATTTCAAAATTTTGTGTGTCCAAGAAACAAAGGTGTTATTATTTTTGTAAGGTAACTTTTTCTCGGCTCGGAGTGGTTGGAAAATGTAGTTCTTGGTCGCGTTGAAATCCCTATACATCGAAAGGGACTTAGGAAACTCAATTCTGACATCAGCACAGAAGTTAGGGCAGCCCCCAAGGAAAAGGAAACACAGATGGTGGAACACAACCCGTGATAAATCAATTGAAGACAGAATTAAAGCCTGGAATAAATGGAACGGACATCAGACAACTGAACGATGGGAATTATTCCTTAAGATCCAGAAATCAACAGCTAGGGTCATCCGCAGGGAGAAGCGGACATACGACAGCAATAAACTCATAGAGATAGAACAGGAATTCCTAAAAAAACAACACCAGAAATTTCTATAAGACCTTCCGTGAGAGTCTGTCTAGTTATCAACCACCTAGCATATGTTTCAGTAGACCAGATGGCTCACTAGAAACAAACACCATGGAAAACTGCAAGATCTTAGCAGATTACTTCCAAGACCTACTCAATTGTGACCCACCGAAAGAAAAAAATGCACTTTGAAAAGCCTGCACCGAATCCAGATTCACATCCACCGACAATGGAAGAAACAGCAGAAATCATTCAATCTCTTAAAAACAACAAAGCACCAGGAGAAGACGGTATTACCGCAGCAATGTTGAAAGTCGGTGGGGGAAGAGGTCACCAGAAAAATCCACCCAATTTTAAAAGCAATTTGGGAAACAGAAGTGATCCCACAGGACTGGATGTGCGCGTTAATACATCCATTGCACAAGAGAGGTAACAAAACTGATGCAAACAACTATAGAGGTTTATCCATATTATCTGTGGCCTATAAAATCCTATCTAAAGCTCTTCTGAACAGACTAGAGAAACAAACAGACCATTTGATTGGTGAATATCAAGCGGGTTTTAGGAAAGGGCGTTTATGTGTTGAACAGATATGGAATCTGAAGATGATTTTGAAGATCCGCAGATCCAACCCCACAATTGTCACCTTTGTGGACCTAAAGAAAGCATATGATTCTGTGGACAGGCAGGCCCTGTTTGAGACGCTAGAAGAACTTCAAGTGGACAGGAAGACCAGAGAACTGATTCGTCAGACTCTCACCAATACAACATCGAAGGTGAAGTTTCTTGGGGAAATTTCTGACTCTTTTGAAGTACGAACAGGTGTTCTCCAAGGAGACGGACATTCACCCCTTCTATTTAACCTGGTTCTAGATAAAGTCATCAGAGAGTGGGAAAAGAACATTATAGACGTTAGCATAGGAACTGCTGGAAACAAAATCAATGTGAAATGCTTGGCTTTCGCAGATGACCTAGCGATTATCACTAGGAACAAAGAAGAAACTAAGCATGCTATTGAGACATTATACAGAATAGCATCACAAGCAGGCCTTCAAATATCATTTGAAAAAAAAAAACAAGTACATGCAGAATTTTCAGCAAAAGAACAAGAAAGAAAAAATAGAAACTGCGTATGGAGCAATATCACAAGTAGAATTTTTTTAATACTTTGGAGAAATAATTCTTCCTTCAGGATTGGACAGTTTGGCTAACACAGAAAGAGCCTCAAAACTTCATAGAGCATTCAGACTAACATGGGATCACTATAATAAAAGAGTAATGTCACATAATGCAAAACTGAAACACTACAAAACAGTTGTACTACCGGAAGCTCTATATGCTTCAGAAACCATAGCTTTAGGAGGTCATTCTAAAATTGCAAATATTGAAAAGCAAGAACGTAAAATTCTTAGAAAAATATTCGGTCCCACACAAAAAATACGGAATTTGGATTAAAAGACGAAATTCAGATCTATACCGTCACACAGATAGTTTCAGCAACACTGTACGAAGAAGACGTTTAACATTTTATGGACTCCTCTTCAGGATGGACGATTATAGACCTACAAAAAGGTTATTCAATGTAATAAATTCTCAGAAGTCAAGGATAGCCTGGCTGGATGAATCAAGAGAGGACCTGCAAGAGTTGAACATCGGAGAAAATATTCTGAGAAACCGCAAAGTCTTCAGGACCGCAGTAACAAAGCACAAGTTTAGGTTGAAAACTAGTGGCAGGACTGGAACCAAGAGGACAGAAGAACGGGAAGAAGCAGCAGCACAGTGACTTCATGAAGAGATTTTGGGAAGATAGGAAGGCGAATATCATCTAGCCGAAAAACAAGTTCAAGCGCGCTCTATAATGGGCAAAACCCAAAAAGAAAAAGAAAGGTTATGCTGTATGACTGTGAAATACGTAAATTAATTCACTTATTTTATATCGGTTTGTATGTTTACGGGAAAATAAGACATCTGTCAGCAGGTAGCCGATACGAAGAAAGCTGTACAGCGTTGCAAGGATGGAGCCCATCACGCGTCATGGCGCGCCTCACTCGGAAGTGATGGGCTCCATCTCGGCAACGCTCTACAGCTTTACCCGTATCGGCTAGCTGCGGAACCACGTTTTATTTTCCCTTAACAAATACAAACCGATATAAAATAAGTGAATTAATTTACGTATTTGATAGTCATACAGCATAACCTTTTGATGTATAAGGATTACAACGCGACCAAGAACTACATTTTCCAACCACCCTGAGCCGAGAAAATATTACCTTACAAAAATGATAACAACTTTGTTTCTTGGGCACACAAAATTCTGAAATTAATAAACCAGTTATATAACATTCCAATCTATAGGCCTATGGTATTAAAATTTGGATTCGATCTGATGACGGTTTTTTGACATAATAATTCTTAAATGTGACGCATGGTTGAAACACGCTTAAATATGGGCACTTTTTGTGTTCCAACTGCGATAAAAAATATTACAATATAAGTTCAAAAATCCAAACCTACTTGAACTAACGTACAATAGAACGACGAAAATGATGATGTTTTTGGATTTTATGTAGGTATATTTGTTACTTCACAAACAACCTTCAAACTCGAGTGCACATAATATTTTGGTCGACAGTAGTAGTGTATTATTATTATTATTATGATTGCTGCTACTACTACTAGGGGACCAGTGCGAGAAATCTCGCATGTTCATTAACCACCCACGGGTTCTATTAATATGTTCATTTGTTTAAACAAACTTTTTAAACAAATTGTCGATATTTATAAAATCAGAATGCATTTCGTCACTGCTGCGGGTAATTCTGTTTGAATATTCCTTTCAATGCACAATGGGTTGTGCGCGCCCCATGTGTACAGACTACCCGCCTGGCACTAGTGTTAAGTGTGCTGGACGCGACACAGTCCTGCCAGGGGCTGTCGTCTTGTTTATTTGTTTAAATACACTATTTAAACAAATAAATACATTTCCGTTGACTTTTCAAGAAATGCAAGATTTTTCCTGTACTATTGAGACGATTTGGAAGATATTGGCACAAAATGCACCTTCTGACTCCCTCTGGTTCAGGAGCTTGAGTTTGTTGTCGGATGAACTTGGCGTATTGTATAATAGATTACATAATAGATTATACTGATATAATTCCATACTTTTGGCGGCCAAAATAAGTTCTAATTTATTTCCGGGCAAAACTGCTAAATCCCACACAAAGTAAAAAAGATCCGGATGACAGAACCCCCTAATGTACTGCGCAGGCTGAATTAGCTGTCACACACTCTCCAAGCATGCAAGCCAGCCATGGCGTTAACTGAACTGACATTGATTTTATTGTATAATGAGTTCAAGCCCTTTTGTTAAAACCGAACCAGCTCACCCTCTGCAATTACAGCGTTGCCACATATTTAACGTCCTCCTGATCTGTCCATCAGGATAATGCTTCAATTAACTGAAAGCTGCAACACCGCATCCTATATGACACATCACATACTAATATAATTGCTTGCCTGCCTGGCGTTCCTCCTTTGTTTTCCATCACCACCTCGGCAGAACTGGGAAAAGACAATGCCAGGGATTTTTTTTTACAACACTGAACCGGTTGATTGGTTCCTCAGTTTAGGGGCTGCGACAACGCGTTCATGTAGCCCCGTGTACTAAGGTGTGTGTAGAATCTGTCTGATAACCGGTGTTAATTGTGATGGCTGTATAAGTGTGTGTTATCTCTTTTTAATTCAAGTAAGGACTGCAGACATTCAATTTCAAGTAGTAGCTACTTTTGCCGCTAAACGCCACCGTCAACGACTACTAGTTCAGAACTTGGCTACTAGACAGGCGTGGATTCAAGAGTGGGGAGGGGGGGTTACGGGGGTCATGACCCCCCCCCCCCCCCAACGGAGACCAATTTTTTTTTGCAAACTCAAAAAACGAAAACACAATAACCAGACAAATAAAACTTAACGAATTTTACCTGAAAAACAGATTTTTCATTTTATTCAATACTGAAAGTATCTTTATTGCAATTATTATGTTCTGTTACAACTGTCATATTTACAACTTCATAACTGTTATATAAAAACGATTATTTATATAACAAAATCAACTCGTCTATTTTGTTTAGCAAACCTTGTGATTGCCGAATCGATGTCTATAGTGATGTCACGATGAATGTGCAGCAATGCACGGATAGGAATTTGGGGCCTTTTTCGCACCAAAAAATGTTGCCGACGTCCAAACTGCAAGCTTGGTTGGCAATTTAAGCTGTGACTTTCTCACCTTTGTCGGTACCAACCCGACTTGCCAAATCTGTAACGTACCTTGATACTTTTCTCGAAGCTCGATGTAAAAGTCGCAAAACACGCCGTTGCAATTTGTACGAATATTTTTGGTGCGCTAAACGCATCAAATTTATATCCATGTAGCTTGCAAAAAAAAAAATTGGTCTGGTTTTGTACGTTTGGTTATTTTGTGATTGCGTTGTTAGTGATACCATTTTTCAAAACAATTTCGATTCTGTGACCCCCCCCCCCCCCCCCCAAGCCAAACTCTAGATCCGCGCCTGCTACTAGACGCCACCGCAGTCGGCTCCTGGCGACGAACGTAGGAACCTTAAGAGCGTTGTTTAGCCTATAAGTTAATTTAGCTTCACACAGGTGCAATTAGTGGAAGGTTCTTTAACATGCCATAAATCTATGACATGGGACCGCCGGCTTTACTTCCCCTCCGAAGGAAGACATACTGCGGGATTTTTAACGCTCTTAAAAATTCCGAAGAATTCGGCAGGGTTTGAACCAGCGATCTTGGGCATAAAAGCTCAGCATGCTACCAACTACGCCACCGAAGCCGCTACTGAACTGGTTGGTTCCTCAGTTTAGGGGCTGCGACAACGTGGTCATGTAGCCTCGTGTACTTTGGGAGTGTGTAGAATCTGTCTGATAACCGGTGTTAATTGTGATGCCTGTATTAGTATGTGTTATCTGTTCTTTATTCAAGTGCGTACTGCAGACATTCAATTTTTCAAGTAGTTCCTCCTTTTGCTACCAAACGCCACCATCTACGACAGCTAATTCTGAACTTGGTTACTAGATGCCACCGCAGTCGGCTCCTTGCGACGAACGTTGGCACCTAAGAGCGTTAGTCAAATCTAACCTATAATTTAGCTTCACACAAGGTTCTTTTACTTGCCATGAACCTACGACATGGGACCACCGGCTTTACTTCCCCTCCGAACGAAGGCATACTGAGAGACTTTTAACGCTCTTAAAAATTCCGACGACTTTGGCCAGTTTTGAACCCGCGACATTGGGCATAGAAGCTCAGCAAAAAAAAAAAAAACACTCAACTCATCTGCATGGGAGGAGCTTTTCTGAGATTACTTGTTCACTGGCAGAATTAGCCAAATCATATCAGATGATTGATTGATAGATGTCTTTGCTTTTAAAATTACGATTATGGTATGTGAGTCAAGTCAGCTCGTTTCAAGTGCAAAACCGATGGTGGCAGTAGGCCAGTGGTTCTGAACCCGTAGAAGTCTGCGGACCACTCAGCCTAAAATTGAATAATGCACGGACCACCCCCTCCCACCGCAATATACCTTATCAGTTGTAATCATTTCTTCAATAACCCTTATTTTTAAGATATTTAAATTCAAATCCTGATAGTCATCGCTGCGAATACATTGAGACGATTCTCGTTGAACGCACATAGTTTTCGAAATCCCCATTTATTGGCCACTTTTTTATACGTGCTGGTGGACCCTTTTCTCCGGCTGACCACCGGTTAAGAACCACTGCAGTAGGCGTACTTGCTTTCAACGGACCCTGTATTAAACGGAAACTTGTCATAAACGGAAATAGTTGACGGTCCCGTGAACTTAGGGATGTAAACCCTGTTAAATTCCCTTAAGATAGACCTGCCTATCTCGCCCATCTCTGACAAATTCAAATGTTTGGTACACTTTACTCAAAATCTGTTTGCGTTAGCCAATTGAAATTTTCAGGGATTACTGTTTGGATCATTATCTGCAATAATTAGAAGGAATATTGACAAAAACGAAATACTTATGCCAATATGAATTTGTTTTTAAGGTACGACGTTTTAATCCAAAATTATGTCGAAAAATATTTATATTTAATTTCGTATATTATTTAAAGGGATATCCCTTCTTCTGTTCATTAGGATGATGTTGATACATAAAAAAAATATGGACCTATCTTTATTTAGTTTTCTTAAAAATGGTACGTACGTAGTGAAAAATGTTAAACTGAGAAAAATGAGGTTGAAGTTTTTCAATACATTTTGTTACCTTAGACAATTCTTTGAACACTCCTGACCCATAACTTGCATCATTTCGTCCATCGCTGGTTATTGCTTCTGCTACTTCCTTTAGCTTTTAAATGAATAAATAAATAAGTAAACAAATAAATAAGTAAATAAAACAATATAAATAAATAAATGCGTATTTCAACTTATCTGTTTGCAAATAAGTGGACTTGTTTCCCTCTTCAAATCAACGATTCAATTATTAATAATTGGGGCAGATAACCTCGCTGGTGTGCCCCTTAAACAATATTTCTTCAATAGGTCAGTGCAAAATCACAGTGATTATAATATTATGACGATGTTCAGTAACCACTCGTAACAAACAATGCAGGAAGTTGTCATTGTTACCTACACAAAGTTCGCGCTCATCAGAGCAGACAAGAAGTGAGTTCAGAAATCTATCTATAATAGTTCAGAAGTTACACGCACAAACATAAATCTCTGTAAAAGTGGGTGTTTTCATTCATGGTGCAGCATAGTCATTTATATCTTATGAAATGATCATTTTTTATATTTTTTGACTTTTTTTTACAAATTCCTGTTCTTTACATTGTAAATAACTAACAACGTCAAAAAAAAAATCATTTTTTTCTCCCTTAGATGGGTCTTTCTTACCTTAAACGGTAACTGTGTTACGCGGAAATCAAAACACTTATTTTAACGGAAAATATTCAAGTTCTGGAATGCAGTGTAAGAGCATTCCAGGCACCCTGTGAAAGCCTACGTTGTCTGCTGTAACAGTTCATTCTGTAGCTAACAAGGAATGTGTGAATAGGTTTTTTCTCCAACTTACACGTCAAAGTGTACGGTTAATTGCCTATTTTCCGGCTCATTAAGCCTTTCTCAATGCTCGCTTTAATAAGCTGTCAATCAACAAATGCCTGTCTTTATCTCAGCCCTTGTCAATCAGCTTTTAACTCCAGAGGCGTGCAAATTATTACAATCATATAAAGAATTTAAACCAGTCACAATTTTTATTCAAAATAATGTTATTGAATTTATTGAATTTTATATTAGTTTCTTTTATTGAATTTTTGAAAACAATTGAAGGGTTCATTCCAGAACCAGACAAGTCCAAAAATTAAATTGTTCAGAAACTAAAAGAAAAACAGTATAGCTTCATTTGTGCTGAATGAAATATAAATTGTTTTAGACCTACTGTTGTCTCAATAACATAGCACGTAAAGGAAATATATTTTATGAGGATAGTTGAAAAATAATATTAAAGAAAATAAATTTAATAAACAACAAATTTGGAGTAAGTTAGTGTGTTTTTTTCCGGAATCGTAGTTGAATACAAAAATTAAAAATATTTTAATCCCGAAATACGATTATTTATTATGTAAATCCTAACAAATTTAAAATCATTATTGAATGCCCAACATCTTGAAAAAGCATTGGACTTGTCTGATTTTTGTAGAATCCTCAATACAGTGTTTACAAGCCTACTTAGTAATGTTTTCTCCCTTGTCGACTTACACCTTTTCCCATAATGAATTGTGTCTGGAGACTTTCAGAATTGTGTATTCTGAGGGACACCTGATAATGGTCTGTTTTCTATTTTATCATTGACTTTGGAATATACCCTCTAAGTCAGGTGATTTCAATCCATAGTTAATGAATCTTTGAATAGTTCAAGAGCGGATCATCAGTAAAATGACTCCAAATCTCTCTGCTCTAAATCCACACGAAAAGTAGAGTCAAGTAATCAAAACAAAACGTGTGGCATTTTGCAGTAGCAAAGCTCCTCTGTTAGTGGAAATTCTAAAAAATATTTTTTCTTTGAGTTTCTTGAAAGAAAATATGATTAAGACTCTTGGTTAAACATTGGAAGTAATTTCACCGCCTTGCAAACATATTTAGTGCATTAACCCTTTATGGGATTATGGTTTCTATATTGACCACCTGTCATAAGGACAGTTTATGCTTTCAAAGATGCTGATAGTTGAATCTTTCAGCCAAATTTCGGAGAATTTTCATTCCGAAGTGCTAGTATTACTAAAAATCAAATATTATGTATGTATCTACTTGATGTAATGTGTTGGAAAAATTAATACACTAAAAACATTAACAAGTAGTGTAAAAATAAAATAGAAATATAGACATAAAAAACTTAAAAATAAAATTACAATAATAAAAGAAATATAAACATTTAAATAATGAACATATGGAATAATTGTAAAATCAATTCGAAATTAGTTAATTAATTAAGTAAAAAATATCAAAATTAAATCTATAAGAACATAAATTCAAAATTTAAAATAAATGTATTTATACATTAAAATTAGAGAAACAAAAAATAACATTATTAATAATTATAACAATAACAAGAACTAAAGAGCCTACTTTTCTTAAAATTAAGTTTCATGCCAATGATTAATCTACAGTATATGAACCTATCTAGAATAATGATAATATCGAAATGTCTAATTAGTTGGAAATATACCTGGTATAATGTAACCTAATAGAGCATTACAGTTGGCAGCCCTGGTGACTGAATACGTTCTTAGTTCCATCTCTTAAGGTACAGAATAAAAAAAATTGGTTGAGGTCCAATGGACGTTACATGCAGACATTGGATCTATCAGCGCGCGTAAAAGCACGTTGGCAACAATGTCATGCGTGTGCTAGTCAGAAATAGTCTAATCTGAAATATTATGATATTTTGCTGAGCCAATTTTGGACGAAACCCATTTGTTAGTATAGAAGTTACATGTATTTTAAAATTGGACCTATCAGCAGGCATAGAATCATGTTGGCAGCACTGACTTATACAGTATTAATTATTCCAAATTAATCTTGAATGTCAGGTGCTATACGTGTGCAAAGTATAGGGCTGTTGGCTTGCATACTTCCTGATATATTGATATTAGGTTAAACAAATATAGACATCATTTATTAACAGTTGGCAGCCTTGATTACTCTTAAGAATACTTAGAGTCACATCTGTTATGTTCCACATAGCACATACGACATTTGGTTGAAATCCAACTGATAGAATAGAAGTTACATGTATTTAAAAATTGTCCCTATCAGCAGGCTAGGAATCATGTTGGTAGAACTGAAGTATATAAGTTACTCCAAAATTAATCTAAAATGTCAGGTACTATACGTGTCCATAGTTTAAAGCTGTCGGCTTGCATACTTTCTGATAGATTGGTATTTGGATAAAAGAAGAGAGAGAGCAATTATTAACAGTTGGCAGCCCTGGTGGCTCTTAAGAATACACTCAGTCATATCTGTTTATGTACACATATTACATACAAAATTTGGTTGAAATCCAATTGATAGTGTAGGAGTTATAGGCATTTAAAAATTCGACCTATCAGAAGGCTTAAAATTAATTTGGCAACACTGTCATGTATGGCCTCCTGGAAATCAAACTGAAATAGTGTTATCTACATGTGTGCCAATTTTGGAATAGCTCCCATGCATATCTTCCAAGATATCCAACATGGAGCTTAAATTTCTAGTGCGTTTTATCGGCAGTTGGTTAGCACTGACATCCTTTTCAAATATGGGCTTGAGATATTCCGGTATACATCTTTACTCATACTAAATTTGGTTTCGATTTCTGCAGCCGTTTAGGAGTTGATAGGGGAGGGGGACACACACACACACAGACAGGACAGACAGACAGACAGACAGACAGACAGGACAGACAGACACACATTTTCCCGGATCAATGTCATAAGTCTACATTTTCCTCATTTTTGCAAAATGTGAAAAGTAGGCTTTTAAGGGTTAAGCCATGAAAAGTATACGTAAAAGCAGTGTGTTAATTTGTAGCAGAAATATGTAAATACAGCATTGAATAAGTTATGAACAATATTTTTCTCAGTGTTGTTTTGTTTGAGTCTTCAGACTTTTGACTGGTTTGATGCAACTCAGGCATGGGTGTTTGATCTGTCTTTATGTTCGACGATGTCAAAATGTAAATATTATAAGTCAGAAAACTGTATCATAATGAGGGTCATTATAACACTATCTTTCATTATGAAACAGTTTCTCCCACCAATCAGAGCTCAAGAAACAATTAGGTAAGGATATCATCGCATCTGCGGTGACTTCCATGGCCTCCTATTTTAAATTTCACTGCGTGGCTACTGTCATAGTGGGGTATTTGAGGAGGCCATGGTCAAATACAAGGTGTTCTCTGCGTCCCATGCGCTCTGTACAGTACATAAAGCTGGCGAAATCTCGACAGATATTTATGAATATTTATGTTCGAACATAAAATAGTTATAATTATCGTCGAACATAGTCAGTCGTATGGAACTCGCCTATAATGGTAATTATGACACTCGTATGCATCATGCATCAGATTAATATTATGGTCCACAACAAACTTGTTCGTACAAAGGAATATGCATTCTGATCACCTTGCCTCGATTATAGCTGTTGCTATTTCATTCAGGGGTTTTGAGACATCGAGATCATATATCACCGTGTACTTGGATGACTGTAGAATATGTTGTAGTTTCATTTGAGGGTCTTGGACATCGTAGTCCCATGTACTTGGGTGTGTGAGTGTTCAAACAAAGAAACAAACAAACAAACAAACAAACAAACGAATCTACACCACGGGAAGTTAATTTTTAGAAAGGTCAAATGCACGGCTTCTACGAGTAACGAAAAAGTAAGCTACGTACATAATTTAGTGCCATTAGATAATGATTGTTTTCATAGCCCGTCTACGAATCATCTTTTCAATCGCCTGAATAAGATACGCGAAATAATAGAAAGAAATTCGAACTGATGCCATCTTGAATTTTTGAAAACAATTGAAGGGTTCATTTTAAGAAACAGACAAGTCCCAAAATTAAATTGTTCACAAACTAAAAGAAAAACATTATTGCTTCATTTGTGCTGAATGAAATAAAAATAGATTTTAGACATACTATTGTCAGCTTTCCATCGCACAAATATTTTTATGAGGATAGTTGAGAAATCCTAAAAAAGAACTTTGGAGTATTGTGTTTTTTGCCGAAATCTTAGTTGAATACAAAAATGAAAAATATTTAAATCCTAAAATACGATTATTTATTATGTAAATTCTAACAAAGTACAAATCATTATTGAATGCCAAACATTCCAGGTAATTGATATATTGGCTTTCACGGCCGGTGAATTAAAACTCAGTTATTCTTCTAGGTTTGTGCCGTGTATTGTGTGGGGTGTCCCCACCCAGCCCTCCACAGGAGTAACGAACTGCGCGCTACCTCCCTCAACCAAATTTCGTATGGGCTTCGTGTGCCATAACAGATATAACTTCACGTATTTTTAAGAGCCACCAGGGCTGCCAACTGTTAATAAGTGCTCTCTCTAGACTTTTTATCCTAATTCCAATATATCAGAAAGTATGCAAGCCAACAGCTCTATATTTTGCACACGTATAGTACCTGACATTCTAGATTAATTTGGAGTAACTGATGCACGTCAGTGCTGCCAACATGATTCTAAGCTTGATGAGAGGTCAAATTATTAAATACTTGTAACTTCTATACTAACAAATGGATTTTATCCAAAATTGGATGAGTGGTTATAGTGTCGGACTACCAACCCCAAGCTTGCAGGTTCGCTCCTGGCTATGGTAAGTGATTTTTGAAAGGCGACAAAAACACGATACTCATGTTAAAGAACCCATTTGAATTCAGTAGGCCGTGTTCATAGTGGCAAAATTAATCTCGGGATTTTCCGCCAACACAAAGTTCCTCATTTCTCTACTAGAAAGCGGTATAGCGTCAAGGAGCTTAGTTATCTAACCTCCTTGACATTCATAGCGCTCCAAGGAGCATTAAATTCGACACGCAAGCTGTCCTCTGGGTGTCAATTAACAAAGCTTGCACCTGGCACCCAAGGCCATACGATATTATTATTATTATTATTATTACTATCCAAAATTGGGACAATTATAGATGATAATGTTTCAGATTAATTCTACGCAGCACATACGTGACACTGTTGCCAAGATTATTTTACGAGCGCTGATAGATCCAATGTGACATTTCATTTCTGATATAGAGATTATTCATTGGCGTGAATCTTAAATTTTAAGAAAAGTAGGCTCTTTAGTTCGTCAAGGAACTTCTTGTTTTCTTTTTGGAGACAGCAATAGTATCCATACGTAGAGCTGGCATTGGATGGGAAGGAGATGTATTTATCTCAAAAAGTCCACTTTTTTGGACTTTTCTTGTTTTTGGAATGAACCCTTCGATTGGACATCATAGATGCCTCTTCAGTAAGCTTTGAAACACTATTCGCTGTGCCACGTTTCATGGCACTCGGGTGATTAGATAGCCAGGAACGTTATTTACATATTTGAAAATCACTGTGCTAAGGGATCATGATGGCTTAGCTCCTCTTTCATCCGGACGACCGGGGTTCGAAACCCGATGACAGCGGGGTGGAATTTTTCACCTGAAGAATCTCGTAGCGTCAGGCCTTAAATCCCCGGCCAAAACCAAAATGAGCCTGGTTGGCTCTGGTTACCCCAATTAATTGGGAAAAGCCGAAGTAGTAGAAAATCACTGTGCTTCTCAGGATGTGGAAGTTACCGTTACTCCCCAACCATGACGTCAAACGTTCTAAATATGCCTTGCTTTATGCATCTTGGGAGAGGCTGGAGATATAGGATACATTTCCATGTTTCAGACAAGTGACATTTGCTCTAATACAGCGCGCATTAGAATATTGCATTCCTCATTCTGTGCATGTCAACTCTAAGTGAGCTGCATACGGATTTACTGAAATATTGTTGGAAGCATCCACAAGAGCTACTTAAGAATGCACTTAGACTCTCCAAATGTCAAGGCTTACCAATAAGAAGTTGGCCTCCGACCAACAGTGACACTTTCGACTCTCTGTCGGTGCAAAGCTTATTTATTACCAAGTTCTACTTCAGGTGGAAACGTTGTAGCTTAAAGGGCTACAAAATGAATTAATTAAGCGTTATTAATTATTCATTCAATTTCGCTAATCGGCCAACGAGGGACCACGGTAAGCCTCATTTTACATTCTATAATTTGTTCATTTTTCGCTTGATCCACATTGTCTTCATGAGCTCACTGTGTTTAGCACGACGTTCTTGTGTGCATTTCGCACCAGTTGTCCGTTTTTCGTCCCGGAAAGTCCCAAACGTCTTGATGGCTGCTCTATAGAGATTTCGTTCTTGTGCATCTTCTCTGCTCGTATCCCCATTTCTTTAAGACCTTTCTGGACGTTAAAGTACCAAGGCATTGTCGTTTTTGCTTTTTGAGTCAAATATACTGAAGATACAGTACGTTTCGTCCATCGGGAGTCGATCATCCGTCGTATATGACGGTAGAAGCAAACCCTGCATGTTCGCATTGTGTCTGATCTTCTCTATCTTAGAGTATATTTCTTGCCTGGATTTTCTGATGTAGATGCCATTTTTGTAGTCCGGGCCAAGTATGATGTGTAGGATCTTTCTTTCTTTCTTTCTTTCTTTCATTCTTTTCTCTCTAAATTAGCGAGCAAACATTTCTCGGATAGGATACCGTAAGGCTTTCAGATGGATTAATTATTATTATTATTATTTAATTTTTATTCTGGGAATAACTAAAACAATTTAATGTTTTATAGAAAGGCCGTTTAAAACCGCAAATGTTTGAGCGAGTTTCAGTTTGTATTGGAAGGTTTAACACCCATTTTTAAAAGAGGAAAGTCCAAACATTCCTATACAGTAAACATGGGAGATATGAGGTCAGCACAAGGCAAGAACCAAATTTTGAAAAATGGATATAAATAGTTACGATTTTAATTTTTAAAATTTAGAAATTTTGCTTTTAATAGCAAAGTGTATGTTTTTTTGAAATGTAGGCTATATTATTGCACAAGACAGGCACACTTATAATATTGAAATCGTTATTGTTTTGGTTCCTTAACCCTTTATGGGATAGTGGTCTCTATATTAACCACCTGTCATAAGGACAGTTTATGCTTTCAAAGATGCTGATAGTTGAATCTTCAAACCAAATTTCGGAGAAGTGCTAGTATTTCTATAAATCAAATATACATGCGTATCCACTTGACGTAATGTGTTGGATAAAATTTAAAAAGAAATAAAACTAAAAACTCTAACAATTAGATGGTAGAAGTAAAATATAAAAATAGAAAAAAAAATCATAAAAATGAAATTACAATAATAAAAGAAACAGCCTACTTTTTTTTAAATTTAAGATTCATGTATTTTAAAATTGCACCTATCAGCAGGCTTAGAATCATGTTGGCAGGACTGACGAATATTAGTTACTCCAAATTAATCTAGAATGTCAGGTACTGTACGAGTGCATAGTTTAAAGCTGTCGGCTAGCATACTTTCTGATATATTGGTATTTGGATAAAGAAGTTGAGAGAGCATTATTTAACAGTTGGCAGCCCTGGTTGCTCTTAAGAATGTGCTCAGTCATGTCTGTTTATGTAAACATAGTACATACGAAATTTGGTTAAAATCCAATTGATAGTGTAGAAGTTATATGCATTTAAAAATTGGACCTATCAGCAGTCTTAGAATCATTTTGGCAACACTACCAGGGAAGGCCTTCTGGAAATTAAACTTAAATATTATCTGTATGTGTGCCAATTTTGGAATACTTCACATGCATACCTTCCAAGATATACAACATGGAGCTCAAATTTCAGTTGCGGTTTTTCAGCAGTTGGTAGCACTGACATCATTTTCAAACATGGGCTTGTGATATTCAGGTATAGATATTTACTCATACGAAATTTGGTTTCGATTGCTGCAGCAGTTTAGGAGTTGATAGGGGAGGGGGCACAGACAGAGAGAGAGAGAGATACAGACAGACACACATTTGCCCGGATCGATCTCAAAAGTCTACTTTTTCCTCATTTTTGCAAAATGTGAAAAGTAGGCTAAAAATAAAATAATGAAACAAGATATGAAAATGTAAAAGTGTATTCGAAATTAGTTAATCAATTAATTCAATAAAAATGTCAAATTTAAATCCTTAAGAACATAAATTGAAAATTGAAAAAAAATATAAACATTAAAATTCAGAAACAAAAAATAACATTATTAATAATTATAATAATTAAAATAAATTAAAATGTAAGAACACATAGAAAATAGGCCCTATAAAGGGTTCCCCCTTAATATACTGTAAGTTGATTCATATTGATCATAAAAATAGTACAGTACTAACTTTTATTACCTGTCGCTGACGGGGTTTGTGTGTACTTGGGTGTGTGTTCAATTTTGTCCGATAATCTGCGTTTCTGTGGCGCTGTGTTAAATCGTTCAGAACAACCGTGATGGGGAGCTGCAACAAGTCCGGAGATCAGAGGTTCGAATCCCGGCACTGACAGCGGCTGTCCTGAGTGGGGTTTCTCCCTTGGGTTTTCCCCCACACTCCCTCCAGACAAATGCCGGGATAGAACCTTATTTTTAACCTCCTCCTGGTGTAGCATTCTTAGCTCTGCCAAGAAATTTTAATTCTGGTCTAAGGGCTGGAACTCAGCCTCGTGAGGTGAAACTGAGAAGAAGAATAAGGTTCGATTCCTATTTCAGCCATCTTGGAAGTGGTTTTCCGTCGTTTCCCCACATCAACCCCCAGCCAAATGCCGGGTTGGCTCCTAACTTAGGCCTCTCCGCCTCATTCCTAGTCATCACCTGAATTACAGAGCGGCTTCGGTGGCGTAGTCGGTAGCATGCTGAACTTCTATGCCCAAGATCGCGGGTTCAAACCCGGCCGAAATCGCCCGATTTTTAAGAGCGTTAAAATCTTTCAGTATACCTTCCTTCGGAGAGGAAATAAGCCGGCGGTCCCATGTCATAGGAAAAAACCTTCCACTATTGAAATTTGTTTGAAGCTAAATTGTAGTTTAGATTTCGTTGAAACGCTCTATCAAAGTTCCAACATTCACCACTAGGTGTCAGTGACATCTGGTAGCGAAAGTTGGAACTACTTGAAATTGAAGGGAACTTTGAGCTCACCCTATGGGTGTCCGCATTGAAGCAGCTACAGCCTCTGGCGAACTAAACATGTCTTCGGACACTCCTGGCAATAAAAGCCATACGCTAAGTAAATAATAACCTGAATTACAAATACACATCATTGCCCAGGTTATCAGACAAATTTCACACACACACACACCCAAGTACACGAGGCTACATGGCCACGATGTCGCAAAGCACCAAAACAGAACCTAATTTCGAGTCCTCATTCACATCCCTAATAATCATAAAATACTCACGCTACTAAAGTCACCACAATAATACAGGTTATCAGAGAGATTGAGCATACACCCAAGTATACGGGGCTGATGACCACAATATCCGAAGCCCCCTAAAAGGATTTACCAACAAAACTACCCTGACCCTTACTCGGTATGTTAAATTTCATTCAGCATTGCAGCTTACTTTTCCGAGTGTCCCTGGTGACTTACAAATTGCGTTAATTGCCATTTCCTTGATAAATTTGTGGACTTTAGCACAATAAATTGTGGAGACTTGTTTGGTCGTTTTTTTTAATGTTCCCCTTGCTAACAGCTGTTGGCATTGTATACACGCCTGCACGCACAGCCAGATAAGCTGGTGAGAGAGGGGGATTGTACTGAGCACGTGTGCCTATAGGGGGAACAGGAGGACGCCCAATCGATACAGGTTCGTCACTAATACGTCAGCTAATGCATTCATCCCATCTCTGAATCCAATCCTATATCAGCCAGTCCTGGAGTGGAATGATGATGATAATTGTTGTTTTAAGGGGCCTAACATCTAGGTTATCGGCCCCTAATGATCTAAGTGATTGCGAAAATGACAATGAAATGGAAACCAGATCGAAAATTAAGTGAGACGGAAAATACTTACAAAAAGGAACTCAGATTGAAACAACTCACAAAATGTTCTTACAAAAAGGGAATTAAGAACGAAAAGATTCACAAAAGGAATAGAATGAAAAATACGCACAAAATGTAGGCTAGGTTCAAAATACGTACAAAATGCACTGCATAGTCGAAATACTTACAAAATGCAATTGAAATTCAAAATACTTACAAAATGCAAATGAGACCAAAAATACGTACAAAATGCATTTGAGGTTCAAAATACTTACAAAATGCAATTGAAATTGAAAATGCTTACAAAATGTACGGTAGATTCAAACTACTCATTTGGATTGACAATACTTACAAAATGCAATTAATTTAGATTCAAAATACCCACAAAATGCAATTGAGAATCAAAATACTTGCAAAATGCCCACCACACAGAATGCAATTGAGATTTAAAATTCTTGTGAAAGGCGGTTTTGGTTGAAAATACTTACAAAATGCAATTGAAATTCAGAATACTCACTAAAATGCCCTGCTCCTACATTGAAAGACTTACTAAATAGCAATTTAAATTGTCAATCTTTACAAAATGCAATTGGGGTTGAAAACAATCGCTAAATGCAATTTAGATCGAAAAAACTTACAAAATACAACGTAGATTAAAAAATACCTACACAATGTAGTGTAGATGAAGGGAAAAAAAACGCTTAAGGGAATTTAGATACACGGGGAGCCAAGCAACAAAAACAGTGCGGGAATATTAAAGAGAAAAGGAAATATAATGAAAAGAAAACAAGAGGTCTGACCCCTCGAAGAAGGAGGGATCAGGAAAAACAAGGGACAATTAAGGCGGGAAAGTGAAAGACACCTAGGCCTCGGGTACCCTAATACCGTCGGGGTAGGAAAAGAACAAGAGTTGACCAAGGGAGGTCGACAGGAAAGAAGACGGAGGGGAGCCTAGCACAAGTAAGTGGAAGCAATGCCGGACTAAACTGGGGTCCCGTGGTCGCCAAACCACGTCCCACTAGATGTGAGCCCCTGGGGGGATGGAGTGGAATGATCATATTCTTGAAACCACTTGCTAAAAGTAATATTTTCAATGCTTGATAAGTAGAGTTTGTCGTTGGTAGCATTTACTATAGATAAAGCCCTGCGCCGAAGGGGATATCTGCAAAATATTTCGCCATGCGGATATAGTCTGCATCGCTGTGCGGATAGCGCATAAGATGCGGATAATGTTTGGAGAAAATTTGCAGTTAGTTTTTAGAATACAATCCGAACTTGCTTAATATCATTATTAGGTCGCGGGTTCAAACCCGGCCGAAGTCGTCGGATTTTTAAGCGCATTAAAAAATCCCTCCTTCGGAGGGGAAGTAAAGCCGACGGTTCCATGTCATAGATTTATGGCATGATAAAGAACCTTCCACTAATTAAACTTGTGTCAAGCTAAATTATGGGTTATATTTGACTAACGCTATTAGGTTCCAACGTTCGTCGTCAGGAGCAGACTGCGGTGGCATCTAGTAACAAAGTTCAGAACTAGTTGGTCGTTGACGGTGGCGTTTGGTAGCAAAAGTTGGAACTACTTGAAGATCGAATGTCTGCTGTCCTTACTTGAATTTAGCTTGCCACGGTGGGTGAGTGGATAGCGTGTCTGTCAGTCTACTAACCCCAAGATTGCAGGTTCGCTCCTGGCCGTGGTAAGTGATTTTTGAAAGGCGGCAAAAATACGACACGCATGTCATACGATTCGACATGCAACCTACCCTCTGGATGTCAAATTACAATGCTTGTACCCGGCATCCGAGGCCATACGATATTACTTGAATTAAAAGCAGATAACACACACTAATACAGCCGTCACAATTAACACCGCTTATCAGACAGATTCTACACAGACGCCTACTGCTCGGGTCTAAGCTCTATGAACTTGCGGGGTGAAGGGCAGAGGCAGAGAAGGAGCAGGCGAGAAGTGAGAAGCTTGTCAACAGCCCGCCGCTTTACCTGGTGTTCCCCGTCTATTCCAATACTGTTAACATAGAATCTTTGCTCAAACCACTGTGGTGTTGCGAATGAGTGAGTGAGTCACCGACCTATGTATTTGGTTCTGTTACTACGCAAAGACCGGACTGGGAAGCCGGCTCATCTATCATCATAAACGTCAACGCTCCACATTCCTGTCAGGTCCACGGAGGTTAGACCCGAGCAATACATGACCGCGTTGTCGCAGCCCCAAAACAGAGGAACCAACCAACGAACCAAAATTGTTCTTGTGTTGGTGAGCAAAGGAAATGTCTGCTGCAAGGTCAGAAGTCAAACATTCCAGCAACAGCAACACATATCCTCGAGTCATATGGAGAGCATTCCTCGTCATCCCTTTCCACTTGATACGATCTAAGCAGCTGCAGAGTCGTTTGCTTTATATTCTGACTCGCTTCTGCCGAGGGGAATTTTGATCAGCGTCCAACAACTACTCCAAGTTGTTGGTCCATATGAGGGGTTTCGACATAGAGGTCCTTTAGCCCCGTGTACTTGGGTCTACTGCTTACTATTCCCGTTTTCACCTGGGTCGGGGGTGAGATCCGATGAAAGTCTATGTGGCGCATGGTTTTTATGGCTGGATGCCCTTCCTGACGCCAACCAAAAGAGAGTAATTATTGAAGGATGAAATGAATGAAGATGAATTAAACTGGGCAAGGATGAGGAAAGAAGCCGCCGTGGCCTGTCAGAAGGTGTCGTCCCAGCATTTGCCTGGAGTTGAAAATGGGAAGCCATGGGAAACCATTTAAGGGATGGCCAACGGTGGGGCTCGAACTCACGTCTACCAAGAGTCCACAGAGAGCTTGGCTACCGCTGTCGGTGGTGTGGGGAAGAATAATTGTCTGATAACATGCGTTATTGTGTCGTCTGTATTAGAGTGTGTATTTGTAATTCAGGTGAGGATTGGGAAGGAACTGGTAAAGGTCTTATGTTAGAAATGATCCCGACATTCGTCCGGAGTAGAAATGGGAAACCACCAGGAAAACCATTACCAGAATAGCTGAGGTGTGAATCAAACCCACCTCTTCTCAGTTTCATCTCACGAGGCTGAGTTTACCCTGTTGCAGCACTCAGACCAGAATTAAATTTCTTGGCAGAGCTGGGAATCGTAGCCGAACCTCCGGGGTGACAGCCAAGAATGCTAGCCGCTACACCACGAGATGGTCCGACAATGCTTTCTTGATGCATGAAGTTTTCGTCTGCCAGTGAATATACAGGTCCTAGCAAACGTTTACGGACACCCGCAAATTTCATGATAATTATCACTGTCCCTATACTTTTGGTCTCAGGCATACGAATTTTCACTGGGACCAAGAACGAGTTTTGAGGAACATTTTGTGAATTTATTATGAAAACACCACTGTTAGTTTTGAAGCTACGATTTTGTTTTGTTTAAGATAAGTGTACATTATTTAAATGACTCATGGTGGTTCCGTATACCGTATTGATATGCTAGAATAGTTATTAACAAGAAATTTACATCCGCCTGAATAAATACTATAAAGAAAAATTAATTATTTAACTTGTTTTCAGTTTCAGTACATGTTTCGAGGGTTAATTACATTTTATCCCCTTCATCAGCTATTTTAAAAAAAGCGTAGCACAGTATTAAGATACGTATTTAAACCTAATATGGTGCACCATAAAATTTAGGTTATAAGAACAGAATAAAATGAAATGAAATAGATGGTGACGGTGATCAGCTGCTCATGCAAATAGTAGTTCCGTATTGAAGCTTGAAATGGTAGATGTGTAACACCAATACTTCACCAATCTGTGTAGGTCTATAACTAATGAAGAGCTTGTATGCTTAAAGATCCAAATTTAGCCTTTTCAAAACAAAGCGGCTTTAAGAAACCCGACGTGATGGAAAGTGATCTTTTGGTAATTGGAGGTTAGTTTAAAGCATATGGTGTATGAGGTTAGGACAATGTTACATTTAGAAAATTATTTGTCTATTTTTTCTTTATAGTATTGATTCAGGCGGATGTACATTTCTTGTTAATAACTATTTTAAGATAAGTGTGAAAAAAAATTGGTTTTAAAGAAACACACCTGTAAAATATTTATAATTGCAATAGTACACAAGAATGTTGTTCCATTAAGAAATATCATCAGTTTTATAGCCCGAAATAGAACCGCAGAAAGAAGTCAACAGACAGACATTCTTTGGCCTTGGCTGGGTGGGAGACCTTTCAAGCTACAGAGATCCTTTGCATTTCACGTTGTAGTCCGACAGTTGCATCACTGTATTGGTTCACGAACAGCATCCTCCTTGGTCAAAGAATGTCTGTCTGTTGACTTTTTTTCTGCGGTTCTATTTCGGGCTATAAAACTGGTGATATTTCTTAATGGAAACACATTCATGTGTTCTATTGCAATTAATATTCTACAGGTATATGTGTTCCTTCATAACCAAAATTGTGTATGTAATCCTCATAGTGATCTATCCAGATCGTTTCAAATATGAAAATTACACAATTTTTTTCACACTTATGTTCAAACAAAAACATTCATAACTTCGAAACTAACAGTGATGTTTTCATAATAGATTCACAAAATGTTGCTCGCAACACGTTCTAGGTCCCAGTAAAAATTCGTATGCCTGAGACCAAAAGTATAGAGACATAAATAATGATAATATAATTTGCGAGTGTCCGTAAACTTTCGGTAGGTCCTGTACTTCCCAAAGCTATTTTAATTATCTTCCTACCCACGTTATATGGGTAAGAGGGAGTTCATCTCATCCCTCAAGTAGGCCTACTCCTGTTTGACCGAACTCCCTGAAATCCGTGAAGGAGGGATCCTTTTTACACTTACCCTAAGGTCGATTCTGGGTAAAACAATTTCAAGTCTCCCTCCAAAGTTTCCACAGCACATTCATATCGTATTTCTTTTTCGGTATTACGTTTCTTGATTAGGCTATGCCAAGTCTAAGATTGGAAGCCACACGATAGAATAATCAACGAATACAATATATTAATGGTATATCAAACAACACTGCGTTATCTTCCCCTCAAAGTCTGTGCGTACACCTGAGGTTAAGACGGGGTGGATCAAATGTACTGCAGGTCCTGTCCGCCCCTCCCAACAGGACAACTAAATTGAAGGTATCGGTTTGGTTTCCTCAACATCGAGCAGAGAGTGATGAAAAACTGTAATGGGATTCGAGGGTACGGTTCTTAGAAACGTACCAACTGTTCTTCAAATTTATTTATCATCATCCACTCCCCACGTTACTCCTCCCCCATGCAAGAGGGACTGAATTAAAAGGGAAGAGGGAAAACAGTAGACTGTGCTGGGAGGCAGAACAGGAAACAAGCCACAGCTCGAGGAGGGCGCCATTCACTCTTAGGAATTAAAACAAATGCTCGTTCTAGAGCTGAAGTCACCTAACAAACGTTATAAACCCCTCCAAATTTTTCCTTGTTACTACAATAGCAAAATAACGAAGGAATTTACGCTGCTGTGACCATGGATTTAACAAGCGGAGGATTGCTAGAAAATAAAAAATAAAAATAAAAAGTCTCTATACTTCAGAATGTATGTTTTCCATTAAAAAGGGCGAAATAGAAGAGCTAGAGAATAAGGAAAGAAGGATACTTAGAAAAATATTGAGACCATTAAAAACAGAAAGTGGAGAGTTCAGATACATAAAAAATGACGACCTCTACAAAAATAAAGAAATTGAAAAAATCAACGTTACGATGAGGAAAAGGAGGGTTAATTTCTTTGTACACGTAATGAGGATGAATAACACCCGACTCACAAAACAAATTTTCAGTCATGTATACAAAAGCAAGAATGGTAATCAATGGGTACAACGTATAAAAAGGGATATGGAAGAGATTGAAGTAACAATAGATATTATTCAGGACAGACACTTTTCAGAAATATGATAAAAAATGTCAAGGGTTTCCAGGAGAAGGAAAAGAAGAAGCGGGTTAACATCTGGACGGAAGAGAGAAGGAGACAAAGTGAATTAATGAAGAACTACTGGAAGGCAAGAAAGGAAAAAGGAAATAAGAGACAGTGAATGCAATGGGTTATTTTACGCGGTCCAAAGATGGCTAAAATCGAGGAAAGAAGAAGACGAAGAATCAACAACAACAACAACAACAAGAAATACAACTCTGCTAAAATCCATGATTGTTGCTTTTAAAGTGCGAAATATCATCGGCATCTGCACCTTACCACTTGTCTACTCCCCCACTTCCTGGTGTAGCGACTATCATTTTTGGCTGTCCTCCCCGGGAAGCCAGGGCTCGATTCCGAGTTCTGACAATAAAACTAATTCTGGTCTGTGGGCTCGTGAGGGAAAACGGAGAAGAGGTGGGTTCCATTTCCACCTCAGCTATCCTGGATGTGGTAGCCTAGTCCATGTTTCCCACTTCTATTCCAGGTAAATGCCGGGATGATTCCTAACTTAAGGCCACAGCCGCCTCCTTCCTAATCCACACACTACCACACTACTACAGACACCATAATAACACAGATTGTCAGACAAATTCTACATTTACACAACTGATGATGATGATAATTGTTGTTATTCGGCCCCTAATGATTTGGGTGATAGTGAAAATGAATGATAATGCCATGAAACCTACAACTAAAACTATCTTACGTACTAGAAGAAGAAATTAATTTAAAAAAAGGGGAAATAAAAGAAATAATGGACAGGAGGAAAATAAATGAGGATTGAGGGACTTGGAAGAAAGGAGAGCAATGAAAGGCAGATAGGAAAGGGGAAAAGGAGAAGGTCCGCTCCAAAGTCAGTGGAAGAAGTGGGGAAAAACGGATCCAGCTCAGGAATACCTCAGGGTCGCCAACTCCCAAACTCACAAGCCGTGAGCCCTTGAGGGTGTAGCATTCTCCAGGGTGCACCTTCTTAAGGGCCTTGTGCAGAAGGCAGGAGATTTAATGAATAGAAAAAGAAGGCTGATCCCTCGAAGAGTGAGGGTACCAGGAAAGATCGAGACAAAGGTCAATTAAGGCGGCAAAGTAAATTCCCTAGGCCTCGGATACCCAAATACCGTAGGTGTCGGAAGAGAACAAGTCTTGACCAACGGAGGTCGACAGGAAAGATAACTGAAAGAAGCCCGGCACAAATAAGTGGAAGCAATGCCGGACTGCGAGATTGCAATTTCTAATTCACTTTTAGCATTGGAGAAGGACACGGCTTCCTGATTGGCTATTCTGACAAAACTCGTCTGCAGCAAAGGATGTGATTGGTCAGCGTAGTTACAGGATGGAACCTATCAGCGATGTCGTTCCAGGTAAAATAAAAATAAAAATGTAGAACTCCCGCTGTTTTAACTTCGTAATTTCTTGATACCGGTATACGTACATTGTAATGCACCTTGAAAGAGTTGCATGATCATTGTTCCTCGGCCATAAGTGTTTCCATATCTTCTTAAATCAAGAAGAATCATTACCACAATATTTTTCATCGATTAACACCCCCTTGTAGCCTACCATTTGGGTGATTCTACAAATAGGGGACACTGAGTTTATGATTCTAGCAACACAGTTCTATGAACAATGTATCATTGTATATCTTACAAATAGACTAGATTTTAACAATATTTTGAGAATTGAACAATACAACAAAAAATACGCAATTTGTCATTAACATGGATGTCCCTAATCATCACTTCCTATGTGTTTGCAATTGTATTTATTGAAGTATGAGGTTTCTTTTCGTTATGAATGCATACATTTGACTAGCATATAAACCTTAACTTAATGGAACGACATCGCTGATAGATTCCACGCTATATCAACGCTGTCTAATCACATCCTTTGCTTTAGTCGTGTTCTGTCAGGATAGCCAATCAGGAATCCGTATTGCTCACCAATGCTAAAAGTTAACTAGAAATTGCATATCGCTGCCGGACTCGGCTGGTGTCCCAGGATCGCCAATCCGCGGCCAACAAGTTGTGAGCCCCGTGAGGAACAGCAAATATAGACAAGGGCTAAATGACCACGATGTCAAGCCCATCAAACAATCAATCAATCAATCAATCAATCAATCAAACAAATCACTAGTCTACGAATACCCGCGGCGTAGCCATGCGCGTTAAATTACGCACCTGCGTTCCTAAAAGCCGCAGTTGTTAACCTTTAATTAGGTATGTGGCTAAGAGTTACGTAAGTGGTAGGTGGGGAGCTCACAACACCCCAACTAAAACTTGTACTATTCTTTTACAAATGTTAAATAAAGACCAAATTAAATCCCTCCCTATATTATTCTGCTAAGGTCCAATTCCAGTTTTGTACCGAAAATAAGGTCCCATTAACACCAACCTACACATATGGGGTACCTACAGTTTCAGCATAACCCAATGCGTAAGCGAAACGCACTCACTTACTCTTTAAATGCCTCACAATTAAATAAATACCTTAAAACATGTATATTTACAATGAAATAATGAAAGAATGCAACACGGTAACCATGGTAACAGAATCTCACAGGTCCATCTATTTCTGTAAGACCCAATGCAATTCCAATTATTACATTACTGTGAAAGTTTCCAGACGGTTATAAGGTTATCACTGAACAAAATTAAGCTGTAAAATTCGTCAATACATACAGTATAATGCGCTTAAGAGGGTCAAGGGGCACTCTAGAATTTTTTCACGCAATTTTCACGTGTGAGTGTGGTAAGAAAGGTCTTTTTCACCCGACTATAAAGGGTCTCCGAAAACCACATTTAAAGGCCCTTAAATTAACAGTGTCTGTGAAACTAACTTCGCTCTGATATACCTATGAAGGAATGACAAACCCCTAACCACTGCACCAGTAGCTGAATTGATAAAGTCTGATTATTCATACCAAGGATGAATCAGTCATAGCATTCATGATTGAGATTTTGCTAAGTGTACTCTTTACAACCAGAATATTCGCGGGCGAAGCAGCGACGGGTATTGCTAGTCTTTATTACTACCTTAATAATATTATCATAAGATATTTGGCACCACAGTTATACAAATAAATACCTTACTGATTTTGGTTTCGTACTGAATGTAAATTTTTAAGCTCAATATTCTTCATTACTTCCAGACAACTATTTACTAACACAAATAGCCTATGTAAACTGATGCGTTCCTGCACTTCATCTAAAGAAGTACCGGGTGAGTTAGCCGAGGTCGTTGCGGCATGGCTGTTGGCAGTCGCTCACATCCGGGAGGCGAGGAGGTTCGAATCCCCCCGCCGGCAACCTTGAAGATGGTCTTCTGTGGTTTCCCATCTTCCTTCCAGGCAAATGCCGGGGTTGGTCCCTAACTATAGGCCACAGCCGCTACCTTCCAACTCCTAGACCCTCCAATCCAACATTCCTCCCCAACGGTACTTGTAGCTCACCCATTGGGTGTCCGTCTCGAAGCAGCTACAAAAACTGGCGAGCCGAACATGTCCTCGGACACTCCCGGCATTAAAAGCCATACGCTAAAAAAAAAATAAAAAAAAAAAATCTAAAGAAGTATTCATTTCACACACTCCCAACACCACACACAAGAGACACCTCAATTTGCGAAGTAGAAACTAACTAGACACGATGTGTAACGTAACTGGGTATGCGGGGTGCTGACGATACCCCAGCCTATAAATGCTATTGTCGGCAATAATATACACAACTTTAAACAATGCAAATGACGTTATATTAAACTCCAAGCTTATTCAAGAAGGTACTGAGGTCCTCAACAGTGTAGCCAACTTCTGTCAGAAAAAAACAAGCGAATATTACATGTGGGCTGTTTTCAGTACCCCCACATACCCTGGTTAAAAGGGACGTAAATAGTACATTATGCAACGAGCCTATAACGGCAATAATTAAGACACGAGTATGTTTATAAAACGAGGGAAGCGAGTTTTATAATTTCCATACGAGTGTCTTAAATACCATTATAGGCGAGTTGCATACGACTGTTTATGTTCGACGATAATTATAACTATTTTATGTTCGAACATAAATATTCATAAATATCTGTCGAGATTTCGCCAGTTTTATGTAGGCCTACTGAACAGAGCGTATGGGACGCATAGAATACTAGTACCTTGTATTTGACCATGGCCTCCTCGAATACCCTACTATGACACGAGCCACGTAGTGAGATTAAAAATAGGAGGCCGTGGAAGTCAGCGCTGGAGCGATGCTAACCTTTCCTAATTAGTCACACAACTGTTTCTTGAGCTCTGATTGGTGGGAGAAACTGTTTCATAATGAAAAATAGTGTTATAATGACCCTCATTATGATACAATTTTCTGACATATAATATTTACATGTCGACATCGTCCAATATAAACATTATAATTAAATTGCGCACCAGGACGGAGACAGCAAATCCAGGGTTCGGAGGTTCGAATCCCGCCACTGACGACTGCTAACCTGAGTGTGGGTTTTGCGGGGTAGCAGCAACAGCTCTATCACTATCTGTGTTATTAAGTTGTGAAATATTGGCTTAAAAAACCGTGCCAACACTCACTGTTTAAATGATAGCCACTACTGTACACCTGTTTCAAACGAGATGAAGTGACGTCAGTAAGCTTGGAGTGCGTAAAGTACTGTCCAGTACGTGAGAGCGAACAGTGCTAGACTAAATGAAAAGCCCACACACTCACACTCGTGCGTGATGGATGTTATTTTAAAAGACTGCTACATCTCGTACAAGGTAATAAAAACGAGCTTTTTCACCCCTAGCACCACTTTGAATATTATCATGGACAATAAATATCCTTGATTAACATCTAAGCAATAAAATTACACCAGCATTCCCGCCATATGAAGCCACTTAATACAACAACACTTTGTGTCTAAATGATTTCTAACGCTCAAGGGAAGATATCGGGTTGATTGGTTCCTCAGTTTAAGGGCTGCGACAACGAGGTTATTTAGACCCGTGTACTTTGGGTGTGTGTAGAATCTGTCTGATGAATGAATGAGCGTGTGGCCTCCGGAGAGGCCGAGTGCAGGTCTTTATAGTTGACGCCCATGGGCGACCTTCGCGTCGTAATGAGGATGATGTGATGATGAAGACGGCACATACAACCAGTCCGCGAGCAACGGGAATTAACCCCAGGAGATTAAAATCCCTGATGGCTCGGCCAGGAATCGAACCCGGGACACTTAGGGCCAAAGCCTAGCGCGCTAACCATTTAGCCACAGAGCATCTGTCTGATAACCGATGTTAAATGTGATGGCTGTATTAGTGTGTGTTATCTGTTTTTAATTGAATTAAGGACTGAAGAAATTGAATTATCAACTAGTTCCTAGTTTTGTTACCAAACGCCACCGTCAACGACCAACTAGTTCTGAACTTGGTTACCAGATGCCACCGCAGTGGGCTCCTGGCGACGAACGTTGGAACCTAAGAGCGTTTGTCAAATTTATACTATAATTTACTTTCACACAAGTGTAATTAGTGAAAGGTTCTTTATCATGCCATAAATCTATGATATGGGACCGCCGGGTTTACTTCCCGTCCGTAGGAAGGTATACTGAGGGATTTTTAACGCTCTTAAAAAAATCCGACGACTTCGGTCGGGCTTAAACCCGCGATCTAGGGCATTGAAAGCTCAGCATGCTACCAACGAGCCGGAGGCATAATTACAGAAACATGGCGTAATCACAGGGAGAGAGATCTGGACTGTATGGAGTGCAGCCGAGAACCTCCCATTTGAATTTCTGCAGGAGTGCTGCGACTGTGTTGGCCGTATGAGGTCGTGCATTGTCGTGGAGCGACCACGGCGGCTGTGGCGTTCACTGTCACTCGGCGGTCCTGGGTAAAGAGTGCATCAACCAGCTGGACGTTGTCATCGGCCATGCAGGGGGCTGCCCCAGACCGGGCATCATCGGCTAACGACACCCGCCCTTCCCTGAAGCGCTTGTGCCTTGCCTTGACCCTTGCAAGGGACATGCAGTGTTCGCCGTACACTTGTGACATTCGGCGATGAATGTCCGTTCCCCCTACTCCTTCCGCTGTGAGAAACCAAACAACACCTCTTTGCTCTTCGGTTGACGCCTCCATGTCACTGTTTGCAGGCAGCATTGGACGATTGATGCATGCTGCTGCTTGTTTTGTATCGTCACGAGACTTGCACGCGTGCCCTCTAGTGACGGGCTGTGACCTTCCACGCTCTGGTCGGAACCACACCTCGTTACACACGCCACGATTATACGATGTCGTCACCGGTTTGCGCATTCCAGCCCCCGGCTCGTTACTTTTTGAACGCACCTTATACATTACTTCGAGCTATCGAAAATACGAGATTTAGAAATACACGAAAATAGGGGTTCTTTTATCATAAACAAAAACCCACCCCAGCTTCGCCCGGTATCTTTAACGCTTTACTCAGCGTAAGCTTAATAGGCGCATGGACGGCAGGTCCCAGACGGAATTCAGAAAAGCCGAGGTGAACAGCGAAACTCCAAACACATATAATCTTCTCTGAAGTCGTAACTCGACACGACTCGACAGTATGATGCTGATCCTTGTCTAAAAGCGTATGGGATGTGATACTGCTTTCCACTTCGGAGGTTCATTCGCGTTTTTTCTTAAATGTTGTAGCATTCTTTGCTTAGGCTGGGATGACAAGTGAAACGGTATTTACTTTGCTCCACGTTGAGCGTACAAATGTAACGTTAATTTAGTGCCCCATGTTGGTAGCGACAAATGTAATGGTTTCGCTAGCCCACACTGTTGGGAGAGAAATGTAACTGTTTACCTTTGCCTAAGCTATGTTGTTTTAATGGGCGCCAAGACCTCAATGCAATGTTGAAATCTAAATTTGTATTTAACAACGTCTAGCTCTGGCAGAACACATTCAAGACTCTATTCACTCAGATCGTGGTATGATTTGATCATTAACCCAACAAACAATTGTATCAGGAGAAGGAATTGGTCTATATCTAATGCTACCTACTGAAAGCAAAGATTGCATTGTAAAAGAAATGAATTTATTATATAAAACAAGTATAGCAAAATTAATAATAATAAGTTTAACATTTAAATTGGAGCGTTGTGATTTGAATATTACCGATAGAAAATTACGTGAAAACGGAGTCTGATAAATTGATTTTACTCTTATTTCCAAGCTATGAAGTTACTGAATTATGAAATATAAAACAAAGAAAAATGAGAGATTGCGTATTTCTGCGTCATTAGCGCTTACCCCTGGAAATTGCCAAAGCATTTCCCTCGTTCTTGATGATGCTGTGTGCTTCCCACAGTCTCCTGGACGTCGTCATCTCCGTCGAAATTTGATGATATTCTGGTAGATTAGATAATTCTATGGTCCGTACATCGGACCCAAACTCTCGTAAAACCGCACTGGTTACGTTTTACAAAAGTTCGTCGCTAACTCCACTGAACATCGGAGCGACACGCACTTGCGACCGTACTCTGCCAGTTCTACACAGATTGTCCCTAACTCCACTGAACATCGGAGCGACTCGCACGCGCATCCATACTCCTCAAGTATTTCACAGATAGTCCTCGTCTCCCGGCGCGTCGAACGATATATTCACCTGTCGGCTCCCCCACTCTTCAGTCCCAACTAGCTTACATCGTCTCCGTCGATTGGCTGAGCACGCCGCCACTTCCCCTCCTCCGGTTCATTACACTCCGCGGGCGAGAGGGAGAAGTCGTTTTCCGTTTCAACAATTCGCCTCTTCTTGACGATGCGACCCAAGATTGCGTCATGCTTCTCGACAGGAATCAGCTTGTATTAGAATTCCCAGTGAGTCATGTCTCTCAAATACCCTAACTGACAAAACTCCGTAAAATTCCGTAATCAGATAATTTTCTATGATATCGTCGTTCGTAATAATTTGCTTGTTAGCGTTTTCTAAGACATAGAAAACCTATCTGTATGCTTATAATTTTTATAAAATGCTCCGAAAATATCTTAATAATAATTATAATAAATTAATAATAATAATAAATTAACATGAAAAATTATCTTGGCTGAACAATTTGCCGCGTAAATAAATATAGAATGGCTTCCTACTGACATATGCCAGTTGCATAAAAAAACCTCGAAAAACACGTTACAATGTGTAATATCTTTCCACTTGGTTGCTGGATATTTTTGTGGGAGTGATTTTGAAAAATGGGACGGAAGTGGATCGGAACGATCGAGGTGGCAGTGGTGGATCGAACGGAAGTGTAAGACGCACTGCCAACTCGATCGATCCAGCCAGCAGTGGTAAGATCCAGCTGGCAGTGGTAAGAGAAACAATGAGCGCGTGGTGTCGGAAATTGATACCATGACGTACTCTCGGCCATGTGGAATGTATATGACATACTGAACGGAGAACGCTCATGCGAACTCTGGTGTCAAGTGATTGAAACAAAGCACATAGTACATGTTCGAAGTCTTCGTATCAGTATTTAAATGGTAAAATGCCTTAATATCACACATTTTAAGTAGTCGGCATTGCCGGTATTATGTTTCTGCACAATGGCTATTCAAATATTAACCCACATAATGGTAATGCAGTCATCAATATAATATAATCGTTGTGGTTATACGAGAATTGAGCAAGCCTTCATGAACTATTACGGAATACATTCTCTTTAATCACAAGAGGGCCTATTCATAGGGCATTTTAAACTCAATTTCACGCAGGAACATTATCGAAACAAGTAAAATATAAATGAAACTTAATTCCGTAATGCTGTATTATTGGTACGTGAAAATAAGTCACCATCTTGTGCACAATATTTGCGTAGTCAAAATAGCCGTGGGGTTAACGCCTATGACTGTGAATCTGGAGATCTCGGGTTCGAATCCCGGTCGGGGTAGATATTTTTGCTACCAGATTATCAAACGATATTTATCATATCAATATGACTCATTTTAACAGAATCCATATGAAATTACGTGTTGGTCTGTGAATGAAGAGGACCTGTTTATAAGGAATTTAAGGTTATGAGTGGTGTCGCGTCTATTAATCTAGTTGATTCATATCGTATTCTTTATTTAGGCTAGTGCTGGTGGAAGCTACAAATCATCTAATAAAATGAGTTCCGTATTATAAACTTCAATATCTGTAAAACACTCCTTTTTACAATAGATTAATATTTGTGCCAAAAATAGTATAAAATACCGGTGTATCAACAATTTCACGTGAGGTTTCTTCTATGTCAATACTTCCATGTCGTCATAAATCTCGTGAAGTCACTTAGGGTCGTTGTGGCTTGGCTATAGACAGAGAACTGTCGACCATGCTGGCATCAGACGTTGGAGGTGTGGCCGAAAACTAGAAAAATAAGGGGCGGAAGACTCACCTGGTATAGATGTTGTGTTGTGTGGAATTATAATAATGGCAATATTGGCAACAGCGAATGTCAAATATTTAAAAAAAACAATTTTTAATATGAAACAACAACAATATCATCTGGTCCTCACTAAAATTTCAGTCAGGAGGCGCAAGTGCTTCGGACCCTGGTTAAACTCCATTTCAGATATTCCCGCTCGCCACTGCCTCGAGGTACTCCACGACGTGACATCCTTCAGAGTTGAAAATTGGATTCTATTTATTTTACGAGAGTAAACAAGCGCATGAAGTCCATGTCAATCTGACAGCGAGCGAGTAGAAACACACACACACATGGTAGGTTTCCATGGACACTGTCAGTAAAAAGTGGCAGCATCACTGTACAGTGTGTTAATGATACCTCATTGAAGGCCGCAGGGAGGTGTGATTGTATTTTCTTTTTTCCCCACATAATGGCAACACACACTCGTCAAGCAATTTCTGCATGCACGCTGTAATGGGGGGAAGGCATAAAAATCAATCAGAGCACCTTCCATCACAGCAGCATTAAACAAATGAGGGGGACGATAATAAGGTGGGACACTAATTATTAGTAATTACCAAGAAAGGCAAACACTCGGTCATGCAAGCAATGAGCCGTAAGTATCTACTGTCGATGTACTGACAAATAAAGACTGAGATCTGAAATACACCCTATCGTAGTTCTTTCACTTTCCTCGCGTCTCTAAAAGTCGCAGTAGTTAATAATAATAATAATAATAATAATAATAATAATAATAATAATAATAATATTTATCTACATGTGAAGAAAATAACGGACATCGTTCTTAAAAGAAGACTCTCCTTTAACACAAATGAGCTCCGGAAGATTGTCCAATCGAATATGTGCCTACTATGAGGGGAAAAAAAACAAAGGGATCTGGTTTACAGAGGTGGAAAAAGACCTTCAAGAACTGGGGATATCACATGAGGACATCTTGAAGAAGAAACTTGGGGAACACCCATATTGAAAACCGGCAAGAAGTGGACCGAAGAACGAAAGGAAGCTCACCGAAGAAGAATGCGCGAACACTGGGCCTATGTGAAAGAACGAGGGAAAAGGCAGTTGAAATAACGTGGTCCATAGACGACCGAAAAAAATAAAATAAAATAATAATAATAATAATAATAATATTAGTTTTACGTAGCCTCCGTGACTTAGGTGGCAGCACGCCGGCCTCTCACCGCTGGTTCCGTGGTTCAAATACCGGTCACTCCATGTGAGAATTGTGCTGGACAAAGCGGAGGCAGACCGGTTTTTCTCCGGAAACTTCGGTTTTCCCTGTCACAAATTTCATTCCAGCAACACTCTCCACTATCATTTCCATTCATCTTTCATTCATTTAATCATTGCCCCCAGGGGAGTGCGACAGGCTTTGGCTGCCGGCACAGTTCATATCCTCGCCGCTAGATGGGGGCTTCATTCATTCCATTCCCTGACCCGGTCGGTCGACTGGAAGCAGGCTGTGGATTTTCATTTTAATTGGTTTTACGTCGCTGTTAACTACTTTGGCTTTTAGAGACGCCGGGGTGCCAGAATTTTATCCGAAGGGGATCTTCAACATGCCAGTAAATCTACTGGCACGGCTCCCTTACATTTGCGCACCCTCCAATGCCAGCTGACTGCGCCAGGATACGAACGTGCAACCTTGGGCCCGCAGTAGTTAAAAGGGATGTAAAACCCATAACAGTATCACTTTCCTCGTTATCCCTCCCTATATTATTCTGCTAAGGTCCCATTAACACCAACCTACACATATGGGGTAGGCTACCTACAGGTTCAGCATAACCCAATGCGTAAGCGAAACGCACTCACTTACTCTTTAAATGCCTCACAATTAAATAAATACCTTAAGACATGTATATTTACAATGAAATAATGAAAGAATGCAACACGGTAACCATGGTAACAGAATCTCACAGGTCCATCTATTTCTGTAAGACGCAATGCAATTCCAATTATTACATTACTGTGAAAGTTTCCAGACGGTTAAAAAGGTTATCACTGAACCAAATTAAGCTGTAAAATTCATCAATACATACAGTTTAACGCGCTTAAGGGGATCAAGGGGCATTCTTGAATTTTCTCACGCAATTTTCACGTGTGATTGTGGTACGAAAGGTCTTTTTCACCCGACTATAAAGGGTCTCCGAAAACCACATTTAAAGGTCCTAAAATTAACAGTGTCTGTGATATTCCCAGAAAACTAACTTCGCTCTGATATACCCATGAAGGAATGACAAACCCCTAACCACTACACCAGTAGCTAAATTGATCAAGTCTGATTATTCATACCAAGGATAAATCAGTCATAGCATTCATGATTGAGATTTTGCTAAGTGTACTCTTTACAACTAGAAAATTCGCGGGCGAAGCCGCGATGGGTAATGCTAGTATATCTGATTAGGGAATGCATGAAACCAAAATAACAAGAGCAAAGTTTGTAGACAAGGCAAATATAAAAGATTAGAAAGTGAGAATGAATATCACTATGTGATAAAATTACAAAGGCTGTTTTTAAGTAAGGGCCGTTTTTTAAAGCCCGTAGTTAGTGCGCACGCCGCAACAAGCGTGCGTCCTACCTCCCGGCATCCTTTGCGAACAAGCAGGCGTCAGTTGCAGCTGTGTAGCTAACCTGTACGCTGATCTGTGCATCTTTACAATGTTCAAGATTATTGAATCGCCCGCCGCGTGTGAGGTACGATCTGTGATAAGTTTTTTGAGTGCAGGAAACATATCGGCTGCAGACATTCATCGTCAGCTTTGTGAGGTGTATGGTGATAATGCAATGACGGAAGGTAAAGTGCGAAAATGGGTACGCGAGTTCAAAAGTGGCCGTGAAAATGTTCATGACGATGAAAGCTCAGGTCTGTGATCACAGATAACTTGGTGACTGCAATTGACACGAAAATTCACGATGACCGAAGATTCATCATAACCACTTTATCAATGGATTTTCCTCAAGTGCGAATTCTTGGTTGTCAGAGCACGCGGCAAACTTTTATGCAGAGGGATTTCAGAACTTAGTTTTTAGGTATGACAAGTGCCTAAATAAACAAGGCAACTATGTAGAAAAATAGAGGAAGGTATGTAAAACCTAAAAATAAATGTGGTTTCAAAATAAAATGTTCGGTTAATAAAAAAAACGGCCCTTACTTAAAAAACAGCCCTCGTACTAAATAGGCAATGGAGGAAGCCAGGTAAATTAGCGAAACTTGTAATGTTATCAGGGGAATGTGGGATAGGAAAGCGACAGACAAGAAATACAATAAAGATGCATGTGAAACAAATATAAGAGTACAGGAGACGGTATCTTAAACTATAAAACTTAGCTAAAGTATAGGATAGCCTCTCAGTATCAATTAAAATAATATTAAGATAGTCGGCCCCATGGTGTTGGGGTAGCGCGCCTGCCTCTCACCCGGAGGCCCGGGTTCGATTCCCGGCTCCGTCAGGGATACTCTCACTACCATATACATCACAATAACAAAGGTTATCAGACAAATAAATAAATAAAACGAACTAATAAATGAATACACAGGAGGAAAGAAAATCAGAAGATGAAAGTGCTGGAAAAGGAGAATACAGAAGACCCCGTGGTACTCAGTAGGCCCAAATGACAATGTAAAATAAAACAAGTAGTTCCGTGAAGAACTATACAGCCTATTTTCATATATCCTTATCATGTTAATTGCCTCTATCAACATACAAAATATCAGTTTGATTGTTGTGATAGATTCGTAGATATTGAGAACCGTATAAATATTTTAGATGGTCGCCAGGTTGGATTTATATTTATGTACCATTACATGAAGATTATTGTGTACGTGTGGTATTCAAACTTCAATCGCATGATTAGGACACAAGAACCAAAAACGAGATTTTAAAATTTCGCACAGCTGCCATCTTGTGGTTATAAAAACTACTGAAATAAGTTAGATGCCAGTTCATTTACATTTGTATAAGCATTTAACGTGCAACGTTTTACTGCACTCGGATGGTTAAATCACACGAAACGTCCATTTAAATATTTATACTTCGCGTCGCCGCCATGTTGGATTTGTGCTCACCAGGTTACTGAAAGTCATATAGGTGAACTTACGCTCATAGCCTCTATGAACATCGATCGCATGATTACGACACAAGAAATAAAAACTTAATTTTAAAATTCGGCACAGCCGCCATCTTGAGGTTATGTAAACAATTGAACTAAATTAGATGCCAGTGCATTATAGTATGTATAATCATTTACTATACCACATTTCACTGCGCTCAGATGGTTAAATCACGAGAAAAGTCCATTAAAATGTTTCAACTTCGCTTGGCCGCCATATTCGTTTTGTACTTTACAGGTTTTTGAAAGTAACGTAGATAAACTTGTAGCAGTGCCCTTTATCACCGTACAAAATTTCAGGGTATTATCATAAATAGTTTCGGACATATTGAATGCCAGTGAAATATTTCGCACAGCCACCATTTTGAGGTTATGTAAACAATTGAACTAAATTAGACCCCAGTGCATTACAATGTGTGTAAACATGTGCTGCACCATGTTTCATTATGTTTGGATGGTTAAATCGCGAGAAAAGTCTATTTAAAAGTCTCAACTTCGCTTGGCCGCCATGTTGGTTTTGTAGTTACCAGGTTTTTGAAAGTCTCATAGGTGAACTTCTAGTAGTTTCCTTTATAACCGTTCAAACCGTCAGGGTGATATCGGTAATAGTTTCGGAGATACTGAATGCTGGTGAAATATTTCGCACAGCCGCCATGTTGGATTGTTGAGAGACAATAAAATTTGAAGGGCACGGTCGGGGTCGGCCAGAATGGTGCTATGATCTTACCGAGTTTCATTGAAATCGCTCCAGCCGTTTAGAATTTATTAGGGACACACACACTCACCATCACACACACACGCACACAGAGAGACACTGAGAAAAGGTGATCTCATAAGCCTATTTTTTCATAAAATGAAAATGGCTAAAAATATATACACAAACTCAAATACACGGGGCTAAATGACCTCGATGTCCAAGCCCCTAAAATGAAACAACAACAACAATACAATTTCTTGGCAGAGCCTGGATTCGAGTCCCGACCTCAGGATTGATAGTCCAGAATGCTAGTCACTACACCATGAGTATGACGCATGAGGCATCATCGCTATTGTCATCACATGATCAACCTAGCCCCCCCTGTAGCTGATCTCTCGAGGCAGCAGGTTGCAGATTAGGCCATGCAGATGCACATGTATTGACAATATTCTCTAGAGATCTGGGGTTAATATCCCGGGAGAATCCCCAGAGCGATGCAATGAGCTACCCTCCACTCTGGGAATCGGGCAGCCTCAGTTCCACAAGACCACGGGCGCGATTGGAATGCTGAGGGCTTTGGGCCCCAAAATTAGATTCTCCGGCTTTCAATGCCGGAGGCTTCGAGCCCCACATGAGTCGCACATATTGTAGATTTAAGTATTGGAATAGTACATTAAGCAACGAGCCTATAATGGCATTAATTAAGACACGAGTATGTTTATAGAACGAGCGTATGCGAGTTTTATAATTTCCATACGATTGTCTTAGTTACCATTATATGCGAGTTGCATACGACTGTTTATGTTAGACGATAATTATTAGAACTATTTTATGTTCGAACATACATATACATATTCATACATATTCATAAATATCTGTCGAGATTTCGCCAGTTTTATGTACTGAACAGAGCGCATGGGACGCAGATAATACCTTGTATTTGACCATGGCCTCCTCGATTACCCCACTATGACACCAGGCCACACAGTGAAATTTAAATTAGAAGGCCTTGGAACTCAGCGCAGGTGCGATGCTATCCTTACCTAATTGGTCAAACAACTGTTTCTTAGGCTCTGATTGGTGGGAGATTCTGTCCCATAATGAGTCTCATTATAGTACCGTTTTCTGACATATAATATTTACATTTCGACATCGTCGAACATAATAGTACATTATGCAACGAGCCTATAATGGCAATAATTAAGACACGAGTGTCTTTATAAAACGAGCTTTAGCGAGTTTTATAATTTCCATACGAGTGTCTTAATTACCATTATAGGCGAGTTGCATACGACTGTTTATGTTCGACGATAATTATAACTTTATTACATGTTTTAACATAAATATTCATAAATATCTGTTCAGTAACTAGAATGTTGTGCTCGGGTGGTGCGCTAGGTAGCACATCTCCCTGTTCCAAGCTCTCTGGCCGGCCGACGCATGCGCTCTAAGTGCTTCAATGCCAGATGTGCAGATCGTGAACCAGTATTCAGCAAAACTGTCACCGTAGTCGTTTGAAATCAACGCGCCGAGTAGAAATTGGATTTAGGTATATTAAGGTACAGTGCTATTTCTTGTCTCATATTCACCAGTTTATTTACGTGAACATTTGGACGGTGCACTTTCGGTAATTTATATAGACATGTTGGATTTTGAGAGCATGCGCGAAGGTATCCTTGTCTAATTGGTCAAAAAATTTGTTTCTTGAGCTGTGATTGGTGGGAGTAACTGTTTCATAATGAATAATAGTGTTATAATGACCATCATTATGATACAGTTTTCAGACACATAATAGTCAGGGTCGAACATAAAACCATTTATGAAAGCTTTTGTCTTGACCGTGGCTCTGTTGATGCAGCAGAAGAAATGATTAGAATGTGGTGTTACAGGAGAATGATGAATATTAGGAGCGTAGAGAGTGCAACAAATGAAGATGATGATGATGATAATTGTTGTTTTAAGGGGCCTAACATCAAGGTTATCGGCCCCAACAAATGAAGAGATAATAAGACGAGTGCGATAGAAGAGATGTTTCTGGTGAGTGCTAATGAAGAGAAGGTTATAGGTTGGTAGGGCACATACTACGGTAACCAGGAATAGTAAACTTAGTTGTGGTAGGGACGGTCGAGAACAAGAACTGTAGGTTAGAATATGATATATACAGTGCCGGTTTAACGTAAAATGAGGCCCAATTCCCTCAGATTTTTGGTACCCCCCTTTTTTTCAAATGATTTTTATATCTTAGCACCTGTACATTTAATAAAGTAAATACAAGAGTTTTTTTTCTCAAGATGAATAATACACTTTTTAATAAATCATACATAGGCCTACATACATACATTTCAATTGAAACGATCATCGTTATTTGAAAACATTTCAGATGATTTGATGAACAATTTAACAAATCATACTATTTTTATGGCATGTTAAAGAACCTTCCACTAATTGCACCTGTGTGAAGCTAAATTTGATAGGTTATTGTAAACAACGCTCTTAGGTTTCTAAGTTCGTTGCCAAGAGCCGACTGCGGTGGCGTCTAGCAGCTGAGTTGTGAACTTAGCCTAGTAGTCGTTGACGGTGGCGCTTGGCGGCAAAAGTAGGAACTATTTGAAAAATTCTAAGTTGCAGTACTTAAATTAAAATGACAGATAACACACACTAATACAGTCATCACAATTAACACCGGTTATCAGACAGATTCTACACACACCCAAAGTACACGGGGCTACATGACCGCGTTGTCGCAGCCCCTAAACTTAAGAACCAACCAATCAACCATACTATTTTTATCCTACTTTTCACATTTTGCAAAAATGAGGAAAAAGTAGACTTATGAGATCGGGCAAATGTGTGTCTGTCTGTCTGTCTGTCTGTCTGTCCTTCTGTCTGTCTGTCTGGCTGGCTGTGTGTGTGTCCTCCCCCCCCCCCTATCAACTCCTAAACGGCTGCAGCAATCGAAACAAAATTTGGTAGGAGTAAAGATCTATACCTGAATATCTCACGGCCATATTTGAAAATGATGTCAGTGCTACCAACTGCTGAAAAATCGCAATTGAAATTTGAGCTCCATGTTGGATATCTTGGAAGGTATGAATGGGAGCTATTTCAAAATTGGCACACGTATGAACAATAATATTGCAGTTTAATTTCCAGGAGGCCATACATGGCAGTGTTGCCAAAATGATTATAAGCCTGCTGATAGAACCAAATTTTAAATGCATATACCTTCTACACTATCAATTGGATTTCAACCAAATTTCGTATGAGCCATGTGTACATAAGCAAATATGACTGAGCGTATTCTTAAGAGCCACCAGGGCTGCCAACTGTTAATAAATGCTCTCAATTATTTTTATCCAAATACCCATATATCAGAAAGTATGCAAGCCGACAGCTTTAAACTATGCACACGTATAGTACCTGACATTCTAGATTACTTTGGAGTAACTAATATACGTCAGTGCTGCCAACATGATTCTAAGCCTGCCGATAGGTTCAATTTTAAAATGCATATAACTTCCATACTAACTAGTGGATTTCATTCAAAATTGACACAACAATAGATCATATTATTTCAGATTATTTCTGACCAATACATGTATGTCATTGTTGCGAACATGATTTTATGCGCGCTTTTAGATCCCAAGTTTAACTGCAAGTAACGTTCATGCTATCAATTGGACTTCAACCAAATTTTGTATTCTGTACCTTAAGAGATGGAACTAAGAATATATTCAGTCACCAGGGCTGCCAACTGTAGTTCTCTATTAGGCTACATTCCGTCAGGTATACTGTGCCCAACTCTAGGAATGGGTATTCCAAGATTCAGACACCTAGATATCAAGGGAAAGGCTACAGCCGCTTTTGAAAGTTGAGATATTTGAATATCGCGCTCCATTGCTTCTAGAAGCAATTGGAAAGAATATACCGCTAAGAGCATGTCAAGTGACGTAGCGAGTAATAGCAGAGGTCGAGGCTATTTATTGATTAAATAGTTAACCATGGAGTAGAGACTTGAGACTTGGATCAGATTACTGGCACGGCCAAATGAAAGATAATGCACTTAGTATCAAGTAAATTGGACCAGGGATACCAGAGATATGAGGATTTCCAGATTTCAGCTGATTCAGCGTGACCCTGACCGTTTTGAATAAAAGCCGGCCGGCTCAGGAACTTAGTAAGTTTCCGGCAGGGAGAATCACTAAGGTGATTGATATTTTTCTACAGACACTGGTGAAATATTTTTATTTCTACATGGACATATGCTAGACTTTGTCTAGAATAGTACTTTGTCACAGTCCAGTAATAACCTAATACTTGGATATTTTAGTCCAATTCAGTCAGTTTCATATTTGTAACTTAATAACCACTCCGATCTTTCAGTATATTGAAGGCCAGTCTATCACGGTGTTGTTCATTAGCCAACGCAGGGAAACTACATGTTGCTTCGCGCATGGTAGATGGTGTAAAGCCATTCCCAGGGAACGATCTTCAGAACAGCCGTTGATTGTTTAGACTGTCAGTGTTTTCTTGTACTGAAACGATTACCGTGAGTTATGTTACAACTGACATATTTAAGAATAGATCATTTAGATCTGACCCCATTTAAGCAAACTGTTATGGAGTTAACAGAAGCCAATATTAAAATGGATCAACAGTTACTTCAAACGTCAAGAGATATTACCACTATGTCTTGTTAGACAGATTGTGGGTATATAATGGCGGCCGATACAAGGATTATACGTGCTTGTCCGATAGGGCATGTCTATGGATAAATCTGGTACAGACCAGGTTCACTACGCTTCAAGACCATCAAGAAATGTAAGCTACATTTTGACTTTATATTATGCCTAGCTAATTGGAACAAACTATTTTTCTGCAGATGACCAACACATTTTTTTTTCTTCGTATTTAAATCTTGCAATGATTTACGCAAGACATATTAGAGTTATTCTGAGTATTTTCAGCACTCAGAACAGTTTAGGATCGATGACCGAGCATATCGAGCATTTATTTGAATATTTCATATTTTTGGGAAGTCACGGGAAACCGTCGATGTAACTGTAAAAGTTAAATTTTTTTTTGTTGAGGAATGGATATTTTTTTTCCATATTCGAAGGTTCGAACATGTGGATTCTCACATAATGAGATGATAATTAAATATATTTAAAATAATATAACTAATAACAATAATCCACTAATAATAATAATAATAATGATTTTCATAACTTTTCTAAATAATTTTTGGATCTTATATTTTCTAATAATCATATGTATTGAGAGAGAGCCTATGAAGTAGTTTAATCATTGCAATGAGCAAAGTATATTTTTCAGATACCACGGAGAGGCATGAAACGGGAAGCAATTGATAATTGTATCAAATAGGATATTTTTGTATTTATATAAAATCATGACGTAAATACACTCGAAAGTGAAATAAAGAGGATCATAAGTATGGTAACTTCACGGGTTGAACTGAATGGTAAAATAAAATAAACTTGTCAGTTTATTATTAATCTTCCAGTGTTGATAACAAGCAGAGGCTTGATTTATTGTATAAATTTTGGGAAGAAAATTTATGTGTGGAGTAGTTGAAATGCCATTCCCAGGTGCGCATGTTTAAGTCGCAGGAATGAGGAGGCTTTTTCGAGCATCAATCAAATAGCAGGTTCGATGGCTCAGGTTTATAGGAGTATTGGAACTACACATTTCGTCGTATGAATGACCCGAAGGTTATTTCTTAGAAACCATCAGTTCTTATTTCAACCTTGTTTACGGATTCCATTTAGACTTTGATTTTGCTAGAACCCGGATTTGTCATGATAGTATTTTATTCTTCTTCAGAGGAAGACCTTTGCCGTTGTTGTTGGAATATTGTGTTCTTACACAAATAATAGAATGGGCCACTGCCAATTAAAAATAATTCTTTAACCACGAATAATTTGAAGGATGTTTTCAATCCTAGTGCCATGAACTAAATGAATTTATTATGAAGCTACAATTCATATTTCCGCATTCTGTCGAAGAATTGCAAGTTGTGAAAGTTGCTAAAATGGCCATGAATATAAATATTTTTCTTAATAATGTTCCCAAGTGGAAAATCAAATAGTTGAATGGTCCAACAATTTATTGATCAAGTTGATGATTCAGAAATCATATATTTTGTTAGGAACTTGAAGTTCATAATCGAGTCACTTCTCGAAATGTTTAATGTCAGAAGAACAATTAATTTTGTTGTGCTTCGCACAGTTCTTCGATGCTATGCTCATGGTCAAATACTTTTCAGATGTTATTAATATGTGTAAATAATTTGTGTTGATTCAGAAATAATAATATTTTTTGACAATATATTTTTTGAAACTGGAAAAATAAATGAAAGTTAAAAATTCTATGAACATTTATTCTACGAGTGTTAATATTATGTAAAAATTCAAACAGTGAACTACGATATTTCCAGTAGAGACAATTAAATTTGAACTGGATTTAATCATGAATGAATATAATTTTGGAACACAGTCTACAGGACTAATAATCAGACTTATGTTTCCAAAAATAACTGTCAAATTGTAACGTGTTTTTCGAGGGTTTTTTATGCAACTGGCATAAGTCAGTAGGAAGCCATTCTATATTTATTTACGCGGCAAATTGTTCAGCCAAGATAATTTTTCATGTTAATTTATTATTATTATTAATTTATTATAATTATTATTAAGATATTTTCGGAGCATTTTATAAAAATTATAAGCATACAGATAGGTTTTCTATGTCTTAGAAAACGCTAACAAGCAAATTATTACGAACGACGATATCATAGAAAATTATCTGATTACGGAATTTTACGGAGTTTTGTCAGTTAGGGTATTTGAGAGACATGACTCACTGGGAATTCTAATACAAGCTGATTCCTGTCGAGAAGCATGACGCAATCCTGGGTCGCAAGGTCTAGAAGAGGCGAATTGTTGAAACGGAAAACGACTTCTCCCTCTCGCCCGCGGAGTGTAATGAACCCTAGGAGGGGAAGTGGCGGCGTGCTCAGCCAATCAGCGGAGACAGCGTAAGCTAGGAGACTGCTCCGGAGGGGGGGAGCCGACAGGTGAATATATCGTTCGGCACGCCGTGAGACGAGGACTATCTGTGAAATACTTGCGGAGTATGGTTATACGCGGGGGACGCTCCGATGTTCCGTGGAACGGACAATCTGTGTAGAACTTGCAGTGTACGGTCGCAAGTGCGTGTCGCTCCGATGTTCAGTGGAGTTAGCGACGAACTTTTGTAAAACGTAACCAGTGCGGTTTTACGAGAGTTTGGGTCCGATGTACGGACCATAGAATTATCTAATCTACCAGAATATCAACATATAACGAAGAAGATGGCGACGTCCAGGAGACTGTGGGAAGCATACAGCATCATCAAGAACGAGGGAAATGCTTTGGCAATTTCCAGGGGTAAGCGCTAATGACGCAGAAATACGCAATCTCTCATTTTTCTTTGTTTTATATTTCATAATTCAGTAACTTCATAGCTTGGAAATAAGAGTAAAATCAATTTATCAGACTCCGTTTTCACGTAATTTTCTATCGGTAATATTCAAATCACAACGCTCCAATTTAAATGTTAAACTTATTATTATTAATTTTGCTATACTTGTTTTATATAATAAATTCATTTCTTTTACAATGCAATCTTTGCTTTCAGTAGGTAGCATTAGATATAGACCAATTCCTTCTCCTGATACAATTGTTTGTTGGGTTAATGATCAAATCATACCACGATCTGAGTGAATAGAGTCTTGAATGTGTTCTGCCAGAGCTAGACGTTGTTAAATACAAATTTAGATTGCAACATTGCATTGAGGTCTTGGCGCCCATTAAAACAACATAGCTTAGGCAAAGGTAAACAGTTACATTTCTCACCCAACAGTGTGGGTTAGCTAAACCATTACATTTGTCGCTCAACGTGAGGGCGAAAGAAACCATTACATTTGTCGCTACCAACATGGGGCACTAACTAATTAATGTTACATTTGACGCCGACAACTTGGGGCTGAAAACCTAATAACATTTGTGGAAGGAGAAGGGTATATATTTCTGTGCCTGTATTTTGGGGGTTATTTGTCTGTATCAGTGTATATCATTATGGGGGATGAGAAAGAAAGACAGATGAGGTTACGTAGTGGTCATCAACGGGAGAATGATGATACGAGCAGTATGTCGAGTGATGGTAGTACCGGGGTAGCGGAGGTAAATCCCGATACTGAAACAGGGAGTGTAGGGGGTCAACCAGAATTAAAAACTTTACTTCTCGAGTTCATGTATCAGAACAAAGTTAGTAGTGATGCCTTAAATGCAAAATTAGAACAAAACAGTAGGGAAAATAAAGAAAGTACAGATGCCTTAAATGCTAAATTAGAACAAAACAACGCAAAACTGGAACAAAACAACGCTAAATTAGAACAAAACAGTAAGGAAAATAGAGAGAGTACTGAAACTTTAAATGCTAAATTAGAACAAAACAGTAGGGAAATGAGTGAAAAATTCGAACTGATTAGAGGCGAGATCAGGGGTGTGATGGAAGAAAAGGCTAAAGAGATTATTGCAGATGTAGACAGAAAATTAGGAAAAGTACAGGAGGAGTTGGAAATTAGAATCAGTACACAGGCTGAACATTTAAAAGAACTAGTGCAACTGGAAACACAGCAGGTCAAAAAGCAATTGGGGGAAGAAATTGACAAAATTCAGGTAGCTACTAAAGAGGTTAAGGAACAGCTGGGGGGTAGAATTGAGAAAGTCCACTCGCAAATAGTTGCAGAAGTAAATGATTTAAGAGAGAGTAATAGAGAGAGCATTAGCAAGATTGAAGAGAAACAAGCAAAGCTATATGATAAAGTAGAAGAATCAGAAGGAAACATTAAAATAACAGTAAACAGTATTGAGAGGAAGGCTGAGGAGAAAATCGCAGAATTAGAATTAAAATTAAAAGCTAGGATCAGGCAAGAAAATAGTCAGAATAGGCCAGTTTTTGTGAATAGCACACACAGGGAGGTAGAACTGGGTAAGTTCAGCAATCGACAGGGGTGCCCAATGGAGTTCATGAACACTATAGAAAATAAATTCGGGGAGAGGTTGGAAAATGGTAGTATTGAGTGGTGCCAGGTAGTTGAAATTTTAGAACAAGTGTTTGTGGGGGAAACGAGGAATTGGTTTGCTGTCTACAGAGACAAGTTTACTGACATCAATGATTTTAAAATGAAATTCTGTGAAAAGTTCTGGAATGAGGTTATTCTGTCGCAGCATCGTGAGGGAGTAGTGTGTGGTAAATATAACCCTAAAGGAAGCTCCACCATGACCGAATACTTTTTAGGGCAGGTATTAGTGTGTAAATATCTGGATGGCTTGAAGGAGGAAAGTGATGTGGTAAGGTTGCTACTTAGGCACTTTCCCTATAGGATCAAGGAGGCTGCTTGTATCCAGAATGTAAAGACTATATCACAAGTAGAAAATTTGTTAAGCACATTTGATGCACTAGGGAGAGGGGGTTATGAGGACAATTTCAACCGGAACCAGGGTAATAATAATAATAGACCTAATGAAGCCAGGCATCAAGAAGTTCAAGGGAACGGTGGCGAAGGGGCCAACGCTCAAAATAGAAATAATAATAATCAGCTATATCAGAACAGAGGAAATGGCTATGGTAATCAGTATCAAGGGAGGAACAATGATTACAGGGGAAATCAAGGGAGAAACAATGATTTCAGGGGAAATCAAGGGAGAAATTATAATGACAATAATTACAACCAGAATAGGGGTCAAGGAAGAGGACAGCCTAGTGGTAGTAATATACAGCCAAACAATGACAACACAGCCCAGAACAACCAGACCAGTTTAGTAGTTAGTAGTACTACGGCCAGCTGTAGCGGTTCTTTAAACGCGAACCAGGCTGCGAAGTAAGGTCAGAATCTCAGTCTGTAGCATGCCCTGTCCATACAATTATACAGGAACCCTATGACCTAAATGTAAGAAATGAATTATTACATGAACTAAATGATGAAGGTATTATTCAGGAAGTGGTTAGTAAGAGCCCCATAGTTAAATTTAACGTGTCCGAGGCGTACACAGATGTTTTAATTGATAGTGGTTGTATGAAGAGTTGCATAAGTAGTGCATTTTATGATAAAATGAAAGGAACTGGAGTAAATTTTGAGGAGATGCCAATTAAAAGCACTTTTGTTATCACAGCTGTTGGGAAGAGGTCTAAAGTAATTTCTAAGCAAGTTTTAGTAGACATTAAAATTAATAATCATGTAGAGAAGCAGATTTGTCTTGTAATTCCAAATTTAGTATTCAGTGTTATCTTGGGTTCAGAGTGGCTAAGTAGAGTGTCGGGTAACTTATGTTATGATGTAGGGAGTTTGAAATTTAAATGGGGAGATTCTGAAGTAGAAGTAGCGTTCAATGACCAAATTCAGAGAAGTAGTGTTGTAGGTGTGATTTGTACTTTAAATGAGATATCGCCAGCCGTAGAGCGGGGTTCTCCATGTTTTGTGGGCAGTGTGATTACGAACGGAAGTCTAGAGGACTCGTTACGTGAAGCTGCATTTCAGGGAAATATAGAGGATGAACAGTGTGTTCGGCTCTATGATGTGTTATGGTGTAATAGGAGAGTTTTTGAGGATCGCATTGGTATGGCCAATTGCTATACACATTCATTGAACGTTATTGATAGGTCAGTATTCACAGGACATAGATATCCTGTACCTTTCGCTTATCAGAGTGCAGTTGAGGCACAAATTAATCAGATGCTTGAAGATGGGATTATTGAGCACTCTAACAGTCCGTATGTTAATTCTTTGATAACGGTACCCAAGACCGACGGCACTGTTCGTATTTGTTTAGACGCTCGTTTGGTTAACAGTAGAATTAGTTCAGATCAGCTGAAATCTATGTCAATAGAGGAATTAATGCAAACATTTGAGGGGAAGAAGTATTTCACTTGTGTAGATTTGAGTTCCAGTTTTTGGCAAGTGCCACTTATGTACGAAGATAGACCATTTACAGCTTTTAGTCATAAATATAACCTTTATCAATTTTGTAGAACACCTTATGGGTTAAAGAGTAGTTCAGCAGCTTTAATTAGGGCTTTAAACATCGCATTAGGGGATGACACAGGAGAGTTTGTAACCATTTACATAGATGATATGGTAATTAGTTCACGCAGTTTTGAGGAGCATCTACTTCATTTAGATATAGTTTTTCAGAAATTAGATCAGGCAGGGTTCACTTTGAAGCTGTCTAAGTCGTCATTCTGTCAGTCAGAAGTGACATTTTTAGGTCATAGAGTGTCGAGTAGAGGTGTGACACCAGAGGAAAGTAGGGTTAGCATGTGTGGACAGTAGCAACAGGGCATCGTTACAGACACTGAGAAATATGGTAGTAGAGCAACGTGATGACGTTCATTTAAAGGGAGCCACTTGCAAGGTTGGAAGCAGGTGACGCAGAAACATTTATAGTTTCCAAACGTATTGGGAAAACAGCATATGTGCTGGAGAATAGTGAGGGAAACAGATTATACGGGACGTATAATATACATAGTCTACGAAAATATGTGTCATAAAGTGAGTGTGTTTAGCTGGCGAGCCAGCCTATCAAATGAGTAAGTGTGGTATCTGGTGCGTGGAAGATCTGGTCTTAAGGCAGGCGTATCGGAAGTCACACAGGGGGGTAGTATGTAAGTAAATGAGAGTTTTTAAGGTACAGGGAAATATGACGGGATTGTCGGATGCTGTTGAGCACTAAATTGTCTCGATGCACCAAGGCCATTTTGGCAGCGCTGATGGGTTCCCATTTATCTCCAAGAGATGGGGGAGCGCTTGTATAGGGCTTGTTAGCTTAAGGCGTCCACGAGATAAAAGATGGGCCATCAGAATGCGAGACAGTCCTTCATGAAACTCATACATATCAGCACACGTGATTTCTGTTTACGGCCTCGCCATGTAAGATTTGTAAGTGTGTAATTTAAGGTAATTTGTACAAAGGTATTATTTGTGTCAGGAGAAATGGTCTGTGTTGAGAACTAGTATTAAGTAGAATATGGTCTACGGGAACTTAAGAAGACAGGGCGATTACGGCACAGAAATATTTGGTGTTATATGTAATGCGCATTTACTGTTTTTTTTTTCAGAAGTCAATATTAATTTAATCTACATCAAAGAGAGATTAAGTATTATGGTCACGAGGCGCTGCCACAATAGTGTGATCGTGTGCTCAGTGATAAGTGAGATTATATTTCACCATAAGGAAGGGACCTCCATTGAAATTAGGAAGTTCAATGATGATATAAATATATCAGAACACCTTCAATGCGTGTGATATGACATCATAAATACATAGTGCTCACACATTAATTATGTCAATTTCTCCAACATAGAGAAATTTGAGAGGCGGAAATATCCGTGGAACACTTCTATATGTAAAACATTGGACTGGTTGCAAAGTGCAATCCATAGTGACAACGAACTTTGACGCAAAGTGCGTGAAGAAAAATTATGAGTGTATATATCTGTAATTTTGGGTGATTTCATTTATGTAATTTGTATTTTGGATGGGGTTTATTAACGTGTCTGGGATAATCGGATAATGGACCGTCGTCACGGTAAATGATCCGATGATCCGAGGCGAATATGTAACGTGTTTTTCGAGGGTTTTTTATGCAACTGGCATAAGTCAGTAGGAAGCCATTCTATATTTATTTACGCGGCAAATTGTTCAGCCAAGATAATTTTTCATGTTAATTTATTATTATTATTAATTTATTATAATTATTATTAAGATATTTTCGGAGCATTTTATAAAAATTATAAGCATACAGATAGGTTTTCTATGTCTTAGAAAACGCTAACAAGCAAATTATTACGAACGACGATATCATAGAAAATTATCTGATTACGGAATTTTACGGAGTTTTGTCAGTTAGGGTATTTGAGAGACATGACTCACTGGGAATTCTAATACAAGCTGATTCCTGTCGAGAAGCATGACGCAATCCTGGGTCGCAAGGTCTAAAAGAGGCGAATTGTTGAAACGGAAAACGACTTCTCCCTCTCGCCCGCGGAGTGTAATGAACCCTAGGAGGGGAAGTGGCGGCGTGCTCAGCCAATCAGCGGAGACAGCGTAAGCTAGGAGACTGCTCCGGAGGGGGGGAGCCGACAGGTGAATATATCGTTCGGCGCGCCGTGAGACGAGGACTATCTGTGAAATACTTGCGGAGTATGGTTATACGCGGGGGACGCTCCGATGTTCCGTGGAACGGACAATCTGTGTAGAACTTGCAGTGTACGGTCGCAAGTGCGTGTCGCTCCGATGTTCAGTGGAGTTAGCGACGAACTTTTGTAAAACGTAACCAGTGCGGTTTTACGAGAGTTTGGGTCCGATGTACGGACCATAGAATTATCTAATCTACCAGAATATCAACATATAACGAAGAAGATGGCGACGTCCAGGAGACTGTGGGAAGCATACAGCATCATCAAGAACGAGGGAAATGCTTTGGCAATTTCCAGGGGTAAGCGCTAATGACGCAGAAATACGCAATCTCTCATTTTTCTTTGTTTTATATTTCATAATTCAGTAACTTCATAGCTTGGAAATAAGAGTAAAATCAATTTATCAGACTCCGTTTTCACGTAATTTTCTATCGGTAATATTCAAATCACAACGCTCCAATTTAAATGTTAAACTTATTATTATTAATTTTGCTATACTTGTTTTATATAATAAATTCATTTCTTTTACAATGCAATCTTTGCTTTCAGTAGGTAGCATTAGATATAGACCAATTCCTTCTCCTGATACAATTGTTTGTTGGGTTAATGATCAAATCATACCACGATCTGAGTGAATAGAGTCTTGAATGTGTTCTGCCAGAGCTAGACGTTGTTAAATACAAATTTAGATTTCAACATTGCATTGAGGTCTTGGCGCCCATTAAAACAACATAGCTTAGGCAAAGGTAAACAGTTACATTTCTCACCCAACAGTGTGGGTTAGCTAAACCATTACATTTGTCGCTCAACGTGAGGGCGAAAGAAACCATTACATTTGTCGCTACCAACATGGGGCACTAACTAATTAATGTTACAAAATGTGTTTGGAAAATTTCTGTATATTATGTAAATAGGAGTGTGGGTCGCCACACGTGAGTGATGCTACTTTGAGCATTTTTGCAGTCAATTTTAAATTCAAAATAAAATGAGATAATTTTACATGATGTGTTATGCCCAGTTGAATCTCCTTCTATCCTTATTGTTGCATTAAGCCAAAAATCAGTAAAGATTTTTTTTTCATTTGATGTCGTTTTTGCGATTAGCTTTAACCCATCTGGCGCCCCGGGATATTTTGACTCTCGTGCTGACTGATTATTGGTAGAATGCATATGTGGTCGTGCGGACTCCGGTCTAAACGGGCACAATACGGTATTTTGAACTAATTAGAAATTTCGATATTACCAAGTTAATTTCCTCATTATTCTAGATAGATCCATATAGATTAATCATTGGCATGAATCTTAAATTTTAAGAAAAGTAGGTTCTTTAGTTCGTCACGGAACTTCTTGTTTACTTCTGTAAAATGTAATAAAAACAAGTAGTTCCGTGAAGAACTATACAGCCTACTTTTCATGCCAATGATTATTCTACAGTATATGAACCTATCTAGAATAATGACGAAATTAAGTTGGATATATCGGAATATCTAATTAGTTCAAAATATACCTGGTATAATGTAGCCTAATAGAGCACTACAGTTGGCAGCCCTGGTGACTGAATATATTCTTAGTTCCACCTCTTAAGGTACAGAATACAAAATTTGGTTGAAGTCCAATGGACGTTACATGCAGTTAGACACTGGATCTATCAGCACGCGTAAAAGCATGTTGCCAACAATACCATGCGTGTGCTGGTCACAAATAATCTGAATTATTATGATATCTTGTTGTGCCAATTTTGGATGAAATCCATTTGTTAGTATAGAAGTTACATGTATTTTAAAATTGGACATATCAGCAGGCATAGAATCATGTTGGCAGCACTGCCTTGTATTATTTACTCCAAATTAATCTAGAATGTCAGGTGCTATACGTGTGCAAAGTATAGAGCTGTTGGCTTGCATACTTTCTGATATATTGATATTAGGGTAAAAAGAATATAGACAGCATTTATTAACAGTTGGCAGCCCTGATTTCTCTTAACAATACTTATAGTCATATCTGTTATGGTACACATATCACATACGAAATTTCGTTGAAATCCAACTGATAGTATAGAGTTACATGTATTTAAAAATTGGTACTATCAGCAGGCTTATAATCATGTTGGTAGAACTGACGTATATAAGTTACTCCAAATTAATCTAAAATGTCAGAATATACGTGTGCATAGTTTAAAGGTGTTGGCTTGCATACTTTCTGATATATTGGTATTTGGATTAATAAAAAATAGAGAGAGCAATTATTAACAGTTGGCAGCCCTGGTGGCTCTTAAGTATACGCTCTGTCATATCTGTGTATGTACTGATATTACATACAAAATTTGGTTGAAATCCAATTGATAGTGTAGAAGTTATATGCATTTAAACATTGGACCTATCAGAAGGCTTAAAATTATTCTGGCAACACTGTCATGGTTGGCCTCCTGGAAATTAAACTAAAATAGTATTATCTACATGTGTGCCAATTTTGGAATAGCTCCCATGCATACCATGCAAGATATCCCACATAGAGCTCAAATTTCTAGTGCGTTTTTTCAGCAGTTGGTAGCACTGACATCATTTTCAAATATGGACGTGAGCTATTCCGGTGCACATCTTTACTCATACTAAATTTGGTATTGATTGCTGCAGCCAGCCAGCCAGACAGACAGACAGACAGACAGACAGACAGACAGACAGACAGACAGACACACATTTTCCCGGATCGATCTCATAAGTCTACTTTTTCCTCATTTTTGCAAAATGTGAAAAGTAGGCTAAAAATACTGTTTTTTCGGTCAATGAAATCTTCTACAATGTCATCAAAATCAATTTCTCGCAGAACATCTGACTCGATATCCATTAAACTTAGCATGTCTAATCGTTCTTGTGACATGATACTTCTTTGCGCACTTTTGATCCGTTTCAATTTTGAAAACGAGCGCTCCGCAGAACAATTCGTTATCATGAGGGTTTGGAAAACGCCAAAAGCAATATCAACGTTCGGGAAAACAAACTTAAGCTGGTCTCGAATAAGAATTTCGTAAAGTTCAGAATGAGTGAACTCAGTTTTTAAGGGACATTGTAATTTAATATAATGCTGAAACTGTCTCTGTTCTGGATAAGTTACAAATGTTCTATATCTTCGGAATAACATTTTGGGGGCCCCAGATAATTGAAGGCCCTAGGCCTGGGCCTAGTCGGTCCTAATGGGTAATCCAGCACAGGTTATATACACTACCTTGGATGTAGGGTAAGGTATGTAGATATGAAACACTTAGTTCAGAATAGAGAGAGAACGCATGTATAAGTTATTTTGGAGAGCATTCGGGATATCTGTAAATATCTTTTTACCACTAGGTTTTGCCTAAATGTAACAGTATGTGTTAATAATAATAGTGATTCATTTAGGGGCTAGCTTGCCACGGTGGGTGAGTGGTTATCCTATCGGTCTACTCACCCCAAGCTTGCAGGTTAGCTCCTGGCCGTAGTAAGTGTTTTTTTTTTGAAAGGCGGCAAAAATTACGACACACATGTCATACGATGTTGGCATATCGAAAAACCCATTTGAATTCAGTAGGCCGTGTTCATAATGGCAAAATTAATCTCGGGATTTTCCACCAACACAAAGTTTCCATTTCTCTACTAGAAAGCGCTATAGTGTCAAGGAGCCTCCTTGACTTTCATAGTACTTCAAGGAACAACAAAATTCGACATGCAAGCTACCCTCTGGGTGTCCAATAACAAATTTTTCACCCGGCACCCGAGGTCATACGATATTATTATTATTATTATTATTATTATTATTATTATTATTATTATTATTATTTAGCGGCTTTGCTTTGCTCAATCTCCAATTTGTTTGTTAGAGTAGATTGGTAGGGCTACCACACACTCGAGGCGTAAATACTTTTGTAGCCAATACTTTGGCATGAATAGACTAATGCTACCCTTCATGTTTCTCATAACGAATCAACAACAACTTAACCAATGCGGCTGTAGAGGTGGAAGATGATGATGATAATTGTTGTTTTAAGGAGCCTAACATCTAGGTTATCGGCCCCTAATGGTTTGGGTGATAGTGATAATGATGATGTAATGTAAACCATAACTAAAACTTACTACACACCTACATACTAGAGGAAGAAATGGAAAACAACAGAACAGTAAGGTAAATAACCGACAGGATAAGAAGAAATGCCCTCAACCCTCAAGAATTGGGGGACTTAGAAGGAAGGAGAGCCATGAACGGCAGGTAAGAAAGGGAAAGAGGAGAGGGCCTGCCCCAAAGTCAGTGGAAAAAGGGGGAAAACCGGACTCAGGTAAGGAAACCCTCGGGATTGCCAACTCTCGAACTCACCAGCCATGAGCCATTGAGGGTGTAGCATTATCCAGGGTGCACCAGAAGTGGTGGGGCTACATACACCCTGCCTCCTGGAGGGCCTTCACAGAAGGCAGGAGATATCATGAAAAGAAAAAGAAGGCTGACCCCTCTAAGAATGAGAGTATCAGGAAAGATGAGACAAGGGCCAATTAAGGAGGGAAAGTGGAAGACTCTCTAGGCCACGGATACAATAATACTATCGGTGTCGGAAGAGAACAAATGTTGACCAAGAGCGGGCAATAGGAAAGAAAACGGAGAGTAGTCTGGCACAAGTAAGTGGAATCAATGCCGGACTCAGCTGGTGTCCCATGGTCGCCAACCCAGTCCCATTTGATGTGAGCTCCTGGGGGACGGGCGAGGAGAGAGACGGAGGAAAAACAATCAAAGGAATGGGATAACAGATGAATATAATAGTCCATAATTTCTGCACTTTGATCTAATTTGATTTCTCGACACAATGTGGTGTTTTATTGTTATTTACTCAGCCGAGAAGCACCATGCCTGTGTTTGACAGTGTACATACAGCCAGAGGTACAATGCACACATCGATCGCGCACGATGGCTTCCTACCACCAGCATTTTTTAAAACTCGTTGTGGGCTGTTACTTTTTTTTTTTTAATATCAAGCTTCATACAGGTCTTTGGCAATTAATTCGGCAGGCTAAGCTCGTAAACCTACGATATTTGTTTTTACAAACTAAACGTTATCATCAAATACCCATGCACAAATTATAGGAGTGTCTGTGAGAGAATATATTTTTATATTTCCCCATAAAACTGTGATATGAATCACATTCAATATAGCAGCATTTATTTAATTTATTACCAAAGGAGTTTCATGAAACAAAAATACACAGCCAAATATATGCTTACATTAATAAATTACGGCATATTTGATGTTATATTACGTGATGAATAGGAAAGCAGAGTATATTTTTATTGTTCTGAATTTGCATAATGGGATGATATATTTTTATATACAAATATGTGTGTTTGATATGGCAACTGTATAGAAACCATACAGGCGTATATAAATACCCATACACACACACACACACACACACACACACACACACACACACACACACACACACACACACACACATGCCAAGCATTATAGGCAAAAACGATTTTGTTGAATTCTTTCAAAATAATCTAAATAACTAACAAGAGAAGCGAGAACAATGTGCCATTATTCCCGAACAAACAAATATATCAAACGGAGGATTCAATGAAGTGGCAAAAAAATAATGAATTAACAGCATTATCCCGTTGCGTTGTGGAGAATATTGTGATTGAATAAATTTAATGTGCAAGACTTAATCTGTTTAAGAACAAAACAGGCCCATTTCCAGCTATTCACAGGGAGTCCCGTAATAATTTGAAATTTTATTCTGAAATGAAAGCTGCTGTTATATTTCTTTACCTGCTTCAGTTAGCGCAAAGGAGCAGTGTGGGCATTGGTTGGTTGGTCCCTCAGTTTAGGAGCAGCGACAACGCGGTCATGTAGCCCCGTGTACTTTGGGTGTGTGTAGAATCTGTCTAGAAGTAGAGCCCTGAGCGGATAAACAAAACGTTATCCGCATCGCACCACATCCGCACGACTTTCATCCGCACGTTTGGTCTCCGAATCGACTGGCATTACAATAATATTAGCCTACTTTCGATTTTTGCAAAAAATGAATCAATTCGAACACGGTGAACGCGAATTGAACGAAATTTGGTACAAAGGTAGCACTAGCAAAGGACACCTCAGTGTCATGTTTTATATTGCCGCCATCTTGACCGAAACGTAATGGCGGCCACACAAATGTTCAAAGCTTAAATCAAATTACGATTAACCTAAGCATCCGATCTCTACCAAATTTTGCATCAACATACCTTTATGGAGGGAGCATCCTTTGACCAAACTAATAGGTCATTAGCCTAATATTTGGCGGATGGCGGCCATCTTTGTGTTAAAACCGATTCCCCCTATTACTTCGAACACGGTGAAACCGAATGGAACGAAATTTGGTACAGAGGTAGCACTAGCAAAGGGCACCTCAGTGTCATGTTTTATATCACCGCCATCATGACGGAAACGTAATCGTGGCCACCCAAATGTTAAAAGCTAAAATGTAATTACGACCAACGTAATAATATAGTCTCTACCAAATTTTGCAACAACATATCTTTATGTGGGAAGCATATTCTGACCAAACTGCAAGCTCATCAGGCCAATAGTTTGCAAATAGCGGCCATGTATGTGTGCAAATCCATTCCCCATATCAAATCAAACACGGTGAAACCGAATTGAATGAAATGTTTTACAGAGGTAGCACTAGCAAAGGGCACTTCATATTCATGTTTAATATCCCTATAGCACGCTGTATTTAAACAAGCTACTACAACCAACATTCAATTATACTCCTTGAAAAGGACAAAGAGTTATAACAATACCCATGCATTTAGGAGAAAGTAGGCTATATGTTCTTTACAGAACATCTTGGTTTTAATTAGATAAAGTATTAAAGCAACACCTTTAGACATTTGAGGAGAAAGTCGTTCCCTTAGCGGAGCGGGTAGGGGAAACGGATTGCCACAGTTAAGACGTTCACACTGCATAGTGGGTCAAAATCGAAATCTACGGGGACAAAATTATTTTTACGTTTTAATCCTGAATTTAGAGTGAAAGCAACGTACGGTATATAATTAGTTTACTTCATAATAAACATCAGTTAAGAACTTTTTTAAGCTACGTCTACACATGAAAGAAATTCATATGACTAGGAGTTGGATAGAGCGTTCAGTTATCTCTTCAGAACAATTTTCTACCCCTAATTTACTTTTAATAAAGTCAAAAAGTTCCACTTTAGACATAATCGTCGAACCCAGTGCTTCAAACAGCTGTAAACGTGTGAGAACTGGTTGCGCAGCATCTTCTAAAACGTAAAATAACTAAGTAAGTTGCAAAAAGATGCAAAAAATCTTATAACAGGCACAAACTACAAGACTTTATCTACATTTTAACATTAAGTAGAAAGTGACGCAGAGTGACGCGACATACTAAAAATCTAAGTGAAAATATAATTTTAAAAATAATAGGTAAATATTTTTTAATGCAAATATAGCTAAAATTTCGTAACAATTACGCCCATTAATAACTGAAACACGTTACAAAGATCATACCTTCAGCTGAAAGTTCCATCTTAAAGCATCACACTATCCACAAAGACAACCAAACCACAGCCACTTACATTCACCCTCCAATTCAGACTGCTCGAACAGTGGTGACAGATTTACACTAAGATGCGTTTATATCCCAGAATAGTGAGCGACAATCATATGAGAATGCTGTAGAAGTAATACATTTTGATTTTTTAATTATGAAAATAAATAATTTTGTCCTCCTAGATTTCTATTTTGACCCACTGTGCACTGGTGGGGTTTTATTTGTTGCTATTTACACTCGCGTTTTGCGTTTTAGGCATCAAGGAACACATTTGTATCAAGACGTTCGGATTTATGGGAAACTCACAATTCCGAGACTCGAAATATTGAAACTCTACTACTATATCCTACTGGTCATTTCCATCAAATACCCTCCCGGCTATTAAAAGGATTTTCATGTATACTAAATACAGTAGCTTTTGGTACTCGACCTGTGCCTCCACTATCACCATTACATTGAGAATTACATGTGGTAGAATATATCCCGCGGGATGGCATCTTTCTGTAGGGCAGTCATGGGAGTTAAATTTAAGAAAAGTCAAACGTACAGTTTCTATGATTTATGAAAACTAAGCTATAGAATTTAGATTATCTTCTTCTTACTTTTAAGTGTTTTCATTTATGAATGAAAAAATAGGCTTATGAGATCACCTTTTGTCGTGTGTCTGTCTGTGTGTGCGTGTGTGATGGAGTATGTCCCCCCTAATAACTATTAAACGGCTCGAGCTATTTCAATGAAACTTGGTAAGTTCATAGCATTATTTTGGACGACCCCGACCGTGCCCTTCAACTTTTGTTACGTCTCATCAATCCAACATGGCGGCAGTGCGAAATATTTCACCAGCATTCAATATCTCCGAAACTATTACCGATATCACCCTGGAATATTTTACGGTGACAATGGGAACTACTAGATGTTCACCTATATGACTTTTGAAAACCTGGTAACTACAAAATCAACATGGCGGCCAAGCGAAGTTGCGACTTTAAATAGACGTTTCTCACGATTTAACCAACAAAACGCAATAAAACTTGGTACAGTATATGTTTATACACATTGTAATGCACCGACATCTTACTTCGTTCAATTGATTACATAACCTCAAGATGGCTGCTGTACGAAATATTTCACCGGCATTCTATATCTCTGAAACTATTAGCGGTATCGCCCTGAAATTTTGTACGGAGATAAAGGGCACTACTGGAAGTTCATCTATAAGACTTAGAAAAACCGGTTAACTACAAAACGAATATGGTGGCCAAGCGAAGCCAATTGGCCTGCAGATATTGGGGTGACGCGTGGTCAGCGCGTCGGGTTCCCTCAGCCGTTAATCTTGGTTTTCGTGACCGGGGCACTGTCTCACTGTCAGACAGCTACCCAATTGTCCTCACGAGGCTGAGTGCACCCCGATCCAACCCTCACGTCAGTTTTAAAATCCCTGACGGAGCCGGTGATCGAACCCGGGGCCTCCGGGTGAGAGGCAGGCGCGCTACCCCAACACCACGGGGCCGGCTTTGAGGACATCTGCTGTTGACAATTCTAAATGCGAAGTTCGTGTGTTATTCGGATATATATTCACTCATTCAATTTAAAAATAAAGGAATCTTAAAACAGCATTTATTTAAAACAGTACTAATGAACTACAATTTGAACTATACAAAAAAAATGAGCATCCACTGAAAATAATTCAAGAACAATGAGAGAGTTCTGAAAACAGAATCAGACGACCTGGGGCAAAAAAATCTATCTGCACGTAATTGTATGTAATGAGGGACTTCCATAACAAAACAAGCTGTGACTGAATGGAAAAACAAAATACAAACAACAGTTCCGTAATTGTAAATGTAGAATCATTAATTATATATGGGATACAGTGCAGGGAATATTCCGCCATAAATGTATAGCAATAGGTGTTGTTGCTGCCGGTAGAATATCACTTCAACTTGGTGGGATTCTGTTATTGTAAATGCGGTTGTGGTTATTATCTACGTTATTTTACACTGATTGTGAAGGCAATTTCAAGTTTGATTCTGTGGTTCTGTGTTTGTAGTTTCAATACAATAGCACTTCTGGTTACCAATAGCAGGAGTAGAGTTTATTATTTCGCTTTGTATTTAGAACAAGCAGTTACGAATAACCTATTTTCATATATCCCACTGGTCTTTTCCAGTAAAATTCTCCTGCCTAATACAAGGATTTTCCGTGAAACATCCATATAAATATTTAAATTTCGCACCGCCGCCATGTTAGATTTGTGTTCATCAGGTTATTAAAAAGCTCGTAGGTGAACTTATGTTAATTGCCTCTATCAACATAAAATTTCAGTTTGATTGCTGTTAAAGATTCGGAGATATTGAGAACCGTCTTCATATTTCGGATGATCACCATGTGGAATTGTTCTATATGTAGGCCATAGAATAATATTACATAGATGGTATATTAGCCTTCACGGTCCGTGGATTAAAACTCAGCAATTTTTCTAGGTTTATGCCATGTGTTGTCTGGGATTTCGCCTAGGAACACCAAGCTGGCTCATCAGCGGGCTCCTGGTGTCCGCGCCCGGACCAGCACATGAGTAGCGAACTGCGCTCTACCTCCCTTCTCATGAAGCGTACGTGCGCCTCTTAACTTACCTTACCTTACCTTACCCCGTGGCGCTACAGTCCTTGAAGGTCCACCACACTCCGCCAATCTTCTGTATCCTGCGCTCTCCTCCTCCACGATTTAATTCCAAGATCTCGAAGATCCTTCTCCACATCATCCTGCCATCTCCTTCTTGGTCATCCAGAAACCCGCCTCCCACTTCCCGGTACACTTGTCGGGTCTGCTTGTCTTCATTCATTCTTTCTACATGTCCAATCCACCTAATTACTCATATAAACTGTACACCTCCTTCTTAGATCGTATTCTCCACTCTCCGTTCTCACATACCAGACCATAAATCTTTCTGAGTACTTTCCTCTCCCATCTATTCAAAATATCTTCCCTCCTCTTTGTCAACACTCATGTTTCCCCTCCGTATGTTACTACCGGTCGAATCATTGTCCTCTGTATTACCTTCTTAGACTCTCAGTACCTTTATTGTACCAAAATAGCTTCTATTTCCAGCTCTTATTCTTTCCTTTATTCCCATCTGTAATGATAGATCCCAAATACTTAAAAGATTGGGTCTTCTCAAAAACCTTATTCCCCACTCTTAAATCACTATAGTCTACTTCATCTCTCGTCATTATTAGCCTACTTTCGATTTTTGCAAAAAATGAAAGTAGACTTATGAGATCAACACAGGGCGAAAAAAGTGTGTCTGTCTGTGTGTGTGTATGTGTGTGTGTGAATCTGTGTGTGTGTGTATGTGTGTGTGTGAGTCTCTGTGTGTGTGTGTGTGTGTGTGTGTGTGAGTCTGTGTGTGTGTGTGTGTGTGTGTCTGTGTGTGTGTGTGAGAGTGTGTGTACTCTGAATGTCTGTCCCCCCCCCTATCAATTCGAACACGGTGAATGCGAATTGAACGAAATTTGGTACAAAGGTAGCACTAGCAAAGGACACCTCAGTGTCATGTTTTATATCGCCACCATCTTAACGGAACCGTAATGGCGGCCTCACAAATGTTAAAAGCTTAAATCAAATTACGACTAACCTAATCATCCGATCTCTACCAAATTTTGCACCAACATACCTTTATGGGGGGAGCATCCTTTGACCAAACCAATAGGCCATCAGCGTAACAGTTTGCGGATGACGGCCATCTTTGTGTGAAAATCGATTCCCCCTATTAATTCGAACACGGTGCAACCGAATGGAAGGAAATTTTAGTTCAGAGGTAGTACTAACAAAAGGCACCTCAGTGTCATGTTTTATATCGCCGCCATCTTGACGGAAACGTAATGGCGGCCACGCAAATGTTCAAAGCTTAACTCAAAATACGACTAACCTAATCATCCGATCTCTACCAAATTTTGCAACAACATACCTTTATGGGGGGAGCATCCTTTGACCAAACTAGTAGGTCATCAGCGTAATAGTTTGCGGATGGCGGCCATCTTTGTGTGAAAATCGATTCCCCCCTGTTAATTCGAACACGGTGCAACCGAATGGAACGAAATTTGGTACAGAGGTATTACTAACAAAAGGCACCTCAGTGTCATGTTTTATATCGCCGCCATCTTGACGGAAACGTAATGGCGGCCACACAAATGTTCAAAGCTTAAATCAAATTACGATTAACTTAATCATCCGATCTCTACCAAATTTTGCAACAACATACCTTTATAGAGGAAGCATCCTTTGACCAAATGACTGGGTCATTAGCCTAATAGTTTGCGGATGGCGGCCATCTTTGTGTGAAAATCAATTCCCCCTATTAATTCAAACACGGAGAAACCGAATGGAACGAAATTTGGTACAGAGGTAGCACTAGCAAAGGGCATCTCAGTGTCATGTTTTATATCGCCGCCATATTGACAGAAACGTAATGGCGGCCACACAAATATTCAAAGCTTAAGTTAAATTACGACTAACATAACCATCCGATCTCTACCAAACTTTGCAACAACATTCCTTTATGGAGGGAGCATGCTTTGACCAATCTAATAGGTTATTAGCCTAATAGTTTGCGGATGGCGGCCATCTTTATGTCAAAATTGATTCCCCCTATTAATTCGAACACGGTGGAACCGAATGAACGAAATTTGGTACAGAGGTAGCACTAGCAAAGGGCACCTCAGTGTCATGTTTTATATCGCCGCCATCTTGACAGAAACGTAATGGCGGCCACACAAATGTTCAAAGCTTAAGTTAAATTACGACTAACATAACCATCCGATCTCTACCAAACTTTGCATCATCATTCCTTTATGGAGGGAGCATCCTTTGAGCAATCTAATAGGTCATTCGCCTAATAGTTTGCGGGTGGCGGCCATCTTTATTTCAAAATTGATTCCCCCTATTAATTCGAACACGGTGGAAGCGAATGGAACGAAATTTGGTACAGAGGTAGCACTAGCAAAGGGCACCTCAGTGTCATGTTTTATATCGCCGCCATCTTGACGGAAACGTAATGGCGCCACACAAATGTTCAAAGCTTAAATCAAATTACGATTAGCCTAATCATCCGATCTCTAGCAAATTTAGCAACAACATACCTTTATGGAGGGAGCATCGTTTGACCAAACTAATAGGTCATCAGCCTAATATTTTGCGGATGGCGGCCATATTTGTGTCAAAATCGATTCCCCTTATCAATTCGAACACGGTGAAACTGAATGGAACGAAATTTTGGTACAGAGGTAGCACTAGCAAAGGGCACCTCAGTGTCATGTTTTATATCACCGCAATCTTGACGGAAAGGTAATCGCGGCCACCCAAATGTTAAAAGCTAAAATGTAATTACAACCAACCTAATAATCTAGTCTCTACCAAATTTTGCAACACCATATCTTTATGTGGGAAACGTATTCAGACCAAACTGCAAGACCATCAGCCCAATAGTTTGCAGATGGTGGCCAAGTATGTGTGCAAATCGATTCCCCCTATCAATTCAAACACGGTGAAACCGAATTGAATGAATTTTTTTACAGAGGTAGCACTAGCAAAGGGCACCTCATATTCATGTTTAATATCCCTATAGCACGTTGTATTTCAACAAGCTACTACAACCAACATTCAATCATACTCGTTGAAGAGGACAAAGAGTTATAACAATACCCATGCATTTAGGAGAAAGTAGGCTATATGTTCTTTACTGAACATCTTGTTATATTCTTTGTTTTAGATTTATTCACACACATTACGGCTTCTTTCGATACCATCTCAATTTGGTGATATGCTCTTACTACATCCTGATTAGATCTTCCCATTATTTCTATGTCATCCGCCTAGGCGAAACATTGTATAGCTTGATTATAGAATGTCCCTGCTTCATTTGTATCTCTTCTGACATACTCCCTCATAGTTCCTTTTTGGCTTATTTTGATGTTACGTATCACTCTTGAACTGTGGGAGCTAAAAGCTCAAGCAGCCTTTCACCTCCGTATAAAGGCTTCCAAAAAGATATATTGGCTTTCACGGCCAGTGAATTAAAACTCAGCATTTTTTTTTCAGGTTTATGCTGTGTCTTGTGTGGGGTTTCGCTTAGGAACACCAAGCTGGGTCATCAACTGACGCCAAGACAGCAGTCCGACGATGGTTCCAGTCAGCCGGCTGAATTCTACCGAAAGGGCATCTCAAATTTACTGTAACATATGTCTGAACAATAATTGTGGAGACTATGTGGAAAAATTGTGTAAGTACGGAGAACAGTGCGTATATTTGTAATTACCTGTATGTATTGTTTTTTGGCAAAAACTTTTTGATCCGCCCTCGTTTATGATGATGATTAGGGCCCGGATGTTGATGACGTAAAAAGTTTAAAAAATGCACTTAAAATTTTCAAAAAAAGGCTGTAATAAATGTCCTAAAAATTTGAAAAATGCACTATAAAATGGAGAAAATGATTTTATAATAATAAACTCACCAATATTTCAAAAATTCAAAAAATGCACTATAAAATTGAGAAAATGATCTTATAATAATAAACTCACCAATATTTCAAAAATGACATCTTGCTCAAACTGAAAAGTCAATCAAAATAGATTTTTAGCATTTAACAAAAGGTTTATGTTCACTTTAGTCTGAGTTGCACTGCACTACGAACGCCATTCTGATGTTGTCAAATGTAAATGATCTGCGTTTATCGGCCAACAAGTTTTTATATCTCGAAAAGCTGCGATCAACATCAACTGATGTGATCGGAGCGTACTTGAACTGAGGAAGGTCGTTTGCTGCTAAATCCTCCTTAATCCCATCCATACAGTAGTTTTCACCATAAAGAATGTCCGAGATTTTGCATAATGTTTTATACCCGCTGTTTTTGTCCAGCACTTTTTTCAGTTTTGATGCAATACCCGCATCGATTTCGCCACGATTGTTGCTAAGACTAGTTTCCACCCGGTTGATTAGGGAAATGGAATCAATAGTTCAATATTTCAAATTATCTTGTATCAGCTACTAGCTTCTTCTTAATTCTGAGAAACTTAACTCCCTCATATAAAGCTGTGACATGACTACATTGAAAAAAAAAATGACCTCAAAAGGCCGATTTCTCTAAAATAATACCAAAACATTTACCAAACTTTAAAAAATGCTCTTAAATGGAAAAATAGCACAAAAAAAATGCAAAAAGATGCAAAATAAAAATGACATATTTGAAGACGGGGTGGCCCGTCCGGAGTTTCTATGTACTTCATCATTGTTTTAGACAGCTCAGTGAAAAGATGACATGTCAACAACATCCGGGCCCTAATGATGACGATGATGATGACGATTATGATGTTTTGAAGTAGTTGCACAATCCTATTAATTGGTGAAGTTCGCAACCCTGTTTGTAATAGTATTTGAGAAGTTGAACTGAACTAGGATATAAACTTTGAGAGACAGAGAAAACCAGTTGATAGCAGCAGATGGTATGTCTGCAGCAGGGTAGGGACGGAAATGGAGTACTATAGGTCACACGTGCGAGCAATAGCGCAGCGCAAGGGAAGCCCTGCTAGAACAAAGGGCTTAGGGTGCAAGGCACGCTCGCTGCACTCCATATTATTGCCTAGAGACAGGCCATGCGACATGGTAACTGTATTTCACCACAATCAGAACCGACACTGCTATTAGCAGATATCAGAGTTAATGTCAGAGGTGATTAAATTACTTTGAACTGTAACTACCTTACTACTATTAAGCTTATGACAAAACACACAAAACATATATAGATATGTATATATAGGGTGACCAGATCCAGTACTGTGAAATAGAGGACAACAAAGGAAACTATTGAGGACATTAATGGAAAAAGAGGACAAATCTAAAAGTAATAAACCCATATAACATACGAAAAAAGCTTGTCTATAGTTTGCGAACTGCCGCAGCCTTGTACACTTTTTTGTTTTTGTTTTAAGAAAAGTGGCTATCTAAATATTGAGAACCTAAGAAATTAAATGAAAATTTTATATAAATAACGCTGTTTTAATATTTGTAATTTATTAACTAAAACAATAAATTATAGAACTTAGGCCTACCATGATTTGCTACCGAGACGAAAGTTGCAGTTGGGCAAATTTTACATTTTGCCTCAAAATCATTACGTCCAAGCTTGAAAGCAGGATAGGCCTATTTGGTTTTCAAACCATCTGTAAACTTGCACTTTTATTTAGGAATCTTGAATGCGAGCACATTTTAAACTGGCAAACACACAAACACGCCGCAAGACTGCCATTCAACGGAGCACAAACAAAGAAACACATTCCCAAACCCAGCGTAGACCGGACACAAACATACTAGCGCTGCACATCGGTAAAAAAAAATATTGCCATGGCGCCAATATAAACTGCGATAAACTAAAACACATACATACAATCATACGATAATATAGTAAATTAATAAAAAGGATAACATTTAGACAATTTTAAAAATTGTTCGCGGAAAGAGGACAGACACGTAAAATTGGAGGACATGTTCGGGGAAAAGAGGACGTCTGGTCACCCTATGTATATAACCCCTGGCACTACAGCCCATGAAGGGCCTATGGCCAGTCATGGACAAAGTATGACCCTTGAGCTGGTTTAATCCGGCCCGCGACATGGTTTCGAATTATACTATGTAAAATTACATATAGAATATATACGGTGCGTTCAAAAAGTAACGAGCCGGAGGCTGGAATGTGCAAACCGGTGACGACATCGGCTAATCGTGGCGTGTGTAACGAGGTGTGGTTCCGACCAGAGCGTGGAAGGTCACAGCCCGTCGCTAGAGGGCGCGCGTGCACGTCACGTGACGATACAAAGCGAGCAGCAGCGTGCATCAATCGTCCAACGCTGCCAGTCGCATTGCAAACAGTGACATGGAGGCATCAAACGAAGAGCAAAGAGGTGTTGTTCGGTTTCTGACGGCGGAAGGAGTAAGGGGAACGGACATTCATCGCCGAATGTCACAAGTATACGGCGAACACTGGATGACCCTTGCAAAGGTCAAGGCGTGGCACAAGCGTTTCAGGGAAGGACGGGTGTCGTTAGCCGATGATGCCCGGTGTGGGGCACCCCCCCCCCCCCCGCATTACCGATGACAACGTCCAGCTGGTTGATGCACTCATTACCCAGTGACAGTGAACGCCATAGCCGCCGTGGTCGAATTGAGCGTCGGAAGTGTGCACACCATCATGAAGGAACGACTGCACTTGCTCAAAGTGTGTGCCTAAAGGCTGCCCCACAGTCTTCAACCACACCAGGAAGCATGTCGAATGGCCCACTGTCTTGACCTTGGTTAGACGACTGGTGCATGCAGCTGCTCGCTTTATATCGTCACATGACGTGCACGCGTGCCCTCTAGCGACGGGCTGTGACCTTCTACGCTCTGGTCGGAACCACACCTCGTTACACACGCCACGATTAGCTGATGTCGTCACAAGTTTGCGCATTCCAGCCTTCAGCTCGTTACTTTTTGAACGCTCCTTATACTTTCTCTTCTGTATACCTAGAAGTGGTGAAGAAATGTTTAAATCTCATTGAGTTTATGCGTTTTGTGTAATAGAGTTGCAGCAAGAACTGGTTGAGTTACAATGTAACTTTGAATTGAAGCAACTATTCTTCAACGTTTCGAAAATTGAGTTCAACAAGGCCCTACCAAAATCAAGCTTCCCAAAATTGAAATCCCATGAAGAGAAGATAACTGCATCTTCCTATATCTGTGAACAGGTGTTTTCTACAATGAAGCTTCGCAAAAATAGCATCAGAAATAGATTGACAGACCACCATTTAGCTGCGCCACTAAGAATCAGCTCATCCCCAGTTTCAACCAGATTATGACAAACTTTTAGAAGCAGTCACAGTTTCACTTGCCACATACCCCTTCCTCTTCTAACAAATAATGTAGGTTTGTTTATAGTGCAAGGATGAAGGAATACCGGGGTCGCCAGAGTTAGGAACCACGTGGTCCAAAGGGCCTCAACGAGCCAAGAAGAAGGTGTGTTCTTTTTTCCTAAGTTTTCTACCGTTGTAGCCTGTAAGTTTTGTTTGATTTAACATTCAGAAATAATAAGTTTATAATCTATTTGTAAACGTGTGTTGTTTTTCTTTTCGGCCCGCCTAAATTATTTTGTAATGCATGTTAAAAGTTTGCCCATGTCTGCCCTAGGCCTACCAAGCCATTTGAACTGCAGATATTGGGGTGAAACGTGGTCCCCTCGGCCGTTAATCTTGGTTTTCGTGACCGGGGTGCTGCCTCACTGTCAGAAAGCTACTCAATTTTCCTCACTAGGCTGAGTGCACCCCGTTCCAGCCCTCAAAATCCCTGACGGAGCCGGGAATCGAACCCAGGGCCTCAGGGTGAGAGGCAGGCGCGCTACCCCCAACACCACGGGGCTGGCACAAAATATATCATTATCATAATTACAAACAACGCACATCTATAAAACAATCAACTTGTCACCGGATACATTTAGTGCTATGCGGCTGTACGCGACACAGTTCTGCCAGGGGCTATAGTCTTGTTTATTTGTTTAAAAGCACTTTATAAACAAATAAATATATTTGCGTTGACTTTTCAAGAAATGCAAGATTATTCCTGTACTATTGAGACGATTTGGAAGAATTTGGTACAAACCACATCTTCTAACTCCCTCTGATTTAAGAGCTTCAGTTTTGTGAAACATACACCTTAACGTATTATTTATTAATTTACATATTTTACGCCCACATTGGAGCACTTAAATCAATGCATTTGAGTAAATTTCTTCTTTTTCTCCTCCCAGAACTTTCTCATCCTCTCCGACCTGGAAGCCCTTTGTGTGTCCGATATAGTATATTGTTTCCGTTCAACTGTTATTAGTTTGAGACTTATGCTTTTGTTCTTCAAAATACCGTTAACTTCTCTGTCTTTGATTTGTTGCCGAGTTATACCCAATTCTTCCAAATCATCCTGAACTTCTTTGAACCAATTATTATTGATTTTATTTTTCAAAAAGTAATCAAATAGTTGTTTCAGAAGCCTCCGTGGCTTAGGCGGCAGCACGCCGGCCTCTCACCGCTGGGTCCGTGGTTCAAATCCCGGTCACTCCATGTGAGATCTGTGCTGGACAAAACGGAGGCAGACAGGTTTTTCTCCGGGTACTCCGGTTTTCCCTGTCAAAATTTCATTCCAGCAACACTCTCCACTATCACTTCATTTCATCTGTCAATCATTTAATCATTGCCCCAGAGGAGTGCGTCAGGCCTCGGCAGCCGGCACAGTCCATATCCTCGCCGCTAGATGGGGGCTTCATTCATTCCATTCCTGACCCGGTCGGAGACTGGAATCAGGCTGTGGATTTTTTCAATCAAATAGTTGTTTCAATATCCTGGTTTCTGGCAGTCTTGATATGTGACAGAAAAAAGATATTCTTCTTTTACGCATAGTTATTACTGATTCACATTAGACAACAACTTTCCATCAACTTGGTGTTTTTTGTTAATTTTTCTAATAATTCTTCTGTCAGTTTTCTGTAATTTGTAGATTTTACATTCAATTTGATTAAAGTTTCACTAGCATAAGTTGCCTCTGGTTTAACTATGGAATTATAGTGTTTCAGCTTAGCGTTTATCGAAAGAGATTTCTTTTCTTTTTATAGGTTGGCCAGGTAAGTCTTTGTGCTTGTTTAAATTCAATTTTTCTGTATTCTATTGCTTCTTTTTCATTTGTGTTCCATGTTAATTGAATTTCAGAACAATTTTAATCTCTTTGTTATTGTTCAGTTGAACGACTGGTAGATCAACTTTAAAAGTATTATAATTATAATAAGAATATTAGGAACGCCTATTGGGGGAAGCAACTTTTAAACCACCCTGTAGCCTATATTTACTGCAGTCGACGGGCGCTACTGGAGCAAGGTGAAGGAAGATCTTCCCACAGCTGTGCTTACTGCTACACGTGGTCTGCAGACTAACTACTGTGCGTGCCAGACGGCAACATGGATTTCAAAATAGGAAGTGTGCCTACAGTATTTTGTTTTTTACGATGTCAACAATAAAACAAGTAGTTCCGTGACGAACTAAATAGCCTACTTTTCTTTAAATTATAGAGACCATATATCAACAGTTGGGAGACTTGGCGACTCTAAATATATTCTTAGTTCCATCTCTTAAGATACACAATGTACATGCATAATTTGGTTGAGGTCCAATAGATAGTGTGCACGTTACATTTATCAGCAAGCGTAAAATCAGGTTGGCGACACTGCGGTAAATGAGACGCTCAAACTTAAATTGAAATATTATGATCTATATATGTGCCAATTTTGAAAGAACATCATTTATTAGTTTGGAAGTTGCTAGTGATTCAACATTAAACCTAACAGCACGCGTATAATCATGTTGACAGCACTGTCGTACATAGGTTACTGAAAATTCATCAACATTTGCAGGTACTATTTGTATGCAAAGTTTAGAACTGTTTCCCTGCATACTTCCTGATATATTAAGATTAGGATAAAAATGGTATAGGGTGCATTTTTCAACAGTTGGCAGCCCTGTTAACACTACAAGAATACATATTCATATCTGCTCCAGTGCGCAAATCACATACCAAATTTGGTTGAAATCCAATAGATAGTATGGAAGGTACATGCATTTAAAGATTGGACCTATTAGCAGGCATTGAATTATGTTGGCAACACTCTCATATATGGCCTCCTGTAAATTATTCTGATGTAATACTATCTATATGTGTGTCAAATTTGGAATAATTCTCATGTACATCTTCCGAGATATCCAACATAGACCTCAATTTTCAATTGTGTATTTTCAGCAGTTGGTAGCACTGACGTCATTTTCAAATATGGCCGTGAAATATCCAGGCATAGGTCTTTACTCATACCAAATTTGGTTTCGATAGCTGCAGCAGTTTAGGAGTTGATAGGGGGGATACACACAGAGACAGACAGACAGACAGACAGACAGACACACATTTGCCCGGATCACTCGCATAAGTCTATCTTTTCCTCAATTTTACGAAATGTGAAAATAAGACTAAATAGACTGCCTGTACATACTGGTATTAAAACTTCCAGTTCTTCCTTAAATAAAGATTTATCATCTCTGACATCCGGGTTCGATTCATGGATCTGCCAGAAATATAATTGTGGTCTGAGGGCTGGTACTGGGTATACCCGGCCTCGTAAAGCAGAGCTGACAAGAGGAGACTTCGATTCCTACCTCAATCATCGTAGAAGTGTTTTTCCGTGGGTTCCCTGCATCTACTCCAAGCAAATGCAGAGATGGTACTTAAATTAAATTAAGGTCACAAATTCTTCCTGCCCAATCCAAGCCCTAATTACAAATACACACATTAATACAGCCATCACGATGACACAGGTTATCAAACCTATTTCGTACACACAAGTATACGGGGCTAAACAACCACTATGTTGCGAAGCCCCTAAATGAATCAACAACAACAGTCTCAAGTAACTAATCTATATTCTTAAGGGAAACGAACATTTTTCTGTGTCTTCTGAAAATTCGTCTGTTTGACTTCAATACTTTCCCTGTACCCCCCCCCCCCCCTTTCCCCTCCTCCTCCACCCGCATAAAATTGCGAGTTCAAAAGAGAATATTCGATGATTTTAAAACAAAAGATAATGATAATTGTTGTTTAAGGGGCCTAACATCTAGGTTATCGGCCCCTAATGGTTTGGGTGATAGTGAAAGATGAGATGAGAATGAAAACTATAACTAATACGAACTACAGACTTACATACTAGAAGAAGAAATGGTAAACAAATAAAGGATAAGGCAAACAATGGACAGGAGGAAAAGAAATGCCCTCAACCCTCGAAGAATGAGGATTGAGGGACTTGGAAAGAAGGAGAGCCATGAAAGGCAGATAGGAAAGGGAAAGAGGAGAGGGTCCGTCCCAGAGGAAATGGAAAAAGGAAACAAACAAAAAAAACTGGACCCAGCTCAGGAAGCCCTCGGGGTCACAAACTCCCGAACTCACAAGCCGTGAGCCCTTGAGGGTGAAGCACTATCCAGGGTGCACCAGAAGTGGTGGGGCTACACACACCCTGCCTCCTTAAGGGCCTTGAGCAGAAAGCAGGTGATATGAAGAGAACGGAAGAGGTCTGACCCCTCGCAGAATGAGGGTATCAGGAAAGATGCGACAAGGGCCAATGAAGGCGGGAAATTAAAAGACTCCCTAGGCCTCGGATACCCTAATACCGTCGGGGTCGGAAAATAACAAGAATTGACCAAGAGAGGTCGATAGGAAAGATGACAGAGAGGAGCACGGCACAAGTAAGTGGGAGCAATTCAAACTCAGCTAGGGTCCCGTGGTCGCCAACCTACGTCCCAGTAGGCGTGGGACCCTGAGAGATTTAGAACAAAAATATGGTTTCCAAGATTGTATAAGCTTTACGTTCAGTTTGAACTCAGGATCCGCCAGTAAAATACCCTTCCCCACAATAGTTATTGCCAGACATCGGCATGGAGTGACCGTATTTTCATTTGATAATGTGGAGGCCCTGATGCTCCAACAATGTTATTGGATGAAATCTCTCTCTAAACTACTTCAAAAACTACACCTAGGGGAAGAGATTTCAGTGGCTCACTATTCACAAAGCTAATTAACTCACTCTATTCGATTCACAATTGGTCCCAGATGTCACTTACTGCATAACAGGTGTCGGTTCCCACACGTACCTGAAAAAGAAAACAAGAATGTCAATTTCGTACCTCAAAACTTTGGGCAAAACAAATAAACAAACAAATAAATAAATAAATAATACGTAAATAAATAAATAATTAAATACATAATAATAATGTTATTGGTTTTACGTCCATTTTAACAACTGCGGCTATTAGAGACGCCGCGGAGCCGGAATTTTGCCCCAAAGGGGATCTTTAACTTGCCACTAAATCCACTGACACGGCTGCCACGCTTTGCGCATCCTCAAGTGCTAGGATTCGATCCTGCAACCTTGAGCCCAGCAAATGAGAACGTTACGCTGAGCCACGCAGCCAACCAAATAGATAAATAAATAAATAGACAAATAAATAGAAAAATAAATTAACTCCACAATTTATAATTCTCGTCTTTAAGAGGTCGGGAGTTGCAAGTAATTTGTATGAGGTGTATAGTTTTAACAGCTGGAAGCCCTTCTTGATGCGAACCTCATCAGAGGAGTTACTGGGAGATTCAATTAATGAAGCTGAGTAAGAAGTTAGAAAGATGATCCCCAGGTCAATTACAAGGTATGATCCGGGGGGAGGGGTTCGAACTCACTCATATTCAGACTGGCTGCGTGGCGGATCGGTAATGTTCTCGCCTGCTGTGCCGAACTTTACAGAATCGAATCCTGGAGCAGTCACTTAGCATTTGAAGGTGCGTGATGCGAGGGAGCCGTGTCAGTACGTTTACTGGCACGTCAAAGACTCCCTTTGGGGCAAATTTCTAAACGCTCCAGTTGTTAAAACGTACGTAATTATTATTATTATTATTATTATTATTATTATTATTATTATTAAGTGAGGCTAGGAGAACAATTGGAACATTAAATTCCGTCTTATGGTCAGACATATTTTGAACAAAACTAAGAAACTTATTTACAGTTCATTGGTACAAAGTATTTTGTTATATGGAACAGAAACTTGAACGTTAAACAGAAAGCAAGCAAACAATTATTAGTAACAGAGATGGATTATTGGAGGAGGGCGGCAAGAAAATCAAGACTGGATAAAATTAGAAATACGAGAATCAGAGAACTGATGCAGGTAAAAAAAAAAAAAAAAAAAAAAAGAATGTACTAGAAGTGGTTGAAGAAAGAATATTACAATGTTTTTGACATGTGAAAAGGATGCAGAATAGTAGAATTCCAAATTTAATGTTACATTGGTAAGCTGAAGGCAAACGGAAACGTGGTAAACCAAGGGAACGATGAATGGATGGTGTAAAGAGAAGCTTGGCTACCAGAGGCTTAACCGAGGAAGATGCTGAAGACCAAAAATTGTGGAGAAGTAGAATATTTTTGGGTTGGAGGAAAACTACTGTGTTGTAGAATATTCCTAATAAAGAAAGAAGAATTAATATTATCATCAGTCGTCTCCAGAGTTCAGGGAAATCTTGGTCCCATGGCTTGCTCTTGAATGCGTTGCGTTCATCCAAAAGATAACACTTCGTATAATGAAATCATTTCTAATGTGATTTTCCACAATCCCTTTTGATTATATTTTTGTCGTGTAGCCTCCTGAGAGGCCGAGTGCATGTCTTTCTAGTCGACGCCCGTGGGCGACCTGCGCGTCGGGATGAGATATGGAATGGACGAAGATGAATGAAACTGGGCAAGGATGTGGAAGGAAGCGGCCGTGGCCTGTCAGAAGGTACTGTCCCAGCATTTGCCTGGTGTTGAAAATTGGAAACCACGGAAAACCATTTCAAGGACAGCCGACGGTGGGGCTCGAACCCACGCGTCTACCTAGTCAGCTGCGCTTTAGCCCGCGTAGCCACTACTGTCTGTCCCTTTTGAATGTTAAAGAACTTCCTGACAGTCGATAACGAAGAACAGATTACACTTGCTCCGTTGCTGGTTGGTTGGTTGGTTCCTAAGTTTAGGGGCTGCGACAACGTGGTCATGTAGCCCCGTGTATTTTGGGTGTGTGTAGAATCTGTCTGATAACCGGTGTTAATTGTGATGGCTGTATTAGTGTGTGTTATCTGTTTTAATTCAAGTAAGGACTGCTGACAATAATTTCAAGTAGTTCCTACTTTTGCTACCAAATGCTACCATCCACGACACCTAGCTTGCGGACTTGGCTACTAGATGGCATCGCAGTCAGCACCTGGCGGCGAACGTTGGAACTAATAGAGCGTTATCAATTAATTCCAACCTACAAATTTTGACTTCACACAAGTGTAGTTAGTGGAAGGCCATAAATCTATGACATGGGACCGCCGGCTTTACTTCCCCTCCGAAGGAAGGCATACTGAGGAATTTTAACGCTCTTAAAAAATCCGTCGACTTCGGCCGGGTTTGAACCCGCGACCTTGGGCATAGAAGCTCAGCATGCTACCAACTACGTCACCGTAGCCGCTTGCTCCATTGCTACAATAGCAACGAGTGTATGTAGAATTCATTAAAAAAATCGTCTTATTACTTTGTTGAGAGAACGAAGCAAGGACTTGTATCTTTGAACAAGGTCATTCATTATTTCAATACCTTCACTACAACTGACTGGAAATAAATGGGAATTGTAAGTTTTTGTGTGAACAAAGATTAACTTTCAATACAGGCAAGAATAAGATGTCCATAAACTACAGTAGCCTATTTGAAATAAGGCTAATTAACATGGGAATTCAGAGTATGTTCAGAAGGTAGCTCTTAGAGCTGTTACTTATTCCCGCCATGTAAGATATTTCTTATTGTGCTAAGCGAACCTCATTATCATTGAACATTCTCAGAATTTTATTTCTGTCGGAAGAACCTTGGAGCTCTAAGCTCTACTGCTATGAAGGACGAGGAGTACTAAATACATCTTTGATGTGTGAAACACGTAACCCTAATTAGTTCCCAAATATAGGGCCTTGGGACATTAGGATCGTACGGTATTAAATACTACTTATACTCAATCTAGAAATACAGATGTGTTCAGTTTCCTTGAATTTAAGTCGAGTTATAACGCGGAAATGGATGATGATGATGATGATAGTAAATATAATAACAATAATATGAATATAATAATCATGGAATCATAATGAAGCATAGGCTTACGAGAACATCTTTTGTCCTCGTGCGTATATGTCAGTGGTGTAGGCTATACTGGTCTGAAGATTTGGACTGCCACTGAGCCTAATATTACACAAAACATGCTTTTGAACTGCCGTGCGAAAAGAGCTCATATTTGAAAACCTTTCATTCGACCATACATTAACTTCACGAATAAATAGCAAACACGGCCAGCAATACAATTTAGACAGTTTAGAACTACCAGATACGGTAACCTATTCCACCTAGCATATGTAGATGATGTATTTATTTGTGTCAGAAGTACAAAGTATGTGTTGAACAGACGTCTTCAAACAGTTTCTGCCCAGAACTTAGCCACTTCGATAGCACTTGAATTAGCTTCAGTCAAGTCATTCATTGTGCAGCTGTACGGGCACAATGGACAGGAGAAGAGGTGTTGTGTTGTCTGGGTTGCGCCACAATCACACAGGACTGTCTTGGTCGGGAAATGCCACTTATATAAGTTGTCCCTGGATCTTGCAACTTCCACCCTCAGTCTGTTCAGGGACTTCCAGATTAGCCAGTTCTCTGTGTGACCAGGAGGTAGAGATTCCTTTGGTTCCATCCATTCAGACAGACTGCTGGTCCTCTCCTTCCACACGGCCACTCGAGCTGTTGCTGCTGTTCCTTGTAATGGTTGAGTAGTTGTTAGGAAGCTCTTTCTCGATTTTAATCTCCTCTCAGCAGGTTGATATCCGAAGAGTGGGTGTGAGGTCATAACAGATGATTTACTTCTTTCGTTGTTTGTAGATGATGTGAAATGACGTGTATACATTGGCACACAATTGCAGTTCAGGTGTAGGCCTTGTCATATGTATAATATGAACTTTCTCACTGTATGGACGACGGCTGAAAGGAACTTCTAACAAACTCTCTATTATACAGTCATTGGCATTTAAAGCCCCCGCAGGTGTTTGTTCCATAATCTTCTTACAAAATCACAACTGGCACAGTTAAAACAAAACACTACATAAAGATTCTTCAGCATAGGCACACTTAAATAAATCACACATCGAAAACACCACAACTTCTAAAACATATGCACATCTATGAGCGCGATAATATATATTTATTGTAGGCTATTGGTTTCTTTAAACGCTTTTAGCTTCAAAGAAACCGCTGTCTTTAGCGGCAACTCGCTCGCTATGAGCGCTGGGCCTGCACGGAACAAAGGTGGGTGCGGCGAGATGGGGAGAGCGGCGTAAGGTTCCCGCTTTCTTGGTCAGTTTCTACTGCGTTGCAGCGTTGACTATCCACTAACCATTATTTCTTTCGACAAAGAAGAATGTGCATGAAAGTCACGATTGTTTGAATGCTTTGTTGAAACTGTAATAAAGTGTTATTTATTTTTAATGCATTTTTCTTGGGCTACCGCCGGCAGCCCTAAGAATACGCCCCTGGTATATGTGTGTGTGTCGATATAGGTTTAAAGTTATAAGTTCATAAAATATGAATTCCACTTTCCGTAAGTAATACAGTTGGACTTGGATAGTTCGAACTTCTGTAATTCGAATTCGTCGATCATTCGAAGATTTGTCCATTGAACTTAGTATCAAATCAATGAAAAAAACATTGTGGATAATTTGAAGTCTTCCTTCCTTAATTCGAAGTTTTTGTACACGGACACTAAAATGTAAGTTAGAAGTTAATCCAAAATTATCCGCACTATTCACTATTTCATTCAGTAAAATTGCTTGAACAATATTCTAAATTGAAAAAACTAAATTCTGCACTACAATCATACATTTCACAATTCTTATTAAACCTTAATTTTACATACTGAACATTCAGCTGTTGTGCACTCGAGAGTAATTGCAATCTAATCGGACTCATTTTGTAATGCAGTCTGTATTCTTTGTTTAATTTTTGTGTATATTTCTTTCACACATTACATTTCTCAATAAATACTTATTGCAAGATTGACCATTTCAGGCATTTATTGGACCTAAATCTAACCCACAAAGATATAATTTATCCAATCGAAATGTTTGGATTAATTTGATTGTTTTTGTTGGTCCTTCCAGCTTCGAATTATCCAAGTTACTATTTTTATGATGACTAGAAATCGTTAAACGTGAGATTTGTTCTCAAACAAACTGTCGGCCAAAAGCGAAAGCTTTCAAAGATAATCGCCACGTAAGTTGGAAAAAGTAGCGCATCATTCCGGTTCTCAACAGGAGGCAATCTTTAAATGCTTTCCATGAATAATGCACTTTTCGATTTATGGCAGTCTTTCACCTGGGTGAGATATGTTCACGCAATCCTATGTGCACAATACCCCAGATGTACACAGAGAGGTGTTGCAAATCATTAGACTCAATGTCAGTTTTGAAACTTACAATTTGATTTACTTTTCATGACTTATGGAGTAAAAATGTTTGCAAAGCGCTGAAATTATTCCAACTGTTCAAACAATAGTCTTATTTACATTTTAATTTAAGAAAAAAAAATCCAGTAGAATGATTGTGTATAATTTTCACTTGAAGAGGAGATTTCCTAATGCAATAAGTCACACGTTTAGTTTTAATTAATTTATTCTAGTTTCAGTGTACATTTAAAGGCGAGGGATTCGAAATTCATTCATTATTGATGTCCGCCATTGAACTATTCAAATACCCATAGACCAAGGATTGAAATCACTTGATTGAGAGGGTACATTCCAAAGTCAATAAAAAAGAAGCGGGCCCAGCTCTGGATTCCCAATTCCGAAAGTTTCCAGTCGCAATTCCTTATGGGAGAAGCTATACGTCTACTGGGGATAAAAAAAAAAAGCATTTTTTTTGGGGGGGGGGCGAATGAGGAAAATCTTGCCTGAGACGCTTGTGGGAGTCCGAACTCCTCAAGGGTGTGGGATTCTTACCCACTAAAAACCACATACCCTTCTTCCACGACTTGTGACTCCACCCCGGAACCGCTCTCTCATTACTTCCGGGCGTCGTCGTACATGAAGCCTCTTATGCTTCTTCTACTTCTTCCTTCTGTTCTTTTTCACCATCCTGAGTTACGTCTGTCCTGATAGAGTCTACTTTTTGCTGAGAATAAGGATGTCTGCTCCAATCTCATAGATCATCTGTGTCTATAGATAAAGCATGACTAAGTTGGGTATTAAAATATGTCAGCAAATGACCAATAAAATGATTTTAAATAAAAAAATTGTGACCAACTTAAAGTCATTATTTCGTTCTAATAAATTGCACACCTCTGTGCTGTATATTATGCAGAACATGAAGAGAGAATCTTCCAGATATCTCTTGATGAACTACACTAATGAACTGTTGACGTTGACTAGGATGCTATATTCCCTCCTATCTCCTCACTGTACGCCTTTGTTTGCTTCTTTAAAGATGTATCCCCTGCTATGTCCCGTCGTAATGACTCTTCTCTATGGCTATAATAAATCCCCTTGTCGGGCGAATAGAGAGCCTTGTTGTGGCCATGGACTCAAGTGATGGCTGCCATTTTTCTCCGGTAGAGGTGATATGGATGAAAGCCATCACGTTCTTTCTCCCTCTACGTGGCAGTGACTGATAATATTATGGATACTTGGATAATACAGCATCTCACTTGCGCATGTCAGTAAACAGACCTGTAGTCAAACCGCGCAACACAGCGATCGGTGTTGGCGAATTGCGCCAGCTAATCATCCGAGTTGATCTTTCTTATCTTGTCATTCCATCGCAAGGTCCTTTCACGCCACTTACCCCAGGCCAAGTTCTGGTTCTTCCGCTATAATCATCCTCCCTTCCATCCCCCACCACTACCATTGTGAAAATCCAAAACCGAAGATATCCTTATTTTGTTCTTGTAGAATTACTAACTGGCTCTTGAATTTCCTATAAACACTCTGCCATGCTGGGCTGTACAAAATACATTGAGATCAAGCACAAGACACTGAAACATTATGTATTTATTAATAATTATGACATCGTATTCTTTGTATAAAACTCTTCCATACAGTTATTACCATAACATGAACGCTAGCTCATATACGTAGGTTATATGACGGTCAAACTGAGAAACACATCCCCTCCAACAGTCTCCTTGACGAAAGTTTGGAACCTGCGAAAAGTATGGTGTGTGTTGGCTGATGAGTGGGGGAAGAGAAGGGATGTTGCTAATGAGCTATCACAGGCGCAATCGGACTGTGAATTATCAAAGGGGCAGAACATGGCGGCGTCAAAAGTCTGTACAATTTTATCAGTGTAATTAACTGGCGCAATTGGACTGCGCCCACAGCGGTACCATTCTCGCTTGCTGTCCCCAAGGTTGTGAGCTCGAATTCCGGGGCAGGCAATTTGCATTTGAGGGTGCTTAAATGTGAGGGAGTCGTGTCAGTAGATTTACTGGCACGTTAATGATCCCATTTAGGACTAAATTCTCGCACCGTGATGTCTCTTAAAGCCGCAGTAGTTAAAAGGGACGTACATTTCATAACATTATTAAACTCTTACTCTAAAAGGCATATGTGGTAGGATCCATGTGGTTAGGTAGGACACAAACACTTCGATCTGCGGTAAGTTTACAAACCTCTCATGGATTCATACCGACTATAAAGAAAATAAAAATCCACAGCCTGCTTCCAATCGACCAACCGGGTCAGGGAATGGAATGAATGAAGCCCCCATCTAGCGGCGAGGATATGAAATGTGCCGGCTGCCGAAGCCTGTCGCACTCCCCTGGGGCAATGATTAAATGAATGACAGATGAAATTAAATTATAGTGGAGAGTGTTTCTGGAATTGAATTGTGACAGGGAAAACCGGAGTACCCGGAGAAAAACCTGTCTGCCTCCGCTTTGCCCAGCACAAATCACACATGGAGTGTCCGGGATTTGAACCATGGACCCAGCGGTGAGAGGCCGGCGTGCTGCCGCCTAAGCCACGGAGGCTCTACTACAGATTGATAGCCTACGAGGGAAAAAGAATAGTGTTCAATATTGTTTGCGGGATATGCTTGCAGTGCATTAGTACCATACGGAATGCAGGCAGAGAAAAATCGACCTTCCTGCCAACACGCGTTAGTTGGGTAGCAGCAAATGATATTGGAAGGGGCTACTAAATCACCGGATATGTATCACTTTCTTGTGGACACGATTACTACAGTCATTTTTTCCACCAATGCTATAAGAGAAAAGGAAGGGAAAACATATGGTTCTGGGGAGTTTTAGGTACTGGGTGAGGAAGAAAAACTTTCAATGTTTTAAAATTGTTCTGCCGCACAATTCATTTTATTGGACTTAACACCAACTATGTTGTAGCAAATATTAACCAATCTCAATAATATTTTTGTAGCATGTAAAGACATCTATCCCCCATAATTATGTGCATCCATATTAGTTAAAATAGTTGTTGTTAATTTTAAAATAATATTTGACTTTCAATTTTGGCACAAAAACAAAGTATTTTGTAGAAAAAAACATTTCAGAAACTGCAGTATTTCGTATTTTTCTAAACCCATGCACATAATTATTAGTCTGAGTAATGAGTACATAGTGTAAACAATTTTGCAAAGTTTCAGTACTGTAATTTTTAGTAGTAAATAGTCGGTTTTATTTATTTATTTATTTATTTATTTATCTATCGTATGGCTTTTAGTGCCGGAAGTGTCCGTATACATTTTTTAAAGAAAAAATACTATATTTTAGTAATTTTTGCCCATACTGATCAATTGAAAGAAATAATTTGGTGCATTTTGGATCACTGGAAGCAAAAAAAAAAAAAAAATTTTGGGTATAGTGTCTCCTAAGTTATTTTATATCGTTAAAAAAAATGAGATCTTCCGTCGTCTTTCTCGCAAATTTAGTCATGGGCAGCGACCTTAAAACGTAACAAGGAACAAGTAGTTCCACGACGAACGAAAGAGCCTACTTTTCTTAAAATTTAAGATTCATGCCAATCTAGTATAATGACGAAATCAAGTTGGTAATACTAACATTTCTAAGTACTGCCCCGGTCAATGCATGTGAGATTTTCGACGTGAAATGCCATATCCTGTGGTTCGGATTCCACGTAAAAAAGGAGGTCCCGTGGCCCATGATCTCAAGATTAACGGTCACGTTAAACTACAAGCTTCCTTCCTTTCCTTCTAAGTACTGCAGTGCGCGTAAAATCATGTTGGGGACAATGTCATGTATGTGATGCTCAGAATTAATCTGAAATATTACGATCTATTATAGTACCAATTTTGGATAAAATCCATTTGTTAGTATAGAAGTTACATGTAATTATAAATTGAAACTATCAGAAAGCTTAGAATCGTGTTGGCAGCACTGTGGTATATTAGTTACTCCAAGCGGCTTCGGTGGCGTAGTCGGTAGCATGCTGAACTGCTATGCCCAAGATAGCGGGTTCAAACCCGGCCGAAGTCGTCGGATTTTTTAAGAGCGTTAAAAATCCTTCAGTATGCCTTCCTTCGGAGGGGAAGTAAAGCCGGCGGTCCCATGTCATAGATTTATGGCATGTAAAAGATCCTTTCACAGACTAAACTTGTGTAAAGCAAAATTTGTTAGGTTAGATTTCGTCAGAACGCTCTATCAAAGTTCCAACGTTCACCACTAGGTGTCATTGATATCTGGTGGCGAAAGTTGGAACTACTTGAAATTGAACGGAACTTGTAGCTCGCCCTTTAGGATGTCCACTGGAAGCAGCTACAGACTCAGGCGAGCCGAACATGTCCTCGGACACTCCCGGCACTAAAAGCCATACGATAAATAAATAAAAATAGTTACTCCAAATTAATCTAGAATGTCAGTTACTATATACGTGTGCAAAGTTTAGAGCTGATGGATTGCATAGTTTCTGATATATTGATATTAGGATTAAACAAATAGAGAGAGCATTTATTAACAGTTGGCAGCCCTGCTGGTTCTTACGTTTACGCATAGTCATAACTGTTATAGTACACAAAACACATATGAAATTTGGTTGAAATCCAATCGATAGTATAGAAGTTACTTGGATTTAGAAATTGGACCTATCGGCAGGCATAGAATCATGTTGGCAACACTGGCATGTATGGACTTCTGAAAATTACTCTGGAATGTTATTCTCTATATGTGTGCCAATTTTGGAATAGTTCTGATGCATAACGTCTGAGATATCCAACATAGAGCTCAAATTTCAATTGCGAGTTCTCAGCAGTTGGTAGCACTGACGTCAATTTCAAATATGGCCGTTAGATATTCAGGTATAGATCTTTACTCTTATCAAATTTGGTTTCGATAGCTGCAGCCATTTATGAGTTAATAGGGGGGACACACAGACAGACAGACAGACAGACAGGAGGACATTTTTCCGAATCGATCTCATAAGTCTACTTTTTCCTCATTTTTGCAAAATGAGAAAAGTAGGCTAAAAATATTGTTGCTGCCTATATCCCAGGGGCTCGTCTCTACAACAAAGCCAATAGATAGATGAGTTCCAGCTGAACACAGCAGCACAGTAATTACTGCCGGATAATTTAACGAAGCAATTGGAATATTTAATAGGCACGAATTAAAATGCTGCAGGTAATTGGGTTTACAAAACATAGTAAACTTAATTACCAAACAATGTTCATGTGGCAATAAAGTTAAAATATTTACCAGACAGCGGATTTACTAATGGTAGTTAATGAAGGTATAGTTATATTCTGTCACCGTTCATCATTACGATACCAACCCAAACAAATTGACTAGATGAGATCGGCCAATTTTGGCTGAAAACTAGCTCAAATTAGAATAACCAGGGTGTTTCAAAACCGTTGTATAGCGGCCATTCCGAGTTTGGTACCTCATGACATTTTTCCACCTTTCCTCTGGGCAAATGCTGGGATGGGGCATCTAATCCAATCGCAAACAAAAAGCACAAACACTAATTCAACAACACACACACTAACTCTCTCTTTCTCTAATACAGTCAGTGACATTCACTACTTGGGACCGGATTTTTAGGTGCTAAAAATCGGGAAAATGTTTATTTTTTATGTATTAAAAATACCTGAAATATGCGACAAAAATATGACATATTTAATTATAATTTAGTTTACTATTGTGAATATAAACAATATGCAGTACTCACGAATGCAAATTATGCTATGCCTTACTCACCGCTGAAGCATTACGATACACAACGAGATACAGCTTCAGGTTGTCCATCACAATTTACCGACGATTATCGCAAAACTCTTATTCTGAAGGCGTGAAACTGCGGCAATATGTTTCTTGCCCTTGAGGTGTTGTGTAACTTGGGATCGCTCTTCAGCCTTGATTGCTTTCCCACATGGTTGGCAGAACAGAACGCCCCCATCAGAAATAAAATTATCTTTAAATTCTGCCACAGACGATAACTTGTAGTTGTTTTTACTTTAGGCATCGTAGAACTGCCTTACACTTCACAGTCCAGAAATGAACTGCATGTGAGTGACACTGGTTCCAGGTAACTGGGGGAGTGGGAGGTCTAGCAAGTAATGCAATATGGCTATGGACAGGGAAATCCCCGGCTACCACAATGAGTGGCACGGGACGATAAGTTAAGAATAACACAGTTCCGAGCTCTGCATGAAGATTAGATAGCTCACAGGTTCTTCTCCGTTGAAATTACACAGAACATAAATGCAATAAACTGAAAGATCTAGCATACTGATTTAAAAAATGTTAATATTATGTCTTTTTATGTGCCAATAAGTGAAAAGCAGGAATTTATGTATTTATAGAAACAATTGCTTAAAATATGTATTTACATAAAAAATATTTATACCTAAAAATCCGAGCCCTATTCACTACAACCCATGAAGGGCCCAGACCTACCAAGCGAACACTACCTAGCCATTTGGCCTGCAGATATTGGGGTGACGCGTAATCAGCGCATCGGGTCCCCTCAGCAGTTAATCTTGGTTTTCGTGATCGGGGCGCTGCCTCACTGTCAGACAGCTACTCAATTGTCCTCACGAGACTGAGTACACCCCGTTCCAGCCCTCACGTCAGTTTCTAAAATCCCTGATGAAGCAGGGAAACGAACCCGGGGCTTCCGGGTGAGATGCAGGCGCGCTACCCCAACACCATGGGGCTGGCCATTAACACCGGTTATCAGAATGATTCAACACACATCCACGCAAAGAAAACTATTAAAAACAAACAAAACAAGACACACATTTTCAGGGCGAATTATAGGTCTACCTGTCTAAATCCTGGCGGCTTTGGTGGCGTAGTTGGTAGCATGCTGAGCTTCTATGCCCAAGATAGCGGGTTCAAACCCGGCCGAAGCCGTCGGATTTTTTAAGAGCGTTAAAAATCCCTCAGTGTGCCTACCTTCGGAGGGGAAGTAAAGCCGGCTGTCCCATGTCATAGATTTATGGCATGTTAAAGATCTTTCCACTAATTACACCTGTGTGAAACTAAATTGGATAGGTTAAGAATGTAAACAACGCTCTTAGGTTGCTACGTTCGTTGCCAAGAGCCGACTGCGGTGGCGTCTAGTAGCTAGTTCTGAACTAGGCCTAGTAGTCGTTGACGGTGGCGTTTGGCGGCAAAAGTAGGAACTATTTGAAAATTCAAAGTTGCAGTCCCTACTTGAATTAAAAAACAGATACACACACTAATACAGTCATCACAATTAACACCGGTTATCAGACAGATTCTACACACACCCAAAGTACACGGGGCTACATGACCGCGTTGTCGCATCCCCTAAACTAAGAACCAACCATCTCTAAATCCTAACCCGAACATCTGCAGGGATTTTTGTAGCGTTATAGGAATTTAAATATTTTTGTGGGATTACCACAATATGCCCTTTTAAGCGCCCGAGTTTATTCGTATATACTCCTAAACCTCACCGTTGTACAAATCCACAGGAAGACCTCTTGATTAAATTTAAAAGGCTTGCGAAGCACGAAAATATGTTTTTCTTTCAGTTTTGTTCCAATTATTATTATATTTATAGAATTAAACACAATGTGTACAAAAATAATCTAGATGATAAGTCAGTTTCATTTGTCCTTTGCATAATGTGTGATTGGCAGAGTTCTTTGATTACATTCGAACAGGTGATACAGTGCGCAGGCTCGGTTGCAGAGTTCACAAACACATTCACTATCTCTCTCTCTCTCTCTTAAGTTAACAGCCCTGGGGCTGGTTTGCAGCAGCTTGCCAATCTTCTCTATTCTCCGCGATACTCTTCAATTCGTGATATGATTTTGTGTTCGTGTCTGTCATTATCAGTGTGATGTATGCAAGTGGTGGTCTTCCTCTTGTGTTTTCCACTTCTAACGTCCCTTCGATGACTCTTGCTAGCAGCCTATTATGTCTGAGAATATGTCCCAACATATTCGCTCATCTTGTTTTCAGACTCTTCTTAAAGCTGCTGCTTTCTCCTGCTCTTCTGAATACCTCTTCATTTGTCATATGTTGTATCCAACTGATCTTAAGCATTCTTCCCCAGCACCAAACCTCAAAAGCCATCAACTTCCTCTCTTCTGACTTCCTTATTATCCAGGTCTCACTACCACACAAAGCCACACTCCACACGTACGTCAATGTTGTGAAAGGTTCTGCTCATAGGGTTAATACAGCCGTACTGACTCTGTGAAGAAAGCAATGGCAAACTACCTTACCTTGCCTAGTACGCCTCATTATAGTGCTGGCTCGGTTTTGTGGGTTTCTATCACATAATCTATGGTGGTTTTTGAGGATCCACCCAGCCTCTCGGCTAATTACCTAACAGACAGACTTCTGGATGTGAAGAGGTTCTTTGTCTGAATAATTCAACTCCGAATTTCTCGTTTGCTGATTCCATCATACGTTATCACGCTTCCTTCACATGCATTCTATCATTCTCGATACAAATTGCGGGTGCTCTTCTATGATCTTCCTGGTTCCGACTGCATACGAGTATTAACCTACTTTCGATTTTTGCAAAAAATGAAAGTAGACTTATGAGATCAACACAGGTCGAAAAACGTGGGTCTGTCTGTGTGTGTGAGTCTGTGTGTGTGTGTGTGTGTGAGTGTGAGTGTACTCTGAATGTCGGTCCCCCCTATCAATTCGAACACGGTGAACGCGAACTGAACGAAATTTGGTACAAAGGTAGCACTAGCAAAGGACACCTCAGTGTCATGTTTTATATCGCCGCCATCTTGACGGAAACGTAATCGCGGCCACCCAAATGTTAAAAGCTAAAATGTCGACCAACCTAATAGTCTTGTCTCGACCAAATTTTGCAACAACATATCGTTATGTGGGAAGTATATTCTGACCAAACTGCAAGATCATCAGCCCAATAGTTTGCAGATGGCGGCCAAGTATGTGTGCAAATCAATTCCCCCTATCAATTCAAACACGGTGAAACTGAATTGAACGAAATTTGGTACAGAGGTAGCACTAGCAAAGGGCACCTCAGTGTCATATTTTATATCGCCGCCATCTTGACGGAAACGGAATGACGGCCACCCAAATGTTAAAAGCTTAAATCAAATTACGACCATCCTATTAATTAGATCTCTACCAGATTTTGCAACAACATGCCTTTTTGTGGAAAGCATCTTATGACTGATTACAAGGTCATCAGCCCAATAGTTTGCAAATAGCGGCCATGTATGTGTGCAAATCCATTCCCCATATCAATTCAAACACGGTGAAACCGAATTGAATGACATTTTTTACAGAGGTAGCACTAGCAAAGGGCACCTCATATTCATGTTTAATATCCCTATAGCACGTTGTATTTCAACAAGCTATTACAACCAACATTCAATTATACTCCTCGAAAAGGATAGAGAGTTATAACAATACCCATGCATTTAGGAGAAAGTAGGCTATATGTTCTTTACTGAACATCTTGTTTTTGTTTTATTTTTATTCACTATCAGCGGTGTGGAAACCTTTCCTGCTGCAGATTCGGCGGTGGAAACCATTTATTGCCCCTCTGGTGTAATGGTGGTGGAGTTCGTAACCGGGTGCTTTCCATTCCTCCTCTTTCATGGCTGGTGCGTGCGGTAGAAGGCGGGGTCGATTTATGCTCCTTTCTGTGCCCGTTCTTCCAGGAATTTATCGCATGCTTGGGTTGGGATTAGGTTTTGTGTTAATATCAGGTCTTCTATGAATGTCGTTGTTCCCGCCAGGTTGATATATTTTTATCACTTCATTGGCAACATTTCAAAAATCGAAAAAAAAAATATAATCCTTCGCTACAGAAATTTTTGAAAATATATTTGCTGTGTGGAACTAAGAAAGAGCTTTCATATGACATTTTGTACGAGTAAATTGGATCAAATTAATATTACGACCCCCTTGCCCCCTTTCATGGTTTAATTATTTGTTGGTTGGTTCCTCAGTTTAGGGGCTGCGACAACGCGGTCATGTAGCCCCGTGTACTTTGGGTGTGTGTAGGATGTGTCTAATAACCGGTGTTAATTGTGATGGCTGTATTAGTGTGTGTTACCTGTTTTAATTCAAGTAAGGACTGCAGACATTCAATTTTCAAGTAGTTTCTACTTTTGCTACCAAACGCCACCGTCAACAATAACTAGTTCTGAACTTTATTACTAGATGCCACCACAGTCAGCTCCTGGCGACGAACGTTGGAACATAAGAGCGTTAGTCAAATCTAACCTATAATTTAGCTTCACACAAGTGTAATTAATGAACTTTTTTACATGCCATAAATCTATGACATGGGACCGCAGGCTTTACTCCCCCCCCCCCCCAGAAGGAATGCATACTGAGGTATTATTAACGCTCTTAAAATCCGATAACTTCGGCCGGGTATGAACCCGCGATCTTGGGCATAGAAACTCAGCAAGCTACCAACTACGCCACCGAATCCACTGTTTAATTATTTGAATGAAAATTAAAGTTTGATTCGAGGATAACCTTATAGAGAATGGGAATCTTATTTAAATCTATAGAGTATAGAGACAGACAGACAGACAGACAGACAGACAGAAAAGGTTAAATTTTATAAATAAAGATATCGACACTACCAAACACTATAAAAACCCACATTTCTACACACAAATAGACACAGCACTTACCAATGGTGTGGCTACTTCAGCAGTGTTATAGGCCAGCCTACTTCAGCGCTATGCCCCGAGGTAAAACTACAGTTAACTCTATTAAACGAATATCGATAGTTCGGCAGTAAATTGGTCCTTAAGAAGGGTGGTCGCTTAGTAGAGGGAATAACTGAGAATCTGTATTGTACCTAACGAAGCAACTTTATAACAACCTACTGTACAAAACTTCATGTAACAAATTGTTCATCTGCTTCCGCCTTGCAAGGATTTCTGATAGTGGGGTAGGTTGTGGGTCACATGTAGTGTGGATTGCGAGAGAGAGCGAGAGATATATAGATTGATTGATTTTATTTTCACGGCTACACTTAGAGCTTAAGAGCTCCTTTACAGTAGCGCCCTATATAAAATAAGATTAGGGCTTATAAAATAAAACATTTCACTTACATTCACAATATAAATAATAATAGTCTAACAATTATAGTAACAAAAAGACAGTAATAATAAAATAATAATAGTAATAATGATAATGGAAAAATTATATACAAAAGAGTGCATACAGACTATCAGCCTGAAAAACAAACACCATATATACAAGAAAAGCTATTAAAGTAGTCAGGTTGTCAGCTATTGTCCTGATATTACAGAGAGAGCGCGAACTGTTGAGTGTTGTGAAAGCTTTCGGCGTGAAGGTGAGGTCGTGTCACTTCACCTTCATCTGGTAAGTGCCAGAAAAAATATCAAAGTGGTTAAATTTGCTCCGTCCGTGATGCACTTGCTATGACGACACACAGTACTCCACATCATAGTACAGTACAGCTGCACATAAGAAACCCCTTTTGTTCCAAAAACCGTGCTATGGTTGGCTTTTAGTAATCGTTAGAAAAGCACAAGAAAAGCTTAACTCAAAATTTCAGAATAATTTGCACGATTATTTTGTCGGAAAACTCAAAAAATCTTTGAAAAGCCATTTTCTCTGAATCGACGCATTTTAAAGAAAAGTTTTTAAACAAAAAATGTAGAGGACATTGCCACCTACAATTTGTCTCATTGAGGTCATGTCATACGTTTTGAAATGCAGAAGCTAGGTGGCGCCAAAGTTTCCAAAAAAGTGTTTTTTCACTTTTTGTCCTAGAAAAAATGTTTTGTTCACAAAAGAGCGAATCAGAAATTTGTTCCTCTCAAAATTGTCTACAACATTTATTGAAACATTTTTCCCCTCCGACTTACCGTTCCAAAGTTATAGTCTGCCGAAGTGTGAAAATTGTCCGATACCGGTCGCGGTCTAAACTATGCCCACCGCTCTCTCCGCAGTAACAATAGTAGCCTTGACTACGCAGCGTTGCATTTGCTGCGCTATAACTTTGGAACGGTAAGTCGAAGGAAACAAACGTTTAAATAAATGTTGTAGACAATTAAAAAAAAAAATTCTGATTCACTCTTTTGTGAAAAACATTTTTTCTAGGACAAAAAGTGAAAAAACACTTTTTTGGAAACCTTGTCGCCACCTAGCATCTGCATTTCAAAACGTATGACATGACCTCAATGAGACAAATTGTAGGTGATAATGTCTTCTACATGTTTTGTTTAAAACACTTTTCTTTAAAATACGTCGATTCAGACAAAAAACGCTTTCCAATTTTTTTAGTTTTCCGACAAAATGATCGTGCAAATTATTCTGAAATTTAGAGTTAAGCCTTTACTGTTCTTTTCTAACGATTTACAAAAAGCCAACCATAGCACGGTTTTTGGAACAAACCCATTCCAGCTGTACTGTACTATCACTTCAGTTGCTAATATTAAACCTACCGGTACTAGCAGTAGTGCCATGTGTTATTTCCGCTATGTTCCCCTGTCTGTGAATGATAATGAAGTTCATGGTCTACAGTTTTTACTTCAGTTTTTAAATGACCTTAATTGAACAACTGTGAAGGAATGGGGCTTGCACCCACCAACGTTTTTGTGTATGGTGTCGAATGTTAATTTACAAAACCAATGAAGTAGATGCCTCTATATGCACACCTGGTATGATGGCTCACTGCTTCCTTTTCATTAAAGCCATGGTTGTCATAGTTCGTGGGTGATATATAATCTCACTCAAAAATGGCCGCTGACAAAGCCGAGATTCGAACTTCGAATTTCCGAATTCGCAGCTATCCAAGTCTAGCCGTGCAACGTACCATTAGACCTCGCGAACACGCAGACTCATAACGAAATAGGGGATAGGATTGTTAAAAATGGCAGCCCCGTTCGAGGCATACTCGAAACTATACTAGAGGATAGGTACTATATTCTTTAAAGATAGTGTATTGGCTTTAAGGGCCAGTGAATTAAGACTCAGCAATATTTCTAGATTTGTACTGTGTCCTTTGTATTACATCTACAGAATACAAAATTTGGTTGAAGTCCAATGGATAGCATATACGTTACATGCAGTTAGACATTGATCTATCAGCGCGCGCAAAATCATGTTGGCAACAATGTCATGCATGTTTTGGTCACAAATAATCTGACATATTATGATCTATTGTTGTGCCAATTTTGGATGAAATCCATTTGTTAGTATAGAAGTTGCATGTATTTTAAAATCGGGCCCATCTGCTGGCTTAGACTATGTTGGCAGCACTGAGGTACATTAGTTACTCCAAATTAATCTAGAATGTCAGGTACTATACGGATGCAAAGTTTACAGCTGTTGGCTTGCATACTTTCTGATATACTGATATTAGGGTAAAACATAGAGACAGCATTTATTAACAGTTGGCAGCCCTGGTTGCTCTTAAGATTACGCATAGTCATATCTGTTATGGTACACATGAAACATACGAAATTTGGTTGAAATCCAATTGATATCGTAGACGTTATTTGCATTTAAACATTGGACCTATCAGCAGGCTTAGGAACATTTTGGCAACATTGCCATGCATGGCCTCCTAGAAATTAAACTGAAATATTATTATCTATATGTGAGCCAATTTTGGAATAGCTCCCACGCATACCTTCCAAGATATCCAACACGGAGCTCAAATTTCAATTGCGGTTTTTCAGCAGTTGATAGCACTACATAATTTTCATATATGGGCTTTAGATATTCAAGTATAGATCTAATCTCTGGAACTACCATTCGGATTCAAAAAAATATTTTTGTATATGATAGCCAGATTCAAGAGGAATGGTTTAGGCTAGCATTAGGCTACACCTCTCAGGTAACCTTAAAGATTGATTTTTGTTCGTTTTCAATCGGAAGAACAAGCGCTCCCGAACAGCTTCAATAATACCTAAGTCTATTGTTGCCTGGCAATGCGGGCCGCATCACGTCGCCTCTACCAGTGTTCTGGTGCAGAATTGCGAGCTGCTTATAAATTGCAGTCACGGGGAGTAATTAGTGCAAAATGATTTCTTTGGTCCCTTAAAACAGTTATCATCATGACAATAGTATGCCTCTGTATAAGTGCGATGGTGTTGGTGCAGTATACTGAGGTTATCAGCTGCAATAAGCGTTGGTGCTTTCCGATCCTTATCCTTGAGCGCTCCAGTTCTGTAGTAGTATTCAGTATCATCCATAAAACAAATAAATCCACAGGGCGAAGCCGAGCACTATTGCTAGTAGTAGATACAGTTTACAAAATTCGGAAAGACAATACAAATTTTATGAAATTTCCATTCAATTCCTACTCATTTGTTTAACCTGCCAATTGACAAATTATTGAGTTATAGTAGACTACTACTATAATATGACAAAGACATGCGGAATCGGCAATGGCATAACTAGGTTTTGTTTCTAGAGGGGGATGAGCGGAATCCAATCTGAACTAATTGCGATTTTGATTTTGTTTTTGTTGTTTTCTACTCCCCCTCCCCCCCTCCCTTTGCGTTTCTTTTGTTTGTTTTTGTTTTCTGCATTTAGTTTTGTTTTTGAATTTTGCTTTTTGCTTTGTGGTTTTTGTTTTTGGTTCTGTGTTTTACTGCTCTTAATTCCTTTTTAATAATTTGAATAATAGAACTTTGAATTTTAGAAAAAATATAACATATAAATTATGTAGAACTTCGCCGGAAAATTAAAATTAGCCTACTTCGAGATACCGAAAATTCGAGATAGGCTATAGAAGTTCGACTGTATATAAATAAATAGATGATGGTTGTTATTTTATGTTTGACCCTGGCGAAATGTAAATATTATATGTCAGAAAACTGTACTATAATGAGGCTCATTATAGTACAAGTTTTCATTATGATACAGTTTCTCCCACCAATCAGAGCTCAAGAAACAGTTGTGTGACCAATTAGGTAAGGATAGCATCGCACCAGAGCTGACTTCCACGGCCTTCCTATTTTAAATTTCACTGCGTGCCTAGTGTCTAAGTGGGGTATTCCAGGAGACCATGGTCAAATACAAGGTATTCTCTGCGTCCCATGCGCTTTGTTCAGTACATAAAACTGGCGAAATCTAGACCGATATTGATAAACAGTTATGTTCGAACATAAAATAGTTATAATTATCGTCGAACATAAACAGTCGTACGTAACTCGCCTATAATGGTAATTAAGACACTCAAATGGAAATTATAAAACTAGCTATGCTTGTTTTATAAACATACTCTTGTCTTAATTATTGCCATTATAGGCTCGTTGCATAATGTACTAGTTATTGATGCTCGGAGCTTTCTGTCAGTAAATGCTGCCCTTCACGCCGTATCAGCTTGAATCTTTGGGTTAATCATATTTATGGACCTTGTGTTCGGCTGCAATAACCTTGCAGGCAGCCACGCAGTGAAGTGGTCCGAAACCTGTAATCTTCCGAGTACCGTACTTGGGAGAGGAAATGCTCGACCCACCGACCGACGCAGCCGGCAACAATATTCCAGCTTGACGCATTCTTGAGTCACTCTACTCTAGAGGCTATCAGACCGTTCAGTTCTGTAGAGGAAGCATGACGGAGGAAGTATTAGCAACACTTCTGAACTCTGCCCAGTGTATTCAGGTGTAGTTGTATGACGGGGCAATTTACTTGGAGAACACACGTCATCTCATTATCGACATAGTAACTTCAGTAAAATACATCTCTTCTGTCTGGATTCATGGTTTCATTTCAATCGTTAATTAATAAGATCGATCTTTTTGGTGCAGCGGCTAGCATTCTTGGCTGTTCCCCGAAGGTCCAAGTTCGATTCCCGGCTCTGCCAGGAAATATAATTCTGGGGTACACTCAGTCTCGCGAAGCAAAACTGAGAAGAGCCGAGTTCGATTCCTACCTCAGTCATCCTCTGCAAGTAATTATCAGCGGTTTCCCACTTCAACTCCAGGAAAATGCCGGGATGGTACCTAACTTAAACTTACCTCGATTATTAGTACACACACTAGTGATACAGGTTATCAGACAACTTCTACACACACCCAAGTACACGGGGCTACATGATCACGATGTCACAAGGCCCCTAAAAAGAAAAATCAACAACAACAACTTAGCATAGTATTCGTAGACAAATACACTGCTTATTTGTGTTTATACAGAGCAGTAAAGCCTCTCTTAAAAACCACTCATCTTAAGCGACCCCCCACCTAAAAGGACCTATTTTTGAAGGAACCGACATTGAAGCCCATAACCTCAATTCGGTGGCGTAGTTGGTAGCATGCTGAACTGCTGTGCCCAAGATAGCGGGTTCAAACCCGGCCGAAGTCGTCGGATTTTTTAAGAGCGTTAAAATCCTTCAGTATGCCTTCCTTTGGAGGGGAAGTAAAGCCGGCGGTCCCATGTCATAGATTTATGGCATGTTAAAGAACCTTCCACAGACTAAACTTGTGTGAAGCTAAATTTCTAGGTTAGATTTCGTTGGAACGCTCTATCAAAGTTCCAACATTCACCACTAGATATCAGTGACATCAGGTAGCGAAAGTTGGAACTGCTTGAAATTGAACGGAACTTGTAGCTCACCCTAGTGGTGTCCGCTTGAAGCGGCTACAGCCTCTGGTGAGCCGAACATGTTCTCGGACACTCCCGGCACTAAAAGCCATACGATAAATAAATTAAAAAAACTAACTTCCTTTAAAAGGCCACCCCTCTCCGCAACCACTGATCAGATTTTTAGCGACCAAAGTTTTAAAGACTCTACTTATGCAATAGGTAAAGCGTGCGTGGATGCGGATATCCGCGGATATCCGCAATATTTTTCGCCACACGGATATAGTTTGCATGGCTGTGCGGAGTCACCCCACAAACATAGGTTATCTGACAAATTCCACCTGAACGAATATCCGACAACGTATGGCAAGCAACCTCTTCAACACATTCAGAAGAAGGACTGAGGAGGCCCGAAGATCTAGCAGGTGCGACTAAGATGTAAGCCCTGTGAATTGAAAGCAAGTTTTCTCAGTCATCTCCATTTCCTGCGGCATATTCTCACATCACAATATACCAGGTATAGCAGTCACCTTGCTCGGCAGGTAGGCTAGCATTGAGCATCTCAAGGTTCTTGGAAGATATAAAACTTAACATTGCAGGGAGATTACAATGAAAGGAAATTATAGTACTGAGGCAGCAGTTACAAGATTAGATTATCCCGACATAAGCGTGGGACAAGGAAAGTATTTCCTCGTAAGACCAGACTAGGAGTTATTGAACCTCTGATTAGGACCCAGATCTTTAGCCTATATCATTCATCACTTAAAATAATCTCATCTTCATCATATTCTAAAGGCCCCGATGCAACCACACGCTTCTGTCGTTGGCGGTTTGTTTCAGTTCCATGTAATTGTCACATCCCATTCTATTCTTGATGTCTTCCAAATACTTCCTCCTAGGCCGTCCTCTTCCTTTCTTTCCCAGCATTTTCCCGTCAAGAATGTTATTGATGAAAGTGTTGTGTCTGTTGACATGACCAATAAATCTTATTTTTCTCTTTCCCATTTCCTTCATTAATATTCTCTCTTCTTTGACTTCCCTTAAGACTTCCAGGTTGGTTTTTCTTTCCATCCAGCTCGTTCTTGTCATTTCCGCCATATCCACATTTCAGCAGCTTCAAGTCGATTCTTTTCCAATTTACCCAGAGCTCAACTTTCACTTCCATAGAGCAGTGTACTCCATACAAATGATTTTGCAAAGGATTTTCTTACATCTATATTCATATGTTTGCTGGATAAAATGTTTTTCTTTGTCATAAATGCCTGTTTTGCCAATGCAATCCTTCTCTTCACTTCTATTAAGCATCTATTGTCTTCTGTGATAATCTACCGAGATAACAAAATTGTTTCACTTGTTCAATTCTCAAGTCATCAATTTTTATATTGGTTTTAATTTCTACCATATTTTTAGCCTATTTTCATTTTATGAAAAAAAAAAGGCTTATGAGATCACCTTTTGTCCGTGTGTGTGTGTGTGCGCGTGTGTGTGTGTGTGTGTCCCTAATAACTTCTAAACGGTTGGAGCGATTACAATGAAACTCGATAAGATCATAGCACTATTCTGACCGACCCCGACCGTGCCCTTCAAATTTTATTGTGTCTCACCAATCCAACATGGCGGCTGTGCAAAATATTTCACCAGCATTCAGTATCTCCTAAACTATTACCGATATCACCCTGAAATTGTGTACGATGATAAAGGGCACTACTAAAAGTTCACCTATGAGACTTTCAAAAACCTGGTGACTACAAAACCAACATGGCGGCCAAGCGAAGTTGAGACTTTTAAATAGACTTTTCTCGCGATTTAAAACTCTCTGAGCGCAGTGAAATGTGGTACAGTAAATGATTTTACATATTGCAATGCACTGGCATCTAATTTAGTTCAATTGTTTACATAACCTCAAGGGCTGTGCGAAATCTAAAAATCTCGTTTTTACTTCTTGTGTTCTAATCATGCGATTGAAGTTTGAATACCACACGTACACAATAATCTTAATGTAATAGTACAAAAATAAAAATCCAACCTGGCGATCATCTGAAATATTTAAACGGTTCTCAATATCTACGAATCTATCACAACCTTCAAACTGAAATTTTGTATGTTGATAGAGGCAATTAACATGAGTAGGATATATGAAAATAGGCTGTATATTCTTCACGGAACTACTTGTTCCGAACTACCATTACTTTCGTTTTCGTTTGTTCACTTTAAATTTCCATAGTTTAAGTGTGTCTGATAGAACTTGCAGCATTTTATTCCATTTCTTTTTCGGAGTCTGCAACTGAACAGTAAAATGAGTAGGCTAAATATGCTTGTCAAGTCCATCTGTGGCTCAAGGAAATATGAGAATCTGTAAACTTCCCCTTGTCCCTCCAGTTCCCATGTTCACTGCTATTTGCTGTTGCGAATGATGCACCTACCACACATCAATAAGGAGCGAGTTCATCCAGCGTTGTCAAATGTTGCTTAATTGTCATTCCACTACCAACTGCTGCATGGTTACCACACATCAATAAGGAACGAGTTCATCCAGCGTTGTCAAATGTTGCTTTATTGTCATTTCACTACCAACTGCTGCATGGTTACCACACATCAATAAGGAGCGAGTTCATCCAGCGTTGTCAAATGTTGCTTTATTGTCATTTCACTACCAACTGCCGCATGGTTACCACACACTTCAATAAGGAGCGAGTTTATCCAGCGTTGTCAAATGTTGCTTTATTGTCATTTCACTACCAACTGCTGCATGGTTACCACACATCAATAAGGAGCGAGTTTATCCAGTGTTGTCAAATGTTGCTTTATTGTCATTTCACTGCCAACTGCTGCCTGGTTACCACACATCAATAAGGAGCGAGTTCATCCAGCGTTGTCAAATGTTGCTTTATTGTCATTCCACTGCCAACTGCTGCATGGTTACCACACATCAATAAGGAGCGAGTTAATCCAGTGTTGTCAAATGTTGCTTTATTGTCATTCCACTACCAACTCCTGCATGGTTACCACACATCAATGAGGAGCGAGTTCATCCAGCGTTGTGAAATGTTGCTTTATTGTCATTTCACTACCAACTGCTGCATGGTTACCACACATCAATAAGGAGCGAGTTCATCCAGCGTTGTCAAATGTTGCTTTATTGTCATTCCACTACCAACTGCTGCATGGTTACCACACATCAATAAGGAGCGAGTTCATCCAGTGTTGTCAAATGTTGCTTTATTGTCATTCCACTACCAACTGCTGCATGGTTACCACACATCAATAAGGAGCGAGTTCATCCAGTGTTGTCAAATGTTGCTTTATTGTCATTCCACTACCAACTGCTGCATGGTTACCACACATCAATAAGGAGCGAGTTTATCCAGCGTTGTCAAATGAGGCTTTATTGTCATTCCACTACCAACTGCTGCATGGTTACCACACATCAATAAGGAGCGAGTTCATCCAGTGTTGTCAAATGTTGCTTTATTGTCATTCCACTAAACTGCTGCATGGTTACCACACATCAATAAGGAGCGAGTTCATCCAGCGTTGTCAAATGTTGCTTTATTGTCATTCCACTGCCAACTGCTGCATGGTTACCACACATCAATAAGGAGCGAGTTAATCCAGTGTTGTCAAATGTTGCTTTATTGTCATTCCACTGCCAACTGCTGCCTGGTTACCACACATCAATAAGGAGCGAGTTAATCCAGCGTTGTCAAATGTTGCTTTATTGTCATTTCACTGCCAACTGCTGCCTGGTTACCACACATCAATAAGGAGCGAGTTCATCCAGCGTTGTCAAATGTTGCTTTATTGTCATTCCACTACCAACTGCTGCATGGTTACCACACACCAATAAAGAGCGAGTTCATCCAGCGTTGTCAAATGTAGCTTTATTGTCATTCCACTACCAACTGCTGCATGGTTACCACACATCAATAAGGAGCGAGTTCATCCAGCGTTGTCAAATGTTGCTTTATTGTCATTCCACTACCAACTGCTGCATGGTTACCACACATCAATAAGGAGCGAGTTAATCCAGCGTTGTCAAATGTTGCATTATTGTCATTCCACTACCAACTGCCGCATGGTTAACTTCATAAGGCACACACAGTAGCCTGACAACACAAAGCTTGGTTTTAACAATCGAGAACACCTCGTGGTATAGCGGCTATAATTCTTGGCTGTCACCCCGGAGTTTCGGGTTCGATTGCTGGCTCTGCCAAGAGATTTTAATTCTAGTCTGAGGGTTGGAACGGGTTACACTCAGCCTCGTGAGGAGAAGCTGAGAAGAAGTGGATTTGGTTCCCACCCCAGGGATCTTGGAAGTGGTTTTCCGTGGTTTACCACTTCTTCTCCAGGCAACTGCCGGGATGGTTACTATCTTAAAGCCACGGCTGCCTCCTTTCCAATATTCACCTGAATTACAAATACTCACATTAATACAGCCATCACAATAATACAGGTTATCAGACAAAATTCCTCATATACCCCAGTACAAGGGGATAATTAATTTTATTAAAGCAGCCTATGGCCAAACCCGGCTGAAGGCGTCAGATTTATTAAGAGCGTTAAAAATCCCACGGTATACCATCCTTCGGAGGGGAAGTAAAGCCGGTGGTCCCATGTCATAGATTCATGGCATGTAAAGCTTGCCACGGTGGGTGAGTGGATAGCGTGTCGGTCTACTAACCCCGAGATTGCAGGTTCGCTCCTGGCCGTGGTAAGTGATTTTTGAAAGGCGGCAAAAATATGACACGTATGTCAAACAATGTTGGCAAGTCAAAGAACCCATTTGAATTCAGTAGGCCGTGTTCATAATGGCAAAATTAATCTCGGGAGTTTCCGCCAACACAAAGTTCCTCATTTCTCTACTAGAATGCGCTATAGTGTTCAAGGAGCTTAGATATCTAACCTCCTTGACTTTCATAGTGATTCAAGGAACAACGAAATTCGACACGCAAGCTACCCTCTGGGTGTCAAATTACAAAGCTTGCACCCGGAACCCAAGGCCATACGATATTATTATGGCATGTAAAGGAACCTTCCACTAACTAAAATTGTGTTAAGCAAAATTTGTAAGTAGGCTAAGGTTTGATTAATGCTCTTAAGTTTCAACGTTCGTCACCAGGCGCTGGTTTCGATGGCATCTAATAGTAGCTAAGTTCACATCTAGGTGTCGTGGACGGTAGTATTTGGTAGCGAAAGTAGGGACTACTTGAAATTATGGTCGGCAGTCCTTACTTGAATTAAAACAGATAACACACACTAATACAGTCATCACAATTAACACCGGTTATCAGACAGATTCTACGCATACCCAAAGTACACGGGGTACATGACCAAGATGTTGCACTCCCTAAACTGAGGAACCAACCAACCAACTTTCTTTTCAGGACGGGTCAGAGAAGGGATTTTGGAAGCAATTGGACCTATTGAAAGGAACCATCCCGGCATTTGCCTGGGAGTGAAATGGGAAACCACGAAAACAATTTTCAGGACGGCAGAGGTGGGATTCGAACCCACGCTCTCACGATGCCAGCGAGACATGAGTTAATTAGTGCGTTAACGCTCTCGGCCATCGTGGTCGGTTCATATGGGGATAAATGACTACAATGTCCCAGCCCTTAAAACGGAACAACATACTGTAATTGCAGGGGCGGCTGTACCTTTGGGCTGAAGTGATGCAAAACATTGTTTTATATGAAACTTAATTACTTTCATAAAGATAAGGAAATATTTCAACTCCCCTCATAACTAGGTAACTACGCACAGGCCGGAACGCACAAAACCTCCCATTAATATTACTCTTCATAAATTCGTCATCACACTGTACGTTTACAGTGGTCGTAGTTTCCGATAATCACGAATGAGAGCTTCAAAATGAGACCAAGTTTCCTGCTGTACGTTTATCCTGAGTTGAGAAAACGTTACGTCAGAAAAAGTATAAGAACTTTTTATCGGGTAGTTGAAAAAATTGAAACTTGAGATTTGCACTACCAATACTTGTGCCTGCCACATATAAAAATTTCATTACCCTCAGCCAAGTAGTTTTCCATGTATATAGTTTTAAGTGAGCGGTTCCTAGAAAAGACGTCAAAAACACGGACAATTTTTCATACAACCACAAATAAATAAATAATTAATAAACTTGAAAATAATTGGCTTATATAGTCTAACGCAGAATTAAACAAGGAACATATTGGTGTAACTCGTTTTTCAATAGGTCTGTTGGTTTGGTTGTAATTAAGGCCTAAACTTGAGTATCCATAATAAAAAAAAAAGTCCTCTCGGCTTGCCGGAAGGCGGAGGTAGATTTCACCGGACAAACTTGGGGATAGGCGAAAATAGGCAGAATATGCAGATTTTCGTAGAAGGATCAGACCTCATTTATTGCGAGAAGGTATTTTATAATTGGAGCTTAATTAACTTTGTTTTTCGTCATTTTATGCTTATTTTAAACATTTTATTGTCTTATAGGTTGGCTCAGGCAAGGAAAGCCTTTCTACAAAAAAGGAATCTGTTGACATCGAATATAGATTTAGGTATTAGGAAGTCATTTTTGAAAGCCTTTGTCTGGAGCGTGGCGCTCTATGGAAGTGAAACTTGGACTATTGGTGCAGCAGAAAAGAGGAGAATTGAAGCATTTGAAATGTAGTGTTACAGGAGAATGATGAAGATCAGATGGGTAGATAGGGTTACAAACGAAGAGGTATTAAGACGAGTGGGAGAGGAGAGATGTTTCTGGCGACTGCTAATGAAGAGAAGAGATAGGTTGGTAGGACACATACTAAGACACCCAGCAAAGCTTAGTTATGGAAGGAAGGGTCGAGGACAAGAACAGTAGGGGTAGACCAAGGTTAGAATATGTTAAACAGATTGCCTCGGATGTACGGTGTGGTAGCTATGTAGAAATGAAACGATTAGCTCAGGACAGGGAGGCATGGAGAGCTGCATCAAACCAGTCAAAAGACTGAAGACTCAAACAACAACATTGTCTTATGGGAACGGTAACCTTCTTGTCATTTGGGGTCCATCTTTATACTTATGGTCACACTATCCTTATGCAAGGTTTCGACACTGATGTGTAACTATGTAACGGTCTGTTACTTCTTCACGCAAAATTATATCTCCCGCCGAGATTTTGGTTGGTTCCTCAGTTTAGGGGCTGCGACAACGCGGTCATGTAACCCCGTGCACTTTGGGATGGCTGTATTAGTCTGTAATTCAGGTAAGGACTGCAGACGGTCAATTTCAAGCAGTAGTTCCTAATGTTACTACCAGGTACTACCGTCAACGACACCTAGCTGTGAACTTGGCTACTAGATGCCACCGCAACCAGCAACTCGCAACGAACGTTGGAACTTCCCCTCCAAAGGAAAGCATACTGAGGGATTTTTAGCGCTCTTAGAAAATCCGACGACTTCGGCCGGCTTTTAAATCGCGACATTGGGCATAGAAGTTCAGCATGCTACCAGTTACGTCACCGAAGCCGCTTCCCACTGACGGTGGTTTTGGGGTCTGGGGGATGTGAAACGCGAAGATATGTCGAAATTTTCCGGAAGTCGAAACATGGGACCCATTGCAATAGTTAGCTTTCTAATGAAATCTACCTAAAATCCGATAGTAGTCGTGCGGTCCACTCCGCTGTGCAGAACGCAGCTCAACGGGAATTTCTACATTTAATGCGCATGCGTGGCCAACTTTTCCGTTGTGCTGTTGGAACGGTGTCTTCCTGATTGCGGTCATTCCAGATTGCGTTCACCTCATTGTTGTTGTTTGAGTCTTCAGTCTTTTGACTGGTTTGATGCAGCTCTCCATGCCTCCCTGTCCTGAGCTAATCGTTTCATCTCAACATAGCTACCACACCCTACATCCGAGGCAATCTGTTTAACATATTCTAACCTTGGTCTACCCCTACAGTTCTTGTCCTCGACCCTTCCTTCCATAACTAAGCTTTGCTGGGTGTCTTAGTATGTGTCCTACCAACCTATCTCTTCTCTTCATTAGCAGTCGCCAGAAACATCTCTCCTCTCCCACTCGTCTTAATACCTCTTTGTTTGTAACCCTATCTACCCATCTGATCTTCATCATTCTCCTGTAACACCACATTTCAAATGCTTCAATTCTCCTCTTTTCTGCTGCACCAATAGTCCAAGTTTCACTTCCATAGAGCGCCACGCTCCAGACAAAGGCTTTCAAAAATGACTTCCTAATACCTAAATCTATATTCGATGTCAGCAGATTCCTTTTTTGTAGAAATGCTTTTCTTGCCTGAGCCAACCTACTTTTTATATCCTCTTTGCTTCGTCCATCACTGGTTATTCTGCTTCCTAAGTAACAGAAATCTCCTACTTCCTTCAGCTTTTCACCTGCCAATTTGATCTCCATAGAGGTTTCTGATTTATTTCGGCTGCATTCCAGTATTTTTGTTTTACAGTTATTAATTTTCATCATGAATTCTTTCCGTAAGACGGAGTCCATACCATTCAAAAACTCATTCAAATCCTCAGGTTTGTTGGCCAAGATGACGATGTCATCAGCAAATCTCAGAGTTGAAATTATTTCTCCTTGAGTCTTCACTCCCACTTCAAATTTTTCTCGAATTTCCTTCATTGCTTGTTCAATGTAAAGATTGAAAAGTATGGGTGATAAGTTGCAGCCTTGCCTTACACCTTTCTGAATACCAGCTTCTCTCTCATGTCCTTCAACTCGAATGACTGCTGTCTGGTTTCTGTATAGATTGTATATCACCCTCCTATCCCTGTACTTTATTCCAATCGATTTCAAAATGTCAAACAATTTAGTCCAATCAACGTTATCAAAAGCCTTTTCTAAGTCTACAAAAGCCATGAACGTTCTCTTATCTTTCCTTATTCTACCTTCCAAAATCAGTCTAAGACTTAGTACAGCTTCCCTTGTTCCTACATTTCTCCTGAAACCAAACTGGTCTTCACCCAACTCCGTTTCTATCTGTCTCTCAATCCTCTTGTAAATTATTCTAGACAGGATCTTTGAAGCATGAGTAATCAAGCTGATTGTACGGTAATCTTCACATCTGTCAGCTCCCACTTTCTTTGGTATAGGGATGATTACATTCTTCTTGAAATCAGGGGGTACCTCACCTGTCTCATAAATCCTACACACCAAGTGAAATAACCTGATCAGACCTTCCTCTCCTATGCAGCGTAGCAACTCAATCGGTATATCATCTATGCCTGGTGCTTTGTTCCTGCTTAAGTCTTCCAAAGCTCTATCAAATTCTGATCTCAATATTAAATCTCCTTTCGCATCCTCATCAATTTCCTCCTCCCTTTCCATTACATGATTCTCAATCTCCTTTCCCTTATACAAACTCTCTATGTAAGCTTTCCATCTCTCAACGTTTTCTTCCCTATCTGTTAGAGGCTTTCCATTTGTGTCCTTAATATTACAGCACTTAGTCTTCTTTTCCCCAAAAGTATTCTTAATCCTTCGATAAGCTGTGTCAACAGTCCAGATTGCGGTCTCTTTCATTTCCAGCGTCCAGATTGCGATCATTGAGGGCAAGGTAGGGGGAAAGCTTCCTTCAAAAATACCATCTTATAATTTGAGTAGTTTTGACAGTGAATTTATTGATTTTGACTTATCAAAAGTCACAGATTTCAAATCTGGAATGTTAATAAACGTAAAATTTCAAATGTTTGATTTTGTGTGTAGGAGGGGGCGGGGACAAAAATTGATTACAAAGGGGATTTAGAATCAAACGAAGAACAAATTACTTTTGCGAGATGAATTTTTCGTCGTAATGAAAAGAATGTTTTTCACGATATACAGTACCTATTATAAAAATAGATGTCTCGCGCCTCAAATGGGAGAGGATGGGCAGAAATTATAAATTATACCCTGTAAGTATAAAATTTCCCGTTACAACAATTTTGTTGAAACTGAAGGTCGTTAATTCCGATCCTGAAACGTTTCTACTCTTAAGACTGACAATGTTATAATCATTGCTTTACGAGGTGAAGTCAGATTGGGAGGGGACTTGAAGTTTTTAAGCGAAGTTTTATGGGGTGTGCTCAGCTGAACACTGAACTGTATTCTTTGGTTAGGTAGTGAAATATCAGTTTCCCCTTGTTATCCACAAAACTTACGGAAGGTATGAGTCAATCGGGAAGAACCAAGAACCAAGGACCGGTCTCCCCCAAAAAAAAGTGATCACAATCTGGACGCTGGAATGTTTATAGTTCTTCCCCAAAATGAAAGTGACCGCAATCTGGAATGACCGCAATCAGGACACAACCGTTGGAACAACAGCCAAGACGCCAGGCGAAGACATCATTTTAATGCTCTTGGCAACAAAGAAAGGTTCTGTTTTATGCGCGCTCACACCAAGTGTATCCGAGTTCGTGAATATGTTGTCATTGCAGGTGTTATTATGCGTTTAATTAATTTTGTATGAGAAATGTGTATTGGTGTTGAGTTTCTTCAGTGTGTAAAACTCAGTGGAGAGCCCCTTGAATGTTTCTATAAATGATGTTTCTAAATATTTTCGTATTTTGTAGGGTGTGGGGGAATGGGTTACAGCACATAACTGATTTTCTTCTCCAGCCGCCGCTGCATGATAGTAGAGATAATGGTCAGTTCAGGCTGCCAACTTCAGAGTTACGTTACAGCCTTAGTGTGTGCAAGTAGTCGGCAAATATGGTGATTTTTAGCCTACTTTTCACATTTTGCAAACATGAGGAAAAAGTAGACTTATGAGATCGATCCGGGAAAATGTGTGTCTGTCTGTCTGTTCTTCTGTCAGTCCTTCTGTCTGTTTGGCTGTGTGTGTGTGTCCCCCTATCAACTCATAAACGGCTGCAGCAATCGAAACCAAATTTAGTATGAGTAAAGATGTATACCGGATTATCTCAAGCCCATACTTGAAAATGATGTCAGTGCCACCAACTACTGACAAAACGCAATAGAAATTTGAGCTCCATGTTGGATATCATGGAAGGTATGCATGGGAGCTATTTCAAAATTGCCACACGTAGACTATAGATAATAATATTGCAGTTTAATTTCCAGGAGGCCATACATGGCAGTGTTACCAAAATGATTATAAGCCTGCTGATAGGTCCAAATTTTAAATGCATATAACTTCTACACTACCAATTGGATTTCAACCAAATTTCGTATGTGCTATGTGTACATAAACAGATATGACTAAGCGTTTTCTTAAGAGCCTCCAGGGCTGCCAACTGTTAATGAAAAAATGAAAATCCACAGCCTGCTTCCAGTCTCCGACCGGGTCAGGAATGGAATGAATGAAGCCCCCATCTAGCGGCGAGGATATGAATTGTGCCGGCTGCCGAGGCCTGACGCACTCCTCTGGGGCAATGATTAAATGAATGACAGATGAAATGAGATGATAGTGGAGAGTGTTGCTGGAATGAAATTTAGACAGGGAAAACCGGAGTACCCGGAGAAAAACCTGTCTGCCTCCGTTTTGTCCAGCACAGATCTCACATGGAGTGACCGGGAGCCAACTGTTAATAAATGCTCTCATTTAAAAAAAATCCAAATACCCATATATCAGCCGACAGCTTTAAACTATGCACACGTATAGTACCTGACATTCTATATAAATTTGGAGTAACTTATATACGTCAGTGCTACCAACATGATTCTATGCCTGCTGTGAGGTCCAAATTTAAATACATGTAACTTCTATACTATCATATGGATTTCAACCAAATTTCGTGTGTGCTATGTGTACCATAACCGATATGACTATGCCGATTCTTAAGAATAATCAGGGCTGCCAACTGTTAATAATTACTGTCTCTATTTATGTTACCCTAATATCAATATAACAGAAAGTATACAAGCCAATAGCTCTAAACGTTGCACACGTATGATACCTGGCATTCTAGATTAATTTGGATTAACTAATATAGGCCTACGCCAGTGCTGCCAACATGATTCTAAGCCTGCTGATAGGTCCAATTTTGAAATGCATGTAACTTCTATACTAACTAATGGATTTCACTCAAAATTGACACAACAATAGATCATATTATTTCAGATTATTTCTGACCAATACATGTATGTCATTGTTGCCAACATGATTTTATGTGCGCTGTTATATCCAATTTTTAACTGCATGTAACGTCCATGCTATCCATTGGACTTCAACCAAATTTTGTATTCTGTACATTAAGAGATGGAACTAAGAATATATTGTCACCAGGGCTGCCAACAGTAGTTCTCTATTAGACTACATTATGCCAGGTATACAGTATTTCGAACTAATTAGAAATTTTGATATTACCAACTTAATTTCGTCATTATTCTAAATATATCCATACAGATTAATCATTGGCATGAATCTTAAATTTTAAGAAAAGTAGGCTCCTTAGTTCGTCACGGAACTTCTTGTATTTTATCTGAGTGGCAACAATGATAAAACCCTGATACAACCCATCAGTAAGAAATCATCCCTTCTTGACCATCGGGACTTTCCAGTCTCTTATAATATAAAACACATTTAATGAGCATTCTGAGCATCGGGGCCTGTAAATTCCATTCTCAGAATCACAAGAGTACTGTAGCTTCATAGTTTGGGCAACAGATGGCATCTCATTCTTACCACAATATAATCGAATTTTCTTCAAATGATTACAGTGGTCCAGAGAGGGATAAACCACCATTCTTTTTTAGTGATGGGGAACAAATTGCAAGATTAAATAATTAGTAACTTATTTAAGGTGACATGGACTATAGTCTGCTCTAGGACTGGTTGATTGATAAAGGCAACTTTAATCCAAGTTCGAGCTCAACATATTAATGTTTACCAATCAAGTACATTGTACTTGTGCAATATTCTAATTTACGGGATTATGCGACTGAGTTTTCTAATTCCTGTAAATATCAAGGTACAATCTTGATACATTGTTTGCAGTTAGTATGCGGTAGTAAAAAACATGTATGCCAAATTTGATCAATGTAGCTTCACTAGCCGCATAGAAATTAGTTATTTTCCAATATTTATATTCAAATTATTCATGCTGTCAAGCGCGTCAAACTAATGTAGATAGCACAATTTATTTTTATTTTTCTATTACCTTATTCTTATACAAATAAAATAGTACATCAAATTTGAGATTGTATTGTTTACTACGAAGATATAATTTTTTCCCCAATGAAGTTTATTTTTTGTAAAATTCTTGAAATTTGAAGCTTACATTTCTTTTACAGGCAAACCAGAAGTCCAATCCAAAAAGTAATGCACATGTTTGTGGATAAAGTACTAAGGAACATGCATATTGATTTAAAAGAAAATTGCATTACATCTGTAACGCGTACTAGATTTTATACATCAGAAAATGTGAAACTGAGAAAACTGCATTTTTCTAAAAACATGCATATATTTTAATATTTCCACTCAACTTACCCATTAGAACTCTCCTGCAGCATAAACACCTTCCTTCTTTTGTTTTGCAGCCTCCTTCTTCATCTTTGTGACCTTGGTCTTGTGTGATGTGTGTGTCCCCCCCCCCTAATAATTTCACAAACGCAATAAATTTCGAAAAAGTACTAGCCTAGTGTCCAATAACTTGTTTATAAACAGAGGTAGACCATGCGTACACTTCTAAAGTCAACATAAATATCAAATAAAGATAAATTGTGCATCTACTGTCATTCTATAAGCGACTAGAAATTCTCATGAAATTAGAAAATACAATATAAATGCAAAATTTCATCATGTCGACCGTTTGAGGTATTTATTTATTTTGAAACATTTGAAGTATTTGTAAAGCTTACGTAGTAAATTGTGTAAATATTCATCGGTAGATAGTAGCACAATGCAGAGCCAGTAGTACAGAGGGAATTTCAAATCCGTATTCAAACTACTCCGATAAAAAATGCATAAATGCGTGTACAGGATAATGTACCAAGAGAAAGGGGCGTTTAAATGGCAGTGCGGCCGGCATTTGAACGTCTCGCCGTGCCTCAAAAAATGGCGGAATGTGGAAAATGATACCGCTAATTGATCCGTTATGGTCAGGGGTACAATAATATGTCAAAATCAAAAATTTGAATTTTTTAATAAAATATGCATAAAACTCAGTCCCAGTGTCTCTTAAGCAATTTAGCGTGCAATGAGAGTTGTTTAACACGAGCTCCTAGCAGTGATGCCAGTCCGTGGGATTTGTCCCAATTTGTGTGACATTTAGACAAATATTTTTAAGGAAGGGATATAGGGATTTTTGTGTGCAAAAAGTGAGGTAATAATAATAATATCGTAAGGCCTCGGGTACCAGGTGCAAGCTTTGTTATTTGACACCCAGAGGGCAGCTTGCATGTCGAATTTCGTCATTCCTTTGAACGCTATGAAAGTCAAGGAGGTTGGATATCTCAGCTCCTTGACACTACAGCGCATTCTAGTAGAGAACGGAGGAACTTTGTGTTGGCGGAAAATCCCGAGATTAATTTTGCCATTGAATACGGCCTACTGAATTCAAATGGGTTCTTTAACATGCCAACATCGTATGATATCCATGTCGTGAATTTTGTCGCCTTTCAAAAATCACCAGGGCTTCCATCCACTCATCATCATCATCTTCATTTCCCGTTTCCAGCTTCCTGGGTCGGGTTGTGAATTAAGGACCTCCAACGTTTCCTGTCTCTCCACCACTCCTCTCCTGTTTTTAGTACTTCTTCAGGTTTTCCTCCTCTCTTCTCTACACACTCCCACACAGTATCTGCCCATCTCTTTCGGGGCCTTCCTCGTGGTCTCTTCCCTGTCATCTTTTCACAGAAAGTTTTCTTTGGTACTCTCTCATCTCCCATTCTCATCATATGTCCATACCACTTTAACTTTGTCGTTTCTATCCTGTCCTGCAGCTTCAAGATTCCTGTCCTTTTTCTAATCTCTTCATTTCTAACTCTATCTCTTCTGGTCTTGCCCTCTATACCTCTTAGGAATTTCATCTCCGCGGCTTGTATTCTACTCTCCTCTCTTTTTGTAGTAGTCCACGCTCCAGCTGCATATGTTAGTATGGGTCTGTAGTAGGTTGAATATAATACATTTTTACATTTCTTTGGGACATCTCGGTTCCACAGAATACCCCTTATGCTCTGGTAAAAACTGTTCGCTTGTTGTATTCTCTTTCCAATTTCCTCAGTTATCCTTCCATCTTCTGTGATCACACTTCCCAAGTACTTGAAACTTTTAACCACTTCTAGAATTTTCCCATTCAATTCTATCTTTCCTCTTCCTTCCTTCCTTCCTTCCTTCCTCTTGACATTACCATTGTCTTGCTCTTCTCTGTGCTTACTTTCATCCCAAATTTCTCTATTTCTTGATTCCATACATCTAGTTGTTTTTGTACTTCCTTTTCATCCTCGCCCCATATCACTATATCATCTGCAAACAGCATGGCCTTTGTTGCCTCTTGTCCCCATCTCTGTTTAACATTCTTGTGAATTTCATCCATGACTATGATGAATAGTAAGGGGGACAATACACTTCCCTGTCGGAGACCTGTTTCCACTTTAAACCATTCTGTTTCTCCTATACTGGTCTTCACGCTACTCACAGAATATTTGTACATAGCTTTTAACATTTGGACATCAGCTCCGTTAACTCTCCTTTTCCTTAATACATTCCAAACCACCTGTCGAGGCACACTGTCGTACGCTTTCTCAATATCAATAAATGTCATCACCATGTCTTTTCCAAATTCCCATCTTTTCTTCATCATTTGCCTTAATGCAAAGATTAGGTCAAATGTTGATCTGTCTTTCCTAAAACCATACTGTTCTTCTTCCATCTCTCCTTCTATCTTCCTCCTCAGTCTGCCTTCCAAAACTCTCTCCAAGATCTTAGCTACATGAGCGATGTGATCCCTCTGTAGTTATTGCATTCCTTTTTGTCACCTTTCTTAAAAATCGGAATAATTAATCCCTTTCCCCATTCTTCTGGAATCTCTTTCTTCTTCCAAATTATTCTAAATAATCTATGCAACCACTGTACACCTATTGGTCCCGCTGCTTTTATCATTTCCGCGGACACCTCATCCTCTCCTGCTGCTTTACCGCTCTTCATCTTCTGTATGGCTTCCTCTATTTCTAGCATAGTGATCTCCTTTTCTTGTTGTTCTTCTTCTTCCATTGTTTCTTCTTGCTCTTTTTCATCTTCCAGTTCAATGTATTTAACATTTAGTAGCTTTGAAAAGTATTCTTCCCATCTTTTTAATATATCATCTCTTTGATACAATATCTGTCCTGCTTCAGTTTTTACAAATTTTGTGTTTTCCCTACCTTTTACACTGTTTTTCACCAATCCATATAGAACCTTTTTACTTCCTTGGATATCCTCCTTCAAAGTTTCCGTGAAACCTTCCCAACTTTTCCTTTTTTCTTGTACAATTTTTTGGCATGCCTTCTTTGCTTCTCTATATTTTTGCCATTTCTCTGCATTTTTACTGCCTATCCACTTCCTCCATGCCATTTGTTTTTCTTTAACAGCTTCCTTTACCCTGTTGTTCCACCAAGGAGTCTCCCTTTCCTTTTTCTTCCCTGATAGTCTTCCAGAAGTGTTTACTGCACACTTCGCAAAACAATTTCTAAAACATGCCCATTCCTGTTCGACACTTTTTGCTTCGTCTTTGGGAATTTCCCTTTTCAAGTCTTCTTGGAACTTTTCCATTGCCTCTCTCTCTTTTAGCTTCCACACCTTTATTTTTCTTTCCCTTTTCTCCGCAAGCTTTGTGATTTTCCCAAGCCTTAATTTGGCTATCACCACTTTATGGTCGCCTTCAAAATCTCCTCTTGGCATAGCTGTCACATCTACCAGTTGTCTACGTTTATCCTTTTCCACTAGGATAAGATCGATCATTGTTTTTGTCTTTCTGTCTCCCCATCCATACCTAGTTATTTTTGGGGAGTTCTTTTTCCTAAACCATGTATTTCCAAAAATTAATCCATTCCTTCTACAGAAATCTATTAACATTTCTCCTTCTTCATCCTGATTTCCATAGCTAAATGGGCCAATTATCTCTTCTTTTCCCTGCCTCTCTGTTCCCACATGTGCATTCATATCCCCCATTATTATAACCTCTTTGTCTTCTATACCCTTTTCCAGTTCTTCTAAGAAATCCTCTAAACATTCATCTACCTTCCCTGTCTGGGGTGCGTAAATCTGTATAAAATCCTTTGTTCCACTCTCAAGTCCTAGTCTAATTTTCATCATTCCGTCATTAATTTGGTCTACTTTCTCAACATACTGCACTAAGTCTTCTCTCAATATTATTGCAACACCATTCATTGCCTTATTTCCTCCACTCCAATATATTCTATATCCCTTCCCTTTCTTGACTTCTTTCTCACCTTTTCCCTTCCATTTCGCTTCACTGACTCCCATCATTGCTATTTCCTTCTTTTCCATATAGTCCACCAATTCTTCTGACTTGCCATTTAAGCTCATCACGTTTATGAAGGCGATGTTTGTGGTGTCTGGTAGCCTACTTCTCACAGTTCCCCCAGACCCCTGGGAACTGCGCGTCGCCTGCAGGGGACGCCCTAGCACTTTCCGAGGCCTCAATTCACACTCACTCATTTTATAGGCTATTAGTACGATGAGTTCGCCACACTCAAAGGCTTCCATCCGCTCACTCGTCCAAAAATAGTGAAATAGTGAGTGGTTTTATTTCAAAAAAGTGAAATAAAAGTAAGTTTTTGTATGAAAAAGTGAGTAAATAGTGAGTAAATTCATAGCATTATTCGCATTTATGGCCGTAAGCCTATATCTGGTTCATAATTTTAACTTCTGTTGATATTGTAGGCACAATTAGGGACGGGGGGGGGTCCTTGGGTGGCTAAGCTCCCCAAAACAAACCATAGCCCCCCAAAAATGTGACAAAACTGTATTGAAATAGACAAAATTTTTAAGAATGTGTATCTGAAAAACAAATTAGCCCCCCCCCCCCCAAATGTCAACCAAATTGCGCCTATGTTAATAATATCTCTGAGTACTGTTTGTGATTTTTTCATCGATCACTGCACGGCACCGGCTGTGGTATTGCACCATGGAAGCTTTTTATGCTTTCTGGCCGCTTGGCTCGCTGCCGGCAGCGGTGGCAGAAAAACGAACTATCCATTCATGGGTATATTTTGGGTCATTTCGAACAATCTGATTGTGCATGAGACCATTTTTAACGCAGAATGTGACCAGTTTTGAAAAAAGTGAGTATAGTGAATAATTTTATCAAATAGTGAGAAAAGTGAGGCTGCTTTGAAAATAGTGAATAATAGTGAGAAAAGTGAGTCACTGGAAGCCCTGAAAATCACTTACTACGGCCAGGGGCGAACCTGCAAGCTTGGGGTTGGTAATCCGACACGTTAACCACTCAACCACCGTGACAAGCTAAAAGTGAGGTGAATTTGGGATATTTGGCTGATGTCATATATCACCAGCTGAGCGGCAATTAATACATACTGTAGAGCTTCGTTTGCACCATAAACGTGCACAATAGGTACGTTCATAAGTTACATGTCGATAGAATAAAAATAAACCTTTCACGAAAGTAGAGTATTACATTACAATCGCCAACTGCGGCTTGTGCGATAAGAGAGTTTTGTGTGTTTTTGGATATTGAAACTTATGGTATACAGTATTGGCTTTCACGGCCGGTGAATTAAAACTCAGCAATTCTTCTAGGTCTGTGCCGTGTCTTGTGTGGGGTTTCGCCTAGGGCACCACGCTGGCTCATCGGCAGGCTCTTGGTGTCCCCGCCCGGACCCCCACAGGAGTGACGAACTGCGCGCCACCTCCCTTTATATTAGGTGCAACTGCACCACTTGACTGCGAGAACTATAAGCTCAAGCAGCCTTAACATCCCTATGAAGGCTTCCAAATAGATGGTATAATGGCGTTCACGGCCAGTGTCCGGGCGGGGACACCAAGAGCCCGCCGATGAGCCAGCTTGGTGTCCTAGGCGAAACCCCACACAAGACACGGCACAAACCTAGAAGAATTGCTGAGTATTAAAACTTATGCTTTGTATTTTTGTGAAATTTTTAAAGAATCTCAAAGACTTACACAGGGAAAGATAAACATGTCAATCTTTAATTGAATATAAACGTGTACCGTATTAAATGCATGATGATAGTTTACAAGACAGTTTTGTGTTTTGTTAAAAAGAATAGCGCAATTAGAAACACATTATTGAGACTCTACAGCACATGTTTTATTCATTTTACATTTGTTTTGAACATTTTTTTTTACGTGGGATAGTTTCTAGCGAAAAGGGACATTCTGCGTGGGAAGTTGGGATTTTCAGGTATGAGAGGTTGGCAACTCTGGTTCCTAGGATCTTAATACAGTGAGTCCGGGAATGTTCTCCGCAGCGCCTACATGCGTCTGCGAGAGCTAGCTACAGCAGTTACGTTGGTAGCACGGCTGCCGCTTGCATCATAACAAATAAACAGTAAACTTTGTACTCACCACAGCCATTCATAACAGATGCTGGAACCATCCGTAATCAGTTTGTTTTAATTCATGAACCACGGTAACTTTATAAGGGAACAACTGAAGCTTGTCTCTTACAGCTTTATGTGCTTTCGACTTAGAGATTCCTGTTTGTTGAGCTAATTTCCGTGTGGATTTACTTGGACTACGCATTATTATATCGCAGATTTCATCAAGTTTTTCGTCTGTTAAAAGCGTAGGCCTGCCTGTTCCCGGCACATCGTGAACTGAGCCAGTCACACGAAATTTACTTACCAAATCCCGAACGGTATCATGGTTTGGACACTTTGAATTAGGAAACCGCGCCTGAAATCTTAATTTTACATTTTCTGTAAACCGATCGCCTACGCGAAAAACGTAGCCTATTCCACCAAAAAAAAAAAACTCTCGCTTCAGTAGTAAACATTACCGCCTGTATACTGTTGCACTCTTCCAATAATAATCTATCTGAACGCTCGCTCGCTGACTGAAATACACACTGAAGACATGCAGGCTCGCGCGCTTATCGCGATACGGACCATTTCCTGGACGCATTGTGGTGAGCTTCTGTAATGGATGTGAGAAAACGTCTGATCTCAGTAATATAGTCAGATGGTAGCGACTCCTTATCAATTTGTTTGAACCACAGGGACTCAGTGGCTTTACTCTTCTTGGCTACCGTGAAGAACTTTTAAGACAGCCTGTGGTGGTATTCAGAAAGGAGTAAGTCAAGGCTGCAACTTATCACCCATACTTTTCAATCTTTACATTGAACAAGCAATGAAGGAAATTAGAGGTAAATTTAAAGTGGGAGTGAAGATTCAAGGAGAAATAGTTTCAACTCAGAGATTTTCTGATGACATCGTCATCTTGGCCGACACGCCTGAGGATTTGAATGAGATTTTGAATGGTATGGACTCTGTCTTGAGGAAAGAATTCATGATGAAAATTAATAAATGTAAAACAAAAATATTGGAATGCAGCCGAAATATAAATCAGAAACCTCTATGGACATCAAATTGGCAAGTGAAAAACTAAAGGAAGTAGGAGATTTCTGTTACTTAGGAAACAAAATAACCAATGATGGACGAAGCAAAGAGGACATAAAAAGTAGGTTGGCTCAGGCAAGGAAAGCATTTCTAAAGAAAAGGAATCTGTTGACTTCGAATATAGATTTAGGTATTAGGAAGTCATTTTTGAAAGCCTTTGTCTGGAGCGTGGCACTCTATGTAAGTGAAACTTGGACTATTGGTGCAGCAGAAAAGAGGAGAATTGAAGCGTTTGAAATGTGGTGTTACAGGAGACTGATGAAGATCAGATGGGTAGATAGGGTTACAAACGAAGAGGTATTAAGATTAGTGGGAGAGAAGAGATCTTTCTGGCGACTGCTAATGAAGAGAAGAGATAGGTTGGTAGGACACATACTAAGACACCCAGCAAAGCTTAGTTATGGAAGGAAGGGTCGAGGACAAGAACTGTAGGGGTAGACCAAGGTTAGAATATGTTAAACAGATTGCCTCGGATGTAGGATGTGGTAGCTATGTAGAGATGAAACGATTAGCTCAGGACAGGGAGGCAAGGAAAGCTGAATCAAACCAGTCAAAAGACTGAGGACTCAGACAACAACGGTGGTCTATTGTGTATTTATTAATCTCATGTACAGTATTTATTGTTTCACGGACAGGAAATCCATTGTATAAGATTTGCAGATGACATCGCATTAACAGCAGACTCGGAGAAGGAACTAAGTAAAATGCTGCGAGTCTTGTCAGCAACGCTAAAGGAAGCAAGTTTGAAACTAAATACCTCCAAAACCAAAGTGTTAGTTGTCAACAAATCCAATGAAAATATCCAAACGAACATCGAGAACAATGGTGAAACCATTGAGTGACCTTTATTGTCTCAAAACCATCTTCGATATGTTGAGTTAGATTTAGTATCTGTGCTGTACTGTCCTTGCCCGGTCGAAAACCGGCTTGTTGCGGGATTAAGAGGGGTTCAACTACTTCTAAGAGTCTATTATGGATCAGTCTTTCGAAGATCTTGTAGAGATGACAGAGAAGAGAGATTGGTCTATAACTCCTTGGGTTATCACTTATCTGCTTGCTTTCCAGGTTTAAGAATTGAAACTATTCGAGACTTCCTCCATAACTTTGGTATCTGGCGACTACTGAAACATTTATTGAAAAAGCATAGGAGCCATTCATTCGTTTTTGGACGAAAGTGTAATATTTGTTCGACTGTTATGTCAGCTAAGCCAGAAGCTTTACCAATCTTAGCTTCTATATTGCCCTCTCCAGTTCTTCTTGAATAAACGGTTTAGAAATATCACTAGTTTCCTCTTACGGATATCTGTATATTTTAGTTAAAGACTTATGAATGCGATATTCCGGTTTACCATTCTTAAGCAGGATGCCAGCTATTTGGTCGGCAGAAACGTTGGCATGTACAGGTTTCTTAGTCGGATCGTTATTCAATCTCCTCAGCAATCTCCATGCTTTCTGGCTATTTCTGGGCATGTCCAGTTCTTCCATAAGTTTTGTCCACTTCTCTCTCTTCACTTCAAGGATTAAATTGTTAAGGTGTTCGCCAGCTAGATTTGTTTCCTCACTCCATGGGTCTTCCTCGAAAAGTTGAAGGTATTTCTTCAGTTGTTGTCTAGTGCTCGGAGGATATCCCTGTATGTAAGTCGTTCTGCAACCGCGAGGAATAGTCTTTCGTGAGCATCTCTTTACTGTTTCAACAAACTGATCGTAGGACTCATTAGCATTAAAACTAGGAAATCGTTTATCAAAACATTTGTCTGGAGTGTTTTGTTATACGGATGCGAAACTTGGGTTCTAGGGAAACAGGACATAGGACGCCTGGAAATGTGGATGTGGAGAAGGATGCTGAAATTAAGCTGGACGGTGAAAAATACTAACGAATGGGTCCTCAAGGAAGTAGACGAAACACGAACATTGATCACTACTATAGAAAAGAGGAATGTAAAATTCGTTGGCCACACCCTACGTCGTAATGAGTTCGTGATCACCATACTGGAAGGACAATTTCAGCGGAAGAAAGGAAGAGGAAGACCGCGGAAGGCTCATCTGGATTCTGTGATGCATGGACTTCAATTTAAACAGTTTGCTGCCTTAAAACGTTCAGCAAGTGAGAGACAAATGTGGTTGCAGTGACAATCCTAGCCTTCAGATGACAATAATGATGATGATGATGATGATGATGATGATGATGATTACGGAAACACCCATTACAATTGGGTACACTCGTTTTGACGGTTTGAACCTCAATTCCCCTCGATTTTCCTTAATTCCACTCGGCCCTCCAAGGGACCCAAAAATGAGTTCCTCAACTCCGCTCAGGCTTTGGCAAGGGGTCGGCAAAGGGGTTATCCCCAATGACGTAAACATATGTCATATCCCTCCTGCTCGCATACCAAGGGCCGGGTCAAACGCCTTCTGCAGCGCATGAGCGAATTCTTGAATGCAGCTGATTTTTCTGTTCTAGGCTGGAAAACAGCATTTTCAGCATCCGCAGCTGATATCGAGAGTATTTCTTTTAGGTACAAATTATACACCTATTATTATCTAAATTTAATTTTATAATGTCTGACTAGGTTAAAAAACATACAAACATTTAATTATGCGCATGTTAAAAGCAATGCATAAAATTTGTAGAAAAAAACATTGACTTCAGAGCGCTTGACCGATGGCGTGGTGGTGTTCGCAATACATTGTTGTGCCATTGGTCAACCACTCTGATGTCAAGTCCGCTCATTCGTTAAATCAGGTATAAAGTGTTTGACACATTATAACTTATATGGCAGAAAATACAAGTGATTTAATATTAATCATAATATTCTTTTAAATAAGTCTGCCAAGTTTTCTATTTTTTTTCTACAAATTTTATGCGTTGTTTTTAACATGTGCATAATTAAATGTTTGTAAGTTATGTTTTTTAACCTAGTCAGACATTATAAAATTAAATTTAGATAATAATAGGTGTATAATTTGTACCTAAAAATACTTTTGATATCAGCTGCGGATGCTGAAAATACTGTTTTCCAGCCTAGAACGGAAAAATCAGCTGCATTCAAGAATTCACTTATACGCTGCATAAGGTGTTAGACCCGGCCCTTGGTATGCGAGCAGGAGGGATATGGCATTTGTTTACGTCATTGGCGTTAACCCCTTTGCCAATCTCTTGCCAAAGCCTGAGTGGAGTTGAGGAACTCATTTTTGGGTCCCTTGTAGGACCGAGTGGAATTAAGGAAAGTCGAGGGGAATTGATGCCCGCCCGTTTTGACGGACTATGAAACATTACATTTCGACAGTATAAATTTCATAAGAAATTTATTTGATGAATTAGTCAGTAAGTTTAAAAAGAATCTGAAACATACACATGACGCACATATTCACGTATGTGCATATGAATTTTTGTACACAGTGATCCCTACCTATGACGTCCCAATTACTGGGTAATAGCAGCGCAATTAAGCCCTAGTGTTGGGTCAATAGCATTTATAAGGGATTGCTGCTATCAATGGCAGTGCGGTGGACAGAAAAGCTTTTGATGATACATACAGATGGGATCAGATAAGGCGCTAGAGGTAATAGCCAATATTTCATTCTCAAATCAACCAGTGCTTTAGTAAACACCGGCATATTATCCGTCCGCAAGTTCGACGTGTGTCACTCAATCATATTCTGGCGGTGGTTGTGGTTGAGGGAACCAGGAAAGCCCTAGCTTACCATTGTTGAAATAGTACTAGTAAAGTATGTTTTCTCAGAATCCATTTAGATTATACAGGGTGTAACAAAAATGTACGGCACAACATCCAGGACACATTCCTCACACGTAGACGAAGACATTATGTTATATGAACATGGGTCAGGAAACGCTTTGTTTCCATGTTACACCTCATAGTTTCCAATTCATAAACCTTGGGAAACACAAGAACAGAACGTACCAACATACCACATGCAACTCATGCTCACAGGAGATGTTCAATATGCCCTCCGTGCGCATTGATACATGCATCAACCCACCGTCGGTCGTAGTGAATCTCGGGTGCGCTGGTGTATCCCTGGAGGATTACGTATGGTTTCTCAGCCTTCCATAATACGGGCACGGAGTCTCTGAACTTCTTGTACTGGGGTTCAATACACAAGAGCTTTCAAATGCCCTCACAAATAAAAGTCCAGTGATTTTGGTCTGGAGAGCGTGGAGGCCAGGCAATTGGTCCACCTCTACATATCCATTTGTCACCAAATCTGTTAATTAGAAGCCGACGGACATTAACACTAAAATGAGGAGGTGCTCCATCGTGCATGAAGTACATGGTTTGTCGCACAGCTAAAGGCACATCAGCTAAGTCGCGTGGCAACAGGGCCATGTAAAACAAACCACTGGCGGTGCACCTACGATAATGACAACGTAAACAGACGTAACCAAGAGTGCATGTTCCCCACGATTGTAACGTTCTGTTCTTGTGTGTTCCCAAGCGTTTCCGGACCCACGTTCATATAAGGTGCGTTCAAAAAGTAACGAGCTGGAGGCTGGAATCCGCAAACCGGTGACTACATCGGCTAATCGTGGCTTGTGTAACGAGGAGTGGTTCCGAACAGATCGTGGAAGGTCGCAGCCCGTCGCAAGAGGGCACGCTTGCACGTCACGTAGCGATACAAAGCGAGCAGCAGAATGCATCAATCGTCCAACGCTGCCGGTCGCATTGCGAACAGTGACACGGAGGCGTCAACCGAAGAGCAAAGAGGTGTTGTTCGGTTTCTGACAGCGGAAGGAGTAGGGGGAATGGAAATTCATCGCCGAATGTCACAAGTGTACGGCGAACACTGCATGTCCCTTGCAAAGGTCAAGGCGTGGCACAAGCGCTTCAGGGAAGGACGGGTGTCATTAGCCATGATGCCCGGTCTGGGGCACCCCCCTGCATTACTGATGACAACTTCCAGCTGGTTGATGCACTCATTACCCAGGACCGCCGAGTGACAGTGAACGCCATAGCCACCGTGGTCGCTCCACGACAATGCACGACCTCATACGGCCAACACAGTCGCAGCACTCCTGCAGAAATTCAAATGGGAGGTTCTCGGCCACCTTCCATACAGTCCAGACCTCTCTCCCTGTGATTACGCCAACGATTCACCTCGGACGCCGACGTCCAGCTGTACGTGTGGAACTGGTTCACTTTGCAGCCCAGGGAATTTTATGAGACAGCAATTCACCGCCTCGTGTCACAGTGGGACAAGTGCCTCAACAGCCAGGGCCAATACTTCTAACATACAAGTACTGTTTTCTGTAATTATGCCTCCGGCTCGTTACTTTTTGAACGCACCTTATATAACTTAACTTCTTCGTCTACGTGTGAGGAATGTGTCCAGCATTTTGTGCCGTACATTTATGTTACATCCTGTATAAGAATTTATTGCAGCCATATGGGCATAAAGGTACAGTATATGTGAACATGTTCCATTTAGTAACTTAATGTTGTGGAATTTATGTTCAATTAAAATAACAGTTCCGCGTCTTAACAATACGGTACTCGTTGATTGGCCTCGTTCTCTCTTTGCACGTAAGCAAGTGATAGCGGTCACACACTCGTCGTTCACCTGATGTAATCGCTCAGTCGCACACATGGCACATGCTTCCCAGAATGGAATTTGAGGAGAACGTTTTTCAGCTCTAAAGTCACACACTTTTCGTTTCATTGTAGCCATCACAGGCAATCGAGGACACTTTTTGCGTAGCAGTTAACAAAGGTTTGTCAACACAGTTAATAACAAAATTAATAGCATTCGATTTTATGGCACAGAAACTGCCATTGAAACATTTCTTCTACTGCAAGACTACACATTGTATCGCGCGCTGAATTTATTGCTTTTTACAGTGTGTTTATGAGGATTTTAGCATTAATTTTACACAGTAACAAAAGTTCTTTTTTGTTCATGGAATCATGACTTAATTACATTTTTGCTTATGCTGTAAAATTTATTTCCTACATTATGTTATCAATTTTCATATGTAAATTCTCTACTAATGCTTTTTTAAAATCTTGTATTAAAGTTATCAAGAACAGTCCATTTAACACACTGACGAAAATGGAAATTGCAACACCCAGAAGGAGTGGTGCTATTGCTGCAATTGAACATGCAGGACGAGTGTTCGGTTGTGATTCGATGATTACACTTTCAGGTCCCTCTGACCGCAAGTTTGGACAACAATCAATACAGGATGTGCCCACCACGAGCTGCAATACATTGATGAATTCAGCGAGGCACGGAGTCAATAAGGCCCTGGATCTCTTCCTGAGGAATTGTGGTCCATGCTTGCTGCACTTCACGGGTCAGTTTTTCCAGAGTCGTGGGTGGCTGAGGACGGTTGGCCAGTTGTTGACCCATCATGTCTCTCACATGCTCAATAGGACTGAGGTCAGGGGATCTGGCGGGCCATTCTAAGGTTGTGATGTCGTGGAGAGCATCTCTGGAGATGCGTGCAGTGTGAACCCGGGCATTGTCCTGCTGAAACAATCCCATTAGCAATGTTCGCCATCATAGGGACAACCACTGGATTGATTACCTTATCAACGTACTGTCGAGCAGTCATAGTGCCCTCAACAAGCACTAATTGTGATTTCACATTCAAGCCAAGAGCTCCCCAGACCATAATGCTTGGTGTTGGCCCTGTGTGCCTCACGACAATAAGGTCTGGGCGGCGCCTCTCCCCGCTACGTCGGCGCACACGATTCCGGCGATCACTGCGGGCAAGACAGAAGCGCGATTCATCACTAAAGACGACCCTATGCCATTCGTCGACCCACGTCGATCCTTCTCGATACCAGCCTTATACGTCGCTGTTGTGGGGTCAATGGAACACCTTCTGCAGGGACACGGGATCGTAAGCCAGCTGCACGCAGACGATTACCAACAGATTGTTGTGTAACGTAGGGTGCCACAGCTGCTCGAATTTGCGCTGCTGTTGCATGGGTTTCCATCCGGGCCATCCGAATGATGCGGCGATCCTCTCTCACAGTTGTCTGTCGCGCTAGGCCTGTGCCAGGTCTACGAGTGTGGGTACCTTCATTTGACCACTGCTGCCATATACGTTGTACCGTAGATGCCTGTCGGCCAACACTTGCAGCGACAGTCCTTAGCGATAATCCAGCCTCACACAGCCCAATTATCCTAGCCCTCTCAAACGGCGACAGTTGTTGATAGCGTGCTCTTCTCTGTCGTCGAGGCATGTTTGACGGGGAACACTTCACTGCACAGACTGCAAGTCAACTACGCTACACCAGAGCCGTATACTGGAGTTGATTCCTCCGCGACCAATCACGTGGGGCGACCTGTGGCAACAATCCAATGGGCCTGGAACTTGGATCGTTTACATACCTACATTGTATCGTTCCATATCTTGAAAATCAACACAAACGTCCAATGCCTTCATGGTGTTGCAATTTCCATTTTCTTCAGTGTATATTTTGAAAGTTTGTAACAAATACATTGAATAGATTCTGAGATAATATGCTTTTATATACATACATTTTCATTAAGACTTTTTTGCCTTTTAGTGTCCAGTCTAGTCTGCAAGCCTCTGTTTGCAAACACGTCACCTCCATGATCCCCTATGAGCAGTTAGCACTGCGACATCCTCTGCGTCTACACCTCTCAAGTTGAAATCGTTCAACACTGAATCTAAACATCACCTCCTAGGTCTACCGCTAATTCTCTTACCCTCTACAGCCGAACTCACGTAATCTCTCCTACCCCATTCTCTTCACATGGCCCCACCATCTCAGTTGGCTCATACAAACAGCTTCATCTAAAGTATTCATTTCTAACTCAGCCTTGATCTCTTCATTACGAGTACCTTCCTACCATTGCTCCCATCTATTTGTCCCAGCAATCATTCGTGCTACCCTCATATCAGTTACCTCTAGCTTATGCATCAGATATCCTGAATCTACCCAGCTCTCACTTCCATACAGCAAGGTTGGTCAAAATATTGAGCAAAGTAGGGAGAGTTATGTCGCTACACTAACTTCTTTCTTGCATTTTATAAGGGATGGTTGGTTCCTCAGTTTAGGGGCTGAGACAGCGCGGTCATGTAGCCCCGTGTACTTTGTGTGTATGTAGAATCTGTCTGATAACCGGTGTTAATTGTGATGGCTGTATTAGTGTGTGTTATCTGTTTTTAATTAAAGTAAGGACTGCAGAATTCGATTTTCAAGTAGTTCCTACTTTTACTATCAAACACCAACGTCAACGACAACTAGTTCTGAACTTGGCTACTAGATGCCACTGCAGTCGGCTCCTGGCGACGAACGTTGGAACCTAAGACCGTTAGTCAAATCTCACCTATAATTTAGCTTCACACAAGTGTAGTTAGTGGAAGGTTCTTTTTCATGCCATAAATCTATGACATGTGACCGCCGGCTTTACTTCCCCTCCGAAGGAAGGCACACTGAGGGAATTTTAACGCTCTAAAAATCAGACATAAATACTTTCGTGAAATGAGCGTAGAATATTCGGTTATATTTCTATCACATTCCAGCTGCATACGATGAATTACGGTATCTCTATTTTTGTTTACACTTTTATTATTCATGGATTGCAGTTTCGGTTTTTCAACGTTTCACCCCGTTTTAGAAACGTTTATGTGATTTATGATATTCTTACCCCAGACAAAACCACAACAATAGCAATCAAAACACATCTCAAATCCGAGACAGGGTAGACTATATTAAAAGCAAGTAGCTCCGTGAAGAAGTATACAGCCTAGTTTCATATATCCTATTTAAGTTAATTGCCTCTACCAACATACAAAATTTCAGTTTGATTGCTGTAATAGATTCGTAGATATTGAGAACCGTCTAAATATTTTGGATGGTCGCCACGGTGGATTTTTATACATGCAGGACATATAGTTATGTACTATTACATGAAGACTCTTGTGTAGGTGTATTATTCAAACTTCAATCGCATGATTAGGACAAAATATATAAAAATAAGATTTTAAAATTTCGCACAGCTGCCATCTTGTGGTTATGAAAACGATTGAAATAAATTAGATGCCAGTGGATTAAAATTTGTATTTACCGTACCAAGTTTTACTGCGCTCGGCTGGTTATATCGCAAGAAACATCCATTTAAATATTTATATTTCGCGTCGCCGCCATGTATTTTTTTTTTAATTTACTGTTCATACTCTCTGCATGCTCCACTACATAAGTAGTACTACATGCACTTACAATACATTTTATAAATGAACAAAATAAATTACATTATTATAATTCAATTTCTAGATGACTTAATCTTAACAATATCAAACAATATTATTCATAGTTTTTCTTAAGAGCTTTAAAATCCAGAGCATTAACAAATTTAGAAAATTCCTTCAAATACTTATTAATAGCACAGGTTTCTGAATCGGCCAGTTATCGTCTCTATTAACACTATTAATCAAGAATTGCCTAATATTTTTCACTTCACTGCCCACGAAAATTATATGATCTATAGTCTGAGGGATGCTTTTACAGGAACACTCGGGATTACGTATACTTTTAAGTCTGTGAAAGTACGAAGCAATATTTCCATGTCCAGTCAGTATTGTAGTCATATTAGGTGTTAAGGTGATTTTGGATTTTAATCTACCTGCAACTGTTGGAAAGAATTCTTTTGTGAGTGTGCCTTTTGAAGTTTGTTCCCATTTTTGCCGCCATGTTTGATTTGTGCTCACCAGGTTATTGAAAGTCCCATAGGTGAACTTATGTGTATAGCCTCTATCAACATAAAATGTTAGTTTGATTGCTGTCATAGATTAGTATATATTGCGCACCGTCTAAATAATTCGGTTGGTCACCATGTTGGATTTTTATATATGTAGGCCATAGAGTTATGTACTATTATATGACGATTTTTGCCTATGTTCATTATTCAAACGTTCACTTCAATCGCATGATTAATACAAGAGAAATAAAAACTTAATTTTTAAATTGCGCACAGCCGCCACCTTGAGGTTATGTGAACAATTGAACTAAATTAGATGCCAGTACATTAAAATGTATATAAACATTTACTGTACCATATTTCACTGCGCTCAGATGGTTAAATCGCGAGAAAAGCGTATTAAAATGTTTCACCTTCACTTGGCCGCCATGTTAGTTTTGTATTTTACAGGTTTTTATAAGTCTCATAGCTGAACTTCTAGTAGTAGCCTACTCTTTATCGCCGTACAAAATTTCAGGGTGGTAACGGTAATAGTCTCGGATATATTGAATACTGGTGAAATATTTCGCACAGCCGCCATGTTGGATTGGTGAGACGTAATGAAATTTGAAGGGTACGGTCGGAGTCGGCCAAAATAGTACTAAGAGTTACCAAGTTTCATTGAAATCGCTCCGCCGTTTAGAAGTCATTAGGGACACATACAAACACACGGACGCGCACACACATACACACGGACAAAAGGTTATCTCATAAGCCTAAAATGAAAATAGGCTAAATAAAAATGATACATGTAAATTATAGGAAGTTTGTTCGGAAAATAAACTAATAATTACTACGAGTTATAGAAAATTCAGATAATAGAGGGTCGAGATATCGATTGTACTTACTGTATCCTTGCTATTGTGCGCGAGTGGCAATGCACAGTATAACATGAGTTGGCGTGATGGGTCTAAGAGCCCCAAATGTGACAACAGCTGACATCTGCCATGCTTGAGGTGTTACTGTAAGACTGATCAAATTGTCACTTTAGACTACTTACTATGGAATGGTGCAAGATGTCGTAAGTCAATGACATTGTAAGTTCATTTGTTGGCAAGATATTGGAACCAAATAAACCCCTGGAGCTATCAGACCCAGCGTGACTAACGGAGGGTTAAAGGTTATTCACTAATATGTAAATATGTGCTCACTCTGCTCGTTTCATGCCTTACCAATTAGGGTACACAGCCAAAGACGATGAGATGTGTTACTCTGCTCCAGAGTACGCTTGTCCTGTTTGGTACAGTTCCATTTATGCTAACCAAGTTGACACTTCTATAAATGAACCATGCCGACTTATCACGAGATAGAATCTACTGTTTGGCTGGAATCGCCCCACCAGATATTAGAAAAGAAGTTGCTGCCATAACTGAGAGAACTAAAGCAATTACCTCATGCGCACACCCATTGTACGGATATGAACCTGCCCACTGACGACTGAGGTCTAGGAGGAGTTTCCTGGATACAACAGAAGATCTATAGAATGCAAACACATTTGCCATTGAAAACAAATGTTCTTAAATATCCGTATTGATGTTAGAATTAAACGTGAAAGTGAAAGTCACTGAACAGGATTCGCACTGGTGTTGGTCGATCAAGAATCAATATGATAAAGTGGGGTTTTCCTGGCACATCCAGGATACGTGATTGTGGTGAAGTCCAAACCACAGTCCATTTCATGAATTGCAGTAAGTGTCATTTATAAGGTGCGTTCAAAAAGTAACTTAGCCGGAGGCATAATTACAGAAATCAGTAACTGTATGTTAGACGTATTGGCCCTGGCTTTTGAGGCACTTGTACCACTGTGACACGAGGCGGTGAATGGCTGTCTCATAAAATCCCCTGGGCTGTGATGTGAACCAGCTCCGCACGTACAGCTGGACGTCGGCGTCCGAGGTGAATCGTTGGCCTCGCAGAGCCCTTTTCAGGGGATCAAATATGGCGTAATCACAGCAAGAGAGGTCTGGACTGTATGGAGGGTGGCCGAGAACCTCCTATTTGAATTTCTGCACGAGTGCCGCGACTGTGTTGGCCGTATGAGGTCGTGCATTGTCGTGGAGCGACCACGACGGCTATGGCGTTCACTGTCACTCGGCGGTCCTGGGTAATGAGTGCATCAACCAGCTGGATGTTGTCATCGGTAAAGCAGGGGGGGGGGGGGGTGTGCCCCAGACCGGGCATCATCGGCTAACGACACCCGTCCTTCCTTGAAGCGCTTGTGCCACGCCTTGACCCTTGCAAGGGACATGCAGTGTTCGCCGTACATTTGTGACATTCGGCGATGAATGTCCGTTCCCCCCTACTCCTTCCGCTGTCAGAAACCGAACAACACCTCTTTGCTTTTCGGTTGACGCCTTCACGTCACTGTTTGCAATGCGACTAGCAGCGTTGGACGATTGATGCATGCTGCTGATCGTTTTGTATCGTCACGTGACGTGCACGCGTGCCCTCTAGCGACGGGCTGTGGCCTACCACGCTCTGGTCGGAACCACACCTCGTTACACAATCCACGATTAGCCGATGTAGTCACAGATTTGCGCATTCCAGCCTCCGGCTCGTGACTTTTTGAACGCATCTTATAAATTGCACAAAGGAGGACTTGATGGCTGCGGCACCTAATGCCTGTGACTTGGCAAAATTTTGGACATACACTATTTGATATGTGCGTTATTAAGTACTATTTTTTAGCATATTTTCAATTTTGAAAAAATAGGCTTGTGAGATCACCTTTTGCCCGTGTGTGTGTGTGAGAGAGTGGAGTGTGTGTGTCCCTAATAACTTCTAAACGGCAGGAGCGATTTCAATGAAACTCGGTAAGTTCATAGCACTATTCCGGACGACCCCGACCGTGCCCTTCAATTTTTTTACGTCTCACCAATCCAACATGGCGGCTGTGCGAAATATTTCACCAGAATTCAATATCTCCGAAATTCCCGATATCACCCTAGAATTTTTTACGGTGATAAATTGAACTACTAGAAGTTTACCTATGTGACTTTTGAATAACTAGTAAGTACAAAACCAACATGGCGGCCACGCGAATTCGAGACTTTTAAATAGACGTTTCTCGCGATTTAACCTACCAAACGCAATACAACTTGGTACAATATATGTTTATACACATTGTAATGCACCGACATCTAACTTCGTTCAATTGTTTACATAACCACAAGATGGCGCATGTGCGAAATATTTCACCGGCATTCTATATCTCTGAAACTATTAGCAGTATCACCCTAAAATTTTGTACGGAGATAAAGGGCACTACTGGAAGTTCATCTATAAGACTTTCAAAAACCGGTTAACTACAAAACGAACATGGTTGCCAAGCAAATTTGAAAATTTTAAATGGACCTTTCTCGCGATTTAATGTTCCAACCTCAATGAAATCTGGTACAGGAAATGTTTATACACATTGCAATACACTGGTATCTATTTTAGTTCAATTGTTTACATAACCTCAAGATGGCGGCTTAGCGATTTTTTTTAAATTAAGTTTTTATTTCTTCTGCCGTAATCATGCGATCGATGTGAAAGTTTGAATAATGAACCTACGCAATAATTTTCCTTTAACGGTACATGGCTCTATGGCCTATACATTTAACAATCCAGCATGGCGACCATCCGAAATATTTAGACGGCTCTGAATATCTAAGAATCTATATATATATATACACCGCGGACAGGCCAACAGGGACCACGCAAATATTACATCTTTATAGCTCTAGTTTCCTTCTTTCTCTTCCAGAAGTCTTTCATCCTGGTCGACTGCGCAGCTCTTCTTTCAACAGTCCATTCTCCTCTGTTGAGATTCTTCTTCTCCCCGACAAGAATTTTGAGGCCATTTTTTAGCCTACTTTCGATTTTTGCAAAAAATGAAAGTAGACTTATGAGATCAACACAGGGCGAAAAAAGTGTGTCTGTCTGTGTGTGTGTATGTGTGTGTGTGAGTCTGTGTGTGTGTGTGTGTGTGTGTGTGTGAGTCTGTGTGTGTGTGTGTGTGTGTGTGTCTGTGTGTGTGTGAGTGTGTGTACTCTGAATGTCTGTCCCCCCCCCTATCAATTCGAACACGGTGAATGCCAATTGAACGAAATTTGGTACAAAGGTAGCACTATCAAAGGACACCTCAGTGTCATGTTTTATATCGCCGCCATCTTAATGGAAACGTGTGGCCACACAAATGTTCAAATCTTAAATCAAATTACGACTAACCTAATCATCCGATCTCTACCAAATTTTGCAACAACATACCTCTATGGGGGGAGCATCCTTTGACCAAACTAATAGGCCATCAGCGTAATAGTTTGCGGATGGCGGCCATCTTTGTGTGAAAATCGATTCTCCCTATTAATTCGAACTCGGTGCAACCGAATGGAACGCAATTTGGTACAGAGGTAGCACTAGCAAAGGGCATCTCAGTGTCATGTTTTATATCGCCGCCATATTGACAGAAACGTAATGGCGGCCACACAAATGTTCAAAGCTTAAGTTAAATTACGACTAACATAACCATCCGATCTCTACCAAACATTGCAACAACATTCCTTTTTGGAGGGAGCATCCTTTGACCAATCTAGTAGGTTATTAGCCTGATAGTTTGCGGATGGCGGCCATCTTTATGTCAAAATTGATTCCCCCTATTAATTCGAACACGGTGGAACCGAATGGAAAGAAATTTGGTACAGAGGTAGCACTAGCAAAGGGCACCTCAGTGTCATGTTTTATAACGCCGCCATCTTGACTGAATCGTAATGGCGGCCACACGAATGTTCAAAGCTTAAATCAAATTACGATTAACCTAATCATCCGATCTCTACCAAATTTTGCAACTACATACCTTTATGGAGGGAGCATCCTTTGACCAATCTAATCGGTCATTCGCTTAATAGTTTGCGGATGGCGGCCATCTTTGTGTGAAAATCGATTCCGCTATCAATTCGAACACGGTGAAACCGAATGGAACGAAATTTAGTACAGAGATAGCTCTAGCAAAGGGCATCTCAGTGTCATGATGTATATCGCCGCCATATTGACAGAAACGTAATGGCGGCAACACAAATGTTTAAAGCTTAAATGAAATTTCGAATAACATAACCAGCCGATCTCTACCAAACTTTGCAGCAACATACCTTTATGGAGGGAGCATCCTTTGACCAATCTAATAGGCCATTAGCCTAATAGTTTGCGGATGGCGGCCATCTTTATGTCAAAATTGATTCCCCCTATTAATTCGAACACGGTGGAACCGAATGAACGAAATTTGGTACAGGAGTAGTACTAGCAAAGGGCACCTCAGTGTCATGTTTTATATCGCCGGCATCTTGACGGAAACGTAATGGTGGCCACACAAATGTTCAAAGCTTAAATCAAATTACGATTAGCCTAATCATCCGATGTCTTGCAAATTTAGCAACAACATACCTTTATGGAGGGAGCATCCTTTGACCAAACTAATAGGTCATCAGCCTAATATTTTGCGGATGGCGGCCATCTTTGTGTGAAAATCGATTCCCCTTATCAATTCGAACACGGTGAAACCGAATGGAACGAAATTTGATACAGAGGTAGCACTAGCAAAGGGCACCTCAGTGTCATGTTTTATATCACCGCTATCTTGACGGAAACGTAATCGCCGCCACCCAAATGTTAAAAGCTAAAATGTAATTACGACCAACCTAATAATCTAGTCTCTTCCAAATTTTGCAACACCATATCTTTATGTGGGAAACATATTCAGACCAATCTGCAAGAACATCAGCCCAATAGTTTGCAGATGGTGGCCAAGTATGTGTGCAAATCGATTCCCCCTATCAATTCAAACACGGTGAAACCGAATTGAACGAAATTTGGTACAGAGGTCGCACTAGCAAAGGGCACCTCATATTCATGTTTAATATCCCTATAGCACGTTGTATTTCAACAAGCTACTACAACCAACATTCAATCATACTCCTTGAAAAGGACAAAGAGTTATAACAATACCCATGCATTTAGGAGAAAGTAGGCTATATGTTCTTTACTGAACATCTTGTTTTTTCCTGTACTCTATTCGATTTAGACAATCTTCTTCAGTAATTTTGAAATTTTGAAATTCTTCTTTCATTTGTTTTACATAGCCTCCTTGCCCTTTATAGTTCCAGATTTTATCAAAAATTTGTTTGTTTAACCTTGAGCAATCCATGCGGACCATATGTCCGTAGAACTGAAATCACCGTTTTCTGATCATCACTTCAAGCTTGTCGATTTTTAATATAAATTTCTGCATTGGATCTCAGTCTATAACCTTCCTGTGCTTTCCTAGGACCATAAATCCTTCTTAAAATTCTTATATCTTCAGCAAATTCTCCATTCCGGTTATATTTGTAGTTTCCATGCCGTACAAGATGACTGGTCTAACAACTATATTAAAATGTCGTAATTTTGCCTTGATAGGCAGGTTCTTTTTATTGTATATATTTTTTGTACAAAAATTTAATCTTTCCAATTTGCCTTTTTTGTTCTCAATTGCCATTTTATCCGTCCCATTGCTACTAATTATTTCTCCAAGATATTCAAATCGGTCAGTGACCCTGATGCTCCCATAATTTGTTTTTATAATTTTCTTAGTGTATTTGTGATGACTTATCATCTCTGTTTTTACCAACGAAATATGTAAGCCCGCTTTTTCCACTGTTTCTTTTAGATTATTATAATCAAAATATTTTTTTAACTATAGCATATTAACCAGATGTGATAGATACATTCAGAATTAATTTTCGAATTCAGCACAGCGAAGTTATTCAAACACACCTATTTTCGTTTTTACTGCAGAATTTTTAGGGGCAGATGACCTCGTAGGTCCACCCCTTAAATCAATAACTAACTCACTACAGCAGAATTGGTTTGCTTATGTTGCAGGCCTGTGTTATTGGAGCTGCTAGTTACCATGGTTACCTAATAATGAAGGTTTTTTATAAATAGTTGCATTGTTGGTTAACGATAGAATCACCAAGAAGATCTTCAACTTGATTAATGACTACAAGACTGACAGCTTGTGGCTAAATGTAGTGAAACAAGACTTGAACAACGCTGTCATCTTAGACTGTGATATTCCTGACCGTTCCAAATTTTGAGATAGTGTTAACTCTTGGTCCCCACCACCCTAAGTGATTAACCCTTGATAGGGCAACATTATTTTTTACTTTTATGTGTTTCTTCATTTCAATTTATTTTAATTATTATACTTTATAATTATAATTTAGGTGAATGGATAACTATACTAACAATGAAAACAAGAAGTTCCGTGACGAACTAAAGAGCCTACTTTTCATGCCAATGATTATTCTACAGTATATGAACCTATCTAGAATAATGACGAAATTAAGTTGGTAATATCGAAATATCTAATTGGTTCAAAATATACCTGGTATAATGTAGCCTAATAGAGCACTACATTTGGCAGCCCTGGCGACTGAATATATTCTTAGTTCAATCTCTTAAGGTACAGAATATAAAATTTGGTTGAAGTCCAATGGGCGTTACATGCAGTTAGACACTGGATCTATCAGCACGCGTAAAAGCATGTTGCCAACAACACCATGCGTGTGCTGGTCAGAAATAATCTGAAATATTATGATATCTTGTTGTGCCAATTTTGGATGCAATCCATTTGTTAGTATAGAAGTTACATGTATTTTAAAATTGGACATATCAGCAGGCATAGAATCATGTTGGCAGCACTGCCTTGTATTAATTACTCCAAATTAATCTAGAATGTCAGGTGCTATACGTGTGCAAAGTTTAGAGCTGTTGGCTTGCATACTTTCTGGTATATTGATATTAGGGTAAAAATAGAGACAGCATTTATTAACAGTTGGCAGCCCTGATTGCTCTTAAGAATACTTATAGTCATATCTGTTATGTTACTCATAGCACATACGAAATTTGGTTGAAATCCAGCTGATAGTATATAAGTTACATGTATTTAAAAATTGGTCCTATCAGCAGGCTTAGAATCACGTTGGTAGAACTGAAGTATATAAGTTACTCCAAATTAATCTAAAATGTCAGGTGTTATACGTGTGCATAATTTATACCTGTCGGCTTGCATACTTTCAGATATATTGGTATTTGGATTAAGAAAATAGAGAGAGAGAGCAATTATTAACAGTTGGCAGCCCTGGTGGCTCTTAAGAATACACTCAGTCATATCTGTTTATGTACACATATTACATACAAAATTCGGTCGAAATCCAATTAATAGTGTAAAAGTTATATGCGTTTAAAAATTGGGCCTATCAGAAGGCTTAAAATTATTTTGGCAACACTGTCATGTATGGCCTCCTGGAAATTAAACTAAAATAGTATTATATACATGTGTGCCAATTTTGGAATAGCTCCCATGCATACCTTCCATGATATCCAACATGGAGCTCAAATTTCTATTGCGTTTTTTCAGCAGTTGGTAGCACTGACATCATTTTCAAATATGTGCTTGAGATATTCCGGTATACATTTTTACTCATACTAAATTTGGTTTCGATTGCTGCAGCCGTTTGGGAGTTGATAGGGGGGGGGGGGGACACACACACACACACAGCCAGACATAAGGACAGCCAGACAGACAGAAGGACAGACAGTCACACACACATTTTCCCGGATCGATCTCATAAGTCTACTTTTTCCTCATTTTTGTAATATGTGAAAAGTATGCTAAAAATTGCTTAGAGGTCCGAGCAAAGAAAATGAACGTAGCATTTCACATCACCAGGAATGTATACAAGAAGGAGGCATTATTATGGGACACTAAAATTAAACATTACATTTCTGTGGTGAGACCTGATGCACTCTTTGGACCAGAATCATTAAAGTTAATGCGGTAAGGTGACATAAACAAAATCATGCTCATGGAAAGAAGATTGGTTCGATGCATCCTTGGGCCAAGGAAAACAGAAACAGACTATAACAGACCACGACCTAACATGGAAATATACACCCATGTGGAGAACATAATTCACACCATACGCAAACGAAGAATGTTATTATTTGGGGGGCTTTCCCGGTCAATGCATGTGAGATTTTCGAAGTGAAATGCCATGTCCTGTGGTTCGGATTCCACGTAAAAAGGAGGTCCCGTGGCTCATGATCTCAAGATTAACGGTCACGTTAAACTACAAGCTTCCTTCCGTTTTCCTTTATTATTTGGGCATTTAAATACTGTAGATTGAATAATGACAGGTTAACAAAACACATTTTTAATAAAATTTTAAAACTTAAAGTTCAACCAGCGTGGTTTACACAGACATTAAAAGATCGTAAGGAAGCCGACATTGACATTACAGATACATATAATAGGAATTTATTGGGACAAAATTCAAAAAGTGATCTTCAGGGAGGAACAAGAAAGACAACGAAAGCAGCCACGGAACATTGAACAGCTCCGAAAGCAGAGATCAGAGAGGATGAAGCGAGTGTGGGCAGAGAGAAGAAAGACATATGGCAAGATTTGAAGTATTGATGATGATGATGATGATAATTGTTGTTTTAAGGGACCTAACATCGAGGTTATCGGCCCCTAATGATCTGGGTGATAGCGAAAATGATAATGAAATGGAAACCAGAACAAAATTATCTGAGGCGGAAAATACGTACAAAAAGGAACTCAGATGGAAACAACTCACAATAGCCTATGGTCTTACAAAAGGGAATTTAGAACGAAAAGTTGCACAAAAAGAATAGATTGAAAAAAGACCCACAAGACGTAGGCGAGATTCAAAATACGTACAAAATGCAAGGTAGCGTCGAAATACTTACAAAATGCAACTGAAATTCAAAATACTTACAAAATGCAAATGAGATAGAAAATACGCACAAAATGCAATTGAGGTTCAAAATACTTACAAAATGCAATTGAAATTGAAAATTCACAATGCAAGTTAGATTGAAAAAAGCCGGTTCAGATTCAAAATACTCACCAAGTGCAATTGGAATTCAAAATACTTACAAAATGCAATTGAAATTGAAAATGCTTACAAAATGTACTGTGCCCAACTCTAGGAATGGGTATTCCAAGATTCAGACACCTAGATATCAAGGGAAAGGCTACAGCCGCTTTTGAAAGTTGAGATATTTGAATATCGCGCTCCATTCCTTCCAGAAGGAAATGGAAAGAATATGCAGCCAAGAACATGTCAAGTGACGTAGCGAGTAATAGCAGAGGTCGAGACTATTTGTTGATTAAATAGTTAGCCATGGAGTAGAGACTTGAGACTTGGATCAGATTACTGGCACGGCCAAATGAAAGGGAATGCACTTAGTATCAAGTAAATCGGACCAGGGATACCAGAGATATGAGGATTTCTAGATTTCAGCGTGATTCAGCGTGGCCCTGACCGTTTTGAATAAAAGCAACATCAGCTCACTTCGAACCAAGCTCTTGCGTGACAAGGTGCTGCCACGCTGAGCCAAGGCACATGGTTGCCGGATCTACGCAGAAGTTATCTTCAAAATTGTGATAGTCACAAAAGTGCTGCGCTACATGTGGAACTTAGTAAGTTTCCAGCAAGAGAGAATCACTAAGGTGATTGCTATTTTTCTACGGACATTGGTGAAATATTTTATTTCTACATGGACATATGCTAGACTATGTCTAGAAAGTACTTTGTCACAGTCCAGTAATAATCATTCAATACTTGGATATTTTAGTCCAATTTAGTCAGTTTCATAATTGTAACTTGATAACCACTTCGATCTATCAGTATATTGAAAACCAGTCTATCACGGTGTTGTCCATTAGCCGACGAAGGGAAACTATATGTTGCTTCGCGCATGATAGATGGTGATAAGCCATGCCCAGGGAACGATCTTCAGAACAGCCGTTGATTGGTGTAGACTGTCAGTGTTTTCTTGTACTGAAAAGATTACCGTGAGTTATGTTACAACTGACATATTTGAGAATAGATCACTTAGATCTGACCCCATTTAAGCGAAATGCTATGGCTTTAACAGAAGTAAATATTAAAATGGATCAGCAGTTACTTCAAACTTCAAGAAATATCTCCACTATGTCGTGTTAGACAAATTGTGGGTATATAATGGCGGCCGATACAAGGATTAGACGTGCGTGTCCGATAGGGCATGTATCTGGATAAATCTGGTACAGACCAGGTTCACTACGCTTCAAGACCAACGAGAAATGTAAGCCACATTTTGACTTTATACTATGCCTAGCTAATTGGAACAAACTATTTTTCTGCAGGTGACCAACACATTTGTTTTTCTTCGTATTTAAATCTTGCAATGATTTACGGAAGACATATTAGGGTTATTCTGAGTATTTTCCACTCAGAACAGTTTAGGATCGATGACCGAGCAGAACGAGCATTTATTTGAATGTTTCATATTTTTAGATAATCACGGTAATCAGCCGATGTACTGTAACTGTAAAAGTTAATAATTATTTTTGTTGAGAGATGGATATTTTATCCAAATTCGAAGAATCGAACATGTGGATTCTCACATAATGAAATAAAAATTAAACACATTTAAAATAATAATAATAATAATAATCCACTAATAATAATAATAATGATTTTCATAACTTTTCTAAATAATTCTTGGATCTTATATTTTCTAATAATCACATTTATTGAGAGAGAGCCTATGAAGTAGTTTAATCATTTCTAGTTTGGAACAGGTGATTTTCCGAAGGAGAGTGGTTAGCGCAAGCCCGCATTCAACCAACATTACAGTTCTGGTTGAACAGTTAATATTTGCAATGAGCAAAGTATATTTTTCAGATAACACGGAGAGGCATGAAACGGGAAGCAAATGATAATTGTATCAATTAGGATATTTTTGTATTTATATAAAATCATGACGTAAATACACATGCGAAAGTGAAATAAAGAGTATCATAAGAATGGTAACTTCACGGGTTGAACTGAAAGGTAAAATAAAATAAACTTGTAAGTTTATTAATCTTCCAGTGTTGATAACAAGCAGAGGCTTGATTTATTGTATAAATTTTGGGAAGAAAATTTGTGTGTGTGGAGTAGTTGAAATGCCATTCCCAGGTGCGCATGTTTAAGTCGCAGGAATGAGGAGGTTTTTATTAGAGCATCAATCAAATAGCAGGTTCGATGACTCAGTGTTAAAGAAGGAGTATTGGAACTACACATTGCGTCGTATGAATGACCCAAAGGTTATTTCTTAAAAACCATCAGTTCTTATTTCAACCTTGTTTACGGATTCCATTTAGACTTTGATTTTGCTAGAACCCGGATTTGTCATGATAGTATTTTATTCTTCTTCAGAGGAAGACCTTTGCCGTTGTTGTTGGAATATTGTGTTCTTACACAAATAATAGAATGGGCCACTGCCAATTAAAAATAATTCTATAACCACAAATAATTTGAAGGATGTTTTCAATCCTAGTGCCATGAACTAAATGAATTTATTATGAAGCTACAATTCTTATTTCCGCATTCTGTCGAAGAATTGCAAGTTGTGAAAGTTACTAAAATGGCCACAAATATAAATATTTTTCTTAATGATGATTCCAAGTGGAGAATCGAATAGTTGAATGATCCAACAATTTATTGATCAAGTTGATGATTCAGAAATCATATATTTTGTTAGGAACTTGAAGTTCATAATCGAGTCACTTCTCGAAACGTTAATGTCAGAAGAACAATTAATTTTGTTGTGCTTCGCACAAGTTCTTCGATGCTATGCTCAATGGTCAAATACTTTTCAGATGTTATTAATATGTGTACATAATTTGTGTTGATTCAGAAATAATAATATTTTTTTGACAATATTTTTTTGAAACTGGAAAAATAAGTGAAAGTTAAAAATTCTGTGAACAATTATTCTACGAGTGTTAATAGTATGTAAAAATTCACAGTATTTCCAGTAAAGACAATTAAATTTGAACTGGATTTAATCATAAATAATGGATATAATTTTGGAACACAGTCTACAGGACTGATATTCAGACTTGTGTCTCCAAAGATAATTGTCCAATGTGTTGGAAAATTTCTGTACATTGTGTAAATAGTAATGTGGGTCGCCACACGTGAATGATGCTGCTTTGAGTATCTTATTTTGCAGTCAATTTTAACTTCAGAATAAAATGAGATAATTTTACATGATGTGTTATGCCCAGTTGAATCTCCTTCTATCCTTATTGTTGCATTGAGCCAAAGATCAGTAAAGCATTTTCTTCATTTGATGTCGTTTTTGCGATTAGCTTTAACCCATCTGGCGCCCCGGGATATTTTGACTCTCGTGCTGACTGATTCTTGGTAAAATGCATATGTGGTCGTGCGGACTCCGGTCTAAACGGGCACAGTACGGTAGATTCAAACGACTCATGTGGATTGACAATACTTACAAAATGCAATTTAGATTGAAAATACTTGACAAAATGCAATTTAGATTCAAAATACCCACAAAATGCAATTGAGAATCATAATATGTGCAAAATGCCTCCAAACAAAATGCAATTTAGATTCAAAATTCGTGCGAAATGCGGTTTTGGTTGAAAATACTTACAAAATGCAATTGAAATTCAAAATACTCACTAAAACGTCTACCTGCATTGAAAGACATACTAAAAAGCCATTTAGATTGTCAATCTTTACAAAATGCAATTGAGGTTGAAAACAATCGCGAGATGTAATTTAGATCGAAAAAACATACGGTTCAAAAAGCAACGTAGATTAAGAATGCCTTAAAAATCGCTAGAAGGGAATTTAGACACACGGTGAACCAAGTAACAAAAACAGTGCGGGAATCTTAAAGAGAAAAGTAAATATAAGGAAAAGAGGAGTGGAGAGGAGAGGGGAGAGAGGAGAAGGTCCGCCCCAAAGGGAAGGGACAAAAGGGGAAAACGGACCCAGCTCAGGAATCCCTCGGGGTCGCCTCACCAGCCGTAAGCCCCTGAGGGTGTAGCATTATCTAGGGTGCACCAGAAGTGGTGGGGCTACATACACCCTGCCTCCTTAAGGGCCTGGAGCACAAGGCAGGAGGTAAAAGGAAAATAAAAAGAAGGCTGACCCCTCACAGAAGGAGGGTATCAGGAAAGATGAGACAAGGGCCAATTAAGGCGGGAAAGGAAGAGACTCCCTAGGCCTCGAATACCCTAATACCGTCGGGGTCGGAAAAGAACAAGAGCTGACCAAGGAAGGTCGACAGGAAAGAAGACAGAGAGGAGCCCGGCGCACAAGTACAGTAAGTGGAAGCAATGTCAGACTCAGCTGGGGTCCCGTGGTTGTTAACCCACGTCCCACTAGATGTGAGCCCCTGGGGGAATTTGAAGTATTGATTTTACGTGCTCTGTAATAGTGCTATTCGATTAAATAATAAATAATAAATAAATCTAGAAGAATTGCTAAGTTCTAATTTTAATGTTTATATGTTTATATTTAATTTCCAATTTATGTTCTTATAGATTTAATTTTGATATTTTTAATGAATTAATTAACCAATTTCCAATCGACTTTTGCAATTATTTTCATAATTATTTTATAGTTATGTTTATTATTTTAATTTTATTTTTTATGATTTCTATATTTTATTTTATTTTTACACTGTAATTGTTAATGTTTTTAATTCTATTTTTTTGTGTAAATTTTATCCTACACATTACGTCAAGTAGATACGTATATAATATTTGATTTTTAGAAATACTATCACTTCGGTATGAAAATTCTCCGAAATTTGGCTGAAAGATTCAACTATCAGCATCTTTGAAAGCATAAACTGTCCTTATGACAGGTGGTTAATATAGAGACCACTATCCCATAAAGGGTTAAGACCCGACCATCCCTCAACAGGAGAGGAAGCATAAGCAGGCGTGGATCCTGAGTTTGGCTTTGGAGGGGGGGGGGGGGGGGGGGTCAAAGTCAACCCCTGGCACTATCCAGCCCATGACGGGCTAAGGGGGGTCAGAGAATCGAAATTGTTTAGAAAAATGGTATCACTAAAGACACAATCACAAAATAATCAAACGTACAAAACCAGACAATTACCATTATAGGCGAGTTGCATACGACTGTTTATGTTCGACGATAATTATAACTTTATTATATGTTTTAACATAAATATTCATAAATATCTGTTGAGATTGTCACTACAATTGTGTAATCGGGTGCTGCGCAGGGTGTAGGATATCTCTGATTTCCAAGCTCTCTGATCGACCGACGCATGCGCTCTGTGTGCTTCAATGTCATATGTGCACATTGAGCGCCAGTATTCAGTAAAAATGTCACCGATTGCGTTTGAAAATAACGCGCTGTGTGGAAATTGGATTTTTAGATATTAAGGTACAGTGCTATTTCTTGTCTCATATTCACCAGTTTATTTACGCGAACATATGGACGGTGCACTTTCGGTAATTTATACAGACATGTTGGATTTTGAGCGCATGCGCGAAGGTATCCTTATCTAATTGGTCAAACAACTGTTTCTTGAGCTGTGATTGGTGGGAGAAACTGTTTCATAATGAAAAATAGTGTTATAATGACCATACATATAACAGTCAGGGTCGAACATAAAGATATTTTCAGTATTGAATAAAAAAAAAACTGTTTTTCAGTTAAAATTCGTTAAGTTTTATTTGTGTGGTTATTGTGTTTTCGTTTTTTTTTTTAGTTTGCTAAAAAATTTGGTCTCCGTTTGGGGACCCCCCCCCCCTTCGAATCCGCGCCTGAGCACAAGATATTGACTGGACTGAGGAGATATTGGAAACAAAGAAAGCATCACAGAAGCACTGGTCATAAGCGCTCCTTAGTGGGGTTAATTCACTAATAATAATCCACTACCCGGTTTCCTAAAGAAGTGAAGAACCCTATACTAACCCCACATCTGCCACTCGTACTTCCAAGGGTACACACAGCACTGGTATAGATTATAGAAGATGAGGAGTAAAGAGGAGAGGAAAGAACCGAGAAGTGCTGAACAGATTGTACAGAAGAGAGGCTGTGTGACCTTCAACCTGACAGCAGAGCAAGCCGGCAAGAACCCCCTAGGCATTTCCCTTCTAAAAGCCAAAGCTAAACCGATGACCGCGTCCAAGGTGATCGGTAACAATACTTCCAAACCTTGACCTTTCAAATATGGAGCACTGGTCCTCCTCTATAAGGCACGATATGGCGCGCTTCGCTGGCAACCAACATAGACCCAGTGCTGACCATATGCGCTTTCTTGATAACCACACCACTTGGAATCAGGGGCGTATATAGAGTTTTATATGAGGGAGGTTCAGAAAAATGGCAATAATTTTCGTAACAGTATAACCGGCCTTGTTAGTGGCGGTAAAGCGGTCATCTTAATTTCTTTGATCAAAGAAGCTGATGACCAAGGTGTCCCTAGACCCTAAACAGGGATCAACAAGAAAGTGAGCTATGTGATTGTACTGCACCAAAACAAGTGGACTTTCCCCTTTATTTTTTTACAGATTGTCCCGACTAAAGTAAGCCGGAAATTGTCTCGCGAGGACTGGCGCCATGGGTAAATCTGACCCGACCGTAAATATTATAGAAATAACTTGAGTGTTCAAAAAGCTATGGACATGTTCCTTTTGTAGGGTGAAGTTCAAGGATAGGAAGGTACAGTAAGCGACAGGAAATAAGGGCTGACCAAAACGAAAATATAGAGCAATATTTAGGCCTCGGGTCAAAATTACCCATGCGCCAGTCCTCGCGGGTTATGGGCTTGGGACATCTTGGTCATCAGCCTCGTATAATTAAGAGTGTGTTGAACTTGTCTGATAGGGATCATCCATAAAATATGTTCGCAAAAAAATCCGTAAAATTTAACTCCACCCAAGTGAACGTAACCTTTTGGGAAAACGTAAAATTCAATATAGTACATTATGCAACGAGCCTATAATGGCAATAATTAAGACACGAGTATGTTTATAAAACGAGCGTATGCGAGTTTTATAATTTCCATACGAGTGTCTTAATTACCATTATAGGCGAGTTGCGTACTACTGTTTATGTTCGACGATAATTATTATAACTATTTTATGTTCGAACATAAATATTCATAAATATCTGTCGAGATTTCGCCAGTTTTATGCACTGAACAGAGCGCATGAGACGCAGAGAATGCCTTGTATTTGACCATGGCCTTCCCGATTACTCTACTATGACACTAGGCCAGGCAGTGTGATTTACATTCGAAGGCCGTGGAACTCAGCGCATCTAATTATCTAATTGGTCAAACAACTGTTTCTTGAGCTCTGATTGGTGGGAGAAACTGTTTCATAATGAAAAATAGTCCTATAATGAGCCTCATTATAGTACATTTTTATGACATATAATAGTCAGGGTCGAACATAAAATATTTCAACACATTGAAACTGAACTACTAACACTACACACGATCTCCCTTCGTTCTTACATTAGTGAGGTTAAATAGAACAGCCCACGAACTGCAGATTAAGTAACAAACCTATTGAACTTCTTTCAGCAGAAGACGCACACAGAGCAGATAGGTCACGTATGGCGGTGATTCACTTTGTGCTAGGAATCTGTTGCCTTGCACAAGTGCAATACGTCTTTCCCCCAGCAAACTACGTGCATCAGACATTACACATTAGTAGACGAGTCGTTAATGACAGAAACTGACGAACGTATGTAGGGAGCAGGGGCGTATATACAAATTTTTTTTCAGGGGAGGGAAGGCTGAATATCGTGAAAAATTGTGAGTATTCTCAGAAATATCAACCAATATCTTAGGGCATATAACTTTGTGTAATTATTTTAGATGAAATGCAAAGTTTATATAGCCTACAATTATTACTGGCAATACAAAAAAAAGTTGTAAAATACAACAGAACACACAAATAAAATGTTATACTTAATGAATTTTCTATTATGATCTATGGAGTATGAATGGCAAATATCTAAATATTTGTCAATTTACTAAGCAGAAAGGTAACAAGTTTTTATTTATTTATTTATTTTTACAAGTTGATAATTTATATCTCTAAAGTACCGTACTGTGGAATTCACAGTTTTGCCTCACAAGGCTGAGTGTACCCCGTTCCAGGCCTCAGGCTAAAATTAAAATTTCTTGGCAGAGACGGGAATCGAATTCGGACCTCCAGGGAGGCAGCCAAGAATGCTAGCCACTGCACCACGAGTTAGTATAATTTCCATCTTAATATTGTTTATAACTTAGCCAATAAGTTAAGATTAGGGTACAACCAAATTCACAATTATTTTATGCTCTTACCAAAGCAACACTTTCTTAATTTTCATTGGCTTGGGGGGGGGGGGGGGCTGGAGCCCTCAGGGGATATTCAAGTTTAACTTGAACATGCAGACATGTCATCTACTGTGTGAGGCCCGTATGAAACCTGAGTCGGGTGTTGGAACAAGTTCCTCCCCCGCGCTAGCATCTCAGCATACAAAGAGGCTATTCACTGAACAAAAAACAGGTGAAGCCCTCTGGCACATTGGGGGTGCACGCAGAGCTTTTAAGGGTATTTGCGCCATGGTGGATGGAGATGATCAATATGCTAACAATGCCCGGTATTCATTTTGACAATACCGTGAACCCACATGCAACCGTCTGCTTACTGTAGTTCACCTTCAGAACATAATTATACTTCCTTGATATTGGTTCCTTTCTGTTGGTACATTCTGGGACTAACCGACATTGTAGTCATGTAGCCCCGTGTACTTGGGTGAATGTGGAATCTGTCTCATGAGATGACTTTATCAAGTTAGCAATCAGCATATATTTAGTTAAACTTGAGTATTGTACAATGTGAACTGTATTATTATTGTCTGTGTTTTTGTTTTATTTAATATGTGATTGTAACAATGCTATGTAAAATAGGTCAGTCTCCAGTAATTGGAATTTTATTCAGTTGGAGGCAATTCATAAATAAATAAATAACCCGTGTTATTGTGATTCGTGTAGTAGAGTGTGTGTGAATTTGTAATTGTGTTTGTTGCTTGCCACGGTGGGTGAGTGGTTATCGTGTCGGACTACCAACCCCCAAGCTTGCAGGTTCGCTCCTGGCCATGCTAAGTGATTTTTAAAAGGAGTCATACATTGTTGGCATGCTAATGAACCCATTTGAATTCAGTAGACCGTGTCCATAATGGCAAAATTAATCTCGGGATTTTCCGCCAACACAAAAGTTCCTCCTTTCTCTACTAGAAAGCGCTATAGTGTCAAGGAACAACAAAATTTGACATGCAAGCTTGTACCCGGCACCGAGGCCATATGTTGTTTTCGTCATCGTCGTCGTTATTGTTGTTGTTGATGATGACGATGACAGTTATTGTCTTAAGGGGCCTAACATCTGGATTATCGGCCCCTACTGGTTTGGATGATCATGAAAATGAAATGGCCTCTATAACTAAAACTAACTACAGACTTTCATCCAGAAGAGGAAATGGAAACACAAAAGACGAATACGGTAAATAAAATACAGAAGGAAAGGAAATGCCCTCAACCCTCGAAGAAGGAGAATTAAGGGACTTGGAAGAAAGGAGAGTCATGAAAGGCAGATCGGAAAGAAAAAGAGGAGAGGGTTCGCTCCGAAGGCATTGGAGAAAGGGAAACAATCGGAATCGTCAACACCCGCCGTGAGCACCTGAGGGTGAATGCCGGTGAAATATTTTGCACAGCCGCCATGTTGGATTGGTGAGACGTTATAAAATTTGAAGGGCAAAATAGTACTATCACCGTACCGAGTTTCATTGAAGTTGCTCCAGCCGTTTATAAGTTATTAGGCAGTCGGACCACACACATACACACAAGGTGATCTCATAAGCCTATCTTTTCATAAATTAAAATTGTCTAAAGATCCATATTAAATAAACATTTCTGACAAATTCATGTCACAAGGACACACATGCGTTGCAAGAAACCATGAGTATTTCGAAACGTGCAATTGACAATTAGGATTTCTTAGACGAAACAAGGTCGTTTTAATCTTAATTCTTCCGTTAAAACGTTTTAAACGATCTGGTGTGGTCCCGTATTTGAACGCTACTGCGAAACGCAAGTATAATTTAATGGAATTGAGGTGCGGGCAGCCCGCCGCGCCACGGGGAGCTCATCCTCTCCAAGAACTGGGTCACAGATCATTAAGGGTGAAGCTCTTCATGTCATACCATGAACTTGAGTGCCGGCATCCTGTCTGGAATACTGATCTTCGCCAGCCCAGACAGCCTGTGCTGTATACCCACTGCTAGTTTGTTGTTTCATTTGAGGCCTTAGACATCGTGCTCTTTTAGCCTGGTCTACACAGGTGTGTAGAAAGGAAAAGGAAACAAAAGAAAAGTGAAAAGAGAAAAAAGGAAAGAAAGAAAGAAAGCTAGTTATTGTTATGAGAGGTGGAACAGTGAGGTCATCTTCCCCTAAATAAATAAATAAATAAATAAATAAATAAATAAATGAAATGAAAATCCACAGCCTGCTTCCAGTCTCCGACCGGGTCAGGAATGGAATGAATGAAGCCCCCATCGAGCGGCGAGGATAAGAACTGTGCCGGCTGCCGAAGCCTGACGCACTCCTCTGGGGCAATGATTAAATGAATTACAGATGAAATGAAATGATAGTGGAGAGTGTTGCTGGAATGACATTTTGACAGGGAAAACCGGAGTACCCGGAGAAAAACCTGTCTGCCTCCGTTTTGTCCAGCACAGATCTCACATGGAGTGACCGGAGTAGTGGAGTAATGACAGTTCCAAGCCGCTCTAGAACCCTCCTCTTACCACTACTAAGCCTCAGCCATGTTAAATATCTCTCGAACGCGTGGTCCGATTTTGACAAATGAGGTATCGTTGGACTCGGGCTGACGTCCTCTTTGCTATGGACTACTCGTTATATTTTTCAATTTTTTTTTGAAAATTTTTGTTTTCGAAACTAGGTGATAGTTTGAAAACTAAACATGATAGAACGTTGTGCCATGGCTCAAACGAATGGTCTTTATGACCTTTATTTTCTATAATAAAACTTTTTTACTTTTTATGTTTTTTTGAAAACACTCGAATTTTGAAAATCCTATATTTTGGAAACTAGGAACTCTACAAAAAAAATTGTTTGACATAAATGAAAGGTCCCTATGCCCTCTACCCCCAAAATAAATTTCAAGTCGCTAGAACAAAAATTTGTGTTTTGTAAGTAGTGGGATGATGCGAGAGCTGTCTACTAACTTATTGAGCCCTCCTCGTATTTGCCCCGAAGCTGATATCTCGCTAACCAATGGTCGGATTTGAACATACAGGGTGTCCTAGCACTCGTAGTGATGCCCCCTACTTTCCTATAGGCTCTTAATTTAATGAAAAGACCAAAACTAAAAGGTCATGTGCTTTTAATATCTCGCGAACCAATCATGCTAGAGGCATGTTCGACAGGTCCAAGGACTCGGGGTGACGTCCTCTCTGCTATGGACCACTCGTTATAATTTTTAATAAAATTGGAAACTCGATTTTGGGGTAAACACGTGTTTTTGTGATTTTGCCGATATCTCGCGAACCAATCATGCTAGAGGCATGAACGAGGGGTCCAAGGACTCGGGCTGACGTCCTCTTTGCTATGGACCACTCATTGTAATTTTAAAAAATTTGGGAAACTCGATTTTGGGGTAAACACGTGTTTTTGTGATTTTGCCGATATCTCACGAAGCAATAACGCTAGAGGCATGTACGATGGGTCCAAGGATTCGGGAAGACGTCCTCTTTGCTATGGACCACTCGTTGTAATTTTAAAAAAATTGGGAAACGCGATTTTGGGGTAAACACGTGTTTTTTATGATTTTTGCCGATATGTCACGAACCAATAACGCTAGAGACGTGTACGAGGTGTCCTAGGACTCGGGCTAACGCCCCCTTTCAAATGTGGTAGATATTTTTTTTCAAAAAAGATAATTCACAAAGGGCCTAACGCCATACATGTTGAAAAAACGTTTTCTTTTTCTTTACCTGTTTATAATGTTTATAAAGCGTGGTGGTTGAGAGAGAGAGACCATACGGCTGGGTGTGTGTGTTTCAACGAACCTGTCGCTAACCACAAGGACCATGCTTAATAGAACAATCGCTATTTCGACGGGTCGGTGTATGACAGAGCGAGCGTGCGTTTTTCTGATATTTTACCTTTAACGTGTAAACGGTAATGAGAGCTAGGTTCTATGTTGGTCGAAGCGAGTAGAGAAAACAAACTTGCCGAGGAGGTGAAGGTCATTTGAGCTTATTGGAAGGCATTGATCTGACTTGACAACAAGTGCAATGGAAAAAATGACCAAGACGCTTGAAGGTGAAATAATCTGACCATCGTGGTGGCAGGGGAGTGCGAAAGGCGTGCACACATGTGTGAAACCACAGGCACGCTAAACCAGTGACATCCTGTCTTGCTTCGTACGTGACAAAATGCAAGTCCATGTGAAATTTGATCTACCGCAGGTGTTCACCTTGGACGTTATCTGTCCACGTGCATGATAACTGTTAACAAGTCACATCCTGTTTTGCTTTGTACGTGACAAAATGCAAGTTCATGTGAAATTTGATCCGGCACAGGTGTTCGCCTGGGACGTTAGCTGCCCACGTGCACGATAAGAGAATGTTCAAAGCGTGGGGAAAAAAAAGATTATACATGCAATGTGATATATAAAGACACGTCGCTGACATTTCCACTCGCACTTATGTGACTACTTTTGAACACGCTACAGCGTTGTGTGAAACACTTGGCCTTGTTTAACAGTTTTGGTGTTGGTGGAAAATACTTATTCTTGTTGTGAGGTAGGTATATATTTATTCATTTATACATTTATTGATTTATATATAAATACATGCAATTATTTATTGATTAGGTAATTAATGATTTTATTTATTTATTTGTTTGCAGATAACCGGCATACCTTACATGTCAGAGGGAGAAGAAACTATTGCACTTTTGAGCCCACTAGAAGGGAAGAGTAACAAGTCACTGCAAGTAAAGGTGAGATGATTTTTTTTAAACTAACTTGTTTCATTTTTTGTTTGTTTTATGTTTTATTTTATGAAATGTATGTATTAACCTGAATTTAGGTATTTATAGCGGTTTATTTTATTTATTTTTAGAAACTTGGAAAGAATAGCCTTACCGCCGTAGCAGTCGCTGAAAAAAACCAGAAACGCACTAAAGCGAAACCACTGCCAAAGAGTGAACTGTTTAAAACTCAGGTAAGTCCAACTTAAAAATGCTATTCCATTTTACCACTACTGAAAACTCGTAGACAAAAAAAAATTCATTACCTGTACATGACTGGGACAATGATTGCTTTCTTGATTAATGGCTATGTTGTTGTTGTTGACTGGGAAAAGTACAAGGCCATGTTGGATTTTCTAAAAATAAAATAATAAATTTAATTTATGGGTGGTTCCCTATGGACTCAACGAATATCCACAGGTTTGAACATGATAATGTGAACAAAATGACATGACATTCATTTTTGTTTATATATTGGTTAAAGGGAGGGTGGGGGAATGTAAATGACTGTAGCTTTATAAAAAAGAAAATAAGTACATGGGTTACTGTTTGTGCCAACATACAGTTTATTTTTAATGGTGTTTTGATATATTAATGCCAATTAACGTTAACGTTTTATTTACAAGTATTGATTGATTGATTGATTGATTGATTGAGTGATGGGTTATTTTGTTTGCTTTTAGGTGTCGTCATGTGCCATTAACGTAATGAACAGACAGTGAACAAGCATGCATTATGCTTTAAAGTACTCTGTGCAATGTTAATAACTTACAATAAGAAAACGTTTTATTATAACACATGGCGTTAGTACCAAATACAACAAGTGAGCAAGTTGGTTTACCACGTGGGTTAAATTTAAAATCAGAACATGATCGATGGTTAACATTTGAATCCTGGCCTGTAGGCTTTTTGTCGACGCATGAACTTGCAAAAGCCGGTTTTTTTTACTTGAACCGAGGAGATGTGGTGCGCTGTGTGTTTTGTCGTATTGAACTTTCACACTGGGAAGAAGGGGATGATCCCTTTAGAGACCATTTGCGATGGTCTCCTCACTGTCCTTACATGCTTGGAAAGCAAGTGGGTAACCTACCCGTGCATTCATTTTACCGAACCACAAGGCCTATGGCCGCTACTTACGTTGCTGAATCACAAATAAATAATAATAATGATGTATTACCAGCCAACGGTAGTGTCGATATATGTGGTCCATATGCCATAGACAGTGTTGAATTGGCGTGTGCTTTTGAAAAATTGGGAGTTTGCAAGACTAAAGCACTAGCACACCCAGAGTACAGCTCTGTTGAAAAACGTTTCGAATCTTATAAAAATGTTTGGCCATTAATATTAAAACACCTTACCAAACAGCTAAGTGAAGCTGGATTTTTTTATACTGGTGAAGGGGATAAAACAATATGTTTTTATTGTGGATTTGCTTTAAAGGATTGGCAAATGACTGATGACCCTTTTGTGCAACACGCTCGTTGGTTACCAAACTGTAAATACATGGTGTTGCTTAAAGGTCAGGAATTTGTGAACACTATTCGTAAAGAAAAAGTGATTGCAGCACAAGACATAAAAGTGCCTTTAGAGTTAGAGCACGCGGAGCAAATACATAAGGCTGAAAGAAAAGACTTGTCTCACGAACAGATACAAAAGTGTGACCAACAATTATGTAAAATTTGTTATCAAGATGAACTAGGTGTTGTATTTTTACCCTGTGGACACATGATAGCCTGTGTCAAGTGTGCATTAGAACTTAACACTTGTGCTATATGCAGAAAAGTAGTATCTGCAACAGTTAGGGCATTTCTTGCATAACTAGTATAATTTATTCGCCATGGATAGTGCAAAATCCCTAATTGCACAATATTATTAAAGCTGTTTTAGAGTGTAATAGATATGCTTTTGTTTTGTTTATAGACTACTACAATGAATGTTTTGAATGCTGTGGGACAATCATGTGGCTTAGAGACTAAGAAGCTCAAATTGTTGTTGTTGTTGTTTTCTGCCAACAGGTGCTTACTGCGTATGACAAGGCTGTACACTCGTGGGTTAGACAGCCTTTCTTGCTAAGGGTCTCCTATATACCCTAAACATGGCTATACATGTTAGTTCTGAACATTTAGTGGTTAATTGTATATTGAGTTTAAATAGAGAACTTATACAAGCACGTCTTGCATGTGGTTAAACTTCACAAGTGTCACATGCAACATGCAAAGTATGTTTCCGCTATCTAGCGGTAAATATGAGCACTACCTGTACTACTAGGATGCTACCTAGCAGAGGATATGAACACTTACTAGTAATATCCAAAGTGAGCTGAGGTTAGGTTAGGTTAGGTTAGGTAAAGTTAGGTTAGCCATTAAAATAAGTTACCAAAATAAGTCGTCAAAAATAATTGTTTTTTTACCCCTGAGGTCTTGGGCTCCAACTCGACTATGCACAGAATTTAATTAACATCTGAGAGTTGAAAGGTTAGGTTAGGTTAGGTTAGGTTAGTGAGCTGAGGTTAAGTCTTTAAATATTCCCTCTCTTTCAACTACTTTCCAACACCAAGAAAAAATCCACTAAATACATTGACACAAATAACTTGTCAAATAAGCCAATACAAAAGCCAATACTAAAGCCAACACAAAAAGCCAACACGAAAAGCCAATACAAAAAGCCAACACGAAAGGCCAATACAAAAAAAAGCCAACACGAAAAGCCAAACGAAAAGCCAACACGAAATGCCAACACGAAAAGCCAACACAAAAAGCCAACACGAAAAGCCAACACAAAAGCCAACACGAAATGCCAACACAAAAAGCCAACACGAAAAGCCAACACGAAAAGCCAACATGAAAAGCCAACACAAAAATCCAACACATAAGCCAACACGAAAAGCCAACACAAAAAGCCAACACAAAAAGCCAACACATAAGCCAACACGAAAAGCCAACATGAAAAGCCAACACAAAAAGCCAACACAAAAAGTCAACACATAAGCCATCACAAAAGCCAACACGAAAAGCCAACACAAAAAGCCAACACATAAGCCAATATATAAGCTTATGGTAGGTCACTCCATCAGCAAATCAGTTGTAACCTTTGTAGTGTGAACATCGTACTGACAGGTCAGTTACTACTATGGAACTTATTACAACCAACAAAGGTAGGCTACGTGCACTCTATCAAGGCTACTCCTATAACTATAATCGCCAGAATGTAAATGGAATAATATTCTGGCGATGCTCAAAAGAGAGGTCAACAAAATGTCGAGGCAATCTGAAAAGTAAAAATGGAAAGGTTTTAAGTGTGAGTGTTCATCAATGTAGTGCTCGAAACGAACCACGCTTACTGTTTACAAACAATTATCAAAATGCTAAAAAGCAAGTTCAAGAAAACGATATTGCGGCTAAAGATAGTGCAGTGTTTGTTCAAAAGGACTTATCATGTCCTCAAAACGTCATGTTAGGACAGTTGTCAACGTCCAAGAAACCTTCAACACTATCAAAATCAACTCAGACTATAAATAAAGTGGTATTGCAAGAGGATCAAAAAGGACTATATAGTAACAGTGATGATGGTCATGATGATAATGGTGATCATAATGATGATAATGATGATGATGATGATGATAATGATCATGATAATGGTAATGCTTTGTTTACACCTAAAAATCCATTTGTTAAATTTGTATACTGGCACAATCCCAATAAGCTCGTCCAGCGGCTACAGTTGTTGCATGCCTCACGTCAAGCTGGCCATACTGGTCACGATTGGGAAATCAAAGAAATTGAACAAGAGCTTCGTCGTGCTGAAATTATTGTGTAATGGGTCTACCACTTTGCGACCACTTTCACCCCAACTCTTGTTTCTAATATTTGCTTATTTGCTTTCACTTTTACCTGAACTCTTTGGATCCATATTTGCTCTCACATTAAACTAGTATTCTTATTACCAAGTTGACTTTACTAGAGCTTAGTCTATGCTTGACAGTTGATATGGAAGTATCAGTGACTAGGTATGGTAAGCCTTACGCATACTATAAAGGATATTCATATATTGTGAAACGAACCAATAAAAATGGAACTGTTATTTGGCGTTGTTCAAAGCAACGTTCCAAACATTGTCGTGGTGACCTAAAAAGTAAAAATAGTGAGGTTTTAAGTGTCAGTGATCATCAATGTAGTGTACCGCATGAAACACAGTTGCCGTCGACAAAAAATCAAGAAAACTATATTGCTACTCAAAATAGTGTATTGTTTAATGATCAACGTTTAACCCCTGTTCTCAAAGTTATTTTTAATCCATCTTCCACGTCGCAAGAGCCATCAACATCACAAACTATGCAAGAGGTAGTGTTGTTGTTGTCGTTTTAAAGAGTGGAACAACTAGGTCATCTGCTCTTGATATGCAAGGGGATCAAAGTGACTAAATAGTAATAACCATAAGGTTTTTATGTCAATACAACCATTGTGGCTTCCCCACTTTTCGAAAACAACATTAAAGGGACATTGCTATAAAATGATCTACAACAAGCCTTGTGTTTAAAACTATAACAGACTATTGTAATGTGAGAAAGGCTTGTATTCAGTATGCATTTATTGTCATAATCATGTATACTCTGCAATGTTAAATATACTAACTTTGTATAAAATAAAACAGCATTGTAACATCATTTTGCATTTATTTACAAACTTTATATACATTTTTTTTGGTTTCATCATAATATTTTTAAAGACAACACTAAACACTAAAACATTACTATTCTATGCACATATTTTCTTTCTTTTTCAGTATATTGTCATTACTTATAATTTCCATTATTATTTCACATTATTTATTTATTTAATTAAAACGAACCATGCACCTATTGTTTTTAAAACCTTCATAAATTAAGTGTACAGGTTGCACAGCATTATTGACTTCATCAAAAACACTCTCCGACATATCATTAAACCGTATAGGCAGAAATGTCTCAAAGTTTTCACATACACAAAGTACACGATCACCATATGCTGTTTTCAATTTCCGAATCTTGATAATGCGGAATGGAATATGCATTGGCAATTCGCTGAGCTTCTTTGTCTCTAAGCCACATGATTGTCCCACAGCATTCAAAACATTCATTGTAGTAGTCTATAAACAAAACAAAAGCATATCTATTACACTCTAAAACAGCTTTAATAATATTGTGCAATTAGGGATTTTGCACTATCCATGGCGAATAAATTATACTAGTTATGCAAGAAATGCCCTAACTGTTGCAGATACTACTTTTCTGCATATAGCACAAGTGTTAAGTTCTAATGCACACTTGACACAGGCTATCATGTGTCCACAGGGTAAAAATACAACACCTAGTTCATCTTGATAACAAATTTTACATAATTGTTGGTCACACTTTTGTATCTGTTCGTGAGACAAGTCTTTTCTTTCAGCCTTATGTATTTGCTCCGCGTGCTCTAACTCTAAAGGCACTTTTATGTCTTGTGCTGCAATCACTTTTTCTTTACGAATAGTGTTCACAAATTCCTGACCTTTAAGCAACACCATGTATTTACAGTTTGGTAACCAACGAGCGTGTTGCACAAAAGGGTCATCAGTCATTTGCCAATCCTTTAAAGCAAATCCACAATAAAAACATATTGTTTTATCCCCTTCACCAGTATAAAAAAATCCAGCTTCACTTAGCTGTTTGGTAAGGTGTTTTAATATTAATGGCCAAACATTTTTATAAGATTCGAAACGTTTTTCAACAGAGCTGTACTCTGGGTGTGCTAGTGCTTTAGTCTTGCAAACTCCCAATTTTTCAAAAGCACACGCCAATTCAACACTGTCTATGGCATATGGACCACATATATCGACACTACCGTTGGCTGGTAATACATCATTATTATTATTTATTTGTGATTCAGCAACGTAAGTAGCGGCCATAGGCCTTGTGGTTCGGTAAAATGAATGCACGGGTAGGTTACCCACTTGCTTTCCAAGCATGTAAGGACAGTGAGGAGACCATCGCAAATGGTCTCTAAAGGGATCATCCCCTTCTTCCCAGTGTGAAAGTTCAATACGACAAAACACACAGCGCACCACATCTCCTCGGTTCAAGTAAAAAAAACCGGCTTTTGCAAGTTCATGCGTCGACAAAAAGCCTACAGGCCAGGATTCAAATGTTAACCATCGATCATGTTCTGATTTTAAATTTAACCCACGTGGTAAACCAACTTGCTCACTTGTTGTATTTGGTACTAACGCCATGTGTTATAATAAAACGTTTTCTTATTGTAAGTTATTAACATTGCACAGAGTACTTTAAAGCATAATGCATGCTTGTTCACTGTCTGTTCATTACGTTAATGGCACATGACGACACCTAAAAGCAAACAAAATAACCCATCACTCAATCAATCAATCAATCAATCAATCAATACTTGTAAATAAAACGTTAACGTTAATTGGCATTAATATATCAAAACACCATTAAAAATAAACTGTATGTTGGCACAAACAGTAACCCATGTACTTATTTTCTTTTTTATAAAGCTACAGTCATTTACATTCCCCCACCCTCCCTTTAACCAATATATAAACAAAAATGAATGTCATGTCATTTTGTTCACATTATCATGTTCAAACCTGTGGATATTCGTTGAGTCCATAGGGAACCACCCATAAATTAAATTTATTATTTTATTTTTAGAAAATCCAACATGGCCTTGTACTTTTCCCAGTCAACAACAACAACATAGCCATTAATCAAGAAAGCAATCATTGTCCCAGTCATGTACAGGTAATGAATTTTTTTTTGTCTACGAGTTTTCAGTAGTGGTAAAATGGAATAGCATTTTTAAGTTGGACTTACCTGAGTTTTAAACAGTTCACTCTTTGGCAGTGGTTTCGCTTTAGTGCGTTTCTGGTTTTTTTCAGCGACTGCTACGGCGGTAAGGCTATTCTTTCCAAGTTTCTAAAAATAAATAAAATAAACCGCTATAAATACCTAAATTCAGGTTAATACATACATTTCATAAAATAAAACATAAAACAAACAAAAAATGAAACAAGTTAGTTTAAAAAAAATCATCTCACCTTTACTTGCAGTGACTTGTTACTCTTCCCTTCTAGTGGGCTCAAAAGTGCAATAGTTTCTTCTCCCTCTGACATGTAAGGTATGCCGGTTATCTGCAAACAAATAAATAAATAAAATCATTAATTACCTAATCAATAAATAATTGCATGTATTTATATATAAATCAATAAATGTATAAATGAATAAATATATACCTACCTCACAACAAGAATAAGTATTTTCCACCAACACCAAAACTGTTAAACAAGGCCAAGTGTTTCACACAACGCTGTAGCGTGTTCAAAAGTAGTCACATAAGTGCGAGTGGAAATGTCAGCGACGTGTCTTTATATATCACATTGCATGTATAATCTTTTTTTTTCCCACGCTTTGAACATTCTCTTATCGTGCACGTGGGCAGCTAACGTCCCAGGCGAACACCTGTGCCGGATCAAATTTCACATGAACTTGCATTTTGTCACGTACAAAGCAAAACAGGATGTGACTTGTTAACAGTTATCATGCACGTGGACAGATAACGTCCAAGGTGAACACCTGCGGTAGATCAAATTTCACATGGACTTGCATTTTGTCACGTACGAAGCAAGACAGGATGTCACTGGTTTAGCGTGCCTGTGGTTTCACACATGTGTGCACGCCTTTCGCACTCCCCTGCCACCACGATGGTCAGATTATTTCACCTTCAAGCGTCTTGGTCATTTTTTCCATTGCACTTGTTGTCAAGTCAGATCAATGCCTTCCAATAAGCTCAAATGACCTTCACCTCCTCGGCAAGTTTGTTTTCTCTACTCGCTTCGACCAACATAGAACCTAGCTCTCATTACCGTTTACACGTTAAAGGTAAAATATCAGAAAAACGCACGCTCGCTCTGTCATACACCGACCCGTCGAAATAGCGATTGTTCTATTAAGCATGGTCCTTGTGGTTAGCGACAGGTTCGTTGAAACACACACACCCAGCCGTATGGTCTCTCTCTCTCAACCACCACGCTTTATAAACATTATAAACAGGTAAAGAAAAAGAAAACGTTTTTTCAACATGTATGGCGTTAGGCCCTTTGTGAATTATCTTTTTTGAAAAAAAATATCTACCACATTTGAAAGGGGGCGTTAGCCCGAGTCCTAGGACACCTCGTACACGTCTCTAGCGTTATTGGTTCGTGACATATCGGCAAAAATCATAAAAAACACGTGTTTACCCCAAAATCGCGTTTCCCAATTTTTTTAAAATTACAACGAGTGGTCCATAGCAAAGAGGACGTCTTCCCGAATCCTTGGACCCATCGTACATGCCTCTAGCGTTATTGCTTCGTGAGATATCGGCAAAATCACAAAAACACGTGTTTACCCCAAAATCGAGTTTCCCAAATTTTTTAAAATTACAATGAGTGGTCCATAGCAAAGAGGACGTCAGCCCGAGTCCTTGGACCCCTCGTTCATGCCTCTAGCATGATTGGTTCGCGAGATATCGGCAAAATCACAAAAACACGTGTTTACCCCAAAATCGAGTTTCCAATTTTATTAAAAATTATAACGAGTGGTCCATAGCAGAGAGGACGTCACCCCGAGTCCTTGGACCTGTCGAACATGCCTCTAGCATGATTGGTTCGCGAGATATTAAAAGCACATGACCTTTTAGTTTTGGTCTTTTCATTAAATTAAGAGCCTATAGGAAAGTAGGGGGCATCACTACGAGTGCTAGGACACCCTGTATGTTCAAATCCGACCATTGGTTAGCGAGATATCAGCTTCGGGGCAAATACGAGGAGGGCTCAATAAGTTAGTAGACAGCTCTCGCATCATCCCACTACTTACAAAACACAAATTTTTGTTCTAGCGACTTGAAATTTATTTTGGGGGTAGAGGGCATAGGGACCTTTCATTTATGTCAAACAATTTTTTTTGTAGAGTTCCTAGTTTCCAAAATATAGGATTTTCAAAATTCGAGTGTTTTCAAAAAAACATAAAAAGTAAAAAAGTTTTATTATAGAAAATAAAGGTCATAAAGACCATTCGTTTGAGCCATGGCACAACGTTCTATCATGTTTAGTTTTCAAACTATCACCTAGTTTCGAAAACAAAAATTTTCAAAAAAAAATTGAAAAATATAACGAGTAGTCCATAGCAAAGAGGACGTCAGCCCGAGTCCAACGATACCTCATTTGTCAAAATCGGACCACGCGTTCGAGAGATATTTAACATGGCTGAGGCTTAGTAGTGGTAAGAGGAGGGTTCTAGAGCGGCTTGGAACTGTCATTACTCCACTACTGACCGGGATTTGAACCACGGACCCAGCGGTGAGAGGCCGGCGTGCTGCCGCCTAAGCCACGGAGGCTTCACAAATAAATAAATAAATAAACGAATAAATAAATAAACAAATAAATAAATAAACAAATACATAAACAAATAAATAAATAAGTAAATACATAAACAAATTAATAAACAAATAAATAAACAAATAAATAAATAAATAAATAAATAAACAAATAAATAAACACATAAATAAATAACCAAATAAATAAATAAATAAATAAATAAATAAATGAATAGACACATAAATAAACAAACAAATAAATAAGTAAATAAATAAATAAATTAATTAATTAATAAATAAACAAATAAATAAACAAATAAATAACCAAACAAATAAATAAATAAATGAATAGACAAATAAATAAACAAATAAATAAAGAAGTAAATAAATACACAAATTAATAAACAAATTAATAAATAACCAAACAAATAAACAAATAAATAAATAGACAAATAAATTAATAAGTAAATAAATAAATAAATTAATAAATAAATAAACAAATAAATAAACAAATAAATAACCAAACAAATAAACAAATAAGTAAATAGACAAATAAATAAACAAATAAATAAATAAACAAATAAATAAATAACAAAACAAATAAACAAATAAGTAAATAGACAAATAAATAAACAAATAACTATATAAGTTAATAAATAAATAAACAAATAAATAAACAAATAAACAAATAAATAGACAAATAAATAAACAAATAAATAACTAAACAAATAAATAGACGAATAAATACACAAATAAATAAATAGTCAAACAAATAAACAAATAAATAAATATACTTAATAAATAAACAAATAAATAAATAAGCAAATAAATAAACAAATAAATAAGTAAATAAATAAATATTTAGGGGAATATAGGCTATACAAATAGGAGGATCAAACAAGGCGTCTAACATAGAACGAATGGTAAAACTTCAGAAAGCATACAAACTCACATGGTCACATTATAATAAGAAAACCGTATCAAGACAGGCCGAACTTTAACAGTACATAACAGTCGGACTACCAGAAGCATTCTATGCGTCAGAAACGACCACAATTGGAGCATCAGGCATCATAGAAACTGAAAAAATAGAACGCAAAATTCTCAGAAAAATATTTGGAGCAATACACAGAGATGGCATATGGATGAAAAGACCTACCAAAGAGCTATACGAGTACACAGAGAGACTCACCGATATGATCAGAAAACGCAGACTAACTTTCACGGGCACCAACAGAGGATGAACAACAACAGACTTACAAAGACGATCTTTGATGTAGTAAACAGCTCAAGCAGGAAAACTAATTGGTATCATGAAATAGAAGAAGACTTAAGGCAGGTGGGGATCGACAGGCAAATGATTGGAGACAGAGGAGAATTCAGAAACAAGATTAAGAATACATAAATAAATAAATAAACTTAATAAATAAACAAATGAAAAGATGAAGACAAAAACATTGTGGACAGAACAACGGAAGGATGAAGGGAAGAGAAGCGGAAGAAAGGAGAGAAATGAAAATTGTGTCGTCATGAGATATTTAAGTTCGAACACTGTCTATAAGGTCAAGAATTATATAATAATAATAATAATAATAATAATAATAATAATAATAATAATAATAATAACAGAAAAGTGTTCAAACATCGAAATTGACATTAAGAAAAGACGAATGAAATTCTTTGGACATCTCACTAGACTACCAGAAAATCGATTGACGAAAAGGATAATAGATTATTTGACCACACTCAAGAACTCAACACCTTGGTTAGAGAAACTTCGAAAGGACTTCAAAAACGCAAACATAGGTTCACCTGACATTTTAGAAAGGGATACCTTCAGGCACAAAGTTAAAAAATGGGAAGTTATATCAGAGCAACTACAACAAAAACAGTACAGACCAAAGTGGTCGGAACAAGGCAAACACGCCTTCTCGGAAAGAATGAAAGTCTATTGGAACAACAAGAGGAACCAAAAGAAAAGGTGATTGAGTCATTTGCTTAACGTCTTCTATGTATTGGGAGAATTCACTTCAAATAATAATGAAAATGAAAATCCACAGCCTGCTTCCAGTCTCTGACGGGGTCAGGAATGGAATGAATGAAGCCCCCATCTAGCGGCGAGGATATTAAATGTGTCGGCTGCCGAGGCCTGACGCACTCCTCTGGGGCAATGATTAAATGAATGACAGATGAAATGAAATGATAGTGGAGAGTGTTGCTGGAATGAAATTTTGAAAGGGAAAACCGGAGTACCCGGAGAAAAACCTGTCTGCCTCCGTTTTGTCCACCACAGATCTCACATGGAGTGACCGGGATTTGAACCCCGGATCCAGCGGTGGGAGGCCGGCGTGCTGCCGCCTAAGCCACGGAGGCTTTTTCAAATAATAATAAATAACAATAATAATAAATAAATCTCCACATAGTATAAAACAAGTCCCCGATTCTTGGATGTAACGGGTAACCTCGAGAGCCACTGTATGGATTTTGATGCGGTTTTCACCATTGTGTAAAGGATTTCTCGAGGAAGGTTTCTGTAGAAAAACATTCCACCTTCGTTTTTACTTTTTTCATTGTTATGTCATGGAACATCTTTTGTTTGTATATCTTTAGCAATGGAATGCATATTCTCTGTTCTACGTCATGGGTCTTCATGGCCTGTTGAGTACAATGAATGATGATGATGATGATGATGATGATGATGGTGATGACGATCGAAAGTTCTACAAAAAAGGTCCGCGACAGCATGTCTCTATCTTTAATACATCGCCCACTATAAGTGTTTTTACGTCTTCATTTCTTTCAACAATCTCCATTCAGTGGAAATTTAAATTACTAGCTTCCGAGTGAGTTTACGAGCTAGCGAGCGAGCCTATCACCCCAGCTTCGGCCAGCATCAAACTGTCGAGTCGAGTTGAGACTTCAGAGAAGAGTATATGTTCGGTTGTTGCGAGGTGCTGTGGACCCAGACTTCGTACTGATGGATGATAATGCCCGACCTCATAGAGCACAGGTGGTTGATGTTTTCTTGGGAAAAAAAAGGATAGGCTATTGCACGCATGGTATGGCCTGCTCGCTCTCCTGATTTGAATCCAATTGAACTCATCTGGGACGCACTACGGAGACGAGTTAAATCACGTCATCTTCCACCAACCACTCTCCAAGACTTGCGAGCTGCTCTGCAGGAAGAAAGGGCGTTATTGCCTCAACTTGAGATTGATGACCTCATTCTCAGCATGACCCACCGTTGTCAGGCCTGAATTGCTGCCAGAGGTGGTCACACCCCATACTGAGCTCATTAGCTAGTTGTCGGAATGTGTGTGCAAATCCATGAAGATGAAAAGAACGAACAACATTTTGGAGTTAGTTAATGGGCAAAAGCGGCTTCTGTGGCGTAGTTGGTAACATGCTGAACTGCTGTGCCCAAGATAGCGGGTTCAAACCCGGTCGAAGTCGTTGGATTTTTTAAGAGCGCTAAAATCCTTCAGTATGCTTTCCTTCGGAGGGGAAGTAAAGCCAGCGGTCCCGTGTCATAGATTTATGACATGTAAAAGATCCTTCCACAGACTTAACTCTGTGAAGCTAAATTTGTAGGTTAGATTTCGTTGGAACGCTCTATCAAAGTTCCAACGTTCACCACTAGGTATCACTGACATCTGGTAGCAAAAGTTGGAACTAACGGAACTTGTAGCTCACACTAAGGGTGTCCGCTAGAAGCAGCTACTGCCTCTGGCGAGCCGAACATGTCCTCGGACACTCCCGGCACTAAAAGCCATCCGATAAATAAATAATAAATGGGCAAAATCGGACCAAGGGGGTGAAAATGGGTGAGGGGGCTTTTCCGGAAAAGTGAATTATGGCTATAACATACTTAGTATGTGAAAAATCGAATCGATTCAAAGTACTTACTATTCTTCGGCCAAACACTTACCTTAGTTAAGTTTTTTGATAGGCACCAATCATTGACCTAAGGGGTGGGAAGAATGGAGTTTTGAGAAATAAAATCATAGTTCCCTTAATAGGCACAATATTAAAACTTTTGCCTGAAAGAAGTTTTGATATGAGCTACGCATACGCCAAGGGATGAGCAAAATGATTTCAGAATTATAGGAATGCTAAATATGTGGATATTTTCTTCTTCCTTCTTCGAATGAGCCAACTATGGACTACGTGGATAAACCAAAATGGTTTTCAGCTTGATAAGTTGGGATTGGTTTCACGTACTTAAGAGTCTTCTTCCTAGCCCACATCTCCTTCATTTTCTGACTTTGTAGTTGTTGAGCTGCTTCTGACCTCTTTGGTCTCTGCCCTGTGGGTCTCTTTTTAACATTTTCCGAAAAGCTTGTCTGTCTTGTAAAACGGATTCAGAGATGTTAAAGCTTTGCAGATCTTGTTTAACTTGCTGGTACCACAGTGATGATGTTTTCTTGCAGGATTACACTGGTCAATCTTGACTCGTTCATTCTCTCAAGGTGTCCGTAGAACTGGAGGCGTCTCTTGATGATTGTGTCCATTAGAGGTTCTTGCTTTAGGTGCAGATCATCGTTGGGCCTGTGATACCTTACTCCATTTATGATTCTTGGGCCTAGGATCTTCCTCAAGATAATTCTTTCCTTGACCTGTAGTTTCTGTATCAGTTTTTCCCCTTTGATGGTTAGGGTTTCAGCTGGCTGCTTAGAGGACCTCGGGCCTGATTACAGCGTTATTGTGCATTGATGGATACGGATATCTTCTGGTAAACTTTTCTGCATCGATTGTTAGCAATATTCAGTTTCAGAATCCTTTCTTCAAATGGTTTATTGTTCTTGAGGTCTGCACTGATCCATTCCCCCAAATATTTAAAATCTCAGACTTTACGGATGCTATTGTTGGGAAGAAGGTATTCTGGTGCAGATTTGTCATTTGTCATGAACACTGCTTTCTCGTAAGACAACTGAAGGCCAGTCTTGGAGGCTGTAGATTGGAGAGTATTGATCTGGTCTATTGCTGTTTCAACCAATTCTGCTAGCATAGCTACATCATCTGCGAAAGCGATACAGTCCACTCGGGTATTGATTTTGAGTTTCCTGTTTATTACTCTTAGACCTGTTTCAGGGAGTGTTTTTCTCCATTCTCGGATTATTTTCTCTAATACACAGTTAAATAATACGGGCGAGATTCGATCTCCCTGCCTTACTCCTGTTAGGTAGATTTCATTAGAAAGCTAACTATTGCAATGGGTTCCATGTTTCGACTTCCGGAAAATTTCGACATATCTACACGTTTCACATCCCCCAGACCCCAAAACCACCGTCAGTTCAAAAGTTTATATATAATTTATGTATGTATATGTGTATGTATATATATATATATATATGCATATCAGTTTCTTGTGGACACGATAACTGCCGTAATTTTGCACCAATCACTTTGAATATTTTACCGAATATGTATACCTATAAAATCTCGGTCGAGTTCGTTAATGGGCTAAATCGGTCGAAGGGGGTGAAAATGGGGGGCTTTTTTTCGAAAAAGTGTGTCGGATAAAGCCCAAAAATTTATGTTTGAAGAGATTTTTTTATAGCACCAACCATTGACCAAAGGGGTGGGAAAAAGTGGGTTTTTCGGGAAACATTAATCATATCTCTCTTAATAGGCACAATCTCAAAACCGTACAAAATGGACAATATTCCCCTAATAATTACCTAAAATTTTGTCTTAAAGAATTTTTGATATGACCCACCATTATGCCAAGGGATGAGAAAAATGATTTCGGAATTATAAAAAAATGCCAAGAGCAATCAGTGCTTGCCATGGCAACTCTACTAAATTGATGAGGGATGAGCCATCAGACGTTGCCAAGATAACGCACTTGCACGAGATCATATTCAGAATTCCATCTGACTAAGTGTGAAGCGGCTTCGGTGACGTAACTGGTAGCAAGCATGCTGAATGTCTATGCCCAAGGTCGCGAGTTCAAAGCCGGCCGAAGTCGTCGGATTTTCTAAGAGCGCTAAAAATCCCTCAGTATGCTTTCCTTTGGAGGGGAAATTCCAACGTTCGTTGCGAGTTGCTGGCTGCGGTGGCATCTAGTAGCCAAGTTCACAGGTAGGTGTCGTTGACGGTAGTACCTGGTAGCAACATTAGGAACTACTGCTTGAAATTGACCGACTGCAGTCCTTGCCTGAATTACAGACTAATACAGCCATCCCTAAGTACACGGGGTTACATGACTGCGTTGTCGCAGCCCCTAAACTGAGGAACCAACCAAAATCTCTGCGGGAGATATAATTTTGCGTGAAGAAGTAACAGACCGTTACATAGTTACACATCAGTGTCGAAACCTTGCATAAGGACAGTGTGACCACAAGTATAAAAATGGACCCCAAATGACAAGAAGGTTACCGTTCCCATAAGACAATAAAATGTTTAAAATAAGCATAAAATGACGAAAAACAAAGTTAATTAAGCTCCAATTATAAAATACCTTCTCGCAATAAATGAGGTCTGATCCTTCTACGAAAACCTGCATATTCTGCCTATTTTCGCCTATCCCCAAGTTTGTCCGGTGAAATCTACCTCCGCCTTCCGGCGTGCCGAGAGGACTTTTTTAAATCTCAAAAGTGTCAGAGATTTTCCCTCTAAACTTCACTTTAGATATGGTGATTGTTGGTGTACATTTGATGATGGATATTTTACAGGTATACAACAAGTGGCAAAGTTAGTGCATTCAGAACGTTTTCTTTGCTCGGTGAAATCTACCTCCGCCTTCCGGTGTGCCAAGAGGGATATTATTATTTATTTTAAGCGAATAAATGGAATAAATAACTGGAAGACGTTAAGCAAATAATTCAATCAACTTTATTGGTTCTTCTTGTTGTTCCAATAGGCTTTAATTCTTTCCGGGAAGGCTCGTTTACGTTCTTCGGACCACTTTGGTCTCGACTGTTTTTATTTTGGTTGCTCTGATGTATCTTCTCATATGTTTACTTTGTGTCTGAAGGTTCCTTCAGAATTGGTGTTTAACTATACGTATGCGCTTCTTAGGTCCTTTTGACTTCTTCTAGCCTACTTGTTGAGTTCTTGAGTGAGGTTACATAGTCCATTATCCTTTTTGCCAATTGATTTTCTGGTATAATAATAGTAATATCGTATCACTTTGGGTGTCGGGTGCAAGCTTTGTTATTTGACGCCCAGATGGCAGCTTGCATTTCGAATTTTGTTGTTCCTTAGAGCGCTATGAAAGTCAAGGGGGTTAGATATCTAAGCGACACTATAGCGCTTTCTAGTGGAGAAAGGAGGAACTTCTGTGTTGGCTGAAAATCCCGACAATAATTTTGCCATTATGAACACGGTCTACTGAATTCAAATGGGTTCTTCAAAATGCCAACAACGTATGACATGAGTGCCGTGACTTTTGTTGCCTTTCAAACATCACTTACCATGACCAGGAGCGAACCTGCAAGCTTGGGGTTGGTAGTCCGACACCATGACCACTCACCCACCGTGGCAAACTATTTTCTAGTAGTCTAGTGAGATGACCAAATAATTAATTCGTATTTTCTTAATATAAATTTCGATGTTTGAATACTGTTCTGAAGTCGCCTCCGTAGCGTAGCGGTCAGCATGGTTAGATGCCACTCGGAGGTCCTGGGTTCGATTCCCGGCTCTGCCACGAAATTTGAAAAGTGGTATGAGGACTGGAACGGGGTCTACTCAGCCTCGGGTGGTCCAAATGAGTAGAGGGGTTCGATTACCACCTCAGCCGGGATGGTTCCTACCGTAAGGCCACGGCCGCTTCCTTCCCACTTCCTTGCCTAACCCTCCAACTCTTCCCATCCCTTCATCAGGCCCCCTGTTCGCTTTGCAGGTGAGGCCGCCTGGGCGTAGTGCTGGTCACACACCCCAGTTGTATCCCCGACTCAGAGTCTCAAGCTCCAGGACACTGCCCTCAGTGGCGGTAGAGGTGGGATCCCTCGCTTAGGCTGTTGTTTTGATTGATTGATTAATTGTAGCCTGTAACCCATCTTGGGTATATCTTGCTCCTAAGATTTTCCTAATGATCATCCTCTCGACTTCTTTGTATTTTTCAAGTTCATGTTTATTGTTAAGTTTCAAAGTTTCGCTTGCGCTTTCACTTCTTCTTCTTCTTTCTTCGAATGAGCCAACTATGGATTACGTAGGTTAACCAAAATGGTTTTCAGCTTGATGAGTTGGGATTGGTGTCACGTTCTTAAGAGTCTTCTTCCTGGCCCATATCTCCTTCAATTTCTGACTTGGTAGTTGTTTAGCCGCTTCTGACCTCTTTGGTCTCTGCCCTTTCTAAAGATTTATCTGTGGGACTTCTTTTAACATTTTCCGGAATGCTTGTCTGTCTTGTATAGCGGGTTCAGAGATGTTCGTAGAATTGGAGGCGTCTCTTGATGATTGTGTCCATTTGAGGTTCTTGCTTTTGGTGCAGATCATCGTTGGGCCTGTGATACCTTACTCCATTTATGATCCTTGGGCCTAAGATCTTCCTCAAGATAATTCTTTCCTTGACCTCTAGTTTCTGTATCAGTTTTTCCCCTTTGATGGTTAGGGTTTCAGCTGCATAGAGGACCTCGGGCCTGATAACAGCGTTATAATGCCTTAATTTCGCATTGATGGATACGGATTTCTTCTGGTAAACTTTTATGCATCGATTGTATGCAATACTATTGGTTTTATTATTATTATTATTATTAGCTTTAACGGTGGGTGAGTGGCTAACGTGTCGGTCTACTAACCCCCAAGCTTTCAGGTTCGCTCCTGGCCATGGTAAGTGATTTTTTTGAAAGGCGGCAAAAATTACGACACGCATGTCATACGATGTTGGCATGTCAAAGAACCCATTTGAATTCAGTAGGCCGTGTTCATAATGGCAAAATTAATCTCGGGATTTTCCGGCAACACAAAGTTCCTCATTTCTCTACTAGAAAGCTCTATAGTATTCAAGCTTAGATATCTAACCTCCTTGACTTTCATAGTGCTTCAAGGAAAAACGAAATTCCACATGCAAGCTACATTCTTGGTGTCAAATAACAAAGCTTGCACCCGGCCCCCGAGGCCATGCGATATTGATATTGATATTATTATTATTGCTACAGTATTACCATTATTATCAATACAGTTATTAGAAAAGGTGTATGAGACACATCTGGTTACCTGTGTATGCTAATTATGTCCGCAGGGGGAGTACTAATGCCACAACACACATGATGAAGCCCCTGGGATGTCCTCCCGATATGATCTATAGGTGGCAACATGCCCGAGTACATACCCTCAAGGCAGACAATCTGAGCAACATGCCAATCAATACTACACCGCAATCCAACCATTCCACTAGCTAGTGCTCTGGAGCCACACATCCATGGGCTTCGCATTCATCACATTCATTCGTAGCTTAAAGAAGAAAACGTTTTGATCACTAGAGCCCTGCGCGGATACACACAACGTTATCCGCATCCGCCCCGCATCCACACGACTTATTACCGCATCCGCACGTTTGTTATCCTAATCTACTGGCATTATAATGAAAAATGAAAATCCACAGCCTGCTTCCAGTCTCCGACCGGGTCAGGAATGGAATGAATGAAGCCCCCATCTAGCGGCGAGGATATGAACTGTGACGGCTGCCGAGGCCTGACGCACTCCTCTGGGGCAATGATTAAATGAATGACAGATGAAGTAAAATGATAGTGGAGAGTGTTGCTGGAATGAAATTTTGACAGGGAAAACCGGAGTACCCGGAGAAAAACCTGTCTGCCTCCGTTTTGTCCAGCACAGATCTCACATGGAGTGACCGGGATTTGAACCACGGACCCAGCGGTGAGAGGCCGGCGTGCTGCCGCTTAAGCCACGGAGGCTTCACTGGCATTATAATAATATGTTTAATTAGATAAAGCATAAATTACTAAAGCAACATATTTACACATTCGAGGAAAAAATCGTTCCCCCAGGCTATTTATTTATTTATTTATTTATTTACTAGCAGAAGTACCCGTTCTTCGAACGGTGTTATATATTAACACCAGACATTATCAATTGAGCTACTGTTGCAATGGTTAGCGGTTTGTCATTCCTTCATAATTTTATCAGAACGAAGTTAGTTTTTCTGGGAATATCACACACACACTGTTAATTTAAGGGCCTTAAAATGTGGTTTTCGGAGACCCCTTATAGACTCGCGAATTTTGTGTCTCACAATGAGAAGCGCAACATATGCTTTGATCGTCCTTCTAGGATAATGTTTATATTTCGCCTATTTTAACATGTATTTGAGAAGTTTTTCCCTATATCCACCCTTCTACTGTATGAAAAGTACGGTGAGGAGTTTTATAAATGATTGGTGTAATGACTCATGTTTACCATACCTAATTTTACGATGCACCAAGCATCCGAACACGATTTATAGGCGTACATAAAGATACACAGAAAGACAGACAGACAATTCTATTGTCTACAACATATCACCCAGATATCCAAATGTGGGTATATCTACCATACGTATCAAACAAAATCATCCTTACGATGAACCCGTATGTCGACAAAAAAAAAAAGATTAGTTAAAATGTGCTCTCAAACTAAATTCACCTAACGTGTACTTCCTGACGTGAAATAGATTTGAAAGCCTTGTAGACGAAACGCAATACACCTCACATAAAAAATGATCCTCTACGTTGTGTTAGGTCCCCATACACAGGAAGACCTCTTTCATAAATTATAAAGGCTTGTGGTGCTTGAAAATTCAGGTTATTTAGCCTCAAATGGCCCAAATTCCTAAAAGCCGCAAAAAATGCTGATTAAATTTTTGAATTTTTGAAAATAATGTTGCTGTTTGTAGATATAATAGACTTTCTGTACTATATGTCGCACGGGAAATTGCATGAAAAAATTCTAGGTTACCCCTTAATTGCATTGACGAATTATACAGTCTACGTTGGTTCCGTGATAACCTTATAGCCATTTGCAAACTTTCACAGAAATGTAATAAATGGAGTAAGTTAGCCTAATAATAATATCGTATGAGCTCGGGTGCCGGGTGCAAGCTTCGTAATTTGACACCCAGAGGGTAGCTTGCATGTCGAAATTTCGTTGTTCCTTGAATCACTATGAAAGTCAAGGAGGGTAGATATCGAAGCTCCTTGAACACTGTAGTGCTTTCTAGTAGAGAAATGAGGAACTTTGTGTTGGCGGAAAATCCTGAGGTTAATTTTGCCATTATGAACACGGCCTACTGAATTCAAATGGGTTCTTTGACATGCCAACATCGTATGACATCCGAGTCGTATTTTTTCCACCTTTCAAAAATCACTTACAGGCCGGACGTTTGTTTTAGACGATTGCCCTTGACCTTGAAGCCTGCGGGTGAGCCTACACACACTCACTCTCTCACCCTATCACTTCACATTTGTCACCACCGATCCGATGTAATAGAATTCCAGACTTGAGCAGACAGTACAGTCCACGTCGAAGTATTGTGTGATACGGAAGTACACGTTACGTAGTTACGAACAGAACGTCATTATATTTGCCAGTGACTATACTTCAGCAATAGTGTGAAACAGCTTTATCAATCATCGGAGCGCTTGGGGCAGCTGATAACAACACAGGTACTGTAGTACTCGCCTCCAGGCTTCCATTAAGATTTTTCACTCGTCTAAAACAAACACCCGGCCTGTACCACGGCCAGGAGTGAACCTGCAATCTTGGGGTTAGTAGACCGACACGCTCTCCACTCACCCACCGTGGCAAGGTATAAATGGAGTGACATTGCTTCTTACAGAAATAAATGGAAAGTTGGATGCCACCCCTTGAGATAATGTTGTCATGGTTACCGATTTCCATTCCTTCATTAGTTTGTTAAATTAAATTAAATTAGTTTTCTGGGAATATTTCAGATACTGTTGGTTTTAGAGCCTTATAATGTAGTTTTCGAGGCCCCCAAGTTTTGTTTCTGGCACCGAGGGGCTTTGTCTCCTCGTTGTACGCCATAATATAATGCTAATAATATAATATAGGGATAGGAATATAATAGACCTGCCGTACCACACCCGCAGGTGTAAATCGCGTGAAAAATTCTAGTGTACCCCTTGACCCCCTTAAGCGCATTATACGTATTGATGAATTTTACTGCTTAATTTGGTTCCGTGATAACCTTCTAGCCGTTTGTAAACTTTCACACCAAAGTAATTCATGGAATTGCATTGCGTCTTACAGCAATAGATGGACCTCTGAGAATCTGTTGCCATGGTTACCGGCTTGTATTCGATCATTAGTTTATTAAATGAAATTGGTTTTCTGGGAATATCTCAAAAATGGTTGGTTTTAGGGCCTTAAAATGTGGATTTCGGTGACCCTTTGGGGCCCTCGAGTTTTGTCTCTCACATTGAGGGGCTGAAAATGATCTTTGTCTCGTCCTTCTACTCCTATTTCAGCATGTATTTTAAGGGGGTAGGCCCTCTTTTATGAGAGGTACGGAGAAGGGTTACATCAATGATTAGTGTCGTGCCTCTGATGGATATCTGTACCAAATTTTACGTTGATACACCCAGCCGTTCTCGAGGTATAAGGGAACAAATTTGTCCACAGACAAGCAAACAGACAGACAGACAGACAGACAGACAGACAGACCAAAAAACTATTTTCGCGCGCATCCATAATAAAACAGTCTGAAACGCGTAAATAACTCAAATTTCCGTAGAAATTGCGAAAAAAACATACAAACTTTAATTTTTATGTATGTAGAGATATACTGCACCGCTCGGTGTTGACCGTGTTTTATTGCATAAATTTAGGTTTTACTCGCTAACCGTTGGAGATACACGAAAAGTGATTAGGACCTTTTGGATAGAAAATTAAATGTTAAATCTCGTGTATGCATCAAAAGTTTGCTATTTTTTAGCGTTCTCCTTTTATTTGAAATGGAAATATGAAATTTTGAAACCAAAGGGTGTAGTGACGTCACATATCGACGGTCCCAAGTAGTAACATTGTAACTCACTTTTTTAGGGTTTTGAGTTAAGTTAACCAATGAACTAACATTGAAATTATCTATCATTTAAGCCAAAAAAAATTGTATGTTTGCAATTGAAAGAAAAAAGTTATTTCCAAAAATATTAATATTGTAACAGTAACCAGATCCTATGTTACAGGTATTAACATTGTATCTTGAGTTACAATTATACTACTCGAAGCTTTTCATTGTTGTGTAACATTGTTGAATTTTAAATTATATTGTTAGTTTTGTTTTATCGTGTTTCCTACACTGCTACAACATAGGAATAGCGCTTTTATTGTTTTGCCGCCAATTCACAGCTGATGGTCTGCAAATGGATGCTAAAGAAGCTTGCATTGCATCCTCTTTGTCATTATTTCTAAGTGTTCTTTGAGTGAAACCATGAGTGATTTTAGTTCCCGCACAAGAAAAATGGTGCAAATGGCACTGAATATCGTCGAAAATAAGGAAATAATTAGTTTAGGTAAGTGTTTTTGGTATTATAATAATAACAACCACAATTACTGTTGTTGTTATTAACAGCTTCATTCTTTAAATTTGAATTAGAGGAAATAATATTTGACTGAATTGCCTACAGAGTCATTGCTTGTGTAAGTTTTATCTGCAGTCGTTACTCTATGTTATTAATAATCCTTTTTTTATTTTAACATCTCAATCACAGTATCATCGGACTTTCTCAATGAGGATACTACAGTGGGAAGTTCTGTCCCTTCTACAAGCAATAATGATCCCATGACATATAATGAAGGTGGGTTGATTACTTCTATGCTGTAAAATGGACTTTAGTGAAGTAGGAAAAATGATTTGAATTTAATATACCGAATGTATATTTATGAAGTCCTTATCTATTTTTCTTTACAGGTCAATACCACGTAATTTCCAACGTAAACCCGTTGTCAGATATTTACAGTGAGGACCGGACTGTAGTCTCCTTCCCTTCTACAGTTAATGTTGTATCGAGAAAGCCATCTGAAGGTAAATTTCATTGTACATATTCACTGATTAGAGCGTTAAGCTATGAAGTGAATGTTATTTCTTACTATGAGGCACTGAGATCACTAGAAATTTATTTCAGCGAATTTTATTATTCACAGACGCAGGAGAAAGCGCTAACCCATTACCAGCTACCTTGAAGAACACTTCCATACAAGACAGTGAGCCGAGTGACCAGAGTACATCTTTAGATGTAAGTACGTCTTCGAATACAACCTTTGATAACAATGAAAATAAAATAAGAAAGAGTAGGAAAGTTCCAAAGAAAGACACCCCAGGAAGGAAACGTCCAAGGAATGTGAATAATTGGAAGGTAGAACAATGCAAAAAAGCTAGAGGTATGGGACAGTCGTATGTAAGTCGCAATACTGGTAAAACTGTACCAGCCAGAGAACTAGGACCAGGTTGTGGTGTGACATGTCGTTACAGCTGTAACGTTAGGATTAATAATGAAGAGAGATTGCAATTATTCGGTAAATTCTGGAGTATTGAAAGTCATACACGTAAATGGGATTTCATTGCTCGATGTGTTACAAAACTAGACAAAAAGCAACAAACCGTGAAAGGGAATTCTAGAAGAAAATGTAGCTTACTATACTCATTTGAAGTCAACGGAAAATTTGTGAAAGTATGCAAAACAATGTTTCTTCATACTTTAGGCATAAACGATATGTGGGTCATGTCCGCTCTAAATAAGGTCGATAGTTCTGGATCTGGCGCTATTTCCCCAGACAAAAGAGGAAAACATGTCAATAGAGGTAGGCAAATTATAAAACATTCTATAAAAGAAAGTGTAAGAGCCCACGTTGCTTCCATTCCTGTTGTTGAATCCCACTATTTGAGGAAAGAAACTAATCGTAAATATTTTGAAGAAGGGCTGTCTATAGGGAAACTCTTTAAGTTGTATGAAGAATGGGCAAAGAAAATGGGATACCAGGAACTTGCAACTGCCCGCCAATATAGAGACATATTTGTATCAGAATTCAATATAGGTTTTTTTATACCTAAGAAGGATCAATGTGAGTTATGCAACCTTTACAGAAATTCAGATCAAGAACAGAAGAACGACCTACAAACAGCATATGAAACTCACCGTACAGTCACATAATTTCTCAGGGAAGTTAAGGAAAAAGAGAAAATTAGAGCGATTGATGATCCTACTGTATGTGTAGCTTGTTTTGATTTACAAAAAGTTCTAGTAACACCACAAAGTGAAGTAAGTTTGTTTTATTACAAACGAAAATATTCGACTTACAACTTCACTGTATATGACTTGTCTAAGCATGAAGGTTACTGTTACGTTTGGCATGAATCGATAGGGCAAAAGGGAAGCAATGAAATTGGAAGTTTTTTAATGAGTTTTATGTAAACTAAAATTGAAAAAGGTGTTAAGGAATTCGTATTATTTTCAGATAACTGCAGCGGTCAAAACCGTAACCGAAATGTGTATGCTATGTTTTCGTTGATTGCTGATAAATATAAAGTAAACATCACCCAGAGGTTCCTTCAGAAAGGACACACGCAAAATGAAGGCGATTCTATGCATGCCCGAATTGAAAGGGCAAAGAAGGGCATCACTGTCTACACTCCCGATTATGCTGATTAAAACTGCAAAACTTAACGGTAAGGCATATATAGTAAAAGAAATAACTCAAGACGATATTTTTGATCTGAAGGCACTTTTAAAATTAGATAATAGGAACTGGTCGCATTATGCAGATGGTGAACAAGTTCAGTGGAATAAGGTCAAAGAAGTTCAGATAAATGCAGAAAATCCTACATTACTCCGAGTAAAAACTGACCACCTAAGTCCAGAAGTAAAAACAATGGACTTGTATAGTAAACATCGTGGTAGAAGAACAACATGCTATAATCTAAAATGTGCATTTTCAAAACCATTGCCCATTACAAAATATAAGTACCGTGACTTAATGTCACTTTGTACTTCTGGACATATCCTAGCATGCTACAGACCCTTTTATGAAAACCTAAGCTACAAATAGAAAAGAAAGAGAAAATGAATATTTTGTTAGGTTTAATCACTATTAAATGATTAATTGTTGCAATTATCTTCTATCATTGTTTGTTTTATTTCAGGTCAAAATTTTTATCTTTCTTACTGTGTACAGTAGTTCTGTATCTTAAAAATTCCATGAGCATCTGCTATTTCATGTGTTTGTTGAAATTGTACCAGTCAGTTTTTATTCAATTGTAGTTATCATTATGTGTAATTTGTAATTTCATTTCATTTTTCATTTAAATCAATTTATTACCTTTGTATTATGCTTAAAATAATAGAATGTCAAATAATTAAGTATTGAATATTCAATAATTTTAAGTGTATGTTAGAGATGAATAATTAAATAATGATACCTATGTTGAAACAGAATGTACAATGAAACACATTTAAATAATTGTCAAATGTTTATACATTTTACTAGTATTATCATTGTAACTCAACATACAATGTTCATATTTTGAATCATTTAGGATCTGATTATTGTATCTCATGTAATTCTGTAATAAACAATTAAAATATATCAAAAATTTTATATATTGTTGTCCTTCTGTCCAACATCAAAAATAAATTGTAAAATCAACAATAAGTAGTTTCCCTGATTTGCAAGGAACGTGCAAATATTTAAAGTGCCATATCTCAAAACATTGAGTTTTGAGATACAATGTTACTACTTGGGATCGTCGATATGTGGGTTTTACTCGCTAACCGTTGGAGATAAACGAAACGTGATAAGGACCTTTCGGATAGGAAATTAAATTTTGAAGCTCGTACGTGCCATCAAAAGTTTTCTATTTCTTAGCGTTCTCTTTTTATTTGATATGTAAATATGAAATTTTGAAACCAAAGGGTGTAGTGACGTCACTAAAATGGTCGCCATTTTTAATAGTGCAAAATATCGAAATTAAAAGTATCCTATATGTAACCATGGTAAATCAGCTACATCCATGCAAAATTGCATTTAAATCGGACCAGTGGTTCTTGCGTTATTGAGTAACACACAGACAGACAGACAGACAGACAGACAGACAGACACACACCATCTCATTTTTATATATTAGTATGATTTATTTATGTTGTGAACATTACAGGAAGCCCCAATTACATTGCTCACTACTAGAATTAGATAATATACAGCAATATATAAATAGAAATACAAAAGATACACAAAGGGAAGATATAGATAGAGATACACGTTATAAATAAGAAGAAAAAAAGAAGGGTTAGGTATGAGAAGGAAATGGGCTGAATACAGTACAATATATTACACAAGACATCTTGCAGTTTATAACAGGACGCTGCAAACTGGTTTTCTGACATACTGAAAATATCCAAGTCATGATGATGTGGGATAACATTCTGTTAATCGGCGAGTTTTTATGGTTGTCTGTGTGAAGTCTCGGAATAAAGAAAATGTTTCGGAATCTACTGGGTTTCACAGCTGGGACATATAACGTAATTCTCTCTCGAATTTTAGCGTCGTAAATTTTATTGTTTACTATTTTATGGAGGAAAAGCAGGCCCTGACAATTTCGCCTGTGAGATAGTTTTCTGACATTGAAGGACTGTAATATAAATGTGTACGGTTCGTAAGAGGGATAATAGCCAAATCTTTTGTAATATACAGTACATATTTTAAGAATTTCCTTTGGATTTTAATATGTTTCAATGTGTATGGATTCCATACAACTGAAGCATATTCTAGCTGTGATCTGATGCAGGCATTAAAGAGCAATATTAAAATCCCACAGGAGAAATTAAATGAATTTCTATGTACTGTATGCCATGTTCTATGTTTAAAATGAATGTTCTACAGGCAGAACTGCAACCCATTCGGAGTGTTAATTATGCTTAATGACATAATTTGAATGAGATTAGCTTGAATCATCATCTTAAATTTGTCAAGAAAAAAGAAAAAAAACATAACGGAAAAATATGATATGTCATCAACATCCGGGTCCTAATAATGATATTAAACAAGTACTTTTTGCTACGTTGTATAGATTTGAAATATACTAATCACTTGACGATATAATAAATTCAAAACATTAGGATTTAATTGGCCAAGTGACTCACGGGGCGGAATTACGGCCGGTCCTAATCCCTACGCTTTGAGTGGACTGCGGGTGTGTGGGTAAACCTTATTTATTATTATTATTATTATTATTATTATTATTATTATTATTATATATAACTAGCGGACCCGTGCGTGAACTCTCGCATTATGGGTTGTGTGCGCCCCATGTGTACACACTACCCGCCCCGCTCTAGTGCGATGCGGACTGGACGCGACACAGTTCCGCCAGGGGCTATCGTCTTGTTTATTTGTTTAAAAGCACTTTATAAACAAATAAATATATTTCCGTTGACTTTTCAAGAAATACAAGATGTTTCCTGTACTATTGAGACGATTTGGAAGATTTTGGTATAAACCACACCTTCTAACTCTCTCTGATTTAGGAGCTTGAGTTTTGTGAAACATACACCTTAGCGTATTACGTATATATATATATAGATATTTGCAAATGGAGTGACAAATTGTACACATAAAGAAAATCACCAACAATAACATCAAACACAATTCGCAACTAATGTAGTACATCCTAGTATTTACACAAAATTTCAATCTCCTCTTAAACGCATCAATATGTTCGGGGAAAGGCTCTGAGACTGGGGCAGGTAATGAGTTCGAATTATCAATACCACGGTTAATGAAAGAATATTTCCCATAATTTGTACGCCACCTTATAAGGCCACAAGGAACAAACCTAGCAGCCTTCCTTTGTACCATCTCCAGCTCAAAATGTGTTCCAGCCTCGTTCCCAGTTTGCTGGAACTATAGGATAGGTAGTTAGGCAACGTACTACGTTCCTAGTTCGGGCTGTGAGTTAGCCGTGGTGGTTACGGCATGACTGATGGCAGTCGCTCACATCCGGGAGGCGAGGAGGTTCGAATCCCCCCGCCGGCAACCTTGAAGATGGTCTTCTGTGGTTTCCCATCTTCCTTCCAGGCAAATGCCGGGGTTGGTCCCTAACTATAGGCCACAGCCGCTACCTTCCAACTCCTCGCCCTTACATTCCAACTTCCCTCTTTCCCTCCCCAACGGTACTTGTAGCTCACCCATTGGGTGTCCGTCTCGAAGCAGCTACAAAAACTGGCGAGCCGAACATGTCCTCGGACACTCCCGGCACTAAAAGCCATACGCTAAAAAAAAAAAAAAAAGTTCGGGCTTATCTGCACTAGTATGTGCAGCATCTTCGGAGCGTCAGTGGTGGATCGCAGGTTCAATTCCCTGTCGAGGAAGACTGATTAATTAATGGTGGTAAAAATCATACGATGTCGGCTCGTGAAAGATCTCTCGTATCGCGTTTGGTGATTACAAAACGGAGTTAATAATATCTCAACAACAGGTCGCCCAATAGAGTTTTCTCTTGTCTCTTACCTAGGGGATCACGTGTTTGACTTCCGATTCCGTCATAGCTTTTAGAGCTGAAGTGGGAGCTAGAACGGGGTGCACTCAGTCTCATGAGGACGACTGAGTAGTGGTCTGTCGCCAGAAGCAGCGCCCCGTTCAAGAATGCGTAAAGACCGAGGTGACAGGTCACGGTGACTACGCATCACTCCGCAATTTGCAGGCAGTTGTAGAATTCCTTACTCTAACTTGTTGTCAGAATTCCAAATGACTAAACTTTCAACACGCAGGCTTATTGCTCAGCAGATATATTTGTATAAAATTATCAATGATATCTCAGAAACGAGTGAAACTTTAGAGCAAATAAATTTCAATGTGAGAAAGAAATGTCTCCGAAAACGAGAACTCCTAATAGTTAAAAAATCTAATACAAATTTCCATAAAAATTCACCGACATTGAATATGTGCTGTACTTACAACAGGCTCTCAGCTGACAACAATTTAGATGTTGGAATGTCCTTGCTAAATTATAGAAGGCAATTACACGTAGTTTTAGATGTCAAATGATTCATTATAACGAAGATATTAAATTTAGGTTTCACTTTCTTACCATCTTCCATTGCTATTGTATTAGTACCTTAAGATATGTATCTAGTTTTACATTATGTGACCTAATATTAAAAATCATGCTTCATTTACTGTTATTGCGACTTGAACTTGTGTATATTCCTTGTTAACATTTTTTTTTAAATTTAAGTTTTAATTTTTAATCTTCAATTTTTAATTTTCAATTTTTATTTTGTATCTTAATGTATTTTCAAGTATTATCTGTGTGTAAACAATTGTTTAATTGTTTGCTACTGTAATTGGGGCACTGCCCTGTTGTGGCAATAAATAAATAAATAAGCCATATGGCTGACAATGAGCAGCATACGGTTGGTAGGCCAAAAATCTCAATAAGCTCACCGTACTATTAGCCTACTTTCGATTTTTGCAAAAAATGAAAGTAGACTTATGAGATCAACACAGGGCGAAAAAAGTGTGTCTGTCTGTGTGTGTGTGTGTGTGTATGTGTGTGTGTGTGTGAGTCTGTGTGTGTGTGAGAGAGAGAGAGAGAGAGAGAGAGTGTGTGTACTCTGAAAGTCTGTCCTCCCCCTATCAATTCGAACACGGTGAACGCGAATTGAACGAAATTTGGTACAAAGGTAGCACTATCAAAAGACACCTCAGTGTCATGTTTTATATCGCCACCATCTTGACGGAAACGTAATGGCGGCCACACAAATGTTCAAAGCTTAAATCAAATTACGACTAACCTAATCATCCGATCTCTACCAAATTTTGCAACAACATACCTTTATGGAGGAAGCATCGTTTGACCAAACTAATAGGTCATCAGCCTAATAGTTTGCGGATAGCGGCCATCTTTGTGTTAAAATCGATTCCCCCTATTAATTCGAACACGGTGAAACCGAATGGAACGAAATTTGGTACAGAGGTAGTACTAGCAAAGGGTACCTCAGTGTCATGTTTTATATCGCCGCCATCTTGAAGAAACATAATTGCGGCCACACAAATGTTCAAAGCTTAAATCAAATTACGACTAACCTGATCATCCGATCTCTACCAAATTTTGCAACAACATACCTTTATGGAGGAAGCATCCTTTGACAAAATTAATAGATCATTAGCCTAATAGTTTGCGGATGGCGGCCATCTTTGTGCCGAAATCGATTCCCCCTATTAATTCAAACACGGTGAAACTGAAAGGATCGACATTTGGTACAGAGGTAGCACTAGCAAAGGGCACCTCAGTGTCATGTTTTATATCGCCGCCATCTTTACCATCCTAATAATTTGATCTCTACCAGATTTTGCAACAACATGCCTTTTTATGGAAAGCATCTTATGACTGACCACAAGGTCATCAGCCCAATAGTTTGCAAATAGCGGCCATGTATGTGTGCAAATCCATTCCCCATATCAATTCAAACACGGTGAAACCGAATTGAATGATTTTTTTTTACAGAGGTAGCACTAGCAAAGGGTACCTTATATTCATGTTTAATATCCCTATAGCACGTTGCATTTCAACAAGCTACTACAACCAACATTCAATTATACTCCTTGAAAAGGACAAAGAGTTATAACAATACCCATGCATTTAGGAGAAAGTAGGCTATGTTCTTTACTGATCATCTTGTTTTTCATCTCTTATTTAGCGTATGGCTTTTAGTGCCGTGACATGTTCGGCTCGTCAGAGTTTGCAGCTACTTCTATGCGGACACCTATCGGGTGAGCTACAAGCACCGTCGCATGTGGAGTGTTGTCTGGGGAGGAAAGTGTGAATCTAAGGACTATGAATTGGAAGGTAGCGGCTGTGGCCTATAGTTAAGGACCAACCCCGGCATTTGCCTGGAAGGAAGATGGGAAACCACAGAAGACCATCTTCAAGGTTGACGACAGGGGGATTTGAACCTCCTTGCCTCCCGGATGTGAGCGACTGCCTGTAGCCACGCCGTAACTACCATGGCTAACTCACCTGGTACCGTACTGGTGAAGATACCACAACAACACAGGTTTTCAGTCAGTTTCATACATACGTAAGTTTTTTTCGGAGTGGCATAGTGTTGACCTTCAAATCCCAGAACAGCGGGTTCGATCCTGGCTCAGTACGAAAGCATTGAAGAATGTTCAAAACACTCATATCAGTAGATACCTGGAACTCGCCGATTACAGTCATGGCGGGATTCAGTACCCAAAGCTCATTGGAACAATGTCAAGGAAGAACCAGCTGCGGGGTGTCATCTGGAGGCAATCAACAGACTGAGAACCGGAGTATCTCGATGCAGAGCTAGTCTCAAGACATGGGGCTACACCGAGGACGGAGTTTGTGAATGTGGGGAACTGGTAAGCAGAAACCTACCTGAGACTTGCACGACTGGCGATCTTCGGAGAACAAATGACAGGGCCATCAAGACTGTCGAATTCTGGTCTTTGCATTCCATTTGATTTCATTTATTATTATAGTCTGTAAGTTTGTCTGTATTGTTCCCTCTATTTTGTAATGTATTCCTGGAGACGTAAAACAAACAAACAAACAAACAAACAAACAAAGACACAGACAAACACTTAAATAAATAAGTAGATTTACTGGCATATCAAACATCTCTATGAGTAACTTTTTGACACCCCTGTATCTCTATAGCTACAGAATATAGATTTAGGCATTACGAAGTCATTTTTGAAGGCCATTGTCTGGAGCGTAGCACTCTATGGAAGTGAAACTTGGACTATTGGTGCAGCAGAAAAGAGGAGAATTGAAGCGTTTGAAATGTGGTGTTACAGGAGAATTATGAAGATCAGATGGGCAGATAGGGTTACAAACGAAGAGGTATTAAGACTAGTGGGAGAGGAGAGATGTTTCTGGCGAGTGCTAATGAAGAGTAGAGATAGGTTGGTAGGACACATACTAAGACATCCAGGAACAGCAAGCTTAGTTATGGAAGGAAGGGTCGAGGACAAGAACTGTACGGGTAGACCAAGGTTAGAGTATGTTAAACAGATTGCCTCGGATGTAGGGTGTGGTAGGTATGTAGAGATGAAATTATTAGCTCAGGACAGGAAGGCATTGAGTGCTGCATGAAACCAGTCAAAAGACTGAAGACTCAAACAACAACAGTCTTTGAAGTGGGCTGTCAAAGCAGTAGCATTCTTACATACTCCAATACATGGGGTTGATGATCAGACAGTTCCAAACTTCAAAATGAAGCAGCAACAACAATACACTCCTCGTTTCACCGAACACAATAGACTGAGAGTAGGTTGGCCGCTCGTACTTCCCCAACAGTCATAAGGCGTGACTGAGACAATCCACAAGGTGGGGCAATGAACTCAGGACCTTTCCGAAACTACCCGTTAATGGAATACGGGCTGCATCCTGTTGCTAACCAGCCCTGTCCAGGTGGGCTAGAACTTGAAACAGCGTAATCAACTCTGGTTGGTTGGTTGGTTCCTTAGTTTAGGGACTGCGACAACGCGGTCATGTAGCCCCGTGTACTTTGGGTGTGTGTAGAATGTGTCTGATAACCGGTGTTAATTGTGATGACTGTATTAGTGTGTGCTATCTGTTTTAATTCAAGCAAGGACTGCAGATGATAAATTCAAGTAGTTACTACTTTCACTACCAAATGCTACCGTCCACGACACCTAGCTGTGAACTTCGCTACTACTAGATGCCATCGCAACCCCAGCGCCCGGTGACGAACGTTGCAACTTAAAAGCATCAATGAAACCTAACCTACAAATTTTGCATCACACAAGTGTAGTTAGTGGAAGGTTCTTTTTCATGCTATAAATATATGACATGAGCCGCCGGCTTTACTTCCTCTTGGAAGGAAGGCATACTGAGGGTTTTCTAATGCTCTTAAAAAATCCGACGACTTCGGCCGGGTTTGAACCCGCGACCTTGGGCACTCTGTTTTGATGAATTGGGGCGTGATGGTGCAGTGGTTAAACTGCTTGCCCCTCACCAAGGTGGACTGGGTTCTATTCTCGGTTAGTGTATTTCACGTCCGGGGTTTCGGATTCCATGCGAAAATGACGTCTCTCGGCTTGTGATCGCGAGAAAAATGAAATCTTCCTCTCTTCCTTCTCTGTCCTTCTTTCTTTCTTTCTTTCTTTTAAGTGGCTTCGGTGGCGAAGTCGGTAGCATGCTAAGCTTCTGTGCCCAAGATAGCGGGTTCAAACCCGGCCGAATTCGTTGGATTTTTTAGAGCGTTAAAATCCTTCAGTATGTCTTCCTTCGGAGGGGTAAAGCCGGCGGTCCATGTCATAAATTTATGGCATGTAAAAGAACCTTCCACTACCTAAATTTGTGTGAAACTAAATTTGCAGTTTAGATTTTGTTGAAACGCTCTATCAAAGTTCCAACGTTCACCACTAAGTGGCAGTGACATCTGGTAGCGAAAGTTGGAACTACTTGAAATTGAACGGAACTTGTAGCTCACCCTATGGGTGTCCACATTGAAGCAGTAACAGACTCTGGCGAGCCGAACATGTCCTCAGACACTCATGGCACTAAAAGCCATACGATAAATAAATAATTTCTTTCTTTTAACGATTATATGAAAGATGGTCGGAAACTACGTGAACTATGGAGAGTTCGAGGGTTGGTCATACTGATAAGTAATGAAAGAAAAATAAGTCGATATCTTACTTCGCGTCGGTGTAATTTTTGTCAGCTGCTGAAGTTAGTCAATTGATCGCGTCGCGGGTGATTTCCAATGTGCTTTGCAAGGCCATGTTGCCAAATCTGCACGTGACTTAAGATCGGATTGAGAGCTCCAATCGATAAAACAAAACAAAACAACAACAACTCTCCAACGAATGGATTTGAGCACGGCAAGAATAAGTAGGGCTTGGATTTTTAGGTAAATAAATACTTTTTAATGTAAATACATCATTTAAGCATTTTTCTATAAATACATAAATTCCTGCTTTTCACTTCTTAGCCAAGGTGGGTGAGTGGATAGCGTGTCGGTCTACTAAGCCCAAGATTGCAGGTTCGCTCCTGGCCGTGGTAAGTAATTTTTGAAAGGCGGCGAAAATACGACACACATGTCATACGATGTTGGCATGTCAAAGAACCCATTTGAATTCAGTAGGCCGTGTTCATAATGGCAAACTTAATCTCGGGAGTTTCCGCCAACATAAAGTTCCTCATTTCTCTACTAGAAAGCGCTATAGTGTTCAAGGAGCTTAGATATCTAACCTCCTTGACTTTCATAGTGATTCAAGGAACAACGAAATTCGACATGCAAGCTACCCTCTGGGTGTCAAATTACAAAGCTTGCACCCGGCAACCGAGGCCATACGATATTATTATATATTATACTTCTTAGCACATAAAAAGACAAAATATTTACAATTTTGTAAATCAGTATGCTAGATATTTCAGTTTATTGCATTTTTGTTCTGTGTTACATCAACGGGGAAGAACCTGTGAGCAATATAATCTTCATACAGAGTGTATGTCAGCTTGCAACCGAGTTATTCTTAACTTGTCTCCCCGTGCCACTCACTGTGGAAACCAGGGATTTCCTTCTCCATAGCCATATTGCACCACATGCTATCTGGAACCAGTGTCACTCACATGCAGTTCCTTTCTGGCACTGTGAAGTGTAAGGCAGTTCTACGATGCCTAAAGTAAAAACAACTTCAAGTTACCATCTGCAGCCGTTTGTTGCAGAATTTAAAGATAATTTTACTGCTGATGGGGGGGCTTCTGCTTTGCCAACCATGTGGGTAAGCAATCAAGGCTGAACAGCGATGTCAAAGTTACACAACACCTCAAGGACAAGAAACATATTGCCGCAGTTCCGCGCCTTCAGAAGAAGTGTTTCGCGATAATCGTCGGGCATTTGTGAAGGACAACCTGAAGATGTATCTCTTTGTGTAGACAATTGTAATGCTTCAGCAGTGAGTGAGACATAGAATAAATTGCAAACGTGAGTACTGCATATTGTTTATATTCACATTAATAAACTAAATTATAGTTATATATACAGTATATATTTTTTGTCACATATTTCAGGTATTTTTAATACATAAAAAATTAATATTATCCCGATTTTAGCACCTAAAAATACGAGCCCTAATAATAATAGGCTACGGTATGCTGATTCCTCAGCAGCGCATGTCATATGGCTAGGCTACTTACAAACATTTCCGTCCACGTTATGTCGTGCACCACGACCACGAGGGCACCTATAGCAAGTCCGGAGATCGCGGATTCGAATCCCGGTGTAGACAGCGACTATCATGAATGTGGTTTCTTTCTCCCAGCGCTTTTTCCCCTCACTCCCTCCAGGAAAATACTAGCATGGAATCTTATTTTAAACCACGGGACGTACAGGACATCATACTAATCCAACAAGTGCACGGAACTGATAACTATGATGTCCCAAGTCACTAAAATTAATTAAAACAGTTGACTTACCAGCCCAGCAGGTACTGGGTGGACGGGGCTGTACGCCAAGCTCTCCACTTACCTGAAACAAATCATAAAAGGATGTTACAATACCAGCTCCCCAATGTTATATTTTGACTAAATTCACCATTTGGTTTTTGGAGCATAATTCTACTGATCCAAACATTTGCAATAATCTGATACTACAGTTTCACAATGTTTGCAGTTGAGGTTATCACACATTCTTAACTCCTTCGCCGACAACAATTAGGTAAACAAAGCAGCATCCAATAATGCGCAATCAAGCCAACAAAACTTTATATTAAGTCACTGCAAACACACCAATACCTTGGGGTCTGCGGAGGTCGCATATGCCCACCTCCTATGTTATGTACCTATAGTCCTCTCATTTTCCTTGTTCATTCATAGAAAGAAATAGGCTTATGAGATCACCATTTGTCCATGTGTATGCCACCCCCTAATAAAATCTTAACGGTTGGAGCGATTTTAATGAAACTCGGTAAAGACATAGTACTATTTTATTCCGACCCCAACCGTGCTCTTCAAATTTTAATAAGTCTCACCAATCCAAAATGGCGGCAGTGATAAATATTTCACCGGCATTCTATATCTTCGAAACTACTACTGAAATCATCCTGCAATTTTGTACGGTGATAAAGGACACTACTAGTAGTTCACCTATGTGACTTTCAGAAACCTGTTAAGTACAAAACGGGCATGGCGGCCAAGCAAATTTGAAACATTTAAATAGACGTTTCTCGCGATTTAACCATCCGAGGACAGTGATTTTCATAACCTCAAGATAGCGGCTGTGCGAAATGTTAAAATCTCGTTTTTATTTCTTGTGTCCTAATTATGCGATTGAAGTTTGGATAATAAACCTACGCAATAATCTTCATCTAATAGTACAGTGAGTCCGGGAATGTTCTCCGCAGCGCCTACATGCGTCTGCGAGAGCTAGCTACAGCAGTTACGTTGGTAGCACGGCTGCCGCTTGCGTCATAACAAATAAACAGTAAACTTTGTACTCACCACAGCCATTCATAACAGATGCTGGAGCCATTCACAGTACATCACTCTTTTTCCGTAATCAGTTTGTTTTATTTCATGAACCACGGTGACTTTATAAGGGAACAACTGAAGCTTGTCTCTTACAGCTTTATGTGCTGTCGACTTAGAGATTCCTGTTTGTTGAGCTAATTTTCGTGTTGCTTTACTTGGACTACGCAGCATTATATCGGAGATTTCATCTAGTTTTTCGTCTGTTAAAAGCGTAGGCCTGCCTGTTCCCGGTACATCGTGAACTGAGCCAGTCACACGAAATGTACTTACCAAATCCCGAACGGTATCACGGTTTAGATAATTTGAATTAGGAAATCTTAATTTTACATTTTCTGTAAACCGATCGCCTTCACGAAAAACGTATTCCACCAAAGAAAACGCTCTCTTCAGTAGTAAACATAACCGCCTGTATACTGTTGCACTCTTCCAATAATAATCTGGCAGAACGCTCGCATACTGCAATACACACTGAAGACATACCGGCTCGCTCGCTTCTCGCAATACACACTGACAGTCCACACGCGGGAGTCCTCCTTTCAAGGACACAGTGCAGCCAACTAAACTTATGACTCAACCACTCGCAGCTGCACGTACCCACTGCGCATAACATTCTCTGGCGCCCTGTGCATTACTCTACGGCCTACATCATATAAAAATCCAACATGGCGACCATCAATATCTACGAATCTATAACAGCAATCAAACTGAACAGAAGCAATTAACATGAGCAGGATATATGAAAATAGGCTGTTAAATTCTTCACGAAACTACTTGTTTTCTAATCCTCTAACGCTCATATACCCGGTTCATGTTGTATCCCATCACCCTTTTGGCTTATTCTTTGTAAAAGGGTGCGTTAACAAAATGTAGTTCAGAAATGCAAATCGTTACAAACACATTTATAACAACGAAAGCTATCACTCAATATCTATAAAGATTGCTAATTGGTTCAAGAAAACTATGGCCTTTTATACCGAGAAACTAGAAAATTTTCTTTTGCATGGGGTATGTTTAGTCATTGCTACTAATTTCTTAAAAAACATTTTATGACATCACTATAAATAATGTGCCTTTCACACGAGTTATTGATGTGTAACATCTTTCCGCTCGGTTGCTGGATAGTTTTGTTTGAGTGATTTTGAAAATTGGGGACGGAAGTGGATCGGAACGATCGAGCTGGCAGTGGTGGATCGAACGGAAGTATGCACTGCCCGCTCGATCGATCGAACGGAAGTGTACTAGCTGGCAGTGGTGGAAAACGGAAGTATGCACTGCCCGCTCGATCGATCGAACGGAAGTGTACTAGCTGGCAGTGGTGGAAAACGGAAGTATGCACTGTCCGCTCGATCAATCGAACGGAAGTGTACTAGCTGGCAGTGGTGGAAAACGGAAGTATGCACTGCCCGCTCGATTGCTCGATCTAGCGGGCAGTGGTAAGACCCAGCTGGCAGTGGTACGAGAAACAATGAGCGCGCGGTGTCGGAAATTGATACCATGACGTACTCTCGGCCATGTGGAATGTATATGACATACTGAACGGAAAACGCTCATGCGAACTCTGGTGTCAAGTGATTGAAACAAATGACATGGTACATGTTCGAAGTCTTCGTATCAGTATAACATTTTAAGTAGTCGGCATTGTCGGTATTATGTTTCTGCACAATGGCTATTCAAATATTAACCCACATAACGGCAATGCAGTCATCAATATAATATAATCGTTGTGGTTATACGAGAATTGAGCAAGCCTTCATGAACTATTACTGAATACATTCTCTTTACTCACAAGAGGGTCTATTCATAAGGCATTTTAAACTCAATTTCACGCAGGAACATTATTGAAACAAGCAAAATATAAATGAAACTTAATTCCGTAATGCAGTATTATTGGAACCTGGAAATAAGTCACCATCTTGTAGACAAAATTTGTGTAGTCGAAATAGCCGTGGGGTTAGTGTTTATGACTGTGAATCTAGAGATCTTGGGTTCGAATCCCGGACGGGGTAGATATTTTTGCTACAAGATTATCATTTTAAACGATATTTATCATATCAATATAACTCATTTTAACAGAATCCATATGAAATTACGTGTTGGTCTGTGAATGAAGAGGACCTGTTTATAAGGAATGAGCGGTGTCGCGTCTATTAACCTAGTTGATCCATATCGTATTCTTTATTTAGGCTAGTGCTGGTGGCAGCTACAAATCATCTAATAAAATGAGTTCCATATTATAAACTACAATATCTGTAAAACACTCCCTTTTACAATAGATTAATATTTGTGCCAATAATAGTATACAATACCGGTGTATCAACAATTTCACGTGAGGTTTCTTCTATGTTAAATGTTAGACATAATATGCGACTACTGTCAGGCTCGTATTTTTTTATTTTTGTAAGAGCAAGAGTTATCGCCACACATGTCACTGAATCTCCCCTGAATACACGTGCTAAGGGAGTCAAGGCCGTGGAGGAAGCACTCCCACGCTCTTGAAGGAAGGATATAGGAGTTATGACATATATATATAATACTGTGTTAAGAACTTTAGGTTCGTTAGCAGTCGGTAGCAGACAAGACAACAAGGCTTGTATTGTACCTCCTGCAGTAAGTGGCACTAATGGAAACACCTGTCTGTCTTGTCTGCTGCTGCTACTGACTCGTAATTGAATCTTTTCGAGGTCAAGTATAAACAAGTGACTGGGAAATACAAGGAGCCATTGATAGACGCTGTGTGCACTTCCAGGGTATCTCTAAGAAGATGAGATAATTAGTCCGTGGACTGGTTGGTTCATTAGTTTAGGGGCTGCGACAACGCGGTCATGTAGCCCCGTGCACAATGGGTGTGTGTAGAATCTGTCTGATAAACGGTGTTAATTGTAATGACTGTATTAGTGTGTGTTATCAGTTTTTAATACAAGTAGTTCCTACTTTTGCTAACAAATGCTACCGTCCACGACACCTAGCTTGCGGACTTGGCTACTAGATGGCATCGCGGTCAGCACCTGGCGGCGGACGTTGGAACGAATAGAGCGTTCTCAAGTCTAACCTACACATTTTGGCTTCACACAAGTGTAGTTAATGGAAGGTTCTTTTACATGCCATAAATCTATGACATGGGACCGCCAGCTTTACTTCCCCTCCAAAAGAAGGCATACTGAGGGCTTTTTAACGCTCTTAAATAATTCGACGACTTCGGCCGGGTTCAAACCCGCGACGTGGGCATAGAAGCCCAACATGCTACCAACTACGCCACCGAAGCCGCCTGGTCCGCAGACTGAATCAGCTGCACCCAGACAAAGACTACACAATTGCCTTTTTCTCTCTTAATAAATATCTATCGACATTTCACCAGTTTTATGTACTGAACAGAGCGCATGGGACGCAGAGAATGCCTTATATTTGACCATGGCCTCCTCGAATACCCCACTATGACACTCGTCACGCAGTGAAATTAAAATAGGAGGCCGTGGAAGTGAGCGCAGGTGCGATGCTATCCTTACATAATTGGTCACACAACTGTTTCTTGAGCTCTGATTGGTGGCAGAAACTGTATTGTAATGAAAACTTGTACTAAAATGAGCCTCATTGTAGTAGACTACAGTTTTCTGAAATATAATATTTACATTTCGCCATGGTCGAACATAATAGTACATTATGTTTATGTTCGACGATAATTATTATTATAACTATTTTATTTTCGAACATAAATATTCATAAATATCTGTCGAAGATTTCGCCAGTTTTATGTACTGAACAGAGCGCATAAGACGCACAGAATGCCTTATATTTGACCATGGCCTCCTCGATTACCCCACTATGACACTAGGCCACGCAGTGACATTTAAATTATGAGGCCTTGGAAGTCAGCGCAGGTGCGATGCTATCCTTACCTAATTGATCAAACAACTGTTTCTTGAGCTCTGATTGGTGGGAGAAACTGTCCCATAATGAAAACTTGTACTATAATGAACCTCATTATTGTACAGTTTTCTGACAGACTATAATCTTTACATTTCGACATCGTCGAACATAAATAATATTATGGTACTTTTCTGCAATATTTTAATATACTAGCAAGAACAATGTAATAAAATGGAAAATGTTTAACTCCGGTTAATCGATCCAGATTGACCCAACTATTAGTTAACCCAATTAAACGGCTGGCTTAATATTGTGCTCTGAAACTAGGACGCGGTCCACAGTGGAAGATACTCGCACTTTAATAATATCATCGTGCTGGAAGCCATTTATTAATGTCATATTTTTTTAGGTATAGTGAATGACACCCATTAGGCTATAATTAGGTACAATCGCTTTAACAGATTGAATTTCTTTTTAAATTTCGTTTTTAAAACTCCCTTGTATGGGTGAGATATTTTTCGGAGCCGAAAACATGTGTTATTTTCCGCAATTTCCTTGCGAGCAATATAGGATATGTTTGCATGGTATTTATTTGCTCGCGTTAACTATACTTCAGAGTCGGATAAAGCCTGAGGTGACCTCATCTCTCAGAATTTCTATATACAAGAGTGGCTGACCTACTAGTTCCATGACCCTTGCGGGGGAGGGTTAATTTGCACCGTCTGTTTTCACTACCCGCTTCTGGACAAGGATGCACAAAACTGCCTGCTACACCTTTGTGTGTCTCTCTGGAATCATTTCAGGCGGGTACGGGTCACAGAAAAGACATTGGTGGGCCGTGGTTTGGACAGCCCTGCTTTAGAGATTTAGCCCTGGAGTTTTATTATTAAGTGTCGATATCAACACAACGTTGTCACATTTGAACACCATAGAATGACAGGCTTCGGTGGCGTAGTTGGCAGCATGTCGAACTGCTGTGCCCAAGATCGCGGGTTCACTGGTGTGAAGTTAAATTTGTAGGTTAGATTTCGTTGAAACGATCAAAGTTCCAACGTTCACCGCTAGGTATCAGTGACATCTGGTAGCGAAAGTTGGAACTAATTGAAATGAAACGGAACTTGTAGCTCACCCCATGGGTATCAGCTTGAAGCAGCTAGAGCCTCTGGCGAGCCGATCATGTCCTCGGACACTTCAAGCACTAAAAGCCATACACTAATTGTTGTTGTTGTTTTAAGGGGCCTAACATCTAGGCTATCGGCCATACACTAAATAATAGACTAACTATAGAATGCAATTAATAGAGCGAGGATCGAATCCTCTACGATGCGGAGAGAATCACCTAGTAATGAGTATTAAACACCCAGGGAGGAATCACATTCAGGATGGTTTCGATCAACACCACGTTTCGAACTTCTGACCTCTCGCCGAACGTGCAGCTGGCTAGTCAGAAGCTTTTACCGTCCGAGCTGTGGTAACGGCATGACGAATAGAAGGTCCTTCTATTCGTCATGGTAACGGGACGTATTTTAGCGTAGCAGGTGAGGTTGGTGGACAAGATTGTTAATAAACAAAATGAATCATCAAGGAAGTGAACTTAAGCGACACTGTGGACGACGGTGAATGAACTCATTATGTTGGTCTTCCAAGAACTGGACTGATTCACTGAACTGGTGTGAGTCGCATGGGGCAGGTGCTGTGTAACCTACAAGACACCGCACAGTGCGTGATTCATGCCGCCCGCGACAGAACTGGATCACTGTGAATCCTTGTAAAGGAATGACGTAGCAAACCTGGCCTCCCATTTTCAATGCTCCATTCTGAGAAAATGTAACTAAGGAAAATGTGCCAAAAAAGGCCCACTTAACGTTTAAAGATTTTTTTGTATTTTTACTAGAAGGGGAAATATCTGAACATTGCCATGGATTTAACTTGAAGTCAAACAGTAATGAAAACAAGGGTTGTTAATTAGAATCACTGGAAAATATTTGAGTTATAATACAGTATGCAAAATATGAGTAACGGGCCTCATTAGGAACGCCCGTTCCAAATAAGGCAACTACTTGTTCCAAATATGGCCCATATGTAAATGAAAAGAGACAAAGAAATGCACATTGAGCGGAAAATATCAGTACAATATATTATTCTACAAATCATATTCTTTAAAATTAACTTAGGGGGAGGATCGGCTGGTAGCGGACGTCGGCTGGTATCGGACAGTCACAGTTGTCTTTGTTTGAAGCATGTGGTAGAACCTGTTTTGTTATTTGAAGGGTGGGCACACCCTATTCAGTCGATAGGCAAGGCCATTTATGAGCGGTGGTGTGTTTCTGTTCTTTGTGTGATTCTCGGCCGGCACGGATTTATTTTTACCAAGACGTAGCAGCTACAAGGGTGTGTTGTATTTAATTGTAAATACATTAGCAGAATCAGTATTCCTTTCTCTGTAATATGGTGCGTTTAGAATCAGTTTCTTTTCGAACGTTATAGTTCAGTTCCTGTTTTTTCTTAAGGAGGTCATTCGGGCGGTATCGGACACGAAACTGGCGTGCGGTATCGGACATCGCCTCTACTGGAATCTACCCCTTCAACCGTAATATTTTCACAGACCTGGATTTTCATTCGTCCTTCTCTGAACCTCCACTGGCTTCTATTGAAGAACCTTCTTTTTTTCTGCCTCAAACTTCACTTGTACCCTCAAATCAAGATTACCCATCAACCTCAAGACGAGTAGCATCACCAGCTGCACAGCCATCCCCACTACTTGAAGTTGAAGAGATCAACAGCAAGCCTTTTACATCCCAGGTGCTACTGGAGAAAATCTCACCCCTTCCTAGCCCTGTAAAGGAGAAATTAGATGCAAGGAAACGACGTCGAGGGCAGAGCGAAGTCTTGACTTCCACCCCATATCCCATATTAACACCAACTGGAGGAGAAACGAGCTCGTTCGTCTGAACGAGAGAAGAGAAAGGGCAAAGTCACCAAGAAATCCTTGAAAACTTCGAAAAGAACCCTTGCATTCACTGAAGACAATGCAGGAAATTATAGGAAAACTGATTGCATCATTTGTGGAGAGAGCTTCAATGAAGATTGGATTCAGTGTATTATTTGTAGAGGTTGGGCTCATAAAAAATGTGCAAATTTTGAAGGAGAGGCATTATTTTACAAGTGTGATATTTGCAGAATGGCTAAAAGTTAAATTGTTTGTATTATGAACGTGAAAACCCTCTTTTTGTTAAAAAGATTCATTGTCCGAAACCACCCTCCAGTTTTTCAAACATGCGAGAGTGTAATGACCTCATAATTTGTTAATATTGTCCGTGTTTTTCATTATGATTTAGTATACTAAAGTGAGTACGTTAATATAAGATTTTAGATAACTATAAAGTACATTACATGATTTATTTCTTATTCATAAAAAAAATTATGGCAAAATAGTTAAACTGTCCGATACCTCCCGACATTTCCCTATATACACCAGGTTTATGTATGTTAAATTAAAAAGAAAGTATATTAAAATACCTAGAAATAGTAACAAAAAAGTGACAGTCAGTCTGAGAGACGAGACTTTGTATCATTTTAAATGCTACAAATTCTGAAAAATGCTAGAAAGGCTGGAGGCTTCTCGCTTCGCTCGAAGCCAAAGACTCTTGACATGTTAGAAAATTATCTGCATAATACTAAATCTTGCTTATATTGTTTCAAATTACTCGTGAACGGCAAGTGAAAACCAAGGGCAAAGCAAGGTCAAGCGCGCGGGATGCCGTGACGCTCACCAGAGCGCGCGGGGACGTGCCCCTTCCATCCAGTCTAAAAACACTTATAGTGGGCGATGTATTGAAGATAGAGATATGCTCTCGTGGACTTTTTTTGTAGAACTTTTCATGCTGACCAATTCTTAAGCTCATAGTATATTGATATGTTTAACGGTTTGCCCAGCGTAAGCTTAAGAAGCACACGGACGCCAAGTTTGTTTCCGACTTTTTCACTGAAATTGTTACTCCTTGGCTTCCTTTGATCATACATAAATTATTTTCTACATAATCTTTCCTCGAGATATCCTTTACAGAATGGTGAAATCCGCATCAAAATCCATCCAGTGGTTCTCGAGATTACCCGTGACATCCAAGAATCGGGGATTTTTTTTGTCTTATACTAACGAAGTAGAGATTGTCGGGGAACACATGCACCAAGCACACCTCAGTGCATCTGGGTACATTTCGTCCCGTCACCGTAACGTAACGCCAGACCCCAGCGTAACGACGAAGTCGACAAGATCATTTAAAATGATAAAAGAGCTTCGGACGCCGCACAGTGGTCCGGATTTGAAAAAAAGCGGTCAAAATATTTTCCGCTAAATGATATGAAATACTTTTGTATAAAACTTTAAATTAGATGTTACTATTAGGTAAATTTGTCTTAGTACATAAAATTACTTATTCATCCTCTCATCCGGATGAGTCGACTTCTTCTTCTTCCCCTTCCTGCTCCGTCTCGTCCTCGAGTATTGACAATAAAATACACACCTCCTGAGGCAACTGTCTTCATATCTTCTTTGGTAGACATCCCGTGCTTGAGATTACTGGTTCAGAGCTTAGCAATAGTCTATGGAACAAGTCAAAATTATTGGAAATTCTTGAGGATTTTCTGGTTTGGTCTTCTCTGTATTTTCTGATGTCTTGGTTTCTAGACTCTGAGACCTCTTCTGAAAATTCTCTAATCGGCAAAATAGCTGCTTCTATAATGAAAGATCCATGGATAAGTATTTTATGGAGTGTTAGAGGCATGTAACACCACGGATATAGCCGTACATATAAGCTTGCTGTTTCGCACCAGTAGGAATTGAACTATTAATTTCATGACCAGAGGAAATTGCTTTTAAAATTATTCCAAAACGAGTTATTAACTCACAGTCTACCCCTGTTATTTCGGATGCTACTTGAGGTTGATCAAAAACCTTCGGGCAGTGTTGCCATCACTGGTTGTTCAATAGCCAGGCCTCAGAATATCAACTAGAAGACCTAATCTCGTTCTGAATGAGTCTTGCACAATTTTTTCTTTCTTTTGAATAAGTCTTGATTACCATCTTTCACCCTCACTTTCCACTTTTTAAAACCCAGGCGGTACGAAATATGCAGGAGACATTCAAAAAATCGAAAGTGGGCGTGTGGAACTGAAATTCCAAACTTAAGTTGTAAATTGTCAACAAGCTTTTATGCCACTTATGTAGATTTTTTATTTCTGATAATTTCGCACCATTCGTTTGCCCCTTGTTGGTGTAGTCGTGGTAGCTTCTTTTTAGCTTGGCTGATGAATCGTCTCCCTCTGCCCTTAAATTCATAACGGTCGCATAGGCAAACTCTGATGAAGTGGCACTCTCCCTTAGGTCTTTAATTTTCCTTATTTTGCTTCTCTCCGTTAGCTCTTGAAATTCTTTTGGAGGACGACCTCGATCTACTGATTTTGCGGAGCCAGGAATGCTCGGAATTGATATCACAATTTCTGTTTTCAACCAGTCTGAATAGTTCTTCAAAAAAAGCATGTTCTAAAAAGTTACACTTTCTCCACCGGTCAACATACGGCAAAAAGAAAAGGTTCTTATATTATTATACACTGTTTTCTCTACACTGTCGTCAACATTTAATTGGAATTTGTTAAGGAGATATGTTACCACAAACTTTCCTTGACGCGCGCGAGACTGATTTTTGTTCTCTCGAATCTTGTTAATAAGATCACTGTGACTAACAACGAAAATTCATTTTTCACTCTTCACAACACACACAACTACTATAATACTAATCAATTACTACTCGTGGTTGAAGATTATTTTGGTTTCATGGCCTCGAGATATCCCTTGCGTAACATAAACAAATGTCTCAACAGGCCCTTATCTCGCGCGAGTGTTTATCGTCAGAGCGCGCAGCAATGTTCTCTCCCTTCTCAATCACGCATCTGGCGGGTTCTGGCGATGAAACCTTTCAGGATATATTCTCCAGTCTTCATTTTAAAACTTGCATAAGTTTCATGGTATACATATGCATACATTTTTTTGTAGGTCAAGCAAAATTTATTTTTCTTGGAGAAAATAAAGCACTATAAAAATAAGTATAACAGTCCTTATAAGTGATCTGAAATCGAAAATCATGCTATAATCAAATATATCAGATCACAAACTACATACAGATACAGTATTATAGACCCCGAGTTTCGTTTTGAAGTTAGAATGATATTTCAAAGTTTACTTAATGGAGCGCGGAATTCAGAAACGAAGAGTTGTATCACTTTTGTAGTATTATATCTGAGAAACACAGAAGCAATTTCCAAAGAAAAAGTGAAATTAATGTACACTGATTAACATACTTCACTTGGGAGTTGGTTTGGCCTTTCTAATGTTAAGTTGAAAAATCTATTTTTGTCCGCTTTTTTACGGATCCGGAACACTGTGCGCCGTTTACTACTCGACTGAATCATCATCGCGGAATTGCTCGCTTCAACAGTTGTAGTGTCTAGTCTAGCCGTTCAAGGCTAGTAGCTATCAGAAACACAAAGAATCTTGTATATTTTCGAATATTCTGCTAATAAAATCACAGATGGGCCTATAAGTCGAACATCTACATTATCTCGAATTTTCAATATCCCGTCGAAGTTCTAAACAATTTATGTCATGTTTCTTCTATAATTTGTGGCACGTGGATTGGCGACCACGGGACTCCAGCTGAATTCGGCATTACTTCCACTTACTTTTCACGGGCTCCTCTCTGTTATCTTTTCTGTCGACCTCCCTTGGTCAACTCTTGTTCTTTTCCGACCCCGACGGTAATAGGGTATCTGAGGCCTAGAATGACGCACAGCCGCCATCTCGAGGTTATGTAAACAATTGAACTAAATTAGATGCCAGAGCATTACAATGTGTAGGCCTATAAACATTTGCTGTACCAAGTTTCATTGCGTTTGGATGGTTAAGTCACGAGAAAAGTCTATTTAAAAGTCTCAAATTCGCTTGGCCTCCATGTTCGTTTTGTAGTTACCAGGGTTTTGAAAGTCTCATAGGTGAACTTCTAGTAGTGCCCTTTATCACCGTACGAAATTTCGCGGTGATATCGGTAGTAGTTTCGGTGATATTGAATGATGGTGAAATATTTCGCACAGCCACCATGTTGGATTGGGGAGACGTAATACAATATGAAGGGCACGGTAGGAGTCTGCCGAAATGGTGCTAAGACCATACCGAGTTTCATTGAAATAGCTCCAGCCGTTTAGAAGTTATTAGAGGGACACACACGCACACGGACAAAAAGTGATGTCATAAGCCTATATTTTGCATAGAATGAAAAAAGGTTAAAATGCTTTCAAACACAATTCAATAATTTCTCATCAATCGAAAGTTGTTGTTTGAGTCTTCAGTCATTTGACTGGTTTGATGCAGCCCTCCATGCCTTCTGTCCTGAGTTAATCGTTTCATCTCTACATAGTTACCGCACCCTACATCCAAGGCAATCTGTTTAACATATTCCAACCTTGGGTTACCCCTACAGCTCTTGTCCTCGACCCTTCCTTCCATAACTAAGCATGCTATTCCTGCGTGTCTTAGTAAGTGTCCTACTAACCTATCTCTTCTCTTCATTAGCAGTCGCCAGAAACACCTCTCCTCTCGCACTCGTCTTAATACCTCTTCGTTTGTAACCCTATCTACCCATCTGATCTTCAACATTCTCCTGTAACACCACATTTCAAACGCTTCAATTCTCCTCTTTTCTGCTGCACCAATAGTCCAAGTTTCACTTCCATAGAGCGCCACGCTGCAGACAAAGGCTTTCAAAAATGACTTCCTAATACCTAAATCTATATTCGATGTCAACAGATTCCTCTTCTGTAGAAATGCTTTCCTTGTCTGAGCCAACCTTCTTTTTTATATCCTCTTTGCTTCGTCCATCACTGGTTATTTTGCTTCCTAAGTAATAGAAGTCTCCTACTTCCTTCAGCTTTTCACCTACCAATTTTATGACCATAGAGGTTTCTGATTTCTTCGGCTGCATTCCAGTATTTTTGTTTTACATTTATTAATTTTAATCATGAATTATTTCCGTAAGACGGAGTCCATACCATTCAAAAACTCATTCAAACCCTCAGGCTTGTCGGCCAAGATGACGATGTCATCGGCAAATCTCCGAGTTGAAATTATTTCTCCTTCAATCTTCACTCCCACTTTAAATGTTTCTCCATTTTCCTTCACTGCTTGTTCAATGTAGAGATTGAAAAGTATGGGTGATAAGTTGCAGCCTTGCCTTACACCTTTCTGAATACCAGCTTCTCTCTCATGTCCTTCAGCTCGAAGATTTATTAAAATATCATATTTTCAGTACTTGGCTCAGGGGAGGATTGAATCCCCATGATCTCCCCCATAGTTAGGCCACTGACTCACCAAGCGCTGATATAATGGAGAAGGCTCTCTCTGCCCCAAGAATGCGCGCACTGTGTTAGGAATTTCCCCACTTCCTTCCGAGCTACCAGTATTGAAGCTGATCCGGACGTGGGGGTCATGTAACTTGGACTGCGTGCGAATTCATTACTGAAAACAAGTTTCTGGTAATGTTGACACAAGAAGTAGGCAGGCGTGTTCAACCTTTCCTGCTGACCACATTCTTAGCCCATCGTCAAACCGGTTGTGAAATAATACTCCGCGTCTCGGCAGGTTCTTCCCAAAACATCTCATTCTCTGCCCTATTGTGAGAGCGCAATGTATTGTTACACCCGCTATGGCTGAGAAGTTTGGGGAGTACTGCAAAAACTTTGTTACTGAAATAATATTTAACCCTTATAGCGCCAGGTGAAAAGCTAACGGAAGTAGGAGACTTCTGTTACTTAGGAAGCAAAATAACCAGTGACGGATGAAGCAAAGAGGATATAAAAAGTAGATTGGCTCAGAGAAGGAAAGCATTTCTACAGAAAAGGAATCTGTTGAATTCGAATATAGATTTAGGTATTAGGAAGTCATTTTTGAAAGCCTTTGTCTGGAGCGTGGTGCTGTATGGAAGTGAAACTTGGACTATTGGTGCAACAGAAAAGAGAATTGAAGCGTTTGAAATGTGGTGTTACAGGAGAATGATGATCAGATAGTTAGATAGGGTAACAAATGAAGAGGTATTAAGACGAGTGGGAGAGGAGAGATGTTTCTGGCGACTACTAATGAAGAGAAGAGATAGGTTGGTAGGACACATACTAAGACACCCAGGAATGGCAAGCTTAGTCATGGAAGGAAGGGTCGAGGACATGAACTGTAGGGGTTAACCAAGGTTAGAATATGTTAAAGAGATTGCCTCGGACGTAGGGTGTGGTAGCTATGTAGAGATGAAACGATTAGCTCAGGACAGGGAGGAATGGGGGGCTGCATCAACCCAGTCGAAAGACTTAAGACTCAAACGACAACAGTGCCAGGTAGCGATATATTGGCCGTGGGACCTTCTGCTGAAAATGACACGGGCCGATCTAGCCACCCGTTTCTATAAAATTTGTATTATTATATCCAGGTACGCAAGGTTGTCATAGTTGTAACCATGACAACGCGGTTATCATTTTCTCTCTGGATATATCGATGTGTTTAAGTTCCGTGAATAACTAGATTCTATGAATATGCTGCAGTCTGCTGGCTTCCCGCACGTGCTATCTTTTGAAGTTGTGTTTACTTATTGAACTTCCTTGCTTGAAACTAATTACTTGGTGATAATAGGGCCCGGATGTTGATGACATGCCATCTTTTTACTGAGCAGTCTAAAACAATGCTGAAGTACATAGAAACTCCGGACGGGCCTCCCCGCCTTCAAATATGTAATATTTATTTTGCATCTTTTTGCATTATTTGCTATTTTTACATTTTAAGAGCATTTTTAAAGTTTGGTAGATATTTTTTGGTCTTATTTTAGAGAAATCGGCCTTTTGAGGTCATTTTTTTCCAATTTAGTCATGTCACAGCTTTATATGAGGGAGTTACGTCTCTCAGAGTTAAGAAGAAGTTAGTAGTTGATACAAGACAATTTAAAATATTGAAATATTGATTCCATTTCCTTAATCAACCGGGTGGAAACTAGTCTTAGCAACAATCATGGCGAAGTTGCTGCAGGTATTGCATAAAAACTGAAAAAATTGCCGGACAAAAACACTGGGTATAAAACATTATGCAAAATCTCAAGACATTCTTTCTGGTGAAAACTTCTGCACGGATGGGATTGAGGAGGATTTAACAGCAAACGACCTTCCTCACTTCAAGTACACTCCGATCACATCAGTTGATGTTGAACGCAGCTTTTCGAGATATAAAAACTTGTTCGCTGATAACCGCAGATCATTTACATTTGACAACATCAGAATGGCATTGTAGTGCACTGCAACTCAGACTAAAGTGAACATAAACCTTTTGTTAAGTGCTAGAAATCTTTCAGTTTGAGCAAGATGTCATTTTTGAAATATTGGTGAGTTTATTATTATAAGATTATTTACTCCATTTTACACTGCATTTTTCGAATTTTTGAAATATTGGTGAGTTTATTATTATAAGATCATTTTCTCCATTTTATAGTGCATTTTTCGAATTTTTAGGTCATTTAATACAGTCATTTTTGAAAATGTTAAAGGCATTTTTTAAACTTTTTACGGCATCAACATCCGGGCCCTAGACCGATAAATATGCTCGCTCTGATAGGGCACTGGCTGCGGATTCGATGCTGCAACCTTGGCCACAACTGACGAGAACGTTACCGCTGAGCCACGCAGCCAGTAGGGGAGGGGGTGTAGACACTACGCTAGTTGTGGTAATTGCTTCTTTTAAGTATTTTGATAGTAAACATGGCCTATTTGCCATCTCTTGATGAATACAGTACATTTGCATTTGTCAGTTGGCACAGGCTAGAGTAAAAGGTGGCTTTTCACCGATGTCTCAGTCTCATTCATGGCTGTGATTACAGTGAAACCCCTCAAATCCGAACCCCAGAAATCCGAAATCCCGGGTAATCCGAACTAGTTATTTTCGACAATTTCAAGTTAGTCATAAAACAATTATATATTCTACAATATAACGTTATTTTAAATAATTAGTTGAAAAATTAACGAAGTAGTACAGTTAGCATACCTAACAAAATATACATACCGTACTTATCTCATCCAGGATTGAAAAACGGAAAAGTTGTTTATTGTAATTCCTTAGGTTAATCACTTTGCAAAATCAAATGAAATAACAATAGAAAAACACAAAATATCACTTAATCTTTCACTTGAAATCAGTTATCTTCAATTGTCGAAGCGACGAAAACATTTCCGCGGTGGCAATCGTGCGCCAGGGTCGTATAAACATGACATCGTTTGGCGTGACTACTGCGTGTTGTTCTACGAAGCGCAATGCGATGTCAAGAGCAGATGCAGCTTCAGTATAAGTCACATTGTCTGTCGAAGTTTCTTCTTCCTCACTGTCGCTAGCTCAACGTACAGTCCTATGCCGTAACGAGGGCTGGTTATTATGTTATGGATATTTTCGGCTAATCCGAACAAATTGAAATCCGAACAGGCTACAGCCCCAATTAGTTCGGAATTCAGGGGTTTCACTGTATATGGAAGCTACTGAGGTATGGGTGGTGCCTAGTAATGGCATTCGGGGCACAGTCAGTGCCTGTGAATGCTGTGAAAGGTTCTACTCATAGGGTTAGGACTACTGTTCTGACTCAGTGAGGAAAGCAATGGCAAACTACCTCACTCCTCTTCTTGCCTAGAACGCCTCAATATAGCACTGCCTTGGGTTTTTGTGGGTATCTACTCACATAACGTAACGGCGGTGCTTTTGAGGATCCAACCAGCCTTCGGGCTGACTACCTAACAACAGATAGTAAACAGATACCTTCTGTCTTCAATATCTTAATTTAAGTTGCTTATCGGCATAGCTTGGTTTAATTTGAAGCGGTCCTTGGAAAGCTAACACACGCATATAGAACAGCGAGTAGGATCTGTAGATGGTAGCAATGACCTTTAGATCAATACCGCACAACTTTTGTTGACATGTCCTATCACTGTCCGGAATTACATATTGATTCCCAGAATGGGTTGATATTCATCGACAGTAGGGTATCGCAAATTGATTGCCCGTCACATTCAGTTGGCAGCACTGGTCTCCATGAATCTTTCCCAGCATTTCATTATTCATAACATTGCATAGAGTTATGAGGTTTATGCAGGGCGCATCGTTTGCCACTTACGAAGCTTAAAATGAAGAATACTGAGCAAGATGGACAAAATAATGGAGGAAGAATTTAATATGAGAATAAATACAAACAAGACAAAAACTTTGGTCTGCAGTTTTATTTAGCTTATGGCCAGAAATATAGTAGTATTTATAGATGTACATCCACATTTTGAATATAGTCAATTGGTCTGCAGTAGAAATGGCGAAAACCAGACAGCAATAGAGTTAAGAAATATAATAATAATAATAATGTTATTGGCTTTACGTCCCTTTTAAGTACCCTGGCTTTTAGAGACGCCGGGGTGGCGGAATTTTGCCCCGAAGGGGATCTTTAACGTGCCAGTAAATGTAAGTTAAGAAATGAAACGATACAAGAAGTGATTGAGTTTAATTATCTGGAAAGTAAACTAACGAATGATGGTGAGATATTAAGTAGGATTGCCGAAGCCGAGAACGCTTTCTATAAAAAGAAGAACTTATTTACTGCAACGAACATAAGTCTTGGTGTGAGGAAACAAATGTTGAAGACCTATGCATGGAGCATCGCGCTACATGGCAGCGAATCTTGGACAATACGAGAGAGAGAGCGGGAGAGGAAAAGACTACTAGCATTTGAAACCTGGTGCTACAGATGGACTATGAAAATCAGATGGAAAGAAATAAGGAAGTCTTTAGAAGCGTGGGAGAGAGAAGATGCTTACTTAAATACTTAAAAAGAAGACGGAATCACCTCGTGGGACACATACCGCGACACAATGGACTGCTTAAGCTTATAATCGGGGGAACAGTAGACGGCTAGAATTATAGAGGAAGACCCAGACAGGAGTACATGAGTCAAATGCTGGAAGATATGAGTTGTGGCTCATACTGTGAACTGAATGAATTAATAATGATATTGGTTTTACGTCCCTTTTAACTTCACTGGCTTTTAGAGACGCCGGAGTGCCGGAATTTTGCCCCGAAGGGGATCTTTAACGTGCCAGTAAATCTACTGACACGGCTCCCTCGCATTTGCGCACCCTCAAATGCCAGCTGACTGCGCCAGGATACGAACCTGCAACCTTGGGTTCAGCAAGCGAGAACGTTACCGCTGAGCCACGCAGCGAGCCAGATACTGTGAACTGAAGAGGAAGACGAAGAGACGGGAAGAATTGCGAGCTGCTGCCAACCAGCCTCACGGCTCTTAACACAGAGAGAGAATAACAGGAACCAACTCATACAGAAACTGTTCACAAAAGTCTTTGCAAATGATAATTTTGAAGTTCTCGAGGTGATCCACTGCACAGATAAACGGGGTAACTAGACAGCATACATGGACAGGACATATGGAAAAAGGATTTTGATGATGATGATAATTGTTGTTTTAAGGGGCCTAACATCTAGGTAATCGGCCCCTAATGGTCTGGGTGATAGTGAAAATGTTAATGAAATGAAACTAACCCTAAAACTAACTACAAACAACAAGTAGTTCGGTGAAGAACTATTCAGCCTATTTTCATATATCCTACTAATGTTAATTGCCAGTATCAACATACTAAATTTCAGTTTGATTGCTGTAATAGATTCGTAGATATTGAGAACCGACTAAATATTTCGGGGGGTCGCCATGTTGGAATTTTATATATGTAGGTCCTAGAGGTATGTACTGTTACATGAATATTATTGGGTACGTGTTGTATTCAAACTTCAATCGCATGATTAGGACACAATAAGTAAAAACGAGATTTTAAAATTTCGCACAAATGCCATCTTGTGGTTATGGAAACAATTGAAAAACATTAGATGCCAGTGGATTAACATTTGTATAAGGATTTACTGTACCAAGTGTCACTGCACTCGGATGGTTAAATTGCGAGAAACGACCATGTGAATATTTATACTTCGCTCCGCCGCCATGTTGGATTTGTGATCACCAGGTTATTGAAAGTCCTATAGGTGAACTTATGTCATTAGCCCCTATGAATTTAAAAAAATCAGTTTGATTGCTGTAATAGATTCGTAGATATTGAGAAACGTCTAAATATTTCGGATGGTCGCCATGTTGGATTGTTATATGTACAGGCCTTAGAGTCACGTACCTTTAAAGGAAAATTATTGCGTAGGTTCATTATTCAAACTTTCATTTCGATCGCATGATTACGACACAAGAAACAAAAACTTAATTCAAATATTCGCACAGCCGCCATCTTGAGGTTATGTAAATAATTGAACTAAATTACATACCAGTGCATTACAATGTATATAAACATTTGCTGTACCAAGTTTCATTGCGTTTGGATAATTAAATCGCGAGAAAAGTCTATTTAAAACTTTCAACTTCGCTTGGCCGCCATGTTCGTTTTGTAGTTAACCAGTCTTTGAAAGTCTCATAGATGAACGTCCAGTAGTGCCCTTTACCTCCGTGCAAAATTTCAGGGTGATACCGGTAATAGTTTCAGAGATATAGAATGCTGGTGAAATATTTCGCACAGCCGCCATTTTGAGGTTATGTAAACAATTGAACGAAGTTAGATGTCGGTGCATTACAATGTGTATAAACATATACTGTACCAAGTTTCATTGCGTTTGGTTGGTTAACTCGCGAGAAACGTCTATTTAAAAGTCGCAAATTCGCTTGGCCGCCATGTTGGTTTTGTAGTTACCAGGTTTTCAGAGGTCACATAAGTGAACTTCTAGTAGCTCCCTCTGTCACCATACAAAATTCCAGTGTGATATCGGTAATAGTTTCGGAGATATTGAATGCTGGTGAAATATTTCACACAGCCGCCATGTTGAATTGGTGAGACGTAACAAAATTTGAAGGGCACGGTCGGGGTCGCCCGGAATAGTGCTATGAACGTACCGAGTTTTATTGAAATCGCTCCAGTCGTTTAGATTAAAAAAAAAAAACCACACACACACACACACACGCACACGCACACGCACACGCACACGCACACGCACACGCACACGCACACGCACACGCACACGCACACGCACACGCACACGCACACGCACACGCACACGCACACGCACACGCACACGCACACGCACACGCACACGCACACGCACACGCACACGCACACGCACACACACACGCACACACACACGCACACGCGCACGCGCACGCGCACGCGCACGCGCACGCGCACGCGCACACGCACACGCACACGCACACGCACACGCACGCACACACACACACACACACACACACACACACACACACACACACACAAAAGGTGATCTCATAAGCCTATTTTTTTTCCAAAATTGAAAATAGGCTGAAAATAAGAATAAGGGAAACAAAAGACAGGAGGAAAGGCAATGCCCTCAACCCTCGAAGAATGAGAATTAAGGGACTTGAAGAAAGGAGAGCCAGGAAAGGTAAAGAGGAGAGGGACCGCCCCAAAAGCAACGGAAGAAGGAGACACACTGGACCCAGCTCAGGAAGCCCGCGGAGTCGCCAACTCCCGAACTCACCAGACGTGAGCCCTTGAGGGTGTAGCACAATCCAGAATGCACCATAATTGGTGGGGCTACACACACCCTGCCTCCTTGAGGGCCTTGAGCAGAAGGCAGGAGATACAATGAAAAGAAAACAAGAGGTCTGACGAAGAAGGAGGGATCAGTATAAGATGAGACAAGGCCCAATTAAGGCGGGAAAGTGAATGACTCCCTAGCCCTAATACCGTCGGGGTCGGAAAAGACCAAGAGTTGACCAAGAGAGGTCTTGAGGAAAGATAACAGAGAGGAGCCCCTGGGGGTCCCGTGATTGCTAACCACGGACCCCTGGGGGGGGGGGGGGGAGAAGGATTATATTGTTATTTCAAACCCTAAATCAAGGCAAATCCAAAGCCAAAGAAGTAGGACTTTTGAAGGCCGCGAATAAACCACGACACTCCCGAGTAATACTATGTTGCCTCGTAATAACCTCTCGTAGTGATTCAAGCCATAGGTCACCCAACGAAGTTCCAGTTTCACTGCTAAGTGTCAACATTTTTGGTGTGTTCGCAATCTGGACGAATTCGTAACCTCAAATGCCCGCAATCAGGATATAAACCCACTGATCCCCGTAAGTGGCTGAATAATTATAACCAGGGCTCGGATTCTGATGACATGTCATCTTTGAATTTGATCACCACAGACATTGCTAACTTATATACAAATCCCGTTCATAGCCCCCACATAACATAAATGTATTTTTATTGAGTCATTTTTTCGTCATTTTTCTAAGTATTTTATTTTTAGGCAATTTTCTCGCGTTTCGCGTCATTATAATGTCATTTTATGGAATTTATTAGAATATTGTATACGTTTTGATAATTTTCTCACATTTTTAATGGTTTATGATTCATTTTTTGCGTATGGTACTGGATTAACGGAATGGAAAGTGAGGATGAATGCGAAGACATGTGAATTTTCACAACTTTGTTCAACCCTTATTTCTTGGGATATCCACATTCCAGGAGACACACTAGACTGAAATTATAACCAGTATTTGTGTGCAAATAATTCGTATTTGTCAAATAATAATTAAATAATATTAGGTAGCTATTAAAATCATTTCAACATACAATGACGTAGCCTGTTTGCTTTGTGTGATGAAATTTTGTCAGTTTCATTCAAATTTTACGTCATTTTTTTAAGTTTTCGGGTCATTTAGGGATTTTTGCAGTTATAGGTCATTTTTTAAACATTTTTAGGCCCTGATTATGACTATTTCAAATGAGCTCTTCCCTCCACATAATTCCTAGGAGCGCTCCTGACCAGAACATAAATTCACCTTCATCATAAAACAAATTCAATGCGGTAAATTTGTTCGGACACCAAATACGGACACCACGGAGCTGGGAGGTGCAATGTTAACATCGGATATATTAAGAACAAATGTCGGGAACTAAACAAAAGAAGAATTAAAAATAAATCACCGCAAACAATGGACGTTAAAATCCCATTAGAAGTCATTTACATATGAAGAACAAAGGTCGGCACGGCACCTCTTCGTAGAAGGACTTCATCCTCATGCTAGCAATCTATGGAACTCACATGGGATGGCATAGGTAAGTGGAACTTGAAGAATCATTTATCATCCTGTCAGAGCGCTAGTACAATTGGCAGCTGACTGAGGGGTCAAGGTCTCACGAGAAAAACAATTAGCAATATACAGGAAAACTGAATCATTAAAGTCATAAAACCTCAAGTCATGGGACAATAGAAAGATATTCCACAATTTCCATTCAAAGCTTCAAACGCAAAAAAAATAAAAATTACCCCATGATGTAATTTGATACCGGAACTTTCTCTCCTGCACCCTTCATATTTATATAGGAGTAAAGTCTTTTTTTTAAGTAGCCTATGCATATATTTTCGATATTGGTTTTGAAGACCAAGTAAGCAAATTCCAGCAAATCTTCTAGATTATTGTCGGAGCATTTTGCTGGGTTTCGCCTAAGAGTGCCAAAACAGGGCTATTCAGCAGACACTTGGTACACCCCTTATGTACCGCCATCCAAGTGGCGTCCAAACAGGGAGTACCCAGTATGGCACGCTTGGGTGAAACTCCGGAAAATACACGAAAAAATAAACAACAAAAAAGATTCAGTCAGTCTGAGAGGCTAGACTTTATATCATTTCAAATGACGCATGCTACAAATGCTACACATGTTAGAAAGGCTCAGGAGGGCTTCTCGCATCGCTCGAAGCCCCAGGACTCTTTGCACTCTGCTGCATGACGTCACGCACTTACCGTCTCCGTTCGCATAACGCCAGACCCCAGGAGTAAATTCAGACTCAACAGACTCCATTACCCTTCCCGCGTAAGGGCTGCATGACGTCACGCGCTCGCTGTCTCCCTTCGCATAACGCCAGACCCCAGGATTAAACTCAGACTCAACAGACTCCATTACCCTTTAAATTAGGCTGCCCGCGCGGGGACTGCATGACGTCACGCACTCGCCCTCTCCGTTCGCATAACGCCAGACCCCAGGAGTAAACTCAGACTCAACAGATTCCATTACCCTTTAACTTAGGCTTCCCGCGCGAGGGCTGCATGACGTACCGCGCTCGCCGTCTCCCTTCGCATAGCGCCAGACCCCAGCAGTAAACTCAGACTCGGTGCATATGCACTGAACAACATGATGACGTCATTCATGTCGTAACCGTGACGCATAACGGTAGACCTAAGCATAACGATGAAGTCGACAAGATCATTTGAAATGATAACACTAGACGATCTGCTAGAGTATACAATCATATATGAAAGGGCTTAAGTCATAAAACCTAAAGTTGTGGAAAAATACTACAGGAAGAAACTCTTTTAAATCACGGCTTCAAGCTCAAAAAAAAAAAAAAAAACACCCCCGTGAGGTTGTCACTTAATACCAGTAATTCGTCAATATTTTGCTTTCTTATGCTTTTGTTTTCAGTGCAAAATATTATTTTTGAACATATCAGACATAAAAAGATTACAGAAATATTAAAATATCACGCATCAAAATGTTCTACAACTTATGTATAAATCTTTCCTCATTATTGTGTAATATGTAACACAGGCTAACTTGTTAATAGTCAAACTTTTCTGTTGTAATCCTAGTCCGCTTCAAAACTCAGCAATTCTTCTAGGTTTGAGCCGAAACCCCACACAAGACACGGCACAAACCTAGAAGAATTGCTGAGTTTTAATTCACTGGCCGTGAAAGCCAATATAGCCTACCATCTTTTTAGTCTGTTTCCTTTGTTGGCCACTGAAGAAACTGATCGTAGAATTGTTGCCAGTCAGAGGAAATTAAAACCCCGTTATTACGCTCCACAAGAATGCTGTTAACATTAATTTTAAAAGAATAATTAAAAAATAAAAAATATATTTATTTTTAATAAAAACATTTTAAAATAAGGAGAAAACCGGAATGAACATTCCTGAGCAATTTCAATTAGTTCCTGTTAAAAGTTTCTAAGGAAAAGGCAAATAAGCAGGTTGACAAGAAACATAGGTAGGGAGTTCCGAAATTTAGATCTGATGAAGTTGGCTAGACGAACGAAACAAATCATCTTTGTATGCATTCTGAGCAACTACGTCATAATTAATCACATGTAATCACAAAGAGCCTTCTCACAGATGTTCACGATTTCAATGTTTCAATCGTGCATCTCTCCTTAGTATAAAACAAAGTCCCCGATTCTTGGATGTCACGGGTAATCTCGAGAACCACTGGATGGATTTTGATGTGGTTTTCACCATTCTGTAAAGGATATCTGGAGGAAGGTTGCTGTAGAAAATAATTTATTTATAAGTTGCGTTCAAAAAGTAAGGAGCCGGAGGTTGGAATGCGCAAACCGGTAACGACATCGGCTAATCGTGGCGTGTGTAACGAGGTGTGGTTCCAACCAGAGCATGGAAAGCCACAGCCCGTCGCTAGAGGGCACGCGTGCACGTCACGTGACGATACAAAGCGAGCAGCAGCATGCATGCATCAATTGTCCAACCAAGACCAAGACCAAGACCAAGACCAAGACAGTAGGCCATTCGACATGCTTCCTGGTGTGGTTGAAGACTGTTGGGCACCAATTGGGCACACACTTTCCGCAAGTGCAGTCGTTCCTTCATGATGGTGTGCACACTTCCGAAGCTCAATTCGACCACGGCGGCTATGGCGTTCACTGTCAAGGGACATGCAGTGTTCACCGTACACTTGTGACATTCGGCGATGAATGTCCGTTCCCTCTACTCCTTCCGCTGTCAGAAACCGAACAACACCTCTTTGCTCTTCGGTTGACGCGTCCATGTCACTGTTTGCAATGCGACTGGCAGCGTTGGACGATTGATGCAAGCTGCTGCTCGCTTTGTATCGTCACGTGACGTGAACGCGTGTCCTCTAGCGACGGCCTGTGACCTTCCACGCTCTGGTCGGAACCATACCTCGTTACACACGCCACGATTAGCTGATGTCACCGGTTTGCGCATTCCAGCCTCCGGCTCGTTACTTTTTGAACGCACCTTATATGATCAATGGAAGCCAAGCAGTAACGATTCAGTGAAAAAATGAAAAAAATGTGGCGTCCGTGCGCTTTTTAAGCTTACGCTGGGCAAACCGTTAAAATATCAATATACTATGAGTGTAAGAATATTTTTCAGCATGAAAATGTAAAGTTTCCATTTCTTCCTACAATTTCCATTCAATTACTGTCGAATCGTGTTGAGTTAAAACTTCAGAGAACAGTGGTTGTGTTTGGAGTTTCCCTGGAAGTGCAACTCAGCTTTTCGACATTTCGCCTGTGAACTTTTCGTTCCGCAAAATACACAGTCAAGTTAAGATTTGACGGAAGGGGGATTTGTGTTCCATGCACCTCGCCATTCTTAAATTACGTCTAACAAGAATTCGTTGCACATGCATCTCCATGATAATATTGTTACGTACCACCCCCCTAGTGGCACTTTTGTTAACTGGATTACGGTGGGTTGAAGCACAACACAGATTGTTCCTTTAAATAAATAATTAACTTTATTGCGGCCAGAAAGATACACCACTCAACAGCAAATACAAGCAATTAGAACCTTACGCCAGTCTCCTCAAGTCTCTCCCTTGAACGCCCTTGCCCCTTTCACTTAGTCATGCAGATAATTCTCCACTAATGAGACCCGTGGAATACCTGCACCTCTCCCTTATGTACACAAACTACAGTTACTTACGATAACATGCTACACGCTGTTGCGCTGCCCACGAGCTGGGAAACAATGTCACTGGATTTCGTAACTCGCACGGCACTTCACCACAATACCTCTGTGCTCAGTGAAATCACACTCGCTCAAAACACAGGCAGTTCCCTGTATGCTTCTCACTCCCTCGCTGTCAAGAGAATCGGCTTCAGTAGGGGTTTCGCAAGTCACCATACTTCTGTCGCTCAGGATAAAACGCTCGCACTAGCTCGTAAAAACACACAAAAAGACTGCTTGACAGGTCGCTCTTATATAGCAGGCCGGTGACTCAATAAATGCTTCTAGACCCATCCTGGGTTCACGGCTTCTCGAGGTTTCCATCGCTGGCTGGGTCACGAATATTCTGGACCATCCCTTTGTCCTAGTAGACCTGTTGCATAAGGCGCACGCAATACATTGAGGCAGAGCAGCCCAGCCGTGGGGCAGTTGTGACTCATGCGGCGAGCGATGAAACAAACTCACAGCCGTACCACCACCCCCTTCCTAAAAGGCTGAACGTCCCGATCAATCATTGGTCCGTCTGTGTCCCTTCGTAGGCTGCCAGGCGATCTCGATGCACGATCTTCATCTTCGCCCTCAGGCTCCGCTGGATCCTGTAGACGACATCGTTGATCCGTTTCACGACTCGGTACGGGCCCTCCCAGGACTTCTGCAGTTTGGGTGACAGGCCTTTCTTCCGTAATGGGTTGAAGAGCCAGACCAGGTCGTCCTCGTGGAATCCGCCGGCATCCGTCTGTTGGTCGTATCGGGTCTTCATTCGGTCGGTCTCGATCCGCAGTTTCCTCCTCGCGAACGCGTGCACGTCCTCCAGTTGGTCGACCAGTTCTTGACAATACTGGCTTACCGGGACCGGATCATTCCCAGGTCGGCCGAAGGCACGATCGACAGGTAGACGGAGCTCCCTCCCAAACATGGCCCGGGCTGGTGTGCACCCGGTGGCTTCATTCACGGCGGCGCGGTAGGCCAGGAGAAATAGTGGAAGATGTTTGTCCCAATCCCTCTGGTGCTCGCTGACGACTATTCGGAGATGGTTCTCGATGGTGCGATTGAATCGCTCTACCATCCCGTCGGACTGAGGGTGTAGTGGCGTTGTCCTTGTCTTCCGGATTCCCAGCAGCTGGCATAGGTTCTGGAACACCTGCGACTCGAAGTTCCTCCCTTGGTCGGAGTGCAGCTCCAGGGTTACTCCGTACCGGCTGACGAATTCCTTCACCAGGGTCTCTGCAATCGTCGCGGCTTCTTGGTTAGGGAGCGCATACGCCTCCGGCCATTTGGTAAAGTAGTCGCTGACGACCAATATGTAGCGGTTCCCTGCCTCGCTTAACGGGAAGAGCCCAGCAACATCGATGGCCACTCTCTCCATGGGGCCGCCCACGTTGTAGGTCTTCAGTGGACCCCGTTGTCTTCGTCCTGGGCCCTTGCTGGCTGCGCAATCGTGGCACCTCGCTCAGTGGTTCTCCACGTCAGTTCGGCATCCGATCCAGCAGAACCGCTCTCTCAGCTTCTCCAGGGTCTTCTTTATCCCTAGGTGTCCACCAGATGATTCTCCATGGACTTCCTTCAGGACTTCCTCCGTCATAGCCTTTGGAACGACGACTTGTTCCCGAGATGTCTTCCCGTCAGTGCTCTCCCAGGCGCGGCAGATGAGGCCATCCTTTACAATCATCGAGTCCCACTGTGCCCAGTAGTACTTAAACTTTGGGCTGCAGTCACTCACAATGTTCCACTCGGGTCTGGGGACACAGGCCCTCTTCCATTCGGCTATCAGTCCCAGGTCATCATCTTCTGCTTGTGCCCGCGTGAAAGAATCGCGACTCCAGTTCCCTTGAAGTTCCACAGTAGTCCGTCGGCACTGTATCCCGGTGTTCTCCTCCCTCCTAGTACAGAAGGTGCAGTCTTTGGGGCACGGTCTTCGTGACAGGGCGTCGGCATTAGAATGCAGTTGGCCTTTCCGGTGCTGGATCTCGAAGTTGTACTGTTGAAGCCTCTCTAACCACCACGCGAGTTGACCCTCGGGCTGTTTGAAGTTCAGGAGCCACCGCAGGGATGCATGGTCGGTCCTGATGAGAAATTCTTGCCCGTACAGGTACTTGTGGAAGTGTTCAATGGTCTTCACGATGGCGAGCAGTTCTTTCCTGGTGACGCAGTAGTTCCTCTCTGGCTTTGACAAGGCTTTGCTGAAGTAGGCCACTACTCTTTCCTCGCCGTCCACTATTTGCGACTGGATTCCCCCTATACCAAAGTCGCTGGCATCGGTATCGACGATGAACCTTGTTCCAGGTCTGGGGTAGGCCAGAATAGGTGCTGTGCACAGAGCCTGTTTGAGTTGTTCGAAGGCTCTGTGGCATTCTGCTGTCCACGTGAAGAGTTGGTCCTTCTCAGTCAGTCGATGCAGTGGTTTGGCGATGTCGGCGATTCCTCTCACGAAGCGACTGTAATAAGTGCAGAGTCCCAGGAAGCTTCGTAGTTGGGACTTGTCCTTTGGAACTGGCCACTCCCTCACTGCTGTGGTCTTTTCTGGTCGGTGCGCACCCCTTCCTTGGAGACAATATGCCCAAGGTACTGGACCTGCTTCTGGAAGAGCTGACACTTCTTGGGGCTTAACTTCAGCTGGGCAGCCCGTAGCTTCATCAAGATCTCCTTCAGGTTGCTGTAGTGCTCCTCGAAGCTTCTTCCCAGAACGATGACGTCGTCTAGGTATACCAGGCAGGTCTTCCAGTGTAGTCCCCTCTGAATGGACTCCATTAACCTTTCGAAGGTCGTAGGGGCGTTGCACAGACCGAATGGCATGACGGTGAACTGCCAGAGCCCGCTGCCCACCGAGAACGCCGTTTTCTCGCGGTCCTTAGGGTGGACCTCCACCTGCCAGTAGCCACTCTTCAAATCCAAGGTGGAGAACCATCTTGATCCTGATATGGTGTCCAGCGTGTCGTCGGTCCGGGGTAGAGGGTAGCAGTCCTTCTTCGTGACGTCGTTCACCCGCCTGTAGTCCACGCAGAACCTGGTGGAACCGTCCTCCTTCTTCACTAGCACGACCGGAGAACTCCAAGGACTATGTGATGGCTCGATCACCCCTTGCTCCTTCATCTCTTCTACCATGCGGTCGACTTCGGCTTGCTTGGCGAGCGGGACACGTCGGAATGGGGCCCTAATCGGTGCGCTGTCCCCAACGTCGATTCTGTGCTGGACCAAGCTTGTCCTTCCGAAGTCTTTGCTCCCCACGGTGAAGAAATCCTGGAATTCATGTAGCAGGTCCCGAAGTAGGCGTGATTGTTCCTCGTCTAATTGGTCCTGGGATCCTTGGTACAGCTTCTGTAGTTCTTCTGACAGGGCGCGTCTTCTTCGGTTGTCTGTCTGCAGGTGTCCGTCCGTCGTGTCTGTGATGCGGGCAATCCAGGTAACGGGCTCGCAGACTCCTAGGTTGGTGTCCCGGTGAACCGTAATATCGCAGTCGTTCAGGTTGGACAGGCGGACGTACGGCCGAGACGTCGTGTTGATGAGAGTCTTGGCAACTAGCATTCCTTTTGTCTGGATGTCCTCATATTTTGGCTCGATGACAGCCGCCACTCCCTCAGCTGTTCCGTCGACAATTACGGCAGCGCTGACTTCCGTCCTGGCGGGAACGATGACGCCCTCTCTCAGCCTTACTCGTCGTGCGGTGATGGCCTCGTGTGCTGGTTGCAAAGCAAGTTCCTCACCTCCGAAGTGCAGAGTGTTGGTACTCAGGTCCAAGATGATGTTGTTCTGGTCCAGGAAGTCCAGTCCGATGATCACTTCATTTGATACGTCAGCCACAAGCACTGGATGCTTTATCGCCCGTCGACCAATGACGAACTCCAGTGATGCTTCGCCATGTACTGGTGCGGTCTCTCCGGTCGCGGTTATTAGCTGGAGGTTCCTTTGTGTGGGTTGCACTCTCCACTTCGGGATCACGGTGGGACTGACGATGGTCCTCGATGCTCCCGTGTCGATTAGCATGGGCCAGCTCTCTCCGTTGACGACTCCGTCGACCACCAGGCTGATATTATCCCTCCGTAACTGCGTCACACGAACCAGGACTGCCAGGCCTTGACGACTGTCACAAGCCAACCTTTGCCCCCCAAGGCTGGCTGATACTTGCTTTCCTGGTTTCCCTACGACTGACTGTCCCGACGGAAACCCTTGGCGGCGGCGATCACCGCAGTCCTTGCTCAGGTGGCCTCTCTTACGGCAGGTCCAGCTGGTCGGTAGTCCTCTTCCGGGCCGCCTCTCCGGATGTCCTTCGGCTACGTTTTTGTAGGTGGTACTGCGACTCTTGAAGAACCGGCCTAGCGCCTCCATCAGTTCGTCGGCCAGGGGCTTGGTCTCGTTGATTTTTGCTGGTTCGTCGACGTCCACTTGACGCACCCGCGCGTGCATTCTAGATGCCTGTTTTGCCGTCTCGAACTCAAGTGCGTGGCTCAGCGCATCTGCCAGGGTCTTATTGCACGCGAGTCACAGCGCCTGTTGAGTGTCCGAGTCCCGTAGCCCGTCGGTGAAGGTCTGCGTCGCAATGTGTTCCAGAAAGTCGGCCGGCGTTGTTGGATAGGCGAGCCTTACGAGGCGTGCGATGTCCATCTCGAACTCCTGCAGGGTTTCCGCGTTCTTCTGTACCCGGGTCCGGAGCTGCATCTGGTAGGCCGGCTGAAGATGGCTACCTCCATATCGGGACTCCATATGGGCGATCAGAGAAGCGTAGTCCTGGGATCCAGTCGGGATGGCCTGAAGGACGTTAAGGGCGTCACCTCTCAGCGCTACAATGAGAGCTGTAGCTTTTCTGTGTTTTTCCAGTTATTTATGGAACAGGCCGCCTCGAACTGACGTAAGTAGGTGCTCCACGGGACCTTTCCGTCGAAGGTTGGGGGCGTCACTCTGCTATGTCCCGTTCCTGATATTCCCGGTGTAACGGTGGGCGGGCGTTGGCGCAGCTCGGCAACTTCCTCTTGTAGAGCGTTCAATTTCCCTTCCACCCCCGTCAGTGGGCGTTGACGCAGCTCGGCAACTTCCTTTTGTAAGGCGTTGAATTCTCCTCCACCCCCATCAGCGGGCGTTGGCGCAGCTCGGCAACTTCCACTTGTAAGGCGTTGAACTTCTTTTCCACTGCTGCGACTTCTTCACGTAGGCCCTGTTCTAATTTCCTTTGGTTCTCCTCTAATTTCGTCAGCAGACACTCTTCCAGATTTTTCTGGCCATCCAGAAATTTGGCGGTTAGGTCCTCTGCTAACTTATTCTGGCCGTCCTTCAGGTCCTCTGCTAACTTCTTCTGGCCGTCCTCCATCTTCTTCTGGCCGTCCTCCATCTTCTTCTGGCCGTCTTCCATCTTGGCTTCCATGCCACTTTACTTTTCTAGCAATGCTGCAAATAGCGCTTCCATTTTAGATGTTTGTCTTGTAAGAGGCATGCATTCACAGGAAAATTTTAAAAAATGACCTGCTCGGGTTTGAAACCAGGACCGTCAGGTGTTGTGCTTGTGTTTGAGTTCGTAATCCGGCTTCTGACACCAGTTGTTACGTACCACCCCACTAGTGGCACTTTTGTTAACTGGATTACGGTGGGTTGAAGCACAACACAGATTGTTCCTTTAAAGAAATAATTAACTTTATTGCGGCCAGAAAGATACACCACTCAACAGCAAATACAAGCAATTAGAACCTTACTCCAGTTTCCTCAAGTCTCTCCCTTGAGCGCTCTTGCCCCTTTCACTTAGTCATGCAGCTAATTCCCCACTTATGAGACCCGTGGAATACCTGCACCTCTCCCTTATGTACACAAACTACAGTTACTTACGATAACATGCTACACGCTGCTTCGCTGCCCACGAGCTGGGAAACAATGTCACTGGATTTCGTAACTCGCACGGCACTTCGCCACAATACGTCTGTCGCTCAGTGAAATCACACTCGCTCAAAACACAGGCAGTCCCCTGTATGCCTCTCACTCCCTCGCTGTCAAGAGAATCGGCTTCAGTAGGGGTTTCGCAAGTCACCACACTTCTGTCGCTCAGGATAAACGCTCGCACTAGCTCGACAAAAAAAAAAAAACAACACAAAAAGACTGCTTGACAGGTCGCTCTTATATAGCAGGCCGGTGACTCAATAAATGCTTCTAGACCCATCCTGGGTTCACGGCTTCTCGAGGTTTCCATCGCTGGCTGGGTCACGAATATTCTGGACCATCCCTTTGTCCTAGTAGACCTGTTGCATAAGGCGCACGCAATACATTGAGACAGAGCAGCCCAGCCCTGGGGCAGTTGTGACTCATGCGGCGAGCGATGAAACAAACTCACAGCCGTATCAATATAGTGATTTTAACCCATCATGCCGAGACGTAAAACGGATATAGGTCGTAGTTCAATGACATCGAAAACAAAGGGCTTGTCACATAATGCATTCATAACTGTTCCCGGGCGAAGCCGGGGTGGGTTGCTAATCAAGTTATAATAGACAGGCAGAAGACCTCGTATGGAGGCCCCATGGAATAGCAGTGCGAGACTATTTCACAAGCACACAGATGCAACATGTAACATGTGTTCGTAATTACAAAAAGATTGTTGTGCTTGATCGGTAGTTTTTTGTTTTGTTTCCGCGGCGAGGTTCCCAGCCCGATGAGGTATGCAAATTGCCCGGTTCTGAACGACATCAAGGAGTTTCGTATCTGTGACCTCGTTGTAAGCAAGCAGTGCTATACTGTCACCAACAAGCAGTAGACCTCGTGTCCCCAGGGGCTCACAAGCACTCGTAAGTTGGCTATCATGAGAATCTATCTGAGCATGGGATTGCTTCCACTTAAGTCGTATCAGGCCCTTTTCTTTATACTTTTCTTATCGACTTCACTTGGTCAACTCATGTTCTCCCCCCCCCCCCCCCTCCAAGGGGCTCACATATAGTGGGACGTGGGTTGGCGACCACGGAGCCTCAGCTGAGTTAGGCATGGCTACCATTTACTCGTACCAGGCTCCTCTTCGTCTCCTTTCCTGTCGACCTCTCTTGGTCAACTCTTGAAGGAAAGCCATGAGAGACAGATAGGAAAGGGCCCACCCATAGGCAATGGAAAAAGGGGGAAAACCGGACCCAGCTCAGGAATCCCTCGGGGTCGCCAAATCCCGAACTCAACAGCCGTGAGCCGTTGAGGGTGTAAATTATCCAGGGTGCCAGGATAGGGCTACTCACAACCTACCTCCTTGAGGGCCTTGAGCAGAAGGCAGCAGATACCATGAAAAGAAAAAAACAGGAGGTCTGGCCCCAAGAAGAATGAGGGATCAGGAAAGATGAGTTAAGACCAATTTATTGGGAAAGTAAAAGACTCCCTATGCCTCGAATACCGTAATACCGTCAGAGTCGGAAGAGAACAAGAGTTGGTCAAGGGAGGTCAACGGGAAAGATGTCAGATAGGAGCCCCCACAAGTATAAGGTGCGTTCAAAAAGTGACGAGCCGGAGGCATAATTACAGAAACCAGTACCTGTACGTTAGAAGTATTGGCCCTGGCTGTTGAGGCACTTGTCCCACTGTGACACGAGGCGGTGAATGGCTGTCTCATAAAATTCCCTGGGTTGCGTTGTGAACCAGTTCCGCACGTACAGCTGGACGTCGGCGTCCGAGGTGAATCGTTGGCCCCGCAGAGCCTTTTTCAGGGGACCAACATGGCGTAATCACAGGGAGAGAGGTCTGGACTGTATGGACGGTGGCCGAGAACCTCCCATTTGAATTTCTGCAGGAGTGCCGTGACTGTGTTGGCCGTATGAGATCGTGCATTGTCGTGGAGCGACTACGGCGGCTATGGCGTTCACTGTCACTCGGCGGTCCTGGAGGTTGTCATTGGTAATGCAGGGGGGTGACCCAGACCGGGCATCATCGGCTAACGACACCCGACCTTCCCTGAAGCGGTTGTGCCACGGATTGACCCTTGCAAGGGACATGCAGTGTTCGCCGTACACTTGTGACATTCGGCGATGAATGTCCGTTCCCCCTACTCCTTCCGCTATCAGAAACCGAACAACACCTCTTTGCTCTTCGGTTGACGCCTCCATATCATTGTTTGCAATGCGACTGGCAGCGTTGGACGATTGATGCATGCTGCTGCTCGCTTTTTATAGTCACGTGTCGTGCAAGAGTGCCCTCTAGCGACGGGCTGTGACCTTCCACGCTCTGGTCGGAACCACAACTCGTTACACACGCCACGATTAGACGATCTCATCACCGGTTTGCGCATTCCAGCCTCCGGCTCGTTACTTTTTGAACGCACCTTATATTTGGAAGCAATGCCGGACTCAGCTGGGGTCCCGTGGTCGCCTAACCACGCCTCACAAGTTGTGATCCTCCGGGGGACTTCTTCTCGTAGAGCGTGAAATCGAACCTAGGACCTTTGGATCGAGGCCACGGAAGAGGGCTCTACGGATGTTACTTTATGTACTTCCGAAACAAGTTTATGAAACACCACAAGGAGAATACCAGTTTTGTTAGTGTAATAATTAAGTTACATTATTTACAGGTATGCTTGATTCAACACAAAATGTGAGTCACAATAAAGCTATATTTTATTGTAAAGGTCGAACCATTCAGCAATCTGAATTCTCGCAGATAGAAGCGATGGACGGGAGTAATTTATTCAGTAGAAATAACAGAAAATAACCCCTTCAATTTCACTCGTGAATATAAATGCGGTACAGAACAGACCGAGAAAATAACATTTGGCGCGCACTCTATCCGTTGTTTTCAAAAAGACAATATCGAACAGTAATAGAGAAATAACAGAGAGGCGTATTGCTGCACTTGGCAGGCCTGATTGCCAGATGACACGACAACGTGCACCAAACTTAAAATGACAAATTAATTCGTATACGAAAGACAATTGCCAAGCGGAATTTGAAAGTAATTGGTTTAACGTTAATAAGATGATATTCAAGGCAATTCCTTGAATTCATAATCAAATGTAGCAATGCAATGCAACAATTCCTAACTTTTGAAGTATGCAAATCACAATCTTGAAGAGCATTAAACAATATAGTTGAATGTTTGATAGGATCAGTTGCATGTTCAACTCAAGTCCGGCGCTGAGTAATGTTCTGATTGAAGTCAATGACCTGCTGTTAATGCTCCTCCGTCGTAACTGTCTCAGTCAAGACATCAATCATATATTCTACGTAGCATAATCTCACTCAGATCTAATTCTGATAATAATGAAGACCAAAACCAACGGAAATTTGATATCCTTCTCAACCTATCGCAACCGTCACTTTCAATTTAAGAAAATGGCATGTGTTTGCATTGGCACAAAGCACACATCTTTTTTTATTTTTAGCCTATTTTCAATTTTGAAAAAATAGGCTTATGAGAGCACCTTTTGTCCGTGTGTGTGTGCGCGTGTGTGTGTGTGTGTGTGTGCGTGAGGTGTGTGTGTGTGTGTCCCCCTAATAAAATCTAAATGGCTGGAGCGATTTCAATGAAACTCAGTGAGTTCATAGCGCTATTCCCGGCGACCTCGACCGTTCCTTTCAAATTTTGTTACGTCTCACCAATCCAACATGGCGGCTGTGCGAAATATTTCACTAGCATACAATATCTCCGAAACTATTACCGATATCACCCTGAAATTGTGCACGGTGATAAAGGGCACTACTAGAAGTTCACCAATGAGACTTTCAGAAACCTGGTGACTACAAAACCAACATGGCGGCCAAGCGAAGTTGAGACTTTTAAATAGACTTTTCTCACGATTTAACTATCCAAACGTAATGAAATTTGGTACAGCAATTGTTTATACACACTGTAATGCACTGGAGTCTAATTTAGTTCAATTGTTTACATAACCTCAAAATGGCAGCTGTGCGAAATATTTCACTGACATTCTATACCTCCGAAACTATTACAGACATCACCCTGCAATTTTGTACGGTGATAAAGGGTACTGATACAAGTTTACCTATGCATATTTCATAAACCTGTAAAGTACAAAACGAACATGGCGACCAAGCGAATTTGAAATATTTTAATAGACATTTCTCGTGATTTAACACTCTGAGCGCAGTGAAATGTGGTACAGTAAATGATTTTGCAGATTGTAATGTACTGCCATCTAATTTAATTCAATTGTTTACATAACCTCAAGATGGCGGCTGTGCGAAATTTTAAAATTAAGTTTTTATTTCTTGTGTCGTAATCATGCGATCGAAGTGAAAGTTTGAATAATGAATCTAGGCAATAATTGTCCTTGAATGGTACATAACGCTATGGCCTATACATATAACAATCCTAAATGGCGAGCTTCCGAAATATTTAGACGATTCTCAATATCTATGAATCTTTTACAGCAACCAAACTGATTTTTTTTTATGTTCATAGTGACTATGAACATATGTTCACCTATAGGACTTTCAGTAACATGGTGAGCACAAATCCAACATGGCGGTGACGCGAAGTATAAATATTTAAATGTACGTTTCTCGCGAATTAACTATCCGAGGGCCGTGAAACGTTGCACGTTAAATGCTTATACAAATATTCATCCACTGGCATCTAATTTATTTCAATTGTTTGCATAATCACAAGATGGCTGCTGTGCGTAATTTTAAAATCTCGTTTTTACTTCTTGTGTTCTAATCATGCGATTGAAGTTTAAATACCACACGTACACAATAATCTTAATGTAATAGTACAAAAATAAAAATCCAACCTAGCGACCATCTGAAATATTTAGACGGTTCTCAATATCTAGGAATCTGTTACAGCAATTTAACTGAAATTTTGTATGTTGATAGAGGCAATTAACATGAGCAGGTTATATGAAAATAGGCTATATAGTTCTTCACGGAACTACTTGTTATTTTTTTGCGTACATTCCCCATTAAGAGGCCGTTAACCACCACAGCGCAGAGTTTGATCAAATATGAATATCTCTGGAACCATAAACTTGATGTTCATGAAACGTTAACTGCTGATATCATGTGTGTGTAGTAGTAGGTGAATGAATTCAGAGAGTCCTGGGTTCATAAATTCTTAACCAAATAAGGATTATCCTCGCGAGTTTAAGACATAACGTATTGGTGCATTATTTTTAAAACTATTCATGCCATTAAGCCAAAATTCAGTTTCTAGCTTCCATAGTGTCTGTGTTGTAATCCTAACCTAAAAAATTATAACATTTTCGGTATATGCAATTATAGGAAAGGAATCAATTAAAATAATAATAATGAGCCTTTCATATAAATGATTATTTCCCCCCCCCCCCCATATTTAGACCTTATTCTATATTTTTAAAGGTTCAAAGCATTAGGCTATACATACATAGTAGAACTCAAGTTGAAAATTTCATATCAATGGTGCGGTTACTTCCAGAGAAAAAGGAAGCTTGTAGTTTAACGTGACCGTTAATCTTGAGATCATGAGCCACGGGACCTCCTTTTAACGTGGAATCCGAACCACAGGACATGGCATTTCACATCGAAAATATCACATGCATTGACCGGGAATCAAACCCGGTCCACCTTGGTAAGAGGCCAACAGCTTGACCCCGCTGCGCCACCACGCCCCATACTTCCAGAGATAATGCACCTTTTGTACGAAAATAAAAACATTATTAGTGGAAAAAGGAGTTCAAAGTGAAGTGTGCACCTGCACGACTTGCTTTCTTCTAAAACATCCCAGATTTTAGTCTCTTGCTCATGCCTCTTTCTCCTTGTCTTGGTATGCCATCTTCCTTCTTCTTTTCTTTATTCTATGCTATTTACGGTCCACACTGCACTTTAGCTTCATGCTTTTCACCACCAATCAACTCTCACTGGTGCATTCATGTTTACCATAACGTATTGTTGTTGCCCTCTTGACATTTTCATGAACTGGTTGCCACGAAAAGCACGTTTCCTAGCCCATTTTAATGATTGTCTACCCATATTCCCAATAACTACACTTCCACTAGCAATATTAATAAGACTATTGGCAACTCAAACTAACACTTGGGGCGCTGCGGTCGGTCTGGATAAGTAGGGTAAATTTACTCAATAACACGCGTTTGATATGGAACACTTTTTATTTTTCGGTTATAATCAGTAAATGTGGTCCCTAAAATAATGACAGTGTTATTTTTAATAGTATGTATGTATAACTGTGCGATACACGTGATCTAATTTGTGTGTTTCACTGGATTTTATGTGTCAATTGCATATTATCAAGCATCGGTTGTCTGCTGGTATTTGTTTTTGTGCAGTTCAAGTCAGTTCTAGTCATGGCGCTGTTACGTTTAAAAGCTATATTTGAGTTTGCTCACTGTACCATAGACTCTAGAAATTTTACGGAAGGGGAAGAAGTATTATTTGCCAAACATGTCATGTTATGTGGAAGAGTGAACAACGATGACAATGTTTGGTCAATTTACGCTCTTGTGCTCCAGACGTCGGCTTTATCCGCTCCGCCACACGTGGTCACAGAAGAAATTGAAAGGAGAACGCTCACAATTAAACAGTTTCAATGTTCATGCAAGGCAGGTGCATCAGAATGCTGCAAACATGTTTTAGCAGTCCTGCTTTTCTGTCACAGGTAAATGGGCCTTTTAGTCCTTTATTATTATTATTATTATTATTACTATGTAAAAGTAACTGACTGCTATTGATACCATTAAAGCAAATTGATGAGTATAATAGTGTGAGAATTAATAGGTTTTGATGTATTTGCATTTGACAATTTTCTTTCTTTTCATTTAGAACAGATATGAACTCGCTGGAAGTCCTGTCTTCAACAGACAAGAAGTGTCTGTGGAGTGAGCTGAAGGGGACAGCTCTTCAAAGATATCAAATAGCAGAACCAGTTACCACTTTCTGTTGCCATAAAGCAACAGAACGGAGGGTGTTAAATTTGCACCGCGAAGAAATTTACCAACGGGCTGTTGCAAGACTCCCAAAGTCTGCTTTGGCGATGCACGCAGCAGGTTCGAACACAAAGGTAATGGAAGAGGAGTGGACTGAGGATGTGCCTAATGAAACTGTGAAGATTATCATATCTCAGTCAAATTCATCCAATCTGCTTGTGGAATTAACAAGAGACTGCTATATTGATGAACCCCAGGATTGTTGTAGAGAGTTTTATTTGCATAATGTTGTAATTTATAATGCATACGAGTTGTGTGTGAGAACTCTTGAGAGAAGCGAGTGGAGAAAGGAAAGGAGCTACAGAGTTACAGGCAGCCGCTGCTACGGCTTGTATACTTATAAAGGAAATGACTGGCAAGGAAAGACAATGCGTGTCTTTAATGCCAGAGCATTTTCTAACAAGTGTATTGAACATGGCATTCTGCAGGAGCCTGCAGCTAGACTACACTATGAAGAGGTTAGAAAGTGCAGAGTGGCCGAGTGTGGGTTAGTGGTCAGTGAATGTGAACCTTGGTTAGGTTATTCACCCGATGGAATGATAATGGACAATGGCAAGCCAGTGGGTTTAATTGAAATTAAGTGCCCATACGAGGGAAAGGACAGTTGTATAGAAGAAGTGTTGCCCAAATGCAGTTTTCTTTCACACAATCCTGACAGTGGGTATTGTTTGAAGAGGAAACATCCATACTATGGGCAAATTACCTTTGGTATGATATTGACGAATGTTTTTGTGTGTGATTTTGTTGTTTATTGCAGCAGAGACAATAGTATGTTTATTGAACGAATTCACTTGGATACCAAATTTGGTCAGTTATTGGTATCTGAATTGAAATTGAAATATTTTAAACATATGTTGCCAATATTTTGTAAAAATCATTGAAAAGTTAGTGTTAAATAAATATGTGTATGTTAGTGCAAACACACCAATGTTTTTCTTATAAAATAAGACAGTTCAAGTCATAATTTTGAAGCATAGGTATTAATTAGGCTACACGTTTATTGTCAGTGGAAACATAACAGCCGATAGTGGTTCATGTACTGGAACTGTTCAATGCATCACTTAACAAACAATTTGCATTTAAAAACATCATTTAATTCTGATTGCTGTGCATTCACGCTGTAAAGATTATGCTACAATCATTGATCTATCGAGGTTTGATCTAGTCGATAGCACAACCATTGGGTCTATCAAGCTTCCCATATGCTAAGCAAGCAGAGGATGAGCGAAGAGCGGCTATCATGCTTGCTATTATAATCATAGGCCTACATTTGAAATTGATACCTAGTCATTTAAGCTTATTTCATGTACAATGAAAGTAGGTCAAGTGCTTTATTTAAAGATTAAATAGTAATGTTCATTGAAATGCCACAAAATTTTCTCGATTTGGCCATAAATATATATATTCTTGATATTTCATGTAAGTTATATACCGTGATTCCTATATGTAGGCCTATAGGGGAAATTTTTAGTTCAGTTGACAACGCATGGACGTTGATGTAGTGTTCAGAATTGCCGCTATGTTATGCTGCTGAATGAAGTTTTAAAAGGTTCGTCGTTACATGTGGATGCAGTCACATTTGTTCAAATGAGAGGTTTGGTCGTAAATAACGAATGTTCATAAATTACTTTTAGTTCAATTTGAAAATTGCTCTGCATTCTTCGGTGAGGCAATACCATTGGTCACTACTATGCGAGACGAATATCGGGACAAAACCATTGGCTGCGACTAGGTTCTACTACAAACGACAGGATCTGAGTCCTAAGCCCCAGGTTAGGTTTGTGTTTTAATGTGAAGCCTTTTCAACACACATAATTTAACATAATTTACAAGGAAAAATAACTTACTTGCTGCTTATTTTGTAATAAACAATGCTATTCAAGGCTATAATGTGAGGAGGTTAGGTTATTCCAGGTCGATCGTAGTACAGCCTGGCTCGTTAAGGCAACACTTACAAACCTTTAGTGTGCTGTATTTTGTGTCTGGGGGGAATTGTTTAGTGTAAGGAGAAACAATCTATTCTATTGATTAACGTTGGTGTGTGTTTGCATTGACCTTCCTGTAAATATTAATTAATAGATTTATTACAGCCAATGGCCAATATATTGTAATGTAAATAATTTGCCTTTTAATTTATCAACTTGTTTACATGGCTATTCATTTTGGAGACTGAAGTTTTATTTTCTTGCAATAAAAGAATCATATTCCGCAAAGAAGACATGTCAAGGTATTAAGAATTGTGTATGAAGGCATCAAATTTAACTTTTCAGATACAAGGAAAAATACTTGCTGCTTATTTTGTAATAAACAATGCTATTCAAGGCTATAATGTAGTGAAATTTGTAGCATAAAACAGTCTCGCCTTATACCAGTTCCTGCATGCCATGTCTATCCCAGTTTGGTCCAGGGCGTACCTACCCCTTGTTTTAGTAACAACTTGAAAAGTTTGGCTTAAATGTACAGTTTGCTCCATTGTTTTCTGTTTGTGCTTTCTGGTTGCATTTTGGGATATCAGATGAGCTGTACGCCTCAAATTCTGGGGCATGCATGCTGACACATTGTCAGTAAGGCAGAGAGCTTGGCCATGTCAAGATTGTGCAGAAAGCAGAAACCATGTGCTGCGTGCCTGCTGAAGACCAAATACATGTCTCAGAGCTTCCAGTGGACTCGAGAATATGCTCTAATGCGCGAGCTGTTGAGGATACTGGAAACCATTGGAGGAGCAAACTGTACATTGCAAGATGCGAAACATTTAGTGATTCTCTCACAGGTAGTGAGGATTGAAGGAAACCCAACTCTAACCTTGCTTTGGACGAAAGGGCGCAAACGAGTGGTTAGACATATTTGCTGAACAAGTTGGAAACTGGAGTGCAATGTTAGCTTGCTAACAGTCGCATGCAGTGTATCCATGGGCCATTTATTTTTTTCTGCCATATTTTCACATAATGCATTGTTTGGTGTAAGCATGTGTGAAAAATGCCCTGACCCCTCATGTTAGGTGTACAGAAAGGAATGAAAGGCTTGCTGGGGCTCCAGTACACTAATGGAACAGTTTTATTTTTGCAATATGATGGATGATGTGCCTAGTATATTCCTCAAAAGTTCCATCACTGTGGGAGAAATTAGGTCCAATGCTCTGCCTTATTTTAGTAAGGAGGTTAGGTTATTCTAGGTCGATGGTAGTACAGCCTGGCTCGTTAAGGCAACACTTACAAGCGTTTATTATTTGATTATGTACAAGGCGAGCCCCTATAAGTGTTGATAAATGGAGTTAGGTCACAGCCACGCCACGCCTTTCTCGTACGCCTGTAAAAAATGATTTAAAAATCAAATTGCACTACTAGTAGAGAAACTTACCTCATTACATTAATATTGAAAATGCTCAGCCTGTAGATATTCTGGTTCACAATCTGGTGGTTGGTTCCTTAGTTTAGGGGCTGTGACAATGCAGTCATGTGCCCTGTGTACTTTGGGTGTGTGTAGAATCTGTCTGACAACCGATGTTAGTTGCGATGATTGTATTAATGTGCGCTATCTGTTTTCTTTCGCTACAAAATGCTACCATCCATGACATCGAGCTGTGAACTCCGCTACTACTAGATGCCATCGCAACCAGCACCCGGTGACGAACGTCGGAACTTAAGAGCATTAATCAAACCTAACCTACAAATTCTGGCTTCACACAAGTGTAGTAAGTGGAAGGTTCTGTTTCATGCCATAAATCAGACATGGGACCACCGGCTTTACTTCCCCTCCAAAGGAAGGCATACTGAGGGATTTTTAACGCTCTTAAAAACTCCGACGACGGTTCACACTCTGAAACTCGGCCTTGGTGAGGGGCTTCGACATCATGGTCATTTTGTAGATTTTGTCTGATAACCTGCGATGCCTGTAGTAATGTGTGTATTTGTAATTCAGGTGATGCTTGGGTATGAAGTGGCCATGGCCTTAAGTTAAGAACCATCCTGACATTTGCCTTGGCCTCTTGACTCTTCAAATTTTCTGTGTGAATTGCATATTTCAGTTCCTCTATGGGTGGTGGATCTGTGATTATTTCTACTCTCTCTAGTCTTTGAAATTGCCCCACAAGTAGAAGTCGCATAGAAGAATATGAAACGTCACTTTGCTTTAAAGGATTTTTGGGTGGGATCGCTCAGATCTTGAATTTTTTAATCAGTTTTAATCCTTTCATGTAGAACCAAATCCAGATCTCCCAGTTGAGGCGTTAAATCAGGAGAGCACACTGGTCATAAACCTGCTCTATTTATTCCATGCAATGATTGCTGAAAATACCCAAGTCACCTTTCCTGTTCAGCCATTTCAGTATTAGAGTACAGACAGTATGTGGTGAGGCTTTAAGGTCGCAGTACAGTATGAATGGTGGAGCGTTCCCTTAACTGTGCGGAGCTTAAGACTAGGGCAGGCAGAGATTTTAAGCATTAAAACGCGATGTTGACAATACAGCGGGCTGAAACATGACTGGGAATCTGTCTGCCCAGAGCAGTCAGCTTGTCCTTTAAGCCTCACTATATACCGTCCATACTCTAATTCTATGTATTGGTCAGAATGGATGGGGTCGTAAAAAAAAATCTGCCCTACAATATATTTAGCATACCAAACTCCTATTTTAAGGTCATGATGTGGAGTTTTATGAATTCTCTCGTGATCAGTACCAGTTATTTTGTAAATTTACCCATCCATACAGTGTTGTTTACGTGTGGCTGGTGTTCATTGATTTAAATTCCAGTTTTCTAACCACCTGTCGTATGGAAAAATATGAAACTTCACTTTGCTTTAAAGATTTTTTAGGGGGGGATCGCTCGGGTATCTCACAGATATCTTGAATTTTTAATTAGTTTTAATCCTTTTAGTTTGAACCAAATCCAGATATCCCAGTTGAGACAACTCTCTCGTTACAATGTAAGACAGTGCCAAACCATTGCTGGCTTAGATTGGGCATTGGCTTATTGTCACACTCCAGTGCATGTTCCAAGGGAAGTCTATGAATTAAGTGTCATGAATAGAAACAAAGGTACCGTAGGTTTAATTTGTCCTCCAGTCTTCGACCAATTGAAAAGTTTGTCTTCAAAGAAACTACACCATTAGGCAAAACAAGGAATATAAAGCTACATGACCGCGTTGTCGGAGCCCATAAACTAAGGATTAGAAACAGTTTGGCATACATGAAGGGTTTTCAGTCAACACAAATTGTGCCCAATGACATTAAATATTTATCAGTATACTCTGTATTCTCAATGTCATTAGACTCCATATTGGAATCTGTTAGATCCGTATTGACAGTAAAATTACCAAGACAAATATCAAGGAACTCCGTCAATCAATACAATATAATTTTTACACTTGAGGGTACATGTTTCAAGCTCATACAGCCCTTCTTCAGCTTTATGAGCTCGAAACGTGTACCAAAAGTGCAAAAATTTTGTAATTATATTGTATTGATTAACGGTGTTCCTTGATATTTGTCATAGTAATACTCTGTGGATTACCAATAATGAACACTGACGTCTGTCAAAGCTAGCACGTGGGGAAATGCTGCGTTGCCACTGAGACAGATCATGGCTCATAACATTCCAAGAGGCTTGCAGGAAGACACAAATACTGGGAAAGTTAGCTCCCCTGCCTGGCGATCTAATGACAGTGACGAGTCAAGGCACAATAGAACACTGCTGTGTCCGCATACATTGCAACACTGCTCGCTCTTGCCATGGAGACAGTTGCCACTCTCTTCTTCTCACCTCGCCCTTCAAGGGGATGACAACCATCACCGTTCACCTTTCGTAAATCAGAGTATAAAATAACTAACTTTTTAGTAAAAAATAAAAAATTGGTAAGCTTTTGCCGCAAAACAATGCTGCGATTTGTTTTGGTCAGATATTACTTGTTTTAATTGGCAGAATTACGAGGTCATCTGCCCCCCTTAACACAAAATTATGCAAATTTGCATTATAAACTTAAATTTTGAGGGGGATACCTAAATGTGTAAAGACTGAAAATTAATAAAACAAAAAATTAAATAAAACTAATAGGTATAATTATAAACACACAATTACAGAAAACAAAAAGGAACTAAGTATTTGAGTCAATGAACACTTGTAAATTTAGATTGGACTAGATCAGCAGCTACCACGTCATCGGCAAACCAAGGTTCCTTCGTATGTCAGCAAGATTACACACTCATTTAAAATGTAGGCCTCGGTGAATAAGTCACCCAAGGTACAAAGTGGGTAGTCTTCCCTTTTCATTAGGTACAAGTGGCTGGATCTTGCATGACCTATCCTTAGTCTTCACAAAATGACGGACTCCCTCCGTGGCCGGAAAGAGCTCCACCACACACGTGTAGTTCGCTCTCAGTTTATTGAGCACTGGGTCAGCTAGCCACTGACTCTCCCAGAATGCCAGTTCTTGTCGGCATAACTGAGAGCGAATATCTCTAGCGGGTCGAGGTGATCCGCTAACTCATTTCCCGCAATTCCCACGTGGCTTGGAAACCACAGAAAGGCGATTCAAGTGTCAGCGCGGGACAACCCAGCTAGTAGGCTGTAGATTAGCTGCAATAAGGAGTGTTGCGGAAAACATGTACAGGCCAGACGTTTGTTTTAGACGAGTGAAAAATCTTAATGGAAGCCTGGAGGCGAGTTACTACAGTACCTGTGTTGTTGTCACCTGTCCCATGCGGTCAGATGATTGACATATCGATCTCACGCTTCTGCTGAAGTACAGTCTTTGGCAAATATAATGGCGTTCTGTTCGTAACTATGTAACGTGTACTTCCGCGTCACACAATACTTCGATGTCGACTGCACTGGTCTGAACGATGGTGTCGTCACGTGCTGAAGTCTGGAATTCCATTACATCAGACCGTTGGTGACAACTATGAAGCGAGAGGGTGAGAGAGATACTGTGTACAGGCTTACCCGCAAGCTTCAAGGTCAAGGGCAATCGTCTAAAACAAACTTCCGACTTGTAGCAATTGACTGTAACGAACTCAAAGAGCATTGAAGCCCACCTGTGGAACTCGTTAAACGCCAACGTGTAGAGTTTGCAATCAACTCACTTATTCACTTGACCCATCAAGACTACAATGAATCTAGTCAGAAGTGTGTTGTGGTTTTAACAGGCGGAACAGAGCAGACAGTGTGATGTGCAAATAAAAACAAAATCAAAGTTTAAAACAAATATTATTTAACTTACAGTACCAAACTCAAACATGTATGACAAAATTTAAAAGAGATGACAGATATTTACAATATCAAATTCAAATGAACATTATAAAATACCAAAAGTATAGTGAGAAAACTATATATTCATAATGTCGTTTTAACACTTGGGCAATAAAAACAAAACATAGTCTTAAAATCAAGCTTAAGGGAAGAATTTCATGGAAGAAATCTAGTCATGTCCCTTAACCCATATGATAAAGTAATTTAAATAATTTATTTCAGGATTAGGGCATAACCCATCTCTTTTGGGTACATTCGTGTTGACCGACTGAAAAGCACTAAACTCTTGTTGATAAAGTGGATACGAAAACCGTAAGTTGCAAATATGCTAATGACACTGGTCTCTCTCTACTTTTTTTTATTAAACCTGAAGTTGGGGTACATCCGAGCAAACACGTCAATGATAATGGAAAGTAAAGAAAACTTGTATTTACGGCAACAATTTTGCAGCATTCGAGGAAATATTACTATTTTATCATTAAATAAATGTAAAAGTTGCATCACTTACACTGCCCGTGAAGTATGGCGAAGAAAATACACTACTCAGGTCATGCTTAATATATAGGTAATATTGTACAGAGAGTTTAGTTTGTATCTGACAGAGACCCTCGCTTGCCCACTCGCCCGCGCCGCGAGCCTGTCTCCCGCTACGCACTTTGTTGTTATGCGGCGCCCGCTCGGCACTGAGTCATTGAGTATAGGAATTTGTACTTGCCTAGTTCACAGCTGGTGCTGAAAATGTTCGCCATTCACCGTTTGAACTTTTTTGCTAGATCTTTTATTGTATTGACGCTAGGCAGTGATCTGTTTGGAAATTTCTGACGGAATTTCCGTCGTGTTTTCGCACAAGATTTCCTGTACTTTATGAAGGTATTATATATATATACACACGTTCACGTAATGAAAATTGCATTGGAACAGCACACTGAGCACTAAACACGTGTGTCCCGTGGCTCATGATCGCAAGATTAACAGTCACGTTAAACCACAAGCTTCGAGCGTTCTTTTACTAAACACGTGAACAATTGACTAAACTGAACCTCACACTGTTAATGCTCTCAGCAGACTGCAAAGGAGGGAAACTTGTGGCGCGAAGAAGCGGATTACGGCCAAGTGGTCGGCGGGAGACCGGCTCGCGAGTCTCCGTCAGATACAAAATATACTCTCTGTATTTAAGCTTATGTGAAAAAAATAAAAATAGGCAAACTAATTAGTCTGGATAAAGATTACTGATGCGCAAGTACTCCCACCATGTGTGACAAACCCATGGGTGCATATATGGCCAACGCAGCCCTGCACTAACTAAGTATTGGTCGAGGAAAAAAAAAAGTTTTCTTGTTGCAAGATAACTATTTGTCCATAATTCACATGTATAAGTTAATGGGGAACATGCTGGAATTTTACTATATAAGTTGTGATCTAACCTGGAAGGGTCGAAAATGGCGGTTGGGTTAGGTGCACTCATATTTTTTAAATGATAAAATAGTTATATTTCTTAATTCCACAAAATGTTTACTTGATTTCGCCTTAAATACAAATTTGGTAACGCTTCAGGAGTGATTAACCTACAGTGACGATCCTTCCTATAGAACTGAGACTCGCAAAGGTGCATGTCGGCCAAGGCACTCCGTATTGCAGCGTAGTTGAACACATTTACACTTTTGAACATATTTAATAATTATAATTACAATTATAATTTCAGAGTAGTTGCTGGAAATGCTGTCCTTCAATTTCTAAACACACATTGCACCAACGTAGGAAGTTTTGGTACACTCGCTGTAATTCATCCTCACTGATATTTTGTATCAGTGCAGTTATTTCGTTCTTGAGAGCCTCCAGAGTATGCATATTGTTTGTGTATACCTTTTGTTTGAGATTCCCCCACAAGTAAGAATAGCACGGTGCTGAAACTTATGAACAAATTTACTGCAAACTACTTCTTGAGAAGATAAGTTTCCACTAGGAAAATTTGTTGTTTTGTTCTGGCCTTCCTAATCATGTTCACGTGATACAAGAGCAGCCTACAGTACTTCACCACAATTCATTATCTCAACTAAGGTATCTTGCCAGCTGTGTATGTAATATATGCTATGACAGCATCCACGGCTTTCCGACCAGGTTGTAATCGGTACATGCTATAAATCTCGTGGTGAGTCATTGTGACCTTTCCATTGCACAGCCACTGTCAGACTCCGTTCTACAGGGAGGGGCCTTACTGTAGTACAATACTACAGAGAAATTAGTTTGGATGTATCGGAGACCATCACTAGCCCGCGGCGCGAGCCTGTCTCCCGCCAGGCACTTTGCCGTTATGCGGCGCTTGCAAGGCATTGAGTCATTGGGTATAGGAATTTGTATTTCAATGTCATCCTTGACCAATTTTTTGACGAACTGACTTACGGAGAGTGATTGTCAACTTATTTTCAACACGATTCTGCCACTGCTCACACTGACGAAGCATCCATGACAGAGGATGACACTTGGCTAATTCCAACAGGGCAAATGCTGCCTCCTCATGTTCAGTTGACACTTCCTTCGGTGGTGATGCCTTCAGTGTTTCTCTATTACATGCCCTAGCTGCCCTCATCGCTGCACTGTTGGTCACCTTTGAAAGACTTCGCTGACTGGACCTCTGAGGAAGGACAGGAAGATTCTGGGATGGAACAGCATTCTTTTTCAATATTGGCTCCTTGCTGGCGTGCCTACAAACATAAAAATACTTTGACGATTGGTGCTTTAAGGGGGCATGACTGCAAGGTCATTTGCCCCAAATATGTTATCACTTGTTACATGCATTAGTTGTATGCATTGAGCAATAAGTTTTGTTGAGTTTGGAAGATGACATTTCCAACCTCAAAGTTGAAGAAACAAAGGCAGGCCTAGCCTATTAAGAAAAGACCCACTAAAACTCAATTGTAATAACTTAAGTGTTGCATATACATTCTATTCAGTGAAATTATTATTAATTACAATAAAACAAAGAATTAGCTCTTAAAAATCACACTACCTACTTGCTCATGAAAAAAAAAAAAAAAAAGGACCCACCTGCAGAAATAAAGTCGTCTTCACTAAAATGAAAAGAGCACACTCTCATTGAAGGCGTCACTTTCTTCCCCATCCTCAATACCAACGTCCAAGCCAACTGTATTCCAACCCGCTCCTGTTGCCCGTATTTATTTTGTATAGTCACCTTTCGGCTATTGCTATTTGCATCTTTTGGGAAGTGATGAAAACTTATATCCGCAGCACTCTTATACATCGACTTACAGCCGTAAACTGAGCAATACACTTTGCTTTTACTCATTTTGCACTCTATCAACGAGTAAAACTTATTATTTATGTGTAAAGGCACGAAGAATTTACGGCGAACTGCTTACCAATACAAGAAACCATATACAAACAGTCACCACGTGGGAATCTACCCTACTTGGTAAGTTTCTCATTTTTACCGCTAGATGTCATATCAGATAGCTGGAGTTGCCAATAGAGCAAACGCGATCACATGAAAAGCACATGTCATATGAGCACTCATAAACAAATATTCAGTAGCAAAGAATATAAAGCCTCGTCTCTAAGAGTATACTGGCTCTATCTACTGGCCATAATACCAACTACTGTCAAGCATAGAGAAGCGGTTAATTTGAATCCAGATAATTATTACAAAATCGCGCGAAAACTGAGAGCAAAGCTGAGAGAGAACTGGGACTTTAAAACGCCATCATGAAATAAGTAAATTTTGATAAAACAATATAGTGGCCTATAAATGAGCCAATAAAAAGATGATATTTTTTTGGTTGACGCCCCCTTAAAGAGAGCGCTAAAAGCACAAAAATCTACCTTTTGGTAGTGGCTCTTTTCTTCTTTTTTCTTCCCAAAAATCTTTTATCCGTTCACTGTGTGCCTTCTTCTCTTCATCTGTCCATTTACGCCTATTTCTTTTGGGTAGCGATCTAAATTCCTTTTCTGGTTCCTGATTTTTAGCCCATTTTCATTTATGAAACAAGATGTTCAGTAAAGAACATATAGCCTACTTTCTCCTAAATGCATGGGTATTGTTATAACTCTTTGTCCTTTTCAAGGAGTATGATTGAATGTTGGTTGTAGTAGCTTGATGAAATACAACGTGCTATAGGGATATTGAACATGAATATGAGGTGCCCTTTGCTAGTGCTACCTCTGTAAAAAATTTCGTTAGATTCGGTTCCACCGTGTTTGAATTGATAGGGGGAATCGATTTGCACACATACTTGGCCACCATCTGCAAACTATTGGGCTGATGTTCTTGCAGTTTGGTCAGAATATGTTTCCCACATAAAGATATGGTGTTGCAAAATTTGGTAGAGACTAGATTATTAGGTTCGTCGTAATTACATTTTAGCTTTTAACATTTGGGTGGCCGCGATTACGTTTCCGTCAAGATAGCGGTGATATAAAACATGACACTGAGGTGCCTTTTGCTAGTGCTACCTCTGTACCAAATTTCGTTCATTCGGTTCCACCGTGTTCGAATTAATTGGGGGAATCAATTTTGACATAAAGATGGCCGCCATCCGCAAACTATTAGGCTAATAACCTATTAGATTGGTCAAAGGATGCTCCCTTCATAAAGGTATGTTGTTGCAAGGTTTGGTAGAGATCGGATGGTTATGTTAGTCGTAATTTAACTTAAGCTTTGAACATTTGTGTGGCCGCCATTACGTTTCTGTCAATATGGCGGCGATATAAAACATGACACTGAGATGCCCTTTGCTTGTGCTACCTCTGTACCAAATTTCGTTCCATTCGGTTTCACCGTGTTTGAATTAATAGGGGGAATTGATTTTCACACAAAGATGGCCGCCATCCGCAAACTATTAGGCTAATGACCTATTCATTTGGTCAAAGGTTGCTCCCCCCATAAAGGTATGTTGTTGCAAAATTTGGTAGAGATCGGATGATTAGGTTAGTCGTAATTTGATTTAAGCTTTGAACATTTGTGTGGCCGCCATTACGTTTCCGTCAAGTTGGCGGTGATATAAAACATGACACTGAGGTGCCTTTTGTTAGTACTACCTCTGTACCAAATTTCGTTCCATTCAGGTTGCACCGTGTTCGAATTAATAGGGGGAATCGATTTTCACACAAAGATGGCCGCCATCCGCAAAATATTAGGCTAATGACCTATTAGTTTGGTCAAAGGATGCTCCCTCCATAATGGTACGTTGATGCAAAATTTGGTAGAGATCGGATGATTAGGTTAATCGTAATTTGATTTAAGCTTTGAACATTCGTGTGGCCGCCATTACGTTTCAGTCAAGATGGCGGCGATATAAAACATGACACTGAGGTGCCCTTTGCTAGTGCTACCTCTGTACCAAATTTCGTTCCATTCGGTTCCACCGTGTTCGAATTAATAGGGGGAATCAATTTTGACATAGAGATGGCCGCCATCCGCAAACTATTAGGCTAATAACCTATTAGATTGGTCAAAGGATGCTCCCTCCATAAAGGTATGTTGTTGCAAAGCTTGGTAGAGATCGGATGGTTATGTTAGTCGTAATTTAACTTAAGCTTTGAACATTTGTGTGGCCGCCATTACGTTTCAGTCAAGATGGCGGCGATATAAAACATGACACTGAGGTGCCCTTTGCCAGTGCTACCTCTGTACCAAATTTCGTTCCATTCGGTTCCACCGTGTTCGAATTAATAGGGGGAATCAATTTTGACATAAAGATGGCCGCCATCCGCAAACTATTAGGCTAATAACCTATTAGATTGGTCAAAGGATGCTCCCTCCATAAAGGTATGTTGTTGCAAAGTTTTGTAGAGATCAGATGGTTATGTTAGTCGTAATTTAATTTAAGCTTTGAACATTTGTGTGGCTGCCATTACGTTTCTGTCAATATGGCGGCGATATAAAACATGACACTGAGATGCCCTTTGCTAGTGCTACCTCTGTACCAAATTTCGTTCCATTCGGTTTCACCGTGTTTGAATTAATAGGGGGAATTGATTTTCACACAAAGATGGCCACCATCCGCAAACTATTAGGCTAATGACCTATTCATTTGGTCAAAGGATGCTTCCTCTATAAGGGTATGTTGTTGCAAAATTTGGTAGAGATCGGATGATTAGGTTAATCGTAATTTGATTTAAGCTTTGAACATTTATGTGGCCGCCATTAAGTTTCCGTCAAGATGGCGGCGATATAAAACATGACACTGAGGTGCCTTTTGTTAGTACTACCTCTGTGCCAATTATTTCCATTCGGTTGCACCGTGTTCGAATTAATAGGGGGATTCGATTTTCACACAAAGATGGCCGCCATCCGCAAACTATTACGCTGATGACCTATTAGTTTGGTCAAAGGATGCTCCCCCATAAAGGTATGTTGTTGCAAAATTTGGTAGAGATCGGATGATTAGGTTAGTCGTAATTTGATTTAAGCTTTGAACATTTGTGTGGCCGCCATTACGTTTCCGTCAAGATGGCGGCGATATAAAACATGACACTGAGGTGCCTTATGTTAGTACTACCTCTGTACCAAATTTCGTTCCATTCGGATGCACCATGTTCGAATTAATAGGGGGAATCGATTTTCACACAAAGATGGCCGCCATCCGCAAACTATTACGCTGATGACCTATTGGTTCGGTCAAAGGATGCTCCTCCCATAAAGGTATGGTTTTGCAGAATTTGGTAGAGATCGGATGATTAGGTTAGTCGTAATTTGATTTAAGCTTTGAACATTTGTGTGGCCGCCATTACGTTTCCGTCAAGATGGCGGCGATATAAAACATGACACTGAGGTGTCCTTTGCTAGTGCTACCTTTGTACCAAATTTCGTTCAATTCGCATTCACCGTGTTCGAATTGATAGTGGGAGACAGACATTCAGAGTACACACACTCACACACACAGACACACACACAGACACACACACACACACACACACACACACACACAGAGAGAGAGAGAGAGAGAGACTCACACACACACATACATACACATACACACACACACAGACTCACACACACACATACACACACAGACAGACACACTTTTTTTGCCCTGTGTTGATCTCATAAGTCTACTTTCATTTTTTGCAAAAATCGAAAGTAGGCTAAAAACAGCCTTATGAGATCACCTTTTGTCCGTGTGTCTGTGTGTGTGTGTGTGTGTGTGTGTGTGTGTGTGTGATGCAGTTTTGTGTGTTCCTCCCTAATAACTTCTAAACGGCTGGAGCGATTTCAATGAAACTCGGTAAGTTCATAGCACTATTCTGAGCGACCCCAACCGCGCCCTTCAAATTTTGTTACGTCTCACCAATCTAATATGCCGGCTGTGCGAAATATTTCACCAGCATTCAATATCTCCGAAACTATTACCGATATCACCCTGAAATTTTGTACGGTGATAAAGGGAACTACTAGAGGTTCACCTATGTGACTTGTGAAAACCTGGTAACTACAAAACCATCATGCTGGCCAAGCGAAGTTGCGACTTTTAATTAGACGCTTCTCGCGATTTAACCAACCAAACGCAATGAATCTAGGTACAGTATATGCTTATACACATTGTGATGCACCGACAACTATCTTCGTTCAATTGTTTACATCACCTCACGATTGCGGCTGTGCGAAATATTTCACCAGCATTCAATATCTTCAAAACTATTACCGGTAACACCATGAAATTTTGTACGGAGATAAAGGGCACTACTGGAAGTTCATCTATGAGACTTTCAAAAACCAGTTAATTACAAAACGAACATGGCGTCCAAGCGAAGTTGAAAGTTTTAAATAGACTTTTCTAGCGATTTAATGATCCAAACGCAATGCAACTTCGTACAGCAAATTTTATACACATTGCAATGCACTGGTATCTAATTTAGTTCAATTGTTTACGTAACTTCAACATGGTGGCTGATCGAATTTCGAAAATTAAGTTTTTATTTCTTGTGTTCTAATCAGGCGATTGAAATCTACATTTGCATAATGAACGTACACAATAATCATCATCTAATATTACATAACTCTATGGCCTACATACAGTATATTATAATCCTACATGGCGACCAACCGAAATATTTAGACGGTTCTCAATATCTATTAATCTACTCGAGCAATCAAACTGAAATTTTGTAACGGTATAGGGGCTATAAGCATAAGTTCACCTATGGGAAGTTCAATAACCTGGCGAGCACAAATCCAACATGGCGGTGACGCGAAATTTAAATATTCAAATGGACGTTTCTTGCGTTTTAACCATCCGAGCGCAGTGAAACTTGATACGGTATATGGTTATACAAATTTTAATCGACTGGCATCTATTTCATTAAAATTATTTTCACAACCACAAGATGGCGGCTGAGCGAAATTTTAAAATCCCGCTTTTATTTCTTGTGTCCTAATCATGCGATTGAAGTTTGAATAAAACACCTACACAATAATCTTCATGTACTAGTACATACATCTAAGGCCTATAATATAAAAATCCAACATGGTGACCATCCAAAATATTTAGACGGTTCTCAATATCTACGAATCTATTACAGCAATCAAACTGACAATTATTTGTATGTTGATAGAGGCAATTAATATTAGTAGGATATATGAAAATAGGCTATTTAGTTCTTCACGGAACTACTTGTTTCTCTACAAATGCTGCGGTCGTGAATGTTTTCTATGGTGATATGTAATTGTTGTAAGTCTTCCATAGTTTCTTTGTACCGAGAAGTACCCAATTTCGACGTAGAAATTATGTTGAATATTCTTTTAGTCAGTCTGGTATCGTTCATTCTGGCGATATGTGTAAAGAACTTCACTCTGATGAGTGTCATGATAGATTTAGTATTTCTGAATAATTCTTCTGTAGGCCTTTTCTTGCCAGAAGTTTTCTCTTAAAACAGCGCCGCAAATGTTTCTCAGAATTTTCCTTTCTTGTTTTTCAATGTCTTTAATTTTGGCCTTTCCCTTATTCGTATTCTTCTTATGATTATCATTACTCGACACGGCGGCCGAGAGCACGTACGCACTATTTCGTGCCTCGCTTGCATCAGGAGTGTGTGGGTTCGAATCCCACCTCAGCAGTCCTGTAAATGGTTTCACGGTTTCCGATTTTCTCCATCAGTCAAATGCCGGAACGTCCAATATCCCTTCGTTGATCCTTCCTTAATTAGAGCCAATTAGCAGTCACCCGGGCGATGGCCTGTCACCATCCCTACAGTAGTTGTACAGGCCGGACGTTTGTTTTAGACGAGTGAAAAATCTTAATGGAAGCCTGGAGGCGAGTTACTGCAGTACCTGTGTTGTTATCAGCTGCCCCAAGCAGTCCAATGATTGACAAAGCTGTTTCACACTACTCCTGAAGTACAGTCATTGGCAAATATAATGAAGTTCTGTTCGTAACTACGTAACGTGTACTTCCCCGTCACATAATACTTCGACGTGGACTGTACTGTCTGCTCAAGTCTGGAATTCCATTACATCAGATCGGTGGTGACAAGTGTGAAGTGATAGGGTGAGAGAGAGTGTGTGTGTAGGCTCACCCGCAGGCTTCAATGTCAAGGGCAATCGTCTAAAACAAACGTCCGGCCTGTATCCGCTGACAAAGTTTGTTCAGCGCCCAGAGACCGACCTTGTGACGGTAGAGAAATGATCCCTCGCAGAGTCCGTTGGTGAAGAGGGGCTGGGATGATAAGCGATTTTACAATTATTATTATTATTATTACCGATGATGATGGTAATTGTTCTTTTAAGGGGCCTGACATCTAGGTTATCGGCCCCTAATGGTTTGGGTGATAATGAAAGATGAGATGAGAATGAAAACTATAACTAATACTAACTACAGACTTACATACTAGAAGAAGAAATGGTAAACAAATAAAGATTAATGCAAATAAAGGACAGGAAGAAAAGAAATTCCCTCAACCCTCGAAGAATGAGGATTGATGGACTTGAAAGGAAGGAGAGCCATGAAAGGCAGATAGGAAAGGGAAAGAGGAGAGGGCCCGCCCCAAAGTCAGAGGAAAAAGGGGGTAAAAAGGACCCAGCCCAGGTATCCCTCGGGGTCGCCAACTCCCAAACTCACCAGCAGTGAGCCCTTGAGTGTGTAGCACTAACCAGGGTGCACCAGAAGTGGTGGGGCTACATACACCCTGTCTCACTGAGGGCCTTGAGCAGAAGGCAGGAGATAACATGAAAAGAAGAAGAAGGCCGACTTCTCGATGACTAAGGGTATCAGGAATGATGAGACAAGGGCCAATCATCGCGGGAAAGTGAAAGACTCCCTTAGCCCCGTATACCCTAATCCCGTGGGGGATCGGAAGAGAACTAGAGTTGACCAAGAGAGGTCGACAGGAAAGAAGACGGAGGGGAGCCTGGGGTCCCGTGGTCGCCAACCCACGTCCCACTAGATGTTAGGGCCTGGGGGGATCAGTTTTGACATTTGCTGTCTGATTCCAGTATATATTACTGATTATTCATATACCGGTCTTCTATGCGAGTGACAAGAATCGCCGTCTATGAAATGGCGCATGTTTAGTTTCGGCAGGTAAGAACATCCCGGGAAGGGAAGGTTCAAGCAATGAACTGGGCGCGACCTGGTATTTCCGCCACTTACCTGCTTCTCGAGGTCACGCAGTGGGTACAAGTACAGGTACAGTACCCGTGCCTAGCCTGAACACAGTGCATCTACTCATTATTATTATTATTATTATTTCTGACCAACACGTGCATGACATTGCGCTAATAGATCCAATGTCGAACTGCATTGGACTTCAACAAAATTGTCTATTCTGTATCTTAAGAGATGGAACTAAGAATATATTCAGTCACCAGGGCTGCCAACTGTAGTGCTCTATTACGCTATATTATACCAGGTATATTTCGAACTAATTAGACATTTCGATAATACCAACTTAATTTCGTCATTATTCTAGGTAGGTTCATATACTGTAGATTAATCATTAGCATGAATCTTAATTTTAAGAAAAGTAGGCTCTTTAGTTCGTCACGGAACTTCTTGTTTCATTATGAAACAGTTTCTCCCACCAATCAGAGCACCAGAAACAGTTGTGTGACCAATTAGGTAAGGATAGCATCGCATCTGCCTGACTTCCACGGTCACCTATTTTAAATTTCAATGCGTGGCTAGTACCATAGTGTGGTATTTGAGGAGGGCATGGTCAAATACAAGATATTCTCTGCCTCCCATGCGCTCTGTTGAGTACGTAAAACTGGCAAAATCTCGACAGATCTTTAAGAATATTTATGTTCGAACATTAAATAGTTATAATTATCGTCGAACATAAACAGTCGTATGCAACTCGCCTATAATGGTAATTAAGGCATTCGTATGACAATTATAAAACTCTCTTCGCTCGTTTTATAAACATACTCATGTCTTAAGTATTGCCATTATAGGCTCGTTGGATAATGCCCTATTATTTAATAAGAAAATTGCGTTAGATTAAAATTGAAAAATTTGAACTTAAGAAAAAATAACATGAAGAAGAAGAAGAAGAAGAAGAAGAAGAACACAACTGGAGTGGATATGAGCTTACCGATGGATATCATGCAGAATAGTGGGGCATCTCTCACTAATTGTCAAACCATTACACAACGTCACAGAGTTCAGTAAATCTTATAATATAAGCTTTGCAATGTGTTTTTCTGCTGCATGAGGTACAGCGGAATTCAAAAGAATGTACCTGTAACGCATTGCAACAAGCCGATAGCAGAGTTGTAGTAGGCTACACGTGAAAGGTCAGACCACTGCATCTCCCACGAGACGGTATTTCACTGAACTCTGCAATTTAAAACATGTACACCGCAATAATGCTATTAAAAATATTTGGAAAACATTTCCAGCAAGGTAATGACGCCATTATGCACGACCTATCGCGGTAAAAAATAATAAAATATTCCATTACTGTAAAAAGAGATAATAATTATGGTTAAATTCCCCCTCAAACATTTTAAAAAATTATTGCCTGTTTTTATGTTCATTAGTGAGTTTGAATTACAAACTCTAATAACTTGGGACCAAATCACATTACAAGAGAATATTGATCTTCCCATGTGACTGCCAATTAGCCACGGGCTACATCCAATATCGAAGAAGGTTGTCAGCCGCATCAACACGAAAAACACAGCAAAGCACAGGCATGCAGGTAGGAACGAAGCTAACAGTAAGCACCATGGGGCCGTCCACATATTATGTAATCACAAGGAGGGGTGTGGGTTCGAAGTTTATGATTACGTTGATGACGTATGGGGAGGGGATAATCGAAATGATTACGTAATCACTTGACAAATAACAACAAGTAGTTCCGCGAAGAACTAAATAGCCTATTTCCATATATCCTACGTATATTAATTGCCTCTATCAACATACAAATTTTCAGTTTGATTGCTGTAATAGATTCGCAGATAATGAGAACCCTCTAAATAATTCGGATGGTCACCATGTTGGATTTTTATATAATAGGCCTTATGTTATGTACCATTACATGAAGATTATTGTGTAGGTATTTTATTCAAACTTCAATCGAATGTTTAGGACACAAGAAATAAAAAGGAGATTTTAAAATTTCGCTCAGCCGCCATCTTGTGGTTATGAAAATAATTGAAATGAATTAGATGCCCGTGGATTAAAATTTATATAACCATATACCGTACCAAGTTTCACTGCACTCGGATGGTTAAATCGCAGAGAAACGTCCATTTGAATATTTATATTTCTCGTCGCCGCCATGTTGGATTTGTGCTCACCAGCTTATTGAACGCCCCATAGGTGAAATTATGTTTTCTATACACATAAAAAAATCAGTTTGATTGCTATCATAGATTAATAGATATTGTGAAGCGTCTAAATATTTCAGATAGTCGCCATGTTGGATTTTAATATATGTAGGCCATAGAGTTATGTATTATTAGATGCGGATTATTGTGTACGTTCATTATTCAAACGTTGACTTCGATCGCATGATTAGAACATAAGAAATAAAAACTTAATTTTAAATTTAAATTTTTGTTTTACTTTCAAAATTAGCAGAAGCCTTACTTCGTTCAAAGAATACTTCTATTGAGACCATAAAAAGGTTCAAATAATATTTTTGATGAAAAATAAAGTAAACTTTCGACAATTGTTCGGACATTTCTTGTTTTTTTTCTTTCAGTTTTGCGTTGCGAAGTGGCTAGCATTCTTTCCTGTCAGCATGGAGACCATAGTTCGATTCCTTTCTCTGCAAAAAAATAAAAATAAAAATAAAAATCAGGTCTGAGGGCTGGGGTACATTCAGCCTTGTGAGGCAAAACTGAGAAGATGCCGGTTCGATTCATACCTTAGCCATCCTGGAAGGGGTTTTCCGTGGTTTCCCAATTTCTACTTCAGGCGGGATGGTTCCTAAATTAAGGCCACGCCCGCCTCCTTCCCAATTCTGATCTGAATTACAGTAACACAGGTTATCTGACAAATTTCACACACACACACACAAAATAGTACACCGGGCTACTTGATCACGATGTCACATAGCCCTTAAATGAATCAGCAAAACAAATTTTGCCAGAGATTTGAACACACAATTCCACCAACCCACGACACCGTAGAAAAATCAACCTGCGCAGTTGGTTACAAAGGTTGGCAACCCCTGCTCTGTATGAATCAGTAGCAAAGAGAAATGTGAATTTATAGCTGTTTGATGAGATTGTTCAATCAATGCAGCTCGACCATTAGGCCTATGGTAACAACTAAGTTAACGTGACAACTTACTTTGAGCGTGGAAGAGGGGATCAAGTCAATTAGCGTTCAACCAACCTGCAAACAAAAGGAAACAACTGTAATGCACGGTTACAATATTATAGGATTATAGAAAAAACAGACAAAATATGGTTGATAATACAACAGTATCACTACCGTAACTTATAAACATAAGCAGAACAGATCTGAGCTAAATATACACTCTGTGTTTCATAGCCGTCATATTAACGGTTACGTTAATCTACAAGTTTATTTCTTTCAGAAAGACAAAATAAAAAAAATAAAAAATAAAAGAGAGAAGGCATCAACTCAATGTTGAAATAGTACAATATGCCACGAGCCTATAATCGCATAAGACAAGAATATGTTTATAAAACTAGAGTAGCGAGTTTTATAATTTCCATACGAGTGTCTTAATTACATTTATAGGCGAGCTGCATACGACTGTTTATGTTCAACGATAATTATAACTTTATTATATGTTCTAACATAAATATTCATAAATATCTGTCGAGATTCTGTCGGTTGAATTCTTCTTCTTGGGAATTGTGTGGGCTCAGCATTTGATCTCTACCCAATAACGAATCCCAAAGTTTTGAAACATTGTTTATCCTGCAGTAGCACCAACAGATAGCGCACAGGTACTATGTTGGATCTTTTTTTTGTTATTTTGGTCAAATAACACAAAATAGGCTGTTAAAAATGCTTTAAAATTAAAATGTATCGTATTATCAACCAGTTATTCTTCTAATTCGATGTGTATAGAATGTCACCGGAAGGCAAATGAATTGAGTCCCAAATAGAACAGTTATGACATCTGGCGGAAAAGTTTCGCATAAGAAATGCATTTACTGAACTAAGAGCTAATTAATGTCACACGCATGCATCCTCCATGACGTTCTGGTGTGTTTATGTCAACAAAAGCATTCACTAAAATTGTCGGCGAAATCTTACGAATGTGTAGAAATTGGAGTTGCGGATATTAAGGTATAGTGCTATTTCTTTTGCAATATTGCCGAGTTTGTTTGTGCATTGTAACTACAATGGCTGATCCAATATAGGCTACATTGTAAACTTTCAAATCATGTAATTCATGTCCGTCATGTTGGATTTTGAGTGCATGTCAGACGCTATCCTTACCTAACTCGTCAATGAATGAAATTATTGAGCACTGATTGGTTGGAAAAACTGTGGTATAATGAAAAGTAGTCGAGTTTTCTGACATACAACTTAATATTTACATATCGACATCGTCGAACATAAACATCCTAGATGTCATAGACTAGACTTACCCTGAACACTATTTCTTTTGGGGATATAGACTTGGTAATTTACGTACCATCAATCTCTAGAGATATTATTATTATATTTTGAATTGCAGCCAATGGCCATAGCGGGGTATTTTAACCTCTAGGGATATGAACTAGGAATTCTAAGTACATCAAATATAATAAAGTATGTATTCCTAAAAAATACAATCCTTTTCATAAGCCTTCATAGGGTACAATATTGAAGATATTGTATTTGTATTTTTAAAAATTAATTTTAATTATTTTAGCCTGATATTGATTATTAATTTTTGTTTCCATTAACATCTTAATATTTATATTTATATATTCAGTGAGTTGAAACCTTGAGTCAATAAATAGTTGTACTTGAATCACTGTACACATTGTCACCTTCATCAGGGTAATATAAAATACGAAACGAAGCAAGACTTCCATACATTTTTTTTTCTCAAATGTTGTCATCAAAATGAAAATGAAAATCCACAACTTGCTTCCAGTCTCCGACCGGGTCAGGAATGGAATGAATGAAGCACCCATCTAGCGGCGAGGATATGAACTGTGCCGGCTGCCGAGGCCTGACGCACTCCTCTGGGGCAATGATTAAATGAATGACAGATGAAATGAAATGATAGTGGAGAGTGTTGCTGGAATGAAATGTTGACAGGGAAAACCGGAGTACCTGTCTGCCTCCGTTTTGTCCAGCACAGAACTCACATGGAGTGACCGGGATTTGAACCACGGACTCAGCGGTGAGAGGCCGGCGTGCTGCTGCCTAAGCCACGGAGGCTTCTTGTCATCAAAATAATTATTTAAAATAAAATAAAATAAAATAAAATAAAATAAAATAAAATAAAATAAAATAAAATAAAATAAAATAAAATAAAATACTATTATTTAAAAATTTAAAAATCACATCTGTTAAAATCTTATATATAAAAGTGAAAGTCTGTATGTATGTACGTATGTGGGTGGGTGGGTGGGTGGGTGGGTGGGTTCCGTATACAAATCTACACCGTTCCACCAATCTCAACCAAATTTTGCATACACATAGTTTAGGACCCAGAAGGAACCGCTGGCTACATGAATTTTCGATAGTATTTCTCATTCTTCTGATTTCGGCCCTTTTGCACTCAAGCACAGGCTAATCAAATCACAAAATATACTCATGAAGGAATGGCTAGGCAGATAGTTCCCATGGCAACATAGCTCAAGTCGAGACACGGCCGTCTGGATGCCAGTTGCGCCCTGCACTACCGGTATAGAAAATGAGCATCTTTACTTGAAATCCCGTTAGTTACTCAACTACTCACACAGCACTGTCAACCGAGTTTAGCATAACAAAGACTTGACACTATCTTCTACTACATATTTGTCAAATACCACTCACTCACTCACTCACTCATTCATTCATCACGAAATCTCAGAAACCACCGAACGGATTGGAATGAAATTTGGTACGCTGCTTTCCCAAGCACCGCAAATGCCCACTAAGAGAAGATTTTTGTATATTCAGGTTCTAAAGGGGTGTTAAGGGGGTAGACCTGCATTTCATTGATTAGCAATATCTCCCGATTGGTTTCATTGGGGGATGTGATACTCGGCACATAAACTCATCATTAAAAATAAGAAGACACGAGTCTGAGGGTTTTTCGATGTGGCGTATATTATGAGGTGAAAGGGGTGAAAAGTGGGGATTGAAAGATTCCTAACGGAGCGTGTATCTCTTAAACGACATAGGTGAGGAGTTTGAAACTCAGCGGAAAAAATCAGCATAAAAATAAGTAAATTTCATAAATCCAATTTAAGGGGCCCATGGTGAGGGGTGACATTCTGGGGGGAGGGGGGGGGGGCAGGAAAGAAAGTGTCCTAACTGATTGACTGACTGACTCACTCATCAAACTCAGGGAAAAAACTGCTTTAAAGTAAGTAAATAGCTGGTCGACAGTTTTTTTTTCATAAATCAAATTTAAGGGGTTCATGGGGAGGGGTGAAATTCTGAAAAAAGAAAATTGAAAGAAAATGTCCTGACTAACTCACTCACTCACTCATCATCGCCCAGCCAAAATTATTGAAGTTAGAAACATGACAGTTTGGGGATATGTTCATTGTATGTCAAAACCGTCTACTAAGGGAGGATTTTCGGATATTCAGGTTCTAAAGGGATCTTAAGGGGGTTAAACCTGCATTTCATTGAATAACAATATCTCCGGATTGGTTTCATTGGGGGATGTGATACACGGGATATAAACTCATCATTAAAAAGTAAGAAGACGCGTTTCTGAGGGTATTTCGATGTGGTGTATATTATGAGGTGAAAGGGGTGAAAAGTAGGGATTGAGAGATTCCTAACGGAGCGTGTATCTCTTAAACGACATAGGCGAGGAGTTTGAAACTCATCGGAAAAAATCAGCATAAAAAATAAGTAAATATGTGTTTGACCGTTTTTTCATAAATCCAATTTAAAGGGCCCATGGGGAGGGGAGAAATTCTGGGGGGGGGGGGACAGGAAAGAAAGTGTCCTAACTGATTGACTGGCTGACTCACTCATCACACTCAGGGGGAAAACTGCTTTAAAGTAAGTAAATAGCTATTCGACAGTTTTTTTGATCAATCAAATTGAAGGGGTTCATCGGGAGGGGTGAAATTCTGAAGAAAAACAAATGAAAGAAAATGTCCTGACTCATTCACTCATTCATCATCGCCCAGCCAAAAATATTGAAGTTGGAAACATGGATTTCTGGGGATATGTTCGTTGTATGTCAAAACCGTACACTAAGGGGGGATTTCTTTGATATTCAGGCTCTAAAGGGGTCTTAAGGGGGTTAAAACTGCATTTCATTGAATAACAATATCTTACGAGTGGTTTCATTTGTGGATGTGATACTCGGCATATAAACTAATCATTAAAAATAAGCCGACATGTGTCTAAGGGTTTTTCGATGTGGTGTATTATTATGAGGTGAAAGGGGTGAAAAGTGGGGGTTGAAGGATTCCTAACGGAGCGTGTAGGCCTATCTCTTAAACGAAATAGGCGAGAAATTTGAAACTCAGCGAAAAAATCAGCTAAATAAATAAGTAAATCGGTGTTCGACCGTTTTTTCATAAATTAATTTAAGGGGCCAATGGGGTGGGATGAAATTCTGGGGGAAAAAGGAGAGAAAGTGTCCTAACTGACTGACTAACTCACTCACTCATCAAACTCGGGGGAAAAAGACAGCTTAAAAATAAGTTAATAGGTGTTAAAGAGTTTTTTCATCAATCCAATTTAAGGGGCCCATGGGGAGGGGTGAAATTCTGGTAAAAATAATTGAAAGAAAATGTCCTGTCTGACTCACTCACTCATCACGCCCAGCGAAAACTATTAAAGTTGGAAAAATGAAATTTTAGGAATATGTTCGCTGTATGTCGAAAACGTCAACTAAGGAATGATTTTTGTTTATTCGGGTTCTAAAGAGATGTTAAGGGGGTAAACGTGCATTTCATTGAATAACGATATCTCATGAGTTGTTTCTTTGGGGATGTGATATTCGGTATATAAACTAATCATTAAAAGTAATCAGACATATATCTAAGGGTTTATCGATGTGGTGTATATTATTAGGTGAAAGGGGTGAAAATTGGGGGTTGAGGGATTCTTAACGGAGCGTGTATCTCTTAAACGACATAGGCGAGAAGTTTGAAATTCGGCGAAAAAAAAACAGCTTAAAATACCAATAAATAGGTGTTCGACCGTTTTTTTTCATAAATCCAATTTAAGGGGCCCTTGGAGAGGGGTGAAATTCTGGGGGGGGGGGGGGACAGGAAAGAAAGTGTCCTAACTGATTGACTCACTTACTCATCAAACTCAGGGCGAAAATAGCTTTAAATAAGTAAATAGGTGTTCGATCGTTTGTTTCATAAATCCAATTTAAGGGGTTCATGGGGAGGGGTGAAAATATCAAAAATAAATGAAAGAAAATGTCCTGACTCACTCACTCACTCATCATCGCCAAGCCAAAATTATTGAAGTTAGAAACATGAAATTTTGGGATATGTTCGTTGTATGTCGAAAATGTCCACTAAGGAAAGAGTTTTGAATATTCAGGTTCTAAATAGGTGTTAAGGGGGTAAACGTGCATTTCATTGAATAACAATATCTCACGAGTGGTTTCATTTGGGGATGTGATACTTGGCAAATATACTAATCATTAAAAATAAGCTGACACATGTCTAATGGTTTTTCGATCTAGTGTATATTATGAGGTGAAAGGGATGAAAAGTGGGGGTTGAAAGATTCTTAACGGAGCGTGTATCTCTTAAACGACATAGGCGAGGAGTTTGAAACTAGGAGGAAATCAATCAGCTTAAAAATAAATAAATAAAATAAATAGGTGTTCGACCGTTTTTTTTTTCATAAATCCAATTTAAGGGGCCTATGGGGAGGGGTGAAATTCTGGATGAAAAACGTCCACTAAGGAAGGATTTTTGGATGTTCACTCTCATCGACCAACCCAAACTATTAATGTTAGCAGAATGATATTTTGGGGATATGTTTGTTGTGTGTCGAAAACGTCTACTAAGGAGGGATTTTTGGATATTCAGGTTCTAAAGGGGTGTTAACGGGGTTAAACGTGCATTTCATTGAATAACAATATGACACGACTATGACGCGAGCGAAGCGAGGCTAAAAATGAGATGGTGTGTGTCTGTGTATTACTCGATCTCGCAAGTACCACTGGTCCGATTTACATGAATTTTACATGGAAGTAGCTGATTTACCTGGTTAACAGATAGGTTACTTTTGATTTCAATACTTTGCACTATTTAAAGATGGCGACCATTTTAGTGACGTCACTACACCCTTTGGTTTAAAACTTTCATATTTCCATTTCAAATAAAAAGAGAACGCTAAGAAATAGCAAACTTTTGATGGCATATACGAGGTTTAAAATTACATTTTCTATCCGAAAGGTATCTCCAACCGGTAGCGAGTAAATCCTAAATTTGTGCTATAAAACACGGTCAACGCCGAGCGGTGTAGTTGGACAAAATGTTCCACCCTTAATCTCCCTCTGCGCAGCACCTCGCCTATCCCCTGTTTTAACTGTCACCTTCACATTTTATTTTATTTATGACGCGTAGCGAAGCACGGGTACTTCAGCTAGTGTGTTATAAAATGAAACGCAGATCTGATAAAAACAAAAGTGTTTTTAAACCCTTAGACCATTAGCATAGAGCCTCCGTGGCTTAGGCGGCAGCACGCTGGCCTCTCACCGCTGGGTCCGTGGTTCAAATCCCGGTCACTCCATGTGAGATCTGTGCTGGACAAAACGGAGGCAGACAGGTTTTTCTCCGGGTACTCCGGTTTTCCCTGTCACAATTTCATTCCAGCAACACTCTCCACTATCATTTCATTTCATCTGTCATTCATTTAATCATTGCCCCAGAGGAGTGCGACAGGCGTCGGCAGCCGGCACACTTCATATCCTCGCCGCTAGATGGGGGCTTCATTCATTCCATTCCTGACCCGGTCGGAGACTGGAAGCAGGCTGTGGATTTTCATTTTCAGACCATTAGCATTTTAAGTTACTTTGATAACTTTTGATAAGGACTTTTTTGTTTGTAAGTCTTGCTTCTGTTCATATTTATTTTTATATTTTTAGCCTACTTTTCACATTTTGCAAAAATGAGGAAAAAGTAGACTTATGAGATCGATCCGGGAAAATATGTGTCTGTCTGTCTGTCTGACTGGCTGTGTGTGTATCCCCCCTATCAACTCCTAAACGGCTGCAGCAATCAAAACCAAATTTAGTATGAGTAAAGATGTGCACCGGAATATCTCACGTCCATATTTGAAAATGATATCAGTGCTACCAACTGCTGAAAAAACGCACTAGAAATTTGAGCTCCAGGTTGGATATCTTCCAAGGTATGCATGGGAGCTAGTCCAAAATTGGCACACATGTAGATAATACTATTTCAGTTTAATTTCCAGGAGGTCAACCATGACAGTGTTGCCAAAATAATTTTAAGCCTTCTGATAGGTTCAATGTTTAAATGCATATAACTTCTACACTATCAGTTGGATTTCAACCAAATTTTGTATGTAATATCTGTACATAAACAGATATGATTGAGCGTATTCTTAAGAGCCACCAGGGCTGCCAACTGTTAATAATTGCTCTCTTTATTTTTTTATCCAAATACCAATATATCAGAAAGTATGCAAGCCAACAGCTTTAAACTATGCACACGTATATTCTGACATTTTAGATTAATTTGGAGTAACTTATATACGTCAGTTCTACCAACATGATTATAAGCCTGCTGATAGTACCAATTTTTAAATACATGTAACTTCTATACTATCAGTTGGATTTCAACGAAATTTCGTATGTGCTATGTGTACCATAACAGATATGACTATAAGTATTGTTAAGAGCAATCAGGGCTACCAACTGTTAATAAATGCTGTCTATATTTATTTTACACTAATATCAATATACCAGAAAGTATGCAAGCCAACAGCTCTATACTTTGCACACGTATAGCACCTGACATTCTAGATTAATTTGGAGTAATTAATACAAGGCAGTGCTGCCAACATGATTCTATGCCTGCTGATATGTCCAATTTTAAAATACATGTAACTTCTCTACTAACAAATGGATTGCATCCAAAATTGGCACAACAAGATATCATAATATTTCAGATTATTTCTGACCAGCACACGCATGGTGTTGTTGGCAACATGCTTTTACGCGTGCTGATAGATCCAGTGTCTAACTGCATGTAACGCCCATTGGACTTTAACCAAATTTTATATTCTGTACCTTAAGAGATTGAACTAAGAATATATTCAGTCGCCAGGGCTGCCAAATGTAGTGCTCTATTAGGCTACATTATACCAGGTATATTTTGAACCAATTAGATATTTCGATATTACCAACTTAATTTCGTCATTATTCTAGATAGGTTCATATACTGTAGAATAATCATTGTCATGAAAAGTAGGCTGTATAGTTCTTCACGGAACTTCTTGTTAATTTCTATATTATTTTTATAATTTAAAATTAAGATTATAAAATTATTATAACTTTAAATTTCATACGCTTATTTATTTTAAATTTTTACAACCATATTTATTTTAATTCTGATTTTTACTATCATATTTAAAAAATATATAATTTTAATTGTTTTTATTTAATGTGTTTTTAGGTGTGAGTCAATGAATCTCAACCATATCCGGTCGATTTAAATAGCAGTTTGCCTCTTCTACCACTACGAGCGCTACACCCTCCAACTCCCTCTGGTTTAGGAGCTTGAGTTTTGTGAAACATACACCTTAGCGTATTATATAATAAGATGTTTTTCATTTCACACACGTCGAAAGAGCGTCGTATAAACAGCTGAAGATTGAAACAAATTTACTGATATGATTTTGGTTATTTAGGAGTTGAACTCTGCGTTGTCCAGTGAACAAACGAGGGTTTCTTCTATTCACAGTATCCCTCCACAAAATTAATAAAAACTTTCCAGTGAAACGACCTAGCTTTCAGCGAGCCCGGTAACACGCAAGTAATAATCTTGTATTGCGAGCCAGTATATGAAGCACCTGCCCTACACCGTGTTATTGCACGTATTACTCATTTATCATTGGCAGGAGGGCATATTAAAAGTGGTGATGGTGCTATGTTTTACTGGCTGACAGTACCTCTCCGCTCCGCTCATTTGCATGTGCCGTGTGGACCTCGGGCGTGGCCACGTCCAGCGTTACACATCGACTATGTTATTGATGATGATTTTTATCATTTTAAATGATCTTGTCGACTTCGTCGTTACGCTGGTGTCTGGCGTTACGGTACGGTGACGGGACGAAATGTACCCAGATGCACTGAGGTGTGTGACGTCATAGTACCGTTTGGTGCATGTGTTCCCCGACAATCTCGACTTCGTTAGTTAGTATAAGACAAAAATCCCCGATTCTTGGATGTCACGGGTAATCTCGAGAACCACTGGATGGATTTTGATGCGGTTTTCACCATTCTGTAAAGGATATCTCGAGGAAAGATTCTGTAGAAAATAATTTATGTATGTTCAAAGGAAGCCAAGCAGTAACGATTTCAGTGAAAAGGTCGAAAACAAACTTGGCGTCCGTGCGCTTATTAAGCTTACGCTGGGCAAACCGTTAAAAATATAAATATAATATGAGCGTAAGAATTGGTAGCATGAGCGTAAGAATTGGTCAGCATGAAAACTTCTACAAAAAAGTCCGGGAGAGCATATCTCTATCTTTAATACATTGCCCACTATAAGTGTTTTAGACTGGATGGAAGGAGCACGTCCCCGCGCGCCTGACCTTGCTTTGCCCTTGGTTTGCACTTGCCGTTCGCCAGTAATTTGAAACAAGATAAGCAAGATAAGTATTATGCAGATAATTTTCTGACATGTGAAGAGTCTTTGGCTTCGAGCGAAGCGAGAAGCCTCCAACCTTTCTAGCATTTTTCAGCATTTGTAGCATTTAAAATGATACAAAGTCTAGTCTTTCAGACTGACTGTCACTTTTTTGTTTTAAGGGACTCCGAAGTGTCCTATAAGCTTGCCACGGTGGGTGAGTGGCTAACGTGTGGGACTACCAACCCCCAACCCTGCAGGTTCGCTCCTGGTCGTAGTAAGTGATTTTTGAAAGACGACAAATATCACGACATGCATGTCATACGATATTGGCATGTTTAAGAACCCATTTGAATTCAGTAGGCCGTGTTCATAATGGCAAATGTTATCTAGGAATTTTCCGCCAACACAAAGTTCCTCCTTTCTCTACTAGAAAGCGCTATAGTGTCAAGGAGCTTAGATATCTAACCTCCTTGACTTTCATAGCGTTCCAAGGAACAACAAAATTTGACATGCAAGCTGCCCTATGGGTGTCAAATAACAAAGCTTGCACCCGGTACCCGAGGCCATACGATATTATTATTATTATTAGAGTCTTATAATGCCCATGCAAATTTCAAACTGTTATTTATCATTTTCTCAGAAACAATTAAACAGGAATTAAGCATTCCAATTATTCAGCAATTTTTCTAGGTTTTTTGCCGTGTCTTTTGCGGGGTTTCACCTAGCAACACCTGGGCTAGCTTATCAGTGGGGACTTGGTGTACATGCCCGATCCCCCACAGGAGTAGCGAACTGCGCGCTACCTCGCTTCTTATGAAGCACACCTGTGCTTCTTTACTGAGAGAGCTAAAAGCTCAAGCAGCCATAACCTCCCCACGAAGGCTTCCAAAAAGATGGTATATTGACTTTCACGGCCGGTGAATTAAAACTCAGCAATTTTTCTAGGGTTATGCCGTGCCTTGTGTGGGGTTTCGCCTTTCTCATTATCTTCCTCTATGGGATTTCTAGTTTGTAGTATTTATTATTATTATTATTATTGTTTTTACAGAATTAGCCACCTATGGACTACAAACACACAACAACCGTTCAGGTTTTCTTCTTTAAGGTTTTTCTTCCTTGTCGTTTAGCTTCCTGCCAAAGATCTTTCAGCCTCTCGCTCCTTCTCAATTGTTCTTCGGCTGAAAGTGTGGGTCTTTCTTTGGGAGGATCCTTCACACCTGCAATTTTGGTTCTAAATCCTGTCCTGTCTCAGTCTTCGTCCGGTTCAATGTTTGCCCTTTTAAAGTCCTGGTGGACTTCCTGAAGCCATGGAGGTTGCACCTTCCATTTCTCCTGAAGTTTGAGAATTTTGTTAGTCAATCTCTCGGTCTCCAATCGTTTAATATGTCCATAGAACATCAACTTCCTCTTTCACATGCTGACAGAAATCCCTCCAAACTTGTCATAGAGTTCTTGGTTTGACCTCAGTTGAAATTTGTATCCATCTCCAGGTAGCTTCTTGGGACCTAGAATTTTCCGAATGATCTTCTTTTCCTAAATTTCAACAATTTTCATGATTGATAAGGTTTCTGCCGCATAGAGGCACCTTGGCTTCACTACTGTGCAATAATGCCTGTACTTGACCTGATGGCCGATAACCTAGATGTTAGGCCCCTTAAAACTACAATTATCATCATCACTTGACCTGATTTTTTAATCGTATGGCCTCGGGTGCCGTGTGTAAGCTATAATATTTGACACCCAGAGGGTAGCTTGCATGTTGAATTTCGTTGTTCCTTGAAGCACTATGAAAGTCAAGGAGGTTAGATATCAAGCTCCTTGAACACTATAGCGCTTTCTAGTAGAGAAATGAGGAACTTTGTGTTGGCGGAAACTCCCGAGATTAATTATGCCATTATGAACACGGCCTACTGAATTCAAATGGGTTCTTTGATGTGCCAACATCGTATGACATGCGTGTCGTAATTTTGTCGCATTTCAAAAATCACTTACCATGGCCAGAGCGAACCTGCAAGCTTGGGGTTAGTAGACCGACACGTTAATCCCTCACTCACCGTGGCAAGCACATGACCTGATATTATTATTAATATAACATCTTTGGCTTTCACGGCCGGCGTTCATAATTAAGTACAAGTTTTCCGGGCTTGTAGGCCGTGGTCCAGACAGGATATCTCCCGACGTTTTACCGGAAACTGCGTCCGGCATTATCAAGAGTTCCGCTCCTTTCCTTGGTCAGCAGTATTTTTCTTTCGGGTTAATTTGTGTATGTCCCAGTAATTGGGATTACTGTAGGTTTTGTTGACCGAATGATAAGTTGCAATATCAATGGTTCGCCAGCAAATGAATGTCCTCCTATTGTGTGCGTGGTAGCGCACGTTAAGACGGGAATATAGCCTACACATTTTGGTATCGATACATGGTATTGATTAACGTGATGTGTAGTAATGTGGTAGCCAGCACGCCAATTACCCTCGGCCGTTGAAAACATTTCAGGCCAAAGCACATCCATAAAGTGCAGCCGTTTGATGTTCCTCCAGCACATTCAAAACACATGCCACAAACACCACAAATAGTGAACTACAGTACTTTGAAGAGACGTAACACTGCTCCCGATTGAGGCAAGATTTAAAAAGATAAATCCAGTCAAGTTATGAGTACCGATCACATGAATAATAATATAAAGTTACTAGCGGACTCGCATAATGGGTTGTGTACACCCCATGTGTACAGACTACCCGCCCGGCTTTAGTGTTATGCAGGCTTTATGCGACACAGTTCTGCCAGGGGCTATCGTCTTGTTTATTTGCTTAAAAGTACTTTATAAATAAATATATTTCCGTTTACTTTTCAAGAAATGCAAGATTTTTCCTGTACTAATGAGACAATTTGGAAGATTTTGGTCAAACCACACCTTTTAACTCCCTCTGGTTTAGGAGCTTGAGTTTTGTGAAACATACACCTTAGCGTATTATATGTCATTTATGTACTTGAGTAACCTTAAAGGGCGTGTAGAGGATGCGTATAGGATCAATTTGAGATAGGGAACCTGGGGTCGTAACGGCCTCCTAACCCACGAAAACAGGGTTGTTTCAGTCCCTCCGCCCCTGTAAAGTAGGCAAGCGCGCCATGTGTTACTCTGAGGTCAAGCACTCTTTCACTGTCAACGGTCTTGACTTGACCACCGCTCAACGCTGCGTTAGCCGAGAGGATAGCTGCGAGGCGCGGATCCACGGTGGTCCCTGGTTCGTTTCTCCTGGGGTGCCATGGCTTCATTTTTATTATTTCTGTATTTTTTTTAGAGGGGAAGAAGGGGGCGTATCACACTGCGTGTTTATTCTGTATTGATTTTTTAAACTATCGTTGATTCTGTAAATTAATTGCCTTTTGATTATTATTAGTATCAATAAGTTACGTATGTTTCTGTAGTAGTTACAGACGACGGAACTATCGATTGGCAAGAGGAATGCAGCTTTATTTAGTACAAACTTCGTAAGCTTACCTAAAACTATTGAAACCAATGTAATTCAGTCAAGAAATTTTCTCCACTTGTCATCAAAATGTAACGAAAAACAAATTAAAGCTCAAAAACCAAACGTACTCCGTATAAAAATGGCTTTCAGCTAAATTGAAAACAGGAAATAAAAGCTTAACAACAAACATAATAATTAGTCAAAAATAAAGATATCTTTATGGGCCATCAAAAACGAAAACATGACTAAACGTCAAACCTGTTTTCTGGGGTTACGAGGCCGTTACGACCCCAGGTTCCCTATCTCAAATTGATCCTATACTCATCCCCTACACGCCCCTTAAGGGTACTCAAGTACATAAATGACACCCTGTATAGTAAGACTAGCAGTAGTGCCCGGTTTCGCCCGGTGGAATTATTTGTTTTATGGATGAAAATGAATACTACTACAGAACTGGAGCGCTTAAGGATAAGGATCGGAAAGCTTATTGCAGCTGATAGCCTCAGTATACTGCACCAACACAATCTGCCTTTTACAGAGGCATACTATTGCCATGATAACTGTTTTAAGGGGCCTAAGAAATCCTTTTGCACTAATTACTCCCCGTAACTCCAATTTATAAGAAGCTCGCAATAAATTCCACACCAGAACACTGGTAGGGGCGACGTGATGCAGCCAGCATTGCCAGGCAACAATAGACTTAGGTATTATTGAAGCTGTTCGGGAGCGCTTGTTCTTCCGACTTACTGAACAAAAATCAATCTTTAAGGTTACCAGAGAGGTGTAGCCTAATGGTACATAGCCTAAACTATTCCTCTTGAATCTGGCTATCATATACAAAATTAATTTTTCGAATCCGACTGGTAGTTCCAGAGATTAGCGCATTTAAACACACAAACAAACAAACTCTTCAGCTTTATTATATTAGTATAGATTGGCAAAAAATGGTTTTACGTCCCTTTTAACAACTGCGTTTTTTTTAGAGACGCCGCACCGGGGTGCTGAAATTTTGCTCCGAAAGAGTTTTTAACGTGCCAGTAAATCTACGGCACGGCTCCCTCAAATGCCAACTGACTGCACCGGGATTCGATCTTGCAACCTCGGGAACAGCCGGCGAGAACATTACCGCTGCACTACACATCACCCACAAGTAACCGATCGTAACGAATTGCAATCTGATTTCATAAATATAGACATTGGTTTTCATAAGGGCGGTTAAAATGCAATAGTCTTGCGAGAACTGAGAAGTTATCCATGGATAATGGCTTTACCTGTACCAGTTTATTGAAAATAGGGCTAACCACTTCCAGTGAACACGCACTAGAATTCACCTGTTCACTCACTGTCTTTGAGCTGACTGCAAAGACCAGGCTGAATTCGAGTCGACAATGGCATAAATAGAAGAATCTTACTGTTGACGCAGCGTGCCCTGTACGAGTCGCAATGTCCTGGAAGGACAGGCCCGCATCCTGGAGCCCAAGCATTCTGCCCCGTTCAACCGCACTCACATGCTGATAGTCCACCCTGTGATGTCGGCGGGGCATCGTTGCACTTGCTTACACGTTTCCAGTTGGTATGACGACCCCACGCCGACAGTGCTGTGCGGATCACTGACCTGTCCGGTCCCACGACAGAGGCCAATGTGCACGCCGTCTCTGTGCGATTTCAATCACTTAGTATGGTACCGCAGGCCTACACGACCCCTGTTCTGGGATTCCATAATAATGTTATTAATAATGTTATTGGTTTTACGTCCCATTTAACTACCCTGGCTTTTAGAGACGCCGGGGTGCCGGAATTTTGCCCCGAAGGGGATCTTTAACGTGCCAGTAAATGTACTGACACGGCTCCCTCGCATTTGCGCACCCTCAAATGCCAGCTGACTGCGCCAGGTTTTGAACCTGCAGCCTTGGGCTCAGCAAGCGAGAACGTTACCCCTGAGCCACGCAGCCAGACTCTGGGATTCCGACCATTTCTTCTGGGTGTGTCACTTTCTACAAACAGTACTGTAGACCCTATCACAGCATCAATTAAGAAGAGGCGGCTACTATTTTACGGTCACCTTTTGAGGATGACTAATGATCGATTAACGATAAGAATATGGAGGATCAAGGCAATGTATCTAAAAAGAGCCTTATGCCTATTCAAGTTCACGCCCTCGCGGCTTGTGTAGGCCTATGTCATGACAGGGGAACTACCCTTTATGGAAGAAGTCAGATTGCAGATGCTCCTGCCGCACACACCGGGATTCGGGGAGTTTTTACGTCTCATGACAGCAAAGAGAAATGACATTTGGCATGAATTTTATACGACGGACGCTATGACTACACAGGACTGGATGCAAGGATCCTGCGAGCTGAGACATATCTTGACGCGCTTTGCGGTCCATGGTTTCCACCACCGGATCTGCATGAGAGACGTCTATCACCAACCAGACGAACTATGCGATTGCAAGCTCTGTAAGGGTCCTTGCGACAGATACCACATGAGGACTTGCAAGTGCAGAGATGTGTCTCTGACGAAATTTTGTGAAAATTATAAAATATATGGATACCCCTCGGAAAGAGGCATTTACAGTGACGACACAATTTTGTATTAATGATGGTTCGTAAGAACCACGTTCATGCACATTGTGCGCAATAAAGTATTTATTATTAAGTCTAAGGCAACAAGGTCAAGATGGTTCGAGGAATGCGAAAAAGATCTCAGGCAAATTGGTATTCTAGACCGAGGAATTCCTGACAGGAAGACATTTAGAAGATTGGTAAACAACTACCAAGGTTTTAAAATGGTATCAACTTCCGGAAGACGGAGAGGACCTTTGTACGAAGAACATAAACAGGCACTCGTCGCTGGGGTCAGAAGATACTGGCAGGGAGTCAAAGCCGGAACAAGAACAAGACCTGGACACTAAAGTGAAGTTGGTTGTTACCACGCAGTCCATAGAGGGTCAACTCGATATATATAAAAATAATAGTTATTATTTATTCTGTCAGTTACATGCCCTGGATGTAACTGGAATGACTGAAGCAGCGTCCAATGGGAAACGCTACCATTTGTTCACAGGCTGCCATTAAATTTGGTGGACGGCCAGAGGCGATATATTTTAATTAATTTAAAATTGTATTTACTCACAGTGATATAACCCCGGCTGGCAACAGAGAAATAATTAAAAATGGGCAATACATACAAATCAACATACTCGTACGTATAAAGAGTGTCCGAACATTCACACAACGACCTTCACCAGAACGAGTGATTGGGAGTATGCCAGGGAAGAGGAATTGAAATGAATTGCTGGGTAGCCTGTATGCAAATAATTTACCATTTGCTTTGTAAAAAGGGCAAATTCCTCAGCTACACTGAGTAACATCAAAACATAGGTATGTTATTATTATTATTATTATTATTATATTAATGTAAGCCTCCGTGGCTTAGGCGGCAGCACGCCGACCTCTCACCGCTTGGTCCGTGGTTCAAATCCCGGTCACTCCATGTGAGATCTGTGCTGGACAAAACGGAGGCAGACAGGTTCTCCTCCGGGTACTCCCGTTTTCCCTGCCAAAATTTCATTCCGGCAACACTCTCCACTATCATTTAATTTCATCTGTCATTCATTTAATCATTGCCCCAGAGGAGTGCGTCAGGCCTTGGCAGCCGGCACAGTCCATATCCTCGCCGCTAGATGGGGGCTTCATTCATTCCATTCCTGACCCGGTCGGAGACTGGAAGCAGGCTGTGGATTTTCATTCATTATTATATTAATGTAGTCCAAGCATGGTAAAATATACTGAGTTGACAGCTTTAACTACCTGGGTGAAATCGTGCAGTTGAAAACTAGCGAAAGGGAGGCCAATATGTGCGTTGTACGCTAGCAAGAATCCAACGAACGCGTGGTGCTAGGTAAGAGCCCTGCTTCGTAAGCGCGAGATCGCTGGATCGAATCCCACCGGTGAGCTTTTGCAGTGTGTTTTTTTTTTGGTAAACATTGCAATTCGTACAACTGTAGGAGACGTGAATAATGTTTATTTTGCAGTCAATTGAATAACTTGTTTTGTGAACGGGAAAACAAGTTCTGAAATCAACGTATGGAGGTAAAGGTTTGTGACATTACAAAATGTACAGTATTGGCATTGCAAATACATTGGTATTATACACGGTCAGGAGTCTTCTATTATATATGCAGTATGTATAGGCTACATTGAAGGCCCAGTCTATTCCGTTCATTGCACGTCTGTGAATCATCAGACCACCCCGTACCCCCCAAGCATCGACTCATGCTATGGGTAGTGGTTGGAAATTGCCAATGGTACAAAAAAAAAAAAAGGATACACCAATGGGATTCGATCTATTGATCCCGTGCTTACGAAGCAGGGCTCTTACCGCTGCACCACACGCTATTTGAATTCTTGCTAGCGTACAACGCACATAGGCACCGCACTGTAATTGCAATTAATTAATTTCACGGAAACTGCTGAGAAGTGCACCTTACTACTTGCACCTGGTATACGCCTGGGCATGCCCTACACGTGTACTAAAGATGGTTCTAATCGGTGACCTATGCATCGTATCCTTCCCTTGTCAGTGGATATTCCCAGTTTTTAGTTAAAAGCTCATCGTAAGAATAATTTACAACTAGCAACAGATAAGTGGTCGTAAATTAAATATTAGCGAGCACTTTTTTACCATTAAAAAATAACTCCCAATTCGCCAGTCACTCATTATTTTGAGAGCGTGGTATGAAATGTTACTAGCGCTCCCGGTGGAACGGCAATTAAACATATGGCCTCACAACGAATTCACAGCATCAACATGTAACAAGCTACTATATAACAATAACATGGGTTCAACATATTGGCGCCAGGAGGCACGCTCGTGTCTCAACAGTCCTAGTCACTTAGGAAGAATTCAAACACATGTTCTTTCAAAGGGTGTCTTCCTGATTGCGACCATTCCGGATTGCGTTCACCTCATTAGCAGTCCAGATTGCGGTCACTTTCATTTTAGGGAAGAGCTATAAACATTCCAGCGTCCAGATTGCGGTCACTTTCCGTGGGAGACCGGTCTGGTTGTAAATCTTCTGGGGATCTCCTCACCTTTCACTTCCACCCCTCTTGCCAAAGTTGAGGTACATGTCATATGCCAGTTCTCTTTGGGATATAGAATCAAACGCAGAACAAATTCCTTTTACGAGAGGAATTTTTCGAGGTAATAGAAAGTTTTTCACTATATACAGTAGGCTACCTATTATAATAATAGATATCTGGCGTCTCAAATGGGAAGGGAGGGGCAGTAATTTAAAAATATACCCTGTAAGTATAACATTTCCCGTTAAAACAATTTTGTTTAAAGTGAAGGTCGTTGATTCCGATCCTGAAACGTTTCTATTCTTTAGACTGAAAATGTTATAATCATTGCTTTACGAGGTGCTGTCAGATTGGAAGGGGACTTGATTTTTTTAAGCGAAGTTTTATGGAGTGTGCTCAGCTGAACACTGAACTGTATTCTTTGGTTAGGTAGTGAAATATCAGTTTCCCTTTGTTATCCACAAAGCTTACGGAAGGTATGAGTCAGTCGGGAAGAGCCAAGAACCACGGACCGGTCTCCCAAGAAAAGTGACCGCAATCTGGACGCTGGAATGTTTATAGTTCTTCCCTAAAATGAATGTGACCGCAATCTGGACTGCTAATGAGGTGAACGCAATCGGGAATGGTCGCAATCAGGACACAACCCTTTCAAATACCTAGTGTGGGAAATACCTCGGTAAACAACACAGCTTTAAGATTCGAATGCGGCTTCGGTGGCTTCGTTTTTAGCATGCTGAGTTTCTAGGTCCAAGATAGCGGGTGGGCATTTTGCAAATAATTTGATTCTCAATTGCATTGTGTGGGTATTTTGAATATAAATTACATTTTGTCAAGTATTTTCAATCAAAATTGCATTTTGTAAGTATTGTCAATCCACATGAGTCCTTTGAATCTACTGCACATTTTGTAAGCATTTTCAATTTCAATTGCATTTTGTAAGTATTTTGAATTTCAATTGCACTTTGTGAATAATTTGGATTGGAACTGGGATATTTCAATCTGAATTGCATTGTGTATTTTCAATTTCAATTGCATTTTGTAAGTATTTTGAACCACAATTGCATTTTGTACGTATTTTGAATTTCAATCGAATTTTGAAAGTATTTCGACTCTACATTGAATTTTGTACGTATTTTGAACTTAGCCTACATTTTGTGGGTATTTTTCAATCTATTCTTTTTGTGAATCTTTTCGTTCTAAATTCCCTTTTGTAAGAACATTTTGTGAGTTCTTCCAATCTGAGTTCCTTTTTGTAAGTATTTTCCGTCGCACTTAATTTTCGTTCTGGTTTCCATTTCATTAACATTTTCGCTATCACCCAGATCATTAGGGGCCGATAACCTAGATGTTAGGCCCCTTAAAACAACAATTATCATCATCATCATCACCAAGATAGCGGGTTCAAACCCACCCTAGTTTTTCTACAATTTGAGTTACACTACTTCTAGGATTAAAATCGTTGATCACAAACCTAGCAGCCTTCCTTTGTACCTTCTCCAGCTCATTGATGAGCTCTACCTGATATGGGTCCCCAACCACTGAGCCGTATTCCAAGATTGGCCTCACCAGGCGGAAGTGGGAAACCACGGAAAAGCATTTTTTTAGCCTACTCTTCACATTTTGCAAAAATGAGGAAAAAGTTGACTTATGAGATCGAACCGGGAAAATGTGTGTCTGTCTGTCCTTCTGTCTGTCTGGCTGTGTGTGTGTGTCCCCTATCAACTCCTAAACGGCTGCAGCAATCGAAACAAAATTTAGTATGAGTAAAGATGTATACCGGAATATCTGAAGCCCATATTTGAAAATGATGTCAGTGCTACCAACTGCTGAAAAAAAACGCACTAGAAATTTGAGCTCCATGTTGGATATCATGGAAGGTATGCATGGGAGCTATTCCAAAATTGGCACACAGGTAGATAATACTATTTCAGTTTAATTTTCAGGAGGCCATACATGACAGTGTTGCCAAAATAATTTTAAGCCTTCTGATAGGTCCAATTTTTAAATGCATATTACTTCTACACTATTAATCGGATTTCAACCAAATTTTGTATGTAATATGTGTACATAAACAGATATGACTGAGTGTATTCTTAAGAGCCACCAGGGCTGCCAACTGTTAATAATTGCTCTCTCTATTTTCTTCATACAAATACCAATATATCTGAAAGTATGCAAGCCGACAGCTTTAAACTATGCACACGTATATTACCTGACATTTAAGATTAATTTGGAGTAACTTATATACGTCAGTTCTACCAACATAATTCTAAGCCTGCTGATAGGACCAATTTTTAAATACATGTAACTTCTATACTATCAGTTGGATTTCAACTAAATTTCGTATGTGCTATGTGTAACAAAACCGATATGACTACAAGTATTCTTAAGAGCAATCAGGGCTGCCAACTGTTAATAAATACTGTCTATATTTTTTACCCTGATATCACTATATCAGAAAGAATGCAAACCAACAGCTCTATACTTTGCACACGTATAGCACCTGACACTTAAGATTAATTTGAAGTAATTAATATAAATCAGTGCTGCCAACATGATTCTATGCTTGCTGATAGGTCCAATTTTAAAATACATGTAACTTCTATACTAACAAATGGATTTCATCCAAAATTGGCACAGCAAGATATCATAATATTTCCGATTATTTCTAACCAGCACACGCATGACATTGTTGCCAACATGCTTTTACGCGTTCTGATAGATCCAATGTCTAACTGCATGTAAAGTCCATTGGACTTCAACTAAATTTTTTATTCTGTACCTTAAAGAGATGGAACTAAGAATATATATTCAGTCACCAGGGCTGCCAACTGTAGTGCTCTATTAGGCTACATTATACCAGGAATATTTCGAACTAATTAGACATTTCAATATTACCAACTTGATTTCGTCATTATTCTAGATAGGTTCATATACTGTAGAATAATCATTGGCATGAAAAGTAGGCTCTTTAGTTCGTCACGGAACTTCTTGTTAGATGGCAGAGGTGGTAATAGAACGCACCACTTCTCATTTTTGCCTCCGAGGCTGAGTATACCCCGTTCCAGGCCTGTGACCAGAAGTAAATTAATTGTCAGAGCTGGGAATCGAACCATGAACTCCGGAGCAAAGTCAAGAATGCTTGCCGCTACACCACAGACGGCAGAACCCAAGAGATAAGAGTCACATGAAATGAACCGCTAATGTGTGTTGCTGACGCGTGAGTAGGCCTAAATAAAAGCCTCGCAGTCGCGTCTGGTCGCCCCCACACCAGCTGACGGCTCGCTCATTCGATCCTCGCTGAGAGGAGTGGAGTAGACTGGCATTGCATTTTATTATCGCCACACCGTGCAGCCCCGTGGTGTAGGTCAGTTAAAAATATAGCACGACATCGCGCGGCTGAGCTGCGGGCAGTAATCACTTCCTGTGGTGCGCTACTTTGTGGTTCACACCAGATTATATTTTCCATGTTTGAAGATATTATGAAGCCTCCGAGGCTTAGGCGGCAGCACGTCGGCCTCTCACCACTGGGCCATGGTTCAAATCCCGGTCACTCCATGTGAGATTTGTGCTGGACCAAACGGAGGCAGACAGGTTTTTCTCCGGGTACTCAGGTTTTCCCTGTCACTAATTTCATTTCAGCAACACTCTCCACTGTCATTTCATTTCATCTGTCATTCATTTAATCATTGCCCCAGAGGAGTGCGACAGGCTTCGGCAGCCGGCACAGTTCATATCCTCGCCGCTAGATGGGCGACTGGAAGCAGGCTGTGGATTTTCATTTTCATGAAGACATTATGATTTTGCTCTTGTTGTTGCTTCATTTAGACCTGTGTACTTGGTAGGGCTGGTAACTGTAATCAATTATTTTAGTTATCGATCACTCGAAATAGAAAAAAAGAATCAAATAACGATTAATCGATTGTGCGCTTAATTGATTAATCGATTAGTGTAATAATCGATTAATTTGTTTGTCGATTAATTAACTGTTTTGTCGATTAATCGATATACTGTACTTCACTCCTTCCACTACGTCCTCAGAGACACAAAACAGACATTTAATTAATTAAAATATAATTATTGTATGATATATTCTTAGCCTAATTTTCACATTTTTTAACAAGTTCCGTGACGAACTAAAGAACCTACTTTTCTTAAAATTTAAGATTCAAGCCAATGATTAATCTACTGTATATGGATCCATCTAGAATAATGACGAAATTAAGTTGGTAATGACGAAATTTCTAATTAGTTCGAAATACTGTATACCTGGCATAATGTAGCCTAATAGAGCACTACAATTGGCAGCCCTGGTGAGTGAATATATTCTTAGTTCCATCTCTTAAGGTACAGAATACAAAATTTGGTTGAAGTCCAATGGATACCATGGACGTTACATGCAGTTAAACATTGGATCTAATAGCGCGCGTAAAATCATGTTAGCAACAATGTCATGCATGTATTGGTCAGAAATAATTTGAAATAATATGATCTATTGTTGTGCCAATTTTGAATGAAAACCATTTGTTAGTATAGAAGTTACATGCATTTAAAATTGGACCTATCAGCAGGGTTAGAATCATTTTGGCAACTCTGCCATGTATGGCATCCTGGAAATTAAACTGAAATATTATTATCTATACGAGTGCCAATTTTGAAATAGCTCTCATTCATACATTCCAAGATATCCAACATGGAGCTCAAATTTTAATTGCGATTTTTCAGTAGTTGGTAGCACGGACATCATTTTCAAATACGGCATTGAGATATTCAGGTATAGATCTGAGCTCATACCAAATTTTGTTTCGATTGCTGCAGCCGTTTATGAGTTGATAGGACACACACACAGCCAGCCAGCCAGCCAGCCAGCCAGCCATTTGCCCGGATCGATCTCGTAAGTCTACTTTTTCCTCATTTTTGCAAAATGTGAAAAAAAAAGGCTAAAATGAGGAAAAAGTAGACTTACGAGATCGATCCGGGCAAATGTGTGTCTGTCTGTGTCTCCCCCTATCAACTCCTAAACGGCTACAGCTATCGAAACAAAATTTGGTATGAGTAAAGACCTATGCCTGAATATCTCACGGCCATATTTCAAAATGACATCAGTGCTACCAACTGCTGAAAAATCACAATTGAAATTTGAGGTCTATGTTCGATACCTCGGAAGATATGGATGGGAATTATTCCAAAATTGACACACAGATAGATAATATTACATCACACGAATTAACAGAAGCCCATTCATGAGAGTGTTGCCAACATGATTCTACGCCTGTTGATAGGTCCAATCTTTAAATGCATGTACTATAACGTCCATACTATCTATTGGATTTCAACCAAATTTGGTATGTGATTTGCGCACCGGTGCAAATATTAATATGCATTTTTGTAGTGTCATCAGGGCTGCCAATTATTGAAAGATGCACTCTATATATTTTTATCGTAATTTCAATATATCAGAAAGTATGCAGTTCTAAACTTTGCTGTCATATAGCCTGCAAATGTAGGTTAATTTTCAGTAATCGATATACGACAGTGCTGCCAACAAGTTTCTACGCGTGCTACATGTAACTTCCATACTAATAAATGAAGTTCTTTCATAATTGGCTCATAATTATATTCAATTTAAGTTTGAGCATCCAATTTATGGCAGTGTCGCCAAACTGATTTCACTTATGCTGATAAGTTCAATATTTAAATAAATGGTAACGTTCATACTATCTACCATTGGACCTCAACTAAATTTTGCATGTGCATATGGACCTTAAGAGAAGGAGTCTTCAGGTCTGCCAACTGTTGATATATGGTCTGTATAATTTGAAGAAAAGTACGCACTTTAGCTCGTCACGGATCTACTTGTTAAATAATATACCTACTTTGTGAGAACTAGGCTAAAAGAAAGTAAAACAAAAATATTCCTGTCCTTAAACATACAACAAGAATTCAAAATACTAGCGGACCCGTGCGAGAAATCTTGCATGTTCATAAACCACACTTTACCCGGCGTCCCTATGGCCAAAATGCGAACTGAACAGCAATGATGTCGCGTATTTTCCTACAGCAACAGTATTTGCAAATCGCACACTTCTTTCAAAAATTGATGCAGAGAGTTTAGATTGGATGTATCGGAGACCCTCGCTAGCCCGCTCGCCCGCGGCGCGAGCCTGTCTCCCGCCACGCACTTTGCCGTTATGCGGCGCCCTCGCGGCACTGAGTCATTGAGTATAGGAATTTGTACTTACCTAGTTCACAGCTGGTGCTGAAAATGTTCACCATTCACTGCTTCACATCGTTGGCACCTTTTTTTTAATGAAACTGGCATGTACTCTCTGAAGTTCCTCTGCACCGATTGACTGTATTTCAGCTGCTATATAGTCTTTAAGCTCATTTATAGAGGAGGGTTTCTCTCATACACTCTATTTTTAAGCGTCGCCCACAAATAAAAGTCACATGGTGATAAGTCTGGGCTTCGCGGGGGCCACACGTTCCGACTTATAATCCTAGTACCAAAAATGCGACGCAATTCTGTCATGGATGCTTCGGCAGAGTAAGCAGTGGCAGAATCTTGTTGAAAATAAGTTGACAATCGCTCTCCGTAAGTCAGTTCGTCAAAAAATTGGTCAAGGATCACATTGAAGTACAAATTAAAGTACAAATTCCTATACCCAATGACTCAATGCCGCGAGAGCGCCACATAACGGCAAAGTGCCTGGCGGGAGCCAGGCTCGCGCCGCGGGTGAGCGGGCTAGCGAGGGTCTCCGATACATCCAAACTAAACTCTCTATATTTATGAAATTCGAATGCAGTTCGTCACTGCTAATGCCATGTGTGTGCTGAGTCCATTGATTGACAGCTTAGCTGAACACTCACCGGGTACTCGATATTTATGAAATTATACGATTTGAGTACTCCCTTTGATTTACTGTTTCTGAAATACATGAAAAATGATAAAGTAAAAACTTCAGAATGTTAAAATGACACGAAACAGGCGTCACAGCGGCCAAAATGTGAAGTGGACAGCAATTATGGAGCGAATTTTCCTACAGCAACAGTATCTACAAATCGCACAATTCCTTTATTTTTTAAAAGTCACTTTTTAAAGAAATTATAGATATTTATGAAATTAGAGTGCAATTCGTCACTGCTAATGTCTATTCTCTTTCATTTGAATGCTCATTTGTCACAATCGGTCGCTTGTGAGCGCCGCAGGAGGGATCTATACTACTGAAATAATATATAGGCTACTAGCCTTACCAGTCGCGGCTTCGCCCGTGAATATTCTAGTTGTAAAGAGTACACTTAGCAAAATCTCAATCATGAATGATATGACTCACTTATCCTTGGTATGAATAATCAGACTTTATCAATTCAGCTACTGATGCAGTGGTTAGGGGTTTGTCATTCCTTCATAGGTATATCAGAGCGAAGTTAGTTTTCTGGGAATATCACAGACACGGTTAATTTAAGGGCCTTTAAATGTGGTTTTCGGAGACCCTTTATAGTTGGGTGCAAAAGACCTTTCGTACCACACTCACACGTGAAAAAAATCTAGAGCGCCCCTTGACCCCCTTAAGCGCATTATACTGTATGTATTGATGAATTTTACAGCTTAATTTGGTTCAGTGATAACCTTATAACCGTCTGGAAACTTTCACAGTAATGTAATAATTGGAATTGCATTGTGTCTTAGAGAAATAGATGGACCTGTGAGATTCTGTTACCATGGTTACCGTGTTACATTCTTTCATTATTTCACTGTAAATATTCATGTTTTAAGGTATTTATTTAATTGTGAGGCATTTAAAGAGTAAGTGAGTGCGTTTCGCTTACGCATTGGGTTATGCTGAGCCTGTAAGTACCCCATATGTGTAGGTTGGTGTTAATGGGACCTTATTTTCAGTACAAAACTGGAATGGTACCTTAGCAGAATAATATGGGGAGGGATGATCTGCTTTTTCATACTTGGAAACCCTTCCCAATTTGATTGCTGTTTGTCCTTCCATAGGTTATTGTTAACGTAAACAAGGAAGGAAACATTGCATATTTTGGCATAAGTAACTTTTATAGATGTCTATAGGCTACATCATTCAGAATATAATAGTAACTGAACTCAAGCGATGACCTCTCATTTAATCTTCTTTCCTTATCTCGTGTCTACTAATCAATTTATCGATTCTTCGGTTAGGCGATCAATAGATTCTTCAGTCGATATATCGGCCAGTCGATTAATTGTTCTCGATTAATATCAAATTATTCGATTATTGGATTTTTATTCGATTAACCGAATATCGCTTATTACCAGCACGAGTACTTGGGTGCATTTTCGTACATTTTATCCTATTTTCATTTATGAAGAAAGAGGCTTATGAGATCACCTTTTGTCCGTGTGTGTGTGTGTGAGTATTTTTGTGTGTCCCCCCGTAATAACTTCTAAGCGGCTAAAGCGATTGGAATGAAACTCGGTAAGTTCATAGCACTATTCCGGGCGACCCCTACCGTGCCCTTCAAATTTTGTTACGTCTCACCAATCCAACATGGCAGCTGTGCGAAATATTTCACCGGCATTCAATCTCTCCGAAACTATTACCGATATCACCCTGGAATATTTTACGGAGATAAAGGGCACTACTAGAAGTTCACCTATGAGACGTTCAAATACCGGTTAACTACAAAACGAACATGGCGGCCAAGCGAAGTTGAAAGTTTTAAATAGACTTTTCTCGCAATTTAATGATCCAAACGCAATGAAACTTCGTACAGCAAATGTTCATACACATTTTAATGCACTGGTATCTAATTTAGTTCAATTGTTTACGTAACCTCAAGATGGCGTCTGTGCGAATTTCGAAAATTAAGTTTTTATTTCTTGTGTTCTAATCATGCGATCGAAATCAACATTTGCATAATGAATGTACACAATAATCATCATAACTCTATGGCCTACGTATATTAAAATCCAACATGGCGACCATCCGAAATATTTAGACGGTTCTCAATATCTATTAATCTACTACAACAATCAAATTGAAGTTTTGTAAGTGTATAGAGGCTATAAGCATAAGTTCACCTGTTGGACGTTCAATAACCTGGTGGGCACAAATCCAACATGGCGGCGACGCGAAATTTAAATATTCAAATGGACGTTTCTTGCGTTTTAACCATCCGAGCGCAGCGAAGCTTCTTACGGTATATGCTTCTACAAATTATAATCGACTGGCATCTAATTCATTTAAATTATTTTCAGAACCACAAGATGGCGGCTGAGCGAAATTTTAAAATCCCCCTTTTATTTCTTGTGTCCTAATCATGTGATTGAAGTTTGAATACTACACGTACACAATAATCTTCATGTGACAGTACACAAATCTAAGGCCTATAATATAAAAATCCAACATGGTGACCATCCAAAATATTTAGACGGTTCTCAATATCTACGAATATATTACAGCAATCAAACTGATAATTTGTTTGTCGATAGAGGCAATTAATATTAGAAGGATATATGAACATAGGCTATTTAGTTCTTCACGGAACTACTTGTTGCCTAATAAAACTAAAAAGATATATAATCTGAAAATTAATCCAGAGATAACTGCTTCCATAAAATCTAGTCAAATTCAAAGAATTAATCTTGAGAGTAATAGTTTGGACAGACTTATTAAAATCAAAAATGTAAATGGTCATTCTGATTGTGCTGTATTGTTCAGGCTACTATCTGGTCTTGTGCGGTCCTGTGGAGACCATTCACAACAACCACATATTCACTCCAAACAGGCAAATTCCGGAGGTCATTCACCACTTCCAGTATCTCAACAAAGCATCACATAGACTACAACTAACAAATACTGACGAGTTGCATTATCTCAACTAATTAATATTTCACCCCATATTTTAAGACATAGATTTTCTAGCTTAAGTGTAATGGATCTGATGATGATCGCTTGACGATCAAAACTGGTCATCGAAGTGTGTTTATTAATCTCATGTAATTTATTTCAGGGTTGAGGAATAACCCATCTCATTTGGGTACAATCGTGTTGACCGACTGAAAAGCACCAAACTTTTGTTAACAACATTCTGTTTGAAAATTACATTAATAATATGCATGCATATTAGATATGGGATTCATGATTCTATTTCTGTATACCATTGTAAAGCTAAATACATAAATAGATAGATAGATAGATAGATAGATAGATAGATGGATAGATTAAATAAATAAATAAATAAATAAATAAATAAATAAATAAATAATAAAACATAATAAATGTTGATGTGGTTCGTTAGTGTACAATAGAAGTCTCTGCGTATGGCTCACCGCATATTGTTTTCACCAGCGTGCTCATAATTCATAATAATTCAAATTCGCACAGCCCAACAACACACAAATCCGTTACGGTATCCGAATATATGTTTCGTTTTATGCAACTCATAGGCTGCATAATGCTAACGGACAGGGGGAGATATGAACAAATGGTAACACTATTTGAGTGCACAATGTACGTGTGACAGTCGACAATATCGTTAGTGTCCAAACCGGTTAGAACATTAAGTGTGTAAATAGCCTGATAAAACCAACAGCAATCAATACATTTCGCAGACTGAACGAGAATTAGCACGAGGCATTGCATCCCCGCTGCTTGTGTACGTCGGTAAACTAGTTTTCCAGTCCAATACAGTTGAAGCTTTCACGGCCAGCTTCTGGGTTTGTCAAGCGTAACTCCATTGGTCTCTTAATTTTATCATTGCATTCTTAGGGCTGTTGTCACCACTGTTAATTATCTCCTAACTCATCATTTAAGGTTATTTAACACGTGAAACAGCGATATACACCTCTAAGACATGTAAATCATGCTTTAGACCTCTAAAACACGCGAATCAGCGCGAAAAAGCTCTAAATCACGTGAAACAGCGCAACAGAGCTCTAAAACACGTGAAACAGCACTACAGAGCTCTAAAACACATGAAACAGCGCTATATAACTCTAAAACACGTGATACAGCGCTATTGAGCTATAAAACACGAGAATCGGCGCAAAAGAGCTCTAAATCACGTGAAAAAGCGCTACAGAGCTCTAAAATACGTGAATCGGCGCAAAAGAGCTCTCAATCACGTGAAACAGCGCTATATAACTCTAAAACACGTGATACAGCACTATATAGATCTAAACACGCGAAACATCACTATATAATTCTAAAACACGTGATGCATCGCTATAGAGCTCTAAAACACGTGAAACAGCACTACAGAGATCTAAAACACGTGAAACAGCGCTATAGAGCTCTAAACTACGTGAAACAGTGCTATGAATCTCTAAAACACACGAAACAGCGCTATGGAGCACTAAACTACGTGAAACAGTACTATGAATCTCTAAAACACACGAAACAGCGCTATAGAGCTCTAAACTACGTGAAACAGTACTATGAATCTCTAAAACACACGAAACAGCGCTATGGAGCTCTAAAATACGTGAAACAGCGTTAGAGAGCTCTAAAACACGTGAAACAGCGCTATAGAGCTCTAAACTACGTGAAACAGTGCTATGAATCTCTAAAACACACGAAACAGCGCTATGGAGCTCTAAAATACGTGAAACAGCGTTATAGAGCTCTAAAACACGTGAAACAGCGCTATAGAGCTCTAAACTACGTGAAACAGTGCTATGAATCTCTAAAACACACGAAACAGCGCTAAGGAGCTCTAAAATACGTGAAACAGCGTTATAGAGCTCTAAAACACGTGAAACAGCGCTATGGAGCTCTAAACTACGTGAAACAGTAGGCTACTATGAATCTCTATAACATGTGAAACAGCGCTATAGAGCTCTAAAATACGTGAAACAGTACTATGAATCTCTAAAACACACGAAACACCGCTATGGAGCTCTAAACTACGTGAAACAGTACTATGAATCTCTAAAACACACGAAACAGCGCTATAGAGCTCTAAACTACGTGAAACAGTACTATGAATCTCTAAAACACACGAAACAGCGCTATAGAGCTCTAAACTACGTGAAACAGTACTATGAATCTCTAAAACACACGAAACAGCGCTATAGAGCTCTAAACTACGTGAAACAGTACTATGAATCTCTAAAACACACGAAACAGCGCTATGGAGCTCTATAACACGTGAAACAGCGCTATAGAGCTCTAAACTACGTGAAACAGTACTATGAATCTCTAAAACACACGAAACAGCGCTATAGAGCTCTAAACTACGTGAAACAGTGCTATGAATCTCTAAAACACACGAAACAGCGCTAACTACGTGAAACAGTGCTATGAATCTCTAAAACACACGAAACAGCGCTATGGAGCTCTAAAATACGTGAAACAGCGCTATAGAGCTCTAAACTACGTGAAACAGTGCTATGAATCTCTCAAACACACGAAACAGCGCTATAGAGCTCTAAACTACGTGAAACAGTGCTATGAATCTCTAAAACACACGAAACAGCGCTATGGAGCTCTAAAATACGCGAAACAGCGCTATGAATCTCTAAAACACATGAAACCGCGCTATGGAGCTCTATAACACGTGAAACAGCGCTATGGAGCTCTAAACTACGTGAAACAGTACTATGAATCTCTAAAACACACGAAACAGCGCTATGGAGCTCTAAAATACGCGAAACAGCGCTACGAATCTCTAAAACACATGAAACCGCGCTATGGAGCTCTATAACACGTGAAACAGTGCTATAGAGCTCTAAACTACGTGAAACAGTACTATGAATCTCTATAACACACGAAACAGCGCTATGGAGCTCTAAACTACGTGAAACAGCGCTATGAATCTCTAAAACACACGAAACAGCGCTATAGAGCTCTAAACTACGTGAAACAGTACTATTTATTTATTTATTTATTTATGCTGGTTTACAACAGGGTCGTTAACCCCAATAACAGTAAACCTACAAAATTTTAACAGTAATTCTAATGGTTTTCAAAACATAAATCTAATCTTCGCATCTAAATTAATTACATAATAATATTATTTATAGCTTAACCGTAATGCTGTTACATATTCTACCTTTTTGTTAATTAATTACACTCATGGCAATGTGGTCATAAATACCTTTACAAATTTTTGGAGACTAAGATCGAAGTCTAGACTTTTATTACACACTACAGCTTTATTGTAATTACTGCAGAGTCTATAAAGCGGTGAATGTTTGTGTGACATGGTGCATGTTTTCTTATTCCTAAAAGTTGTCCACGTTCTTGAAGATAGACGTGGAACATTGAAATTCAGCAACGATAAAAAATAAGAGTTATCTACCGCAGAATTTACAATCTTGTGTAAGATCTTGGAATCATTTATTTTCCTACGATCTTCCAAAGCAATAATTTTTAGATTATTCGATAAAATTTTATATGGGACCATATATGGGTAATTTCCGCTCATTTTATAATGTATAAATCTGGCGAATCGCTTCTGTACTCCTTCTAGTAATCTTATGTATTTTTTACGCCACGGATTCCACACTACGCTTGCATATTCTAATTTCGCCCTTACGTAAGCATTAAAGAGTGTAATGGCCGTTTTCACCTGCCGAAAAGGTCTTACATTTCTAATGACGAAGCCTAGTGCTCGGTACGCCTCACTTGTTACCTTGTTGATGTGAGAAGCGAAAGTCAAACCTTTATCCAGTTCCACACCAAGGTCACTTACACCATTAACCTCCCGCAGCGTATTCAACCCCAGCTTATACTGGAAACTAACTTTATTCTTCCTTCGGGTAAATGACATTGTGACACATTTCGTTAGATTAAAATTAAGTTTATTTTTCCTACTCCATTCAAAGATGTTGTCCAAGTCATTTTGTAGAAGATAGCAGTCATGAGCAGAGGATACAGGACGGAATATCTTAAAATCATCAGCGTATAGAAGACATTTAGAGTGCTTAATACATTCAGAAATGTCATTGATTGCTATCAGAAACATAATCGGTCCAAGGTTCGATCCCTGGGGAATTCCGGAATTTACGGTATATTCCATTGATGAATTTCCGAGAAAGTATACATATTGCTGTCTACCAGACAGATACGAGCTAAAAAATCGTAAATTTGCTTGTGAAAAACCGAAATTGTTTAATTTTGTCAAAAGAATATCATGATCTATACTATCGAATGCCTTTTCAAAATCCGTGAAAATAGCATCCATCTGTCCTCCGATATCCAACTCAGATGAAACATCGTGGGAGAAATTCATCAGATTTGTGACTGTGGATCTCCGTTGCATGAATCCATGTTGTTGTTCTGATATGGCTGGCGCTACATGAGTAACAATTCTGTCATGTAAGATAAATTCAAATATCTTTGCAACAGCTGATACTATACTCACGGGTCGATAGTTCTTTATTAATGTTTGGTTACCTGATTTTAAAATAAGACAGACGCGAGTTTTTTTTCCAAATATCTGGGAATGTATTTGTACTAATTGCTAGGTTATAAAGGAAATGAAGGGGATCTTTTAAAATCTGTGAGCAACCCTTAATTACGTAAGGGGGTATTTGGTCCGGGCCCGCTGATGTTTTTGGTCTCAGTTTTTTTAACGCTCTATCAATTTCCGCCATTGTTACTTCGCTTATGTGCAGGGTTACTGGCGTATTTGCCTCATCTTGCGATATTCTGTAGGAAGAAGGGTGTTGTGAGTACACCGACTGGAAGTATTTTGCAAAACCCTGAACAACCGCTTCCCCGCTTTTTAGCTCTTCCTCATTGTATTGCATTATAGTACATGTACCATTGGCCCTCCTCCTGCTTTTCACGTACGTCCAAAAATTTTTACAATCACTATTAATGTTATTTTCAACTGTTGTTATATATTCTTTATGAGCTAGTTTGATGTCTGTTTTGGTCTTGTTTCTTAATTGTTTGTATCTCAATTTGCTATATTCAGAGTAGTCTTTTCTTTTTCTGTGGAAGTCTTTATCTTTCAAATCATTAATTATTTGTTTTGTAAACCAAACAGGGTATTTACTGGTTTTAAAAGGCATTAATACCGGGACGGTATTTTGGAAAACTTTGTAAACTTTATCATAAAAAAAATTAACTGCTGAATTTATTTCCATAATTTTGTAGAGATCGTCCCAATTTGTGTCTCTTAAACCGAGGTACAGTTCATCAAATTTAGCTTTTTTAAAATTAAATTTAGTTTGCTCTTTAATTCTGAAGGTGTTTTTGGCTCCATTGAGAGGTACAGTTAAATCCAGTGCGGGATGGTGGGCATCTTCGGCTAAAAGAGGAGTATTATGTCTTACAAGATTTAGGTTTGTGTAGTTAGTGAGTATTAGGTCAAGAGTTCTTCCATTCGAATTCTGAATGTTGTTGTAAGTCTTAAGTTGAAGTAGGTTCATGAAGTTATACAGTAACTGTGAATCTCTAAAACACACGAAACAGCGCTATGGAGCTCTAAACTACGTGAAACAGTACTATGAATCTCTAAAACACACGAAACAGCGCTATAGAGCTCTAAACTACGTGAAACAGTACTATGAATATCTAAAACACACGAAACAGCGCTATAGAGCTCTAAACTACGTGAAACAGTACTATGAATCTCTAAAACACACGAAACAGCGCTATAGAGCTCTAAACTACGTGAAACAGTACTATGAATCTCTAAAACACACGAAACAGCGCTATAGAGCTCTAAACTACGTGAAACAGTGCTATGAATCTCTCAACACACGAAACAGCGCTATAGAGCTCTAAACTACGTGAAACAGTGCTATGAATCTCTAAAACACACGAAACAGCGCTATAGAGCTCTAAACTACGTGAAACAGTACTATGAATCTCTAAAACACATGAAACAGCGCTATGGAGCTCTATAACACGAGAAACAGCGTTATAGAGCTCTAAACTACGTGAAACAGTACTATGAATCTCTAAAACACACGAAACAGCGCTATAGAGCTCTAAACTACGTGAAACAGTACTATGAATCTCTAAAACACACGAAACAGCGCTATAGAGCTCTAAACTACGTGAAACAGTACTATGAATCTCTAAAACACACGAAACAGCGCTATGGAGCTCTATAACACGTGAAACAGTGCTATGAATCTCTAAAACACACGAAACAGCGCTATAGAGCTCTAAACTACGTGAAACAGTGCTATGAATCTCTAAAACACATGAAACAGCGCTATAGAGCTCTATAACACGTGAAACAGTACTATGAATCTCTAAAACACACGAAACAGCGCTATAGAGCTCTAAACTACGTGAAACAGTGCTATGAATCTCTAAAACACATGAAACAGCGCTATAGAGCTCTAAACTACGTGAAACAGTGCTATGAATCTCTAAAACACATGAAACAGCGCTATGAAGCTCTATAACACGTGAAACAGCGCTATAGAGCTCTAAACTACGTGAAACAGTACTATGAATCTCTATAACATGTGAAACAGCGCTATAGAGCTCTAAAATACGTGAAACAGTACTATGAATCTCTAAAACACATGAAACAGCGCTATGGAGCTCTAAACTACGTGAAACAGTACTATGAATCTCTAAAACACACGAAACAGCGCTATAGAGCTCTAAACTACGTGAAACAGTACTATGAATCTCTAAAACACACGAAACAGCGCTATAGAGCTCTAAACTACGTGAAACAGTACTATGAATCTCTAAAACACACGAAACAGCGCTATAGAGCTCTAAACTACGTGAAACAGTGCTATGAATCTCTCAAACACACGAAACAGCGCTATAGAGCTCTAAACTACGTGAAACAGTGCTATGAATATCTAAAACACACGAAACAGCGCTATAGAGCTCTAAACTACGTGAAACAGTACTATGAATCTCTAAAACACATGAAACAGCGCTATGAAGCTCTATAACACGAGAAGCAGCGTTATAGAGCTCTAAACTACGTGAAACAGTACTATGAATCTCTAAAACACACGAAACAGCGCTATAGAGCTCTAAACTACGTGAAACAGTGCTATGAATCTCTCAAACACACGAAACAGCGCTATAGAGCTCTAAACTACGTGAAACAGTGCTATGAATCTCTCAAACACACGAAACAGCGCTATAAAGCTCTAAACTACGTGAAACAGTGCTATGAATCTCTAAAACACACGAAACAGCGCTATAGAGCTCTAAACTACGTGAAACAGTACTATGAATCTCTAAAACACATGAAACAGCGCTATGGAGCTCTATAACACGAGAAACAGCGTTATAGAGCTCTAAACTACGTGAAACAGTACTATGAATCTCTAAAACACACGAAACAGCGCTATAGAGCTCTAAACTACGTGAAACAGTACTATGAATCTCTAAAACACACGAAACAGCGCTATAGAGCTCTAAACTACGTGAAACAGTACTATGAATCTCTAAAACACACGAAACAGCGCTATGGAGCTCTATAACACGTGAAACAGTGCTATGAATCTCTAAAACACACGAAACAGCGCTATAGAGCTATAAACTACGTGAAACAGTGCTATGAATCTCTAAAACACATGAAACAGCGCTATAGAATTCTATAACACGTGAAACAGTACTATGAATCTCTAAAACACATGAAACAGCGCTATAGAGCTCTATAACACGTGAAACAGTACTATGAATCTCTAAAACACACGAAACAGCGCTATAGAGCTCTAAACTACGGGAAACAGTGCTATGAATCTCTAAAACACATGAAACAGCGCTATAGAGCTCTAAACTACGTGAAACAGTGCTATGAATCTCTAAAACACATGAAACAGCGCTATGAAGCTCTATAACACGTGAAACAGCGCTATAGAGCTCTAAACTACGTGAAACAGTACTATGAATCTCTATAACATGTGAAACAGCGCTATAGAGCTCTAAAATACGTGAAACAGTACTATGAATCTCTAAAACACACGAAACAGCGCTATGGAGCTCTAAACTACGTGAAACAGTACTATGAATCTCTAAAACACACGAAACAGCGCTATAGAGCTCTAAACTACGTGAAACAGTACTATGAATCTCTAAAACACACGAAACAGCGCTATAGAGCTCTAAACTACGTGAAACAGTGCTATGAATCTCTAAAACACACGAAACAACGCTATGGAGCTCTAAAATACGTGAAACAGTACTATGAATCTCTAAAACACATGAAACAGCGCTATGGAGCTCTAAAATACGTGAAACAGTGCTATGAATCTCTAAAACACACGAAACAGGGCTATAGAGCTCTAAACTACGTGAAACAGTGCTATGAATCTCTAAAACACACGAAACAGCGCTATGGAGCTCTAAAATACGTGAAACAGTACTATGAATCTCTAAAACACATGAAACAGCGCTATGGAGCTCTATAACACGTGAAACAGCGTTATAGAGCTCTAAACTACGTGAAACAGTACTATGAATCTCTATAACATGAGAAACAGCGCTATATAGCTCTAAAATACGTGAAACAGTACTATGAATCTCTAAAACACACGAAACAGCGCTATGGAGCTCTATAACACGTGAATCAGCGTTATAGAGCTCTAAAACACGTGAAACAGCGCTATAGAGCTCTAAACTACGTGAAACAGTACTATGAATCTCTAAAACACACGAAACAGCGCTATAGAGCTCTAAAATACGTGAAACAGTACTATGAATCTCTAAAACACATGAAACAGCGCTATGGAGCTCTATAACACGTGAAAGAGCGTTATAGAGCTCTAAAATACGTGAAACAGCGCTATAGAGCTCTACAATACGTGAAACAGTACTATGAATCTCTATAACATGTGAAACAGCGCTATAGAGCTCTATAACACGTGAAACAGCGCTATAGAGCTCTAAAATACGTGAAAGAGTACTATGAATCTCTATAACATGTGAAACAGCGCTATAGGGCTCTATAACACGTGAAACAGCGCTATAGAGCTCCAAAACACATGGAACAGCGCTATAGAGCTCTAAAATACGTGAAACAGCGCTATAGAGCTCTAAAATACGTGAAACAGTACTATGGATCTCTATAACATGTGAAACAGCGCTATAGAGCTCTATAACACGTGAAACAGCGCTATAGAGCTCCAAAACACATGAAACAGCGCTATAGAGCTCTATAACACGTGAAACAGCGCTATAGAGCTCTAAAATACGTGAAAGAGTACTATGAATCTCTATAACATGTGATTTAGCGCTATAGAGCTCTAAAACACGTGAAACAGCACCATAGAGCTCTAAAACGCGTGATACAGCGCTATAGAGCTATAAAACACGAGAATCAGCGCAAAAGAGCTCTAAAACACGTGAAACAGCGCAAAAGAGCTCTAAAACACGTGAAACAGCGCTATAGAGCTCTAAAATATGTGAAACAGTACTATGAATCTCTCAAACACATGAAAGAGCGCTATAGAGCTCTATAACACGTGAAACAGCGCTATAGAGCTCTAAAACATGTGAATGAGCGCTATAGTGCTCTAAAACACGTGAATGAGCGCTATAGAGCTCTAAAACACGTGAAACAGCTCTACAGGGAAATTGGGTTCAAAGCACGATGCACGAGCATTTCATCAAACAGTAACGCTCGTTAATTTACCACTAACAAGCAATTATGTTAAGTGGCCAAATCTGTCCACTCAACTCTCTGAAGCTCCCTTAAAGTAGAGGGAAACAACTGAACTCTACCTCGCGCATCTTGCATTGGCGGGAGATTTGGTTTGTTTCCGAGTTTCACACGGACGTTCATCCATATGAATATAAAATATGTTTATGGCAATTAAATTATAATAGATGATACATGTTACTAATACCAAGAAGGAAGAATATGGAAATAAAAAAAACATACCCTAAGTGGGATTCAAAATCCCTCCAACTCTGCATATCGAGTCTGAATATGAATAAGGAAAGAAATAGTTAAAATTTCATTGAGTTATTATTTTATTGTATTTTCAGGGTGAGCCTCCGTGGCTTAGGCGGCAGCACGCCGGCCTCTCACCGCTGGGTCCGTGGTTCAAATCCCGATCACTCCATGTGAGATTCGTGCTGGACAAAATGGAGGCAGACAGGTTTTTTCTCCGGGTACACCGGTTTTCTCTGTCACCAATTTCATTCCGGCAACACTCTCCACTATCATTTCATTTCATCTGTCATTCATTTAATCATTGGCCCAGGGGAGTGTGACGGGCTTCGGCAGCCGGCACAGTTCATATTCTCGCCGCTAGAGGGGGGGGGGCTTCATTCATTCCATTCCCTGACCCGGTCGGTTGACTGGAAGCAGGCTGTGAATTTTCATCTTTAGGGTAAAATCTTTCCTTATGGTGCACCATAATAGGTTTATTGATAAGAATGCTTTTTAGTGTTAAGCTTTTCAACCACCTGTTTTCTTCGACATTTTTGATCTATATCGACTGATGAAGGGGCCAAAACAATTAGGCCTCGAAACATGTCCCAAATGACCACAAAGTGATCATTTATTAAAATTAAAGGTATTGATTTGGCGGAACTTTTGCCGTAATTATTACTAATTAGATTATCAATGCGGAACCAGCATGAACCTTTCAAATACGGTACTAAAATAGAAATGTTCAGAAAAAAATTGTATTAGTTACTTTAGGTACACATTCCTCAGTTGTTTAGTGATTAGATACTCTCAAAATTTGTCCACAAACTGGGAATGGATAATGATAGACGAGTAACCACTTTTTTAAAATAATTATTTGGTTAGAATGTTTGAAAAGAAATCCCAACAAACATTTTTTAAAATAAAAATAAGTAGGTATCAAAACCACAGCAAAATTAACCATAATTCAATATCAAAGAAAATTATTGAAATTATTAGATCCTAATTTACCGTCTTAATTTGGTATTTATAAGAAAACATTAAATAATGTCAACTTCATCTCACCTCACGTAGGGTCGACGGAAAGCCACAGAGTGTTTACCATAGGCCAATTCAATGTCACCCACTTTTCCGACCTGAACTGACCCCTCATGCAGTTCAAGAGTGCCTTCAGAAAACCCAGAATACAATTCAATGTTTATTTCTCCAACCTGCATTGATTTCACTTGCAGAATAACTTCAGAAATCCCAGCATGCAATTCAATATTTACTAGTTGAAACCCGTCAATACATGACGGCCAATAAGAAAATATTTACTGAAGAATTTTATTATATACGTTCTTTGTACAGTTATTTTTTGGCACCATTGAAACTTTAAGGGCGTCAAAAGATTGCACTCTAGACATTGCAGCATACTGCTGGCCATGATTGAAAACTTGATGAGGCAAATTGAGACCTATACGTTCCAGAGTTCTTCCTTGAGCTTTATTGATTGTGATAAAGTATGCCAAGCGAATCGGAAAATGTTGCCTCTTAAAAGAAAATGATTGTTTTATCCGGTGGTGTTAAATCAAGTCGAAGGATTAGACCTCTCTGCCTAATTTTAACTGCACTTATTTCCAAATCCAAGCATTTTCATGCATATTTCATATAATTAATATGGAATCAAGTCGAAGGGTTAGATCTCTCCGCCTAATTTTAACTGCACGTATTATTTCCAAATTCAAGCAATTTTCGTACATATTTCTTATAATTAATATGGTAGCCTTTAGATGCCCTTACGAAACTTCAGATTTCTAAGGAGCATAACTATGGGTCAATCGTTTGGAGTAGGCTATGTGGAAGCAAATCCTTTAATTCCAAGGAATTCAAGAATTCTGAGGAGTCTAATATATACAACTGGCCTCAGGAACCGTCGCATATAATTTTGGAACATACATTAACAAAGAAATGCGACGATGTGCAATTCCATACATTTTAGAACAATATGGACCGTATGCATGTGGCACAGTGACATTGGCACCAAATGAAACCATTTGTTCTACTGCCGATTATTCTCTCTTACTGTAAATTCCTTGAGATATCATTTACAGTGAAAAAATGTTGCAGTCTGTCAAATATTTTATATTTAGTAAGATTAATTTTGCCATTACAACACCAAAGGTCAAAGTAACCAAGCGTAGATTTCTCGCTACAGAAATACAGTGCAGAACAATGTTTACATTTGCTCGTCAAGGACCATACACTGTACGGCATAATATCTGGAATTGTTTCTGAAATGGCATTTTTATATTAGATTTTAAAAGTGGCTTCGTATTTTTCTACGATTTCCCACTTTTTTGTGGCTAATGTTCTTTTTCGTCAAATGGGTATATTTATTGCAGCATTTCTCTCCAAATTAACGTCATATTCAATAACACTATAGTGGCCTGCATCAACGCAGCCGCCAAATATTAAATGGCAAATAATACTTCCATTGCCAAAATCAACAGCGTGGTTAGACTCATTGTTATGTACTCTAAACAAATAATCAATAAACAATAATATTCACGTATACAATGAAGTTCAGATACTTTCATTCTCAAGTTTGTTGCTGATGAGAATGTGATGATACTGATCGCCAATAATAAAATCCTTATAATTATTCATGCCAGTAACAATTTTTGCAATTTGCTTGCAAACGCAGCTCAGGATGACGTTCTGCATTTTGGAATAAACAGTACGAAACTGCTCTAAATAAGCAATTTCCATCACCTGATATAGGTACAATCCTTTGCATTTCCATGACAGTAAATTAAGCAAGGGAGCATACTTCGCCAACTACTGGAATGAGCATAGACTCACTTCGACAGCCACCGTAATGGAGGGAGTTGAAGAGTTCGACTATATGTTCAGAGCTTGTCAAAAATCGTATCAACACAGGGAAGCCCAATCTGAAGGCTACATTCTGAGCTATCGCCCCGGATTCCAGGTTCCATCCCCGGTTTGCCAAGAAATTTACTTCTGGTCTGAGGGCTGGAACGGGGCGCACTCTTGAGGCAAAACTCAGGAGAGCAAGGTTAGATTCCTATCTCAACAATCTGGGATGTGGTTTTCCGTGGTTTGCCTCGTCCACTGCAGGTAAATACCGGGATAGATCGTAACTTAAACCCTCGGTCGTCAATTCCCCATTCCCCACTTGAATTACAAATGCACACATCAGTAGTCTACAGCCATCACAATAACACAGGTTATCAGAGAAAATTTTACACACACACACACACACACATCAAAGTAGACGGGGCTGAGTGACCACGATGTCGGAGTCCATCAAATGAATTATATTCGTCAATTGTCTCTCATGGCGAAAGCGATTGTGCCCATCTTTTATTTAATAATTTAAAAGTATATGGCAATGTAAATCGTGGAGAATTCCTTACTGTACGGGATAATAAAAGTAAAATATGTTAAGACAATGAATTACCAATAGCCAGAAAGAATAATTAGGAAATAAAAATACATGTCTGAGGTGAGACTCCTTCGACTATGCAAAATTCATTCCTGGGTACGCAATGTTACCCCTGAGCCACCCAGTCAACAGACTTCTAAACCAATATTAAGTTACTTAAACAACAAACGAACTCAAACGCCTGTTGAAGTTCTTCAATCCCCTCTTTTTAATTCTCAAAAACAAAGATCACACTACGATACGGTGAATCCTTTATCCACCATTTCTCTAGAAATGTAATTATGGTCTGAGGGCTGGAACGGGGCGCACTCTTGAGGCAAAATTAAGTAGGGCAAGGTTCGATTCCCATCTCAACAATCTGGGATGTGGTTTTCCGTGGTTAGCCACTTCCATTGCAGGTAAATACCGGGATAGTTCCTAACTTAAAGCCTCGGTCGCCAATTTCCCATTCCCCACTTTAATTACAAATGCACACATCAGTACAGCCATCACAATAACACAGGTTATCAGACAAAATTTGACACACACACACACACACACACACACACATACACCAAAGTAGACGGGGCTGAGTGACCACAATGTCTGAGTCCAACAAATGAATTATGTTCGTCAATTGTCTCTCATGGCGAAAGCGATTGTGGCCATCTTTTATTTAATAATTTAAAAGTATATGGGAACGTAAATCGTGGAGAATTCCTTACTTTACGGGAATAATAATAGTAAAATAAATATGTTAAGACAATGTATTACCAATAGGCAGAAAGAATAATTGGGAAATAAAAATATGAGTCGGGTGGGATTCGAACTGCTTCCATTGCGCGATGCATAAATTAAGAGCTTTGAACGCTGCCGTCTGAGTTACCAAATCACTGGTGAAAGAGTGCAATATTACTTAAACAACATTCACTCTCAACAGTCCGTATAAGTTCTTCTAAAAGTTCTTCCCGTCGTTTATAATATTCTATTCCTGTTTATATCGTGGAAACTTCATAATCAATATTCCCTTCCTTTATTATAATTCTTATAAATAACTTTTTTTAGTCAATTTACCCTCTAGGTTGGTGGTTCCCACGGACTCAGCGAGGGAACTCACCACTACCGCCTCTATGGGCAGTGTCCTGGAGCTTGGAACATCTGGTCGGGAGGGATACAACTGGGGAGGTGTGATCAGCACTTCGCCCAGGTGGCCTCACCTGCAAAGCGAACAGGGGCCTCATGAGGGAAGGTAATGGATGGTTAGGATGGATAGGCAAGGAAGAGGGAAGGAGGTGGCCGTGGCCTTGAAGAAGGTACCATCCCGGCATTTGTCCGAAGACGAAGTGGGAAACCACGGAAAACCACTTCGAGGATGGCTGAGGTGGGAATCGAACCCCCCTCTACTCATTTGGAACACCAATTCCAGTCCTCATACCACTTTTCAAATTTCGTGGCAGAGCCGGGAATCGAACCCAGGACCTCCGGGGCGGCAGCTAACCATGCTGACCGCTACGCTACGGAGGCGATCTTATAAATAACTATTACATTAAAACGCGGTGGACATCCGCCATGTCTGTCATTAACCAAGGTGATTCTGCGCATACGCTTGAGCCAATAATTTTGCAGTTTTGTTTATAAATTCGTATTCGTATCATATTTGTTTATTTTAAAGACACTCTGCAAATCTACAGGCCTACAGCTTTCGACAGATTGCTCTACGAAGTGAATCGGTTCTACCGTTCCCTCAATCTCGCGGTAACAAAAATCAGCTTAGTGTTTTAAATATATACTAGATGAAACCCGTCAAAACATGACGGACAATGGAAAACAAATTTACTGAAGAAGCTTCTTATATAAGTTACATTCTTTGTACGATTACTTTTTAGCACTATTGCAACTTTAAGGGCGTCAAAAGATAGCACTCTCAGCATTGCAACATATTGCTGGTCATGACTGAAGACGTGATGAGGTCATCATCATCTTGCACAGTTTCCAGCCACTGGCCGGGTCTGTTTGGAACACAAGCCTCTCCAACGTCTTCTGTCTTCCCACCATCTCTCAGCCTCCACCCTTGTCCAGTCTTCTCCTCTCTTCTTCACGCTTTCTTCCACCCCCTTCAGCCACCTGTATCTCGGTCTCCCTCTTGGTCTCTTTCCTTCCCACTTCGTCTCGTGTATCCTCCTGGGCATCCTCTTCTCCTCCATTCGTTTTACATATCCATACCATCTAAGTCTAGATTTCTCTATACCATCCTGTAATGGTTCCTCCTTCATTAATTCTCTGGTCCTCTCATTTCTTATTCTGTCCCTCTTTGTAGCTCCAATACTGCTTCTCAAGAGCCTCATCTCACTGGCCTGTATTTTGCTCTTCTCCCTTCCTTTCATAACCCAGGTCTCCGAGGCATACGTCAGGATAGGGACATAGTACGATATATGATCTACTTGCTGTTCTGAGGGACATCCTTGCTCCATAACATGCTTCTCACACTCCTCCGGAATGCTTCTGCCTGTCTCCCCCGCTCATTTATTTCTCTATCGTTTCTTCCATTCTCTTGTATCAGGCTTCCCAGATACTTGAAACTCTCTACGTTCTTCAGTTGTTCCCCACCAATTGTTATTCCTGTTGTGGTTATTTCCTTCTTCCTTGTTGTGATCACCATCTCACTCTTATTTATGCTAAATTTCATCCCATAACCTTGTATTATTCCTTCCCACACGTCCAACTGTTCCTGTACCTCCTCCTCCTTGTTTCCCCAAATCATCAAATCATCTGCAAGCACCATTGCTTTCATCTTTCCTTCCCCAATTACTTGTGCCACTCGGGTCATTATGTCATCCAACACCACAATGAAAAGTAACGGTGACAGTGCACTTCCTTGTTTCAGGCCGTTTCTCTGTTCCAACCAGTCCGATCTCTCTCCTCCCACTTTCACACAGCTCACGCTTCCCTTGTACATCTCCTTTATCCTCCTTATAGTCCATTTTTCTATTCCTCTATCCTCCAGGGACTTCCATACTTTGTTTCTGCATACACTGTCATATGCTTTCTCAATGTCCAGGAAGGCCATCAGTAGATCTGTTCCATACTCATAGTGCTGTTCTTGTAACTGCCTTACAGCGAAAATCAAACCACTGTGGACCTTCCTGCTCTGAAGCCATGTTGTTCTTCCCTCATCCCTCCATCTATCCTTGTCCTAATTCTCCTTTCCAAAACTTTCTCAAACATCTTTGCACAATGACTCATCAGTGTTATTCACCGATAGTTTCTGCATTCTGTTCTACTACCTTTCTTGCAGATCGGGATAATTATTCCCTTTTTCCAGTCCTCTGGGGTCTTCCTTTCCTTCCATGCTGTCTTCATCACTCGGTACAACCATTGTATCCCCACCTCTCCTGATGCTCTCACCATCTCCACTCTCAAATCATCCACACCCGGTGCCTTCCCTCCTTTCATCTTCCTCACTGCATCTTCCACTTCTTTCCATGTTAAGTCCTTTTCTGTTTGCAGTTCATCTACTGTACCTCTTCCCCGATTTCTTCCTCCTCGCCGTGGTTTCCATTTGGGTTCAGGAGTTCTTCAAAATATTCTTTCCGCATTTTCTTCAGTTCTTCCCCATTTTCTATCTCTTGTCCCCTTTTGTTCACCATTCTAAGATAATCCGTAGGATCCTTCCGCCTCTTATTCTTTACCATCCCATACAGGACCTTTTTTGTACCTTCACTATTCTGCTGGTCATGACTTAAAACGTGATGAGGTAAATAGCCCAATACGTTCAAGAGTTTCTCCTTGAGCTTGATTGATTGTGATAAAGTAGGCCGAGCGAATAGGACATTGTTGCCTATTAAAAGAAAATGTACTGTACCTGCAAGTGTTTTATCGGAAGGTGTTAAATCAAGTCGTAGGATTTGAGCTCTCTGCCTAATATTACTGCACCTATTATATCCGAATCCAAGCAATTTCCTACATATTTCTTACAATTAATATATTACCATATATGAGTCCTTGGGAAACGTTCAGATTTCTAAGGAGCATAACTATGGCTCAAACGTTCGGAGTATGTGGAGGCGAATCACTTAATTCCAAGGAATTGAAAAATTCAATAATAGGGAAATGAAGTAGCTGGCTATCATCTTCAGTATCCAATCTGTTAACGCTGATGTATGTGTTTGAACTACTGGATATAAGTTCAATTACTTTTAAATTACTATCATTACATTGTTGCAGCTTGGCAAATATGTTATATTCCAGCAGATCAATTTATTCTCACAAGTCAAGACCAAAGTAACCAGGCATAGATTTTACGCAAGAGAAGTACAATGTAGAACAATGTTTACATTTGATCGTCAAAGACCTTGCAGTACACTGTACTGCATAATATCTGGAATTGTTTCTGAAATGGCCTAGTTATATTGGATTTTAAATGTGGCTTCGTATTATTCGATAACACTATAGTGTCCTGCAATAACGGAGCCGCTAAATATTAAATGGCAAATAATACTTCCATTGCCGAAATCAACTGCGTAGTTAGACTCAGTACTCTAAACAAATAATCATTAAACAATTGTCTTATACAATGAAGTTCAACATGACCGTTCAGAGACTTTCATACTCAAGTTGGTTGGTGAGGAGAATGCGATGAGACTGATCGCTTGAAATAAATTCCTTATAATTGTTCCTGCCAGCGAAATTTTCTGCAATAGCTTGAAAACACAGCTCAGAATGACGTTCTTCATTTTGTTATAAACAGTACGAAACTGCTCTAAATAAGCAATTTCCATTACCTGTTATAGGTTATGGCAGTACATTTTGCAGGGGAACCAAGAATCACTTCGCCAACTACTGGAAGGACCATAGGCCTATACTCAATACTCACTGGGGCAGTCACCCTAATGGAGGCAGTTTTTGAATTCTATGTCCCGCGCATGTCAAAAATCGTATTAACACATGGAGGCCCACCTATTCTTGTCTATCGCCCCGGAGACCCGGGTTACATTTCCTGCTCTGCCAAGAAATTTAATTCTGGTCTGAGGACAAAAACGGGGCACATTGTCTCTTGAGGTATAACTAAGAAGAGGAAGGTTTAATTCCCACCTCGAAAATCTTGGATGTGGTTTTCCGTGGTTTCCCACTTCCACTTAAGGCAATACCGGGATGGTTCCTAACTTAAGGCCTTGGCCGTCTCCTTGCCATTTACCACCTTAATTACAAATACTCACAGTAATGCAGCCATGACAATAACACAGGTTATGAGAGAAAATTTCACACATACACACCCAAGTACACGGGGCTGAGTGACCACGATGTTGGAGCCCTTCAAATGAATTATGTTTGCCAAGTGTCTCTCATGGCGAAAGCAATTGTGGACACGCGCGAGTGCCTGGAAAACTACTTATTTCTTTAATAATTTAAGAGTATGTCGACGATGATTATTATAACTTTTAGTCTAGGACGCTAATAACTTGACCACCGAAGCATTGGGAAGAAATTGCAATATTAAGGTACATAAACAACATAGCCTACACATTCAACTGTCGGTTAATGTTCCTCAAAATTTCCCTTCTTAAATATTCCCCTCCTTTATAATTCTCCATCACGTGAAAACGTGCCATGTCTTGTGTTTTAAATATATTGATGCAATGGTGCTGCCATCTGCTGTCAGTTACTGGAACTATATGGGCGATGTACTGCCATTTGTTGTCAGTTATAGGAACTGATTGCAGATATTTAAACGGCGTACTGAGGACAACAGTTTGCTCTTTTAATCACACGCTGTAATGCAATGGTAAAACGGAAATAAAACGTATTGAGAGGGAATGTAGAAATATGTATCTTTAACAGACATAAAACCTTTCTAATACTCCTTGATTAAACAATATTTCAGTGGTAAAAAAAATGTCCGCGAGGGCTGGGATCGAATCGGTGAACCTTGGAACCACAGTCAGTCGCCTTAACCACATAGCTACTCGCGAACTCTAGCTCTGCCGCAGACGCAGCCATTCATTATCTTCAAAAGCCGCTGTCTGAAGGAAATAGTCCATTTCATTATCCAAATAAATCAATGTTGCTCATTCGTATACGTTCATACTGTTATTATATTTTATTGTCAGAACTTGGTTAATGTATGTTTTCAATTACATGGAAACTTATTAAATAACTTACATTTTAATGGACTTCTCACCGCCATTTTGTCATGACCCCAGGCGGATTGTGCGCATGCGTGAGGGGAAAGAATTCTGCTATTTTCTATATTCATTCAAAAATATACCGTAATATATTTGTTTATTTTAGAGACACTATGCAAATCTAGAGGCCAAGAGCTTTCGTTAGAGTGCTCTACGAAGTAAATCGGTTCTCTCGTTCTCTCAATCTCGTGATAACAAAAATCACCTTACTGTTTTAAATATATAGATGGCAACAGAGAATTCGTTACTTTACGGGAATGAAAAAAGTGAATTATGTCTCTACAATGTAATACCAATCGCAGGAAGGAAGAAAATGAAAATAAAAGAACGTATCCGAGGTGGGAATCGAACCCTCTCGACCATGCAAAGGATGGCAACAGAGAATTCGTTACTTTACGGGAATGATAAAAGTGAAATATGTTTCTACAATGTAATACCAATCGTAGGAAGGAAGAAAACGAAAATAAAAAAAACATATCCGAGGTGGGACCATGCAAAGGATGGCAACAGAGAATTCGTTACTTGACGGGAATGATAAAACTGAAATATGTTTCTACAATGCAATACCAATCGTAGGAAGGCAGAAAACGAAAATAAAAAAACATATCCGAGGTGGGAATCGAACCCTCTCGATCATGCATAATACATATTTCTAAGCAGTGACCTTATCCCCTTGGCCATCCAGACAACTATGGGACATTTCAGTATTAAGCTATCTAACCAGTATACACACTCAACCTGCAGTTTAAGTCCTTCAATTCGTGGTTTATTTAATATAATTCTAATTCAATGCATATTGTAAAAACATAATTAACATTATTGGAGACCCTTTTTAATTCTCATAAACAAAGATCTCAGTTAGACGCGACCGGAATCGCCATTTTCCTAGTTGAGCAAGGCCATTGTGCGCATGCGCGGGAGTGTCAAATATTACATATTTCTTTAATCATTTAAAAATATACCGTAACATATATTTTCCTTTTAAAGAAACTCTGCAAATCTGCATGCCAAGAGCTTTCGTTAGAATGTCTTACGAAGCCAATCGGTTAAGTCGTTTTCACAATCTCATGTGTACAAAAAACAGCTTAGTGTTTTAAATATATAGATTGAGATGGGAACGCAGAATTCCTTAGTTTACGGCAATGCCAAAAGTTGGAAATATCATAAACAATGTTCCCTTCCATTATACTGTAATTCTTATACATAACTATGAAATTAAAACGCGGTGGACTTGTAACCGCCATGACTGTCATGAGGCAAGGGCGATTGTGCGCATGCGTGATAGGCAAGATTTCTGAATTTTTGTTTATTAATTTAAAAATATTCTGTAACATATTTGTTTATTTTAAAGACACTCTGCAAATCTACATGCCAAGAGCTCTCGTTAGAATGCATTACGAAGTCAATCGGTTAAGACGTTATCTCATTCTCGATGTAACAAAAATCGCCTTAGTGTTTTAAATATATATATATATATATATATATATATATATATATATATCCTTCAATTCGTTGTTTATTTAATATAATTCTATTTCAATGCATATTGTAAAAACATAATTAAAATTATTGGAGACCTTTTTTAATTCTCATAAACAAAGATCTCAGTTAGACGCGGCCGGAATCGCCATTTTCCTTGTTGAGAAAGGCCATTGTGCGCATGCGCGGGAGTGTCAAATATTACATATTTCTTTAATCATTTAAAAATATACCGTATCATATATTTTCCTTTTAAAGGAACTCTGCAAATCTGCATGCCAAGAGCTTTCGTTAGAATGTCTTACGAAGCCAATCGGTTAAGTCGTTTTCACAATCTCGTGTGTACAAAAAACAGCTTAGTGTTTTAAATATATAGATTCTCCGTCCTGCACTGATTTTGCTGTTCAAGTGTACGGTACCTTCAGAAACCTCATTCAATGTTTATTTCTCGGACCTGCATTGATTTCACTTGCAGAATTCCTTTAGAAATCCCAGCATACAATTCAATATTTATTCTCCTACCTGCACTGATTTGACTCGCAGTTCAAGTGTACCTTCAGATATCCCGGCATGCAATTCAATGTTTACTTCACTGACCTGAACTGAACCCTCATCCAGTTCGAGAGAAGTACATGTTCCATGGTCTCCTGCACAAACTGAACTGCTGATAACGTCCAAACATTAGTACAGTGTCACAGATAACACAACGTCCAAGTCCCGTTAACTTAAGTGTGTACTCACGACATTCCACAATGTACTAAACGTTGGGTCTCGCACAGCTGGCTAAACAATCCATATTAATGACTTCTAATTGCAGTCCTCTTGTTGTAGTTGTAAATGACATACACGTTATAAAATACGAACTGTGGAGCACAGGGGAACAGGGTGCGCGTATCTTTCTGCACATGGCACAGCATAGCAGTGCGTAGTAAGTTCAACACTACGACTGTAAGGGTGGAACTGGAAGTCCAAAGGTTTGAACACCAGCGTCGACAGTGGTCATCCTGTCTTACTGACAGAAATCCGTTCACACTTGTCATAGAGCTCTTGACTTGACCGCATTTGAAATTTACAGAATATCCACCGTCAGGTAATGCCTTGGGATCTAGAATTTTCCGAAAGAATTTCCTTTCTTTTTTTCTCAATTTCAGTAATGTTCATGCTTGCTAAAGCTTCTGCCGCAAAGAGGCACTCTGGCTTAAATACTGTGTTATTGTGCCCTTACTTGGTCTGATAAAGAGGGATTTGGACTTCTACGCGTTGATGCAAAGCCTAAACGCCTGATCGATTTTCCTAGCCCGTATTTCAATGGAGAAATTATTATTTTTATAGATACTTCACATCAGGGGCAGATGATCTCGTAGTTCCGCCCGTAAAATCTCAATAACTACTATACTTCACATTGGTGGCGTAGTTGGTAGCATGCTGAGGTTCTATGCCCAAGGTCGCGGGTTCAAATCCGGCCGAAGTGATCGGATTTCTTAAGAGCGTTAAAAATCCCTCAGTATGCTTTTCTTCGGAGGGGAAGTAAAGCCGGCGGTCCCATGTCATAGATTTATGGCATGATAAAGAACCTTCCACTAATTGCACTTGTGTGAAGATAAATTATAGGTTAGATTTGACTAAAGCTCTTAATTTCTAAAGTTCGTCGCCAGGAGCAGACTGCCGTGGTATCTAGAAACCAAGTTTAGAACTATACGTAGTTGGTCGTTGACGGTGGCGTTTGGAAGCAAAAGATGGAACTACTTGAAAATCGAATGTCTGCAGTTGTTACTTGAATTAAAAACAGATAACACACACTAATACAGCCATCACAATAATTAACACCTGTTATCCGACAGATTCTACACACACCCACAGTACGCGAGGATAAATGACCGCGTTGTCGCAGCCCCTAAACTGAGGGACCAACCAACCATACTTCACATCACATTTGTTTAGAATCATAATATCCATTCCCAGTCATCGTTGCCTTATAAAGTGATAACTATGTGGGGCATGTGACCCCGATGCTCAGGCCTTTAAAAACAATGACCATCATCACGAGAGAGAACTCGCATTTCAAATTCATTGCATTGAATAATGCTAAACTCACACGGAACTGGATCCTAGGATTACCTAATTATTATGGTAACGATGATAACCGAAAGTGTGCACGAATTGCATCAAATCGGATGACAAAAGGGGGGTTTCAAATGTGTATAAAAATATCATTGAATAGGTAGACAGCGAGCTAGAAATATTCTCCATTCCCAGGAAAGTGTAAATACAGATTTGACTGCATGATGAAACAGAACAGAACGTACTGTGGAACAAAGAGTTGCACCACACATGACTTCCCTTTCATTTATACCTATATTCTGTTAGCACAATATTGATCGGAGGTGATGGCTCACTGGATAAGCCGTGTTGGTCGCGGTTTGATGGCACAGCATGTCACCAAAACGATGATGATGATGATGATGATTATGATAATGATAATTGTCGTTTTAAGGGGCCTAACATCTAGGTTATCGGCCCCTAATGGCTTGGGTAATAATAATAATAATAATAATAATAATAATAATAATAATAATAATAATAATAATAATATCGTATGGCCTCGGATGCCGGGTGCGAGCTTTGTTATTTGACACCCAGAGGGTAGCTTGCATGTCGAATTTCGTTGTTCCTTGAAGCACTATGAAAGTTAAGGAGGTTTCTAGTAGAGAAATGAGGAACTTGGTGTTGGCGGAAACTCCCGAGATTAATTTTGCCATCATGAACACAGCCTACTGAATTCAAATGGGTTCTATAACATGCCAACATCGTATGACATGGATGTCGTAATTTTTGCCGCCTTTCAAAAAAAAAACACTTACCACGGCCAGGAGCGAACCTGCAAGCTTGGGGTTGGTAGTCCGACACGTTAACCCTCACCCACCTTGGCAAGCATGGTTTGGGAGATAGTGAAAGATGAGATGGGAATGAAAACTATAACTAATACTAACTACAAACTTACAAACTAGAAGTAGAAATGATAAACAAATAAAGGAGAAGACAAATAAAGGACATTAACAAATTCACAAAGAAATTTGATACAATGGTCCGGCTAGCTCAAATCAGTTGTCAGCGTTTCGCCCCAGTGTACCAATGGGCTCTTCAGTTGGTTATGGTACACCTCACCAAGACGCGTGGCTAGTACATACTGTGAAGGTCGCTGCAAGGCACAAATGTGGCCACGAGCAGCGCCAATGTACTACGGAAGTCAAAACTTCCTTTCAAAAATAATGTTAGCTTACCTAGCTAATCCATATTGGAAATATCTGTTCCCGTAGGAAACAGGATGTAAAATTGTCCGATTGAGCTATGTACATTAACAAATTCACAAAGAAATTTGATACAATGGTCCGGCTAGCTCAAAACAGTAGTCTAGTCTAGTCTTGAGCCCCCATGGGGCCTAAATAAATAAAAAACAACCACTTTCCTAAGAATCACTTTCACTCTCTTGCAAGTATTGAACTGTTTTGAGCTAGCCGGACCATTGTATCAAATTTCTTTGTGAATTTGTTAATGTACATAGCTCAATCGGACAATTTTACATCCTGTTTCCTACGGGAACAGATATTTCCAATATAGATTAGCTAGGTAAGCTAACATTATTTTTGAAAGGAAGTTTTGACTTCCATAGTACATTGGCGCTGCTCGTGGCAACATTTGTGCCTTGCAGCGGCCTTCACAGTATGTACTAGCCACGCGTCTTGGTGAGGTGTACCATAACCAACTGAAGAGCCCATTGGTACACTGGGGCGAAAAGCTGGCAACTGTTTTGAGCTAGCCGGACCATTGTATCAAATTTCTTTGTGAATTTGTTAATGTACATAGCTCAATCGGACAATTTTACATCCTGTTTCCTACGGGAACAGATATTTCAAATAAAGGACAGAAGGAAAAGAAATGCCCTCAACCCTCGAAGAACGAGGATGGAGGGACTTGGAAGGAAGGAGAGCCAGGAAAGGTGGATAGGTAAGGGAAAGAGGAAAGGGCCCACCCCAAAGTCAGTGGAAAAAGGGGAAAACACGGACCCAGCTCAGGAATCCCTCGGGATCGCCAACTCCCAAACTCACCAGCCGTGTACCCTTGAGGGTGTAGCTCTATCCAGGGTGCACCAGAAGTGGTAGGGCTACACACACCCGGTCTCCTTGAGGGTCTTAAGCAGAAGGCAGGAGATAGCGTGAAAAGAAAAAGAAGCTGACTCCTCGAAGAATGAGGGCATCAGGAAAGATGACACAAGGGCCAATTAAGGCGGGAAACTGAAAGACTACCTATGCAACGGATACCCTTTTACTGTTGGAGTCGGAAGAAAACAAGAGTTGACCAAGGGAAGTCGAAAGGACAAATGGCAGAGAGAACTCCGACACAAGTAAGTGGAAGCAATGCCAGACTCAGCTGGGATCCCGTGGTTGCTAAACCACGTCCCACTAGTCTTGAGCCCCCAGGGGGCCTAAATAAATAAAAAACAACCACTTTCCTAAGAATCACTTTCACTCTCTTGCAAGTATTGAACGTTAGATAATACATCACCATACTTTATTAATTCACACGTCATCATATTTCGAATATCGTTTCGCCACAAATCATGATCGCTAATTATTATGTCCTCAGCTTGCATCATAAGTAGTAAGACCTGTTTTGGCGTGTGACACAATTCCCTATTCTCGGCACAAAAAACCTTGGATTGGATGAATATTTTTTACAATGTTGTTAGAAAACGACTCTCATGGTTGAGTGAGAATTCTAGTGCTTATCAAATCAAAGTTAAGATCTTATTGCTTCCAGTATACTTGACCACCTCTTGTTAACATTGTTATCAATGTGCAATCATTAAGCATGTCACAATATGGCCGCCCACATTGCAGTAGCAAGGCGCAGGGGCATTTATAGAGGGGGTTACCGCCCCCCCCCCTCCGCGAAATTGTCACATATAAGCTCATATTTGTTTATGAATTAAAACATTTATTTTATTTTACGTGCCCAGGAAAATTACAAAATAAAGTGAACGATACGAACAATCTTACAGACTATAATAACAAATGAAATCAAATCAAACGGAATGCAAAGACCAGAATTTGGCAGTCTTGATGGCCCTGTCATTTTCTCTCCAAAGATCGTCGGTGGTGCAAATCTCAGGTAGGTTTCTGCATACCAGAAGATGTTGTGGGTCCCACATTCACAAAGTCCGTGTCTTGAGAGAAGCTCTGCATCGAGATACTCCGGTTCTCAGTCTGTTGATTGCCTTCCAGATGACACTCTCCAGCTGGTTCTTCCTTGACATTGTTCCAATCAGCTTCGGATAATGAATCCCGCCATAACTGTGATCCGCGAGTTCCAGGTGATGATGGCATCGCTACAGTTGACTGTGGGAAGGTCTTTATTGACCTAAGACTTGTGGGGTAATGTATATGTACAAATAAGGGGTGTCCAGGATCAGTTTCCTGCTTCTTCTTCTTTATTTCTGGAGCTGTTCATCTGCGAATATTTGCTGGTGCTATACCCATGATTTGGTACATTTTGTTAACAGGAGTTGGTCACAGGCAACCTGTCACGATACGTGCAGTCTCATTCAAGGCTACATCAACCAACAACATTAAAAACCAATATACAGTACGTATCATGTACTATTGTCACTAAGTGACATATGACAATGTTGCGAAGCAAGGCGACTGTAGAGCGATGTAAACAGTTTGACAATCAGTTTGCTCTGATCTTATCTGTAACAAAACATAACCTCTTATTACTATCCAGTGTCTTCGCTCTTAAGAACCTATGAAGAACAGCAACAAGTGCCTTGCTGCGTGACACAACATTATATTTTCCCTAACTTTTATAGCCTACCCTTATCAATTTTTTGGCAGTTTTGCCTGTCTCTGTAGATACCGCCGAACGGAGTTTGAGTTTGAGTAGGTTGAAAGCATACGCCTACTTAAGAAATTCAACTTCTACTTCTTTTGGTTCGTTTTCTTTTCCTCTTCTAAATAACTAGTAAAAGTTTTCTAATGCAGTTTCATAAAGTTAAAACATTTGGTAAATTTGTGTAGTCTCCGTTTTTTATCACTGTTGTCTTAGTCATGAATGTATTTGTATACTTTTGATTTCTTCGGATGTTATGTTCTTATCTTAATGTTTCAGATGTGTAGTTTTTATTTCTCTGTTATTTCTCTGGTAACAGGTACAAGCGCATTTAGATGTCACTTGTTGAAGCGTCTTCAGTGACACATTTCCTACCCCTAGTTACCATGGCAACAAGTAGGCTACAAGCGCATTTAGATCTCATTCGTTGAAGCGTACACGATACTTAGTTATTGCTGTTTTAAGGGGCGGAACTACGAGGTCATCTGCACGATAGGGTAAAGTTAAGTAACTCCGTGATACTAAGCTTTTTTTGTTACAATTTCTGAAATTTTAGATTTCAGTTATTTCGATTCATTTCACGTTAAAGAGGGACACCCTACGGAACATTTCTGGCATATATCTTACAAATATTCATAAGTTATTTCAAGGTATTAACTAACAAAATCCGGTAGTAGAAGTAGGTAACGCCGTGATATTCAAGTTACTCCGTGATAGTGTTCAAGTTACTCCGTGATAGCATGGTGTTCACCATTCAGTGTACTTTTTAATCGTGAAAACTAATGTTTAATATAATAAAAGTGTTCAAATCGTATGTAGACTATAAGTTTTTACTACCCCATATTGAAACATTTCACTACTCAGTTTTTTTAATAGAAGAAAACATTCTATTAAAAATATTCCATTAAACATGTTTAAAGTCTTCTTAGTCACTATCAGATTCCTCACACCTGCCACACATAAAATAGACATTATAAGTACCAGACATTACAAAACTGATAATCAATCAATTCGGCTCCATTCTTCCTCTAGGTGTCATCCGCCAGGGGAGCCACCTCACGCACCACAATCATCATCGTCATTGTTCTGGGGTCTGGAATTAGGCCAAGACCGATCTATTGTATCTATCTAGACACACTATCTTCACTTCAAATTCAGGTGACACAACGAGTGGCTTTCCAATTTTTGCAAGGGTTGAACTTCCTGGATCGGCTAAATATTTTGTGCAATAATCCTTTAGTGTACTCAAAGGGTTATTAAAACGTCTACTGGCCTTGTATACTGACCATTCTTCTTCCTTCATCGACCTCGATGCTTCTTTAAGTGTTTCAGCTGTGTAGGAGCGAGCCTCTTTATTCCGTTCTGGCGCCATTTCAGCGTCCAACCTAAGAAAAACGTACTTATTGCTAAGCTCACACACCTTGCATGCGTAACACTACATGAAGCTTATACAATGAAACAGCTGTTTATAAGAATTAAAATCTTCACCACAGATTTCACGGGATTTGAATCACTTGTTAAAATGTCAACTCTCTGTAGATATATTTTTTAAACCTCATTGAGTTGGTCAAAGATAGAACGCAAGGGCTTCCTGGATTCCTGGTTTCTACTGCCATCTGTTGGTAAAAACTCAGAACTTTCGGAATTGAACCTACGTAGTGGTCGAGGAAATACGCTTTATCACGGTGTTACTTGATATCACGGAGTAAGTTCACTCTACCCTACTTATAATAACCTACGAATAGACGAATCCACGATACTAAGTTTTGGTTCTGGAACACTGTACCTTTATCCCCTCTCCATGAGTTTCTGTTCTAAAGTCCTGCTGAATATTATAAGGTGTTTTGCTGGAGGTGTCTCGACATCCAAGAGTAGGATATAGAAGTGTGGCTTGTTGGACGACGACCTTCATTGTTGAGGGAGGGTGTTGCCCTCGGGAGTTCCCAGAGACCGGGTGACGCCGAGTGACAATCTGTTAATATTCACAATCTCGCACATCCGGTCACCTCGAGCCAACGTTGATTCTTCATTCACTGCCATGGGAGTCATGCGGAAATGGGCAATAAGCTGCGTACTACAGCGTGATTGAGTTGGCGCGGCCTCGCCTTCACACGTGTTAAATTGCTTGCTTCCAGCGGTCAAGACCTCCACACAAGTTTGCATAGGCTCGCTATCCAATATTTAAACCTGTCACAGGAAACGACTGGAAATTATCTGTAATTCTGGGGAAGACTATCGACAGTGATCAGCACGTTTATATTTATCGCATTCATAAGCTATATTCCGACGTTATGAACGAATCCTTTTCAGTCTGTCAACACACGTTAGCGAGCTTCGGTGGTGTTGTTCGTAGCATGCTGAGCTGCTGTGCCCAATATCGCGGGTTCAAACCTGACCGAAGTCGTCGGATTTTTTAAGAGCATTAAAATCCTTTAGTATGCCTTCCTTCGGAGGGGAAGTAAAGCTGGCGGTCCCATATCATAGATTTAAGGCATGCAAAATATCCTTCCACTAACTAAACTTGTGTGAAGCTAAATTTCTAGGTTAGATTTCATTGTAACGCTCTATCAAAGCTCCAACGATCACCACTAGGTATCAGTGACATCTGGTAGCGAAAGTTGGAACTATTTGAAATTGAACGGAACTTGTAGCTCACCCCATGGGTGACATATTTCGTTCCTTTGGCGAACATCATCAGGTTCCGTTCAGTTGAGCCCTTTTTTAAGTTTGGCGGGTAATGAACACTAAGGACAGTGATGAACAGCGGACCTGTGCAAAGGTGTTTCCAGCCATCAGGTTTATTACTTTTTATAACTAAACTAGCAGAAGTACCCGCTCTTCGAACGGTCTTCGGTATTAATAACCAGACATTATCAATTGAGCTACTATTGCAATGGTTAGGGGCTTGTTATTCCTTCATGTTTATCAGAGCGAAGTTAGTTTTCTGGGAATATGACACACACTGTTAATTTAAGGGCCTTAAAATGTGGTTTTCGGAGACTCTTTATAGACTTCCGAATTTTGTGTCTCACATTGAGAAGCGCAACATATGCTTTGGTCGTCCTTCTAGGCTAGGATAATTTTTATATTTCGCCTATTTTAGCATGTATTTTGAAAAGTTATTTCCTATACCAATCCTTCTATGAGAAGTACGGTGAAGAGTTTTATAAATGATTGGTGTATTGACTCTCATGGATACCTAATTTTACGATGCTCCAAACATTCGAACACGAGTTATAGGCGTACATAAAGATACACAGAAAGGCCGAAAATCCCTAAGTATGCCTTACTTCGGAGGGGAAGTAAAGCCGGAGGTCCCATGTCATAGATTTATGGCATGTAATAGAACCTTCCACTAAATACAATTGTGTGAAGCTAAATTTGTAAGTTAGATTTGATTAACGCTCTATTAGTTCCAAAGTTTGCCGGTTGCGGTGGCATCTAGTAGCCAAGTCACAGCTAGGTGTCGTTGACGGTAGCATTTGGTAGCAAAAGTAGGAACTACTGGAAATTGATCGTCTGCAGTCCTTACCTGAAATACAGATAACACACACTAATACAGCCATCACAATTAACACCGGTTATCAGAAAGATTCTACACCCACGAGGCTACGTGAACGCGTTGTTGCAGCTTCTAAACTGAGGAAAGGAAGGAAGGAAGATTGTAGTTTTACGTGACCGTGAATCTTGTGATTATGAGCCACGGGACCTCCTTTTTACGTGGAATCCGAACCACAGGACATGGCATTTCGCTTCGAAAATCTCACATGCATTGACCGGGAATCGAACCCGGACCGCCTTGGTGAGAGGCATACAGCTAGACCGCTGAGCCACCACGCCCACTCTAAACTGAGGAACTAACCAACCAACCTACAACATATCACCCAGAAGTCCGAATATGGATATATCAACCACACAGTTTCAAACAAAATCATCCTTACGATGAACCTGTTTGTCGAAAAAAAAAAGTTAGAATGTGCTCAATCTAAATTCACCTAACGTGTACTTCCAGACGTGAAAATAAAATTGAAAACCTCGTAGACGAAACGCAATACACCTCACATAAAGACTGACCCTCACCGTTGTGTCAAGTCCCGATCCACAGGAAGACACCTTTAACAAACTATGCATGGATATTCAGGTTTTTTAGCCTCCAATGGCCCAAATTCCTAATAGCCGCCAAAAATACTATTTCAATTCAGTATTTTTCAAAATAATGTTGCTGTTTGGAGATATAATTCCGTACGACATGTCACACGTGTAAATCACGTGAAAAAATTCTAGGGTACCCCTTGACCCCCTTATGCGCATTGATGAATTTTACAGTCCAAGTTGGTTCCGTGATAACCTTATAGCCGTTTGCAAACTTTCACAGAAATGTAATAAATGGAGTGGCATTGATTTTTACAGAAATAGATTTAACGTTGAATGTCATCTCCTGAGAACCTGTTGTCATGGTTGCCGGCTTGCATTCCTTCATTAGTTTATTAAATTAAATTAGTTTTCTGGGAGTATCTCGTAAACTGTTGGTGTTAGAGCCTTAAAATGTAGTTTTTGGGAACCCTCGAGTTTTGTTTCTGCCACCAAGGGGCTAATAATAAGCTTTGTCTCGTCGTTGTATGCCATAATATAATGATAATAATAATAATAATAATAATATAAATACAATATAGGGATAGGGATATAAAAGACCTTCCGTACCACACCCGCACGTGAAAATCTCGTGACAAAATTCTAGTGTACCCCTTGACCCCCTTAAGCTCATTATACGTATTGATGAATTTTACAGCTTAATTTGGTTCCGTGATAACCTTATAGCCGTTTGCAAACTTCACACTAATGTAATAAATGGAATTGCATTGCGTCTTACAGCAATAGATGGTCCTCTGAGATTTTGTTGAATGGTTACCAGCTTGCATTCTTTCATTAGATTATTAAATGAAATTAGTTTTCTGGGAATATCTCAAAAACTGTTGGTTTTAGGGCCTTAAAATGTGGTTCCGAGTTTTGTTTCTCACATCGAGGGGTTGAAAATAAGCTTTGTCTCGTCCTTCTACGCCTATTTCAGCATGTATTTTAAGGGGGTAGGGCCCCTTTTATGAGAGGTACGGAGAAGAGTTACATCAATGATTAGCGTGGTGCTTCTGATGGATAGCTGTATCAAATTTTACGTTGATCCACCCAGCCGTTCTCAAGTTATAAGGACTCAAAGTTGTCCACAGACAAACAAACAGACAGACAGACGGACAAACATTTTATTTTTGCGCGCATCCGTCGTAAAACAGTCTGAAACGCGCAAATAACGCAAATTTCCGTGGAAAATCAGAAAAAAAAACGACAAACTTTCATTTTTATATATATAGAGAAGAGCTAATTGTACATATTGTTGTACATAAAAGTTATATGCATATCTGCCAAACTAAAAGCGGGATCTGATCTGATGTCACTCACCTGATGATCAAGACATTCATTCATTTATTCCCCCCCCCCCCCACTGAAAATTCAATAATAGTATAAAAGCGTATAATAATCCATGTAACTCTTTCGAGGTTGGCAAGAGAGGTAAATAATTATAATTATAATAATTATTGTTCTCTGAAACCATTTCTCACTTAGTGCAATTTTGCATACGTCCCCCTTAAATTGCATTTTGTGACAATTTTGAATCTAAATTACATTTTGTAAGTATTTTCTATCTAAATTGCATTTTGTAAATATTGTCAATTCAAATAAAAGTACAGTAAGTATGTAGTTAGTTTTAGTTGTAAGTAGGTAGTTAGTTTGTCTATTAGTAATATGTCATTGTTCTATTAGACTGTGGTGTGTGAGTGTGTCTGGTAGCAGTTGCATTGTTTATTAGTTATAGTTCATTGTTTCAGTAGACTGTGATGTGTGAGGGTGCATGTGAGTGTGTCTGTTGACAGACTGTTTTAGTGGTAGTATTTGTTGTTGGTGGAACTTAAGTTTTTTGTTAGTAGAGTTTTGATATTTAATTGTTAGTACGGTAGAAGGTTAGTATTTTTGTTAGTAGAATTGCTCTTTACTTATTCTGAAAGGGAGTAGCAGCCTTTCAGAATAAATCAATTCTTTACTAGTCTTATAGACGGTTAAGATATTGATAATATAAGCCAATAATGGCTACACTGCGTCCTGCTGCACGGCTGAAAGCAACGGGAAACTACAGCCGTATGCTATTCCCGAGGATATGCACCTCTCTATGCATAATTACATGTGATGATGGCCTCCTCCCTTGTAAAATTTCAATCCGGAGGTAAACTAGTCCCCCGTTCGGATCTCCGGGTGGGGACTACTCGAGAGGGGGTTAACATCACAGAAGTGACAAAGAGGAAATCTGACATTCTGCGGATCGGAGCGTGGAATGTTAGAAGTCTGCTAGGAAGTGGAAGGTTAGAAAACTTAGAAAGGGAAATGGATAGGTTGAGGTTGGATTTGGTTGGGATTAGTGAAATGCGCTGGCAGGAAGAACAGGACTTTTGGTCAGGAGACTATAGGGTCATTAGCACTAAATCAAACAATGGCCAAGCTGGGGTTGGCCTCATATTGAGTAGGAAACTTGGACAGCGGGTGGAATATTATGAGCAATATAGTGAACGGATTATTGTAGCAAAAATCAATACAAAACCTACCTGCACTACAGTGGTACAAGTCTATATGCCTACCAGTCAAGCTGATGATGAGGATGTTGAAAAGGTCTACGAAGAAATAGACGAAATTCTGAGGTATATCAAGGGTGATGAAAATGTTATAGTAATGGGAGATTGGAATGCTGTGGTAGGAAAAGGGAGAGAAGGGAAGATAGTAGGAGATTTCGGATTAGGTGAAAGGAATGATCGAGGAAGCAGGCTGGTAGAATTCTGCACCGAGCATGAATTGGTCATAGCTAACACCTTATTCAATAACCACAATAGAAGAATATACACATGGATGAGACCAGGAGATACAGGGCGTTACCAAATCGACTTCATTATGGTCAAGCAGAGGTTTCGAAACCAGATTTTGGATTGTAAAACATATCCTGGTGCTGACATAAACTCTGATCACAATCTGGTTGTAATGAAATGCAGATTAAAGTTGAAGAAACTGAAGAAAAGTCAAAAGCCAAAAAGGTGGGCAATAGACAGACTGAAAGAGAAGGATGTAAACGAAAGATTCAAGAAGAGTATAAAGGAAGGACTAATGAAAAACCCTAAACAAACTTCAATTGCAGACGAATGGGCACTTTTGAAGAATGAAATAACAAAATCCGCAGAAGAAAACATTGGTAGGAAAGAAAGAATAGGTAGAAAACCGTGGATCACTCAGGATATACTAGAATTGATGGATGAAAGGCGGAAACACAAGAATCTAAGAGATGAAAAGGGGAAAGCAGAATACAGACGTCTGAGAAATGAGGTTAACAAGAAGTGCAAGGAAGCGAAAGAAGAATGGTTGAAAGAGAAATGTGCAGGTATAGAAAATTGTCTGAAATTAGGAAAAGTAGACACAGCTTATCGAAGGATTAAGAATACTTTTGGGGAAAAGAAGACTAAGTGCTGTAATATTAAGGACACAAATGGAAAGCCTCTAACAGATAGGGAAGAAAAGGTTGAGAGATGGAAAGCTTACATAGAGAGTTTGTATAAGGGAAAGGAGATTGAGAATCATGTAATGGAAAGGGAGGAGGAAATTGATGAGGATGCGAAAGGAGATTTAATATTGAGATCAGAATTTGATAGAGCTTTGGAAGACTTAAGCAGGAACAAAGCACCAGGCATAGATGATATACCGATTGAGTTGCTACGCTGCATAGGAGAAGAAGGTCTGATCAGGTTATTTCACTTGGTGTGTAGGATTTATGAGACAGGTGAGGTACCCCCTGATTTCAAGAAGAATGTAATCATCCCTATACCAAAGAAAGTGGGAGCTGACAGATGTGAAGATTACCGTACAATCAGCTTGATTACTCATGCTTCAAAGATCCTGTCTAGAATAATTTACAAGAGGATTGAAAGCCAGATAGAAACGGAGTTGGGTGAAGACCAGTTTGGTTTCAGGAGAAATGTAGGAACAAGGGAAGCTGTACTAAGTCTTAGGCTGATTTTAGAAGGTAGAATAAGGAAAGATAAGAGAACGTTCATGGCTTTTGTAGACTTAGAAAAGGCTTTTGATAACGTTGATTGGACTAAATTGTTTGACATTTTGAAATCAATTGGAATAAAGTACAGGGATAGGAGGGTGATATACAATCTGTACAGAAACCAGACAGCAGTCATTCGAGTTGAAGGACATGAGAGAGAAGCTGGTATTCAGAAAGGTGTAAGGCAAGGCTGCAACTTATCACCCATACTTTTCAATCTTTACATTGAACAAGCAATGAAGGAAATTAGAGAAAAATTTAAAGTGGGAGTGAAGATTCAAGGAGAAATAATTTCAACTCTGAGATTTGCTGATGACATCGTCATCTTGGCCGACAAGCCTGAGGATTTGAATGAGTTTTTGAATGGTATGGACTCCGTCTTACGGAAAGAATTCATGATGAAAATAAATAAATGTAAAACAAAAATACTGGAATGCAGCCGAAATATATCAGAAACCTCTATGGAGATCAAATTGGCAGGTGAAAAGCTGAAGGAAGTAGGAGACTTCTGTTACTTAGGAAGCAGAATAACCAGTGATGGACGAAGCAAAGTGGATATTAAAAGTAGGTTGGCTCAGGCAAAGAAAGCATTTCTACAAAAAAGGAATCTGCTGACATCGAATATAGATTTAGGTATTAGGAAGTCATTTTTGAAAGCCTTTGTCTGGAGCGTGGCGCTCTATGGAAGTGAAACTTGGACTATTGGTGCAGCAGAAAAGAGGAGAATTGAAGCATTTGAAATGTGGTGTTACAGGAGAATGATGAAGATCAGATGGGTAGATAGGGTTACAAACAAAGAGGTATTAAGACGAGTGGGAGAGGAGAGATGTTTCTGGCGACTGCTAATGAAGAGAAGAGATAGGTTGGTAGGACACATACTAAGACACCCAGGAATAGCAAGCTTAGTTATGGAAGGAAGGGTCGAGGACAAAAACTGTAGGGGTAGACCAAGGTTAGAATATGTTAAACAGATTGCCTTGGATGTAGGGTGTCGGAGCTATGTGGAGATGAAACGATTAGCTCAGGACAGGGAGGCATGGAGAGCTGCATCAAACCAGTCAAAAGACTGAAGACTCAAACAACAACTCTGCCTAATTAAAAGGGCACATTAACTTGTTGACCGACTGAAAATAAAGTATTTTACTAGATTACGGAGGCAACACTGAAAGAATGGCTTCTATTGTATAATAGACGCGAGGTTCAACGCGTCTAGTTCGCTCACTTTCCTCGATAACGAGCGGTTCGCTTTTGAAACTTAGCTGGGCGGTTATGTTAACATTCCATGTCCGCGTGCCTGAAGCCAAGGCTTTCCCAGCTCGAGGCACAGTGTTGTCAACTCTCCACCGTAGCTACTGAGAGCAGCAGTGAGACTGGACAGAACTACGAATAACTGTGCAACACTGGACACATGATAGGCGAACCGGCCGCCAGGACCGGATTTGAAGTTCGATGATGATGATGATGATAATTGTTGTTTTAAGGGGCCCAACATCCAGGTTATCGGCCCCTAATGGTGTGGGTGATAGCGAGAATGTCAATGAAGTGGAAACCAGAACGAAAAGTAAGTGAGCAGGAAAATACTTACAAAAAGGAACTCAGATTGAAACTACTCACAAAATGGAGAGCGGTAATACGTACATAAGGAAATTTCGAACAAAAATACTCACTTAAGGAATAGAGCGAAAAATACGCACAAAATGTAGGTGAAGTTCAAAATACGTACAATATGCATATGAGATTGAAAATACGCACAAAATGTAATGTAGATTCAAAATACCCACAAAATGCAATTGAGACTTAACTACTTGAACAAAGCGGGGTAGGTTGAAAATACAAAATGCAATTGAAATTGCTTACAAAATGTATGGTAGATTCAAACTTCTCATTTGGATGGACACTACTTACAAAATGCAATTTAGATTGAAAATACTTACAAAATGTAATTTAGATTCAAAATACCCACAAAAATGCAATTGAGACTTAACTACTTGAACAAAGCGGGGTAGGTTGAAAATACAAAATGCAATTGAAATTCAAAATACTCACAAAGGGACCCCCACGATATTGAAAGACTTACTAAAAAGCAATTTAGATTGTCAATCCTTACAAAATGCAATCAAGGTTGAAAAACACTCACAAAATGCAACGTAGATCGAAAAGACTTACAAAAAGCAACGGAGATTGAAAACACCTACAAAAGGGAGTGGAGATGCAAAAATAACAGTGCGGGAATCTTAAAGAGAAAAGGAAATATAATGAAAAGAAAAACAGGAAAGTGAAAGAGGAGAGGGTCCGTCCCACAGGCAAGGGACAAAAGGGGGAAACCGGACCCAGCTCAGGAATCCCTTGGGGTCGCCAACTCCCGAACTCACCAGCCGTGAGCCCCTGAGGGTGTAGCACTTTCTAGGGTGCACCAGAAGTGGTGGGGCTACATACACCCTAGCTCCTTGAGGGCCTTGAGCAGAAGGCAGGAGATAACAGGAAAAGAAAAAGAAGGCTGACCCCTCCCAGAAGGAAGGGATCAGGAAAGATGAGACAAGGGCCAATGAAGGCGGGAAAGGAAGAGACTCCCTAGGCCTCGGGATACCCTAATACCGTCGGGGTCGGAAAAGAACGAGAGTTGACCAAGGGAGGGATTTGAAGTTCACGTGGAGAGATAGAGGAAGCATGCTATTGGCCAGCAGCCAACAATGGTTATTGACGGCGCGTGATACTGCGTAACGTTTGAGTCGTCGCTCGTTAACGACAATATGATGATACTAATTGTTGTTTTAATGGGCCTAACATATAGGTTATCGGCCCCTAATTAACGAGAATAATGAGAGAACTATACCCACCAGCGAAAAAAGATTTCTTTTTGCGTTTGATCCTTAGACCCTTACTAGTGTTTCTCGCTCAGCTGGGGAGAGGTTTTATGAGAGTACTTTTAACTGACGCCAATTTTAAATTTCTATTTTCCAAGTACGATGAAAGTTACGGAAGTAAGTTCCGTCATTTTATTGCACCAGCAGATGGTACACCAGGCGATACAAACAATCGCCATAACAATCCACACCCGTGGCTTGTTCAACGACGGAAGGAGCGTGAGTGGAGGGGGAATGACGCATGCGCGGAGCGCAAAGAGAGAGGAGTAGCTGACCGGCGTGTCCGACATTAGTTAGTGTTGTTTTAAGGGGTGGAACTACGAAATCATCTGCCCCTCTTAACACAGATTAAAGTACACAAATTTGGAATGGATTTTAAAATTTTGAGGTGAACACCTACATTTGAAAAGACCGATTATTAATAAAACAAAAAATTAAATAAATCTTATAATTACCGGTAAATAAAAGAATTGCGTAAAAACAAAAATTCAGCATTCAAGAAAGAACAAGTCTTTGAGTCAATGTGCAATGAAAAATTTAGATTGCTGGCCCTAACCAACACTCACTTATAAAGCGAATGACGAGATCAGCAGCTACCGTGTCATCGGCTAATATAAGTTTGAGTGTCATCTGCAAACCAAGGTTTCTTCGTAAGTCAGCAAGATCCACACACTCGGTTAAAATGTGGGCCAGTGCCCGATATCATTCGAGTACAACTCACGATGGCAGACAGACGTGTACCGACAACGTAGTCACCAATGGAAGTGCGTGTTGTTATCCGGTATGAATGGGCACGTGGGACTAGTGTGTCAGTCTACAGACCGTGTATAGTGAAGCGGTCATGTCTCGTCAAATGGTCGATCACTGGTGTTGCATGTTCAGTGAAGGACTGCAGAGTGGGGAAGATGAAGATCAAATCCACAAATGGAAACAACATTGCTCGAGTACAGGATGTGGTGTTAGTGGACAGGCGCATAACGGTGTCAGAAGTGGGCGTCCACACTGCGTATTGGTTGTGCCTGGGCCCATCACATGCTCTATGACATCTTGGGTTACCGAAAAGTGTCCGCAAGATGGGTACCGAGAAACCTGACCCCGGAACACATGAATGCAAGGTGAGCATCAGCCTCGATCACTTGATGTGGTACGCGCGAGAGGAAAATGAGTTCCTCTCTGGACGTCACTTTCACGAGAATGCTAAGGTGGAGCAGGCTGTGCGACAATTCCTTGCATCGCAGGACATCGAGTTTTACCGGATTGGTTTCTTCAGACTGAATGCACGCTACGACAAATATTTCTATGTCGGTGGTGAAAATGTCGAACATAGTGCAAGGTGTATAGTTCATGATAACGTGGTGTATGTCAATTAGGAGCCAACGCCCTGGTCATGTTGAAACACCGGATCCCATGAGAACTCCGCAGTTAAGCAGCATTGAGCGAGGTTGGACCTTGGATGGAACGCCGGTTCAGTGGGACCACGCGCTGTTGGCAAAGATGATGATGATGATGATGATGATGATGATGATAATTGTTGATTTAAGGGGCCTAACATATAGGTTATCGGCCCCTAATGGTTTGGGTGATCGTGAAGATGATAATGAAATGTAAACTATAACTAAAACTAACTACTAATATACTAGAAGGAGAAATGGAAAACAAGAGGAGAAAAAGACAAATAAAGGACAGGAGGAAAAGAAATGCCCTCAAATCTCGAAGAATTCGGATTGAGGGACTTGGAAGGAAAGAGAGCCATGAAAGGCAGATAGGAAAGGGAAAGAGGAGAAGGTCCGCCCCAGAGGTAAAGGGATAAAAGGGGGAAAACCGAACCCAGTTCAGGAATCCCTCGGGTTCGCCAACTCCCGAACTCACCCACCGTGAGCCCCAGAGGGTGTAGCAATATCCAGGGTGCACCAGAAGTGGTGGGGCTACTTACACCCTGCCTCCTGAAGGGCCTTGAGCAGAAGGCAGGAGATAAGACGAAAAGAAAAAGAAGGCTGACCCCTCGCAGAAGGAAGGTAGCAGAAAAGATGAGACAAGGGCCAATTAAGGCGGGAAAGGATGGGACTCCCTAGGCCTCAGATACCCTAATATCGTCGGGATCGGAAGAGAACAAGAGTTGACCAAGTGAGGTCGACAGGAAAGAAGACGGAGAGGAGTCCGGCACAAGTAAGTGGAAGCAATGCTGGACTCAGCTGGGACCCCGTGGTCGCCAACCCACGTCCCACTAGATGTGAGCCCCTGGGGGGTGTTGGCAAAGAAAGGAGGAGCTGAAAGGCTCTGGCCACCCAACCACACGTAAACTCCGGCTGAGGCAAAACACCAATAATAATAATAATAATGTAAATTAGGCAATGAAGGATCCATGGGAAAACAAGTAGCTCCGTGAAGAACTATACAGCCTATTTTCATATATCCCACTTATGTTAATTGCCACTATCAACATACAAAATTTCAGTTTTATTGCTGTAATAGATTCGTAGATATTAAGAACCATCAAAATATTTCGGTTGGTCACCATGTTGGATTTTTATATTATGTAGGGTTGTAGGCCATAGAGGTATGTACTAGTAGACGAAGATTTTGCGTAGGTTCATTATTCAAACGTTCACTTCGATCGCATGATTAATACACAAGAAATAAAAACTTAAATTTAAAATTGCGCACAACCGCCATCTTGAGGGTATGTGAACAATTGAACTAAATTAGATGCCAGTGCATTACAATGTTAATAAAGATTCGCTGTACCAAGTTTCATTGCATTTGGATGGTTAAATCGCGAGAAAAGTCTATTTAAAAGTTTCAACTTCGCTTGGCCACCATGTTCGTTTTGTAGTTGACAGGTTTTTGAAAGACTCATAGATGAACTTTTAGTAGTGACCTTTATCACCGTAACAAATTTCAGGTTCATATCAGTAATAGTTCCGGAGATATAGAATGCCGGTGAAATGTTTTGCACAGCCGCCATACTGGATTAGTGAGACGTAATAAAATTTGAAGGGCACGGTCGGGAAAGGAGTAATAAGGAGACGCCCTGTCAGCGCTATAGCATGCGGAGAGTTGAAGCACTGACCACGCCCCCATACTTGCCCGGCTCGAGCAGTAAATGCAGCCTACGGTCCGTAGACTTATTTATTAGTGGGATTTAAGTATGATTACCAGTAAAAGATTCGTGTGCAGGTATAGTACAAAGCTGTAAGGTAGGCCTATATGATGATGGAAATCGAGGAATATTTGTTGATCTTTGCTGGCTAGCGTGAAGTGTATGGCAGTCACAACACTTTTCGTCGCACTCGAAAATTATGTAAACTGCCGTAAAACTTTTAATTTTACAACATAAACTAGAGCAATACACCGATCTGAAATATAGTATAGCACTTGGGAAATGAATGTATAATAGGCCTACCGGTATGCAGTTTTTATAACCTGTTATTATTGTGGGATTTGAGGCAACCAGACACCCACCACTATTCTTAACTTATACCAAATATTAGGCAAATAATTACCGAGATACCAGTAGGCCTGCCATTATATTCACGAATATGTATTGAATAAATTAAATAAATTTAAGATATTAAGGGATGTGAACTAATTGGGTGGTGGCGTTATTGTTTTTATTGCACGATGTTAAAAAAATAGGCCAGTTCATTTCCAGTAACAAACTAAACAAGGTCTAGGCTGAGGGTTGAGATTAACCCGCTAAAATATGCAAATACTGGCATGTCAATCTTTTAACACCCACGAGCAATAAATCTAGAGCTCAAGCCACGTTAAAAATAGATTGGTGTAATTAGTTTATCATACCGTTCATTAATTGACAAGCAGAAACTATTTCCAGTATGAAACGAAGGAAAATATCCGTAATTAATTCATAGCAATCAAAATACTTATATTGGTGGACACATAATGCCACTATTTGAACATTTAACGAATGATACTAGAACAGTACCGTAAGGTGGCTACTCTAAGGATGAAAACTTAACACAATAAATGGCAATTAAAGCGCATTTACTTGTGGAATGACATTACTTTGGCAGGTGGGAGTTCTGTTTGTGCAAACATATGCCCCACACGTCGACATTTCGACCCTCAAGTGAAATATCACCACTTTTAAGTACGTATGTAACACCATTACATGCTTTTCTTATGGGACTACCGCAATGTTTTGAGCATAAGTGAAGGAGTAACTTCTGGCTTCACTTTCTTGCCGTTAGGGCCTCTCCTTATTTCTCCTTGGGTCGGGGTCGGACGAAATAGTACTATGACCTTACTGAGATTCATTGAAATCACTCCAGCCGTTTAGATTTTATTAGGGACACACATACACATACGCACACACATGTACAGAAGGTGATCTCATAAGCCTATTTTTTTCATAAATTAAAATAGGCAAAAAATTAAGAAACTTATTTTAAGAACTTCCCTCGTATACAGTTGCAGTCCCTTTAAACCACGAGGGAACGGCCGGGAGATGTGATGTCGAGAAAGGAAGCTAACACGGGTCCTTCATTATTACTCGGATGTAACGTAGCGGTAGGCTTCATCGTCACAACTATACGAGACTGTTGCCAGTCTCAATGTGTTGCAAGGGGCAGATGAGCTCGTAGTTCCGCCCCTTTAAACAACAATAACTAACTCAATGTGATGAAGCATCAAACAGCCATCACCGAAAGGGCACATCCATAGTCGAACACAAAAGCTGACCAAATCTCGGCCGAGTGAATCCATATTTTAAAATAATCGTTACCGTGCCGCAGTCTCGTCCTCTCCAACATTAATAACCGCAATGAAATATTCAACAAGCAGTCCTTCACCCTGTGTTTATTTTTCTACTCGTTGCTGTATGGTTTAAGCTTTTTACTCACGATTAATCTCGTTTTATTTGTTCCCCTCTACTTCACAGTCTAATTTTGATCAGTCTGCTGGTTGGTTGGAGTCCATGGCTACTTGATAAGGAAATGAATGTTTTCATTATGGACCCTATGGAAATCAATGGTAAATATCCGCCCTGGCTGGTGACTTCAGAGAGGTATCGGAAGTTGAGAAATGACTCCATGAGGATAAATAGAACAGTACACACAAGGAAATATAATACCAGGCGGTTTGTAAATAGGTTTACAATGAGTTTTATCACTTCTACGTTGACTTACGTACAGCTCTGCCAACTTTAGTAACAAGTCGCTAGAGAGAGCCATTTTAGGTAGATTTCATGAGAAAGCAAATGTTAATGACGTTGAGTATTGGTGTTTGCTGTGATAATTAGTGTATGCTTTTATTTGATCTTTTTTCCCAGCTTTGAGTAAAAAAATGTCAAAACCTTTCCTCTACACTTTATTTTCGGAAACCAGCAACTGGTATTCTTCCTGTTTTGTTGTTGTTGTTGTTGTTTGAGTCTTCCAGTCTTTTGACTGGTTTGATGCAGCTTTCCATGCCTCCCTGTCCTGAGCTAATCGTTTCATCTCTACATAGTTACCACACCCTACATCCAAGGCAACCTGTTTAACATATTCTAACCTTGGTCTACCCCTACAGTTCTTGTCCTCGACCCTTCCTTCCATAACTAAGCTTGCTATTCCTGGGTGTCTTAGAATTTGTCCTACCAATCTATCTCTTCTCTTCATTAGCAGCCGCCAGAAACATCTCTCATCTCCCACTCGTCGTAATACCTCTTCGTTTGTCACCCTATCTACCCATCTGATCTTCATCATTCTCCTGTAACACCACATTTCAAACGCCTCTATTTTCTTCTTTTCTGCTGCACCTATAGTCCAAGTTTCACTTCCATAGAGTGCCACGCTCCAGACAAAGGCTTTCAAAAATGACTTCCTAATACCTGAATCTATACTCGATGTTTTGTTAAACTCCATGATTCTTCACCATAAGTAAGAACTGGCCTATTGATGGCATTGTATATTTTCAGTTTTGCATTTCTCGTCAAAAATTTGGATTCCAATAAAAACTGCAGAGTAGTACACTTTGTTAGCATTCTGTATTCTAACTTAAATTTCCACTTCTCGATGAATCTGGAGACGTGGTGGCGCAGCGGTCAAGCTGTTGGCCTCTCAGCAAGGTAGACTGGGGTCGATTCCCGGTCAATGCATGTGAGATTCCACGTAAAAAGGAGGTCCCTTGGCTCATAATCACAAGATTCACGGTCATGTAAAACTACAATCTTCCTTTTTTTTCACTATGAATGTGTTCATCAATCATTACTACCAAGAATTTGAAATGTACAACCAGCTCAAAATTATGCTTGCCAATAAGAAGAGGCAACCGATTCCTGAAAACGTCAATATTCCTCTTCATTGCCATGTACTGAGTGGTTTGGTTATTAATTATAAGGCCTAATGTTAAAGCTATCTCCTCAAGTTTAACATACAATTTCCTATCTCAATCTCATTTCTTCCTATGACTACAATATCATCTGCGTATGCAATCACTTTATGGTAATGTTCGAGATGCATGCCAGCCGGAAATAATTTTAGTGATCTGATAACTTTTATAATGATAATAATAACAATAATTATTATCTAATCTTGCAGTGGACATCAGAAAACGAAGATTGAAGTTTTATGGACATGCTCAAAGACATTCACTGACCAGGCTTACACACCTACGCTTAAAAACTGAAAAATATACCGTGTATTCAGCAAGTCAAACAGGATTTGGAGAAGGCCCAAGTAAGAACAGTGGAAGTCTTTGACAGGAACCTATTCCGATGTAGGGTAAATGGATGGAATGTAACACCAGAGAATGACGCTCCAAAGAGACCAGGAACCAAATGGACTGAAGAAAGGAAGATGGCCCACGGAGAGACCTATATGGAAGAAAAGAAAGGCGAATCATAAAAGTACTGCGTGATCGAACATAATAATAATAGTTTAATAATAATAGATGACGAGTGCAGTAAGTGCAATTCCGGCCGAGAAACCATAGAACATAATATCACCAGCAGCTGCAGAATTCTAGCGCCAACATCTTACACTAATAGGCAAAACGATGTTGCCAAAGTCATTCATCAAGAACTCACCCTAACACGATCTCTCATACACGATAGGACGCCTTATTACAATTACTCTCCAGAAAGTGTGCTGGAAAACGAATATTACAAGCTGTTTTAGGATCACACTATTCAAACTGGCGAAAGAACTCCTTATAATAGACCAGATAAAACTTACACTGACAAGAAGAACCATCACACGTACTTGATTGACATAGCTGTCTCGAATGACCATAATATCCGCCGTAAGTACAGATAGAAGATTGTTAAATATACTCCTCTAGCTATGGAGGTTGCTAGAATCTGGAGACAAAAAATGTGACGATCCTTCCTTTCCTCCTTTCTCCCACTGGCCTGACACCTAAAACCTTTTCAGTAAATCTAACCACACTAAATCTTCCCATATAAACCCACACTATTGCACAAAAGTCTGCAATTCTGAAGACAGCAGCATCGTTAGAGGATTTTTGAATACACAGTAGGATTTTCTAGGACCCTCTTGTGAAAAGGAGACGTGGGAGATAACATTACTGAAACATTAACTGTCAAACTTCTATGTTATACCTAGGTATAATTTGAAAATGTATGCTATATGCTTTCAAAGTGTGACTTTACTTAGTTTCTTGTAAGTTACATAATGTACTGATATGAGTCATAAGTCGAGTAAATAAAGACAATACTGTAATTTTTATTTATTTAGCGTATGATGCATACAAGACAGTAATTAATATACAGTACAGTAGAGTCTCGCGAACTCAGCCTAATGTGGACCGAAGGGTGGCCGAGTTCACGAAAATACCGGGTTATCGGGAAATGTGTTAAAAAAGAAATAAGCTGTTTGTTTTGGTTTAAAAGTAATGCAATGCATTGTTTTAACAGGATCACAAATTTTGAAACGATTAAGCCACTACAATTACAGTACTTGAATATATAGTTCAGCACTGTACTACTGTACTGCATAAAATCAAGGGAAACAATTAAATTATAAAAGAAAACTTATAAAAACTAGGCCTACACCTTATTTTTATAATATCTAGGCTACACTGTACAGTATATGTACTGAACCCTTTTATCCTCTGTTGGATAAATGATTCTATGTTTTATTTCTCCAATTAATAAATATTTCAACCAGCATCATGAAAGTAGCCAGACGGAGATGAGGAAATTTCAAGCATTGGTTGGAGACAGCGGGGACATACCTGAAGCAGGTTGACAATAGGCTAAATATTTTAGCTGTGAAAGGAAATAGCATAGCGATGTGTCAGAAGGACAGGTGGGCAGCCTCAAATAGAAGCGACGCGCAGTGAGACATGCTGCTAGTATGTTCAATGTGATATTCGCGCCTAGAAGAAATGATGCAGTAATGTGAGTGGCTGATGAGCAGGCTGGACACTCCTACGACGCCAAGATCTGCTATAAACCGCCAAATTACAGAAAATGTGAGAACCAATGAGAGAAGAATGCCTAGTTAACGCGGCAGGTCTAGCGTGGGCACGCTCGGCTAGCATTCACGCGGGAAATCGCCTAGACAAAATCTCTACGATCGATTCTAGGATTAATGAGCATATTCTTGACCTGTGCAATATTACGAGTTCAGTGATATTTATTTCATGCCTGTACCACAATTATTTCGAGAAATTTTTACATAAATTCCCCCCCCCCCCCCCCCCATCGAGACCTAGGGCCAGTTCTTTTATAAGTGGCATGAAGAGCCAAGACATTGACTTCTATTCTGTTCGTCTGAGGACGTAGACTTTTATTCTGTGCGTCTACGGGCGTAGTCGTCTTATTACTGTGTTCGTCTGCGGACAGAACGACTTCTATTTTGTGTGTCTTGGACACAGAAGTTATTGTAAAGTGTTAAATTCAGTGATAGATAGTCACAGTACTATATTGTAGGGGCAGTATCGTCGATAATTCGCCAACGAACTGTGACAGGGAAAGTAGTACCTGAACAGCGAATTTAGTAGTCAGATATCAAGTGTATAATAATCTAATTTTTGAAGCAGCGCCAGAGATGACACCGACGACTACAGAGGAAGTTTGGAATTCTCAACACTCCGTCCAGATGGCTGAGATGAGATAGAACCATTCAGTTGGGAAATGGCAGCAGACGTTCTTTGACGGGTGACTACAAGAGAGATGAGTACAAAATAATATTCTTTATTATTTGATAAATTAACTTATGGTTTATGGGACATATTTTTGTAAATACATTGCTTGTGTGATTAACGTAGTATACTTAGTTTGGGTCTGACACACTTTTGTATGGAAGCAGCTCGCACGAATGTAGTTAGTGGAAGGTTCTTGTTTTTGTATTGTGTTAACTAACGTAGCTATGTGAAGGGCCGTGTTTGCATATGTTACGCAATGCGGTTAAAAACGTCTCTCGGAGATCTGTTGTGTTTCAGAAGTAGGACTGAATTAATGTAATTATACAGTAGATTGGAGGGTAATTAAAATTGTTTAAGATTTATTATTGATCAGATTCAGTGTGACTATTGCCGATTGGAGCAATGTAATTTGTGACGAAGAGTAATCAGCTCTATCGTAGGTTTTAATATTGTGTTAAATGTTTGTGAGCACCTATTCAGCAGACCTGTGTGAAAAGCGTCATGTCGGTCCCAGATGTGTGTATGTGTGTATTTTTGTGGTATTACAAGCGGGAATTTCAGCTGAGACTGATTTCTGTCAGCTTGGTACCCGGTCCATATTGTATCCTTGCGAGGGCAATTGTGGATATGTGATTATGTCTGACCATATGTTGAGTTGGATGAGATTTTTGTTGCTGTTGATTCCGTGAGGTAACGGAACAGCTGGTCAGCTATTTATATACACTGGAGTGGGACACGACAAGTATTTGAGGAAAGGGGGGAGATGTTTCACAAGGCTGTCTGAACGTGCAAAGCATGGTCATTAGTGAGGAGTGCTCGTTGGCAATAATAATTACTTGATTCCAGATAAGAACTGATCAATGGTAAAAATTGTTGAAATAAATGGGAGTTGCCTACGAATCACGATAATCTTCGACGCGTTACCTTAACATGCAGTTTTGTTCATATAAAGTAATCTTAGCCGGTCAGGCTTTTGTTGTTGTTGGTTTATTCCAGGTTTATTTTCATTTCAGTGACCCGTGAGTCACGTGCAATGCTGTCTTTCCTTGTGTGTATTGAGCAATTGGCCAGTTGGTAGCTCTTGTTGTTAAGTGCGTCATCGCGCTAATGAGGATCTCAGAGAGATTCCTGTAAATAATAGATTTGTGTGTGCGTCAGTCATTAGAGTTTTTAAGGGTTTTTATTAATGTCATGCCCATATCCATAAAAGTTGATTTACGTGATGATTGTTCGTGAGCACCGTGGCTGTTAACCCGTTGTGAACGAACGGTCATCCAAGTACTCATTTTCTTGTAGTTAGTCATCACGCGCACATAAAACTCAAATGCAAGGTAGTGGAACTAGGATCCACAATTTTATTATAAAGGGGGAGATCCATCTGACTCCTCAAAGTGTTAGATATTCCTGTCAGGGAAAAATTCAGGGAGGATATATTTTTATTATTGTTTGTTTATTTTCTTTTATGCACAATTAGTTATTAAATCTTGTTATTATCTTACGTCTTGTCTCCTTACTTTCTTAATTACAGTTTTTATCCTATGACCCTTGCCTCAGTAAAGCATGTTGTTTGGCGGACGTAAACATCACACTATGAACTGAGCGCGACCGCTTGATCAAGATTCTTGCATAAAACACTGCTATTCTGAAGGGTTCAGTACAAAACAATTCCTGTAGGCAAATAGATTTTTCACTTAATGAAAATTACCATTTACTTTTTTTTTTTTCAAAAAAGTTAGTAATGTTCTTATGCTTTTCGGTTTGAAACCTATTTCTTGAAGCCTCGTCACGAAGACGGCGAAGAAACGGAATGTCCATAGCGGAGAAGACGGAGAAGACGAAAGAAAACATAATAACGCTCTGTGCGAAAACACAAAAACAGACAAAAATCATGACTTTTTTTCTTCTGTCAGGGTGGCCGAGAAATCTGGAGTGCCGGGTTACCGAGTGCCGAGTTTGCGAGCCTCTACTGTATATATAAATTTTCAAAATAAACAATTTACAGCATTAGGACCCTTCATACGTATATGGGCTGCCAGGTCTTAAATCCATTCAAGTTTTTGTGGAGTGGCTGCATGGAGCTCTTCTAAGGTCCCAGAGTGCATATATAGAGGACATTCCTGCACGATGTGTTTGATGGTTTGCACTTCATATCCACATTCACAACGAGGCGAGTCCATCCAACTCCACTGATGTGAGGCTGCTCTAGTTCGAGCAGTGCCACATCGAATTCTGTTGAGACGGGACCAGACAGCTCGAGGGAGATGGAACCCAGGTAGTTTGATGGTAGGATCAAGTGCTTCAATTAGGCCACGAGGTGGAGAGGTAGACCATTCAACTTTCCATGTATTTTCTGAAGTAAGTTCCATAGCCGTCTTGTAGGCTGGTTTCCGTGATTTTAACCTGGATGTAAAAGGCTGATTGACGTCTTGGTGCATTGGGAGACCTTCATTCGCCACAGACGGGAAAAAGCTTGCTGTCCCCTGATGTGAGGAGGACCAATATTACACAGTACAGGTAGCCACTGTGAGGGAGTGCAATGTAGAGTGCGCCAGAGATAATCCGCATTGTCTGGCGGAGTTGAATATCAACCAGTTGACAATGGGAGCTGTTCAACCATACGCCTGTACAGTATTCAGCTGGAGAGTAAACGACAGCCAAATCAGTAGTCCTGCGAGTGTTGGCATCAGCGCCCCATGATGTTCCAGCTAACCTACTTAGTAGGTTATTACGGCTTTTTAATTTTGGTGCCGTTTTTGAAATATCGTGTCTGAAAGTTAATGCCCTGTCCAATCACCATCATTATCATTCTCCAACTCCACTTTCCCGGGTGTGGTGTACAAGCGCTCGCCATCTCCTCCTATCTTCATACATCTTCTGTTCCAGGACATCTTCCGATTTTTGTGTCCTCTCTCCTCCATGTCTGATCTTACAGTCTCTATCCAGCGTTTTCTTGGTCTTCCTCGCCTTTCTTGGTCTCCCTGGCCTTTGATTGTGGCATCATATGCAATCATTAACCCGGCTCAAGGAGGATAGGGTCACCTTCCCTATCCTCTACTTGAGTAATTCTTATCTGGCGCCTCAACGCTGCGGGTGTGGGCATCCTCCACATCAGTAGGCTGGTGTAAAAGTATGGCTAAGTTCAGGCAGGGCCCCAGTCCCACGGGGGATAACGTGAACCCATGTCCAGGGTTACGGGCGAAAACCTTAACGGCATCTTTGGCAGAGAAGGAGACCTTCGGAATGGTAGAGATGGGGAAAAATTAGAAGAGGAAACCACCGCCTTGTGGTGAAGAGGGATCTTCAAAGGCTAAGGGAGTAAACCCCGAAAGAAAATCCTCATCTGTGTTAGGCCTAGCAAGTCAGCAGTTGAGTATGAATTTATTGCTTTCAAACCTAAATCAAGCCCTGTCCAATATCACTCCTAAAACTGTAATGATTGGGTGTAGTGAGATAAATCACAGTTGTCATTATGGATTCGTGTTCTTCCACATGGTACTCAGCTCATAATTTCAAATACCGTGTAAAATGTCAAGGATATAGGTAGAAAACGACAATGATTATCATGTGTGATGCTGAATGCTACTTGCGGTTCACCAGCTGTACATTGCCGAGAGCAGCACATGTGTGCACATATCGATCCGTGTCCCCTCGCCTCTCAGCTAAACAAGTACACAAGCATTGATTACCCGGCCAAAGGGTCACTGATAACCCTACTGTTGCATTAATCAATGTTAGCCCTATATGCGCTCAGTCATTCCATAAATCATAATATTGTGCTGTTTCACACCTACCATTTTTAACCCCATAAACTAGCCTTGCAATTACCAGCATATTCAAATACAAATCTCGGATAATGAATTTTCATTCCTAGTTGCGGAACACAAAGGCCACTCACCGACAATCATTTCTAAAATGTCCACACTCGCCTGACATTTATGAAGCCCGTGTTTTCACCTGTAGAAACCACAAAAGGGAAACGTGGCTTCATTTCCCCGAGGACTGTTCATACATTATTTACAATGTACACAAAATTAACAATGAATAAGCGTTTGATGTACATAAACATAATGAATGCTAGTAAACACGTAAATGATGCAACGCATACAAATACTTCAGAAGCCCATGGAGAACGTACAAATTAGATTATCCTCAATAGTTCTCTAGTCCTGATATCAACAGGACTTATAGATAAAGCCCTACGCGGATGCGGATATCCGCAACATTTTTCACCATGAGGATATAGTTTGCATGGCTGTGCGGATAGCAGATAATGTTTGGAGAAAATTTGCGGAGAGTTTTTAGAATACAATCCGAACTTGTTGAATATCATTACTAGGCCCCGGATGTTTAATGTTATGTTTCTTTTTCGTGACAAATGTAAAATGATAATTCAAGCTTATCTCATTCAAATTATGTCATTAAGCATAATTAACACTCCGAACTGCTGTTTAGCCTTGTTGTTTAGCTCTCCTGACTTCCAGTCCTATGAAGTATTCTAGTCTAGTTGTTCTTAACCTGACGTCTTTGTTCAATTAAATTCAAAATGTGAATTTCCATCACTACTACTCCAGGCAAATGCCGGGATGGTACCTAACTCAAGGCCACGAGCGCCTCCTACCAAAATTACAAATACACACACGAGTATTAACCACTTCCAGGATGGCTGAGGTAGAAATCGAACCCACCTCTTCTGAGTTTTGCTTAACGGGGCTGAGTGTACCCTGTTCCAGCTCTCAGAACAGATTATCAGACAAATTCTACACACACCCAAGTGCATGGGGTTACATGACCACGATGTCGTAAAGCCACTAAAGAATCAACAACTACACTAATTTGACTATCTAACAAGAAGTTCCGTGACGAACTAAAGAGCCTACTTTTCTTGAAATTTAAGATTCTTGTCAATCTATATAGACCTATCTAGAATAATGACGAAATTAAGTTGGTAATATAGAAATTTCTAATTAGTTCGAAATATACCTGGTATAATGTAGCCTAATAGAGCAGTACAGTTGGCAGCCCTGGTGACTGAATATAGGCTATTGTTAGTTGCATCTCTTAAGGTACAGAATACAAAATTTGGTTGAAGTCCAGTGGATAGCATGCACGTTACATGCAGTTAGACCTTGGATTTATCAGCGCGCGTAAAATCATGTTGGCAACAATGTCATGCATGTGTTGGTCAGAAATAATCTGAAATATTATGATCTATTGTTGTGCCAATTTTGGATGAAATCCATTTGTTAGTATAGAAGTAACATGTATTTTAAAATTGGACCTATCAGCAGGCTTAGAATCATGTTGGCAGCACTGGCGTAGGCCTATATTAGTTACTCCAAATTAATATAGAATGCCAGGTACTATACGTGTGCAGAGTTTAGAGTTATTGGCTTGCATACTTTCTGATATATTGATATTAGGGTAACAAAAATAGAGACAGTATTTATTAACAGTTGGCAGCCCTGGTTACTCTTAAGAATCGGCATAGTCATATCTGTTATGGTACACATAGCCCACACGAAATTTGGTTGAAATCCAAATGATAGTATAGAAGTTACATGTATTTAAAGTTGGACATCTCAGCAGGCTTAGAATCATGTTGGTAGCACTGACGTATATAAGATACTCTAAAATTAATATACAATGTCAGGTACTATACGTGTGCATAGTTTAAAGCTGTCAGCTGGCATACTTTCTGATATATGAGTATTTGGATAAAATAAATTGAGAGCATTTATTAACAGTTGGCAGCCCAGGTAGCTCTTAAGAATACGCTCAGTCATATCTGTTTATGTACACATAGCACATATGAAATTTGGTTGAAATCCAATTGATAGTGTAGAAGTTATATGCATTTAAAATTTGGACCTATCATCAGGCTTATAATCATTTTGGCAACACTGCCATGTATGGCCTCCTGGAAATTAAATTGCAATATTATTATCTATACGTATGCCAATTTTGAAATAGCTCCCATTCATACCTTCCAAGATATCCAACATGGAGCTCAAATTTCAATTGCGATTTTTCAGCAGTTGGTAGCACTGACATTTTCAAATATGGCCGTGAGATATTCAGGTGTAGATCTCTACTCCTACCAAATTTTGTTTCGATTGCTGCAGCCGTTTAGGAGTCGATAGGGGGGGACACACACTGCCAGACAGACAGAAGGACAGACAGACAGACAGACAGACAGACAGACAGAAGGACAGACAGACAGACACACATTTCCCCGATTTCATAAGTCTACTTTTTCCTCATTTTTGCGAAATGTGAAAAGTAGGCTAAAAATCTAAATCTTATTATACAATACGCTAAGGTGTATGTTTCACAAAACCCAAGCTCCTCAACCAGAGGGTGTTAGAAGGTGTGGTTTGTACCAAAATCTTCCAAATTGTCTCAATAGTACAGGAAAAATATTGCATTTCTTGAAAACTAAACGGAAATATATTTATTTGTTTATAAAGTGCTTTTTAACAAATAAACAAGACGATAGCCCCCTGACAGAACTGTGTCGCGTACAGCCTGCATAGCACTAAAGCCGGGCGGGCAGTATGTACATAAGGGGCACACACAACCCATTATGCGAGACTTCTCGCACGGGTCCGCTAGTAATATTTAATGTTACTTTTTGTAAGTCACGTAGCAAAGCCAGACGTTGAGGAAATTTACCAACCAGCTGGTACATTTCTTTGCATTGTAAAATGCCCTTTACAAAGTTGGGTAAGTATGGCACGAGAGAGGGTGAATCAGTGCGTTATTTACGCGTGTTTCATGCTACACCGTGGCAGCTAAGTGACGTACTGCTCCCTGTCACGAGAACTGCCTCGTGTAGCTCAAGGTACAGGCCTACCAACATCTGGCAATGAAATGTGAAACTCCTTTTCTTACGATCGTCTTCCGCAGCGGTCTTTTTAAATCAATGGAAATATGCTTGCTACCATCAAGCAATCACCCGACGTATATTACCGGTATTATTATTATTAGATGATGATGATGATAATTGTTGCTTTAAGGGGCCTAACATCTAGGTTATCGGCCCCTGATGGTTTGGGTGATCGTGAAGATGAAAATGAAATGCAAACTTAAAACTAAAACTAACTACTAACCTACATACTAGAAGAAGAAATGGAAAACTAAAGGAGAATAAGGCAAATAAAGGACAGGAGGAAAAGAAATGCCCTCAACCCTCGAAGAATGCGGATTGAGGGACTTGGAAGGAAGGGGAGCCATGAAAGGCAGATAGGAAAGTGAAAGAGGAGAGGGTCCGCCACACAGGTAGTGGATAATGGGGGGAAACCGGACCCAGCTCAGGAATACCTCGGGGTTGCCTACTCCCGAACTCACCAGCACGGATGTTTAGGAAAAATCATATTTTTTCTTTGCCTTTATTTCCATGTCCGATTGGTTTCTGATGCTAATCAAGTGATTATCGTCACAATACAGTGGTTTATATTTGTCATATAAATGCATATTTCGAACATTTTTTACCATTACGTCATATTTTGAGCATTGTTTGGTAAGAACGTCATATTTCGGTAGTTTGAAAGCAGCTGTAGGTGTGCAATCATCCTCAACTTACCGAACGGGAACTAGTGTTTACAGAAATAGACTGTAAATAACCACTTAAACATGTATATTCATAAATTTATCATGAACATAGGAATAAAGAATTTAGTTATCAATTTAATCTCGAAGGGATTGTCGCTTGGATTTATATTAAGGGGGATCATACACCGCCGGTTGTCAACATTTAAGTTTGTTTTTTTACGTGTAAATAAAAGACAATACCTTTCTCATTATATCTGTTAAGTTTTATAACTAAATTCAGCGTTTTGGCATAAATATAGCGTATTACATGAGACCATGCGCTTATCTGTCAATGGAGTGTTTAATATGGGCTCATACACAGTAGGTTGTCATTTTTTTTTTTTTTACGTTTACATGAAAGACAATACCTTTCTCAATATATCTGTTAAGTTTTATAAGTAAATTCAGCGTTTTGGCAGAGATATAGCGTATTACGTGAGACCATGCGCCTATCTGTCAATGGAGTGTTTAATATTCAAAGCTGTTTACCCGAAAGGTTGCTTTTTTTTGGTTGGAAAAACACAATATCTCTTGAAGTATGTGATGAAACTGGATGAAACTCGGTAGATACATTCCAATATATGATCCCTAGAGGATGAACCTCATTTATGATATTATCTTAAAAAATAATTGAGATATACTTGGAAAATTAAACAAAAAACTGTTCATTTTTTGAAAGACAGATATAATATTTAAAAAAATATATACTATTTACAATATAATATTCATGGTGGTTCATCCTCGCCATTTATGCATTTACTTTACATGCAAAAAATTCATTCCATTCAGACTGGTATTTTTTGTTAAATCGTGTTTTTTGTGATTCACGGAGTTTAAAATATCACGAATATTATCCTTTCAATATATCACGAAATACTTTATATAGTGTTCCTCTCTCTAAATTAGATGAAAGCTCTATGTATTTACTATACATATACTCTATGTTACATATTATTGAAGCTGTGATATGATTCGTAACTCTATGCGAAAATTCCCACTGGCGGTGTATGAGCCCCCTTAAAAAACGTGCATATTTAAATCAGTAATTTTCAGGTCGTATTTTGTAATTTTGAGTCATATTTCGTCATTCTTAGGATCATAATCTTTGGCATATTCAGGCTATATTTAGGTCTCAATACATCCGAGCCCTGATTATCATAACTAGCATTACCCGTCGCGGCTTCGCCCGTGAATATTCTAATTGTAAAGAGTACACTTAGCAAAATCTCAATCATGAATGCTATGACTGATTTATCCTTGGTATGAATAATCAGACTTTATCAATTCAGCTACTGGTGCAGTGGTTAGGGGTTTGTCATTCCTTCATAGGTATATCAGAGCGAAGTTAGTTTTCTGGGAATATCACAGACACTGTTAATTTAAGGGCCTTTAAATGTGGTTTTCGGTGACCCTTTATAGTCGGGTGAAAAAGATCTTTCGTACCGCACTCACACGTGAAAATTGCGTGAAAAAATTCTAGAGTGCCCCTTGACCCCCTTAAGCGCATTACACTGTATGTTTTGATGAATTTTACAGCTTAATTTGGTTCCGTGATAACCTTATAACCGTCTGGAAACTTTCACAGTAATATAATAATTGGAATTGCATTGCGTCTTACAGAAATTGATGGACCTGTGAGATTCTGTTACCATGGTTACTGTGTTGCATTCTTTCATTATTTCATTGCAAATAATTATACATGTTTTAAGGTATTTATTTAATTGTGAGGCATTTAAAGAGTAAGTGAGTGCGTTTCGCTTACGCGTTGGGTTATGCTGAACCTGTAGGTACCCCATATGTGTAGGTTGGTACAAAACTGGAATGGGACCTTAGTAGAATAATATAGGGAGGGATTACCAATAATAATATCATAGGACCCGAAAAACGAAACGATGGTACATGGCGTAAGAGGAGAAACGATGATTTATACATATAGGCAGAGAAAACCACAGATACCATACGGAAGAGAAGAATAAAGCTTTAAGGACACCTCACAAAAATGAGTGAGAATCGTCTAACGAAGAAAATCTTCAACTACATCACCAAGATAAAAGCGACGACAAAATGGCTGAATGAAACGAGAAAGGACATGCAGGAAGTTGGGGCCAGTCTAAAAGGATATGGAATAGAGAGGTGCTTCGAACAATCCAAGTCATGTTTTCAACATTAAGTTCCTAGCCTGAAAAGCCAGAATGGTGAATTTTTTCTGCAAGTCATAATATGACAAAGATGAGGCAGGGATTATAAAAACATATGGATACGCTTTAGCATCAACCTTCTCTGAAGTAGACAACTTATTAGACTTATGCTAGTTTTCAAACATTTCATTTTTTTTCCTTTTAGACTTAATGCAATAAGAATGTTTACGTGGCATTTCTTTTTCAAATGATTAAACAATAGTCTTAATTACATTTTCACTTAGGAAACTGACAGTAAATTTTTTTTTTTAGAATTCCCACTGATTGAGCAGATTTGCTAATGTAGAATGTCACACGTTTTGTTTGTTTGTAATTACGCTACATGGCTGGATTTAGATTTTATGCGCTCCTGTTTCTAAACCGGTAAACTATAAATAAATAGGCCAAAATATTAAAATAAGTTGAAACCATTTAAGACTCATTATACACTTACAGATATTCATATACACTGCACCATACAACCTACAACTATGCATAATGAATTATTCAAATTAAACTGATATTTATATTCAAGACTTAAATTTTCTCGTAATAAATCACAAAACAATCCTGTTCTATAACTGCAGTTGAAAAATCTGCAGTTGCAAAACATTTGTTGGAAAATGATGGTCACAATATAAATTGGGAAAGTGTCAACATTTTGGACAAAAAACAAGTAGTTCAGTGAAGAACTAAATTGCCTATTTTCATATATCCTACTAATATTAATTGCCTCTATCAACATACAAATTGTCAGTTTGATTGCTGTAGTAGATTAATAGATATTGAGAACCGTCTAAATTTTTTGGATGGTCGCCATGTTGGATTTGAATATATGTAGGCCATAGAGTTATATACTATTAGATGATGATTATTGTGTACGTTCATTATGCAAATGTTGATTTCGATCGCATGATTAGAACACAAGAAATAAAACTTAATTTTCGAAATTCGCACAGCCGCCATCTTCAGGTTACGTAAACAATTGAACTAAATTAGATACCAGTGCATTACAATGTGTAGAAACATTTGCTGTACGAAGTTTCATTGCGTTTCGGTCATTAAATCGCGAGAAAAGTCTATTTAAAACTTTCAAATTCGTTTTGTAGTTAAGCGGTTTTTGAAAGTCTCATAGATAAACTTCCAGTAGTGCCCTTTATCTCCGTACAAACCTTCATGGTGATACCGGTAATAGTTTCAGAGATATAGAATGCTAGTGAAATATTTCGCACAGCCGCCTTCTTGAGGTTATGTAAACAATTTAACGAAGTTAGATGTCGGTGCATTACAATGTGTATAAACATATACTGTACCAAATTTCATTGCGTTTGGTTGGTTAAATCGCGAGAAACGTCTATTTAAAAGTCGCAACTTCGCTTGGCCGCCATTTTGGTTATGTAGTTACCAGGTTTTCAAGACATTAATTATAATGGCTCAACGGACAATATTCATTTTGATTCTCTTTCGAGAACATTTGATTATAGTCAATGCCCAAGCAAGGTTTATTGTTTTGGAGTGGAGGTTTTGACTCCCGTGGTGCACTGGCAAGCTCGTGACGTGGCTACATATCTAGCAAAGCGTCTTGCATGACCTTCTCGGTGTGTGCTTGCTACGCATCTTGGTAGGTGTGCCTTTACCAACTGAAGAGCGCAATAGGCACACTGGGTCGAAACGCTAGCAATTTGTTGAGTTATGCAGGACATTGTTATCACGTTTTCTTAATTATAATGGCTCAACGGACAATATTCATTTTGATTCTCCTTCGAGAACATTTCATTATAATAGAGTATGCTGTAAATAATTTTGGACCAAAAGTTCACAAAGTAAAATTTCAACAAACCAGATCTGTTACAATAATTTTGTTAATGAAGCATAAAAAATAATAAAAATAAATAAAAACAGCGTAGAATTGAAGAGATGTGTATGTGAAAATATGTATGTTGAATAAGTTAGGTTATAAAAATGATGCTTGATGTGTATTTGCCAGATAGAGAGATATTGCAGAGAGAAACTTCGGAAATAGGCGTGACGAAGTTATTATGAAATGCTGAGAAATGTATCAGTTGTGTAGTTGTGAGATTTTACTCTGTGAGCTTTTGGCACAAAAATATTTATAGCATCCTCTATTGTGACCAACATTTCATTAAGTTGTATGTTACTACACAATTACAGTATGACCGAAAGCGGTACGGTTTCAATGTACTAAATATTGACTTTAGGTAATAAATACTTTTTATTATAATTAATACGTCAATAAGGAATCGGGGTATCATGGTCATTTTTAGCCTACTTTCGATTTTTGCAAAAAATGAAAATAGACTTATGAGATCAACACAGGGCGAAAAATGGTGAGTCTGTCTCTGTGTGTGAGTGTGTACTCAATTCAAACACGGTGAAACCGAAATGAACGAAATTTCGTACAGAGGTAGAACTAGCAAAGGGCACCTCGGTGTCATGTTATATATCGCCGCCATATTGACGGAAACGTAATGGCGGCCACCCAAATGTTCAAAGCATAAATCAAATTTCGACTAACCTAATCATCCGATCTCTACCAAATTTTTCAACAACATATATTTTATGGCGAGCGTCTTTTGACCAAACTACAAGGTCATCAGCCCAATAGTATGCAGATGGCGGCCATGTATGTGTGTCCCCCAATCATTTCAAACATGGTGAAACCGAATTGAACGATATTTGGTACAGAGGTAGCACCAACAAAGAACACCTCAGTGTCATGTTTTATATTGCCGCCATCTTGACGGAAACGTAATGCCGGCCACCCAAATGATCAACGCTTAAATCAAACTACGACCAACCTAACGACCAACCTAATCATCTGATCTCTACCAAATTTTGCAACAACATACCTTTTAGTGGGAAGCATCTTTTGACTGAACTACAAGGTCATCAGCCAAATAGTTTGCAGATAGCGGCCATGTACAGTATGTGTGCAAATCGATTCACCATATAAACTGAAATGATCTCTACCAAATTTTGCAACATTATACAGTACCTTTATGTATGAATAATCTTTTGACCAAACTACAATACTTTGCGGATGGCGGCCATGTATGTGTGCAAATCGATTCCCCCATCTATTCAAACACGGTTAAACTGAATTGAACAAAATTTGGTACAGAGGTAGCACTAGTTAAGGGCACCTCAGTGTCTTGTTATGTCATTCTAACAATATTTTAGTCTAATAATTTGCACACCTGTGAACTACTGTATTCTTTATGCATAATATCCTTTCCCGCTTTTACGAACCCACTGCTCTGCGATTTCCAAGCGATGCGCGTTTTGTGGATTACGGTGGTATTGTGCTATCGACAATGGCAAATGCTACACATTCCATTTCTTTGCTAACAGTGTAAAATTCCAGACTCGTTATTTTATATATTTTCAATTCAGCTGTTTGGGGATGTAACTCACAAACAGCGGATGTTTTACGCGTGAAAATAACAGAGCAGAGTTCGTAATGGACACAAAGAACTGAACAAGCATATACTACTGTGGACAATCAGATAGCAGAGGAATACATAGCAAATGTCAAATCGCTTTGATGCTAGTAATTGTGTATAGGTTCTAATAGGAATTCAGGTCATGAGTGAAATGGCCATCAATGAAGTTATTGTTTCGATTGGAGATAATAAAGGACGAAAACAAAGAAACTATAATTGATTCATTAGTTTCACTGATCACCACGCACAGCGTTAATCAAAAGCAACGGGAGTTGCCTGTATCATAATGTATCTGCTGTCAATAAGTTAGCGCCATTGTGGTATTCCCTATGAGCAATTCTCAGAGCACAAAACAAATGTACATACAGGGGGATGTAAAGAAATTGTATGCCGCAAATGTCATAACCTTTTCAAATACAATCAAGGGTATCTAATTTAGCGACGGTTAATGTTTTCCCGCTTGAACTGGCGTACTTGAATGGAATTTATACTTATTTTTGTTTCCAGACATAAGCTTAATTCTTCTAATTATTGATGATGATGATGATGATAATATTGTTGTTTTAAGGGGCTTACCATCTAGGTTATCGGCCCCTAATGGTCTGGGTAATAGCGAAAATGACAATGAAATGAAACCAGAACGAAAGTTAAGCTAGACTGAAAATACTGACAAAATGGAATTCAGATTGAAATGACTCACAACACGTAGAGTTCAAATACTTACAAAAGGTAATTTAGAAGGAAAACACTCACAAAAGGAATTTAAATTGAAAAATATGCACAAAATGTAGTTTAGATTCAAAATACGTACAGAATGCAATGTAGATTCGAAATACTCACAAAGTGCAATTGAAATTCAAAATATTTACAAAATGCAATTGAAATTCAAAATGCAATTGAGGTTCAAAATACTTACAAAATGCAATTGAAATTCAAAATACTCAGATGATCAGGCAGATTCTACACAGGGTTACAATGACCTCGATGTCGCAAAGCCCCTATATGAATCAACAACAACAACAACAACAACAACAACGTCAACGAAGTCACGAGGTTAGTTAGTTAGTTAGTTAGTTAGTTAGTTATTGTAGTTTGAACCATTTAGAGGTTCGTAGTCTGTATATTACCTACCTGCTATATTGTCAATGTTGCTGATGGTTGAATCTTTCAGTCATATATCAAGGAATTTCTTTTGGAAATGTTAATGTTTATGAAAACAAAATAATATTTCCTTATATCCTTGAACTAATAATTACAATTACAATTAAAAAATGAAAAGAATAAACTATGATAAAAATTAGAATAAGATTAAATATACTTGCAAAAATTTTAAAAATGTAAGTCTATAAAATTAAAATAATAATAATAATAATAATAATAACAAAATTGGTCAAATTAAGAGGGTAGATAAGTTCTAATATTTGGGGGAAATAATTCATAAGAATGGCTTAGAAAAATCTGCTGTAGAAGAAAGACTGCACAAGATTCAAAGAGCATATGTTATATCCAGGAATATCTATAACAAAAAATGTTTATATAAGAAATTGAAAATACAACAGTCTTCTTCTTCTTTCTCTTTACATCATTCCCACTCCTATGTGGAGTCGATGTTTCTGACAGCTCTCCTCCATTTAGCCCGGTCATGCACATCCTCTTCTGACAACTGTTTTTCTCTGAGGTCCTCCTGTACACAATCCATCCATCTTCGTTTAGGTCTGCCTCGCATTCTCACTCCCTGTATTTGCATGTCTAGCATCTTCCTCCCCACGTAGGATTCCTCCCTTCTTCTCACATGCCCGTACCATTGAAGTCGCTTTTCTTGTATCTTCTTAGATATTTCCACAACCTTCAATGTTCCTCTTATTTTGACATTTTCCACTCTATCACGCTTAGTCACTCCACTCATCCACCTGAGCATTTTCATTTCCGTGACGTCAAGCCTGTGTGTGTGCGTTTTGCGTGCAGGCCATGTTTCAGAGCCATACAGCAATGCAGGTCTTACGACAGTTTTATATATTTTCCCCTTAACCTTAGGCTTGATCCTGCGGTCACAGAGCACTCCTGACATTTTCCTCCAGTTCATCCATCCTACCTGAATCCTGTGTGACACTTCCAGATCCAGATTTCCATCTCCAGTCACCACCGAACCCAGGTATTTGAACTCATCCACTCTATTTAACGTTTCCCCTTGCATTCTGATCTCACAGTCTTAGTCTGTATTGAACCTCATATACTCTGTCTTCTTCCTGCTAATCCTGAGTCCTCTGTCTTCCAAGGCTGCCCTCCACTGTTCCAGTTTTTCTTCTATGACATCTTTGGTGGTACTACACAACACAATATCGTCCGCAAACATCATGCACCAGGGGGCTTGGTCTCGTAATCCACAAGACATTTCGTCCAGAATTAGGTCAAACAGATATGGACTTAAAGCCGAACCTTGGTGTAAACCTACTCGAACCGGAATCCAATCTGTAAGTCCAACGCTGCTTCTAACCTGTGATCTTGCGTCTTTGTACATTTCCTGAACCAACTGCACGTACTTCTCTGGGACTCCCTTCGCTCGTAAACATCTCCAGACTTCTCCTCGGGGCACCCGGTCATATGCTTTTTCTAGGTCCATGAATGCGAAGTGTAATCCCTTCTGTCTTTCACGATACTTTTCCATTACTTGTCTCAGGGCAAACACTGCGTCTGTGGTCCCTTTTCCTGGCATGAAGCCGAATTGTTGCTCGCCAATGCTAGTCTCCCAGAACTGTAATTAAACCAGAATGCTTATATGCCAGTGAATGTCTAATACTATATTATAAATTGGATAAATTAGAAGTATCAGAAAGAAAAATTATACGCAAAATTCTCCGTCCATTAAGAACTACAGAGTTTTGGAAATTAAGAGGTAACGAAGAAATATATCGGGACATTGAAAACATAACGAAGACAATAAATAAGAGGCGATTGTTATTTTTCGGATATTTATGTAGAATTAATGATAGCAGGTTAACCAAACAGTTTTTTAAATATCTTTGCAAAAAGAAAGCGACAACAGCCTGGTTTCAAGAAGTAAAGAAAGATTTAGAAAGAAACAACGTAAGAGAAAACGCACTAGAGAGAGAGAGAAATAAAAAAAAAAGGTATTGGGAATGGAAGGACTCCAAGTAAGGCAATATAAGAAAACAGGCTCAAAATGGTCGGAAGAGAGAAAGAAGACACACAGCGAAAAGATGAAGGAGCACTGGAGGAAGAAGAAAGAACAACAAAGGACTAAACATTGAAATTGGTTTATGGTCCTCAGAAGACCCTAACAGAGAAAGAAATAAAGAAATAATAATAATATTTTTATAATATTAATTTTAGGATTTTAAAAAATAATATAAAAATTATAAAAATGAATATGAACATTGCAATGTTAAAGCAAACAAATATCAAAATTAGTATTAACTTAATTACAATTAGGTTAAGATAATTAAAATTAAATTAAATGTAAACAAATACAAATGAAATATACTTAATAATATTCTGCCCTATAAAGGTTTCAGGGACGGAACAGTGAGGTCATCTGCCCGGAAGTCAAGAGGAGCAAGGACCGCGATATCCATGCAAAATGCTGATAGCCAACAAAGGATTTTCAACAATTTTCCACAACAGTGACCTCTTTGGCGCGGGTGAAATATTCCACCCAGCTAAAACGGTAAGGTTAAAACAATTCAGGATGTATCGATTGGCGAGAGTGGCAGAGGCACTAAAACAGTTGAAGGGAGCTGCGCGAAATATAGGACACACGCGGCGTGGCTCATTACAGCCATGAGACTTGAAGAACCGAGGAAGAAGCACGAAAAGGCATAATATTTAGCCATTGCATGCTTGCAATACTCTGTTGATGAGGTCAACAACATTCATGACGTTGCAGTCATTTTATTTATCAGTGGATGTGAACACTGCAGGTGGTAGCAAAAAAGGGCTTCTTTGCATGTCTCACTGATTTCAATACAATTCCAGTGTCATCTGCACCGGTGTGTATACTGTGGTTATACACGATATACAGGGATAGGAGGGCGATCTACAATCTGTACAGAAACCAGACAGCAGTCATTCGAGCTGATGGACATGAGAGAGAAGCTGGTATACAGAAAGGTGTGAGGCAAGGATGCAACTTATCACTAGGGCTAGGATTTTTAGGTAAATACATATTTATGTAAATACATATTTTAAGCATTTTTTCTGTAAGTACATAAATTCCTGCTTTTCACTTATTAAGACATAAAAAGGCATCATATTTGCAATTTTTAAAATCGGTATGCTAGATCTTTCAGTTTATTGAATTTTTGTTCTGTGTTACTTCAACGGGGAAGAACCTGTGAGGTATCTAATCTTCTTGCAGAACGTATGTCAGCTTGCAGCTGTGCTATTCTTAACTTGTCGCCCCGTGCCACTCACTGTGGAAGCCGGGGATTCCCTATCTATAGCCATATTTCACCACGTGCTAGACCTACCCCTTCCAGCTACCTGGAACCAGTGTCACTCACATGTAGTTCATTTCTGGGGCACTGTGAAGTGTAAGGCAGTTCTACGATGCCTAAAGTAAAAACGACAAGTTATCGTCTGTTGCAGAATTTAAAGATAATGTTACTTCTAATAGGGGCGTTCTGTTCTGCCAACAATGTGGGAAAGCAATGAAGGCTGAACAGCGATCTCAAGTTACAACAAGGGCAAGAAACATATTGCCGCAGTTTCGCGCCTTCAGAATAAGTGTTTCACGATAATCGTCGGTCTTTTGTTATTGACAACCTGAAGATGTATGCTTCAGCAATAAGTGAGACATAGCATAAATTGCATTCGTGAGGATTGCATATTGCTTATATTCACATTAATAAACTGAATTATAATTACATATTTTTACTTTTCTGTCATATATTTCCGGCATTTTTAATACATATCAAAATAAATATTTTCCCGATTTTTAGCACCTAAAATTCCGAGCCCTACTTATCACCCATACTTTTCAATCTTTACATTGAACAAGCAATGAAGGAAATTAGAGAGAAATTTAAAGTGGGAGTGAAGATTCAAGGAGAAATAATTTCAACTCTGAGATTTGCTGATGACATCGTCATCTTGGCCGACACGCCTCAGGATTTGAATGAGTTTTTGAATAGTATGGACTCCGTCTTGAGGAAAGAATTCATGATGAAAATTAATAAATGTAAAACAAAAATATTGGAATGCGGCCGCAATGAATCAGAAACCTCTATGGAAATCAAATTGATAGGGGAGAAACTAAAGGAAGTAGGAGTCTTCTGTTACTTAGGAAGCAAAATAACCAGTGATGGAAGAATCAAAGAGGATATAAAAAGTAGGTTGGCTCAGGCAAGGAAAGCATTTCTACAGGTAAGGAACATGTTGACATCGAATATAGATTTAGGTATTAGGAAGACATTTATGAAAGCCTTTGTCTGGAGCGTGGCACTCTATGGAAGTGAAAATTGGGCTATTGGGGCAGCAGAAAAGAGGAGAATTGAAGCGTTTGAAATGTGGTGTTATAGGAGAATGATGATCACATGGGTAGATAGGGTTACAAACGAAGAGGTATTAACACGAGTGGGAGAGGAGAGATGTTTCTGGCGAATGTTAATGAAGAGAAGAGGTAGGTTGGTAGGACACATACTAAGACTCCCAGGAATAGCAAGCTTAGTTATGGAAGGAAGGGTCGAGGACAAGAACTGTAGGGGTGGACCAAGGTTAGAATATGTTAAACAGATTGCCTCGGATGTAGGGTGTGGTAGCTATGTAGAGATGAAACGATTAGCTCAGGACAGGGTGGCATGGACAGCTGCATCAAACCAGTCAAAAGACTGTAGACTCAAACAACAACAACAACAGAAACGCAGCAATTTTTCTAGGTTATGCCGTGTCTTGTGTAGGGTTTCACCTAGGAACTCCAAACTGGCTCATCAGCGGGCTCTCGGTGTCCGCGCCCGGACCCCCCCCCCCCACAGGAGTAGCGAACTGCGCACTACCTCCCTTTTTATGAAGCTCACCTGCTCCTCTTTACTGCGAGAAACTAAAAGCTCAAGCAGCCTTAACCTCCCTATGAAGGCTTCCAAAAAGATGATAGGCTATATTGGCTTTCACGACCAGTGAATTAAAACTCAGCAATTTTTCTAGGTTTATGCCGTGTGGGGGTCTGGGCACGGACACCAAAAACCCTCTGATGAGCCAGCTTGGTGTCCTACATGAAACCCCACACAAGACACGGCACAAACCTAGAAATATTGCTGAGTCTTAATTCACTGGCCGCAAAAACCAATATGCCATCTTTATGGTGCATATATGTTTTTCTTGTGGTCTGACCAAGAGTTTTACAAAGTTTCCCGAGATCGGTAAGTTCACGTTTCCTTACGCCAAGTGAGACACACTAGCGGGAGAGTTAGCAAGTAACTTACCAAGTCATACCATTGTAAGGTGATCAATTCACTTCAGGCATACAAAGATACAACCCCTATCATAAAGCCACACCAGCTCGTTAAACCATTAATCATTAGTGATGCCAAAACCTTCTCTCATCAAAGTCAAATATGTAAGTAAAATTATATTTTTCCCCTCTCTGCACTAGCTTATTAAAAAAAAAACAAAGCCCATGCACCTTCGTATCAAATACCAATTTGCCGTTCGTCTACTAAATTTATTCAACTCGACTCAAGACTTTTTTCTGTGAAACTAAAAAGGTGCCGCTAGGTTAAAATAAATACTTAATGCCTATATTTCATTCATTAGTGTTCTTGGAACATTCAAAGCTTCGTTATTCAGCACGCAGCTGTTTTTCTGAAAGACTCGCTAAGTGAATATAGTACATGGTCGTTGAAAACAGCAACCGACACTAGTAAGCCTAAATAGAGTTTCAGACAAGAATTACGCCTTGCGTGCGTGTGTGTGTGTGTGTGTGTGTGTGAAGACCACGATGAAGCGACGTTTTAATTTGCCATAATAATAATAATAATAATAATAATAATAATAATAATAATAATAATAATAATAATAATAGACGAATAATAATAATCTTCTTCTTGCTTCCGAATTTGGCCAACTGTGAACAACCCGCTTTGTGGCCAGTCTTCTTTTCTCTTCCCAGAACTTTTTCATTTGTTCATTCCTTAATTTTCTATGCTCCTCAGATATTACTTATTACTTGAAGAGGCAAGACCAAATAGCCAAGATAATCCACCATATCCTGGCAAAGAAGCACTGCTTAAGTAATAATGTTCTGCCTTACTATCAATAGGCTAAATTCCTGATGCTGTTCTGGAGCAAACAGGCCGAAATTATTTTTATTGAAAAAGTGCAGAAGAGAACCCTTCCAATACACATCGCAGTCCCTAACTCGCATAATATCCAACACATTTATGCTGAGAAAGTGACGTGCCTCTGGCTGAAGAGATGTGACAGATATGGCGACAGAAATTCGTCACTGTATTGCCTATCATAATCTCTTCCACAGGGATCATACCGAAGTCACTGAGGGCCAACGTCGATACATTGGGGCTCTACCATAATCTGCATAACAGTGTGCAGAAAGCTGTCATCTTAGAGACCTGCTCCTTAGTTCGTTCGTCCCTCAACCTACCAGTATAGAGAACTCCACTCCATATTGCAACAAATGCCGATGAGATGGTGAATTGTACGCAATGGTGGTAATAATAATAATACTAATTTATTTATTTATTTATTTATTTATTTATTTATTTTATTATTTATTTATTCGTCAATTCCCCATAAGCAGAGCGTTACAACACAATCAATTTTCATGTTTTGTTCTGACCCTTTCTTCTTTTTTTTTCCAAAAACCTCTCATATATACACTATGCTTCCTCTTTCTCTCCTCCGTCCACTTCTTTCCTGGTTGTCTCTGTTTGGGAGTTTGCTCAAACGTCTGTTGTCTAAGTTTTCTCTGTATGTGCTCCTGTCTGCCATGTCTTCTGTAGAGATGTTTAGTTTCTTGAGGTCTTCCACGGTTTCCTTTACCCAATTGGTTTTTAGTGTACTATTCGCAACTATATTAAACAAATTCTTGGTCAGTCTGTCTTCGGTCATCCTATGTATGTGTCCATAACATTTTGCCCTCCTTTTCCTTAAGCTGTTTGTAATCGTCTCTGTCTGATTGTACAGTTTTATTGTCGGTCTCTTTATACAAATTCCCTCTTTCTGAACTGGCCCGTAGATCTTTCTCAGATTTTTTCTCTCTTGTTTTTCTAATTCCTTGATATTTGTTCGTCCCTTGATTGCTGTCGTTTCTGAAGCGTATAGGGCCTCTGGTAAGACTACTGTATGATAGTGTCGTAATTTGGCATTGATGGAAGTACTTCATTTATTGAAGTGGTTCCATGTAAATCGGTATGCTAATAATACTAATTACCTTTTTAAATTACTGGATTATTTTATTACCGTAATTGTTCATCTTCGTTATTAGTCGTTAGTCCAATAATTTTGGGATGGGTCCGGAGCCCTGACTACGTCAATGCCTAATACATTTTTGACCGACAGAAGAGCATTTTACATAGACTGTAGAACTGAACCAATAAACAGCCATTATAACCCGAGCCATGTTCAGTATTGGTCAAATATATAGTTTCAATTAAGTAGCCTTTAGTGGCAACCGAGCGTGTGTGAATTACAGCGCCCATTTCTATCCGCTATTACACATATCAAATCACAACAGTTATTTAAAAAACAAATATAAAATTGCGAAATTAAATTTGACTGTAAGTTTTAGGAAAGTAATAATTTGACCTGATTCAAAATGACCGAGCAATGTTCTATAATGGATAATCCGGAGTCGTTAGCGTGTGTGCTTCTACATTAAACATATTCATTAATGTGTGTCACACATGGCAAGCACTTGCAACCTGTAAAATACGACTGGAAGATTATTATTGTTATTATTGTCTCATAAGTTCAGCATATCGTTGGGTACAATTCCCCATTTCATGGGCATTTGTTGCAAGATGGAGTGGAGTTCTCTAAACTGGTAGGTTGAGGGACGAACGAACTATGGAGCAGGTCTCTAAAATAACTACTTTCTGCACACTGCATTCTGCCAATCTGTCGGATCTCTTCGGCCAGAGGCATGTATTTCGTCCCTTTCTCAGCATATTATGCGAGTTAGGGACTGCGATATCTATTAGAAGAGTTTTCTTCAGCACTTTATCAATAAGAATAATGTCTGGCCTGTTTGCTGATATAGCTCTGTGATCACTGACCTGTCCCAGAGTAGCTTGTGTGTACCATTCTCCAGAACAGCATCAGGAATGTATTGATAGTAAGGCAGAACATTATTACGAGCCAATTTCAATGCTTTGTCCTTTGCTGTTCCTTCTTCTTCCTTTCGAAGAGCCATTTCGATCCGGTTTTCTTTCCGTTCCTCCCTTGGAATCCTTCCACTTTTAGCACTTTTTGCCTAAAATTATCTCTCTGTGGTGTATCTTCTCCTCTGATATTGTTTCTTTCCAAATACTTTTTGACTTCTCGTATCCAGGTTGTTGTTGACGTCTTGCCCCACAGGAATGTGAAGATCTGCTTGGTTAGGAAGATTATTATTATTACTATTAGTAGTAGTAGTAGTATTTCACATAATTATGCCCATCTGTGAAGCGTGGTATAACTTATTTAACAGATGATGTTGATATCTTTCTTCTCCAGAAATCTCATCATCTGGCCACTGAAAATCTTCGTCAGTTTTTCAGCCCATATTAATTATTGGTCATGTATTCATTTTCTCATTGATTACCATTTTGAACTGGAGTCAGTTGCTCTTGAGTTTCATGGAAAGAACAAAAACGAGAAACCTTATGGTGAGCCTGTCATTGTTCATTCTGAGAATGTGAGCGTAGAACTTCAATCGCCTTTTCCTGAAGGTGTCAGTGATACTTTCAGTGTTCTGATAAAGCTTCCGAAACTTCCGTTTCATCCCTCTCCTTCTGAGCAGACTGGGCCAAGGCGTTTCCTCAATTTCTTTTCTTGTTTCTCTAGGTCTTTAATAAGAGTTTTGACTCCAATGGTCGAGGTTCCCGAGGCGTACAGTGTTCCAGGTTTGATTATTATTATTATTATCCAAGTAAATCGACAATTACAATGAAACATCACCGAGGCCCCGAAAAGTATCACAATTGAGGGGTCAGGATGCAAAACTAACGTTCTCCACTTTTTCTAATTTTACAGGAAATAATTTTAAAAAAACTTCTTAAATGTATGTAACTAATGGAATCTCTGAGAGACTTTGGTTTTGTTGCAGGCTATACTTAATTACACCTTATTGTATAAACTATGTTTCATTATTTATATTAATTTGTCTGAAAAATAGGTTTTAATTTTGTAGAATGTGACTTTTGCATCCAAACATAGGAGACTGTGAGTTTTGTGTCTGAACAAGTTGGTGAATGTTACTTTTGACACTAAACAGAATTAGTTACTTCAGACAAAACAATAGACAAGTTGGTGAAGTTCGTGAAAAATGTAGACAAATGAAACCAATTGCATTGTTGGAATACACTTATATTATTTATTTATTATGTAGAGGTGAACAGACAATAATAATATAGGCTTGCAGCTGTAGATAGTCACATGACCAGAAGCTGTCTTGTGATTGGCCAACAGGGAGAATGTGCTCTTTGCAACTAAACAGTGAAGAATGATAGTTTTACATCTAAATTTAGTTTTTGGCATTTGAAAACCACTGGATATTGTGAGTTTGGCTTTTCAGCACTAAGATAGTCGTGTGCAGTGTGGAACGAAGAATAAGAATGCCTTGCTAACTCCATTTCGAACAAGAGTGGAGAATGTGAGTTTTGCATCAAGACCCCTCAATTCATGACAGTTCAGTATGTAAAACAAATTCCTTTAAATGCCTAGGAGAGTGGATAATGAACGACTCCCAGGAGAAGACAGCAATAGAAACGCGTATGCATAAATTACAAATGTGTTTTCATATGACAAAAGATATATATAATTTTAAAAATCTTATTCTGGAACACTAAATTAAGGCACTTTCATACAGTGGTCAGACCTGAAACTCTGTATGCGGCAGAAACACTTAAATTAACAAGATTTGGTGATTTAGACAAATTAAAGAAGACTGAAAGACGAATTCTGAGAATAATACTGGGAGCTAAACAAAATAATAACGCAGGATATAGGTTACGACCAAATAGAGAGTTATATTTGAAATGTGAAAAATTATCTGATGTTATGAGAGAGAGAAGATTACAGTTTTTTGGGCACATTTATAGAATAGAAAATAGTAGATTGACTAAACAAATCTTCAACTTACTGACTTGTTACAAATCTAAACCCACATGGTTCATTAAAATTGACAAAGATTTGAAAAACGACGGAATTCATACAGACACAATAGCAAACCGATCACTCTTCAGAGAAGCTATTCAAAAGGCAAAATTTCGAGAAAGGAAGAAACAAACAAATAGCAGAAAATGGACTCAAGAGGAGAAAGATCGTCACTCTAGAAGGATGAAAGGAATTTGGAAACAAAGGAAATTGAATACAATGGACAATATCCAACCCTCCAAATGGGTTATTCGAAAGAAGAAGAGACCAGTTTGAAGGAATTGTTGAGACGTTGCTTCGAAGCTCCTGGATCCTACGAACGGCTTTGACAAATACGGTATAGAGTACACTCAGTCTCTGGCGAATAAGAGGCGTCCCCTATTTCAACTATCCAAGAAAATAATGTCTCCGTGGTTTCTAACATTTGTTAGAATAGAAGTTACATGTAATTAAAAATTGAAACTATCAGAAAGCTTAGAATCATGTTGGCAGCACTGAGGTACATTAGTTACTGCAAATTAATCTAGAATGTCAGTTACTATACGTGTGCAAAGATTAGAGCTGATGGCTTGCATACTTTGTTATATGTTGATATTAGGATTAAACAAATAGAGAGAGCATTTATTAACAGTTGGCAACCCTGCAGGTTCTTACGAATACGCATAGTCGTAGCTGTTTTGGTACACAAATCACATACGAAATTTGGTTGAAATCAGTTTGTTAGTATAGAAGTTATATGCAATTAAAAACTGGTCCTATCAGCAGGCTTAGAATTGTGTTGGCAGTACTGATGCATATAAGTTACACCAAACTAAGGCAGAATGCTAGGTCCTATACGTGTGCTAAGTTTACAGCTGTTGACTTGCATACTTTCTGATGTATTGATATTAGGGTTAATAGAGAGAGCATCTATTAACAGTTAGCAGCCCTAATGGCACTTTAGAATACGCACAGTCATATCTCTTGTAGTATACATAGTACATAAGAAATTTGGTTGAAATCCAATCGATAGTATAGAAGTTACATGCATTTAGAAATTGAACCTATTGGCAGGCTTAGAATCATGTTGGCAACACTGGCATGTATGGACTCCTAAAAATTAATTAATTAATTAATTAAAAATTAATCTGGATTATCATTATCTATATGTGTGCCAATTTTAGAATAGCTCACATGCAGAACTTCTGAGATATGCAATATAGAGCTCAAATTTCAATAGCGATTTTTCAGCAATTGGAAGCACTGACGTGAATTTCAAATATGACCGTGAGATATTCAGGTATAGATCTTTACTCTTACCAAATTTGGTTTCAGTAGCCAGCCGTTTCGGAGTTGAGAGGGATGGGAGGACACACACACAGATAGACAGACAGACAGACAAACAGACAGAAGGACAGACATCTTCCCAGACCGATAGTCTACTTTTCCTCATTTTTTCAAAATGATAAAAGTAGGCTAAAAATGTACACTGAGACTACAGATTGCGGCGGATGAAATATAAGTATTGACATGCGTATACAATTTGAGCATGATTGGGGAGTTCGCGTTGTTCTTTCGTCAGCACGTAAAGCTATGGAGGTAGGTGTGACTTGATAAATGCACAGTAGGAAGTGGCCATGGCCGCCTAGAAATGAAAGGGAAACTCCACGGTATTGGCGACCCTGAAGTAAAATATGCTGACCCGAAGAGTTCACGACTGATACCACCGTACGCGCTCTGCATACCGCAAAGAGCAATTACTGCACTTTCCAAACCAATTGAGGGAGCTTATCTTCAATTTATCGTACGTTAATTAAGACAAGCAAAAGTCGAGGACATATCAGAGTGTTAAATAGCGTATGAAATACTTAGTTATTAAGCTCAAGAACATTTTCAATGCGGGGTCAAGTGTTCAGGTTGTGTTTCTCTCAATTTGGTGATTTTCTCGCTAGATATGTTGGCTTTGAAAGTACAGTACTTTTTAATGAACAGGATAGTATTGAATTCTTGTTTCTGAATGGAGATTTCCTGACATAATAAACCCCGATATCGTCAGAAATTGAATAGAACATAAGATATGTAATCACCAACATAAAAAAACATACCTAATAGTTCTAGCAAACTGGGAATGCGGCCGCAAATAAAAACCACAAACGTGATTAGGACGCCCCTATTTCCACCGCTATAGTCACCCAGAAAACTTTGTACTGTCAAACTTTCAAAAATATTTATTTTATCTTAAAATGTTTGATATAGCCTACCTGGCCAACGGCCTAGCCGTGTTGAAACACCGGATCCCATGAGAACTCCGCAGTTAAGCAACATTGGGCGTAGTCGGAACTTGGATGGTGTGCCGGTTCTAGGCACTGCGCGCTGTTGGCCAACATAAGGAGGAGCGGAAAGGCCCTGGCCACCCTACCGCACGTAAACTCCGGCTGGGGGTAGCCTCTTCGGAGGCTCGGACCTGCCTTCGGGCAGAATACCGATTTTTTTTAAATTAATAGCCTACCTATTGTACCTATTCTATCCATAATTGCAATAACTTAGTTGGTTGGTTCCTCAGTTCAGGGGCTTCGATAACGCGTCATGTAGCCCCGTGTACTTTGCGTGTGTGTAGAATCTGTCTGATAACCGGTGTTAATTGTGATGGCTGTATTAGTGTGTGTTATCTGTAATTCAGGTAATGGTGGCTATGGCGTTCACTGTCACTCGGCGGTCCTGGGTAACGAGTGCATCAACCAGCTGAACGTTGCCATCGGTAATGCAGGGGGGTGTCCCAGACCGGGCATCATCGGCTAACGACACCCGTCCTTCCGTGAAGCGCTTGTGCCCCGCCTTGACCCTTGCAAGGGACATGCAGTGTTCGCCGTACGCGTGTGACATTCGGCGATGAATGTCCGTTCCCCCTACTCTTTCCGCTGTGAGAAACTGATTAACACCTCTTTGCTCTTCGTTTGACGCCTCATGTTACGGTTTGCAATGCGACTGGCAGCGTTGGACGATTGATGCATGCTGCTGCTCGCTTTTTATTGTCACGTGACGTGCACGCGTGCCCTCTATCGACGGGCTGTGACCTTCCACGCTCTGGTCGGAACCACACCTCGTTACACACGCCACGATAAGCCGATGTCGTCACCGGTTTGAGCATTCCAGCCTCTGGCTCGTTACTTTTTGAACGCACCTTATACAATACGCTAAGGCGAATGCTTCACAAAACTCAAGTTCCTAAACCAGAGGGAGTTAGAAGGTGTGGTTTGTACCAAATTCTTCCAAATCGTCTCAATAGTACAGGAAAAATCTTGCATTTCTTGAAAAGTCAACGGAAATATATTTGATTATTAAGTGCGTTTAAACAAATAAACAAGATGATAGCCCCTGGCAGAACTATGTCGCGTACAGCCCGCATAGCACTAGAGACGGGCGGGTAGTCTGTACACATAGGGCGCACACAACCTACAATTCGTTTAAAAAGTGTGTTCAAACAAATAAACATATTTATAGAAGGCCGCATTACAGTAAAGCCAGGCGGGTGGTTTATTCATATGTGAGAGTTCTCGCACGGGTTCGCTAGTTAGGATTTAATTGGTCAAATACAATAGGTAACTCACGAGGTGGAAATACGGCCGGTCCTAATTCCCCGCGCTTGTATGTGTGTGCGGTCCACTGGTGTGTGCGTGGATCATGCCTGGCTCCCAGCTGCATTTCCAGTTTACTAGAACTTTAAATATAGTAAACCCTGGAAGAGTAAGATGTAGTTGTTAGAGCACTATGAGTAAGGTGGGGTGTAAGTTATACGAACCCCACGTATTAAATGAATACAGAAGGCGACCTAATCAAGAGCTCTACACGTACTGTGAAAGAATCACGGATGTTGCTAGGAAACGACGTCTAGCATTTTATGGACACGTCTACAGGATGCATCCTACCAGGTTTACCAACCAGCTCCTCGGTTACTGGCAAAAGCGGAAGACCAAGTCACCAATGGTTGTGGGAAGTGAGCAAAGATCAGCAAGAACTTGGAGGGACGGAAGGAGACTTAGAAGGCCGGACATCTCCCAGGAAGATGCTTTAGCAATTGAGGATCCAGGACAAACCGCCAAGAAAGAAGACAGGTGCCCTAAGGAGAGGAGAGAACAACACAGCCAGAGGATGCTTAACTACTGGGCAAACATCAAAGCCCACTCCAAATGTAATAGTAGAATGTCGTGGTCCTTAGATGGCCTATTCGAAACAAGAAAATGAGTGGAAACATTTTGAACTTTCCTGTAATACATTGAAGTAACTAACCTAACATTGTATTATCAATTTAATGCAAAGAAAATGATAACTTTTGATAATTCGAGTCAGTATAGAACATAAACAAAAACCTGTTTCAAAATAATCTTCTAAAATATGCTTTTCAAAGAAGAGGTTATTTTCACGCTTTTCAGTCAATTAAGCTATTGCAGGTGATCACTTTGTGTTCCTGACATACAGGTCTATTACAAACACCACAGAAAACTTTGCGGTCTTTACTTCTCGGACGGGCATAGCATTGCACAACTGGAAAAGTAACGTGGGGTGCGACACCACCCCCAAGGTCTATGTCGAGGCAACTGATAAATAAGCAGACCATAGGTCAAAGTGGCACTGACAACCTGCTAGCGAGACAAACAAAGCCAGGGGAGATAAAATCAATCAAGGCTACCAAATTCAAAACATCCCAGAATAAAAAGAAAATACTCTGCACCCCACCTTACTCATCCAGGGTTAAATGTTGGTTGGTTGGTGCCTTAGTTTAGGGGCTGCGGCAACGCGGTCATGTAGCCCCGTGTACTTTGGGTTGTTGTTGTTGTTGTTGCTTGAGTCTTCAGTCTTTTAACTGGTTTGATGCAGCGCTCCATGCCTCCCTGTCCTGAGCTAATCGTTTCATCTCTACATAGCAACCACACCCCACATCCGAGGCAATCTGTTTAACATATTCTAACCTTGGTCTACCCCTACAGTTCTAATCCACGACCCTTCCTTCCATTACTAAGCTTGCTATTCCTGGGTGTCTTAATATGGGTCCTACCAACCTATCTCTTCTCTTCATTAGCAGTCACCAGAAACATCTCTCCTCCCCCACTCGTCTTAATACCTCTTCGTTTGAAACCCCATCTACCCATCTGATCTTCATAATTCTCCTGTAACACCACATTTCAAACGCTTCAATTCTCCTCTTTTCTGCTGCACCAATAGTCCAATACTTAGGGTGTGTGTAGAATTTGTCTGATAACCGGTGTTAGTTGTAGGGTTGAATGTGACCAAACAATATGCAATATGTCCTTGAGGATCGCTGAATGAGGCCCTAAAAATACGAAATATGACCTTAAAATAGTTAAGTGTCACTTAAAATGGATGCCTATTTAATGACACAGAATTGCTACATTTGTTTTTAAATTTAAATATAGAGTCAACTTATTAGCCTATTTTCATTTTATGAAAAAAAAAAAAAAAGGCTTATGAGATCACCTTTTGTCCGTGTGTCTGTGCGTGCGTGTGTGTGTGTTTCGTGTGTATGCCCCCTCCCCTAATAACTTAACGGCTGAAGCGATATCAATGAAACTCGGAAAGTTAGATCATAGCACCATTCTGGCCGACCCCGATCGTGTCCTTCGATTTTTATTGGGTCTCACCAATCCAACATGGCGGCTGTGCGAAATATTTCACCAGCACTCAGTATCTCCGAAACTATTACTGACATCACCCTAAAATTTTGTACGGTGATAAAGGGCACTTCTAGAAGTTCACCAGGTAACTACAAAACCAACATGACTGCCAAGCTAAGTTGAGACTTTGAATAGACTTTTCTCGCGATTTAACCATCCAAACGTAATACAACTTGGTACAGCAAATGTTTATACACATTGTAATGTACTGGCGTCTAATTTAGTTCAATTGTTTACATAACCTCAAAATGGCGACTGTGCGAAATATTTCAATGGCATTCTATATCTCCGAAACTACAGATATCACCGTGAAATTTTGTACGGTGATAACGGGCACTGCTACAAGTTTATCTATGTAACTTTCAAAAACCTGTAAAGTACAAAACTAACATGGCGGCCAAGCGAAGTTGAAACATTTTAATAGACATTTCTCGTAATTCAACTGAGCGCAGTAAATTGTTGTTGTTGTTTGAGTCTTCAGTCTTTTGACTGGTTTGATGCAGCTCTCCATGCCTCCCTGTCCTGAGCTAATCGTTTCATCTCTACATAGCTACCACACCCTACATCAGAGGCAATCTGTTTAACATATTCTAACCTTGGTCTACCCCTACAGTTCTTGTCCTCGACCCTTCCTTCCATAACTAAGCTTGCTATTCCTGGGTGTCTTAGTATGTGTCCTACCAACCTATCTCTTCTCTTCATTAGCAGTCGCCAGAAACATCTCTCCTCTCCCACTCGCCTTAATACCTCTTCGTTTGTAACCCTATCTACCCATCTGATCTTCATCATTCTCCTGTAACACCACATTTCAAATGCTTCAATTCTCCTCGTTTCTGCTGCACTAATAGTCCAAGTTTCACTTCCATAGAGCGCCACGCTCCAGACAAAGGCTTTCAAAAATGACTTCCTAATACCTAAATCTATATTCGATGTCAACAGATTCCTTTTTTGTAGAAAGGCTTTCCTTGCCTGAGCCAACCTACTTTTTATATCCTCTTTGCTTCGTCCATCACTGGTTATTTTGCTTCCTAAGTAACAGAAGTCTCCTACTTCCTTCAGCTTTTCACCTGCCAATTTGATCTCCATAGAGGTTTCTGATTTATTTCGGCTGCATTCCAGTATTTTTGTTTTAAATTTATTAATTTTCATCATGAATTCCTTCCGTAAGACGGAATCCATACCATTCAAAAACTCATTCAAATCCTCAGGCTTGTCGGCCAAGATGACGATGTCATCAGCAAATCTCAGAGTTGAAATTATTTCTCCTTGAATCTTCACTCCCACTTTAAATTTTTCTCCAATTTCCTTCATTGCTTGTTCAATGTAAAGATTGAAAAGTATGGGTGATAAGTTGCAGCCTTGCCTTACACCTTTCTGAATACCAGCTTCTCTCTCATGTCCTTCAGCTCGAATGACTGCTGTCTGGTTTCTGTATAGATTGTATATCACCCTCCTATCCCTGTACTTTATTCCAATAGATTTCAAAATGTCAAACAATTTAGTCCAATCAACGTTATCAAAAGCCTTTTCTAAGTCTACAAATGCCATGAACGTTCTCTTATCTTTCCTTATTCTACCTTCCAAAATCAGCCTAAGACTTAGTACAGCTTCCCTTGTTCCTACATTTCTCCTGAAACCAAACTGGTCTTCACCCAACTCCGTTTCTATCTGGCTTTCAATCCTCTTGTAAATTATTCTAGACAGGATCTTTGAAGCATGAGTAATCAAGCTGATTGTACGGTAATCTTCACATCTGTCAGCTCCCACTTTCTTTGGTATAGGGATGATAACATTCTTCTTGAAATCAGGGGGTACCTCACCTGTCTCATAAATCCTACACACCAAGTGAAATAACCTGATCAGACCTTCATCTCCTATGCAGCGTAGCAACTCAATCGGTATATCGTCTATGCCTGGTGCTTTGTTCCTGCCTAAGTCCTCTAATGCTCTGTCAAATTCTGATCTCAATATTAAATCTCCTTTTGCATCCTCATCAATATCCTCCTCCCTTTCCATTACATGATTCTCTATCTCCTTTCCCTTATACAAGCACTCTATATAAGCTTTCCATCTCTCAACCGTTTCTTCCCTATCTGTCAGAGGCTTTCCATTTGTGTCCTTAATATTACAGCACTTAGTCTTATTTTCCCCAAAAGTATTCTTAATCCTTCGATAAGCTGTGTCTACTTTTCCTAATTTCAGACAATTTTCTATACCTGAACATTTCTCTTTCAACCATTCTTCTTTCGCTTCCTTGCACTTCTTGTTAACCTCATTTCTCAGACGTCTGTATTCTGCTTTCCCCTTTTCATCTCTTAGATTCTTGTGTTTCCGCCTTTCACCCATCAATTCTAGTATATCCTGAGTGATCCACGATTTTCTACCTATTCTTTCTTTCCTACCAATGTTTTCTTCTGCGGATTTTGTTATTTCATTCTTCAAAAGTGCCCATTCGTCTGCAATTGAAGTTTGTTTAGGGGTTTTGATTAGTCCTTCCTTTATACTCTTCTTGAATCTTTCATTTACATCCTTTACTTTCAGTCTGTCTATTGCCCACCTTTTTGGCTTTTGACTTTTCTTCAGTTTCTTCAACTTTAATCTGCATTTCATTACAACCAGATTGTGGTCAGAGTTTATGTCAGCACCAGGATATGTTTTACAATCCAAAATCTGGTTTCGAAACCTCTGCTTGACCATAATGAAGTCGATTTGGTAACGCCCTGTATCTCCTGGTCTCATCCATGTGTATATTCTTCTATTGTGGTTATTGAATAAGGTGTTAGCTATGACCAACTCATGTTCGGTGCAGAATTCCATCAGCCTGCTTCCTCGATCATTCCTTTCACCTAATCCGAAATCTCCTACTATCTTCCCTTCTCTCCCTTTTCCTACCACAGCATTCCAATCTCCCATTATTATAACATTTTCATCACCTTTGATATACCTCAGAATGTCATCTATTTCTTCGTAGACCTTTTCAACATCCTCATCATCAGCTTGACTGGTTGGCATATAGACTTGTACCACTGTGGTGCACGTAGGTTTAGTATTGATTTTTGCTACAATAATCCGTTCACTGTATTGCTCATAATATTCCACCCGCTGTCCAAGTTTCCTACTCAATATGAGACCAACCCCTGCTTGGCCATTGTTTGATTTAGTGCTAATGACCCTATAGTCTCCTGACCAAAAGTCCTGCTCTTCCTGCCAGCGCATTTCACTAATCCCAACCAAATCCAACCTCAACCTATCCATTTCCCTTTCTAAGTTTTCTAACTTTCCACTTCCTAGCAGACTTCTAACATTCCACGCTCCGATCCGTAGAATGTCAGATTTCCTCTTTGTCACTTCTGTGATGTTAACCCCCTCTCAACTAGTCCCCACCCGGAGATCCGAACGGGGGACTAGTTTACCTCCGGATTGAAATTTTACAAGGGAGGAGGCCATCATCACATGTAATTATGCATAGAGAGGTGCATATCCTCGGGAATAGCATTACGGCTGTAGTTTCCCGTTGCAGTAAATTGTGGTACAGTAAATGATTATACATAATTGCAATGCACTGGCATCTAATTTAGTTCAATTGTTTACATAACCTCAAGATGGAGGCTGTGCGAAATTTTAAAATTAAGTTTTTATTTCTTGTGTCGTAATCATGCGATCGAAGTGAAAGTTTGAATAATGAAGCTACGCAATAATTTTCCCTTAATAGTACATAACTCTATGGCCTATACATATAACAATCCAAAATGGCAAACATCCGAAATATTTTGACGGTGCTCAATATCTACGAATCTTTTATAGAAATCAAACTGTTTTTTTTTAATGTTCATAGAGGCTATGAACATAAGTTCACCTATAGGACCTTCAGTAACCTGGTGAGCACAAATCCAACATGGCGGCGACGCGAATTGCAAATATTTAAATGGACGTTTTTCGTGATTTAACCATCCGAGTGCAGTGAAACTTTGCACGTTACATGCTTAGACAAATGTTAATCCACTGGCATCTACTTTATTTCAATTGTTTTCTTAACCACAAGATGGCAGCTGTGCGAAATTTTAAAATCTCGTTTTTACTTCTTGTGTCCTAATCATGCGATTGAAGTTTGAATACCATACGTACACAATAATCTTCATGTAATAGTACATAAATAAAAATCGAAGCTGGCGACCATCTGAAATATTTAGACCGTTCTCAATATGTACGAATCTATTACAACAATCAAACTGAAATTTTGATGTTGATAGAGGCAATTAATATGAGTGGGATATATGTTAATAGGCTGTATAGTTCCTCACGGAAATACTTGTTTTGAATATGAACTACAGTCCAAGTTTTCTTTGCGTAATGTAAGCTTCCATATAAACAGGTTTTCGTCTTTTAGTATTTACTCCATTCACTTTTCTTGTTCAAGTAAAGAACAACAACCACATTATGCTAACTGTTGATAAATAATTACCTGTATTAATTACAGTGGAATAAATCCCTAATAAGTTATAGACTATACACATACATTTCCTACAAGGTCACATTCCACTGACAGTCAGAACAAAGTATCAGTAACTCCAGTATATGTCAGAATGTAGGTATAAACGGTGGATGGAATATTACCAGACAGCTAGTAACATACGATTCCTTAGGTCAGGAAGAGCTGAAAGGCGTGGAAAACGTATGGTAGCAGTGCGTGGTTTACAAGAAAACAGGAATCTCCAATTATAAAACCCGCCTTGTCAAACACTAAGAGGTTTAATAATTAAATTAAAACGTACATGTTTCGGTATACAATGATACCTCGTCAGTGTAGATGAAATAAAAAGAATCTTAAAAACTATGTTAACAAATGAGTCGTCCAGTTGCAAAACTCGTTTAATTCACTTGTGAATAAGGACCATGTCGTAAAATTATTTATTTATTCGTTAATTCCCCTTAAGGAGAGCGTTACAACACAATCAATTTTCATGTTTTATTCTGTCCCTTTCTTCTTTTTCCCCAAAACCTCTCATGTATACACTATGCTTCCTTATTTATTTAATTATTTTATTTTGTTTAATTTTGCTTTGTTTTATTTCGTTTTATTTTGTTCCAAATTGTTTTGTTTTATTTTTTGTTTTGTTTTTGTTTTGTTTTATTTTATTTTGTTTGTGTTTTTATTTTGTTTTGTTTATTTTGTTCAATTTTGATTTTCCAGAAAACAAACACAAAACCAAAGACAAAAAACACGAAACACAAAAGCAAAGTTCAAAACCAAAACCAAAAGCAGAAAACAAAAAACAAGAAACACAAAGCAAAAAGCAAAATTAAAAAAAGCAAAAACAGAAAACAAACACAAAACTAAAACCAAGAAAGACAGCAAAAAGTAAAATTCGAAAGCAAAAGCACAAAGCAAACACAAAACCAAAAACCCAAAACACAAAGCAAAAAGTAGAAAACAACAAACACAAAAGATACGTGAGGCAAAGTCCAAAGAAACGTTTCTTATGAAAATGATTCTTATTCACAAGTGGATTAAACGAGTTTTGTAACTGGACGACTCAAATACAAAGAGAAAATTGATATCCTTACAAAAGCATTAGAATGTAAATAAATGAAATTCAAAAAAAAATAGAAAATACATAAAAGAACAAGACTACAGCTATAATACATCCATTACACAAGAAAGGAGAAAAATCAAATCCTGACAACTATCGAGGAATTTCCCTTTTGGATATCACATATAAAATCATGTCACAAATTCTATATAATCGTCGTAAAGATCAATTAGAACTGGAAATAGGAGAATATCAAGGTTGATTTCGGCCATGGCGAAGCTGCCCTGAACAGATAATCACCTTAAAATTAGTAATGGACTACTACAAACGTAGACAAAAACAGCAAGTCATAACCTTCGTAGACTTCAAAAAAGCTTATGATTGTATACATAGATCTTCATTGCTGAAAATACTAAGGAATTTCGGACTTCATCCCAAATTAATAAAAATTATAAAACTAACTCCAACAAACACCAAATCTAAAGTAAAATTCAGAGGAGAAATATCTGAACCGATTACGATTAAAACAGGATTAAGACAAGGAGACGGTTTATCGCCTCTACTTTTCAATTGTGCTTTGGAATATGTAATGAGGGAATGGTACAGGGAAAATCCTAGGAGCATAAGAATTGGAACCAAGAAAGATCAAATAGACTTAAATTGCTTGGGATTCGCAGATGACTTAGCGTTACTAGCAATAATATTCAAGAAGCCAGAAATCAAATAATAAGCCCACAAAATATAGCACAGAAAATTGGACTTCAGATATCATTTGAAAAGACAGAGATAATGGTAGCAAATCCACTTGTAATCAATCACATAACAGTAAATAACAAGAAAGTTAAAATAGTGAAGCAATTTAAATACTTAGGAGAAATTATAACTTACAACTTGGATGAGAATCCTGCATGGCAAGAAAGAACTAATAAAAGGATAAAAGCCCAAAAATTAACATGGTCTACATATAAAAGAAAATGTCTATCAATCGCAACAAAATTAAAACATTACAAGACGGTGGTTCAACCAGAGGTGACATATGGAAGTGAAACTCTTTTTAAAGTTACTCAGAAAAACAGAACCGACAAAATGTTAAAAGTAGAAAGAAGAATAGCTAGAACATGCATAAATAAAAAATATCAGAAAGATGGACAGTGGCGGATAGTACCAAATGAAGTGGTATACAGAGAACTGGAGCCCATCACTGATACTATTCGGAAGAAACGGCTTTCTTTCTTTGATCACATCATGAGGACACCAGAAACCAGGTTATCTAGAAAAATTGTAGTGAAACTTTGGAATATGAAACAACAAGTAGGATGGATTAAGGAAATTAGAGAAGATATGGAAGAATTAGAAATAACCTTGGATGACTTGCAAAACAAAACAACAAAATTAAAAAAAACTGAGAGATATAAAAATTAGATTTCAGGCTAAAATAGACAAACGTAATACAGTAAAAAGGGTATTTACAGATGAGGGACGCCTGAGAAGATCAGAGGGAATGAAGAGCTACTGAGCGACTCGGAAAGGAAACTTACTGAGGAAGAGGACCAAGAAATGATTGACTGAAGTGGTCCAATGAGGCCGTAAAAGCAGAAGAAGAAGAAGAAGAAGAACAAGTTAATATAAATCTACCTTAATGGACTGTCTATCGGACGTCGCTGCTGAGAGCTATGGGTTGTTGCTTCCAGCCAGGTATAATGATACGGAACAGCGCATAAAATATTCAAAAAGACTAAGTCATCCAAGCCTGGAGTGAATTCTGCCGAATCCCATTTTGTCGCCATCAATATGTCGCTTCTAGATGGTCGAACACAGCACAAACTTCTCTATAAATGGCAAAAATAAACCAACCTCTAACAAGACAGAGGATTACCACCTGTTGGCTAGCTCCACAGAAGTAGCCGTCCAAACGCGCAATGCATTCCCCAATACAACTCAAGTTAGCCAAGGTACACTTATAAGTTGTAACGAAATACTTGGACTTTGATAAGCCAAATCTATACTAATACAATAAAGCTGAAGAGTTTGTTTGTGTCTTTAAACGCGCTAATCTCTGGAACTACCAGTCGTATTTGAAAAATTCTTCTTGTATATGATAGCCAGACTCAAGAGGAATAGTTTAGGCTATGTGGCATTAGGCTACACCTCTCAGGTAACCTTAAAGATTGATTTTTGTTCAGTAAGTCTGAAGAACAAGCGCTCCCGAACAGCTTCAATAATACCTAAGTCTACTGTTGCCTGGCAATGCGGGCTGCATCACGTCGCCCCTACCAGTGTTCCGGTGTAGAATTGCAAGCTGCTTATAAATTGCAGTCACGGGGAGTAATTAATGCAAACAGATTTCTTAGGCCCCTTAAAACAGTTATCATCATGACAATAGTATGCCTCTGTATAAGGGCGATTGTGTTGGTGCAGTATACTGAGGTTATCAGCTGCAATAAGCGTTGGTGCTTTCCGATCCTTATCCTTGAGCGCTCCAGTTCTGTAGTAGTATTCATTATCATCCATAAAACAAATAAATCCACCGGGTGAAGCCGGGCACTACTGCTAGTGTAATATGTAAGTCGAGAAATAAACTCAAACTAACACATTCACGAAGCAGTGCGTATCAAATGGAACATGCAATTGAGATGAAATGTAATATGACAATAGCAAGATGCTGAGTGAAAAGAAAACAGGAAGAAGTGTAGGCTACATCGCATAGGCCTACGTCAACACCACTTGCCAGCCTACTACTGTGCGTACACCCGGAACAATTCGGCATTTGCCAGGAGTAGATGTAGGAAAAAATAAATCTAGGATAGCTGACATAGGAATCAAACCCACATCGTCTTAGTTCGGCCTCACGAGGCTGAGTGTAGCCCGTTCCAGCCCTCAAACCAGAATTAAATCTCCAGGCAGAGCCGATAATTGAACTCTGACTTCAGGGATGACAGGGAATAATGCTAACCACTGCGCCACGAGAATGATAGCGAGTTTAGTACGAGTACGACACTTGATAAGTTGTTAAACTCAGCTCAGAACTCAGTAGGCACCTGATAAGAGCCCTGAATGCAGGGAGTATACTTGGAGTGAGGGCACTCTATAAGCTGTTAGACTCAGCTCAGGACCCGGTAGGCACCAGATATGAGCCTTGAGTGCAGGGAGTATAGTTAGAGTACGGCACTTGATAAGCTGTTGGACTCAGCTCAGGACCCGGTAGACACCAGATATGAGCCCTGAATACAGGGAGTATAGTTAAGAGTACGACACTTGATAAGCTGCTAGACTCAGCTCAGGACCCGGTAGGCACCAGATATGAGCTCTGATTACAGTGAGTATAGTTGGAGTGAGAGCACTCTATAAGCTGTTAGACTCAGCTCAGGATCCGCTAGGCACCAGATACGAGTTCTGATTACAGTGAGTATAGTTGGAGTGAGAGCACTCGACAGTATAAGCTGTTAGACTCAGCTCAGGACCCAGTAGGCACCAGATATGAGCCCTGAATACAGGGAGTATAGTTAGAGTGCGGCACTTGATAAGCTGTTATACCCACATGCGTGGAGGAAGCTGTGAAATATTAATCTTGGACGTTATACGCCACACTGAATTACCGGATCAATGTCATGGCTGTCAGCCGTTATGGCTGCTGTAATAGTCATACACAGAATGGCCATTTAAATATTTACACCTCTATCCGCAGCTACAGCTATCATATGGTGCCTCTCCGGAGATCAGTGTTGCCAACTGAAGTAGCAGTAATTTCATTTAATGGTTTGGAACATTACTTTAATCATCAACCCAGTTCATATGGGTATTTATTTGGTAACCAGTATTATTGTTGTGTTGAACTAATGAGTGTTTTGTAACATGATTTAAGGTTTATAAGGAGGCGACCATGACCGAAAGCTAGGTACACTACCATTCCTGTATTTGCAAGCAGTTGATATCCAACTTGCAGGATGACCATAAGTGGGATTGGAACCCAGTTGTCGTTAGGACGCTGAGTGTTGGCGGTGATTGTTAGTAGACATAATTTTGGCGGTTCTGTGACAGCCACAGACATCCTTAGTCGAACTCAACCGAGTTTAACCGAACTTAGCCGAGCCGAACCGAACTTAGCCGTGTCGAACCGAACTTAGTCGAGCCTAACTGAGCCTAGCCGAACTTAGCCGAGCCTAACTGAGCCTAACTGAGCCCGACCGAACTTAGCCGAGCCAAACCGAACATAGCCGTGTCTAACCAAACGTACTAGAGCCTAACCGAACTTAGCCGAGCCTAACCGAGCCTGACCGAACATAGCCGTGTCTAACCGAACGTAGTCGAGCCTAACCGAACTATTTATCACCATGTTTAGAGTTGATGATGATGATGATAATTGTTGTTTTAAGGGGCCTAACATCTAGGTTATCGGCCCCTAATGGTTTGGGTGTTGACATGAAACCTACAACTAGATTTACTGACTTAACAACTAACTTATGTACTAGAAAATAAATAATGGACAGGACGAAAAGAAATGAGGATTGAGGCACTTGGAAGGCAGTGGAGCCATGAAAGGCAGATAGGAAAGGGAACGTAGAGAGGGCCCGTCCCAAAGTCAGTAGAAAGAGGGGAATAACGTACCCAGTTTAGGAATCCCTGGGGGTTGCCAACTCCCAAACTCACCAGCCGTGAACCATTCAGGGTGTAGCACTATCTAGGGTGCACCAGAAGTGAGGTGGCTACATACACCCTGTCTCCTTGAGGGCCTTGTGCAGAAGGCAAGAGATATCATGAAAAGAAAAAGAAGGCTGACCCCTTGAAGAATGAGAGTATCAGGAAAGATGAGAGAGTGGCCAATTAAGGCGGGGAAGTGAAATACTCCCTAGGCCTCGGATACCCTAATACCATTTGGGTCCGAAGAGAATAAGTGTTGATTAAGGGAGGACGACAGGAAAGATAACTGAAAGGAGCCAGGCACTAGGAAGTAGAAGCAATGTGGGACTCAGCTGGGGTCCCATGGTCGGCAACTCACGTCCCACAAGTTGTGAGCACCTGGGGAATGTTTATGCTGCAGTGATGGGGGACGAATGATAGGGGTTCATCTTTAGTATAAGGTGCGTTCAAAAAGTAACGAGCCGGAGGCATAATTACAGAAACCAGTACCTGTATGTTAGAAGTATTGGCCCTGGCTGTTGAGGCAATTGTCCCACTGTGACACGAGGCGGAGAATGGCTGTCTCATAAAATTCCCTGGGCTGCGATGTGAACCAGTTCCGCATGTACAGCTGGACGTCGGCCGTCCGAGGTGAATCGTTGGCCCCGCACAGCCCTTTTCAGGGGACCAAACATGGCGTAATGGCAGGGAGAGAGGTCTGGACTGTATGGAGGGTGGCCGAGAACCTCCCATTTGAATTTCTGCAGGAGTGCCTCGATTGTATTGGCCGTATGAGGTCGTGCATTGCCGTGGAGCGACCACGGCGGCTATGGCGTTCACTGTCACTCGGCGGTCCTGGGTAATGAGTGCATCAACCAGCTGGACGTTGTCATCGGTAATGCAGGGGGGTGCCCCATACCGGGCATCATCGGCTAACGACACCCGTCCTTCGCTGAAGTTCTTGTGCCACGCCTTGACCCTTGCAAGGGACATGCAGTGCTCGCCGTACACTTGTGACATTCGGCGATAAATGTCCGTTCGACGCCACCATGTCACTGTTTGCAATGTGACTGGCAGCGTTGGACGATTGATACATGCTGCTGCTCGCCTTGTATCGTCACGTGACGTGCATGCGTGCACTCTAGCGACGGGCTGTGACCTTCCACGCTCTGGTCGGAACCACACCTCGTTACACACGCCACGATTAGCCGATGTAGTCACCGGTTTGAGTTTTCCAGCCTCCGGCTCGTTACTTTTTGAACGCACCTTATAATTTATTTAAGGTGACGCGGACTGTATCTGTCTGAGGCATGCAAGCTTCTCATGGAAGTAATATAAGAGACTTGACTGAAATACCACATAGGCTAAGCGCTGCTCGTAACTCGCAGATCACTTGAGAGGCGAATACCAGTGAGGTGACCTCAAAGTTAAGTGCGTACATGGCTGTATCTAGTGGTGTCTATTATTAGGAGCTACTTGAGCTTAACATGAGAAGACTACGGTTGTCTGGTGCAAAGCTAAAAGTTGTACCATCCGACGTTGGACTACCTTGTACTGTACGTCAACCGGCCGCGTTTCTTGGCCTCCTTGCGTAGTCTTTATAAATTAACCCTTTGACCGGCAGCCATATACGCGGTGTCCGTACCCTATACTAATCTGCAGTTTTTACCCTGCGGTAAATTATACGTAATAACTTCTGAACTATTTATGTATATTGGATGATCTTTTTAATGTTTTGAAGGTAATTCTCTGGGAGTTTTATTAATGTAACTTAATGTACTCTTATTCTATAATTTATATTAAATGGAGTGATAATTGAAATAAATATTTACTTTAAATTTTTTTGAAGAAAATTCAGGATCAAAATCGTTAAGAATAAAAAATATTTTTAGTATCGAAAACTGCTTTATTTTAGAGAGGTGATGTTTCCAATATCACATAGTCTATACAAATGTGAGCTTCCTATCAAATATTACAGCTACAATAATAATTATTTTTTTTATTACTGTAACATGAAATTTGCTAATTCTTACATTATATGCAAATGGCTGCAGTTCCAGGCTAGTTTTAAGTAAAATTTTTACGAAGGTCTATTTCACTACTTCACACAAACTGACCACTCCAGAATTCACCTTTTGGATGAAAAGAAACTAATAACCTAATATTTACACATGTTTATTACGTGCCCTAGCAATTGTGATTAGAGAGGCACAAATGATGTACACTCTTATTACATTCTTTACCAATGTGTCTGGTCTTTTTCCTTCTACCACCTTGATTTGTACTAATCTTGCTGTATACGGAACAATTGCGTTCATTTTCTTTTTCCGGTAAAAGGTGAAAAGGCTCGTTGCCCGCCCGCGATAGCTGAATTTGCGCTTGGTTACTCAGCAGCAAGTTCCTCAGTGTGACAAACTTTAAAACTTGTTTTATATAGATTTATTTAATCCACTACTAGACCAAAACATGTATTGTGAACTATTAAAACGAATAAGTAACTTGGAAATTACATTTTTTTTCAGAACGTCCGATCAATTGGCGGTCAAAGGGTTAACCCGCGAGGACTGGCGCATGGGTATTATTGACCCGAGGCTTAAATAACGCTTTATATTTTCGTTTTGGTCAACCCTCATTTCCTATGGCTTACTGTACCTACCTTCCTAGCCTTGAACTTCACACCGCAAAAAAAAAAAAATAATAACATGTCCATAGCTTTTTGAACACTCAAGTATATATTTGTATATTATTTACGGTCGTGTCAGATTTACCCATGGCGCCAGTCCTCGCATGACAATTTTCGGCTTACGTTAGTCGGAACAATCTGTAAAAAAATAAGGTGGAAAATCTACCTATTTTGGAGCAGCATAATCACATAGCTCACGTTCTTGTTGATCCATGTTTAGGGTCTAGGGACACCTTGGATATCAAGGTCAATTATACTGTTACGAAAATTATTGCCATTTTTTCTGCATGTTAAATTTGAAAAATATAAATAAACCTCATTTTATATTGGGAATAGTTCATAGGAAGACACAAGGTGTAAAATTACTTCATTAAAAGATGTACGACTACGACAAAAAGGGAGCGACACACTATGGGTCAAAATGACCCGGCGCCAGTCCTCATGTTATATTTTTTCAAGCCAGTTCTGAAGGGTTAAGGTTTCTGTCTGGAATTTTAATTGATTTGCCAAATATTATAACACAGGAGTTTTATCATTTTAAATGATCTTGTCGACTTCGTCGTTACGCTGAGGTCTGGCGTTACGTTATGGCGACGAGACGAAATGTACCGAGAATGCACTGAGGTGTGTGACGTCATAGTACCGCTTGAGCTGCCTCCTTAACCCGCGCGCTCCAGTGAGCGTGACGTCATCCAGCCAGCTACCTCCTTTGAACTTGGTTTGCACTTGCTAATGGAGTTTGAGTTCACACAGTTCGCTGCATGATCTAAGGCTTTCACTCTGCATTTTTCAGCATTTGTAGCATTTGAAGCATTTAAAATGATATAAAGTCTAGTCTTTCAGACTGACTATCTCTCTTTTTAATTATTCAATCAATACGGATTCACACAATTTGTTATTATGGCAAATATTTTCGCTTATTATTTTAATTTTCCTCTAACATTTTATATATATATCCTGGATGAGGTGTAGAATGAACCCATGCCTTCTAAGTCCTACCTCTCGAATCTGAAGACAGTGCCCTGTTTCAGCCCTCAGGGCAGAACCCTAGAATGCTAGCCACTACACCAGGTGGTGTGGAGAATTTCGAATGAGCGAGTAAAATTTTTAATATATGAATTGCAGCCAATAACAGCTTGCCACGGTGGGTGAGTGGTTATCGTGTCGGGCTACCACCCCAAGCTTGCAGGCTCACTCCTGGCCATGGTAAGTGATTTTTGAAAGGCGGCAAAAATCACAATACTCATGTCATACGTTGTTGATATGTTTAAGAACCCATTTGAATTCAGTAGGCCGGGTTCATAGTGGCAAAATTAATCTCGGGATTTTCCGCCAACACAAAGTTCCTCATTTCTCTACTAGAAAGCGGTATAGCGCCAAGGAGCTTAGATAGGCTATCTAACCTCCTTGACATTCATAGCGCTCCAAGGAGCATTAAATTCGACACGTAAGCTGCCCTCTGGGTGTCAATTAACAAAGCTTGCACCCGGCACCCGAGGCCACACGATATATTATTATTTTATAGCCAATAACAATAGCTAGGTGTTTTTTTAAAATTGAAATTCCAGTGGTAGGTTATTTTACGTGCAATAAATCTATGACATGGGTCGGCTTTGCTTCCCCTCCAAAGGAAGGCTTATGAAGGATTTTAACGCTCTTATAAGTCCGACAACTTCGGCTGGGTTTGAACCCGCGACCTTGGGCACAGCAGCTCAGCATGCAACCAGCTACGTCACTGATGCCATTTCGAGTCAAATTTATAAAAACTATTTCACCAAGAGGCTGGAATAAACTTTTAATGCAATCGTTTGAACGTGGGTATTTCAGCGATGAGCAACTTATCATATTTTAAATGTATTCAGAAACATGAGATCGGTGTTTCTGTCTTTGTTAACTCAATAAGGATAAAATTCGTTACCAACAGAATCTTATAAAGAAATCCGAAGTGATTTGAATGTTATTATGAGAGGTATTCTTGGTGCTAGTATCGCGAATAATAATAATAATAATAATAATAATAAAAGTTGCAAAGTTTAAGTACCTGGGAGAAATTATAACACCTAATGTAGGCCTATCAGAGAAAGAAGCATTCACATTACGCATTAGTAAAATGGAAATGGCCTACCATTTAACTAAGAACATTTATAAGAAAAGGCCAATAGGCTATCCTTCAACGTAAAACTAAAACATTACTGCAGTGTCATCCGTCCGGAGGTCTTGCATGCTTCTGAATGCCTCGCGATGAACAAAAAAGGCTTGGTCGAAAAACTGGAGGCCAAAGAAAAGAAAATTTTGAGAAAGATATTGGGTCCCATCAAAGACAATAGGGAATACAGAAGACAGCATAACCATGAACTAGGCTATATACTCATGTGGAGAAGATAAGTGACGTCATCCGGAAGAGAAGGATAACATTCTTTGGACATTTGAAACGAATGAGACCAGTGAGACTGACCAACCGCAACATAACTTACTTTCAGGAGAGGAAAACAAAATGGGCCTGGTTCATTGAACTGGATAAAGATCTGAAAGAAGTGGGGATTACACCAACAGACATTCAGGAGCGCGCCCCACTCAAAAGGAAACATCAAGCTTGCAAAGGTTTCCAAGAAAAACCGAAGCTGATAACGGGAAAGATTTGGACCCAGGAACGAAAGGAAGTCCACCAAGAACGAATGCGGGCGTACTGGGCAAACATCAAAGCCTCTTGCAGACAGAATGACGCGGTCCATAGATGGCCTATACGAAATGAATGAATGAGCAGCTTAAATGAAGTTTCCGTCATCCCAGTTGTCTCTATGAATGGTTTAGTTACCAAGGACTGGGAAAATACGAAGGAGAAAGTTGGCTTAAACAAACATTATATTCAGATATTGCAAAATGCCCTTCTTCGTACTAATAATAATAATATGGCCTCGGGTGCCTCGTGCAAGTTTTGTTAATTGACACCCAGAGGGTAGCTTGCATGCCGAATTTCTTCGTTCCTTTAAACGCTATGAAAGTCGAGGAGGTTAGATATCTAAACTCTTTGACACTACAGCGCTTTCAAGTGGAGAATGGAGGAACTTTGTGAAGGCGGAAAATCCCGAGATTAATTTTGCCATTGAACACGCCCTACTGAATTCAAATGGGTTCTTTAACATGCCAACAACGTATGACATGAGTATCGTGATTTTTGTCGCCTTCAAAAATCACTTACCATGGCCAGGAGCGAACCTGAAATCTTGAGGTTCGTAGTCCGACTCGATAACCACTCACCCACCTTGGCAAGTATAGTACGTAAGGTTGTGTCTCTTCAGTTCCTTACTCTGAAACCCTGGAGATCACGTGCTATTATCAGTGCCTTTTGCTTACAAGAAATCCGACGGTGATGCTGCAACCTTGAGCACAGAAGGAGAGCACTCCACCACGCAGACAGCGAATTGAATTTACATAAAAGTAATAATAATCATCATTGGTTGATGAAGTCATTGCCGGATAGAGTAGGTGACTGAACAGAACAGTGTTGACGTGAATACCGTGAGAACGCTGGCCAGTAGGGCGTGGTCAGTCACCAGCCACACACAGTATCTCTCACCTAGCCACAACCACATCGGATCAATAGCCAGAGCGATCATTCTCAAGTAATTTATTAGCACTACACCACACATGTGCTAACATGATTACCGCCAGCATTGGAAAACAAACAGGAAAACAGCACCGATACTACATCATCCAGCACTATGCTTCAAGGTGTGCCACGGGCCAGGTCCAACCTCACAACAACTAGCCCAGCCTCAATTTCGTTTTCAATTATTTACTTTAGCCAGTTCGAAATCGATCGACTAATGGAAATGGTGAGATGGTGATTTTGCCGGGACATCAGGGTCATCAGCACTCTTAACCCACGAGGACTGGCGCATGGGTATTTTTTGACCCGAGGCTTTAATACTGCTGTATATTTTCGTTTTGGACAGCCCTTATTTCCTATCGCTTACTGTACTTTCCTTCCTAGCCTTGAACTTCACCCTGCAAAAGAAACATGTCCATAGCTTTCTGAACACTCAAGTTATTTCTATATTATTTACGGTCGGGTCAGATTTACCCATGGCGCCAGTCCTCGAGAGACAATTTTTGGCTTACGTTAGTCGGGACAATCTGTGAAAAATAAGGGGGGTAATCCAACTATTTTGGTGCAGCGCATAGCACGTTTATGTTGATCCGTGTTTAGAGTCTAGGGACACCTTGGTCATCAGCTCCTTTGTCCAAAAAATTGAGATGATGCTTTGCCGCCATTATCAAGGCCAATTATACAGTTACGAAACTCATTGTCATTTTTCTGCACGTTAAATTTGAGAAATATAAATTAACCTAATTTTGTAATGGAAATAGTTAGTAAGGAAGACACGAGGTGTAAATTACTTGATTAAAATCCGTACGACTACGACAAAAAGGGAGTTACACACTATGGGTCAAAATGACCGTTCCCCCAGGGGCTCACATCTAGTGGGACGTGGGTTGGCGACCACGGGGCCCCAGCTGAGTCCAGTATTGCTTCCACTTAATTGTGCCGGGCTCCTTTCTGTCTTCTTTCTTGTCGACCTCACTTGGTCAACTCTTGTTCTCTTCCGACCCCGACGGTAATAGGGTATCCGAGGACTAAGGAGTCTCTTCCTTTCTCGCTTTAATTGGCCCTTGTCTCATATTTTCTGGTACCCTCCTTCTGCGAGGGGTCAGCCTTCTTTTTCTTTTCCTGTTATCTCCTGCCTTCTGCTCAAGGCCCTTCAAGGAGGTAGGGTGTATGTAGCCCCACCATTTCTGGTGCACCCTAGATAATGATGCACCCTCAGGGGCTCACGGCTGGTGAGTTCGGGAGTTGGTGACCCCGAGGGATTCCTGAGCCGGATCCGGTTTCCCGTTTTTGTCCATTAACTGTGGGGCAGACCCTCTCCTCTTTCACATTCCTATCTGCCTTTCATGGCTCTCCTTCCTTCCAAGTCCCTCAATCCGCATTCTTCGAAGGTTGAGGGCATTTCTTTTCCCCCTGTCCTATATTTGCCTTATTCTCCTTTTGTTTTCCATTTCTTCTTCTAGTTTATAAGTTAGTAGTTAATTTTAGCTATAGTACACATTTCATCATCATCTTCACGATCACCCAAATCATTAGGGGCCGATAAACTAGATGTTAGGCCCCTTAAAACAACAATTATCATCATCATCATCATCATCATCATCATCATCATCATCATCACCACCGTGCGCCAGTCCTCGTGTTAGCCTATATTTTTTCACCCCAGTTCTCAAGGGTTAAAGAATGCTTCTTCTACTTCTGTTCGATGTGGGCCACTATGGATAGAGCCCTGCGCGTATAAACAAAACGTTATCCGCATCCGCACGTTCGTTGTCCAAATACGCTAGTCAATGTTTAACCTAGTGTTACGGCTGTGAGTTTGTTTCATCGCTCGCCGCATGAGTCACAACTGCCCCCGGCCAGGGCTGTGCTCTGCCTCAGTGTATTGCGTGCGCCTTATGCAACAGGACTACTAGGACAAAGGGATGGTCCAGAATATTCGTGACTCAGCCAGTGATAGAAACCTCGAGAAGCCGTGAACCCTGGATGGGTCTAGAAGCATTTATTGAGTCAACGGCCTGCTATATAAGAGCGACCTGTCAAGCAGTGTTGTTGTGTTTTTCGAGCTAGTGCGAGCGTTTATCCTGAGCGACAGAAGTGTGGTGACTTGCGAAACCCCTAGTGGAGCCAATTCTCTTGACAGCGAGGGAGTGAGAAGCATACAGGGGACTGTCTGTGTTTTGTGGCGAAGTGCCGTGCGAGTTACGAAATCCAGTGACATTGTTTCCCAGTTTGTGGACAGCGAAGCAGCGTGTAGCAGGTTATCGTAAGTAACTGCAGTTTGTGTACATGAGGAAGTGTTGCATGTAGTTCTGTCAAGGCCACCATACTCATTAGGACGGATTAACTTCTGTGGTCTGTTGACAAGTGAAAGGGGGCAAGAGCGCTCCATAAGGAAGAGACTTGAGGAAACTGGAGTAAGGTTCTAATTACTTGTATTTGCTGATGAGTAGTGTATCTTTCTGGCCGCAATAAAGTTAATTATTTCTTTAAAGGAACAATCTGTGTTGTGCTTCAACCCACCGTAATCCTGTTAACAAAAGTGTCACTAGTGGCACGTAACAATATAATAATATTTTTAATTTATTAGATAAAGTATTATCGCAGAAGAGTTAGATTCAGCTATACATAACACAAGTACGACCGGTACTTTTGTGTGGTTGTGAACCCGGGCGACGTCAGCAACAACCAAAGAAGCCATCTCTGCCTTAGGGAGGAAGATACTTCGAAAGATTTATTGACCCGTTTTCAATGCCATGGTAGGTAAATTGGAACGAAGAACGAACGATGACCTGTAGGCTATCAGCGGTTTGGAAAACCACAAATTGGCCGAGTACTAGAACAGAAGAAGCCACATCTTTCGAGCTGATGTATCCATCCAAAACCGAGTCCTTCATTCACAACCTGCTGGAAGACGCCCAAGGGGACGCCCCAGGACGCGATGGAAGGATCGAGTATTGGCAATACTTCAGCAAGTGGAGCTGAATGCGGTGGAAGATGAAGCTACAGCGTTGGAATGCTATCTGCAGTAGATACCTCCTCCATCGTGACTGATTCCTTTGTTACCAATTTTTTTTTTTTGTTCTTCTGGTGTAGGCCTTAAAGGCCCATAAGTGCAATGGATGATGATGATGATGATGATGATGATGAAAGTATTAAAGCAACACATTTAGACATTTGAGGAGAACGTCGTTCCCCTTATTTTGGCATAAGTCAACACAAATTGAGGATATTTCCGTACTGCCTTCTCTAATTTCTCTATTATTCTCATACATTCCAAGCGAAAGCAAACAGGAAAATAGCAAGAAACGTGAGAAAATACTAAAAGTAGTTTTTAAAATCCAGTTCAACATTGTATTCTTAAAACTATCCGCAAATTTACTCTAAACATTAATCCACTGCTTATCCGCTATCCACACAGCCCTGCAAACTATAACCGCAACCTCGCAGGGCGTTAATTATGAACCACAGAGTAACATCTTCGGTATCTTGGATCATCGTTTCCTCCATTGGCTTTGATCTTCCACCAATACAGCTTCATTCGGTGGCTCATCTCCTTCCTTCTTTCCTCTGAGAAGACCACTTTTGAAGATTTATTTTCTCCTTCTCCTCAGAAAACTCTGAAGCCAGAAACTTTTTGAATAATTCCCATTATCTACACATCAATTTGTATGTCCAGAAACCACCTGGGAACAATCTTTTTCCCTTCACAATGTGCAAGCAGTTTTCGAATCAGTCTTCCTTGATTCATGCGTAGTAGATATTACTAGATTATACTCGTATCTTCGTCATCATCGACTGTATAATTCCCTCAGCTTCGTTGTATAACTCTCTCGCATAATGGGTTGTGTGCGCCCCATGTGTACAGACTACCCGCCCGGTGCTAGTGCTATGTGGGCTTTACACGACACAGTTCTGCCAGGGGTTATCGTCTTGTTTATTTGTTTAAAAGCACTTTATAAACGAATAAATATATTTCCGTTGACTTTTCAAAAAATGCATGATTGTTCCTGTACTATTGAGACGATTTGGAAGATTTTGGTAGAAACCACACCTTCTAACTCCCTCTGGTTTAGGAGCTTAAGTTTAGTGAAACACACACCTTAGGGTATTATATAATAGGAAAATGATAATAATAATAATTATAATTAATAATACATGTTTCCAAGCCTCCGTGGCTTAGGCGGCAGCACGCCGACATCTCACCGCTGGGTCCTTGGTTCAAATCCCGGTCACTCCATGTGAGATCTGTGCTGGACAAAACGGAGGCAGACAGGTTTTTCTCCGGGTACTCCGGTTTTCCCTGTCAAAATTTCATTCCAGCAACACTCTCCACTATCAGTTCATTTCATCTGTCATTCATTTAGTCATTGCCCCAGAGGAGTGCGTCAGGCCTCGGCAGCCGGCACAGTCCATATCCTCGCCGCTAGATGGGGGCTTCATTCATTCCATTCCTGACCCGGTCGGAGACTGGAAGCAGGCTGTGGATTTTTCAATACATGTTTCCATCTGCACTGAACTGTTCCTCTCCATAATCTCAAACATAACTTCTTAATTTTGCACTTTCCAGTGATCGACATGTTAACATTAACTTGAAATTCTTATTTAAGATAAAAAGTATAGGCGAAGGGATGTCTTCTACCTGCAACAGGGTTATACTCTTTCAGATTGGTAACTAGATAAGTGACAATAGGCTATACGGTACTTCATTGTTTCCTAGAAGGCCACATTCCATTGACCGTCAGACCAAAATATCAGTAACTTTTGTAATCCTAAGAATATAGAATTGTTATTTAATTTGGGGGACTTGGACATCATGATCATTGAGTCCCGTGTACTTGGGTGAGTGTGCAGATTCTGTATGATCACCTGTGGCGTAGTACTGTACGCATTTGTAATTGAGGTGAGGATTGGGAAAGAGGAAACCGTGGTCTAAAATTAGGTACCATTTGCCTAGAGTAGAAGTGGGAAACCATCCAGGAGGGCTGCGTTTAGAATCAAACCCACCTCTTCTCCGTTTTGCCTCACGAGGCTGAGCGTACCCCATTCCAGACCTCAGACTAGAATTAAATTTCTTGGCAGAGCCGGAAATCCAACACGGACTACCAGTTTAGGTCAGAGAGTACTACCTCGTTTGATCAGTTTCCTACACGTTTTCCATCTTAAATCATAGTCAGATAAATTCAGTTGGGGACCACCAAAACAAGAAATTACAACGATGTTTTCCTTAGACTACTGCTACACATGAGTAGCCAAAGATATGACAAGTAGAAACTAAACGTACTGCTCACCTCACTCTTCATTCGCTCCAACAAGTAGGACTCACCTGGAAATACAAAAGAGTGAATATTAGTAGACATACGGCTTTTGAAATGTTTCAACGTGGGAAAGAAATGTCTCAGAACAAGAGAAATCCTAGTAACTAAAAAAAAAAAAATCCATAACAACTCACCTATATTGAATATGTGCTGTACTTACAATATCAGCAATTACAAAAATTTTGATTTTGGAATGTCCTTGCAAAATTTTAGAAGAAAATTACACTTAGTTTTAGCTGTCAAATGATCCACTATTACAAACATATTAAATTTAGCTGTTAATAGTTTTAGGTTTCATTTTATTACTAATTACCAATACCAATCATTAATGCCAACCTTACATCTTTCATTGCTATTGTATTAGTACCTAAAGATATGAATCTAGTTTTACTTTATGTGACCAAATATTACAAATCATGCTTCATTTACTGTTATTGCAACTTGGACTTGTGTATATTCCTTGTCAACAATTTCCTCTTAAAAAAATAAATTTCTAATTGTCAATTTTTATTTTGTATTTTAATGTATTTGTATCTTGTATTTTCATGTATTATCTGTGTGTAAACAATCGTTTGCTACTGTAATTGGGGCACTGCCCTGTTGTGGCAATAAATAAATACATAAATAAATGATCATAGGTGCCTAGATTAGATGCTTTAGGGCTGGGCTGTTGAAGTAATCAAAACACCTATAATGATCAATACCCTTAACTTAAATGGATGTATAAGAGCTCTAAAGTAAATAAAATATGACATAACTTTATTACCAAAATGAGCTCTGGCAGCTACCTCATGATGAATATCTGCTGGTCCCTGAAAGTTCCGAAAATAAAATGACGAAACTTACTACCAAAATAACAAACACTATGACATCATGAACTATACACCTTGCACTATTTTCGACATAGTCGGCACCGACATTGAGACACTTGTCGTAGCGTGCAATTAGTTTGATAAAAAACACTACGATATGCTAAAACTCTGCACCTTGTGTTAAAAGGAATTGTCGCACAGCCTGCTGCGGGGTCAGGTTTCTCGGTATCCATCTTGCGGACACTTTTCGATAACCCAACACATCGTGGAGCAAGTGATGGGCCCGGGCATGACCAATACGCAATGTGGACCCCACGTCTGACACCGTTATGCACCTGAAGGTAAGGATTCTTATGGATATGATTTGTGTCACCTGGTTTACCATCTGCTCGTGTAATAAAATGACGAAACTCAATCTCGTAACTTCCCTCGTAAATACAGTGAGATTCTTTTGCTGGAGCGGGGCCGGCGGACGACTGTCGGGAGCGCGCGCCTTTCACCAGCCAACCGAGCGGGGGTCGCACGGTTGCGTGAGGCGGTGACGAGCTAACCAGGGTCATTAAAGTCATTAAGTTACTAAACTGTCATCAACGAGGGTGTGTAGTGTCAGTGCACAGGTAAGAACTTAACATAAACAACAGCTGCAAGATTTAATTAAAGAAGCACAGATGTTTTTTTTTTTATGTCTTAGGACTCTGTATGACCTCACGTCACCAGCCAAGGGTTAGAACTTATCTTTTCAGAGAAGATACTACAAATATTTTCCTTAAGCTGACAAACAGTAACTTTGGAAGTTACATCGATATATTATGTATCTACTCCTGCACCCCCAGCGTGTTTACTGTAATTAATCGAAGCACGGATCAAAGCCCGTTTGATGTTCAATTGTGGGTTAATTTAAACTACAAAGTGTACAGATCAGTTACCTGTACTCTGGTGGGGCTGGAGAACAATATACGGCAGCAGATATCCCTCACAACAGAAGGGAATCACAACGTGTAAACGCTAATTTATTTACATGGTACAACGCCTGTCTGTCAGCTGAAGGAGAACACTCTCAGCATCTCCTGTGGATAGGTAAGTTCTTTAATCATGATTTTCTGGTGAATTTACCATTAATTACTGTACTATGTTACGGTTTACACCTGCGCGCAATCTGCGGTGCGAGCTCGGCTGGCTGGCGGAAGGCGTGCGCGCCCGGTAGCCGGCCGCCGACCCCGCTCCAGGAAAAGAATCACTCTGTATATCCGTAATTTGGAAAGAGGGTCATTCCAGCCCTCAGGTAGGCCTTGACCACGTCCAAAGATTGGTGATTGCTGTCCAGACTTACCGCCTTCCTTCAGAGGGGAAGTAAAGCCGGCGGTCCCATGTCATAGATGTATGGCATGAAAAGGAACCTTCCACTAATTACACTTGTGGAAGCTAAAATTTGTAGGTTAGTTTGATGACGCTATATTAGTTCCAAAGTTCGCCGCCAGGTGCTGACTGCGATGGCATTAGTAGCCACGTCCGCAGCTAGGTGTTGTGAACGGTAGCATTTGGTAACAAATCTACTTGAAAAAATTAATCGTCTGCAGTCCTTCTACCTGAATCACAGATAACACACACTAATACAGCCGGTTATCAGACAAAGTCTACACACACCCAAAGTACACGGGGCTACATGACCGCGTTGTCGCAGCGCCTAAACAAAGGAACCAACCAACCAAGACTCCACCGCTGTGGTAAGAATGAAGAGTTATGTGTCGCGAGAAACTACGGAAAGTTGGTAAACTCTTGCTGCTACCCTGCCCTCAATTTACAGAACAGGCTGAAAAAAAATGAAGCGAAAACAAACAAAAAAGCAGGCGTGAAAGGCAAGGCAGGACGCCATAGCAACTCGCGCGGGAAATGTGTTCCCTTATGGCCAGCGTTTAACGAGATTTCTTCTGCATGAAACAAGAATACATGGGAGCTAGGATCAGGCTGACCAACTCTCAGCCATGAATTTGAGAGAGATTTAGTTGCAACAAAACATTTTTGCATATTTTTAACGAAGTGATGTCACTCTGGCAAATGTATAAAGAATGGATTATGCAATTAGACTAGACTAGCGGACCCGTGCAAGAAGTCTCACCTAACTTATTCATAAACCACACTTTCCCCAATACGTTTTGCAAATCGAACTCTTATTACAAAAATTGATATTTAAGAAATTAGAATGCAATTTGTCACTGATAATGCCATTTGTGTGCCGAGTGTGCTGTAACACTCACCGGTTATTCGACATTTATGAAATTATACGATTTGAGTACTCATTCCTTTGATTTACTGTTTCTGAGATCCACGCAAAATGATAAAGGAAAGACCTCAGAATGTTAAAATGACATGAACCGGGCGTCACAGCGGCCAAAATGTGAAGTGGACAGCAATTATGGAGCTTATTTTCATACATCAACAGTATCTGCAAATCGCACACTTCGTACATATTTTTAAAAGTAATCTTTTAAAGCAATTATTGATATTTATTGAATTAGAGTGCAATTCGTCACTGCTAATGTCTATTCTCTTTCATATGAATGCTCATTTTCACGATCGGTCGCTTGTGAGTGCCGCAGGAGGGATCTATACTACTGGAATAATTAGTGTATATACTGTAATAGCCTCTGTACAGCTCACACAATCCGGCCCCGTAGCGAATTGGTTAGCGCGCTAGGCTTAGGACCGAAGGGTCCCCGGTTTCGACTCCCGCAGGGCCAACAGGGATTTTAATCTCCAGGAGATAATTCCCCAGCCGGGGGATTGTGTGTTATGTGTCATCACTTGATCCTCAATAGGACGTGCAGGTCGCCCTAGCCCAGGGATTTTCAACCCTTTTGAGACTGTGATACCATCTTCATGCCATACCGAGTTCCCGAGTACCATTAAATCGGATATAATAACACTGCACTGGCATCCAGCCAGAAGCTTTATATGCAGCGGAATGTCTCGCCATGAACAAGAAAGGGATGATGCAGAAATTGGAACCCAAGGAAAGGAAGATTTTGAGGAAAATCTTACGTCTGGTCAAAGAGAATGGTGAGTTTAGAAAACGGCATAACTAGGATTTATATACACACTAGCAACCCGATCGGCTTCGCCCGGGAACAGTTATGAATGCATTACGTGATATGCGCTTTTTTCCAATGTCAATGAACAACGACCAATATCCGTTTTACGTTTCGGCATGATGGGTTAAAATCACTGACTGGATTATTAATTATATTATCATGGAGATGCATGTGCAACAAATTCTTGTCAGACGTAATTTAAGAATGTGCATGAAACACAAATCCCCCTTCCGTCCTATCTTAACTTGACTGTGAATTTTGCGGAACGAAAAGTTCACAGGCGAAATGAAAAACCGAGTTGCACTTCCAGGGAAACTCCAAACACAACCACTCTCCTCTAAAGTTTTTAACTCAACACGACTCCGACAGTTTGCTGCTGGCTGTATCTGGGACAATAAGCTCGTTCGCTAGCTAAGCTGTAACTGGTGTCATAGACTCGCCCCTAGCTAGCTCGTAAACTGTAGCCTCAGTAGTTGAATGGACATAGTTGGAAGAAATTAAAACGTAAAAACACTTACAGTAGGCGATGTATTGAAGAAAGAGATATGCTCTCGCGGACTTTTTGGTAGAACTTTTCATGCTGAACAATTCTTACACTCATGGTATTTAGATATTTTTAACGGTTTGCCCAGCGTAAGCTTACAAAGCGCTCGGACGCCAGGTTTCTTTTTTTTTCGACTTTTCCACTGAAATCGTTACTGGTCGGCTTTGATCATAAGTAAATTATTTTCAACATAAATCATCTTCGAGATATCCTTTACAGAATGGTGAAAACCGCATCAAAATCCATCCAATGGTTCTCGAGTTTACCCGTAACATCCAAGAATCGGGGACTTTGTTTTATACCAAGTAGAGATTACATTTGCATGTTCCTTTCGATACACACTGTTTCATGAATGTACTAATTTGAGTTTATTTCTCGACTTATCTATATATTCTGTACAAGGCATACTGGATGATTTTAACGCTGTTAAAAAATCCGACGACTTCAGCCGTGTTTGAACCCACGATCTTGGGAACATCAGTTCAGCATGCTACCAACTACGCCAATGAAGTCGCAGCCGGAATTTGAACCAGGGCCTCCACGGTGACAGTTAAGAATTCTAGCCACTACGCAACGAGGCGGCTTGGGAATTGGCTTTACTCTGCGACAAAGAAAAAAGAACAATAGTAAACTGAGGCAGATAAGACTATTGTAGCAGAATGCCTGTTGTATTTTAATCTATCCAGACCCCAATGTCTCTTACGCCCGCCCGATCTCTCTTTTAGCTGACACGACAGTTTCTTCCGAGGGCGGCTGGTGACCCCAATGTGAGGGAAGCTGAAGATCGACCCCGATAGCTGGTGACACGTCACCCCATTTCCTCCCCGGCGTAATGTAATTCCGGATCCAGACAGCGTGGCGTTGCAAAGGAAATCCTCGATCTGGCGTTTAGTTTGGAAGAAAAGTGGGGCAAATTTTCTTGATTTCCATTCAAGATCCAACCACTCTTAAACGAACAGAATTATTATAACCTCTTCAGACCTAGGGTGCACACATATTCACCTTCAATTTTCAATATTGTTATCAGCAGCAGTTGGTATTATGCGAATTTTTACGTGTATTTCTACACCTAAACATCCCGATTTCTACGCACTGGGATGAGATGTAGTTTTGATGTGCCTTGGTTGCCCTTCCCGACGCCTAGCTTATGAGAGGTGTTAATTAGGGGTGAAATTTATAGTGATGAATGACACTGGGGAAGATGGAAGGTCTAAGAGAAAGTACCGTTGTGCTTTCACCTGGAGTTGAAAAAGATAAATCATGGACAACCATTTCAAGGACATCTAACTGTGAGGGTCGAACCTACTCGTATTCACAGTCTGGAGATAGGATGGCCCAATAACTTACACTTGAGACTTAGCACATTACAGCAAGCAGTATTTGTGACCTATAATTTTAACATTTTATTTTATGTTCGACCCTGACTGTTATATATCAGTAAACTGTACTAGTCGCCTCCGTAGCGTAGCGGTCAGCATTGCTAGCTGCCGCCCCGGAGGTCCTGGGTTCGATTCCCGGCTCTGCCACGAAATTTGAAAAGAGGTATGAGGACTGGAACGGGGTCTACTCAACCTCGAGTGACCCAAACGAGTAGAGGGGGTTCAATTCCCACCTCATCCATCCCCGAAGTGATTTTCCGTGGTTTCCCACTTCGTCTTCAGGCAAATGCCGGGATGGTTCCTAGTGTAAGGCCACGGCCGCCTCCTTCCCACTTCCTTGCCTAACCGTCCCACTCTTCCCATCCCTTCATCAGGCCCCGTGTTCGCTTTGCAGGTGAGGCCGCCTGGAGTAGTGCTGGTCACACACCCCAGTTGTATCCCCGACTCAGAGTCTCAAGCTCCAGGACACTGCCCTCAGTGGCGGTAGAGGTGGGATCCCTCGCTTCGTCCGTGAGAAAAGCCAACCCTGGAGGGTAAAACGATAGCGAAAAAAAAACAAAAACAAATGTACTGTAATGAGGCTCATTGTAACACTGTTTTTCATTTTTCACCAATCAGAGCTCAAGAAACAGTTGTTTGACCAATTAGATAACTATAGCATCGCATCTGCGCTCAGTTCCACGGCCTTCTAAATTAAATTTCTAAATAGTAGGGTAATCGAGGAGGCCATGGTCAAATACAAGGCATTCTCTGCGTCTCATGCGCTCTGTTCAGTACATAAAACTGGCGTAATCTCGACAGATATTTATGAATATTTATGTTCGAACATAAAATAGTTATAATAATTATCGTCGAACATAAACAGTCGTATGCAACTCGCCTATAGTGGTAATTAAGACACTCGTATGGAAATTATAAAACTCGCATACGCTCGTTTTATAAACATACTCGTGTCTTAATTATTGCCAATATAGGCTCGTTGCATAATGTACAATTATTTTATTAAGAATGTATCCTTGTCTTCAAATATAGGCTATATATTATTAGTGTCATTGTTTAATAAGAAAGGAATAAGATCAACTCGGGTATACATTTTGTCCTGGGTCTGAAGAGGAAGACTGCATATTCTCTTCCATTGTGTTGAATTTGAGAAGGGTTAAATTATGGAGCAAGGATATTAAACAATTAGACCGATATTGTACAGGGGTGTGCAAATCATTACAATCAAATAAAGAATTTAAACCAGTCACAATTGTTTATTCAAAATCATTTCATTGACCATCTCCTGGCATCTTTTGTAACCCTACTTAGTAATGTTTTCCCCAGTATCGACTTGCACCTTTTCCCATAAGGAATTGTGTCTGGAGACTTTCAAAATTGGGGATTCCGAGGGATACCTGAGATTGGCCTGTTTTCTATTTCTTCATTGACTTTGGAATATGCACTCTAAGTCGGGAGATTTCAATCCATAGCTCATGAATGTTTGAATACCGTACCGGTCAAAAGTTTAGGACCATATAAGGATATCATATGTCACCTAAAACCTAACCTTGTGGCAGAAGAGCTCTGCGATTTTTTTTTACTGAGCTCTTACATCTGATAGAATATACCCGTCCTTATTTCGTTCAATTGGGCAAGTATTGTAGAAGTTATGATTTTTTAACGGTTGGAAGGTCACACCAAAAAATCACCATTTTCAGATGTATCATGTATTGTATATTCCGACTGGTTACAGCTATTGCCACCAATTTTCTATTTTAGACTTATCAATAGTTGGGGATCATTTTGGTATACATATACAAATTCTGAAAAAATGGAGGACCCTTTTTTTGCGGGTTTATATTTTTTCACGCCAGCGCTAAAATGGTCGATGCACTGCAGACAAAGAGATAATCTCACGCAGAAATCCCAAAAGCCAGAAATCTGTGCTTGGATGGCATCTGTTGAGTGAAAATGCAACTACTAGATACGACAAGTTAGAAGCGGTTAGGTAGCACGGAAGCCTTACGACAAGCGTGATAAGAACAAGGGAAATCAACAATTTTAGCGCTGGCTTAAAAACGTATATAAAAAAAGAATCCTGCATTTTTTTCGGAAATTATATATTTATACCAAAATGATCCCCAACTATTGCTAAGTCTAAAAAACAAAATTGGTGGCAATACATGCAACCAGTTGGCATATACAATACATTATATCTCTGAAAATGGTATTTTTTTGGTGTGACCTTCCAACAGCTAAAATATCATAACTTCTACGATACTTGGCCAAATTGAACGAAATCAGGACGTAGTCTATATATTATATCAGATGTAAGAGTTCAGTAAGAGAATTGCGGAGCTCTACTGCCACAAGTTTTGGTTTTAGGTGGCATATCATGATTTCCTTATATGGTCCTAAACTTATGACCGGTACTGTAGTTCAAGAGCGGATTATTAGTAAAATGACTACAAAACCCTCCGCTCTGAATTCAGCCGAAAAGTAAAGTGAAGTAATCAGAACAAACAAAACGTGCGACATTTTGCAGTAGCAAGCTTCTCTGTAAGTGGATATACTAAAATATCATTTTACTTTGAGTTTCCTAAAAGAAGACATGATATATCATGAAGAGAAAAGAACAGGCCTGACCCCTCGACGAATGAGGATATCAGGAAAGATGAGTCAAGGGCCAATTAAGGCCGGAAAGTGAAAGACACCCTAGGCTTCAGATACCCTAATACCGTCGAGGTCGGAAGAGAACAAGAGTTGACCAAGGAAGGTCGGCAGGAAAGATGATAAGAGAGGAGTCCGCCTCAAGTAAGTGGAAGCAATGCTGAACCCAGCTGAGGTCCCGTGGTCGCCAACCCACGTCCCACTAGTTGTGAGCCTCTGAGAGGTCATCTTTCGAGGATTTTATTTATTTATCGTATGGCTTTTAGTGCCGGGAGTGTCCGAGGACTGGTTCGGCTCGCCAAAGGCTGTAGCTAGTTCTAGCGGACACCCATAGGGTGAGCTACACGTTCAGTTCAATTTCAAGTAGTTCCAACTTTCGCTACCAGATGTCAATGATACCTAGTGGTGAACGTTGGAACTTTGATAGAGCGTTCCAACGAAATCTAACCTAGAAATTTAGCTTCACTTAAGTTTAGTCTGTGGAAAGATCTTTTACATGCCATAAATCTATGACATGGGACCGCCGGCTTTACTGCCCCTCCGAAGGAAGGCATACTGAAGGATTATAACGCTATTAAAAAATCCGAAGTCTTCGGCCTGGTTTGAACCCGCTATCTTGGGCACAGCAGTTCAGCATGCTACCAACTACGCCACCGATATTGTGTTTGCGTTTCCTAGAAAGTAATAGACTAAATTCCACATGATACAGAGGCAGTACAAGTAGCTAATAGAAAATGCACATAGTGGAAGCTATTACACCTGTCGCTCTTTATCATTCAATTTTAATATGGTGGGAAAGTGCACACATAACGCTTGTAATAATTCGCCAGACCCAGAGCACACGGTACACGACAGTGGAGCCATGGTTAATTTGGCGCTGTCACTACGGGAAATGTAATGGCAGACACAGTCGTGATGATTAACACTAGCACTCTCATTACTCAACCTAAGGTCCAAATCACAGACCGACATCTTCTATCTATTCTGATTAAAGGACAGTGAAATTGACGCCAGATCAGGGGGCATTTCATTTGCGTAACATTCGCACTTTCTGCCTAAAGGTCACTTTCACCTATACTCCTATACCAAACGTCAAGTCAATTCCTGAGGAAAATGTCCCTCCGTGTATTCATTCCGAAAGAACCGAAAACGTGTCGAGTGTACTCAGAAGATGAACGAGATGGAAATCAACTACGGAATGAATACACGTTTCATGAGAGAGTCATAAACCAAAGGAAATGACAAATTTATTAAATATCTTTGAAAGTTGCATAGGCAAGATGTTATTTAATATTTTCAATTAAATCAAAAACATGGCCAGATTTCATTCGATCTAGATGGCTTCAATTCTTACTTATATGAAGTTGTAACATAATTCAGGAAGGGGAAATTGAGGGTCGGATGAAATGGAGAGATGAGGATGGAGTTATTAGGAGGTGGCAGTTTCTTTTAAATTATTTTGGATCCTTTAAATACATGTAGACAATTAAACATTGCAGCAAGATATATTATACATATTAACTCAACACACATAATACAATTTATACATGACCCTAATTGCGGAGAATTGCCCTGACTAATTTATGTTAGATTAGGAGATCGCCCAAGAAAACAACGGGTTACTACCTGTACTCTTAATACTTAGAGATAGGTCGATAGTCGATTCTCCCCACCACAGGATTGTCATGGCGAACGTAACAAAAAGCTTATTGCTCAATTGCTTGAAATGCAGTGTCTAGAAGCTGCCACCAAACAATGCCACCCTTAAAATCAATGGTATGTCACTCGGTGTCCGGACATAACGTACCACGGACAAAACGTACCACTTGATTTTCGAGGACATAACGTACCACCTAGGTCGTTATCTACCTAAGAACGGTTTTACCGTAATCCCCAAATATTTACGCTAGGACATAACGTACCACTTTATGTCAGACGGGCATTCCAGTTACAGGTTCATTACCACATAAACATCAGTGGTGATCAAACTATGCGGCTTTAAACATTTTGGTATTGTAACATGGAGTTGTGACAGCGAATAAGGGCGGTTTATGTGCGCACTTCGACGGATGAAGTTCGAATTGTACATTGAAAGTTCAAAGAGAAAGAAGAAATATGTCAAGTATGATGAACGGCTTGACAGAATAATGAAGCGGTATGAAGAGAATGGAAACTAGAAATCTTGCTTGAGAGCTCTCTCATATTCACAGAACTTGGAATGAAACTTGCTGTTTACTTAGAATGAAACATCTCATGACGAACTTGTTATTCGCTAGGATATGAAACCCACAAAAAACAATTTAAAAATTTTAAAAAAAGTAAAGAAAACGAAAAATGACCAAAGCTTAACCACAGCTGATTAAAAACACGCCAAAATTTCTATAAACATTTTGCCAGTCCAAAGCCTGCATAAAGTGTGATGGGAATCCAAAATCTTATCATATTTTATATTAGTTTATGTTATTGTCCACGTATTTATTACCAGGATTAATTGAGCAATACCGAGCAAGTGGCCGTGCGGTTAGGGTTTCATGCTCCTTCAATACTTCCCACTCTTTCAAGTGGAACGTTATGTCCTCTCCTAAATATTTTAAGGTCATTAGCCGACTCTTCGCACGTAATCAGCCGGCCAAGTGGTACGTTATGTCCGTGGTACGTTATGTCCTATAACCATGTCACTCAACAAAAGACAAAAACAACAAACCACCCAACAAAACAAATTACGCATTAATACAACATCACAAAGCAACTTACAGAAACCTAACACAGAACTTGACATACCTAACTCCTTAAAACAAACTCTAACCTGGTGAACAGCGCAACATAACCTACGATGATCCGAAGTAAAACCAACAAGCAAATCAAATAAAACAGAACTGAATCTCAAGAAACTCCTCAAGGTACACATGCTTTTCGAGAGAAACTACGAGATTCGTATACTTAACGTTCTTGTGACATTCCTGTCGAAATCAATATCCGGAATCTCAAAATCTACACGCCATGTCACACGCGAAAGAATGCCCGATAGATCTCGGTTAATACCACAAGAGAATCACAACATCGCTCTCGACTGGCAAGCAAAACAAACACTACAAGAAACGAAGAACCCTACTCACCAGAAAATTCCCTTACTAGATAATCTTTAGTCTACCACCCACAAAAATATCAAACTAGCCTTGCACCGGAATTATGAAGGAAAAACAAAGCCTGATGTCCGTCCTGTCCCAAAGAAAATTAAAAGCCAAAGGCTATCCGAGGGAACTCTGAAGAGACAACGTATCATACAAAACAGGCCTACATACAATTCACAAAAACAAAGCCTGATGTCCGTCCTGTCCCAAAGAAAATTAAAAGCCAAAGGCAATCCGAGGGAACTCGGACGAGACAACGTATCATACAAAACAGGCCTACATACAATTCACAAAAACAAAGCCTGATGTCCGTCCTGTCCCAAAGAAAATTAAAAGCCAGAGGCAATCCGAGGGAACTCGGACGAGACAACGTATCATACAAAACAGGCCTACATACAATTCACAAAAACAAAGCCTGATGTCCGTCCTGTCCCAAAGAAAATTAAAAGCCAAAGGCAATCCGAGGGAACTCGGACGAGACAACATATCATACAAAACAGGCCTACATACAATTCACAAAAACAAAGCCTGATGTCCGTCCTGTCCCAAAGAAAATTAAAAGCCAAAGGCAATCCGAGGGAACTCGGACGAGACAACGTATCATACAAAACAGGCCTACATACAATTCACAAAAACAAAACTGATGTCCGTCCTGTCCCAAAGAAAATTTAAAACTCGAAGGCAATCCGAGGGAACTCTGAAGAGACATTATCATTTACGACAATGCCCACATGACCTACAAAACAACACGCCTGACTAACCTAAAAAAGCAGGGTACCAATCCTTAAGACCACCCTAAGAGTACCATAACCTCGTAGGGATTTAAGAATTGGTAGAAATACAGCTCCATAACAAAATTACAATTCATGGCATACGGCAAACGTAAAGGAAACAAAGCAACCATCAGTCACATCGCTATGGATTTCCCACTCCGTAGGTTCAATGGTACAATGAATGAGTTTAATGAAGCTAATGATGAAGCTGTAGAATGATAAGAGACTTACAGCTCTAGCAACACTAAAGCTACTTGCAGACCAAAGTCTCAATCTGTATACATTTACTTGTAAATACTGTATATGTAAATAATTCTACTCGTATATTGCATTTTCATGCCATACGAAATATATACACTGCTCACAAAAATTAGGGGATATTGTAAACTCAGCTATGTATGCTATGTGTTTCGTACCGCATTGGATGCAATAGCTTTCCTTTACTCCCAGAGAAGGTACACATGTGTTTTCGTCACCCCTGCACATACACCACATGACGGAGGGCACGGTCCGTACTGTTGCTGTCAAAGGGTCACACGGCGGTGGTTTGTTGCTGAGGTCAGAGCCATTCCATTCCCGTTGTCAGTTAGTGAATGACGTGACTTAGGGACAGCAATGCCTCCACAACGAGATTTACCTGAATCAATGGCTTGGAGGGCCATAGGACGGATGGAAGCTGGACAGACAAAACAAGTTGTGGCTCGAGCCCTTGGGGTGTCTCAAAGTTTGATCTCAAGACAGTGGAATCGTTTTCAAACAACAGCTACTGTTCACAGAAAGTCGCCCACGGGCAACAACAGCAAGAGATGACCGTTAGCTCGTGTTAACAGCCCGCCGGAATAGACGGCAGAATGCAACTCAACTGAGAAGTGCCCTTTTAACAGCAACAGGACGCAGAGTATCAACCCAAACTGTCCGTAACCGACTTCATGCACGCGGCCTCAATGCCCGTAGGTCCATGGTGTGTACCAGGTTAACCTCTCAACACCGTAGAGATCGCAGAAACTTGGCGGAGGAGCACCGTGGGTGGAGGCATGCTGAATGGAGCTTAGTTCTGTTTTCTGATGAGTCGCGATTCAACGTGGAATCGGGTAGTCGACGTGTTCGCATCTGGAGGGAACGAGGGACACGAAACAACCCATCTTTTGTACAAGAAAGATCCCCATATGGCGGTGGTGGGTTGCTGGTGTGGGCTGGAATTAGCCTGGGTGGACGCACGGACCTCTACATCATCCCACGTGGTACTGTGACCGCTGTAAGGTATAGAGACGAGATTCTCCGACTTCTTGTCGTGCCGTATGCTGGTGCCATAGGTGCTTCCTTTGTGTTATGGACGATAATGCACGTCCCCACAGAGATGGGTTGGTGGACGACATGCTGGAGGAGGAGAGTATCAAGCGTATGCAGTGGCCAGCTTCCTCGCCGGACTTAAATCCGATAGAGCGCGCGTGGAATGAATTAGGCAGGCGCATTGCAGGCAGACCAGCACCTCCCACAACTGTTCCACAGCTGCAGATTGCTCTTATGGACGAGTGGCCACGTATCCCTCAAGAACTCATTGATGATCTCATTGCATCAATGGCACACAGGTGTGCAGCAGTGCCAGCCGTTCGAGGAGGTCATACACCATAGTGAAGAACAATATTCACCCATGGCCCACGATTATGGTAGTGTTAATGTTGCTTTGTTTGTTTGCCATATTCTCTCTTCATTCATGTCATTTGATTCAAACACTCATCAGGGGCTCTCCGGAATCATGGGTTGCTTTATCTGTCAGTATAGCATTATGTAAGTAATAAATGGTTGAAAAACGAAACGATCTCGTATACTATTGCACCATTATGAGCTGACCTTGCAATATCCTCTAATTTTTGTGAGCAGTGTATATACATATACCACGTCAGTATTAGGCGGAAGTCAGAAACTGCGATTCACAGCGACTCACTAGCAATAGGTTATACACGAAGGCCCTGCACAATGGATGTTCCGTACTATGTAGCCATTAAGGTCGCTATCTGGAGCATATCGATTCCTAGCATCTCGTGTCGTTTGAAAAGGAAGGAAGGAAGCTTGTAGTTTAACGTGACCGTTAATCTTGAGATCATGAGCCACGGGACCTCCTTTTTACGTGGAATCCGAACCACAGGACATGGCATTTCACTTCGAAAATCTCACATGCATTGACCGGGAATCGAACCCGGACCGCCTTGGTGAGAGGCATACAGCTAGACCACTGAGCCACCACGCCCCCCTCGTGTCGTTTGAGGAGATAAATGTTATTTACAAGTCATTAGCGCTGGCTATTGTGGTGTGGTTAGTGCCAGGTCGGTGAACATGAGGGGGCTTACACAGGCTTACTGACAACGTACACACCGCAAGGTGGACTTTGGCCACGTTCACACAAAGGAGCAACACTTGGCTCGCTCGCTTTTAAACAGCGGTGGCCAAATGAGAACACCAAACAGCCAATGGTCGGTGTTGTCAAACTGTGAGTCACTCTAAGAAATGCGAGACAAATACGTGCGTTAGCGCTTCATGTTACAGTGAAACCTCTCCAAAAGACCACCCCTATTAAAGACCGATTTTTCTTGGAATCGATTTAAAACCTCATAAGGTCAATGTATTTGTTACCTCTATTTAAGGACCACCCCTCTCCCCGCCCAAAGACCAGGCATTTTCTCAGTCTGACCTCTTTCAAAAGACCACTTCACTAGGGTTCGGAAGATTAAGACCTAAAGAAGTACAAAATATGCAAGCAAATATGCCCTAAAACAAGCTAAATATGACCTAAAAACTATAAAATATTACCTAAAAAACTACGAAATATGACATGAATATTTGGGATAGGTAGAGTATCACTAACATACAGTAAACGTCTTAAGTGCCAAAACGTGATCAGCGATAATACACCAGACACATTTAATCATACAAACTGACAGAGAGCTACAGTACATTAAAATGTTCAACATTCATTCAGTATCATAGCCTTGAGATGTAGTTCTTGCTCGGTTTTACTAAAAGACATAACATGGCATTTCCTTGTTTGCTAATTGCTTCTGAGCTAAATATATCTACTGGAGTGAAATCCTATTGAAAGGCGGAAGCACACTATCGTCATATTCCGCAACCTCATGCATTCAGTGTCGCAATCTAACTTGTCCAGAAAGATGTGCTAAAAGATGTCCGTAGAGGAGCGCCTTCTTGGAATCAGGTCTTATAAACCTCCTATCTGACTGTTCCGGGAAAAGAAAGAAAAATATACCGTATCTACTACACTATTCGGAAAACCTGTGTTTGAAACTCGACGCAGATAACACGTACCTTGTTAACGACGCCTCGATTTAAACAAAAATGCTGAAATTATAACCAAATATGACCTTATATCACTAAAATATGACCAAATATGACCAAAACAATAAAAATCGCCGAAATATGCATTTATAGGCAATATCAAATTGTTTTAAACGTGGTCAGGGACCCGTCATTCGAACTTATTTTTCAGATTTCGGGTAAAATTAGCTCAGGAAAAAAATATGACTTTCCTTAACATCCGAACCTTAGTGATGAGGGTGATGATGTAAACAATGGTTCTGTTAGCTCAAAACTGCATCAGCATACAATGTCATTAGAAAAAGTGTTATGTAACGTATGAAAAATACAAAAAAAAACGGCCCTCCTAGAAGATTGTTCGAACCTAGAACAAATTAATGGACATTCGAACTCACTCAGAGATATTCTAGAAAGTGAAATTGTTAAAAAAAGATGCGCTAATCTGAAAAAGAGATCAATTCGTGACTTTTTTAAATGACAGAGCTCAGAAAATAACTAATTGTAATTAATTTGTACTAAATGTGAACCAATGCAGATAAACTGTAATCAAGTGTATGTTCCAACTGTACTTAATTAATAATGCAGTATAACATTATTTATAATGTCTACCCCTATTAAAAGACCACCCCTCTAAAGGCCAGTTTTTTTCATGAAACCGTCAATGGTCTCTTAATAGAGGTTTCACTGTAGTTGCAAACACACATTTGAGAGTGCTCCAAACATCATCATCTCGTCATCATCATCATCTATACAAGACGCTAAAGTGTATGTTTCACTAAACTCAAGCTCTTAAACCAGAGGGAGTAATAATAATAATACCATTTATGTCGATGTCGTCTGAACTAGTTGTCTAACTTAGTAGCGACCAATGACTTCGTCCAGAAGGCCATCTAACTTAGTAGGGCCAATGGTGTCGTCCCGTCAGGTTGGTTGGTTCCTCAGTTTAGGGGCTGCGGCTGTTGCCGGTCATGTAACCCCGTGTACTTTGGGTGTGTGTGGAATCTGTCTGATAACCGGTGCTAATTGTGATGACTGTATTAGTGTGTGTTATCTGTATCTTAATTCAAGTACGGACTGCAGACTTTGAATTTTTCAAGTAGTTCCTACTTTTGCCGCCAAGCGCCACCGTCAACGAATAGTTCAGAACTTGGCTACTAGACGCTACCGCAGTCGGCTCCTGGCGACGAACGTAGGAACCTGAGCGTTGTTTATATTTTTAACCTAATTTAGCTTCACACAGGTATAATAAGTGGAAGGTTCTTTAACATGCCATAAATCTATGACATGGGACCGCCGGCTTTACTTCCCTTCCGAAGGAAGGCATACTGAGGGATTTTAACGCTCTTAAAAATTCGGACGACTTCGGCCGGGTTTTCGTCTAACCTAGTAGCAACCAATAGCTTCGTCCAGACAATAGTCTAACTTAGTAACGACCAATGGTTTTATCCAGACAGCCATCTGACTTAGTAGGGCCAATGGTTTCGTCCAGTCAGTTATCTAACCTAGTGGCAACCAATGGTTTCGTCCAGACAATCGTCTAACTTAGTAACGACCAATGGTTTTGTCCAGACAGCCATCTGACTTAGAAGGGCCAATGGTTTCGTCCAGTCAGTCATCTATCCTAGTGGCGACCAATGGTTTTGACCAGATAGCCGTCGAACCTAGTAGCAACCAATGGTGTTGTCCAGACAATCGTCTAACTTAGTAGCGACCAATGGTTTCACCCATACCGTCCTGAATTTCACTAATTTAAATTTGTGAACAGTGGCTAGCCATTCCTAGTCTCTTTGATGCCGTCCCTGTAATCTAGTAAGCTGCACAGTTCTCCACATTTGCTTGTGTACCGTCATGTTGGACCTACTGAGAGCCTGATGGAGCTGGAGAGTAGCCGTGTGACATCGCGCTGATAAATGCAGCGCTTGATTAACATACACTATGGGGACGATAATGCACATACAATGTGAAATGCAATATACGCTACATAATTGAACCACTACTGATGCATACACCAGTTAATTGTGCTCATCTGCAGTACAGGGAAGATGAAAATACGAAGGCTAAAACACTCGAGCTATTGACATAATACAAGGTAATTTTCAGTGTTGCCTAGGTAATCTGTTATGAGAAGGTTTTCAGTCAGTCAACACATGTGTATCTAGTTAGATTGGGCGGGAAGTTACAAGTTATTCCTAGGGTCTGAAATGTATTTATTTTTTATTTATCGTATGGCTATTAGTGCCGGGAGTGTCCGAGGACATGTTCGGCTCGCCTGAGTCTGTAGCTGCTTCCAGCGGACACCCTAATGGGTGAGCTACAAGTTCCGTTCAATTTCAAGTAGTTCCAACTTTCGCCACCAGATATCAATGATACCTAGTGGTGAACGTTGGAACTTTGATAGAGCGTTCTGACGAAATCTAACCTAACAAATTTTGCTTTACACAAGTTTAGTCTGTGAAAGGATCTTTTACATGCCATAAATCTATGACATGGGACCGCCGGCTTTACTTCCCCTACGAAGGAAGGCATACTGAAGGATTTTTAACGCTCTTAAAAAATCCGACGACTAAGGCCGGGTTTGTTCCCGCTATCTTGGGAACAGCAGTTCAGCATGCTACCAACTACGCCACCGAAGCCGCTGGGTATGAAATAAATTACCTTAATTACTTATTCCTTAATAAAATAATAATAATAATAATAATAATAATAATAATGATAATGATGTCCAAGCCTCTCAAATGGGGCGGCTTAGGTGGCGTAGTTGGTAGCATGCTGAGCTTCTATGCTCAAGGTCGCGGTTTCAAACCCGGCTGAAGTCGTCGGATTTTTTAAGAGCGTATGATTTCCTTCGGGAGGTCGAAGGGGTAGTATGTGGCCCTGTGGGTTCACTTCCTGCTGGTGGAAGTGTACTAATAAAACACAGGAAATGCGATTTATTCCTACCAAGTCCGATACATGCATGTCCACGCCATGGCCTCTGGGCACCGGGTACACTTTGTGTGCGCGGCTAAGTTATGTAAGGGCGAAAGAGCGAGTTCCCGACGCTTAAAAATGGGGACCCACCAGCTAAGGGAGACAACCCTGAAAGAAAACATCGACCCTCCAGGATTGCTGGGAGTTGGCGTTGGGCTAACAACCCAATCCGTAAAAAACTCTCGTGACGAAATCTGAAGAAGAAATAGCCGGACTGACCTCTTTACGACGACCCCGCAAACGTTTAAAGGACTTGAGAATTGGCTCATGGAATGTCTAACACTTTACCAAGCTGGAAATCTAAAAAAAGTTGTGCGATCAGCTCGATGAGTATCGATTAGATATTACTGCTATTTATATAATGAACCAGATATTGTAAAATGTAAATAATAATAATAATAATATCGTATGGCCTCGGGTGCCTGGTGCAAGCTTTGTTAATTGACACCCAGAGGGTAGCTTGCATGTCGAATTTCGTCGATCCTTTGAACGCTATGAAAGTCAAGGAGGTTAGATATCTAAACTCCTTGACACTACAGCGCTTTCAAGTAGAGAATGGAGGAACTTTGTGTTGGCGGAAAATCCTGAGATTAATTTTGCCATTGAACACGGCCTACTGAATTCAAATGGGTTCTTTAACATGCCAACAACGTATGACATGAGTGTCGTGATTTTTGTCGCCTTCAAAAATCACTTACCATGGCCAGGGGCGAACCTGCAATCTTGGGGTTGGTAGTCCGACTCGATAACCACTCACCCACCGTGGCAAGCATTGTAAAATGTATGAAGATCAGAAGGTTGGAGTGGGCTGGACATGTGATGCGTGCTAATGCCAGAATGATAAAGAGGATATTGAATGCAATGCCAGAAGGAACCAGGAAAGTCGGAAGACCAAAGCTAAGGTGGGAAGATGGAGTGAGAAAGGATGTAAAGACAATTGGAATCAAGAATTGGAGGAGCTCAGCACTTAACAGGAAAGAATGGGGAAAATTTCTTCAGAAGGCCAAGGCCCACAGAGGGCTGTCGTGCCAATGATGATGATGATGCCTTCCTTCGGAGGGGAAGTAAAGCCAGCGGACCCATGTCATAGATTTATGGCATGTAAAAAAACATTGCAATAACTAAACTTGAAGGAAAATTTGTAGGTTTGTCACCAGGTGATGGTTGCGATGGCATCTAGTAGTAGTAGCCAAGTTCACAGCTAGGTGTTCATGGACGGTAGCTTTTGGTAGCGAAAGTAGGAACTACTTGAAATTATCGTCTGCAGTCCTTACTTGAATTTAAAAAAAAAACACTAATACAGTCATAACAATTAACACCGGTTATAAGACTGATTCAACACACCCCCAAAGTACTCGGGGCTATATGACCGCGTTGTCGCAGCCCCTAAACTGAGGAACCAACCAGCTAGCCAACCAACCGCTCAAATAAAAACAAGAACAACTACAAAAAACACTGTTTAGTGATTTCAAGGTGAGAGAGGGGCCCCGGAGTTCTGATTGCTAACAGGGTTATGGGGACGATTCGTTCGCATACAGAGGCTTCAGACTAGAGTAACCAAAGAATCTCTAATAGAAATGAATCATTGATGGATTATTGAATGAATGAATAAATGAATGAATGAATTAATTAATTAATTAAAGAGGGATTTGGAGACCAAATTTTGATCACTAGCATTACCCGTCGCGCATTCGCCCGCGAATATTCTAGTTGTAAAGAGTACACTTAGCAAAATCTCAATCATGAATGCTATGACTGATTTATCCTTGGTGTGAATAATCAGACTTTATCAATTCAGCTACTGGTGCAGTGGTTAGGGGTTTGTCATTCCTTCATAGGTATATCAGAGCGAAGTTAGTTTTCTGGGAATATCACCGACACTGTTAATTTAAGGGCCTTTAAATGTGGTTTTCGGAGACCCTTTATAGTCGGGTGAAAAAGACCTTTCGTACCACACTCACACGTGAAATTTGCGTGAAAAAATTCTAGAGTGCCCCTTGATCCCTTTAAGCGCATTATATTGTATGTATTGATGAATTTTACAGCTTAATTTAGTTCAGTGATAATCTTATAACAAAAAAAAAAAAGGAAGGAAGCTTGTAGTTTAACGTGACCGTTAATCTCGCGATCATAAGCCACGGGACCTCCGTTTTACGTGGAATCCGAACCACAGGACATGGCATTTCACATCGAAAATCTCACATGCATTGACCGGGAATCGAACCCGGTCCGCCTTGGTGAGAGGCATACAGCTTGACCGCTGCGCCACCACGCCCCCTAACCTTATAACCGTCTGGAAACTTTCACAGTAATGTAATAATTGGAATTGCATTGCGTCTTACAGAAATTCTGTTACCATGGTTACCGTGTTGCATTCTTTTATTATTTCATTGTAAATATACATGTTTTAAGGTATTTATTTAATTCTGAGGCATTTAAAGAGTAAGTGAGTGCGTTTCGCTTACGCATTGGGTTATGCTGAACCTGTAGGTACCCCATATGTATAGGTTGATGTTAATGGGACCTAATTTTCGGTACAAAACTGGAATGGGACCTTAGCAGAATAATATAGGGAGGGATTACTTCAGCGATAGGAATATTTCCCCTCTCTCTATTGATTGCATACGAGCAGTCTAGCGATTTTTGACGATACTATTTCCAACAAGAGAAGGGATCTACGAGAAAAAGTTAGTGTCGCTGAACGGTTGATTGTTCCCATTAGAGTGTGGCCTGTTGCTATGTCACCGTGGAGGTCCGGGTTCGATTCGAGACACTGACAAGAAATTTAATTCTGGTCTGAGGCTGGAACGGGGTACACTCAGCCTCGTGAGGCAAATCTGATAAGAGGTAGGTTCAATTCCCACCTCAGTCATCTCGGAAGTTGTGTTCTGTGGTTTCCCACTTCTACTCCAGGCGAGTGGCGGGATAGTGCCTAACCGAAGGCCAATCCTCATCTGAAATACAACTACACACACTAATACAGCCATCTCAACAACACAGGTTATCATACAAATTTCACACACACACACACACACACACACACACACACACACACACACACACACACACACACACACACACACACACACACACACACACACACACACACACACACACACACACACACACACACACACACACACACACACACACACACACACACACACACACACACACACACACACACACACACACACACACACACACACACACACACACACACACACACACACACACACACACACACACACACACACACACACACACACACACACACACACACACACACACACACACACACACACACACACACACACACACACACACACACACACACACACACACACACACACACACACACACACACACACACACACACACACACACACACACACACACACACACACACACACACACACACACACACACACACACACACACACACACACACACAAGTACACCGAGCTTCATGAACACAGTGTCTCAAATCCCCAACATGAATCAACTACGACATACAGGGTTACTCGAAAAGAAGGAACATATTTCAAACATTTATCTATGTTCGACCCTGACTATTATACACACATCAAAAAAAGTTTTGCATCACCTCGGTTCCAAGAGTTCCGGAACCTTTAAATACAAAGGGAATAGAGATCAACACAAACAACATTTCAGCTCGTTTTATTGCTCATGAGACCCACACATTGCATGTTGTACCATCATACAGCTAGACTTTCAGCATTTGTGGTCATCATACAGCTAGACTTTCAGCATTTGTGGTCCAGATTGCAGTACACACCACTACCTCTAATACCCAGTAGCACGTCCTCTTGCATTGATGCATGCCTGTATTCGTCGTGGCATACTATCCACAAGTTCATCAAGACACTGTTGGTCCAAATTGTCCCACTCCTCAACGACAATTCGGCGTAAATCTCTCAGAGTGGTTGGTGGGTCAAGACGTCCATAAACAGCCCTTTTCAACATATCCCAGGCATGTTCGATAGGGTTCATGTCTGGCGAACATGCTGGCCACTGTAGTCGAGCGATGTCGTTATCTTGAAGGAACGCATTCACAAGATGTGCACGATGAGGTCGAGAATTGTCGTCCATGAAGACAAATGCCTCTCCAATATTCTGCCGATATGGTTGCACTATGGGTCGGAGGATGTCATTCAGGTATCGTAAAGCCGTTTCGGAGCCTTCCATGACCACCAGTGGCGTACGTCGGCCCCACATAATGCCACCCCAAAACATCAGGGAACCACCACCTTGCTGCACTCGCTGGACAGTGTGTCTAAGACGTTCAGCCTGACCAGGGTGCCTCCAAACACGTCTCCGACGATTGTCTGGTTGAAGGCATATGCGACACTCATCGGTGAAGAGAACGTGATGCCAATTCCGTGGGGTCCATTCAGCATGTTGTTGGGCCCATCTGTACCGCGCTGCATGGTGTCGGGGTTGCAAAGCTGGACCTCGCCATGGACGTCGGGAGTGAAGTTGCGCATCATGCAGCCTATTGCGCACAGTTTGAGTTGAAACACGACGTCCTGTGGCTGAACGAAACGCATTATTCAACATGGTGGCATTGCTGTCAGGGTTCCTCCGAGCGGCAATCCGTAAGTAGCGGTCATCCACTACAGTAGTAGCCCTTGGGCGGCCTGAGCGAGGCCTGTCATCGACAGTTCCTGTATCTCTGTACCTCCTCCATGTCCGAACAACATCGCTTTGGTTCACTCTGAGACGCCTGGAAACTTCCCTTGTTGAGAGCCCTTCTTGACACAAAGTAACAATGCGGACGCGATCGAACTGCGGTATTGACCTTCTAGGCATGGTAGAACTACAGACAACATGAGCAGCGTACCTTCGTCCTGGTGGAATGACTGGAACTGATCGGCTGTCGTACCCCCTCCGTCTAATAGGCCCTGCTCATGGATGGTTGTTTACATCTTTGAGCAGTTTTAGTGACATCTATGAACAGTCAAAGGGACTGTATCTTGGATACAATATACACAGTCAACGTCTATATGCCGGAGATCTGGGAACCGAGGTGATGCAAAACTTTTTTTGATGTGTGTATATCAGAATACTGTATCATAATGATGGTCATTATAACACTATTTTTCATTATGAATCAGTTTCTCCCACCAATCACAGCTCAAGAAACAGTTGTTTGACCAATTAGATAAGGATATCATCGCACCTGCACTGAGTCCAAGGCCTTCTAATTTAAATTTCACTTTGTTGCCTAGTGTCATAGTGAGGTAATCGTGGATGCCATGGTCAAATACAAGGCATTCTTTGCGTCACATGCGCTCTGTTCAGTACATAAAACTGGTGAAATCTCGACAGATATTTATGAATATTTATGTTCGAACACAAAATAGTTATAATAATAGACGTCGAACATAAACAGCCGTATGCAACTCGCCTATAATGGTAATTAAGACACTCGTATGGAAATTATAAGACTCGCATACGCTCGTTTTATAAACATACTCGTGTCTTAATTATTGCCATTATAGGCTCGTTGCATAATGTACTATTTTCCAAACTACAAAATATAGAAACACAATTCCAACGTTCCTGGAAAGAGAAAAGTCCAATTTACACTTCTTTGTACATTTAATGTGTGCAACATGTGTTACACAACTAATATCAAAACGGTGACTCAATTCTTGCCACACACGAATCAGCTGGTCTCTAGTTATCGAATTCACTGCTTCAACAATTCGATGTCGCAAACTTTTAAGAGTGGGGGGATAAAAACATGGTATTTTAGAAAAAAAACACAGACAAAAATCACATGGAGTAAGGTTTGGAGACCTGGGAGGCCACCGGTGATGAAGTTCAGTATTCTGCTTCCTCTCATCCAATCCAACGTCCTGGAATGGTGTCATTCAGGTAAAGTCGGACGTGGGTAGAGAAATGAGGCGGGGCATAATCTTGCATGAAGATGAAGTCATCTGAATCATCTTCAAGTTGAGGGAATAACCAGTTTTGAAGCATGTCTAGATAGGTTAGTCCTGTCACAATTTTCTCCTTGAAGAAGAAAGGCCCATAATCTTTGTTACAGATGGCACAGAAGACGTTAATCTTCGGTGAATCTCGTTCATGTTCAATAACTAACATAGGGTTTTCTCTAACCCAAATTCTAACGTTATGGCGATTAACTGTACCGGAAATATGAAAATTGGATTGATTGAAAAAAATATTCGTTCACATTTTATACTTTTGTCTGTCCAGGAACGTTGGAATTATGGTTCTACCTTTTCAAGTTTGGACGAAATAAATGATTGAAATCTGTTCCTTCTTTTTGAATAACCGTGTATTTTACCACGGCAACGCACCAGCAGTCTAGTGACGAGTTGAATGAAACATCGCATTTGTCCCGTAACACTGTAATATCCGGCTCAATATTTTAACTTCATTAAAATCGACTGAGTTAATGATACTCTAACAAACCCATTCCACGCTTCTTTGTGCTGCATATCGAACGAATACAAATGAAGGTCACTAAATGCCGTACAATCATTTGCGTAGGATCCAAAGGCAAAAATTGAAAGGAAATTAAGTTTTCCCTCTGCTAACTGATTGTCGATTTAAGTGCGGTTTGGATCGCACAGAATGAACAGCAGAGAACACAATTACAAGTCATTTGAAAGTAGCTTTAGCGGCTTTGGTGGCGTAGTTGGTAGAATGCTGAGCTTCTATGCCCAAGGTCACGAGTTCAAAGCCGGCCGAAGACATCGGATTTTTAAGAGCCTTATACATCCCTCAGTATGCCTTCCTTTGGAGGGGAAGTAAAGCCGGTGGTCCCATGTCATAGATTTATGGCATGAAATAGAACCTCCCACTAACTACACTTGTGTGAAGCCAAAATTTGTAGGCTAGAATTGATAACGCTTTATTAGTTCCAACGATCGCTGGCGGGTGCTGACTGCGATGCCATCTAGTAGCCAAGTCTGCAAGCTAGGTGTCGTGGACGGTAGCATATGGTAGCAAAAGTAGGAACAACATGAAATTATAGTCTGCAGTCCTTACTTGAATTAAAAGAAACAGATAACACAGAAGTACACGGGGCTACATGACCGCGTTGTCACAGCCCCTAAACTAAGGAACCAACCCACCAACCAAAGTAGCTTTCCAGTAGCGATTTGAAATCCCATCACTAGATACAAGGTCGGGTAGTTACTTGTAAAAAGTAACTACGTTACAGATCGAAAAGACATGAAAATTGCCATGTCTGCCCAAAAATTCTTATTGACAAAGTTTAATTAATTAGGAAATTAACATGGTGTGTAGATTAAGGCTTTCACGGTCCGGAATACTAGTAATATTATTCATTTTCTGGTATGTTGCCGTGTGGAAATAAAAAATAAAATAAAACAAGAAGTTCCGTGACGAACTAAAGAGCCTACTTTTCTTAAAATTAAGATTCATGCCAATCTATATAGACCTATCCAGAATAATGACGAAATTAAATTGGTAATATCGAAATCTCTAATTAGTTCGAAATATACCTGGTATAATGTAGCCTAATGGAGCACTACAGTTGGAAGCCCTGGTGACTGAATATATTGTTAGTTCCATCTTTAAGGTACCGGTACAGAATAAAAAATTTGTTGAAGTCCAAGTCATTACATGCAGTTAGACAGTGGATCTATCAGCGCACGTAAAATCATGTTGGCAACAATGTCATGCATGAGTTGGTCAGAAATAATCTGAAATATTATGAACTCTTGTTGTGCCAATTTTGGATGAAATCCATTTGTTAGAATAGAAGTTACATGCATTTTAAAACTGGACCTATCAGCAGACTTAGAGTCATATTGGCATCACTGACGTATATTAGTTTCTCCAAATTAATCTAAAATCTCAGGTACGATACTATACGTGTGCAAATTTTAAAGCTGTTGGCTTACATACTTTGGTTGGTTGATTGGTTCCTTAGTTTAGGGGCTGCGACAACGCGGTCATGTAGCCCCGTGTACTTTGGGTGTGTGTAGAATCTGTCTGATAACCGGTGTTAATTGTGATGGCTGTATTAGTGTGTGTATCTGCTTACATACTTTCTGATATATTAATATTAGGGTAAAAAGTAGAGATAGCATTTATTAACAGTTGGCAGCCCTGGTTGCTCTTACAGTAAGAATAAGCATAGTCATATCTGTTATGGTACACATAGCACATACGAAATTTTGTTGAACTTCAATTGATAGTATAGAAGTTACATGTATTTAAAAATTGGTCCTATCAGCAGGCTTAGACTCATGTTGGTAACACTGACGTACATAAGTTACTCCAAATTAATCTAGAATGTCAGGTACTATAGGCCTACGTGTGCATAGTTTAAAGCTGTTGGCTTGCATACTTTCTGATATATTGGTATTTGGATAAGAAAATAGAGAGAGAGCATTTATTAACAGTTGGCAGCCCTGGTGGCTTTTAAGAATACGCCCAGTCATATCTGTTTATGTACACATGGTACATACGAAATTTGGCTGAAATCCAATTGATAGTAAATAAGTTATATGCATTTAAAAATTGGACCTATCAGCAGGCATAGAATCATTTTGGCAACACTGCCATGCATGGTCTCCTGGAAATTAAACTGAAATATTATTATCTATATGTGTGTCAATTTTGGAATAGTTCCCATGCATACCTTCCAAGAATCCAACATGGAACTCAAATTTCAATTGCGGTTTTTCAGCAGTTGGTAGCACTGACATCATTTTCAAATATGGGCTTGAGATATTCAGGTATAGATCTTTACTCATACCAAATTTGGATTCGATTGCTGCAGCCGTTTAGGAGTTGAGAGGGGCGGGACACACACACACACACACACACACACACACACAGCCAGCCAGCCAGCCAGCCAGCCAGCCAGCCAGACAGACAGACAGACAGACATACCAACAGACAGACCAACAGACAGACAGATATTTGCCCGGATCGATCTCATAAGTCTACTTTTTCCTCATTTTTGCAAAATGTGAAAAGTAGGCTAAAATTCCTATACGTTTCGAGAGGGACCTTGCCTCCTCCTTTTCCAATAGAATTAAAGCAATGTGGCCAAAGAAAGTGTGTCAATGATCTTACAAAATACTAGAGAAGTACCTCTGTTCGTCACCAGAGAGCAGCCAGAAGCTACGTATGGACCTTGGTAGAAAACCCGCGCTATATTAACCCTTTATAGGCTAGTGGTCTATATATTAATGGTGATGGTTGAATCTTTCAGCGATATTTTATTCTGGAAGTGTTGATATTTCTGAAAAGCAAATATTATCTGATCACCTTCTTGATCCAAGTTGATTGGGATAAAATATTATTTTAAATAAAAACAATTGAAATTAAACCTTTTAAAAAATATGATAGTAAAAATCAGGATTTTAAAGTATATGGTTGTAAAAATAAAAATAAAATAAACTTATAAAATTTGAAATTATAATAATTTTATTAAATAATTAATATTAGGCTATAATAATTCATTTTTTTTAAATAACAATAATATATCTTCAATAGTCTGCCCTATAAAGGGTTAAGTAGATCGGCGGAAAGTGTGGTAAGAAGGGAGAAGGAAATGGGGTCGGGGGGAAAAATTGAGACTCCTCGAAGAATGAGGATGTCCAAATAAGGGGGAACGGGGGGAGGGAAACAGTAACATAACGGGACGTGTATCTGTACGATACTCAACACCATACAGGCCTCAGCGAAAAAACAAATGGAAACTCCTCCAGTGACGAACAAAGGAGATCAAGTCATGGCCCTGGAGCCATAGAGGTACCCGAACAATTTGGAACAGGTGAGGAAATAAAGAAACTGAGAGGGGGAACTATCTTCCTTTTATGGTTTGATGGGCAGGTACGATTGATATCCAATGACTCTACACTAAAATGGAACCAATAATGTCGTCCATCAAAAAGAGAAATTTCTGTTCGACGGGTAAGCTACATCTTCCGTATGTGTGATGACGGAAAGACTAAGGAAATCTGGAATTTCACACCGCCAAAGGCAACCAAATGGAGATGGTTCCAGGAATGTGAGAAAGGCCTAATAAAATTGTTATTCCTAAAAAGAAGTAGTAGTTCCGTGAAGAACTATACAACCTATTTTCATAATCCTACTTATGTTAATTGCCACTATCAACATACAAAAGTTCAGTTTGATTGCGGTAATAGATTCATAGATATTGAGAACCGACTAAATATTGTGGATGGTCGACATGTTGGATTTTTAAATATGTAGGTCTTAGAGTTATGTACTGTTACATGAAGATTATTGTGTACGTGTAGTATTCAAACTTCAATCGCATGATTAGGACACAAGAAGTAAAAACGAGATTTTAAAATTTCGCACAGCGGCTATCTTGTGGTTATGGAAACAATTGAAATAAATTAGATGCCAGTGGATTAACATTTGTAAAAGGATTTACTGTACCAAGTTTCACTGAACTCAGATGGTTAAATTGCGAGAAACGTCCGTGTGAATATTTATATTTCGTGTCGCCGCCATGTTGGATTTGTGATCACCAGGTTATTGAAAGTCCTATAGGTGAACATAGGTTCATAGCCCCTACGAACATTAAAAAAATCAGTTTGATTGCGGTAATAGATTCGTAGATATTGAGAACCGTCTAAATATTTCGGATGGTCACTATGTTGGATTGTTAAATGTATAGGCCATAGAGTCATGTACCATTAAAGGGAAATTATTGCGTAGGTTAATTATTCAAACTTTCACTTCGATCGCACGATTACGACACAAGAAATGAAAACTTAATTTTAAAATTCGCACAGACGCCATCTTGAGGTTATGTAAACAATTGAACTAAATTAGATACCAGTGCATTTGAATGTGTATAAACATTTGCTGTACCACGTTTCATTGCGTTTGGATCATTAAATCGCAAGAAAAGTCTATTATGTTTAAACTTCGCTTGACCGCCATGTTCGTATTGTAGTTAACAGGTCCTTGAAAGTCACATAGGTGAACTTTTACTAGTGCCCTTTATCACCGTACAAAATGTGAGGGTGATGTGAATAATAGTTTCGGAGATATAGAATGCCGGTGAAATATTTAGCACAGACGCCATACAGGATTGGTCAGACGTAATACAATTTGAAGGGCACGGTCGGGGTGGGCCAAAATAGTACTACTACCTTACCGAGTTCTAATGAAACAGCTCCAGCCGTTTTGAAGTTATTAGGGAGGAGGTACACACATGTACGCGGACACTCATATACACGGACAATAGGGGATCCCATAAGCCATCTTTTCATAAATGAAAATAACTAAAGATAATAACATGTCCTTCACAGAACATAACGAAACAATTTGACACGGAGAATCAAACTCAAGCCTTATAGATAAGAAATTCAGGACTCAAATTCTGACCTAACCGAGCCATTGCGGCCAAAATGGCAACTGGCTTTGCAGTTAATTTTCGCGCTAGGAAACACCCGGATTGAAAGCTTTTACGTTTGAACGTTTGCCCCGAGTAGCCTCGGAAGTGAAGTCTGTGTTTGTTTTACCGTTGTCACAACCCACTAACTAACACAGTCGGCAAGCAAATTAACAAAAACAAAACAAGCACGTCGCTTGTCTCGCGTGTTTGATAAAAATAGAAAATAATCCAATAAATTTATCCAGACCATGTGTGGGCAAATAGTTGGAAAATGCTTAAATAAATACATTATTACACGGTTTAACTGTCTGCCTCCCTCTTCTACTAGTGATGACAGGTAACGCAATGTAGTGATATTGGTACTTGGACAAAAGTAAAATACAGTAGGCCTACATCACACAAAAATCTGTGCATGGCCGTGACCTTGATTTAGGTGCCATCCTGGCATTTGCCAGGAGGTGGATAATGTAATTTTTGGCAGAGTCAGAAACGAACCCAGATCTCCGGGACGACAGCCAAGAATGCTACTCAATTCACCACGAGGTTAGTAAATTAGTTATTTAGTTAAGTCAGTTAGTTATTGTTGTTTTAGGGGACGGAACTGCAAGACTATAAATAAAAGCAAACCTACAGTACATGTTTGATCTCGATAATAATAATAATATCGTCTGCCTCGGGTGCCGGGTGCAAGCTTTGTAATTTGACACCCAGGAGGGTAGCTTGCATGTCGAATTTCGTTGTTCCTTGAATCACTATGAAAGTCAAGGAGTTTAGATATATAAGCTCCTTGAACACTATAGAACTTTCTAGTAGAGAAATGAGGAACTTGGTGTTGGCGGAAACTCCCAAGATTAATTCTGCCATTACGTACACGGCCTACTGAATTCAAATGGGTTCTTCGACATGCCAACATGGTATGACATGCGTGTCGTATTTTTGCCGCCTTTCAAAAATCACTTACCACGGCCATGGGCGAACCTGCAATCTTGGGGTTAGTAGACCGACACGCTATCCACTCACCCACCGTGGCAAGCTATCTCGATAGCATTTGCTCATTTCAGTGTGCATAACATTACATATTTTACACAAGTAAGGATAAATGTTCTCAAATATTATAATAGTACATTATGCAACTCGCCTATAATGGCAATAATTAAAACGCGAGTAGGCCTATGTTTATAAAACGAGCGAAGCGAGTTTTATAATTTCCATCGGAGTGTCTTAATTACCATTATAGGCGAGTTGCATACGACTGTTTATGTTCGACGATAATTATAACTTTATTATATGTTTTATCATATATATTCATAAATATCTGTCGAGATTCTGTCGGTTGAATTCTTCTTCTTGGGAATTGTGTGTGCTCGGTATTTGATCTCTACCCAATAACGAATCCCAAAGCTTTGAAACATTGTTTATCCTGAAGTAGCACCAATAGATAGCACACCGGTACTATGTATGATCAGTTTGTTATTTTGGTCAAATAACATAAAATAGGCTGGTACAAACGCTTTAAAATTAAAGTGTATCGTATTATCAACAAGTTATTCTTCAAATTCGATGCATATAGAATGTCAACGGAAGGCAAATCAATTGAGTCCCAAATAGAACAGTTACGACAAGTGGCGGAAAAGTTTCGCATAAGAAATCCATTTACTGAACAGAGGGCTGGATTATAATTTCCGTGGAACTAATGTCATATGCCTGCTTCCTCCACGACGTTCTGGTGTGTTTATGTTAAGGACAACATTCACCAATATTGTCGGCAAAAACTTACGAATGTATAGAAATTGGATTTGTGGATCTTAAGGTACAGTGCTATTTCTTTTTCAATATTGCCCAGTTTGTTTATGCCTTGTAACTACAATGGTTGATCCAATATAGACTACATTGTCAACTTTAAAATCATGTAATTCATGTCCGACATGTTGGATTTTAAGTGCATGTGACAAGCTATCCTCCTACCTTATTGGTCAATGAATGAAAATATTGAGCTCTGATTGGTTGGAAAAACTGTGTTATAATGAAAAGTAGTACTTTAATGACCCCCATTATAAGGTTTTCTGACATAGACTACAACATTTACATATCGACACCGTTGAACATCATCCAATCGCTTGTCATGAATCCATTTTTTTTTTCAAAATGAGATTCTCATCAAATTACGTCTTTCTAAAAGTATTTGGCTCTAGGCGGGGGGTTGATCCCCCTAATCACGTCCCGTAGGTACGTGAACATGTGTTAGACGATTCAGTGTGATGTCGAGCGAGGTTCCCCTGTCAAACAAGTCGCCCTCGGAACTCGAGTAGTTAGCGCTGACGCTGTCTCAGTCCACGGCCGACTGAATACGAGCTGCGCTCTATACCGGCCTTGACATTCCCAGTCAGAACCCATGTATAACATGTAATTGGAAAGTTTCTACTCGTTGCCGCTAGAGCGCACTCCTATCCCATTATAATAATAATAATAATGTTATTGGTTTTACGTCCCTTTTAACTACACTGGCTTTTAGAGACGCCGGGATGCCGGAATTTTGCCCCGAAGGGGATCTTTAACGTGCCAGTAAATGTACTGACACGGCTCCCTCGCATTTGCGCACCCTCAAATGCCAGCTGACTGCGCCAGGTTTCGAACCTGCAACCTTGGGTTCAGCAAGCGAGAACGTTACCCCTGAGCCACGCAGCCAGACTATCCCATTATAGGCGCGATAAGGAATCAGCTGTACAGTACGTATATTAAATGTGTAATCTCAAGAACCACTGGATGGATTTTGATGCTGCTTTCACCATTCTGTAAAGGTGATCTCGAGGAAGATTTGTGTAGAAAATAATTTATTTATGACCAAAGGGAGCCAAGCAGTAACGATTTCAGTGAAAAGGTCGAAAAAATAGCCTGGCGTCCGTGCGCTTTTTAAGCTTACGCTGGGCGAACCGTTAAAAATATCATTATATTATGAGTGTAAGAATTGTTCAGCGTGAGAAATTCTACAAAAAAGTCCGTGAGAGCATATCTCTATCTTCGATACATCGCCCACTATAAGTGTTTTTAGTTTGGACGGGAGGGGCATTTGGCTTGTACCTCGCCATTCTTAAACTACGTCTGACAGGAATTCCTTGCACATTCATATCATAACTGTTCCCGGGCGAAGCCGGGGCGGGTTGCTAGTGACACTATAATTATTATCATTATAATTTCCGCATTATCAAAATTAAAATTATATCACAAAATAAAATAGCGTGCTAATAAATCTAAGAGAAATTAGACATACCTTGCACCTTCTTCGGGTACGGTACAAGGACACTACTCCAGCACCGTCTCATTAAAAGGAAAGAGAGGATCAAAATTACAGCCGGGAACAAGTAGCAGCTAATCGTGTGTTGTGTTTTGTGCTAAGAGATATTTCGACAAATTATCAGATACCGTGTGCCTTCTTTTTCACGAAGCAGCTGTCAGGACGGGACTTACATAAACTCCTGCTGGACGTTATTCTCGAGGTTGAACAATGCGGTTTCATAATTATAATAACTGTCTCTGATAATCACAAAACTAACACTACAATGATGAGGCATTTAGGGGGAGGGAATTTGCAACCAATGGTCAATCACCCATACGACGAGTCTAGGAATGTATTCCCTAGTTTTGATCATTGTCATATTCTAAAAAAAAAACATTAGAACGCAGTTTCTGTAACGAGAGATGACTGATGGTACTGGAATAATTTCAGGGAAATACTTGTCATTACTATACACAATGCAAAAGGGTGAGATCGTCAAACCGGTCAGACACCTCACTAAAAACACATCGAACCCACTAAATTTGAAAAAATGAATGTTCGGCGTGCCAAGGAAGTGTTCTCGTCAGAAGTTATTGGTGCCATTAGTACACTGAAAGAAAATATAGGCATGCACCCGGAAGCGTACACATTCATGGACGCAGAAGCAACCATTTTTTTTTGAAAAACGTTAATAAATGGTTCGCTATGCATGACGTAAGCATCACATATCATATTCAGTCTAGAAATCCAGATAAAGGGCATTTTTCTCATTAAATGTCAGTCGCCTAAACTGGCTAGAGGAATATTTTCTTTCTTACCTTGAAACTTTGAAAGCTGCTAATAACGCTGCTAGAAAGGACTTCCTGAGTTCTGAGATTTACGAAGCTACCTATACAATTAATCACGGATTCAGCTGTCCAGTGCATAAGGTATCTTCTAAAAATAGGTAGAGGAAAGTCGCCAAATATGGGGAGTTTTTTTTTATAGGGCTCACATTAGACATAAGAAGGAACGGAATAATTTTGGTTTTCTCACCAATGTAAACCTCAGGCGATATACTATGTATATTACAAATATGGGCACGTTTGATGTTGTAATACCCTCTGATATTATTGTTAACTTTAAAAGTGCACTTTCCCCGTATTAGGCAACCGGGTTTCGTAATATGGGGAGGTGAGAAACCTCACGGTTTTTATTTATAATAGGTAAACTGAATAGTATACCCTACTAATTAAAGCATTAATTCTGACATTTTTTTTTCGTGTGGCCTCCTGAGAGGCCGAGTGCAGGTCTTTCTAGTCGACGCCCGTGGGCGACCTGCGCGTCAGGATGAGAGATGGAATGGATGAAGATGAATGAAACTGGGCAAGGGAAGCGGCCGTGGCCTGTTAGAAGGTACCGTCCCAGCATTTGCCTGGTGTTGAAAAATGGGAAACCACGGAAAATCATTTCAAGGACGGCCGACGGTGGGGCTCTAACACACGCGTCTACCGAGTCAGCAGAGAGCTTGGCCCCATGGCCTTACGCTGCGCTTTAGCCAGCGTAGCCACTACTGTCGGTAATTCTGACAATGTAATGAAATCATGAATACAAATAGTACAAAAATACAAAAATGAATATTTTAAGTAAATAACAGTCCTAGTTTCCTGTTGCCGAACTTCCAAACCGTTCAGCAGAAAAATGCATAAACTTTAATGAAAACCGAGTGATTCTGATCGAATTCAACTGTAACGAGGTGCAAGGTATGTCTAATTTCTCTTAGATTTATTAGCACGCTATTTTATTTTGTGATATAATTTGCATTTTGATATTGTGGGAATTATAATGATAATATAATAGTGTCACTAGCAACCCGCCCCGGCTTCGCCCGGGAACAGTTATGAATGTGCAAGGAATTCCTGTCAGACGTAATTTAAGAATGGCGAGGAGCAAGCCAAATCCCCCTCCCGTCCAAACTAAAAACACTTATAGTGGGCGATGTATCGAAGATAGAGATATGCTCACGCGGACTTTTTTGTACAATTTTTCATGCTGAACAATTCTTACACTCATAGTATATTGATATTTTTAACGGTTTGTCCAGCGTAAGCTTAAAAAGCGCACGGAATTCAAGTTCTTTCTTCGACCTATTCACAGGAATCTAAAATCGTTACTGCTTGGCTCCCTTTGATCATAAATAAATTATTTTCTACAGAAATCTTCCTCGATATTACCTGTACAGAATGGTGAAAGCCGCATCAAAATCCATCCAGTGGTTCTCGAGATTACCCGTGATATCCAAGAATCGGGGACTTTGTTTTACACTAAGTAGAGATAAGTCTTAGTCGTGCAATGCTTGGCAAACAGCGCTGTGTGAGCAGTTGAGTAACTAACAAGATTTCTTGAAAAAGTTCTCATTGTCTAGGCCGGTATGAGCGCATTCAGTCGGCCGTGCTCAGTCCCAAGTCTTTGTGCTCGCGCAGTAATTACCGCTCTCTAACCGGCAGCTATTGCACTTGTTACTTGATTACCTGGAGTAACTAGAACCACCTCACTGATTAACTCTGTTACCTTACAGTACCAATGGCGGTCACTCACACTAGAGTGTTAGCCTAGGAGGGAGTTCCATCATCCAAGCTGAACTAAATGAATATATCTATGTTCGTCGAACAAAGGAGATCAAATCATGGCCCTGTAGCTCTAAATAGCTACACAGGGTGTCATTTATGTACTTTTGGAGAATGATAGGTCGTGTAGCGGACGGGTATAGAAGTAATTTGAGATAGGAAACTTGGGGTCGGAGCGGCCTCCTTTACCACTAAAATAAGGCTTGATTCAGGCCCTCCACCCTGTAAGTAAGGCGACCGACCCAAGCCTCTAATACCTTTATCAATCATTTAACTCTTGGCAAGATTCATTTCACCAATGTGGCGCTGGCGTAATGGATAGCGTTGCGGTGCGGAAGGCCGGTAGTCCTGGGTTCGATTCCGGGCTTGGGCATTTTTTTAATGCTATTTTAGGTGTCAATATTTTAAGCTTGATACCTTCGGTAAATTAAACCGATCTTTGTGCACTTCGTAGCATTAAGTTGTTTAAGTCCGTTATTACGTTTAAATCACGTTGAGAAAGAGAAAGTAAAGTTTAGCTAGGCTATGCATGCTTAGCTTAATTTTTGCCGTAGGGTTGTTCTCTAAAACTGTACGAGTGCACTCTCTTCTCTACCGTAGCACCAGACTGTATCATGTGACTACAATACGACAAATAACATTAAAAAAAATGCCCAAGCCCGGAATCGAGCCCGGGACTACCGGCCTTTCGCACTGCAACGCTATCCATAACGCCAGCGCCACATGGTGAAGTGAATCTTAATTAAACTAGTTTCCATGATGGTTCCGTATTGACGTACTAAATAGTTTTTAACAACAAGCTTTGGAGCGGATTCACGAATGAATTGTCCACTGATTCTCTGTGTTTTGATGGCTGAATATCATCGCTGTTTCATATATTTTTTTTAGTTTTGCTCAACATTTTTCTGTGACCTACTTATATGGTGCACCATATTAAGTCAGATAGCCATTTGTTTTTTTGAGTGCTACGCTATTTTATATCTTTCTTCAGATATGTGTCTTGGCTGATGAAGGGGATAAAAGCTATTAATCCCTGAAACATGTACCAGGAGCAAATATAATTATATTTTCTTTTCGTTTATGTATTGACTAAGGCGGATATATAATTTGTTGTTAAAAACTATGAAGTGAATCTTGCCAAGAGTTAAAGGATTGAGAAAGGTAATAGAGGCTTGGGTCGGTCGCCTAACTTTCAGGTTGGAGGGCCTGAATCAACACTTATTTTAGGGGTTAAGGAGGCCGCTCTGACCCCAAGTTCCCTATCTCAAATTACTTCTATACCCGTCTCCTACACGACCTATCATTCTCCAAAGGTATATAAAAGACACCCTGTATACTGCTGAAAACCCTGCGGAAAGAACCACATTAAAGATAGCCACCGTCACCAAACGAGATTTGAACCTCCTATTGCTGAAAGATCAATGGAGTTTATTTAAATGTTGTAATCCTTCCCTCCGTATATCTACTGTATCTCAGGCATACACGTACTACTTGAGCTCGTATTTCGAACGGTGCTTCGCGAAATATGTCGATGCAGAGTCACCACTGTGGTTAACAAGGACCTCCAGTTAAGGATATAATAATTGACATGGGAAATGCCCTGTTTAGGAATGATTTGTGGTTAGTTACTTGAACATTATCCCATAACGTGTAAGTAATTATCTGAGAAAGTTGTAGTACCTTGAAGAGAGTGACCTTTCGAAGCTTCCTACAAGAGATCTCGTCTACATTCACACACGCATAACGAAGAAAGGGATGTGAACTGCTAGGGGCAATCTCATGGCCAGCATGGACCACACCCTCATCAGCAGCTCGTTCCGGATCTGTATTGACCTATAGATGCAGTCACCAACACCTTGAGTCGCAGATGCGCTGTGAGTGTCAACTCCAGCTCCAGATACACAACTCGCATCGAAGCCGTGTGTGCGTTATGTTGCGCATCGTATTTTCAGTGAGAAGCTGGAAGTCAAGATGATGATGCTGATGATGATAATTGTTGTTTTAAGGGGCCTAACATCTAGGTTATCGGCCCCTAATGGTTTGGGTGATAATGAAAATGAAAGATGAACAAATGTAACCTACAACTAGAACTAACTACTGACTAGAAGAGGAAATGGGAAACAAAAAGAAGAATGTAAATGAAAAAGAAATGCCCTCAACCCTCGAAGAATGAGAACTGAGGGACTTGGAAGGAAGGAGAGCCAAGAGAAACAGAGAGGGAATGGAAAGAGGAGAGGGTCCGCCCCAAAGGCGAAGGAGAAAGGGAGGGGGAACTTGACCCAGCTCAGGAATCCCTCGGGGACACCAAATACCGAGCTCGCCAGCCGTGAGCCCTTGAGGGTGTAGCACAATACAAGGTGCACCAGAAGTGCAGCCAAGTTTCAGCCAACCACCGGCTGAACCGTGTACGCCAGTGGTTCTGAACCCGTAGAAGTCTGCGGACCACTCAGCGTGAAATTGAATCAAGTACGGACCGCCCCCCCCCCCCCCTCACCCCTATCCCCCCTCTCCCCCCATGCACCTTATCTGTGGTAACCCTTCCTCAATAACACATATTTTAAAGATATTTCAATAATCAAAACCAGATAGTCTTCGCCGTGAATTTATTCGGACGATTCTCGTTCAACGCACATCGTTTTCGAAATCCCCATTTATTGGCCACTTTTTTATTCGTGCTGGTGGACCCTTCTCTCCCGCGGACCACTCCCGAGGCCCTCGCGGACCACCGGTTAAGAACCACTGGTGTACGCGATCGCCAGTAAAAGTCGGCTTAGCTTGTCGTGTTTATCGGGGCGCACATAGATAGGGATTTTCGGCACTGACCCGCATTAAAAATAAGAAACGTGAGCGACTTCTTCCTGTAGTAGACCAAGAATTACGGGTGTGTTTGTCTCCCCGCATGGAACAGTTGTGCAAAAGTAAACAAGCCCACATTTCGTAGTAAACTGCAACAAAGGTGTAATATTACTGACAGAGCATCTTATTTTTTAAATTCTTACTGCATGTAACTTACGCCGTTCTCTAATATTAATAAATAGTATTACTAAAATATTGAATACAGAAGCAATTTTTTTCGCGGCACACTCTTTGAGAGCCCCAGCCCTAAATGAACCAACAACAACAAGAACAGTTTGCTAAGCTCTGGTCTGCACACACAGTGGCTGGCACGTGGCACGAACCGAGGCCGTCTGATATTACTCACTAGAGACCATCTCCACCTCAGTGATGTACAGCATGCGAATAATTAGGGCACTACATTGCAGTCCAAGATCAATGCTGATCACACCACAGATTGCCCTGGTCACAACCAATTCTATGAGGCCAGGAAGGACAAACACTCGCACAAGGAATTACAGTCCAATCGCGATATATCGAACCTCCATTATACGAAATTTTGATAACTCGTAGTAAGTTAATCATCATTTCCCAAACATACTTCCAGTAATTTACCTGTACCTTTTAATGTTGAAATAAAAAGTCTTAGCAGACAAAGCAGGTAATAATAATAATAATAATAATAATAATAATAATAATAATAATAATATCGTATGGCATCGGGTGCCGGGTGTAAGCTTTGTTATTTAACGCCCAGGGCAGCTTGCATGTCGAATTTTTTTTGGTCTTTGGAACGCTATGAAAGTCAAGGAGGTTAGATATCAAAGCTCCTTGACACTATAGCGCTTTCTATTAAAGAAAGGAGGAACTATTGTGTTGGAGGAAACTCCCCAGATTAATTTTTCCATCATGAACACGGCCTACTGAATTCATGCCAACATCGTATGACATGCGTACCGTGATTTTTGTCGCCTTTCAAAAATAACTTACCATGGCCGGGAGCGAACCTGCAAGCTTGAGGTCAGTAGTCCGACACGATAACCACTCACCAACCGTTATTGGTATTACGTCCCTTTTAACTCCTGGCCTTTTAGAGACGCCGGCGTGCCAGAATTTTGCCCCGAAGGTGGTATTTAATGTGCCAGTAAATCTACTGACACGGGTACCTCACATTTTCGCACCCTCAAATGCCAGCTGGCTGCACCAGGATTCGATCCTACCCTGGACACAGCAGACGAAAACGTTACCGCTGAGCCAAAATAATTGATTTTCTTCAAATAATTGAAGAAAATGATCCAATTCATACCGCGCGTGCACTACATTGTTTATGAGTACTTTACAATGTAGGCTATCTTATTATAGCCCATAAATCGTGGATGTTTGCACATTAAGTTGGTAGTTCTATTTCCATCATGCTAATTGCGATTGCTGAGTAAATCATCAACAACAAACAATGACACAGATCAACAGCGGGTCATGTAAATAATTATCAGCTCATTCCATAATAATCATGACCAATGGAGTCCTCACAGATAATTGGCATGATTATATCAGGGGAGAGCCACGAACACAATGACAGGAACGATGGACAGCGAAATAAGGAAATATAGCTGGTGAATAATGAAACACAGAGCAGACAAAACTGTCAAATAAGCAACAACCGCTGATAGGCCAACATTTTTGAAACTCATAATTAAGCCACGGAACTTCATGCACTATTAAATGTATAAATATGCATCATGCATCATGTTTCAAGAAATATGCACGATCAGATAACTACGACAATACGATCACTCCGTATTCTTTAGCGTTTCTATTACCAACAGCCGTGGCTACGCTGGCTAAAGCGCAGCGTTGGGTCATGGGGCCAAGCTCTCTGCTGACTCGGTAGACGCGTGGGTTCGAGCCACACCGTCAGCCGTGCTTGAAATGGTTTTCCGTCGTTTCCCCCATTTTCAACACCAGGAAAATGCTGGGACGGTACCTTCTAACAGGCCACGGCCGCTTCCTTCCACATCCTTGCCCAGTTTCATTCACCTACATCCATTCCATCTCTCATCCCGACGCGCAGGCCGCCCACGGGCGTCGACTAGAAAGACCTGCCCTTGGCCTCTCAGGAGACCACACGACAAAAAACACATTTCTATTTCGAATATAAAGAAAACATGAACAGAAGGACATACAACTACACTTTTATTGAATATCTCGACTAAAAAACAGTTCTAAATAGTAGTAAGTGTTATTTTATGGAACTTCAAGCAGTGTTGACCATCAATAATCATTTCATTATGTTAATTTATAAGTATAATTGATATTCAATTTTAATAGGCATTGATTTTTTTAAATGAAAATAATTTGACAATATTTATATAGTGAATGCTGAATAAAAATAATTGATATGAACTTGCAAAAAGGACTGAAACGTACCAGGTAATAAAATAATTTCAGTATTATTCTGTCATAGATTCTCTGAGTACGAATTGAAATAAAAGACTTTACGAACACGAAGTAACCTAAAGCGCTTCAAAACAATAGGAAATTAGAATATACACCCTTCTCAAGCAGAGATATGCACTTAATAAGACAGGGGAGTAGAATATGATGTATTCTGCCAAAATAACCAAAATACGCATAAATATGCAAAAATATGACTTTGCATGAACTTCGGGGCCTTACTCATAATTAGTGAATGAAACTTTGAGAGATTGCACAACGGTTAAACTGCTCGCCTTTCACCAAGGGGTTTACTGACTGTGATTTTCGAGGTGTAATATCACATCCAGAGGTTCGGATCTCAGACAAAATGTAGGTACCATGTCTTATGATAGCAAGATTAATAGACACGCAATACTCTTGAATATTGGTACACAAAAAGCAAATTTCTAAGTGATCTAATATTAAGAGGCTTTTCATGAGTGTGCTCGATTAGATTGGGCGGAAATTACAACTATTTTCCTAGTGCCTTATTTATACACTTAATAAAACACTTCTCACACAAATAGTTTTAGGTAGATTTCATGCGAAAGCTAACTATTGCAATGGATACCATGTTGCAATTTCCGGAACATTTCGATATATAAGGTGCGTTCAAAAAGTAACGAGCCGGAGGCTAGAATGCGCAAACCGGTGACTACATCGGCTAATCGTGGCGTGTGTAACGAGGTGTGTTTCCGACCAGAGCGAGGAAGGTCACAGCCCGTCGCTAGAGGGTACGCGTGCACGTCACGTGACGGTACAAAGCGAGCAGCACCATGAATCAATCGTCCAAAGCTGCCAGTCACATTACAAACAGTGACATGGAGCCGTCAACCGGAGAGCAAAGAGGTGTTGTTCGGTATCTGACAGCAGAAGGAGTAGGGGGAACGGACATTCATCGCCGAATGTCACAAGTGTACGGTGAACACTGCATGTCTCTTGCAAGGGTCAAGGCGTGGCACAAGCGATTCAGGGAAGGACGGGTGTCGTTAGCCGACGATGCCCGGTCTGAGGCGCCCCCCCCCCCCCCCTGCATAACCGATGACAACGTTCAGCTGGTTGATGCACTCATTACCCAGGACCGCCGAGTGACAGTTAACGCCATAGCCGCCGTGGTCGCTCCACGACAATGCACGACCACATACGGCCGACACAGTCGCGGCACTCCTGCAGAAATTCAAATGGGAGGTTCTCGGCCACCCTCCATACAGTCCAGACCTCTCTCCCTGTGATTACGCCAGGTTTGGTCCCCTGAAAAGGGCCCTGCGGGGCCAACGATTCAACTCGGACGCCGACGTCCAGCTGTACGTGCGGGACTGGTTCACATCGCAGCCCAGGGAATTTTATGAGACAGCCATTCACCGCCTCGTGTCACAGTGGGACAAGTGACTCAACAGCCAGGGCCAATACTTTTAACATACAGGTACTGGTTTCTGTAATTATGCCTTCGGCTCGTTACTTTTTGAACGCACCTTATATTATCTTCGCGTTTCACATCCCTCAAACCCCAAAACAACCGTCAGTTGGAAAGTTTATTTACACTTTATATCACTTTGGTTGGTTGGTTCCTTAGTTTAGGGGCTGTGACAACGCGGTCATGTAGCCCCGTGCATGGGCGCCCATAGGATTGTTTCCGGGGGGGGGGGGGGGGGGCAAGTAAATATTTTCATTTCATTACCTACCTGTCACCCCCCTCCCCTCCCCCCCCTATGCCCCCCCCCCCCCACACACAAAAGTTTCATTTCTCACTTACTTCGTAATATTCATTATCATTATTTGACTGCTTGGCAAGTATGGGAGGAATGTTTTCTTTGAGTTTTTGTCCGTTAACGTTCGCTTTTCTTCGTGATTCAACGTCGTAATATTCAGTTCTTAAAAACAGCAAAAAACTATTTGTATCGACAAAAATAAAAATCACGTACCGTAGTTCATTAAAATGGTATCGTTAATCCAGTTCGCCAACTTTCTAAATAACTGGACATATTTTCACATGATCCCAAATCACTAAGTTAAACTGTGGAAATATCCCAACTTCTGAATCAGACAGTTATTTAAATAGCACTGTTTCCAAATACGGTGGGCTACGGTATCTAGTTTGTACTGGCCATTACAGCAGATCGTCACGTCTTTCCTCTTCTAAACAACCAATCGGAAATACTTCGCATTGCTCTTATTAGAATCATGAAACACTTGTAGCCTACGAACTGATAAACTCGAGCCTATGGTTTTAGTAAAAATTAGTTTTGTCAATAAAAATATTTCGCCTGATTATTAATAACCACTAAGTAAAATGAATAAAACCACTATATCACTTACTTCTTACTACCATTATTCGGATTCTCGACTGAAACAAGAGGAATGGTGACACGAACGTAAACAAACCACTTCTTTCAATGTGTAATTGAGCCTTATGCTCAAGCATTTCTCTGTTTTTAGACGATAAAATAAAACTAACAGATATCGTGCAATTCCGTAGAGTTTTATAAAATTGACAAGTGATATATTTCGCCGTTTTTGTACATGTGACGTAAATAATATACTGTCGAACCAATCTAATACAAATACTTTTTGAGTTTTTAAATTCATGTGTGTTAAGGCTACCCTTAAAGAGGGGAAAATTAACCTTTTTGTATTCAATAACTGGCATTGTTGTAAATGTTAACTTGTACTTGACTCCGAGTGAAATTCCGGGTTATGTAATAATGTGTCATTAGGCGAGTGTGTATAAGTAATGTTATTTCAGAGTACCGATAGCGTAGTTTTGAGATGAGTGCCCCGGAACATGAAGTATGATACGTACGTGGTATTTCCCTGAAGGTAGTGTTGAAAATATCGTAGGCCTACTAGGGATGGCTGCTGTCAGCGTCGGCAATCAAATTTCGAATATTTAGGTAACCAGTCGTAATTGTGGAGCTTAAATTGAGGTACTCAACTACACAGATGGGCTTAAAGATCAAATTACTACATTCTGTCCTTTCTTACAATGCATGCCACGGTGGATTTACGTTGCAGCCCCCGACTTGGAATATGCAGATTTATTAAAGTTGTAACCTTCCCCGGTTACAAGGGACCGAACCCTTACTTTCGGGACGTACGATTTTCATAATCGTCCACATATGTTTATTTGATGCCTTTTTATGTTTTATAATTATGTAATGAAGTGTATAATATCAAGTGATTTATTTTCGATTAATTTGTTTAGGTTTTAAGGGATTGTAATTGGCAGGATATGAGTCTAGTTATATGTGAATATTTTAACATTGGAATAATCTTCAGTAAGAGAGTCTGGAATTGTGTGCAAAAACCAGGAAGTAGGCTTGTTGTCGCCTGGCTTTTTCTCTCGCAAGTTCAATTGCATGATCACTCATGCAGGTAGGAGGCTTGGCAACCCTGTGCTAGGGGTGTGTCTAGGGTATTTTGAAGACCAAGAAGGCACTCCTTATATGGTAATGTTTTGATTGGCTGGACCCGTGAGGGAAGCCAGGTAGGCCAGTGATTTGTGGAGGGGAGATGAATGTTATTAGGACTTGTCGAAGCTGTGAGGGCGACTCATTCTTAGGACTCCGTGGGTGGTAGTACTCATTCTTTGGACCGCGTGTAGGGCGGTGTACTCATCCTTTGGACTCCGTGTGGAGTGGTTCGTATTCTTGGTAAGACTCCGCGAGGGAGTGGAACTTGTATTTTGGACTTGTGTGTTTTTGGTGGAGAAGGAAGGTATTTCAGACGATCACAAGTTGGTGTTCGATGGGCAATTACTGAGTTGCTGGCTATACATTCTCAAGGGAGTTATGAGCCTAGTTTCAAACAAATGTCTGATTGTTTGTCTCGAATCGCATGAAGTATTGTAAACTAACGTCTGTATACCGAAATTCTGAGACCATAGCGGTAAATTGTTATACGACATATACTAGTAAAATACCGGTATGCTATGTATTAGTAAACTTAGGAGCAAACTAGATGCGATAATCCAACACACGGATTTAAAGCATCTTTGTATAATAAGATCCACGAAACTAGATAAATCGTTGGATGCTGACCATCAAAGTAGTAATGTACATAATATTCATAGTTGAGAGGCTTGCGTGTGAAATATATAGTAATTGTGCTGCGGGTAAGTAGGAGTGATTCTCTGGGAGCAACTAACCCCCGAATCAGTAGAGCTAAGTCGTCACAGCTGAAGTCAACGCCTGTACATACCAGTCACCATTATTTCCGAGGGTCATCAATATGTCATAAGTGTGCCTGTGTGAATATGATAGTGAATTTTAGATAGTCTGTACGACGAGGATCCTGCGAAATGTATTTCATGTCTGGTATCAGAATATATTGTACATTTTACCAAATCTATAGCGCTTTTATGTATGAGGTAACCAGTGTAGTTAAGAGTGAATGTTTATTGCTGTTGCTCATACCGTACAAGTGTTTAATCCTCACGCAACCCGTGAAGCCGAGCAGTTACAAAGTTTCCATAACATATGAGGCTGTTTCTTCGCCTGAGTGTGTATTTAACTATGAGTGGCATACACTATAAATATGAGTTTGCTAAAATTAAATAAAAAAAAATAATACAAAGAATCTACATTAAATTTTAACAGATATCATACACAACCAATGTGCAAAAACAATTATTTAAATACCGGTAACAAGTTTGGAATTTCCTCATTGGTACAATTTCACATTCAAGTCAGATCAACAGCAAGAACACCAAGGTGACTAAGACGATCCTTTTATTTATGTCTTTAAATAATCAACAATGCCAAAGTATATTCTCTTGTGGAGGACTTAAACTTAAATCAACTTGACGTTTAATGACCAAGCAGTTTTGTACAGTTTTCCAGAAAATTTTCCGTCCCTAAAACCTGCCGCCTTGGCAGTTGCAAGTTTGTCCCCCCGTCAATACGGGTCTCAATACAGTAAATTATCCAATATTGTAAGCACGACCTTACAGGACCAGTGTTTTACTAGTCAGCACAGAAAAGCTTATTTTAGGGGTTAAGAAACGCTAGCGATGTTGCAATGTCTAACAATATCTCCAGAACGTGCTTTTCATATCGACACTGCCGAAGTGAGGTTGCAATAGTAGTAGCCACTCAAGATAGTGATGGGGAAACGTACGGTATTTAACACTAGGCATAACCGTATTGAAATTTGTAGCTTACCTAGATGTTAGGCCCATTTAAACATCAATTATCATCATCATCCATTGGTGACAGAGTGCATGGCATCATTAGAACCATATTTTTATTTGAAAATTAAAAATACATATTACGTCAGCAACATTACAGAATTTTGTTGTTGTAACAGTTGTCAGTTGACTATTTGTAACTTCCATTTAAGAAATAAACTGGTGTGACAATGAACAATCTTATTTCAACATTCTCGGAAATCCAGTCCCCCTAAGGGCGTCCACGATATTAACCCATGCATGAGTACCAAATGGCCAAACAGACCCACTTAAAGCTTGAATATTCACAGAACAATTCTTAGTGAGCACCCACAAACTGAGAGTAACATGCAAAATTTCAGTTTCATAGCCCTTGTGGTTACAAAGATACGATGATTAACGAGTGAGTACGTCCTTTTTGGATTATATATGATAAGATAAGATTGCATTACTTACCTTTAAATGAAATATAAATCCATTCGTAGAAGAAGAACACAAACTTAATGAATAATACTGTCAGCACACAGACACAGTCTAGGCGGCCGTTCATAGCGAATACAATACACACGAATGGAATGTAGGCTACGCGCATATAAATTACAATATTTCTTTGTAATATTACTCAAGTGTCTAATTTAAAGCGAAAGCACACCAGAACTATTGCATAACTGACATAATATGTAGGATGATTTTAACCTTCCGGTGGGTGCTACTGATCTTATCTCATATTCATCAACTACCTTTCAGTAGTTACGTCTATCCACATGACATTCAAGTCCATATCGGCCAGTTTGTCAATGACCCTTCTACACATTTTCTGTTGTTGCAAAAGTGACATGCGAGGCAGATTGCGCCTGATCGAGCACCATTACGTAATAGACTATGTAGAGAACGAATGAGAGTTTCACTAATTGAAGCAAACCTATTCTTCAGCAAATATTGTAACTTATAAAAATTCCGATTTCTGACGTGTGCCAGACAAGCTTAATGCGCCCACTGCCACTATACAGTATTTAATGTTTGGCCTGTCGGAATGTTAAGTATCTGAAGTATTTATATTTAGTACAAATTAATTTGAATACTCTAAGTTTGTTCTCAGTCTGATTTTCATATCGTTTTATTTTTCAAGGATCCAGGGGGGGGGGATGCCCCCCCTGCCCCCCCGTATGGGCGCCCATGGCCCCGTGTACTTTGGGTGTGTGTAGAATTTGTCTGATAACCGGTGTTAGTTGTGATGGCTGTATTAGTGTGTGCTATCTGTGATTCAGGTAGAAGGGCTGCAGACGATCAATTTTTCAAGTAGTTCCTACTTTTGCTACCAAATGCTACAGTCCACGACACCTAGCTGTGGACATGGCTACTAAATACCATCGCTGTCAGCACCTGGTGGCAAACGTTGGAACTTATTTATTTATCGTATGGCTTTTAGTACCGGGAATGACCGAGGACATGTTCGGCTCGTCAGACTCTGTAGCTGCTTCCAGCGGACACCCAGAGGGTGAGCTACAAGTTCCGTTCAATTTCAAGTAGTTCCAACTTTCACTCCCAGATGTCGATGATACCAGGTGGTGAACGTTGGAACTCTGATAAAGCGTTCCAACGAAATCTAACCTAGAAATTTAGCTCCACACAAGTATAGTCTGGAAGGATCTTTTACATGCCATAAATCTATGACATGGGACCGCCGGCTTGACTTCCCCTCCGAAGGAAGGAAAACTGAGAGATTTTTAACGCTCTTAACAATCCGACGACTTTGGCCGGGTTTGAACCCGCGACCTTGGGCATAGAAGCTCAGATTGCTACCAACTACGCCACCGAAGCCGTCTTTATATCACTTTCAAATGTATATGCAATATACATCCACAATCTCCGTCAAGTTCGTTACTGGGTTTAATCAGACCAAGGGGGTGAAAACGGGGGTTCTTTATTGAAAAGTGAGATATCATTATAACTTTCTTAGTACGGTACCCGTACTGTATGTGAAAAATTGAATCCATTCCAAAAATTATTTTAGTAAAGTTTTTGATAGCGCCAAACATTGACCAAAGGGGTTGAAAAATTGAGTTTTGGGGAGAAAATCATCTACTTCCCTTAATAGGCATACTATCACAACCGTTTAAAGTGGTCGATAGTCCTCTAAAAACCACCAAAAACATTTCGGCCTATCTGATGAATTTTTAATATTACCCACCCTTACGCCAAGGGATGAGGAAAATATTTTAGGAATCATAAGAAGACTAGCAGACCCGTGCGAGAAATCTCATAAACGTTCATGTTTTTATTTCAGCCAAATGATTATAGAACACTATTTACATTTCAGTTAGTATTCCAACTTCTACGTTCCCTAACTTAAGAAGGCAATCACAGAAAATTGGATCACCATAACACTCGCCGGTTATTCGATATTTATGAAATTATACGATTTGAGTAGGCCTACTCATTCTTTTTAATTACTGTTTCTGAAATCCATGTAAAATGATTAAGGAAAGACCTCAGAATGTTAAAATTACACGAAAAAGGCGACACAGTGGGCAAAATGTGAAGTGGACAGCAATTATGGAGGGTATCTTCCTGCCGCAACAGAATCTGCAAATCGCACACTTCGTACAGTTTTTCAAAAGTCATTTTTTAAATAAATTATAGATATTTATGAAATTAGAGTGCAATGCGTCACTGGTAATGTATATTCTCTTTCATTTCAATGCTCATTTTTCACGATCGGTCGCTTATGAGCGCCGCAGGAGGGATCTACCTAGGTATACTACTGAAATAATAGCCTATATATGATGATGCTAAACATGTCAAAGTTTCGTAGATTTACAACAATTGGCAAATTTAGTGAAATCGAATTTATTTTTTTGCCCGGTGAAATCTACCTCCGCCATCCGGCGTGTCGAGAGATATTTTTAAAATAGTTGGATAAAACCCCATTTGTGTGAGAAGTGTTTTATTAAGTGTATTAATAAATCATGTAATTTATTTGAGGCACTAAGATATTAATTGTGAAAACCGGCCTTTCTAATTTAGGCATATTCGTGTTTACCGACTGAAAAGCATCCACAGTTGGATTACTTAGGCAACACTGACAGCTGACTTCAGCGCTCTGCATAAAACATATCAATGAAACTGACCTGAGCCTCGCGGCAGGTTGATTCTTCACTCAGGCAAACAGAACTCACCTGGAAACAAGAGAAGTGTGCATTAGCAACAATACAAAGATACAAAATCTGGAAACACAATGAGTGACACGCGAATTCACCGGTCAGTTAATTAGTTATTGTTGTTTTAAGGGGTGGAACGACGAGGTCATCAGCCCCAAAATTCAACGGTACAGTATTGGTAAACACAACGCTCGCGCAGGCAGCCATGAACGTAGTGGAGGGTATGTTCGATTTATTTAAAGGGTTCAAAGAAACAAGCACAAAATACCCAAAACTAAAAACACCCAAAAACAAACACCAAAAAAAAACCACCCAAAACGAACACAACCCCCCCCCCCCACAAAAAAACAAGAAACATATCTAACAACCCATTACCAAAAGCCAAAAAAAAAAAAAAATTAAAAACTTCAAACCTCTAAACAAATTAACAAAAAGAAAGACACAAAACAAAACACAAAATAAAATCTAAATTCAAAACAAAACCAAAAAACATAACTAAAAACCAAAACACAAAAACAAAAAACTAAAAACCACAAAATAAAAACACTTAACATACACAAAACAAAACTTAAAGCAAAAAAATTAAAATAAACTCAAAACAAAACCAAAAAACAAAATACAAAATAATCAAGAAACAAAAAAAAAACACAAAACAGAACACTAAACATAAACAAAACAAAATTCAAAACCAAAAAGTAAAAATAAATCAAGGAACCAATAAACACAAAAGAGAACACTAAACATAAACAAAACTTAAAACACAACAAAAATTAAAAAAATCAAGAAACCAAAAACACAAAACAGAACACTAAACACAAACAAAACTCAAAACAAAAAAACAAAAATTAAACACTGAACAAAACAAAACTAGAAACCAAAACGAAACGAGATAGCCTTCTTAACTAAACTAAATAAATGAGGCAACTAAGTGATAGAAGAAGTCTTGTTGTGACAAGGGACCTCGTAGTTCCGCCCCGTAAAACAACAATAACTATAATAACTGACAAGGGACCCTAAAATATTAAAAACTGGTATCCATTTACATAATTTTCGGCAAAGAAACAACACCTATTCATTATAATTGAATGCGAAGGTCACGTCAGAAATGAACGGTTAGATGGTAGAATGCACATGACAAGTGACTACAATGTGCGTGTGCCGAGGAAATGGAACGCACGCAGAAGGAATAATCTGCCAGCAGCTGCTTTTCCCACCATAAATCCTACATGCGATCGCTCACAGCTCTAGTCCTGAGAAATAACAATAATTTAAAATATTATTTCCGGTACATAACTCGCAAGGCAATGGTGGTCCACGAGCAGTGCAAAGGATACGGAAGAGAGAGTAGAAAAAAACGAGACGCAAATGCAACCGGATGAAGCAGTTATTGCTATGGATATCTCTAGTCTATTCGGTGCAGCGAGTAATTTGTGCAGTGCATACCATCCACCTCATGGTGTCATGGCTAGCGTTCTTGCCACCTTTGAGGATTGGAAAGGAGGCAGCCGTGGCCTTCACTTCCAGGAGTAGAAGTGGGAAACAACGGAAAACCACTTTCAAGTTGGTTGAGATGGGATTCGATCCCCCATCTTCTCAGATTTGCCTTACGGGGCTGAGGGAGCCCCGTTCCAACCCTCAGACCACAATTAAAATTTCTTAGCAGAGCCGGGAATCAAACCCGGACCTCCGGGTTGACAGCCAAGAATGCTAGCCGCTACAGCACGAGGTGTTCTACCATTGTAAGTGTATCGCAGTTTCTTTTCGCACAAAGTAATTATCGTTACTATTTTTGATACGTTTTAAAAAGTACCTTACCCAACCCTGGAAGGGGCAGATGACCTCGTTGCTCCGCCCCGAGTGTTTTTGAGTCATCAGTTTTTTGACTGGTTTGATGGAGCTTCCAATGTCTCCCTGTCCTGAGATAATCGTTTCATCTCTGCATAGCTACCGCACTGTACATCCGAGACAATCTGTTTAACATATTCTAACCTTGGCCTACCCCTACAGTTCTCGTCCTCAACCCTTCCTTCCTGGGTGACTTAGTTGAGTCCTACCCACCTATCTTTTCTCTTCATTAGCAGTCACCAGAAACATCTCTCCTCTCCCACTCGTCTTAATACCTTTTCGTTTGTAACCCTATCCACAACCCTATCCACCCATCTGATCTTCATCATTTTCCTGTAACACCACATTTCGAACGCTCCTATTCTCCTCTTTTCTGCTGCACCAACAGTTCAAGTTTCACTTCCATACAGCGCAACGCTCCAGACAAAGGCTTTCGAAAATGACTTTCTAATCTCTAAATCTATATTCGTTATCAACATATTTCTTTTCTGTAGAAATGCTTTTTGCTTGCCTGAGCTAACCTACTTTTTATATCCTCGTTGCTTCGTCCATCACTGGTTATTTTGCTTCCTAAGTAACTGAAGTCTCCTACTTCCTTCAGCTTTTCACCTGCCAATTTGATGTCCATAGAGGTTTCTGATTTCATTTAGCTGCATTTCATTACTAGCCTGCTTTTCACATTTTGTAACAAGAAGTTCCGTGACGAACTAAAGAGCCTACTTTGCATGCCAATGACTATTCTACAGTTTATGAACCTATCTACAATAATGACGAAATTAAGTTGGTAATATCGAAATGTCTAATTAGTTCGAAATATTCCTGGTATAATGTAGCCTAATAGAGCACTACAGTTGGCAGCCCTGGTGACTGAATATATTCTTGGTTCCATCTCTTAAGGTACTGAATACAAAATTTGGTTCAAGTCCAATGGACGTCACATGCAGTTAGACATTGGATCTATCAGCACGCGTAAAAGCATGTGGGCAACAATACCATGCGTGTGCTGGTTAGAAATAATCGGAAATATTATGATATCTTGTTGTGCCAATTTTGGATGCAATCCATTTGTTAGTATAGAAGTTAAATGTATTTTAAAATTGGACCTATCAGCAAGCATAGAATCATGTTGGCAGCACTGACTTATATTAATTACTCCAAATTAATCTAGAGTGTCAGGTGCTATACGTGTGCAAAGTATAGAGCTGTTGGCTTGCATACTTTCTCATATATTTATATTAGGGTATGAACATATAGACAGCATTTATTAACAATTGGCAGCCCTGATTGCTCTTAACAATACGTATAGTCATATCTGTTATGTTACACAGAGCACATAGGCTACGAAATTTGGTTGAAATCCAACTGATAGTATAGAAGTTAAATGTATTTAAAAATTGGTACTATCAGCAAGCTTATAATCATGTTGGTAGAACTGACGTATATAAGTTACTTCAAATTAATCTAAAAAGTCAGGTACTATACGTGTGCATAGTGTAAAAGCTGTAGGCTTGCATACTTTCTGATATAATGGTATTTGGATAAAAATAGAGAGAGCATTTATTAACAGTTGGCAGCCCTGGTGGCTCTTAAGAATACGCTCAGTCATATCTGTTTATGTGCACATATTACATACAAAATTTTGTTGAAATCCAATTGAAAGTGTGGAAGTTATAGGGATTTAAAAATTGGACCTATCTGAAGGCTGAAAATTATTTTGGCATCACTGTCGTGTATGGTCTCCTGGAAATTAAAATGAAATAGTGTTGTCTACATGTGTGCCAATTTTGGAATAGCTCCCATGCATACCCTCCAAGATATCCAACATGGAGCTCAAATGTCTAGTGCGTTTTTTCAGCAGTTGGTAGTACTGACATCATTTTCAAATATGGACGTGAGATATTCCGGTACACATCTTTACTCATACTAAATTTGGTTTCGATTGCTGCAGTCGTTTAGGAGTTGATAGGGGGGGGGGACACAGACAGACAGACAGACAGACAGACGGACAGACAGACATACACATTTTCCCGGATCGATCTCATAAGTCTACTTTTTCCTGATTTTTGCAAAATGTGAAAAGTAGGCTAAAAATGAGGAAAAAGTGGACTTATGAGATCGATCCGGGCAAATGTGTGTCTGTCTGTCCTTCTGTCTGCCTGTCGGTCTGTCTGTGTGGGTGTCCCCATCTATCAACTTCGAAACTGCTGCAGCTATCGAAACCAAATTTGGTATTAGTAAAGAGCTATGCCTGTATATCGCAAGGCTATATTTGAAAATGACATCAGTGCTACCAACTGCTGAAAAATCACAATTGAAAGCTAAGGTCTATGTTGGATATCACGAAAGATATGCTTGGGAATTGTTCCAAAATTGACACACGTATAGATAACATTACATCAGACTAATTTACAGGAGCCCATACATGAAAGTGTTGCCAACATGATTCTATGCCTGCTGATAAGTCCAATCTTTAAATGCATGTAACTTCCATACTATCTACTGGATTTCAACCAAATTTGGTATGTGATTTTCGCACCGGAGTAGATATGAATGTGCATTTCGTTAAGTGTCACCAGGGCTGCCAACTGTTGAAAAATGCACTTTATACATTTTTATCCTAATCTCAATATATCAGGAAGTATCCAGGCCAACAGTTCTAAACTTTGCATACATATAGTACCTAAAAATGTTGGTTAATTTTTAGTAACCGATATACGACAGTGCTTCCAACATGATTCTACGCGTACTGATAGGTTTAATGTTGAATCACATGTAACTTCCATACTAATAAATGAAGTTATTTCAATATTGGCACATGTATAGATCATAATATTTCAATTTAAGTTTGAGCATCCAATTTATGGCAGTGTGGCCAACCTGATTTTACGCATGCTGATAAATTCAATACTTAAATAGCCTATATGTAACGTGCATGCTGTCTATTGGACCTCAACCAAATTTTGCATGTGCATTGTGTATCTTAAGAGATGAAACTAAGAATATTTAGAGTCGCCAGGTCTGCCAACTGTTGATATATGGTCGCTATAATTTGAAGACAAGTAGGCTCTTTAGTTCATCATGGAACTACTTGTTTTTGTTTTACATCTATTGATTTTCATCATGGATTCTTTCTTCAACACGGAACAACAATAACTAACTAGTAACCCTGGATGAAACGTTTAGCACAGTATAGGGAGTATGGAGATCTGCATCAATCCACTAAGCAAACCAGAAACTCAAACACAAAACAAGCAGAGATAATTATAATTATATTTGATCGTGCTTTTAGCCAGTTGATGACTATGCATAGCCGTCGTTCATTTAATGTGTTTCAAACTGACTACAAAGAGCAGCGGATGATGACATTTCAACCCTTATTAAGTACCCCTGATGTATTTCACTGTGTGACAGGATCAAGCGCAATGGATTGCTTTCATTCAACATTCTCTGCTGCTTTGTTTCCGCTAATAAATACATATCTAGCTCCTGTGCAAAGCTGTGATTTACCAACTGTTGTTAAATAATAACAGCTCTTCAGGTACACATTATTTCTCTCTCACTTGACATACAGTAATGATGTTTCGAAAGTCGCAATTCACTCATGATTTTCAGAGAGTATTATTTCCTAGATAAACACAGTGAATGACCTAATGTGTGATGTTATATTGAATGGTGTTAGTTCAACACAAATATATGTATGCATACACGCAGTGATGAGTTGGGAGCGACAGCAGAAGCGGCCTGTATTATGATTGGATAGGGTTTTCGTGTATCTACATAGCATTAACCCTCGGAGTGGGGATGTGCGGGCGGAGTATTTGCGTGTTAATCATTCACGGGGAACAAAGCTATCCTCCTCCCATCCCTACGTAGTGCAACGATCGATAAGAGGTGTATGTGTGTAATACGCGTGAGCAATAATGCCTACACACATATTCGCTCGTCTATACTAAAACGTCGAACGAGAAACAAAAAAGCTGCCAACTATAAAATAGCCATTTTCAAATATCACATTACAGATTCAATTGTAAACGGATGTACGTCAATCTATGTTCTCCTGGCATCATTTTAATGTAGGCCTAAAAATGTAGCTGCCTGTACTGCTGGCCTGGGTCGAGGGGTGGGGGGGGAGGGAAAAAGGGTGGTGAGTAATTTCCATATCAGTATGTTATGTGCATAACAATCTGATCTACATCCCCAGCCCCTACTCTCCTCCACACACACTCAACCTGGCTGGTTTCGACGCGAAAAACGTGTCAAATTATTTGCCTGTGTAAACAAATTCCTCGTTTTGGGAATATGATAAATGTGCAAGAACATGAATAGGATTACAATTGATAGGATCCATCAGGGCCCCCGTGTCAAGGTACGGCCCAACTAAACCTAACTGTTCATTACATAACACATGACCTCTAAGCGACCCCTACCACTCCCATTCTCATGATTACTCTAATGAAGCCGTTTTGCACGCCATGTAGCCTACCCAGTAGTCGATGGACGCCACACAGTCATAGATGCAAATGATTTCATCAATTTATATCTCTATGAATACAGTAAGGTTTTTATCTGCTAAAACTTTGTGTTTATCCCGAATGAGATGTATATTGACAAAATATTTCCCCAGTTCGTTCGTTAGTTAGTTTGTTATCTGTCGGCCTCAAAACTTGGTTGGTTCCTTAGTTCAGGGGCTGCGACAACGCGGTCATGTAGCCCCGTGTACTTTGGGTATGTGAAGAATTAGCCTGATAATCGGTAATAATTGCGAGGGCTGTGTTATTGTGTGTTTATGTGATTCAGGTAGAAGAATAGCAGACGATTAATTTTTTCAATTAGTTCCTACTTTTGCTACCAGGTAGGCCATCTACGACACCTAGCTACTAAATGCCATCGTAGTCAGCACCTGGAACTAATAGAGCGTTATCAAACTAACCTAACAAATTTTAGCTTCCACAAGTGTTGTTAGTGGAAGGTTCTCTTACATGCCATAAATCTACGACATGGGACCGCCGGCTTTACTTCCCATCCGAAGGAAGGCATACTGAGGGATTTTAACGCTCTTAAAAATCCGACGATTTCGGCCGGGTTTGAACCCTAGATCTTGGGCATTGAAGCTCAGCATGCTACCAACTACGCCACCCAAGTCGCTGGCCTCAAAACTACTATGGGCGAATGGCTTAAAATTCTAATTTAAGTAGAACGCAGCTTCTTCTTGTGCCATATCCCCATTGAATGTTGGCTGTCATCAGGGTGATTTCTTGCTAGTTTTTAGCGACTCAGAATAGTGAAGGAGTGTTGATTCCATGGCATTCACAAAGGTTCTCTAGCCAGGATATCCTCCTCCTTCCTTGACCTCTCCTGCCTTCAATTTTTCCTTCAATGATGATCTTCATTTTTTTATGCAGACAAAAATTTCAAAATAAAGTGAACGATACATACAAACTTACAGACTATAATAACAAATGAAATCAAATCAAATGGAATACAAAGACCAGAATTGGCAGTCTTGATGACCCTGTCATTTGCTCTCCAAAGATCGTCGGTGGTGCAAGTCTCAGATAGGTTTCTGCTTACCAGAAGATGTTGTTGGTCCTGCAGTTCCCCACATTCACAAAGTCCGTCTTCAGTGTAGCCCCATGTCTTGAGACTAGCTCTGCATCGAGATACTCCGGTTCTCAGTTTGTTGATTGCCTTCCAGATGACACCCCGCAGCTGGTTCTTCCTTGACATTGTTCCAATGAGCTTCGGATAGTAAATCCCGCCAGAGCTCTAATCGGCGAGTTCCAGGTGATGATGGAATAGCTACATTTTACTCTAGGAAGCTCTTTCTTGACCTAAGCTTTGTGGGGTGATGTATTAAACCCTTTGGAAAATAGCATGTAGACAAGATTCAAAATTTCGGGGTCGTAATGGATTCTTGTGAATGTGATTTAGAGGTTTTGCTATCAACATAACTTCCAGGGTTCATAAGGTTAACTTATTATTATTATAAAGCCAAGAAAAACAACAGGATCTACTAACAAATGAAATTTATTAACTGAATCAAACATAAAAAGGAAAACTATAACCACCCTTTTATTGTTCACTCGCGTGAACAGATCTAACACTGACCAGCCTGACGTACCATGACGACATGGCATGACAGCTGTCAACAAGCATTGTGACTGCAATGTCACTTAAATCAAAGTAACAAAAGAAAACGGATCACAAGATCCAAATATAACAAACAAATAAAATAGTACAAAAATTCAATATTTATGAGCGACACGGGTTTTAAGACTAGTTCAAGTAATGAGCATTTTGACGGGCGCTCGTTTCCGACCAAAACAGTTGGTTCGGGAACGGACTCCGTACTGCGAAGGACGAATTACGGAAATGTGGGAACAACAATTACATATTTATATACACTACTGACATGCTCTAACCTTAGATTACCACAACCAAATACACGTGTGTATTATTTAAAATAAGGGCTGCGGAATTACCGTCTTATACCTTAAACACAAGGAAGGCATAACATGACATGAACAGGTTTGGCCGGTTGCCAAATTATATTTATATGAATACAATGGCCTTGAAAATAAGAGCCAACAACAACAAAATACAACTTTTAATTTTCACGCCGGAAAGTTTGGCGTTTTAAAACAATGAACAAATAAGTCGTAGTAATGATAAAAGAAACTTGGATCGACAACATGGCAACTTCCCAAATTAAACCAAATAAAATAACCTTAACTCATTAGGCTTTAAAGCAAACATAACGTGTCATAACGAGCTGGAGACAACCGGGCCTGTTATCGCATCATCGAGAGAGTGGCTGATTTCTTCCCCCAAGTAGTAATTAGTGCCATGCTAAATATAGATTCTGGCCCATAGCCAGCGTACAGCACCTTTGCTAATCGCCACCTGTTAAACGCGTACAAATAAATAACACATTATCTCAAATCATCCTCTCAGGGATTTTTAAGAATACATTCCCAGGTCAAACTTATCCCCACGGATAACTAGTTTGCCGGAATGATATCGCAGTCATGGACAGGCTTTACCTCTCCTCATCATCATCACTTACACCCAAAAATACGTGGCACATTTCTCGAAGATCACGTCGTAGCATTAATCAGCACACCTCTCAGATAATGACACACAACATGTCCAAATGACAATAAAGAATAAATAACAGGATCAGTCCTAGCCCGAGTTATCAAAGCAACAAAATGCAAATATTCCCCCCCACGTAGTAATTAGTTTAACATATCATTAAATCAGTCCATTTATCATTGTCGTTCCTAGGTTCTCATTCATGGCTACACTTTTTAGATACGTTAATCGATGCGGCCATTTCGCAATAAGAATTACGTATACAAAAGGAAAACATTTATATTACAAAATTTACTGTACAACATAATTGTCACGCAATGCCAAAATTTACTACACGCATGTCAGTTAAGAAATCAAACCCTGAAATTTAAATTAAACCACACAATAAAATCTATACAAAGTTCCACACATCTCTCGCGATTCCCCTCGTCCAAAATCAATAAATCAATTTTTTAATACTCATCACTTAAACTGCTTTCCAGAGGCCTCCCGCCTCGTCAATTCCCATCATTAGGCCGTTAGCCCATAACACTGATGGTAATGGAGGATGAAGCTTGCTGTCTTCTCTCCATGGTCGACATTTTGCTGCTGTTAAAACACAATTAAATCAAAGTTTTTAAACTGTTCTATCTGCGTTCTAAGTATTTTATTTCCTCAGATCGTCCTATGCAGAATCGTCGACTTTCCCTATTCTATGGCTAATTGCCATCTCACAATTTATGAAAATTTCCAACTTCGTTGCCGACACACAACTATAATTTTAAAACCATATCGTCTTAAGGACGTCTTAAAATGACTGTCGAAGAATAATTAGGAGTGTCCCGGTTCATCTCAGACATTTGTATATATACAGAAAGCCTAAAGTTTCAATGGTGGGAGTAAAACAGCTCCTCAATATTTTAAGTAATGGGCCTATAATTATGTGTGACCTCTCAAAATTCTTGTATTTTCTCACAGGTCGCGAATCTGCCGTCGAACAAGCAAACCGATCGCTAGATCTTTTTATATCCGATTGCCGCGCAAAACACACTGACGCTATGTTCTGGCGTCATGTTTTCTTATTGGTCAGATAAGTTGGCTTCGGAGTTCTGACCTTACAAATCCCGCCCTTATTTTCACGTCACGACTATTCTCCTCTCTCTCACTCCTTGCCTTGTACGCAGCATTGTGGCCTTTTATGGTCACGTACGCCACAGCGTCATATCTGATTTTCTCAGAAATCCAAGAATAACATTGGTTGTGAAACTATTGGTCATTTCCAGCCAGCACGTAGCATGTCTTACCAAGTCCAGATTTCTTGCTACATCAATATTACTCAAATATCCAGCATATCATGTATTTAGTATTTCCATCGTTTTTATTAATATGAAACATTATTATTGGACACAATGATAAGGGTTCATCTGACCCCTAGTTGATGAAATTCGAACTCAAATGAAGTCGAATTTCACATCCCCTACTTTTCTGGCTCAAATTTGAAGTTGCTGGTCACCCTCAAATATAATGACTGTCCGCCTCTGTCTGTTTCAGTAGCCGTCTCGTTCCAAACTCATTAGGAAATTCCTGTATACTTATGCCCTCCGGCCTCTTTCCTTGCTACTCGTCTCCCCTCTCACTCTTTCAAAACATCAACATATTCATTAACGACTTCCGCCTGAACTTGTAAACACGTCAGAGCTGTCTTTTGAGCGCTTTCACCACTCGAGTACCCCCGTATCTTATGTTGTATGTTATCACGCGAATGTTTAATTTGCTGCAGTAACATTATTTCTCGGTTCGTATGGCTCTCTCTGATGATACAATTTTAAATTTGAGATATTATACACTGCCATGTTTCCTGTGCTCACCTCTCGGACTCTGTAGGCGTTGTTACCTAAGTTCGTAACCCCTAGTTGAACTTCCTTAAGCCGCTCCTGTCTTTTCTCCATTTTACCGTGATGTCATCTCCTTCTTCTCCCCCGCGTTGCCATCTTCTTCCTTCTCCCTTCTTCTTCTCCTATTCCCGTACAATAACTTTTTTTTACCATATTTCGAGACCCTTGCCTGACACGGTCTGCGAATCTCTCCTGCTATTCTTCTGTTTCCTATTGTCGGCTGCTCTATTTTCTTCTTCTCCATGCAGCTCCTCCAAATATCTCTGGGTTTCTACATGCATGGCCTCCAACATTTGATGTGTTCCGTTTTCCTCCTCGTGGGTGTCGGGATTCTTCCGCCGATCTATCGCTCTTTCCCATTTATCATTATTTCCTTCCATGTTACGTGGCTCCTCCAGGTACTGTTGCGGGTCAGCGTGTCTCTCGTTCCAATTTCTCTGATCATCCCTTGGATCCGATTGCTCGTTAAACCGCTGGTTATCTTGTGCGTTATATTGTTGGTTGTAACGCCTATTGTCTCTGGGCCTATATTGTTGATTATAGTGTCCTCCACGCCATCCTCGATTGTAAGGTGCGTTATTATTATTATTCCTATTGTATGACGTTTGGTATCTCCTATTATCTCGCCACTGCTGATTGTTTGTGTTCCGGTAGCGGTTAGTTCCTTCCTGATTGTTATGGTTTCTGTCCCTATTTTCGTATCTCGGTTGAGATCTCGGCTCATATTCTTCGGTGCTCTGCCGTCTATGGTTATCCCCAGTGTTTGTAGCTTGCGACCTCGTGTTTTTGTTCGGTGTCTTGACTACTTCGACTGCATTAACTAACTCTATCTGTCTCTTCTCTCTCGGGTTGATGTAATTAGTGGTTTCATCTATCTTCCTTAATACCTCTTCTGCCTGGACCACGGTCGTAATATTTGCCGCCACCAAGAATTGCTGAACGCTAATAGGCATCTGCTTTCCTATAGTAGTTATTAGCTCCATTTCGCTTGGGGGATTATCAAGATCCTGCAATTTGACAAGTTGCATGGCGAAAAAATCTGCATATTTCGTCTGATGCGTGGAATGGTATTTGCGCGAGTATAAATCCATTCGCAAGCTTTGTTGATACGACCCACTCCAGTATTTGCTTAGGAAGGCCTTGTGGAAACCTTCCATTGATTTAAATGTGTTCTTAAATCCAAGATACCAGGTAAGTGCTGAGCCCGCCAAAAATTTTTCAACCATTCTTAATTGTCGCGTTGAGCTAACATTTTGGTCCGAAAAATATTCTGTCAGTTCCCTTAAGAAAGCTTTAGGTGTTCCTCCGCTCTCTGGTAAAAACTTATTCGGTTTAAATTCGTTTCCACGGATGACTTGTATAACTTTCGTGGGAAGTTGTGTGTTTTGAGGTGTCGAGCTACGACCCTCATAATTCTGGAATGCTTGCGTGTCTACCGTTCTTGGACTTTGCCCAAGCTCGTGGCTGTCTATTGTGTGCTCTCTTTCCGCATTCTCCCCTTTCCCCTTTTCCATTAGTGTCGCAAACATCGTATTATGTCCAAGTGACTGCAACTCCGATTTTATCATGCGGTCCTCTTGAATTTGAAACCTTAACTTCATATTTTCTTCTAACGCCTGTATTTTCGCGTTATTTTCCCCTAGCTTCTTGCTTACTGCGAGCCGTTCATCTTTCGAATCAGCGCTCATCTTGGTCCAATCTTTCCTAATAGTATCCTTCAATTTAACAAAGCGTTTTTCGACTTCCTGTTGATTAGCCTCCTGATTATCTTCAAGTTTATCTATCCTTTCTCCCAGAGAAATGTTGTTCTGTTCTAGTGTTTGTTTAATTTCTTCCTGGTCAATTTCTAACTTTTTCCATTTCTTAATTGATTGTATTTCTAATTTGTTGAGTTCCGTCACTAAGCCCGTGATATTGTTATCTACTGTAATTATCTGATCTTGCATACCCTGTGTCCCTCGTTCGATATTCTCAAACGTTTTTTCTAAGTTTGTGTGCGCTTCTTTAATCTCAGATGAGCTGGTCAAACACGCTTGCTCGATTTGTGCTAGTTTTGCCATAACAGTCTCATCCATTCCTTTTATTTCCTTTTTAAACGAATCTTCGATACCTTTTATTATTCCTAATTGTTTGGTATTGTTAGTGCTAACGTCCTTTGCTAATTGGATTAGCTGTTCTTTTGTGTGCTCTTTGATTTCTACCGTTAGCGCAGCTAGATTTTGAGTGTTCCTTTCGTCTTGTGCGTTTAACATTTCATTGTTTTTCTCAGACTGCCTATGTAATTGTTCACTAACCAGAATGTTTTGTGTAGCGATTTTCTGATTTATATTCTCGTTAACTTCGGATAGTTTTGTGTTTAACTGTGTCTGTATTTCTTCCGATTGTTTATTTATAGCAGCTAACTGTGTCTGCGTTTCTTCACTATTTGCCGCTAACTGTGTCTGTATTTCATTGGTTATGTCCTTTCTCATCTCACTAAGTTGTTCTCGCGTACGAGCGGATGCTAATTCAATCACTTCGCGGATTTCTCCCAGAGTTGCCATCACAACAATAATATATTTGAGACATAGGGAAATGACATAAGGGCGGAGCCCTGGATACGCGCGCTCACATATATTAAATATACACACATTAACCCTTTACATACTCAGTTCATTTACTTTAAATTACTCCCACAAACTATAGCATCACTGAGTATAATTTACTTATTATTCCATTTAATTTTAACCCTTTGATTCAGTTATAATCTTCCTGACCTTACTTTACTTACAAATTTTAACCAATTAATAGAGTATTAATTAGTTTTTAAGGTCTAACCTTCCTGTCAAATAATTCTTTGAGTTTGGCTTTTCTACACAAAGCTAATTTAATTTTATTGGGCGCCTGGAACAGTTTGTTCTAATTTTAATCAAAGTTCAAACACTTAACTTGTTCCACATTTACTTTATTGCAAACTCCATGACTTTATATTTTCAAACATTTGGCGGTATTATCTTCGCCTAACTTACGTTAATAAACTTATCACATGCCGGTGATCTATTTTTTTACTCTAAAACACAAATGCCACACGTTCGGAAGCCAAAGTAACTCTTATTAACCCTTTGGAAAATAGCATGTAGACAAGATTCAAAATTTCGGGGTCGTAATGGATTCTTGTGAATGTGATTTAGAGGTTTTGCTATCAACATAACTTCCAGGGTTCATAAGGTTAACTTATTATTATTATAAAGCCAAGAAAAACAACAGGATCTACTAACAAATGAAATTTATTAACTGAATCAAACATAAAAAGGAAAACTATAACCACCCTTTTATTGTTCACTCGCGTGAACAGATCTAACACTGACCAGCCTGACGTACCATGACGACATGGCATGACAGCTGTCAACAAGCATTGTGACTGCAATGTCACTTAAATCAAAGTAACAAAAGAAAACGGATCACAAGATCCAAATATAACAAACAAATAAAATAGTACAAAAATTCAATATTTATGAGCGACACGGGTTTTAAGACTAGTTCAAGTAATGAGCATTTTGACGGGCGCTCGTTTCCGACCAAAACAGTTGGTTCGGGAACGGACTCCGTACTGCGAAGGACGAATTACGGAAATGTGGGAACAACAATTACATATTTATATACACTACTGACATGCTCTAACCTTAGATTACCACAACCAAATACACGTGTGTATTATTTAAAATAAGGGCTGCGGAATTACCGTCTTATACCTTAAACACAAGGAAGGCATAACATGACATGAACAGGTTTGGCCGGTTGCCAAATTATATTTATATGAATACAATGGCCTTGAAAATAAGAGCCAACAACAACAAAATACAACTTTTAATTTTCACGCCGGAAAGTTTGGCGTTTTAAAACAATGAACAAATAAGTCGTAGTAATGATAAAAGAAACTTGGATCGACAACATGGCAACTTCCCAAATTAAACCAAATAAAATAACCTTAACTCATTAGGCTTTAAAGCAAACATAACGTGTCATAACGAGCTGGAGACAACCGGGCCTGTTATCGCATCATCGAGAGAGTGGCTGATTTCTTCCCCCAAGTAGTAATTAGTGCCATGCTAAATATAGATTCTGGCCCATAGCCAGCGTACAGCACCTTTGCTAATCGCCACCTGTTAAACGCGTACAAATAAATAACACATTATCTCAAAACATCCTCTCAGGGATTTTTAAGAATACATTCCCAGGTCAAACTTATTCCCACGGATAACTAGTTTGCCGGAATGATATCGCAGTCATGGACAGGCTTTACCTCTCCTCATCATCATCACTTACACCCAAAAATACGTGGCACATTTCTCGAAGATCACGTCGTAGCATTAATCAGCACACCTCTCAGATAATGACACACAACATGTCCAAATGACAATAAAGAATAAATAACAGGATCAGTCCTAGCCCGAGTTATCAAAGCAACAAAATGCAAATATTCCCCCCCACGTAGTAATTAGTTTAACATATCATTAAATCAGTCCATTTATCATTGTCGTTCCTAGGTTCTCATTCATGGCTACACTTTTTAGATACGTTAATCGATGCGGCCATTTCGCAATAAGAATTACGTATACAAAAGGAAAACATTTATATTACAAAATTTACTGTACAACATAATTGTCACGCAATGCCAAAATTTACTACACGCATGTCAGTTAAGAAATCAAACCCTGAAATTTAAATTAAACCACACAATAAAATCTATACAAAGTTCCACACATCTCTCGCGATTCCCCTCGTCCAAAATCAATAAATCAATTTTTTAATACTCATCACTTAAACTGCTTTCCAGAGGCCTCCCGCCTCGTCAATTCCCATCATTAGGCCGTTAGCCCATAACACTGATGGTAATGGAGGATGAAGCTTGCTGTCTTCTCTCCATGGTCGACATTTTGCTGCTGTTAAAACACAATTAAATCAAAGTTTTTAAACTGTTCTATCTGCGTTCTAAGTATTTTATTTCCTCAGATCGTCCTATGCAGAATCGTCGACTTTCCCTATTCTATGGCTAATTGCCATCTCACAATTTATGAAAATTTCCAACTTCGTTGCCGACACACAACTATAACTTTAAAACCATATCGTCTTAAGGACGTCTTAAAATGACTGTCGAAGAATAATTAGGAGTGTCCCGGTTCATCTCAGACATTTGTATATATACAGAAAGCCTAAAGTTTCAATGGTGGGAGTAAAACAGCTCCTCAATATTTTAAGTAATGGGCCTATAATTATGTGTGACCTCTCAAAATTCTTGTATTTTCTCACAGGTCGCGAATCTGCCGTCGAACAAGCAAACCGATCGCTAGATCTTTTTATATCCGATTGCCGCGCAAAACACACTGACGCTATGTTCTGGCGTCATGTTTTCTTATTGGTCAGATAAGTTGGCTTCGGAGTTCTGACCTTACAAATCCCGCCCTTATTTTCACGTCACGACTATTCTCCTCTCTCTCACTCCTTGCCTTGTACGCAGCATTGTGGCCTTTTATGGTCACGTACGCCACAGCGTCATATCTGATTTTCTCAGAAATCCAAGAATAACATTGGTTGTGAAACTATTGGTCATTTCCAGCCAGCACGTAGCATGTCTTACCAAGTCCAGATTTCTTGCTACATCAATATTACTCAAATATCCAGCATATCATGTATTTAGTATTTCCATCGTTTTTATTAATATGAAACATTATTATTGGACACAATGATAAGGGTTCAGTATATGTCCAAATAATGGGTGTCTAGGATCAGTTTCCTGCCTCTTCTTGTCTACTTCTGCAGCTGTTCTTCTCCGAATATTTGGTGGTGCTATACCCATGATTTGGTACATTTTGTTAACAGGAGTTGGCAATGATGATCTTAAGGAGTTTATATTTATCTTTGTGAATGATAAGGCCAAAGTATTCAAGTTTTGTCTTTTTGATGTTATGCAAGACCTCCAGTTTTTTGTGCAGACGTTCGAACACTTCTGTGTTATGTACTCTATGGCCCATGATATTCTGAGCAGGCGTCTATAGCACCACATCTCTAAGGCTTGACATTTTTACTGGAGCTCTCCATGAAGGCCCAGGCTTCAGTACCATACAGCACAGCAATATGAAAGTCTCTGTTGCACAGTAGTTTGTTAATTATTTTGAATTCAAACCAAAATGCTTAATTTCTGATTTCTAAATGCTAAAAATCACCACCCCTATCAATTACCGGTATGCATTAGGGTGGTCGAAAAAAATTGAATTTGTTTTTTCAAGTCTTAATACCTCGGAATATTAGTGAAGTATAAAAAGGTGTTAAAAATGAAATAAAATCGGTTAATAATGTAATATTTTACGAGTTATTTGCTCCACATTAGTCGACAAATGTAACGTTTTATGTCTTCATTCTACGGGGTTATTGGAGGTTATTAATACTATAAGGGAATATTTATAATCATATAGTCTATTTATTTTCTGCAGTACTTCACTTAATCTTTCTATCTACATATTCTCACTTTTCAAACCTTTCATTTCTACTATCCACTAAAGTTATATTTCCTTTACACATCTCAACCTTACTTCTTTTTCCAATCCAAAACATAACCCACATCATTCTTACTAATGAGAATCTGAACAACTGACAAAAGTTTCTCTCCCCTCATATTTTCTACACTCTCCATAGATTTTGTACACAGATACTAACTCAATAAATAAAACATGGCCCTCTTCTACTTGACTGATGATATATTGCAAGGAATTTCTATATCTCAAACGCTAAGGCCTGAAGTACCTGTACAAGAGCCCACCAGCAAAGAGTAGTCATGGTCCTAACCTACAAAATGAACAGTGACATATGACCACTGTAACCACATATTACAATATCTTCCAGTCGTGCATATGCTCGAAACCCCACACAAGACACGGCATAAACCTAGAAAAATTGCTGAGCTTTAATTGACTGGCCGTGAAAACCAATACAGTATATCAAAATAGCTTAACTTAACGCGTTTGCTAAACTGGACCCCTATAGTCTGAGTGCTCTTAGTGTCATTTAATAATGTTTCCAACATTAACAAGTAGTTCCGTGACCAACTAAAGAGCCTACTTTTCTTAAAATTAGAGAGACCATATATCAACAGTTGGCAGACCTGACGACTCTAAATATATTCTTAGTTCCATCTCTTAATGTACACGATGCACATGCAAAATTTGGTTGAGGTACAATAGATAGTATGGTAGTTACATGCATTTAAAGATTTGACCTATCAGCAGGCATAGAATCACGTTGACAACACACTCATGTATGGGCTCCTGTAAATTAATGAGTGTCAATTTTCGAACAATTCCCATGCATATCTTCTGAGATATCCAACATAGACCTCAACGTTCAATTGCGATTTTTCAGCAGTTGGTAGCACTGACGTCATTTTCAAATATGGCCGTGAGATATTCAGGTATAGATCTTTACTCATACCAAGTTTGGTTTCGATAGCTGCAGCCGTTTAGGAGTTGTTTGGGGAGACACACACACACACACAGACAGACAAAAGGACGGACAGACAGACAGACAGACACACACACATTTGCCCGGATCAATCTCATAAGTCTACTTTTTCCTCATTTGTACGAAATGTGAAAAGTAGGCTAAAAATGTTCTACAACTGGCGATGGTTCCCCCAGGGACACTAACTGATTCCCCCATAAACACAGTATTTTTTCTCTATCAGAGATCGATGGCTAACAGTAAACTGTCCCTTGAGAGCACGGCACTATGCGAGTTGAGAAACTACCTTGCTTTACCTTCAATTACTAAATATATCCTTCCTTCCCCTGGTCGATAAGAGATATTGAGTCTTGTGAACTCAATCGTACCTTGGTTGGTTGGTTCCTTAGTTTACGGGCTGCGACAAGGCGGTCATGTAGCCCCGAGTACTTTGGGTGTGTGTAGAATCTGTCTGATAACCGGTGTTAATTGTGATGACTGTATTAGTGTGTGTTATCTGTTTCAATTCAAGTAAGGAGTGCAGACAATAATTTCAAGTAGTTCCTACTTTAGCTACCAAATGTTACCGTCCACGACACCTAGCTTGTGGACTTGGCTACTAGATGGCATCGCGGTCAGCACCTGGTGGCGAACGTTGGAACTAATAGAGCGTTATCAATTCTAACCTAGCTTGCCACGGTGGGTGAGTGGATAGCGTGTCTGTCTACTAACCCCAAGATTGCAGGTTCGCCCCTGGCCGTGGTAAGTGATTTTTGAAAGGCGGCAAAAATACGATACGCATGTCATACGATGTTGGCATGTCAAAGAACCCATTTGAATTCAGTAGGCCGAGTTCATAATGGCAAAATTAATCTCGGGAGTTTCCGCTAGCACAAAGTTCCTCATTTCTCTACTAGAAAGCGCTATTGTGTTCAAGGAGATTAGATATCTAACATCTAACCTCCTTGAATTTCATAGTCAAGGAACTACGAAATTCGACATGCAAGCTACCCTCTGGGTGTCAAATAGCAAAGCTTGCACAAGGCACCCGAGGCCATACGATATTATTATTATAATTCTAACCTACAGATTTTGATTTCACACAAGTGTAGTTAGTGGACGGTTCTTTTACATGCCATAAATCTATGACATATGACCGCCGGATTTACTTCCCCTCCGAAGGAAGGCATACTGAGGGATTTTTAACGCTCTTAAAAGATCCGATGACTTCAGTCGGGTTTGAACCCGCAACCTTGGGCATAGAAGCTCAGTATGCTACTAACTACGCCTCCAAAGCCTCACACGTACCTCAGGTCGGCCGAGGTGGGATTCGAACCCACGCTCTCCCGATGCCAGCAAGATACGAGGTAACGCGTTAGCGCTCTCGGCCACCGTGGCCGGTGTCATGAGGACAATTGACGAATGCATTCATGATTCTACGTTCGGAGGCTAAATTTCTCTTCTTAATTTAGCATTGTGCTTGTTGGAACCTTGCTTTAAGTTACCCGATAGACCACGACGGGGTGTAGTGGCTAGCATGCTCGACTGTCACCCCCGAGGTCTGAGTTCAATCCCCAGCTCTCCCTGATATGAGAGGTTGGAATAGAATACACGAAGCCTCGTTAGGGAAAACGGAGAGGTGGGTTGGATTCCCATTTCAGCCATCCTAGAAGAGAATTTTTCATGGTTTCCCACTTCTACAGTTGGCCCCGTAGTGATGGGGGTTGAGTGCCTACCTCGCACCTGAATGTCCCAGGTTCGATTCCCGGCTCCCACAAGGATTTTAGAAACTGACGTGATGGCTGGACGGGATGCACTCAGTCTCGTGAGGACATTTTTATTTTTATTAATGCAGCCAATGGCCATGTATTTTTCTTTTCAGGACGGGTCAGGGAAGGGATATTGGGAGGAAATCGGCCGTGGACCTATTGAAAGGAACCATCCCGGCATTTGCCTGGGGGTGAAAATGAGAAACCATGACGGCCAAGGTGGGATTCAAACCCACGCTCTCCCGATACTAGTGAGGTACAAGGTAGAGCGTTAGCGCTCTCGGCCACCGCGACTGGTGTCGTGAGGACAATTGATCAGTAGGGCTCGGATTTTTAGGTGCTGAAATCGGGAAAATATTAATTTTTTATGTATTAAAAATACCTGAAATATGTGACAAAGAAGTAAAAATATGGAACTATAATTTAGTTTATTAATGTGAATATAAACAATATGCAGTACTCACGAATGCAATTTATTCTATGTCTCACTGACTTCTGAGGCATTAGAATACACGAGATATATCATCAGGTTGTCCACCACAAATGACCGACGATTATCGCGAAACTGCGGCAATATGTTTCTTGCCCTTGAGGTGTTGTGTAACTTGAGATCGCTGTTCAGCCTTGATTGCTTTCCCACTTGGTTGGCAGAACCGAACACCCCCATCAGAAGTAAAATTATCTTTAAATTCTGCAACAGACGATAACTTGTAGTTGTTTTAGGCATCGTAGAACTGCCTTATACTTCACAGTGCCAGAAATGAACTGCATGTGAGTGACACTGGTTCCAGGTAACTGGGGGAGGGATCTAGCACGTGGTGCAATATGGCTATGGACAAGGAAATCCCCGGATTCCAAAGTGAGAGGCACGGGGGGCAAGTTAAGAATAACACAGTTGCAAACTGACATACGCCCTGCATGAAGATTATATATCTCACAGGTTCTTCCCCGTTGAAGTAACACAGAACAAAAATGCAATAAAGTGAAAGATGTAGCATACTGATTTTAAAAAATGTAAAATATTTTGTCTTTTTATGTGCTAATAATTGAAAAGCAGAAATGTATGTATTTATAGAAAAAAAAAGGTTAAAATATGTATTTACATAAAAAAAATATTTATTTACCTAAAAATCCGAGCCCTATTGATCAGCTGTCTGACAGTGAGGCAGTGCCCCGGTCACGGAGACCAAGATTAACGGCCGAGGGGACCTGACGCGCTGACAACGCATTACCCCATAATCTGCAGGCCAAATGGCTGGGCGGCGGTCGCTTCATGGGCTGTACCGCTACAGGGGGTTCGGGGTTTCCTACTTCTACTCCAGACAAATGTCGGGATGGTTCCTGACTTGAGTCCGCAGCCTCCCTCCTTTCAATTTCTCACCTAATTACACATACACAACTTTATGACAGTTATCACAAAAACACAGGCTATCAAACAGACAGGGGCGTATATGTGGTGAGAGCTCTGGGGGCTCCAGACCCAGGAAAATAATCCAATAAAAAGTAAGAATGTGTTGCTTTGGTGAAAACATAAAATAATTGTACATTTGGTTGTACCCTAATCTTAACTTATTGGCTAAGTTATAAACAATATTAAGATTGAAATTAGACTATCTCGTGGTGTAGTGGCTAGCATTCTCGGCTGCCACTCCGAAGGTCCGAATTCGATCCTGGCTCTGCCAAGAAATTTAAATTTTGGTCTAAGGGTTGGAACGGGGTACACTCAGCCTTGTGAGGCAAACTGAGAATTCCACAGTGCGGTAGTTTTGAGAAATTAATTATGAATGTGTAAAAATAATAACTGCTTACCTTTCTGCTTAATAAATTGACACATATTTACATATTTACCATTCATACTCCACAGGCCATAATAGAAAATTCATTATGTATAAAATTTTATTTGTGTGTTGTGTTGTATTTTACAACTTTTTTGTATTGCCAGTAATTTTAGGATATATAAACTTCGAATTTTACAATTTTTAACTCTTATCGAAAATAATTACACAAAATTATATGCTCTAAGATATTGGTTGATATTTCTGGGTATTTTGCGGTGACAATCCCCTGAGAATACTCACAATTTTCCAGTATAGTCAGCCCCGGCCCCCCTCCCCGAAAAAATGTATATACGCCCCTGCAAACAGATTCAACACCCACCCGAACACACGAGGCCCCATGCCCCTACATGAATAGACAACAACAAAGTGACCCAATTCGGAGATGGATGGATATTAAGATGAAAGGTTGAGTTAGCTAAGTCTGGTTTCGGATCGAAGTAAAACTATCTTTACGAGCTTTTTTTTTAATGGGCAATCGGTCCAGAATAGAAAGAGAAAGAACCTCTGCGCTGAGTGGGAATTTCGTGTATTCGGGCCTTCCCTAAAAATACTTACATAATTGAACTCAGAATTCAACGACTCACAAAAAGTAGAGTGGAAATACTTACAAAAGGTAATAAAAAGAAAATACGCACAAAAGTAATAGATTGAATAATACGCACAAAAGTAATAGATTGAATAATACGCACAAAATGTTGTTGATGTTCTCAATACTCACAAGAGTACCTCCACCTACACTGAAATACTTACCAAAAAGCAACTTAGATTGTCAATCCTTACAAAATGCAATTGAGGTTGAAAATACTCGCAAAATGCAATTTAGATCGAAAATACTTACAAAATTGAATTTAGAGGGAAAATACGCAAAAAAAAAGAAATGAATTTACACTCAAAATACTCACAAAAAGGCAAGTTAGATTCAAAATGCAAGATGCAATTTAGATTCAAAATACTTACAAAATTCAATTTAGATTGAAAATGCCGGCAAAATGCAATTGCGGTTGAAAATATTTACAAAATGCAATTGAAATTAAAAATACTCACAAAATGCAAGTGATAATCAAAATGCTTACAAAATGCTATTTAGATTGAAAGTACGTGAAAAATGCAATTTAGATTGAAAAAGCTCAAAAGAATGGAATTTAGATTGAAAATACGTACAAAATGTAATTGGAAGCGAGAAGACGTACAAAATGTAAAAGAAAAAGAAGGCGGAACCCTCGAAGAATGAGGGATCCGGAAAGATGAGAGAAGAGCCAGTTAAGGCGGGAAAGGAAGAAACTCCCTGGGCCTCGGATACCCTAATACCGTCGGGGTCGGAAGAGAACAAGAGTTGACCAAGGGAGGCCGACAGGAAAGATAAACAGAGAGGAGCCCGGCACAAGTAAGTGGAAGCAATGCCAGACTCAGCTGTGGTCACGTGGTCGCCAACCCTCGTCCCACTAGATGTGAGTCCTTGGGGAGTTAGTACGAAAAGGAGCTCCGCCTCTAGAACCTCTCCCTGAGTTCTCATACACCTGTCGCAATACGGATACAAGTATTCCCCGGATAACAACATGGAATGTCTAGTTAATTTGCGCTTTGAAACAGACTAGGAATTTATATTGCACCGGCATTTAAATATAACATCGTCCTTGACCAGGTCTGAACCCAAGCACTGTGGGTGCGGAGACTATCTCCTTGACCAATATCACCGCCAAGGGCGACTTCCACGAGAGAATGGAAGCACCTCACTCGATCACTCAATCAATTGGTTTCCTTTCCAACTGGTATTGTTACAGACCACGATAAATCAGTGCGTTTGCCACTGTTCAAGGATCGCCTTCTGTGGTTTCGAGGTACTTATTAAGACTCCGGACCCAAATGGTTCTGGGTTCTCTGCCAGGAAATGTAATTCTGGTCTGTGGGTTGGAAAGAGTTTCACTGAAACACGTGAGGCAAATCTGAGAAGAAATGCGTTCCACTTCCACCTTAATCGTCCTAGGAGTGGAGTTTCGTTATTTGCGGCCACTACTCCAGGCAAATGCCAGACTACTGTCATCTCCTTCCTTAGTAGAGCCTCCGTGGCTTAGGCGGCAGTACGCCGGCCTCTCACCGCTAGGTCCGTGGTTCAAATCCCATGTGAGATCTGTGCTGGACAAAACGGAGGCAGACAGGTTTTCTCCGGGTACTCCGGTTTTCCCTGTCAAAATTTAATTCCAGCAACACTCTCCACTATCATTTCATTCCATCTGTCATTAATTTAATCATTGCCCCAGAGGAGTGCGACAGGCTTCGGCAGCCGGCACATTTCATATCCTCGCCGCTAGATGGGGGCTTCATTCATTCCATTCCTGACCCGATCGGAGACTGGAAGCAGGCTGTGGATTTTCATTTTCATTTTAATAGTACTTTCAAAGAACATTTAAAACATCAAAAAGAAACAAGATTTAAGAGCACACATTTTGTAATTCATAAAACAAATAATGAATTTGGCAAACGATCATTAGCTTACATGGTGCCATTTCTATTTAACAAGCTACCACATTAACTGCTGGTCTTTGAGAGTATGGCAAAACAAAAGAAGGTATTACAAATTGGTTATTAAATAACTCCTTATACTAAGTGGACAACTTCTCGTATAAGTAATGAACATGATAATAGTCTAACATTTGCATTTTAAGTTTAAGTTTTAGGTTAAGTTTTTAAAATAGTAACGACATGTTGTATTAAGGTAGGAAGGAAGAAAAAATACTATAATTTACTCTAATTGCTTTATTGTATTAATATTAACATATTATAATCTTTTTAACCATAATTAATTGCTATGAGTTGATTGAATATTTTTTGTGAATTATTATTAGCGGCACTATATAAAATAATTGGAAGGTGAGAGATTGGACGCTATACGTGTGAATTTAATTGTGATTGTTAACATATATGTAATTATAATTGGTACCTGCCGACAAGCGTATGCTTGGCAGGCCAAAAAAATGTAAAATTTGGTTAAATAAACAAACTGTAAACTACTACTACTACTACTACTACTACTACTAATAATAATAATAATAATACATTTATTATTTTTACGTCCCTTTTAACAACTGCGGCTTTTAGAGACGCCGAGGTGCCGGAATTTTTCCCCGAAGGTGATCTTTAACGTGCCAGTAAATCTACTGAAACAGCTCCCTCGCATTTGCGCACCCTCAAATGCCAGCTGGTTGCGCCAGGAGTAAATCCTGCAACATTGGGCACAGGAAGCGAGAACGTTACCGCTGAAGCAACAGCCAGTCCCGGCTACGCTGTTTGGTGGGTTGTGAACTGTTCCACGGTTCTGGATTGCACTCCACATGAACACGAGCTGAAAGCGTGAAAGGTCCTTCGGTATGAAAACAGAATTAGAGCACATACTTGACTCGGAATAACCAATGAACTGTACCAATACGTAATCCTTTGAAGTTTACAACGCGTTCCTTTACAAAAATTGTTTCCATTTGCCGAGTAGTGTAGTCAGTGATCCGAGCAGAAGCGATTAGCAGGCGAGCCTTACGCACTCGTCACGCACAACTGTCACTGCCACAAAGCCGTGAAATTGACTTTGTTTGCATCCATCAGTTGGTATTCCTTCACTTCCCGCCCGTACAACAGTCAACAGACCACACCTGTTTTATATTCTCTGATAACTCTTCAGCAAGCCAACATGTATTTATATTAGACGGTAAATATAACAAAATACTCATCATTAATTATTATTTGCAGATTACAATGTGGGCGGATTAAACACACATATTTCGTTCGCTTGACGTTTGCTGGATAATAGCAATCCACCATATTAAAAACTTGTAATTTTTCAATTTCTGCCTCCCAATTATTCTATGCCCTCCCACGGACTACCACTCCCCCCCCCCCACCCTATCTCTCCCTCTGGATACGCTACTACCTGAAGCTCCACTATTTAGAGGTGAAGCGTAAACTCTTCTACACTTGACGGAAGAAACATGTACCCATTGTGACCCCCCAACCGCGTAACCCCCCCCCCCCTCTTCACTTGACGGCAGAAACATGTACCCATTGTGACCCCCCAACCTCGTAACCCCCCCCCCCCTCCCCTTCTTCACTTGACGGGAGAAACATGTACCCGTAGTGACCCTCTCAACCTCGTAACCCCCGTCTTCACTTGACGGAAGAAACATGTACCCGTTGTGACCCCCCAACCTCGTAACCCCCCTTCTTCACTTGACGGAAGAAACATGTACCCGTAGTGACCCCCTCACCTCGTAACCCCCGTCTTCACTTGACGGAAGAAACATGCACCCGTTCTAACCCCTCAACCTCGTACCCCCGTCTTCACTTGACGGAAGAAACATGAACCCTTTGTGACCCCCTCAACCTCGTACCCCCGTCTTCACTTGACGGAAGAAACATGAACCCTTTGTGACCCCCTCAACCTCGTAACCCCCGTCTTCACTTGACGGAAGAAACATGTACCCGTTGTAACCCCTCAACCTCGTAACCCCCGTCTTCACATGACGGAAGAAACATGTACCAGTTGTAACCCCTCAACCTCGTAACCCCCGTCTTCACTTGACGGAAGAAACATGTACCCGTTGTGACCCCCCTCAACCTCGTAACCCCCGTCTTCAACTGACGGAAGAAACATGTACCCGTTGTGACCCCTCAACCTCGTAACCCCCTTCTTCACTTGACGGAAGAAACATGTACCCGTTGTGATCCCCCAACCACGTAACCCCCTTCTTAACTTGATGGAAGAAAGATGTACCCATTGTAAACCCCAACTTCGTAACTCCCTTCTTAACTTAAGGGAAGAAACATCTACCCGTTGTGACCCCTCAACCTCGTACCCCCTTCTTCACTTGACGGAAGAAACATATACCCATTGTAACCCCCAACCTTGAAACCCCCTTCTTAACTTGACGGAAGGAACATGTACTCATTGTAATCCCCAACCTCGTAACCCCCTTATTCACTTGACGGAAGAAAAATCTACCCGTTGTGACCCCTCAACCTCGTACCCCCTTCTTCACTTGACGCAAGAAACATATACCAATTGTAACCCCCAACCACGTAACCCCCTTCTTAACTTGACGGAAGAAACATCTACCCTTTGTGACCCCTCAACCTCGTAACCCCTACCTTCAATTGACGGAAGAAACATGTACCCGTTGTGACCCCTCAACCTCGCATCCCCTTCTTCACTTGACGGAAGAAACATCTACCCTTTATGACCCCTTAACCTCGTACCCCCTTCTTCACTTGACGGAAGAAACATATACCAATTGTAACCCCCAACCACGTAACCCCCTTCTTAACTTGACGGAAGAAACATCTACCCTTTGTGACCCCTCAACCTCTTAACCCCTACCTTCAATTGACGGAATAAACATGTACCTGTTGTGACCCCTCAACCTCGTAACCCCCTTCTTCACTTGACGGAAGAAACATGCACCCTTTGTAACCCCTCAACCTCGTAACCCCCTCCTTCACTTGACGGAAGAAACATGTACCCGTTGGGATCCCCCAACCTCGTAACCCCCATCGTTCGCTTGAAGAAAGAAACATGTACCCGTTGGGATCCCCCAACCTCGTAACCCCCGTCTTCACTTGACGGAAGAAACATGTACCCGTTGGAATCCCCCAACCTCGTAACCCCCGTCTTCACTTGAGGGAAGATACATATACCCGTTGGGATCCCCCAACCTCGTAACCCCCGTCTTCACTTGACGGAAGAAACATGTACCCCTTGTAACCACTCAACCTCGTAACCCCCGTCTTCACTTGACGGAAGAAACATGTACCCGTTGTGACCACTCAACCTCGTAACCCCTAACTTAGATTGACGGAAGAAACATGTTCCCGTTGTGAACCCTAAACCTCGTGACCCCTAACTTCGATTGACGGAAGAAACATGCACCCGTCCTGACCCCTCAAAACCCCTACCTTCAATTGACGGAAGAAACATGTACCCGTTGTTACGCCCTAACCTCGTAACCTCCACCTTCAATTGACGGAAGAAACATGTACCCGTTGTGACGCCCTAACCTCGTAACCCCCACCTTCAATTGACGGAAGAAACATGTACCCGTTGTGTCCCCCAAACTCGTAACCCCCCTCGTTGGCTTGACGAAAGAAACATGAGATACATGTGACAAAATATGTACATTTATGTTTTTGGGCTACAGAAGGGGGAGAAAACAGACTTGTTTCGCTCATCAAGTTGGCATCATCCGACTAGAGCTATTCAATACAAAATAACTCTACAAAACACTAGCAAACATACAATGATACCCACTAACAGTCACTGCCCTCCAGAGCTGATATCACGAATTATTCCTATTACAACGTTAATTATCATAATCAAAACCACAATCCTTAAAGTGGAATTAGAGACAGATTTTCAGATGAATATTATATTCCAATTAATGAGAAGACTGACGCAAACCACACGGCGGAACGCGGCGGTAAGGATGTGGCTGCCAGTTTATCACAGCGTCCTTCCTGTGAGAGGAATTTAAACAGAGCACTGAGCAATATGACCTGATTTCGTAATAAGGGAAGAACTGAGGCCTCACCCCGCGGCGTAGCCTAGTGTGTTAAATTGCTTCCCACCACTGCGATGAAGAGCTGCAGCATGATTGGAGGTTCGAATCCCAGCACAGTCACGAGTATGTTTTTCCACACTCCCTCTAAGAGTTGTTGTTGTTGTTGTTGATTTATTTAGCGGCTTTGCGATATCTTGGTCATGTAGCCCTATGTACTTGGGTGTAATGTCTGTGTATAATTTGTCTGATAGCCTGTGTTGTTGTGAAGGCTCTATTAGTGTGTGTATTTGTAACACAGGATGGGCAAAAATAAAAGTTTGATGCTTTTCAGTCGGTCAACAGGATTGTACCTAACTGAGACGGAAAAAAAACATGAGATTAATAAATACACTTGGATGACCAGTTTCGATCGTGAAGCGATCATCATCAGATCAATTACACTTAGGCTATAAAATTCATGTACGAAAGTACCTCAACAAAACATCACATAGACTACAACTAACATATATTGACGAGTTGCATTATCTCAACTAATACTGCAACTAAATAAGTGTATATATATATGGTGCGTTCAAAAAGTAACGAGCCGAGGCTGTAATGTGCAAATCGGTGGCAATATCGGCTAATCGAGGCGTGTGTAACGAGGTGTGGTTCCGACCAGAGTGTGGAAGGTCACAGCCCGTCGCTAGAGGGCACGCGTGCACGTCACGTGACGATACAAAGCGAGCAGTAGCATGCATCAATCGTCCAACCAAGACCAAGACAGTAGACCATTCGACATGCTTCCTGGTGTGGTTGAAGACTGTGGGGCACCCATTATGCACACACTTTGCGCAAGTACAGTCGTTCCTTCATGATGGTGTGCACACTTCCGACGCTCAATCCGACCACGGCGGCTATGGCGTTCACTGTCACTCGTCGGTCCTGGGTGATGAGCTGGACGTTGTCATCGGTAATGCAGGGGGGTGCCCCAGACCGGGCATCATCGGCTAACGACACCCGTCTTTCCCTGAAGCGCTTGTGCCACGCCTTGACCCTTGCAAGGGACATGCAGTGTTCGCCGTACACTTAAGACATTCGATGATGAATGTCCGTTCCCCCTACTCCTTTCGCTGTAAAAAACCGAACAACACCGCTTTGCTCTTCGTTTGACGCCTCCATGTCACTGTTTGCAATGCGACTGGCAGAGTTGGACGATTGATGCAAGCTGCTGCTCGCTTTGTATCGTCACGTGACGTGCACGCGTGCCCTCTACCGACGGGCTGCGACCTTCCAAGCTCTGGTCGGAACCACACCACGTTACACACGCCACGATTAGCCGATGTCGTCACCGGTTTGCGTATTCCAGCCTCCGGCTCGTTACTTTCTGAAAGCAACTTATATATCGTTAATTGTAGCAATTGATCAATTTTTCTGCTTCGACTAAGCTCGTATTCGACAACTGAAATTAATCGATTTGAAGTAATAGCCCTACTGATAACCAAGATATTAGGCCCCTTAAAACTTAATGTCTGAAACAAAGAACTCGTCAACCACCCAAAAGATGGATAAGCTTCCAGATCGGTAACCAGATATGTCCCGATAAAAACCGCGGACCCTCTGGCTCTGTCATACATACGAGTGAGGAAAAAGTGAAGATCGTTATTCTTGGACTGACACCACCTTCATTTAACCTCCTGCTATAAAAAGGCTACTAAAAGTGCGTTGAAATTGTTAAGTACATTAGAAACACATTGAGTTGAACACCCCCAGGCGCCATCTTAATCTCATTCATCTTCATTAGAGGTCTCACATCTCTCTCTCTCGCTCGTCGGTCGGCACAACTAGGAGTGTGTACACGAGGTTTGGCTTGAGGCAGACATTGCACGTTTGAGAAACATTACAAGCTCCCTGCGTAACATCACTGTATTGGGACATAAACAATCAGACTACTGTCAACCAAAATATCATGCGCACTCGAGTTTGAAGGTTGTTTGAGAAGTAACCAATAGACCTACATAAACTCCAATATCATCATCATTTTTGTCGTTCCAATGTACGTTAGTTCATGTAGGTTTGGAACTTTTAATTTGTATTTTAATATTTTTATCGCAGTTGGAACACAAAAAGTGCCCATTTTAAGCGTGTTTCTACCATGCGTCACATTTAAGAATTATTATCTCACAAACCCGTCATCAGATCGAATCCAAATTTTAACACAATGTACATTGGAATATTTTATAATTGGTTTATTAATTTCAAATTCTTTTGTGCCCAAGAAAGAAAGTTATTATTTTTGTAAGGTAACTTTTTCTCGGCTCGGGATGGTTGGAAAATGTAGTTCTTGGTCGCGTTGTAATCCTTATACATCAAAAGGTTAGATACTGTATGACTTGAAATACGTAAATTAATTCTATTATTTTATATCAGTTTGTATTTGTACGGGGAAATAAGACATGGTTCACCAGCTAGCCGCTCCGGTGAAAGCTGTACGGCGTTGCTGAGATGGAGCCCATCACTTCCGAGCGAGGCACGCCTAGACGTTCATTCGGTAAGTGTTAAGTTAGGGTGACACTAATAAGTTGCACGAGTGACAAGAATAGTTTTCAAACACAATCCAATATTTTGTCGTCAATCCTCAGAATGGTTTTATTCAAAATTAAAAACTTTATCAAACTAGGCTACAACTAAGTAAAACAAGAATATTCCTGTCCTATATTGTAAACATTGGACAAGAATTCAAAATCATTGCTGAAAACCCTTAGTTTTCTTTTTTCGAAATCCTGTCCAATTTGATTGAAGTTTGTCACGGACTCTTATTTGGTTATTGATGATGATGATGATGATAATTGTTGTTTTAAGGGGCCTAACATCTAGGTTATCGGCCCCTAATGGTCTGGGTGATAGCGAAAATGACAATGAAGTGGAAACCAGAACGAAAATTAAAGTGAGAAGGAAAATACTTACAAAAAGGAACTCAGAATGAAACAACTAACAAAATGTTCTTACAAAAGGGAATTTAGAACGAAAAGATTCACAAAAGGAATAGATTGAAAAATACGCACAAAATGCAGGCTAGGTTCAAAATACGAAAAAAATGCAATGCAGAGTCGAAATACTTACAAAATACAATTGAAATTCAAAATATTTACAAAATGCAAATGAGGTCGTAAAGACGTACAAAATGCAATTGTGGTTCAAAATACTTACAGAATGTAATTGAAATTGAAAAAAAAATCCTCTCGGCACGCCGGAAGGCGGAGGTAGATTTCACCGGGAAAACTAGAGGATAGGCGAAAATAGGCAGAATATGCAGGTTTTCGTAGAAGGATCAGACCTCATTTATTGCGAGAAAGTATTTTACAATTGGCGCTTAATCAACTTAGCTTTTCGTTTTTTATGCATATTTTTAACATTTAATTGTCTTAAGGGGACGGTAACCTTCTCGTCATTTAGAGTCAATTTTCATACTTGTGGTCACACTGTCCTTATGCAAAGTTTCGACACTGATGTGTAACTATCTAGCGGTCTGTTACTTCTTCACGCAAAATTTTATCTCCCGCAGAGATGTTGGTTGGTTCCTCAGTTCAGGGGCAGCGACAACGCGGTCATGTAGCCCCGTGTACTTTGGGTGTGTGTAGAATCTGTCTGATAAACGGTGTTAATTGTGATGGCTGTATTAGTCTGTAATTCTGGTAAGGACTGCGACGGTCAATGACAAGTAGTACAGTAGTTCCTAATTTTGCTACCAAATACTACCGTCAACGACACCTAGTTGTGAACTTGGCTACTAGATACCACCGCAACCAGCTACTCGCAACGAACGTTGGAACTTCCCCTCCAAAGGAAGGCATACTGAGGGATTTTTAGCGTTCTTAGAAAATACGACTTCGGCCGGCTTTGAACTCACGACCTTGGGCATAGTTCAGCATGCTACCAGTTACCTCACCGAAGCCGCTTCCCACAGAGTCAGGTGGAAGAATGAATGTGATCTCGTGCAATGGTGTTGTCATGGCAACGTCTGATGGCTCATCCCTCATCAATTCAGTAGTGTTGTCATGGCAACGTCTGATGGCACTTGGCATTTTCTTCTAATTCCGAAATCATTTTGCTCATCCCTTGGCGAAAGGGTGGGTCATATCAAAAATTCTTTCAGACAAATGTTTTAGGCAATTATTAGGGGAATATTGTCCATTTTGTACGGTTTTGATATTGTGTCTATTAAGAGAGATATGATTAATGTTTCCCGAAAAACCCACTTTTTCTCACCCCTTTGGTCAATGGTTGGTGCTGTCAAAAAACTTTTCAAACATAAATTTTTGGCCTTATTCGACACATTGTATGAAATTTGAATGGATTCGATGGTTCAAATATTAAGAGAGTTATAGCGATATTTCACTTTTTAGAAAAAAAGTCCCCCATTTTCACCCCCTTCGTCCAATTGTGCCCAATAACGAACTCGATCGAGATTTTATAGGGATACATATTATGTAAAAAATTTAAAGTGATTGGTGCAAAATTGCGGTAGTTATCGTGTCCACAAGAAAGTGATATATATATATATATATATATATATATATATATATATATATACACACATATATATATATATATATATATATATATATATATATATATATATATATACATAAATTATATATAAACGTTTGAACTGACGGTGGTTTTGGGGTTTGGAGGTTGTGAAACGCGAAGATATGTCGAAATTTTTCGGAAGTCGAAACATGGTACCCATTGCAATAGTTAGCTTTCTAATGAAATCTACCTAATACACAATGCAATTCAGATTGAAAGATCCCATTTCCAATAAAAAATATTCACAAAGTGCAATTGAAATTCAAAATATTTACAAAATGCAATTGAAATTGAAAATGCTTACAGAATGCACGGTAGATTCAAACTACTTATTTGGATTGACAATACTTACAAAATGCAATTTAGATTGAAAATACTTGACAAAATGTTATTTAGATTCAAAATACCCACAAAATGCAATTGAGAATCAAAATACTTAAAAAATTCAATTGAAATTCAAAATACTCACTAAAATGCCCTGCACCTACATTGAAAGACTTACTAAATAGCAATTTAGATTGTCAATCTTTACAAAATGCAATTGAGGTTGAAAACAATCGCGAAATGCAATTTTGTTAGAAAAAACTTACAAAATGCAACGTAGATTAAAAAATACCTACAGAATGTAGTGTAGATGAAAAAAATCGCTAAAGGGAATTTAGATACACGGGGAGCCAAGTAACACAAACAGTACGGGAATCTTAAAGAGAAAAGGAAATATAATGAAAAGAAAACAAGAGGTCTGACCCCTCGAAGAATGAGGGATCAGGAAAGATTAGACAAGGGCCAATTAAGGCGGGAAAGCGGAAGACTCCCTAGGCCTCAGATACCCTAATACCGTCGGGGTCGGAAAAGACCAAGAGTTGACCAAGGGAGGTCGACAGGAAAGAAGACGGAGAGTAGCCCGGCACAAGTGGAAGCAATGCCGGACTCAGCTGGGGTCCCGTGGTCGCCAACCCACATTCCACAAGATGTGAGCCCGTGGGGGAATTTGGTTATTGTTAACATTAACAAGGAAAGACACTTTGTAGACTGTACTTCTAAGGTAACTTTTATAGATTTCTATACATCATTCCGAAAATAAGCGTAACGCAACTTAAGCGACGACCTCACATTTAAACTTCTTTTGTTATCTGTTGTTGTTGTTGTTGTTGTTGTTTGAGCCTTCAGTCTTTTGACTGGTTTGATGCAGCACTCCATTCCACCCTGTCCTGGGCTAATCGTTTCATCTCTACATAGCTACAACACCCTACATCCGAGGCAATCTATTAAACATATTCTAACCTTGGTCTACCGCTACAGTTCTTGTCCTCGACCCTTCCTTCCTTAACTAAGCTGGCTATTCCTTGGTGTCTTAATATGTGTCCTACCAACCTACCTCTTCTCTTCATTAGCAGTCACCAGAAACATCTCTCCTCTCCCACTCGTCTTAATACCTCTTCGCTTGTAACCCTATCTACCCATCTGATCTTCAACATTCTCCTGTATCACCACATTTCAAACGCTTCAATTCTCCTCTTTTCTGCTGCACCAATAGTCCTAGTTTCACTTCCATAGAGCACCACGCTCCAGACAAAGGCTTTCAAAAATGACTTCCTAACACTTAAATCTATATTCGATGTGAACAGATTCTTTTTCTTATCTTGTGCCTACTAATGAATTAATCGATTCTCTGCTTAGCTGACTAATCGATTGAACGGTCAGTCGATTAGTAGTTTTCAAATGATTTTAAATTATTCGATATATCAATCATTAATCGATAAGATCGATAATATGTCCCGCATATGGTCGAGTAGTGTCGAAGCTCCTCAGTCTGTACGCACCTTAAAACAAAACAACGTCGTATAACTTGCCTTTCAAATTAGTTGGCACACATACAAATTTATTTCCTAGAAGTCCAATGTCTTGTCCTTGAGGAACGACAAAAAAAATTATAAATCTGCGTCATTATCGCCCATAAGAAGCGATCATTAGCTAGGGAAAAGCAGTATTATTTCGCGTTCGTACGTGCTATTAAGGACACAGTCATGTCACACAGCTGAAAGGCGAAATATGCTAATCCTTTTTTTTTATCGTAAAAAAAAATATTCGGACCAGATGCAAATGACTCAATCAATGAAGAAGGCCAAGTCGTCTCCAGAGGTAATCATTCATTTGGTTGAGCTGAAATTAAAAGAAGACAGAGTGAAAGGAGTAGGCTATTCCTTTCGCTTTCAGCCTGGCGTGAGTCAAGGCCGTCAAGATCCGCATAAGAGAGGGCTCGTCCATCCACGGGGCCGTGACCGTGGAACTTTCGCTTGAATAATACCCTGCTATCGATCAGTGTTCAACTAGGCTTCCGATCTCTTAATCCTCCCACAGACACAATGAGGGTAACAAATCGCGTCGTCGCGTCGGTTACAACCTGGGAGTTGTAAGTCACAATGGAAATATCAATTCATTATACGAGTTGAGTTCTTGAAGTAAGTACCGAAGATATTTTTCAAAGAACGGCATTATTATTTTGCAACAATACACATAATAATAGTACAATATGCAACGAGCCTATAATGGCAATAATTAAGACACGAGTATGTTTATAAAACGAGCGTATGCGAGTTTTATAATTTCCATACGTGTGTCTTAATTGCCATAATAGGCGAGTTACATACGACTGTTTATGTTCAACGATAATTATTATAACTATTTTATGTTCATAAATATCTGTTGAGATTTCGCCAGTTTTATGTACTGAACAGAGCGCATGGGACACAGAGAATGCCTTGTGTTTGACCGTGGCCTCCTCGATTACCCTACTATGACACTAGGCCACGCAGTGAAATTTAAATTAGAAGGCCGTGGAACTCAGCGCGGGTGCGATGCTATCCTTTATCTAATTGGTCAAACAACTGTTTCTTGAGTTCTGATTGGTGGGAGAAACTGTTTCATAATGAAAAATAGTGTTATAATGAGCCTAATTATAGTACGGTTTTCTGACATATAATAGTCAGGGTCGAACGTAATTGTACATTATGCAACGGGCAATGGCAATAATTAAGACAAGAGTATGTTTATGAAACGAGTGAAGCGAGTTTTATAATTTCCATACGAGTGTCTTAATTACCATTATAGGCGAGTTGCATACGACTGTTTATGTTCGACGATAATTATAACTATCTTATGTTCGAACATAAATAATCATAAATATCTCTCGAGATTTCGCCAGTTTTATGTACTGAACATGGGACGCAGAAAATACCTTGTATTTGACCATGGTCTCCTCAAATACCCCACTATATGACACTCGCCATACAGTAAAATTTTAAAATAGGGGACCGTGGAAGTCAGCGCAGGTGCGATGCTATCCTTACCTAATTGGTCACAAAACACTGTTTCTTGAGCTCTGATTGGTGGGAGAAACTGTTTCTTAATGAAAAATAGTGTTATAATGAGCCTCATTATAATACAGTTTTTTACATAATATTTACATTTCGACATCGTCGAACATAAACTATATAATATGTTATTTTTAACTCCTTAGTCGGTCAACATGAATTTGACCAATGGCTGGATTTATAAGGTGCGTTCAAAAAGTAACGAGCCGGATGCAAAATTACAGAAACCAGAACCTGTATGTTAGAAGTATTGGCCCTGGCTGTTGAGGCACTTGTCCCACTGTGACACGAGGCGGTGAATGGCTGTCTCATAAAATTCCCTGAGCTGCGATGTGAACCAGTTCCGCACGTACAGCTGGACTTCGGCGTCCGAGGTGAATCGTTGGCCCCGCAGAGCCCTTTTCAGGGGACCAAACATGGCGTAATCACAGGGAGAGAGGTCTGGACTGTATGGAGGGGGGCCGAGAACCTCCCATTTGAATTCCTGCAGGAGTGCCACGACTGTGTTGGCCGTATGAGGTCGTGCATTGTCGTGGAGCGACCACGGCGGCTATGGCGTTCACTGTCACTCGGCGGTCCTGGGTAATGAGTGCATCAACCAGCAAGACGTTGTCATCGGTAATGCAAGGGGGTGCCCCAGACCGGGCATCATCGGCTAACGACACCCATTCATCCCTGAAGGGCTTGTGCCACGCCTTGATCCTTACAAGAGACATGCAGTGTTCGCCGTACACTTGTGACATTCGGCGATGAATGTCCGTTCCCCCTACTCCTTCCGCTGTCAGAAACCAAACAACACCTCTTTGCTCTTCGGTGTTGACGCCTCCATGTCACTGTTTGCAATGCGACTGGCAGCGTTGGGCTGTGACCTTCCACGCTCTGGTCGGAACCACACCTCGTTACACACGCCACGATTAGCCGATGTAGTCACCGGTTTGCGCATTCCAGCCTCCGGCTCGTTACTTTTAGAACGCACCTTATATATAATATGTAAATAACTTGATGATTATTATAATTGTTGTTTTTAGGGGCCTAACATCTAGGTTATCGGCCCCTAATAGTTTGGGTGATCGTGAAAATGAAAGATGATCAAATGAAACTTAAAACTACTCACCTACAAACTAGAAGAGGAAATGGGAAACTAAAGAGGAGAAGAATGTAAATAAAAGACAGGAGGAAGGAAATGCTCTCAACCCTCGAAGAATGAGAATTAAGGGACTTGGGAAGAAAGGAAAGCCACGTACGGCAGAGAGGAAAGGGAAAGAGGAGAGGGACCACCCCAAAGGCAATGGAAGAAGGAGAAAAACCAGACCCAGCTCAGGAAGCCCTTGGGGTCACCAACTCCCGAACTCACCAAACGTGAGCCCTTGAGGGTGTAGCACAATCCAGGGTGCACCACAAGTGGTGGGGCTACACACACCCTGCTTCATTTAGGGCCTTGAGCAGAAGGCAGGAGATAACATGAAAAGAAACCAAGAGATCTGACCCTCGAAGAATGAGGGATCAGGAAAGATGAGACAAGGGCAAATTAAGGCGGGAAAGTGAAAGACTCCCTCGGCCTCAGATACCCTAATACCGTCGGGGTCGGAAGAGAACAAGAGTTGACCAAGGGAGGTCGACAGAACAGATGGCAGAGAGGAGCCCAGTACAAGTAAGTGGAAGCAATCCCGGACTCAGCTGGTGTAAATAACACCCCGGTAAAAAGTACATGTATTAGTTTATGATCACTGTTGTTTCTTCTGTGGTGTTCAATCCGAAGATTGGTTTGTAGCAGCTTTCCATGAACTCCGGTCTGTGGCTAGTCTCTTCTAGTCCAAGTAATTATCACAACCCTTGTCGTGAATGATTTGTTTTATGTATCCTAGCCGAGGTCTACCTCTACAGTTCTTTCCTTCCTCATTGCCCTCCAATAATTTTTTTTTTATCGTATGGCTTTTTTTTTTTTAGTGCCGTGAGTGTCCGAGGAGGACATGTTCGGCTCGCCAGTTTTGTAGCTGCTTCGAGACGGACACCCAATGGGTGAGCTACAAGTACCGTTGGGGAGGGAAGTTGGAATGTAAGGACGAGAAGTTGGAAGGTAGCGGCTGTGGCCTATAGTTAGGGACCAACCCCGGCATTTGCCTGGAAGGAAGATGGGAAACCACAGAAAACCATCTTCAAGGTTGCCGGCGGGGGGATTCGAACCACCTCGCCTCCCGGATGTGAGCGACTGCCAGCAGTCATGCCGTAACGACCACGGCTAACTCACCCGGTCCCTCCAGTACTGTGTGCAGAAGACTTTCATGCCTCAAGACTTGTCCAATACAATTATCTCTTCGATGAGTAAGCATATTCCATAAACATAGCTTCTCTCCAATCCAGATGCCTTTCCGTTTTTCAGCCTTTCCATTGCTTGATTAAATTCATCCAGGAGTATTTCATCTCCCTCTTCTTCTTCTTCTTTATCTACTAGCTCTTCATTTTCTAGTATTTCACAAGGTGTATGTTTTCCTCCATATAAATATTCAATGTATTCTTTCCATTTTGAGCCAATTTCCGAATCTTCATACACCAGTTCTCCATCATCTGTCTTCAGTCCATTGCACCTAATCCTCTTGTCCCCAAAGAACCTTTTGGCTACATTAAACGCTATCTCAAATTTATGATTCTTAACTAGTTCTTCTACTTCCATGCATTGCAATTCCAGAAAATTTTCTCTGGCTGCCTTCGCCTCTCGATTTATTTCGTTTCTCAATTTCCTGTATAGTTGTTGTCTTTATTCAGTCGCAGAGTTCTTAAACTTTCTTCTTGTGTCTAGCTTCTCAATTATTTCATTAGTTATCCAGGTTTTCCTGTTCTGTGCTTTCGGCTTTCCCACAACATCTGCTGCTGCTGTTAGAACACTTCCCTTCGGGGGTGAGGGTCGAAGATCCCAAAGCCCCCCCCCCCCCTTATATTCGCCCCTGGTCCGCGGCACTGCATTTGGAAAACTCCGTTGTGTCAGTGGTGGCCGGTAATAAGGTTGCAGTGTTGCACAACGACCAGATTAATTCAAGATAAACAATTGAAAAATCCACAGCCTGCTTCCAGTCTCCGACCGGGTCAGGAATGGAATGAATGAAGCCCCCATCTAGCGGCGAGGATGTGCACTGTGCCGGCTGCCGAGGCCTGACGCACTCCTCTGGGGCAATGATTAAATGAATGACCGATGAAATGAAATGATGTGGAGAGTGTTGCTGGAATGAAATTTTGACAGGGAAAACCGGAGTACCCGGAGAAAAACCTGTCTGCCTCCGTTCTGTCCAGCACAGATCTCACATGGAGTGACCGGGATTTGAACCACGGACCCAGCGGTGAGAGGCCGGCGTGCTGCCGCCTAAGCCACGGAGGCTTTTTCAAGATAAACAATTAATACCTAAATAATATCTTTAGTAACAAAAGTTGTATGTTTCCTGTTATATATATAGGAATTCATAATTCTGTTCTTTAATAATTCAGGAAATCTTATAGTATGTTACTGTGAACTGTCTGAGAAAGCAAAGCGCGCCAACTGACTAGGAGCGCTGGTCCGTATGGTCGTTGCCAGGCCCAAGCACCGACCAGATCTCAATAGTGAAGGGTATGGCAGAGATGCTAGACCGAGTAATCCCTATCCCAACAGTTATCACGGCTGGTCGTTGCCCGCTGACTGCAACAAGGAAGTCGAGGCGCAGGCGCGGACGGAGACATCCGAGATGCTCCGTCAACTGCCGATACTATGTCTTGCATGTTCTCGTGAAGGTTTTCATGTAGACTAACTTATATTCCATTTAATCCGATGAAAATGTGATGTCTCTGAACTGCGGCATTCGTTATGAATGAGGTACATCCGTCAGTCTTTTACCCTATCACCTCATGGACGCCCGCAGGAGTCGTGGGAAGAGAGTAAGGGGGGGGGGGGGGGGGGGGGGCAAGGAGTGGCCGTGGATCCCGAGGATATTTCGATTGATCATTGTCACACCAGTTCGTTTCATAAATTGAAGTTACTGATGGTTAACTGATCTAGATGTAGGGATAATTTCACAGTTTTACTTAACTTGGTAATTTGGGAATATTTGAGAATATCTTCAGTTATTTAAAAGATCGGCGAACTGGATTAACATTTTAATGAACTGCTTGATTTTTACTTTTGTCGATACCTGGCGATACACCTGTCTTTTACCTGTTTTTAAGAAATGAACATTATGACGACGATTCACAAAGAAAAGCGAACTCCAATGGACAAAAACTCTGAACTAAAAATAAATAAAAAAAATCCTCCCATTCATGGTATAAATTCCACTTACCCAACGGTTTAAGAGCAGTCAAATAATGAATGTCATGAAAGTAGTAAGAAATGAAACGAAAATTGCAGGGAGGTGGTGTACGCGTCAATATCACCTAATGACATGTAGGTAATGAAATAAATAATATATGCCCCCCTCCCACTCTTTCTAGAAAAAATCCTGCGGGTGCCCATGTACCACCTTCATGAAAATAGTGCAACACCCAGAACAAATATCCACCAGCCGCCACTGCGTTATATAGGGAGGACCGTCACTGTAGAATGTATCGAGGCCGAGTGCTAGGGAAAGGGTTGAACATTGGTTTTTCTATTTCGTGTCTTAGATGGTTTTAAATGTTACGAACGAAAGTTCAAAGGGAATCTCCCTAGTAGCGCCAGGCACATAAGTCACTCTAGCATAAAACAGTCCATCGAAGGCCGACATCTGGCCACGTAATGGAGGAAGAATCTGAGAGCGCGTTCAATAACTGGATGCAGGTAACAGAACAGAACAAAGGCAGACGAGCACAAAAGCGAGCTCCGGAAATAGTTTCGGTATACAACCTGCTCGACAGGTCCGCAGCGCGTGCAGCATACTCCTCCCCTGCGTGATTCACACCTTACAACCAGGGATCGACAAAAGGGAGTTTACACTACGGTACAGTACTTCGGAATTTGAGATTTTAAATCTACGCGCAGGCCGCTTATGGAGCATCAACTCGAAATGTCTTCACCAAGCCTCTCTCGAGGCCGCATACTATTTCTTGGTATTAAAAAACAGAAAATTAAGATTGCCTCGGATGTAGGGTGTGGTAGCTATGTAGAGATGAAACGATTAGTTCAGGACAGGGAGGTACGGATAGATACATCAAGCCAGTCAAAAGACTGAAGACTCAAACAACAACAACACTACATACATACAGTAGTTATAACACGGACGTAAGGTTAAATTGGTTTCCTGGATGCATTACCATTCTTCATGTCATTGTTCCACTTAACAATAGCGATCCTTTGACATGATGCTGTTTCCCGCGGAAAGATGTGCGCGCCATCGCTATTGTCAACAACGCAATGTTTTATTCTTTTTTCTTTTGCCACTTGGTGGCATAGGAGAAGATCAATACAGCCATATCCTCAGTTGTTCTTGTGCAATACAGAAACGAATATGCGCTTGAGGCCTGAAGATGTTGCTCTGATCGAAAATGGTGGCGCGCACATCTTTCCGCGGGAAACAGCATCATGTCAATGGACTGTTATTGTTAAGTGAAACAATGACCTGAAGAATGATAACACATCCAGGAAAACAAGTAACCTTACTTCCATGCTATAAACAGTAACTTATGTACTAGGCCTAGAGCGTTCATATTTATGATTTAAATGAAAGTAATGTTGGGTGATATGAATAAAACGGAGTATATGCTCATGCTCAACAATTTTGTAGTATATACTCAGAATGGTATGAATAAAAAGTTGAAGTTTAAACTCGCTGAGAAATACATACTCAAGGGTGGGAGTAAATACTCAGTTAGTGAGTATATACTCCTTGTGATATGAATAAAAGAAGTATATGCTACAAATCTGAAGTACATACTCATAATTTCTGAAGTCTGGCCATTACCATGCTCAGCTGTCTAATCTCAAGATGGTTGAGGTTATGTTTGTAGACGTAAACAACTTGCAGGCTAGGAAAGTGTATAAATTACGAAGAACGGTGTCAGAGAGGGACTGTAGATCATTATACCGGTTTAAGATAGATAATATTCAATGGCTTTCTGATTACTTTTTGGGCAAATACACGGAAACTAGAGGAAAAGCTGTCAAAAACAATTTATTTTCTTCAGTATTTAACTTTCTGTGATACATTTGCCAAAGTTTCCAGCGTAGCGAATCTTTCTAGCTTTTAAACATTCGCTTTTTTCCTTCCGCGAGTTAGGTGTTTGCGACTTGTCAAATACTGAAGGATAGTCACAGACAATCCTTACAAATGCCAAATTGGAAACAATTGAGATATGATCATATGAGTCGTCCAGTTGCAAAACTCGTTTAATCCACTTGTGAATAAGAATGATTTTCATGAGAAACGTTCCTCTGGACTTTGCCTCCCGTATCTTTGGTGTTTGTTGTTTTCTACTTTTTCCTTTTTGGTTTTGTGTTTGATTTGTGCTTATGCTTTTGAATTTTACTTTTGGCTTTCCTTCCTTGGTTTTGTGTTTGTTTTCTGCTTTTGCTTTTGTTTTTGAATTTTGCTTTGTGTTTCTTGTTTTTTGTTTTCTGCTTTTGCTTTTGTTTTTGAATTTTGCTTTTTGTTTTGTGTGTCTTGTATTTTTTTCTGCTTTTGCTTTTGTTTCTGAATTTTGGTCTTTGCTTTGTGTTTCTGGATATTTGTTTTCTGCTTTTGCTTTTTATTTTGCTTTTTGCTTCGTGTTTTTTTGTTTTTGTGTATGTTTCGTGGAAAATCAAAATAAAACAAAACAAATTAAAGTAAAACAAAATCAAAATAAAACAAAAGAAAATAAAACAAAACAAAACAAAAATAACAATTTAAAACATATAAAACAAAATAAAATAAAATAAAATAAAATCAACAAAATGAAAATAAAAATAAAGTAAAAAAAATAATTAAATAAATAATTTTATGACATGATCCATATTCACAAGTATATTAAACGAGTTTTGCAACTGGACGACTCAAATTCATCCCCACTAACAGACATTTCAATTAACCAGGAACTTTCAAACAATCAACAAGACAGGTCTACAGCAGACGACTGGTTTGTATTAACAAATGGCAGTTGACTGACTAAACGTGCGTCGACGAAACAAGAGTAACATCATGCCACAAGTGAAATATATACTCCAAAAGGAGGGGAAATTGTAGTAGATACTCAAGATATTTTATTCATTACAGAGTATATACTCAAAACTGATGCTCATGCTCGAAGTATATACTTCGAAGTTTATACTCAGTTTTATTCATATCACCCGTTGAATTTTTCAAGTGATCGGTTTTCCTTGCCGTTCAGTGTAGATTTTAATAGCCTAAGTGTAATGGATCTCATTATGATCGCTTGACGATCGAAACTGGTCATCCAAGTGTATTTGTTAATCTCATGTAAATATTTTTCAGGATTAGGGAATACTTGGGACACATGATGAGGAATCCAAAATACCGTCTGCTCCAAGTTATACTTCAGGGTAAAATTGAAGGTCAGCGTGGACCGGGAAGGAGACGAATAACTTGGATGGATAATTTAAGAACGTGGTTTGGGTTGTCTTCCACGGAACTCTTCAGGATTGCACAGGATAAGAAGGTGTTAGCCAACGTCCGTATCGGATAAGGTAGAAGAAGAAGAAGGGAACCACTCATTACAATTACGTACAATCGTGTTTACCGACTGACAAACATTAAATTTCGACAAATTTCCTTAAAAGATATTTAATCATGTCTCCTCATTAAATGCCAAGAATAACTGGATAATAGAAATCGATATCAACATAACAGGTAAAATTTTATGGGACACGTCTAGCTTCAGATTATTGGCGAACAAACATAAATTTGCTGCAGACCCTCCAATGAGTAAAGCCCTGCGCGGATGCGGATATCCGCAAAATGTTCCGCAGTGCGGATATAGTTTGCATGGCGGTGCGGATAGCGAATAAGCGGTGGATAATGTTTGGAGAAAAGTTGCGGATAGTTTTTAGAAAACCATACGAACTTGTTTAGGCTTAATATCATTACTATGACCCAAATGTTTATTATGCCATATATTTTTCCATTATGTCCTTTTCATGACAAATGTAAGATGATGATTTAAGCTAATCTCATTCAAATTATGTTATTAAGCGAAGGCTAATTAACACTCCGAAAAGGGAAGGGTTGCAATTCTGGCTCTATAACATTCATTTTAAACATTGGGGCCAACCTCTCTGCTGACTTGGTACACGCGTAGGTTCTAGGCTCACCGTCGGCCGTCCTTGAAATGGTTTTCCGTGGTTTCCCAATTTTCAACACCAGGAAAATGCTGGGATGGTACCTTCTGACAGGCCACGGTCGCTTCCTTCCACATCCTTGCCCAGTTTCATTCATCTTCATCCATTCCATCTCTCATCCCTTCGCGCAGGTCGCCCACGGGCGTCGACTAGAAAGACCTGCACTCGGCCTCTCAGGAGGCCACACGACAAAACAATTAAACATAGCAAATTATATACAAATCCTAAGGGAACGACTTTCTCCTCAAATGTCTAAATACTGTAGCCTATGTTGCTTTAGTAATTTATTGTTAAATGCCGTAAGCTTCAATACCTGGGTCACATAATGAGGAACAGAGGCAGATACGAACTAATGAAATGCATTTTGCAAGGACAAATAGGAAAACTAGTCCCAGGACGAAGAGGAATTTCCTGGCTTGCCAACCACAGAGTAAGGTTCGGATAAACATCCACTTAATTGTTCCAGATAGCGACCAATAAAGACACAATAGCCACAATGATCGCCAACGTTCGAAGCGGACTGGCACTCTCAGAAGAAGAAGTATTTTATGATTTATCTAACAAAAATATTATTGTAATGCCAGTAGATTCGGATAACAAACGTGGCAATGAGTGAAAAAGGCGTGCGGATGCGGGGCTGATGCGGAAACCCGATGAGAGCCACCACTGTATGGAAAGAAAAAGGAAGAAAAGTCATAGTGAGTGAACAAAGAGATTTTAGGTAGAGAAGAAAGCTAATTAAAATTCGTCTGTTAAATAGGTTCAATCACGCTCCTTAGTTAAGTCGTAATGTACAAACAAACAAACCAACCTCCAGGAAAATGAAGCTTGCTTTCCACGTTACGAAAAACACATACAAGAAGAAAGTTATTTATTAGGACTAAACTACGACACAGTAGCCTAATTCAACCAGAGTGCCTGTATGCTTCGGAAGCCTAGGACTAAACACTAAAAAAGGAAATTGAAGAAATTGGAAAACATTTTAAGACAAATTCTCGGACCAAAAAAATGTGCTGACACATACCAATTACGCAGTAACAAAAAAGTATTGAAAACATGCTGCAGAATCTCAGATACCATACGAAAACGAAGGTTTAAACGCTTTGGACATGTTTCAAGAGTGCCTGACGACAGATTCACAAAGAACCAATTCAACAAGCCCAATAGAAAAGGCCACTCTTATGAAAAATAGTTTGCTAACACCAAGAAGGATCTACAAGAAATGAAGATCACGCATCAAGACATCCGCAACAGAACCACTTTCAGAAAATGATACACACATTTGAGGGGTTCCAGGAGCCAGTAACAGCGACCAAGAAGAAACAACATTGGACAGCTGAAAAGAAAGAAGCTGTGAGTAAGACAATGAAGGAATACTGGCGCCAAAGAAAACTGGAATCATGAAGAGTTATTTACGTGGTACAGCCTTGGGACTTGTGTTTTCAGCTGCAGAGTACTGTGCCCCAGTTTGGTGAATAGCCCTCACACTAATCTCATAGATACCCAGCTCAACACCACCATGTGCCTATTCACTGGCACAATAAGGTCTACACCCCCACATTGTCTACCTATCCTCAGCCACATCCCTCCAAGAGATATTCGACGTAAAAACGCTCTCCTCAGGGGGTTCAAAAAATAATGGATAATCGACAACTATCAATACACTGTCACATTGCTGATGTTTGCCTGAATCGTCTACCATCTCGAAATTCATCAACAAGGACTGCAATAGACCAACTTCAGCGTAACTAAAGAATGGCAGGGAAGACAGGACACTAGGCATGGATCAACCTTACCACGCATTGGATCATCGCTGCCATCTGGATTTGAGTTTCCTCAGAAAACATGGTCAATTCTCTACAGGATTCGTACGGGTCATGGTAACTGTGCAGACTTCCAATATAAATAGAAAATAATTTCTTCACCTAACTGTGATTGTGGTGCCCCAGCATATCATCACCAAATGTCATAAAAGAAAGTATAGTGGCAACGTCACTGATTTCGCTCATGGAATACCAGAGACAATTACTTACATAAACAATCAGGTATAAATATATAGTTTGACTTCTTTTCCTAAACGTTATCATCTGTGTACATATTGTATCTGTAAAGCCATACGCTAAATAAATACGTGGCCCTTAGTTGGCGCTAATCGATTATGATGAAATAAATATATAACAAGTAATTCCATGAAGAACTAAATACTATTTTCATTTATCCTACTCACGTTAATTGCCACTATCAACATACAGTGAAACCTCTATTAAGAGACCATTGACGGTTCCATGGAAAACTGGTCTTTTGAAGGGTGGTCTCTTAATAGCGGTAGGCATTATAAATAATTTTATACTGCATTATTAATAAAGTAAAGTTGGAACACATACTTGATTACAATTTTTCTGCATTGGTTCAAATTTAGTACAAATTAATTACAATTAGTTATTTTCTGAGCTCTTTCATTTAAAAAAAAAGTCACGAATTGATCTCTGTTTCAGATTAGCGCATCTTTTTATTAACAATTTCACTTTCTAGAATATCTCCAAAAAAGTTCGAAAGTCCATTAATTTGTTCTGGGTTCGAACAATCTTCTAGGAGAGCCGTTTTTTATATTTTTATACGTTACATAACACTTTTTCTAATGACATTGTATGCTGATGCAGTTCTGTGCGAACAGAACCATTGTTTACATCATCACCCTCATCATCATCTCCAATGGGAAGGCAGACGAGAAGTGGTCTTTTGAAAGAGGTCAGACTGAGAAAATGCCTGATCTTTGGTCGGCGAGAGGGGTGGTCCTTAAATAGAGGAAACAAATACATTGACCTTATGAGGTTTTAAATCGGTTCCGAGAAAAATTGGTCTTTAAGAGGGGTGGTCTTTTAGAGAGGTTTCACTGTACAACATTTCAATTTGATTGCTGTCGTAGATATTGAAAACCGTCTAATATTACGGATGGTCACCATGTTGGATTTGTAAATATGTAGGTCTTATAGGTATGTACTATTACGTCAAGATTATTGTGTACGTGTAGTATTCAAACTTCAATCTTATGATTGGGACACAAGAAGCAAAAAGAGATTTTAAAATTTCGCACAGCTGCCATGTTATGATTATGAAAACAATTGAAATGAATTAGATGCCAGTGGATTAACATTTGTATAAGTATTTACCGTACCAAGTTTCACTGCACTTGGAAGGTTAAATCGCGAGAAACGTCAATTTAAATATTTATACTTCACGTCGCCGCCATGTTGGATTTGTGCTCACCAGGTTACTGAAAGTCTTATAGGTGAACTTGTGTGCATACCCTCCATGAACATAAAGAATTGATGTAAAAGATTCGTAGATATTGAGAACAGTCTAGATATTTTGGATGGTCGCCATTTTGGATATGTAGGCCTATAGGCCATAGCGTTATGTACCATTAAAATAAATTTATTGCGTAGATTTATTATTCAAACTTTCACTTCAAACGCATGATTACGACACAAGAAATAAAACGTTTTTAAATTTCGCACAGCCGCCATCTTAAGGTCATGTAAACAATTCAACAAAATTAGATGCCAGTGCATTACAATATGTATAATCATTTACTGTACCATATTTCACTGCCCTCAGATGGTTAAATCGCGAGATTTGTCTACTAAAATGTTTCAAATTCGTTTGGCTGCCACGTTCGTTTTGTAATCTACAGGTTTTTGAAAGTGACATAGATTGTAGTAGTGTCCGTTAACACCGTACAAAATATCAGGGTGATATCAGTAATAGTTTCGGAGATATAGAATACCAGTGAAATATTTGGCACAGCCGCCATCTTGAGGGTATGTAAAAAATTGAACTAAATTAGATGGCAATGCATTACAATGTGTATAAACATTTGCTGTACCAAGTTTCATTGCGTTTGGATGGTTAAATCGCGAGAAGAAACTATTTAAATGTCTCAACTTCGCTTGGCCGCCAAGTTGGTTTTGTAGTTACCAGGTTTTTGAAAGTGTCATAGGTGAGCGTCTATTAGTGCCCTTTATCACCGTAAAAAAATTCCAGGGTGATATCGGGAATAGTTTCGGAGATACTGAATGCTGGTGAAATATTTCGCACAACCGCCATGTTGGATTAGTGAGACGTTATAAAATTTGAAGGAAACGTTCGGGGTCGGCCAAAATGGTGCTATGACCTCACCGAGTTTCATTGAGATCACTCCAGCCGTTTAGAAGTTAGGGGGACACATCACACAGACAGACACACATCACACAGACACACATACACACACACAGACGGACAACAGGCGATATCATAAAATGAAAATAGGCTCAAATTGGATGTCACACCCCTTACAGTGACAATTATCAATATTCATTATCGTCGTATTTTCTACAGCATAGTTTGTAGTGACGTTTAAGATCCTACTAGATCCTTTGCTGTTTAATAACAATAAAATGTTGTTACAACCTCACAGAAGATGTCGAGGTTCAAATCTTGGAACACACTGCTGTATCAGACACTGAGCTGGCGTGAGCCCAAGAGGGCGATCAGCCATCAGCCGGAGCTTGATGGCGAAGTTCATTAAGTAAACAGGAAGGTCGGCCGGCCAACCCCTCGTCCTAACACCCTCGGCAAACATCGCCAGGCGCTGGAAACTTCCGTCAAGTCACTCAATACAGTCTACTTGGTGTAATCACAAATACGTTACACCACCTTCCTCTTAACAGGCTGCCTTGCCCGTTTAACTTCTCATTACACAACTCAGAATCAATAGGCCTTGCTTTTAATTACGCGTTCTTGTAACATGACGTTACACATCATAATACAGACGACGCTGCCGAGAGTTTTGATCACGCATATCTCTTGAATGGTATGGACTCCGTCTCGAGGAAAGAATTCATGATGAAAATCTATAAATGTAAAACAAAATATTGGAATGCAGCCGAAATAAATCATAAACCTCTAAGGACATCGAATTGGAAGGTAAAAAGCTAAAGGAAGTAGCAGACTTCTGTTACTTAGGAAGCAAAATAGCCAGTGATGCACGAAACGAAGAGAATATAAAAAGTAGGTTGGTTCAGACAAGGAAAACATTTATACAGAAAAGGGATCTGTTGACATCGAATATAGATTTAGGTATTAGGAAGTCATTTTTGAAAGCCTTTGTCTGGAGAGTGGCACTATATGGAAGTGAAACTTGGACTATTGGTGCAGCAGAAAAGAGGAGAATTGAAGCGTTTGAAATGCGGTGTCACAGGAGAACGATGAAGATCAGATGGGTAGATAGGGTAACAAATTAAGAGGTATCGAGTGGGAGAGGAGAGATATTTCTGGCGACTGCTAATGAAGAGATAGGTTGGTAGGACACTTACTAAGACACCCAGGAATAGCAAGCTTAGTTATGGAAGCAAGGGTCGTGGACAAGAACTGTAGGGGGTAGACCAAGGCTAGAATATGTTAAACAGATTGTCTCGGATGTAGGGTGTGGTAGCTATGTAGAGATAAAACTTTAACTCAGGACAGGGAGGCAACGAGGGCTGCATCAAACCAGTGAAAAAACTGAAGACTCAAACAACAACATCTCTAAAATACATTACTAGGAGACATGCGAAATTCGCATTTGCTATTACGCGCATTTCCGCGCCGTTTCGTGAATATCGCAATACAGCAACCTGACTTTTCAAATTAAGGAATAAATGTTGTAAGCATTATTCGTGGTTACCACAAGGTTCGATTCCCGGCTCTGCTAAGAAATTTCATTCTTGTCTGGGGGTTAGAACGGGAAACACTCAGCCTCGCAACCCAGAACTGAGCTCGATTCCTACCTCAGCCATCACAGAAAAGGTTTTCCGTGGTTTATCACTTCTACTCCAAGGCGAATGCCGGGATGGTACTTATATAAAAGACGTGGCCACTATCTACCCAAATCCTAGCCTCAAATACAAATACATGGATTAGTACAGTCATCACGTAGCCTCCGTGGCTTAGGCGGCAGCACGCCGGCCTCTCACCGCTGGGTCCGTGGTTCAAATCCCGGTCACTCCATGTGAGATCTGTGCTGGAGGCAGACAGGTTTTTCTCCGGGTACTCCGGTTTTCCCTATCAAAATTTCATTCCAGCAGCACTCTCCACTATCATTTCATCTGTCATTCATTTAATCATTGCCCCAGAGGAGTGCGTCAGGCCTCGGCAGCCGGCACAGTTCATATCCTCGCCGCTAGATGGGGGCTTCATTCATTCCATTCCTGACTCGGTCGGAGACTGGAAGCAGGCTGTGGATTTTCAGTACAGTCATCACAATGACACAGGTTATCACGCACTTACCATATAGGGTAAAGCGAGGCATTTTGAAAAGCGGGGCAAATTGGATGATGGTAAGCATTTGTGTGTATTTAACGAAAATTGTAGATGACCATTTTGCCAGTGTAAGGTTGGAAGGAGCGAGGTGCGTGTGCTTGATATAGTCTTGGAAGTTTTGAAGTGTAACTGATAATCTGGAAGGGTGTGTGTGTGCCGAAGGAACGAAATAGTTCATTTGTGGTGTATGTACTCGAGATGTTATGGGACTATAATAATTATGTAGTCAGATTTCTTTGTAACTTCTGTATCCTGATTTCTGTCCGGCATGACCTCAAATATGTAAATAATGTTACGGCTGTGAGTTTGTTTTGTCGCCTCGCCGCGTTGAGTCACAGCTCCCCCAGGCTGTGTGTGCTCTGCCTCAGTGTATTACGTGCGCGTTACACAACGGGCTGCGAAGTGAAAGGGATGGTCCAGAATATTCGTGACTGAGCCAGTGAAGGAAACCTCGAGAAGCCGTGAACCCTGGATGGGTCTAGAAGCATTTATTGAATCACCGGCCTGCTATATAAGAGCGACCTGTCAAGCAGTTGTGGTTGTGTTTTACGAGCTAGTGTGAGCGATTATTCTGAGCGACAGAAGTGTGGTGACTTGCGAAACCCCTAGTGAAGCCGTTTCTCTTGACAGCGAGGAAGTGAGAAGCATACAGGGGACTGCCTGTGTTTTGAGTGAGTGTGATTTCACTGAGTGTCTGAGATATTGTGGTTACGAAATCCAGTGACATTGTTTCCCAGCTCGTGAACAGCGAAGCTGCGCGTAGCAAGTTATCGTAAGTAACTGTAATTTGTGTACAAAAGGAAGAAGTTGCATGTAGTTCTGTCAAGGCCACCAGGCTCATTAGAGGGAGGATTAACTTCTGTGGCTCATTGACAAGTGAAAGGGGGAAGTGTTCTCGACTTGAGGAAACTGGAGTAAGGTTCTAATTCCTTGGAATTGCTGATGAGTAGTGTAACTTTTTGGCCGAAATAAAATTAATTATTTCTATAAAAGGAACATCCTGTGTTGTGCTTTCTACCCACCGTAATCCAGTTAACAAAAGTGCCACTAGGGGTGGCACGTAACAATAACAAGTAGTTCCTTGAAGAACTAGAGCCTATTTCAAATACCTACATATGTTGACTGTCTCTATCAACATACAATATTTGAGTTTGATCGCTGTAATAGATTCGTAGACATTGAGAACCGACTAAATATTTCGGATGGACGACATGTTGGATTTGTATATATGTAGGTCTTAGAGTTATGTACTGATACATAAAGATTATTGTGTACGCGTAGTATTCAAACATCAATCGCATGATTAGGATACAAGAAGTAAAAACGAGATTTTAAAATTTCACATAGCTGCCATCTTGTGGTTATGGAAACAATTGAAATAAGTTAGATGCTAGTGGATTAACGTTTGTATAAGGATTTACTGTTACAAGTTTCACTGCACTCGGATGGTTAAATTGCGAGAAACGACCATGTGAATATTTATACTTCGCGTCGCCGCCATGTTGGATTTGTGATCACCAGGTTATTTATTGAAAGTCCTATAGGTTAACTTATGTTCATAGCCCCTATGAAATTAAGAAAATTCAGTTTGATTGCTGTAATAGATTCGTAGATATTGAGATCCGTCTAAATATTTCGGATGGCCGCCATGCTGGATTGTTACATGTATAGGCCATAGAGTCATGTACCGCTAAAGGAAAACTATTGCATAGGTTCATTATTCAAACTTTTACTTCGATCGCATGATTACGACACACGAAAATATAAAAACTTAATTTTAAAATTCGCACATCCACCATCTTGAGGTTATGTAAACAATTGCACTAAATTAGATACCATGGCATTACAATCTGTATAAACATTTGCTGTACGAAGTTTCATTGCGTTTGGATAATTAAATCGCGAGAAACATCTATTTAAAACATTCAAATTCACTTGGCCGCCATGTTCGTTTTGTAGTTAACCGGTTTTTGAAAGTCTCATAGATGAACGTCCAGCAGTACCCTTTATCTCCGTACAACATTTCAGGGTGATGCCGGTAATAATTTCAGAGATATACAATGCAGGTGAAATATTTCGCACAGCTGCCATATTGAGGTTATGTAAACAATTGAACGAAGTTAGATGTCTGTGCATTACAATGTGTATAAACATTTACTGTACCAAGTTTCATTGCGTTTGGTTTGTTAAATCGCGAGAAACGTCCATTTTGAAAGTCGCAACTTCGCTAGGCCGCCATGTTGGTTTTATAGTTACCAGTTTTTCAAAAATTACATAGGTGAACTTGTAGTAGCTCACTTTATCACCGTACAAAAATCGACGGTGTTATCGGTAATAGTTTGGGAGATATTGCATGCAGGTAAAATATTTCGCACAGCCACCATGTTGGATTGGTGAGACGTAACAAAATTTGAAGGGCACGGTCGGGGTCGTCCGAAATAGTGCTATGAACTTACCGAGTTTCATTGAAATCGCTCTAGCCGTTTAGAAGTTATTAGGGTGACACACACAGACAGACACACGGTCAAAAGGTGATCTCATAGGCCTATTTCTTCACAAATGAAAATAGGCTAAAATTAGGTAAATACAAAGTTATATTCTAACTGTAATTAATAGTAATTTTCAATGTTATTCAAATTACCCCAAAATATATCCGAATTTGGTTTCATGCACCTTTCCATGTCCCCCTGTCGTGATCTAATCGTTTCATCTCAACCACTACCTACTGTACATGCGAGGCAATCTGTTTAACATAGTCTAACCTTGGTCTGCCCCTACAGTTCTTGTCCTAGACCCATCCTTCCATAACTAAGTTTACTATTCCTGGGTGACTTAGAATGTGCACTGCCAACCTATCACCTTTCTTCTTAATGTTACCGTATTGGCTTTATGTCCCTTATAACTACTGAGGCTCTTGGAGACGCCGGGGTACTGGGATTTTGCCTAGAAGGGGATCTTTAACTTCCCAGTAAATTTATTAACACGGCTCCCTGGCTTTCACGCACTCTCAAATGCCAACTGACTTCGCCAGGATTCGATCCTGCAACCTTGAACACAGCAGGCGAGAATGTTACCGCTGAGCCACGCAGCCAGCCTCTTTCTTCTCATCATTAGCAGTCGCCAGGAACATCTCTCCTTGCCCACTCGTCTAAATACCTCCTCATTTGTTACTCTATCTTGCCATCTGAACATCATTCTCCGGCAACACCACATTTCGTATGCTTCTATTCTCCTCTTTCCTGCTGCACCAATAGTCCAAGTTTCACTTCCATAGAGCGCACGCTCTAAATCTATGTTTGTAGTCAACACAAAAAAATGCTTTCCTTGCCTGAGCCAACCTAGTGTTTATAATTTTAGATGATATTGTCGACTTCGTCGTTACGCTGAGGTCTGGCGTTACGTTATGGCGACGGGACGAAATGTACCGAGAATGCACTGAAGTGTGTGACGTCATAGTACCGCTTGAGCTGCCTCCTTTCCCCGCGCGCTCCGGTGAGCTTGACGTCATCCAGCCAGCTACCTCCTTTGAACTTGGTTTGCACTTGCTAATGGATTTTGAGTTCACGCAGTTCGCTGCATGATCATGAGGCTTTCACCCAGCATTTTTCAGCATTTGTAGCATTTAAAATGATATAAAGTCTAGTCTTTCAGACTGACTATCACTCTCTTATATCCTCTTTGCTTCGTCCATCACTGGTTATTTTGCTTCCTAAGTAACAGAAGTCTCCTACTTCCTTTAGTTTTTCATCTGCCAAATTGACGTCCATAGGTGTTTTTGATTTCTTTCGGCTGCATTCTGTTATTTTGGTTCTCAAGAATGTTTTCCTCAAGACGGATTCCATACCATTTTAAAAATTATTAAAGTTACTGGTGAATCGGCCGGGATGACAATGTCATTAACAAAACTCAGAGTAAAAATTATTTCTGAAGTCCCCTTAAATAATCATCGTCATAATAAATTATAATCATAATCTTAGCTTGCCACTGTGAGTGAATGGTTATCGTGTCGGACTACCAACTCCAAGCTTGCAGGTTCACTCCTGGCCGTGGTAAGGGATTTTTGAAAGTCGAAAAAAAAATCACGACACGCATGTTTACGTTGTTGGAATGTTAAAGAACCCATTTGAATTCAGTAGGCCGTGTTCATAATGACAAATTTAATCTCCTGATTTTCCGCCAACACCAAGTTCCTCCATTTTCTGCTAGAAAGTGGTATAGTGTCAAGGAGCTTAGATATCTAACCTCCTTGACTTTCATAGCGTTCCAAGGAATGATAAAATTCGACATGCAACCTGCCCTCTGGGTGTCAAATAACAAAGCTTGCACCCGGCACCCGAGGCCATACGATATTATTATTATTATCTTCATCATATCCAAGATGGATTAATAAGGGGTAGATGACCTCGCCATACCGCCTCAATGAATAACAATACTCATCTAGATAGGTAAATAGATAGATACACCCTACATAGGATATGGATAGGCCTGAGAGTATTCAATGTTGTTTTACCAGCGAACACAGTATATGGATGGGTGAGCCATCTAGCGGTGAACTAGGGAACTCGATGAGTCCACAAGGGAATCAATATCGTGCCATGGCCGTCTGGCACGGTCATGAACAAGGCTGCGTAATGAATTTTGGTGTCGAGACATGGCCGTGCGTCAAGCGTTTGAAGTAATCAGTTTAATGAAAATCGCATTATATCTGTCATTTCACAATCATTAGGATTAATGTATTAACTGAACTGACTGCAAGGTGTCAATCGATACAACACCCACCCATAGCAGGATGTAGGTTGTTCCGAAGACAAGCAAACTATAGTCTAATAATAATAATAATAATAATAATCCGGATATCACTTACGACAAGACCAAATATATGGAGATAAGGGCAGAGAATAAATCCCCTTTGAACACCAAATACGGTAAAATCACCCAAGTCTGCACTTTTAAATACAATGGCGAAATTATTAAACAGCCCTCAGGTCTTAATCGAATCGCCAATTAAGACAGAATCACTAAGCTCCAGAAGGCCTACAGGCTTACGTGGGCCCATTACAACAAGAAATGCATTTCGACGAACGCCAAATTATGACATTATATTACAGTTATTCTTCTAGAAGCAACATATGCCGCTGAAACAATAGTAATCGACGGTCATTCCAAGATAAGGGACCTGGAAAAGCAGGAGTGTAAAATACTCCGGAAGATCTACGGAGCAATCAACAGAAACGGCATTTGGATTAAGAGACCTACTACAGAACTCTATCAAACGACCAATACAATAACAGACGAAATTAGAAAACGCAGAGCCAAATTTTACACTCACATCCACAGGATGGCAACCCCCAGATTGCCAAAGAAACTGCTTGGTATCATAACACAGAGTAAATGCGGCTCAGAATGGCTTAAAGAAGAACAGAGAGACTTACAAGTTATCAGTATACAAAATTTCGAAGACCGAACTGACTGCCAGATGAAAATCGCGAATGTTAAGTTTGAACCAAAATCATTCCGACAAGCTGGGAAACATTGGACGGATGAGAGGGAGAGGGAGCATTCCGTGAGAATGAAGAGATTTTAGGAGGAGCTGAGGAGACACACCTCCAAATGACATCATGTTATCAAGTTTAATCGCTCTCCTGTAGGGGAATTTTCGCTTAAATAATAATAATAATAATAATAATAATAATAATAATGAAATGAAAATCCACAGCCTGCTTCCCGTCTCCGACCGGGTCAGGAATGGAATGAATGAAGCCCCCATCTAGCGGCGAGGATATGAACTGTGCCGGCTGCCGAGGACTGACGCACTCCTCTGGGGCAATGATTAAATGCATGACATATGAAATGAAATGATAGTGGAGAGTGTTGCTGGAATGAAATTTTGACAGGGAAAACCGGAGTACCCGGAGAAAAACCTGTCTGCCTCCGTTTTGTCCAGCACAGATCTCACATGCAGTGACCGGGATTTGAACCACGGACCCAGCGGTGAGAGGCCAGCGTGCTGCCGCCTAAGCCACGGAGGCTTCAATAATAATAATAATAATAATAATAATAATAGACACGGTGGCATCGGAGGAGCGTGGGTTCGAATCCCACCTCGGCAGTCCTGAAATGGTTTTCGTGGTTTGTAATTTTTTTTCCACCGGCAAATGCGGTTCCTTTCAATAGATCCACGACTGACTTCCTTCCAAAATCCCTTCCTTGACCCTTCCTTAAATAGACCAAAGTTAGCAGTCACTTGGGCAACCGGCCTGTCCCCATCCCCAGTTGTATCTTCAGAATATAATGCGTTCAGATCCCAGACACAGCCCTTGCGACGGTAGAGGAATGATCCCTCAAAGTGTCCGTGGGGGAAGACGAGATGGAAGGGTAAACAAATACATCTCCTTTCAAAAAACTGAGTTTATAACTAATATTAAGCTAGCTCCCAGAGAGCACATTGTGGAACAGGGCAAAATCAAGCAGCCAGAAAAGTCTAAGTACCGTACTTAGGCGAGTGGATAGTACCTAACAATTCTGAGAAGTAAGCAATCATAACAAGATAGAAGTGGCATACCTGCTAACTAGAGATGCCTACAACAAAAGATCAGTGTTCATCAACGCCAAGCTTAAGCATTATTATTCAGCCATTCGCCCAGGAGCCCTGTACGCAGCAGAATGCCTGGCAATGAATAGAAAAGGTCTGATTGAAAAGTTAGAAGGCAAAGAAAGGAAAATCCTAAGGAAGATCCTTGGACCAATCAGAGAAAATGACGAGTACAGAAGACGGCATAACATCAAACTCTATCTGCACACTGAGAGGATAACAGACACCATTCGGAAAAGGAGGGTTCAATTTTATGGCCACATAACATGCATGAGCTCGCAGAGACAGACCAACATGATCATTTCCTACTTTGATAACAAGAAAACCAAGGGACCCTGGTTCATCGAAGTTGAAGAAGATTTTCGAGAAGTAGGAATCACACGTGAAGACACCCAGGAACGTGCACCTCTCCGGAGAAGACTTCGAGCATACAAGAGCTTCCAGGTCGAGCCAAAACTGAAAACCGGCGAGAAGTGGACTGATGAAATAAAGGGAGGCCCACAGAACGCGAATGCAAGAATATTGGAGAAGAGTTAAAGCTCTAGGGTGCAAACGGTTGAAGTAACGAGGTCCTCAGCGGGCCGAAAAGAAGAAAAATATTTATTTAATAATGCTGTCAATGGTCATTTATTTTCTTTTAAGGATGAGTATGGGAAGGGATTTTGGAAGGATATCGGCCGTGGACCTATTGAAAGGAACCTTCCCGGCATTTGCCTGGTGGTGGAAATGGGAAACCACGGAAACCGTTTTCAGGACGGCCGAGGTTGGATTGGAACAATAATAATAACTAGGGCACGGTTGTTTAGGTAAAATCATATTTTTTCTTTCCCACTATTTTCTTACCCGATTGGTATCTGATGCAAATCAAGTGATTATCGTCACAATACAGTGCTTATATTTGTCATATTAATGTATATTTCGAACAATTTTTACTATGAGGTCATATTTTTAGCATTTTTTGGTAAGAACGTCATATTGAGGTAGTTTGGCGGCAGCTGTAGGAGTGCAATCATCCTCAACTTCACTTTGCTATCGTTTTACCCTCCAGGGTTGGCTTTTCCAACCGACTATGCGAGGGATCCCATCTCGATCGCCGGTGGAATATTTCGCACAGCCGTCATCTTGAGGTTATGCAAACAATTGAACGAAGTTAGATGTCGGTCCATTACAATGTGTATAAACATATACAGTACCACTTTTCATTGCGTTTGGATGGTTAAATCGCGAGAAACGTCTATTTAAAAGTCGCAACTGCGCTTGGCCGCCATATTGGTTTTGTAGTTACCAGGTTCTCAAAAGTCACATCAAGGAACTTCTAGTAGTTTCGTTTATCACCGTACAACATTTCAGGGTGATATCGGTAATAGTTTCGTAGATATTGAATGTTGGTGAAATATTTCGCACAGCCGCCATGTTGGATTGGTGAGACGAAACAACATTTGAAGGGTACGGCTGGGGTTGTCCGGAATAGTGCTGTGAACTTACTATACCGAGTTTCATTGTAATCGCTCCAGCCGTTTAGATTTTATTAGGGGTGGTGGTGGTGGGACGTCACACACACACACACACACACACACACACACACACACACACAGACAGACAGACAGACAGACAGACAGACACACGGAAAAGAGGTGATCTCATAAGCCTATTTTTTCATAAATTGAAATAGGCTAAAAACGGTCAAATTAAAATCACTCATTTTCAGGTCATATTTCGTCATTTTTAAGGTCATATTTGCTTCCATATTCGGGCAATTTTTAGGTCTTAAACATGCGAGCCCTAATAATAACCTGCTTTTGTTTGCGAGGCACAGTGTGCAGCAAATTTGTCTAAGATTTCTAAAACGCCAATGAATACTGGTTAGGGTAACTCATAATTAAACACCCTTTAAATGCTACGTCAAGACTAATTCAACTCGAATGAGTTTATGACTTGAAATGAGTATTAATTAAAACAATTATTAATAATTGCATTTATAAGCACGAAACCTTCTCCGAAAATTCTTGGCAAGCTCACCAAGTTCTCATGCTCAATCAATTTCACCATTTCACCCCCACTACGTTGATGTTTGAATGCATCGTCCTGCCATCTATCCGTGAACGTTGGAACAAACAGCAGCTGACGCACGATTGCTGCCATCTCTGGAGCGATACCTGAACTACTACAGTCGCTATTCTCTGTGGTTGTGATTTCAGCTCGCCAGAATGGGATGGATGATCGTAGCTGGGATAATCAGATAAGAGGATGAGCCAGGAGTAGTGGAGGCTAAAAGGAAGACAAGTTAATGAAAACAGTGCTGCCAGTGAGTGACCTTCACGCGGGCAGCCGTAAGTTACGGAGGGGCTCCGCGGGAAGAGAATAGTAATGATCCAAGTCCAGATAAACTCAACAGGATGACCAACTCTTGATCACGAAAACAAGGGAGACTTCATCGCGAGAACGCTAAGCCCAGCGTTGATCAGAAGGATGAAGGGGGCCCCAATAGGTACAGGTTTTTGGAAAAGAGCTTTACGATAGCAACAGTGTATGATAATGTCGTTGGTGACTCATTCAGGGAAGAGAACAAGGCAGGCGCATTAACAAGTGGGAATTTTAAGGGGATGATATAGTCGTCCACTCGAAAAGTCTCCGAAATTAAAGCAAATCTGCGGCGAACGCGGGCTTGTTAAATCATGCACCAAGACTACAAGGACAGTTGCAGCAAATCCGGAGATCGTAGGTTCGAATCCCGGCGCTAGCAGTGGCTATCCTGAGTGTCGTTTCTCCCAGGGATTTTCCACACTCCCTCCAGGCAAATGCCGGGATAGTATTTCAAGTCCCGGGGCACCTATCCCATTTCTGTCCCTCATACAGTTACACACACCACTACAGTCATCACACAAATCCCCCCAAGTCACACATCTAGTGGGACGTGGGTTGGCGACCACGGGAACCTAGCCGAGTCCGGCAGTGCTTCCACTTACTTGTGCCGGACTCCTGGTCTTCTTTCCTGTCGGCCTCTCTTGGTCAACTCCTGTTCTCTTCCGACTCCGACGGTATCAGGGAATCCGAGGCCTAGGGAGTCTCTTCCTTTCCCACCTTAATTGGCCCTTGTATCATCTTTCCTGACACCCTCCTTCTGCGAGGGGTCAGCCTTCTTTTTGTTTTCATGTTATCTCCTGGCTTCTACACAAGGCCCTCAAGGAGGCAGGGTGTATGTAGCCCCACCACATCTGGTGCAACCTGGATATTGCTACACCCTCAGGGGCTCAAGGCTGGTGAGTTCAGGAGTTTGCGATCCCGAGGGATTCCTGAGCTGGGTCCGTTTATTCCCTCTCTTTTCTACTGACTTTGGGGCAGGGGTTCTCCTCTTTCACTTTCCTATCTGTCATTCATGGCTCACCTTCGTTCCAAGTCCCTCAATCCTCATTCTTTGAGGGTTGTACATTTCTTTTCTTCCTGTCCTTTATTTGTTTACCATTTCTTCTTCTAGTATGTAAGTCTGTAGTTAGTATTAGTTATAGTTTTCATTCTCATCTCATCTTTCACTATCACCCAAACCATTAGGGGCCGATAACCTAGATGTTAGGCCCCCTAAATCAACAATTATCATCATCATCATCATAATCATCATCATCATCACATAAATACAGGTTATCAGACAAATTCAACACACAACCAAATACACGGGGCTGATGGCCATAAAGTCTCAAGCCCCAATAGGTACAGGTTTTTGGAAAAGAGCTTTACGTTAGCAACAGTGTATTATACTGTCGTGCTTATTTTAGGGGTTGCGACATCGTGATCATACCCCGTGTATTTGAGTGTGTGGAATTTCGGTGATTACCTATGTTATTGTGATGGCTGTACTTGTGCGTGTATTGAGAAGGAGGCGGCCGTGGCCTTAAGGAAGGTGTAAAGGTGGTAATCCACGGAAAAACCACTTCCAGAATGGCTGAGTTGGGGATCGAAGCCTTGTGTTCTCAGTTTTGCCTCACGAGGCTGATTGAGTGCACCTCACCTCATTAAGTGGCTTCGGTGGCGTAGTTTGTAGCATGCTGAGATTCTACGTCCAAGATCGCAGGTTCAAACCCGGCCGAAGTCGTCGGATACTTTAAGAGTGTTAAAAATCCCCCAATCTTCCTTCGGAGGGGAAGTAAAGCCGGCGGGCTCTTGTCATAGATTTATGGCATGCAAAAGAACCTTCAATTAACTACAAATGTGTGAAGCATAAATTTGTAGGCTAGAATTAATTAACGCTCTATTAATTCCAACGTGCGACCCAAGGTGTCGTTGACCGGAGCATTTGGTAGCAAAAGTAGGAACTACATGAAATTGATCGCCTGCAGTCCTTACCTGAATTACAGATGACGCACACTAATACAGCCATCACAATTAACACCGGTTATCAGACAAATTCTACACACACCCAAAGTACGCGGGGCTACATGAACACGATGTCGCAAAGCCCCTAAAATTATCAACAACAATCTATATACAGTGAGGTCCTTCTCTAAATTACGGAAACTCGCCGAGGCCGCGTGGCACTAAAGTCTAAACCAGGGGCGATAACCACTGCACCACAGCGCTAAAAGGCACGTAAAGCACGTTGACATCGAATAACGATTGGTATTAGGAAGTCATTTTTGAAAGCCTTTGTCTGGAGTGTGGCGCTCTATGGAAGTGAAACGTGGACTATTGGTGCAGCAGAAAAGAGGAGAATTGAAGCGTTTGAAATGTAGTGTTACAGGAGAATGATGAAGATCAGATGAGTAGACAGGGTTACAAACGAAGATGTATTAACGCGAGTGGGATAGGAGAGATGTTTCTGGCGACTGCTAATGAAGAGAAGAGATGGGTTGGTAGGACACATACTAATACACCCAGGAATAGCAAGCTTAGTTATGAAAGGAAGGGTCGAGGACAAGAACTGTAGGGGTAGATCAGGGTTAGAATATGTTAAAAGGATTGCTTGGGATGTAGGATGTGGTAGCTATGTAGAGATGAAACGATTAGCTAAAGACAGGGAGGCATGGAGAATACATCAAGCTAGTCAAAAGACTGAAGACTCAAACAACGATTCTTTTGGAAACGGTCGAGTGTCTACGGATAAGCCGAAACATGTGTTCGCTTATTTCGACCCTTCCTTCACTGAGCGAAGTTTCCGGCAAAATGGGTTGTTACACTTGGTGGGTTACCCGCGTGAGCTATCGAATTTAACACCTAACAAGTAATTCCGTGAAGAACTATACAGACTATTTTCATATATATGCTACTTATGTTAATTGCCTCTATCAACATACAAAATTTCAGTTTGATTGCTGTAATAGATTCGTAGATATTGAGAACCGACTAAATATTTCGGGTGGTCGCCATGTTGGATTTTTATATATGTAGGTCTTAGAGTTATGTACTGTTACACGAAGATTATTGTGTACGTGTAGTATTCAAACTTCAATCGCATGATTAGGACACAAGAAGTAAAAACTTAATTTTAAAATTCGCACAGCCGCCATCTTAGGGTTATGCAAACAATTGAAGAAATTAGATACCAGTGCATTACAATGTGTATGAACATTTCCTGTACCAAGTTTCATTGCGTTTAGAACATTAAATCGCGAGAAAGGTCTATTTAAAATTGTCAAATTCGCTTGGCCGCCATGTTCGTTTTGTAGTTAACCAGTTTTTAAAAGTTTTATAGATGAACGTTCAGTAGTGCCCTATATCTCCGTACAAAATTTCAGGGTGATACCGCTAATAGTTTCAGAGATACAGAATGCCGGTGAAATATTTCGCACATCCGCCATCTTGTGGTTATGTAAACAATTGAACCAAGTTAAATGTCGGTGCATCACAATGTGTATAAACATATACTGTACCTAGTTTTATTGCGTTTGGTTGTTTAAATCGCTAGAAACATCTATTTAAATGTCGCAACTTCGCTTGGCCACCATGTTGGTTTTGTGGTTACCAGGTTTTCAAAAGTCACATAGGCCTATGTGAACTTCTAGTAGTTCCCTTTATCACCGTAAAAATATCCAGGGCGATATCGGTAATAGTTTAGGAGATATAGAATGCTGGTGAAATATTTCGAACAGCCGCCATGTTGGATTGGTGAGGCGTAACAAAATTTGAAGGGCACTGTCGGGGTCGTCCTGAATAGTGCTAAGTACTTACCGAGTTTCATTGAAATAGCTCCAGCCGTTTGGAAGTTATTAGGACACACACACACACACACACCATCACACACACACGGACAAAAGGTGATCTCATAAGCCTATTTTTTCAAAATTGAAAATAGGCTATAAATGTCAATGACCAGGACCTGGATTAAACCAGCAGACTTTGATTTACAAGACTGATCTCTTCATCAAACCTACAAGATATAACATTCGGGGTTCTGCCTCAACACATGTGAATACGAAGCGTTTTGTTAGCCATGTCTAGGAATGGAATTTTAAATGGCACATTGACTCACTGTAGTTTGACCATAATACAGTATTTCGGTTTTATCCGCATGCCAGCTGCGACAACATTCAGACAGCCAACTGTACTCTTGTGTCGGCTAATCTCTGAACGGAATATCATGATTTTTACATATTACAAGCACATGTGGCGAAGCAGTTTACAGAAAAAATGAATTATTAATATTTAAAAGCATGGGTCAAAATGAAACATGTTATTCATAAAACAATCTCAATGTAGTCGTAGTTTTAGCATTCTTGGAACGCTGAAAATGAACTTAATGCAGTATACAATCAACAAGCATTGCGTATCCGCTAATAAACAGTCGGTGGCATTTCCGTGGAGCTGATGGCAAGTGTGGTATAACGAGCTATCAATCGATATGTTTACAACCCGCTCAGTCAGAACGAAAATACCTCCCGCACACCTGGACAGCGAAATGAATTGAATACCAATTCTTACTCTCTTAAATTTACTATGTGTAGCCTAGTTTCCTTTTTACCATCTCTTGATGAACGCAGCAAATTTGCATTTGTCTGTTGGCACAGGCTAGAGTAAAATGTGGCTTTTTACCGATGTATCAAGTCTCATTCATGGATGTGATTATATGGAAGCTACTGAGGTATGAGTGGTGCTGAGTAATGGCCTCAGGGCACAGTCAGTGCCTGTGGGTGTTGTGAAAGGTTCTGCTCATACGGTTAGTACAGCTGTTCTGACTCAGTGAGGAAAGCAATGGTAACTACCTCACTCCTCACCTTGCCTAGTACGCCACATTATAGTGCTGCCTTGAGTTTTGTAGGTTTCTATCACATAACCTAACGGCGGTGCTTTTTGAGGATCCAACCAGCCTTCGGGCTGACTACCTAACAGACAGACAGTCTAGTTTCATATGATAATCAACCATGTGCACTGTTTACAGAAGGACAACCATTAGATAAAAATTAATTTTATTAATTCCATTTAATTAAGGCGTTTCGACTGACGTCATGTTCCACGGGTCTTTACAAGATGATAATGTAGTGGAATTTCTTTCCTTTAACTACTGCGGCTGTTAGTGACATCGGGCTGCACGAAATTTGCCCCGAAGGGAATTCTTAACGTGCCAGTATGTCATCACTCAGACAGAAATGGCTAAAGGGAATCTGGTTTGGTGTGCGTCGTGGTATCATTTCAGTTGTCAGAAAAGAGAAATGTGGCGCAATTCTTGCTTCGACTGTCTGGTTTGAATACGATGCATTCAGAAAAAAAAAAAAAAAGGGATTTCCGAGCACACAATTCTCTCCCTCGATGAACCCGTGACCTTGGGCTTAGAAATTCAGTATGCTGCCAACTACGCCACCGAAGCCACTCACTACCATCTACTTCCCAATCCTCATCTGCATTACAAATGAACACACTACTACAGACGCCACAATAACACAGGTTAACATAACAAAAGTTTGATGCTTTTCGGCCGGTCAACACGATTGTACCCAAATGAGATGGGTTTACTCTCATTTAATGTTTTTCAGGATCAGGGACTACCCATTTTATTTGGGTAGAATCGTATTGACAGACTGAAAAGCATCAAACTTTTGTTTACTAAGGCAACACTGAAAAATGTCTTCAAACACCACAACCGTTTAACATACAAATTCTATACATACACCCAAGTACACGGGGACTAAATGACCACGATATCGCAAAGCCCCTATATGAATTAACAACCAAAACCAAGTTGTGGGTCCTGGGCAGGGTTGCCATATTTCAAGAATGGAAAAACGGAACACACTTCCCAAAATATTGTGGTTTTTTTTTCAATTAAGGTTGTTAAATGTTGTAATAAATAATACACATATGTATTTAATAAGAACTAGCGTTACCCGTCGCGGCTTCGCCCGCGAATATTCTAGTTGTAAAGAGTACACTTAGCAATATCTCAATCATGAATGCTATGACTGATTTATCCTTGGTATGAATAATCAGACTTTATCAATTCAGCTACTGGTGCAGTGGTTAGGGGTTTGCCATTCCTTCATAGGTAGCCTATATCAGAGCGAAGTTAGCTTTCTGGGAATATCACAGACACTGTTAATTTAAGGGCCTTTAAATGAGGTTTTCCGAGACCCTTTATAGTCGGGTGAAAAAGACCTTTCGTACCACACTCACACGTGAAAATTGCGTGAAAACATTCTAGAGTGCCCCTCGACCCCCTTAAGCGCATTATATTGTATGTATTGATGAATTTTACAGCTTAATTTGGTTCAGTGATAACCTTATAACCGTCTGGAAACTTTCACACTAATGTAATAATTGGAACTGCATTGCGTCTTACAGAAATAGATGGACCTGTGACATTCTGTTACCATGGTTACCGTGTTGCATTCTTTCATTATTCCATTGTAAATATACATGTTTTAAGGTATTCATTTAATTGTGAGGCATTTAAAGAGTAAGTGAGTGCGTTTCGCTCACGCATTGGGTTATGCTGAACCTGTAGGTAGCCCATATCTGTAGCTTGGTGTTAATGGGACCTTATTTTCGGTACAAAACTGTAATGGGACCTTAACAGAATAATATAGGGAGGAATTACATAGGCCTAATCATATACACAAAATTAAAACTAGATATAACTGACATATCATATAGGCCTATGATACCAGCAACTTACAAATGCTTTTCATTTGAACGAGCCTTTGCAAGGATTTTTTTTATTTGTACATACCTTCTGATAAAACTCACTACAATTTTTGTCATAATTGTAATATGTGAACAATTCTTGTTTTATCAAACTAATGGAGCATCTGTTTCTAATCATCTCTCCATTTGATATACATGACAGAAATAACTCTCTTCGTAAAAGCATTGGAGGGGGAAAATGCCGAGTGTGAACTAAGATATTCCTTAATGTTGTTGCCCCTAATAAATCTATAACATTTACCCATTCACAGACATAGATATCATTTTCTCTTTCAAACTTGCACCTGTATCACCAGAAAACAAGCTAGATATTACAATCAATTCTGAAGCAGGACATTTGAAAATTGGTGCAAAAATCAATATATTATCAAATTAACAAAAAGAAACGGAATATTTGGCGTTCTGTTTAAGATTAAAACGAAACGCGGAACAAAACAAGAAAAAAACGGTACTGTCCCGGATAAAGAGAACGTCTGGCTAGGCTAGGGATATTGGATCACAGAAGGCGCGCTTATTGTGCGGAAGAGGAGTCATGATAAACTCTTACGGGTTTGTAAACTGAGAATCTCATGTGGTTTCTGTACGCAGATACTCGACATATATTATTCCCGAGTTGTGGCGGAGTCTTACATAATGGACCAGACACGTTGGGTCCCATGAGAGTCGGCACAGGTAACAGCTGACGGGCGCCAAGCCACAGAACGTACATTACACTTAATTAAATAAAAGTGGCTGAGAGTAGCGTCAGAGGGTGGCTGTACAACTTTTATGGAGTCCAGCAGTGATGCCAACTTCAGCAACATGTATTACACAAACAAACTTGGCTGAGAGTAGCGTCAGAGGGTCAAGGGCGTATATAAGGGGGAGCTGTGGGGCTCCAGCTCCCCCCCCCCTTCCACCGAAAAAACAAACAAACAATAAAAACTAAGAAAATGTTGCTTTGTAAAAGCATAAAATAATAAATTGTAAATTTGGCTGTACCCTAATCTTAACTTAGGGTTTTCTAGGTTTGTGCCGTGTATACCATCTTATTGGCTAAGTTATAAACAATATTAAAATTGAAATCAGACTACCACACGGTGTAGTGGCTAGCATTCTTGGCTGCCACCCTGGAGGTTCGATTCGATTTCCGGCTCTGTCAAGAAATTTTAATTCTGGTCTTAGGGCTGGAACGGCGTACACTCAGCCTTGTGAGGCAAAACTGAGAATTCCACAGTCGGTACTTTTGAGAAATAAATTATCAATTTGAAAAAAAAAAAAAAAGTGTACCTTTCTCCTTAGTAAATTGACAAGTATTTACATATTTGCCATTCATACTCCATAGGCCATAATAGAAAATTCATTAAGTATAAAATTTTATTTGTGTGTTGTGATGTATTTTACAACTTTTTTGTATAGCCACTAATCGTAGGCTGTATAAACTTTGAATTTTACAATTAACTCTTATCTAAAATAATTACACAAAGTTATATCCTCTAAGATATTGGTTGATATTTCTGGGTATTTTGCGGTGACAATCCCCTGAGAATACTCACAATTTTCCAAGATAGTCAGAAACCCCCCCGAGAGTCCAGCAGTGATGCCAACTTGAACAACTTAATATTATGCAAATAAACGTGGCTGTGGGAAAGTAACTTCTTTGAGGTTGGCTGTTATAGATGCGCCGGTCATTCGAGGCCAGTCGTAAGCGCGTGAGAATTCTTCTTAAAGCCCGAGTTGAACACTGAGACCACTGTGTAGGCTATACACATGCGCTGCCGAGGACACTTCGCGCAGTTAGGTGGAGGGAATCGAACCGACCTCTTTCCAGTTATACCTCACGAGGTTGAATGTACCCTGTTCCAATCATCAGACCAGATTTTTGTTGGCAGAGTGGGGGATCAAATCGAGACCTTGAATGCTAGCCCCTACACCACAAGATGGACTGGTGAACACATATGCGTGCGTGTAATTAAAATGGTTTCAAAATAGAATATTGCTACTTTCTGGGCTCTATATATCATATGTATGAAGTATTTCGTCATCGAAGGGATTATTCCTACTCCTCGTAATCTCAAGAAAAAGACGGCGAGATATAGCCTAATAATAATCATTGATTCATTTCCGTGTCCGGTCAACATTTCCAGAACGTAGCAACTCCGATAGCCTTATTATTGGCCTCGATCAAGTCCTGGGTTGTGCAAGGTTGTTCCAGCTGAGGGCATATGAGCAAGTGGATAATAATAATAATAATAATAATAATAATAATAATAATAATAATAATAATAATAATAATAATAATGAGCACCCTACCTGGAGGTAATACTGATCTCTTCCCGAATCTAAAGCCACGTACCTGAAACACAAGGAAAACAGTATCAGCAAGAGGATAAATATAAACCGGTAGTGCTATCAATAAGTAAGAAGTTTACATTTCTACCTGATGTTTAGGTACATAATACCTTTATTTGACAAGCTGTTCAATTTATTTAAGAGCATAGAATTTCAAACATACATATACATTTTCATTTGAGACTGATTTGCCTTTCAGCATCCAGTGTAGTCTGCAAACCTCTGTTTGCAAATACATTAAGTCGCCTCCATTATACAGTTAGCACTGCGACCACCTCAGCTTCTACACCTGTCATTTTGAGATCGTTCGTCACTGATTCTGACCATCTACCCCTGCTTCTCTTACCCTCTACAGCCAAACTCATTATCCTCTCAGGTATTCTCTTCTCCCCCATTCTCTTCACATGACCGGGGCGTGGTGGCTCAGCGGTCTAGCTGTATGCCTCTCACCAAGGCGGTCCGGGTTCGATTCCCGGTCAATGCATGTGAGATTTTCGAAGTGAAATGACATGTCCTGTGGTTCGGATTCCACGTAAAAAGGAGGTCCCGTGGCTCATAATCACAAGATTCACGGTCACGTAAAACTACAATCTTCCTTCCTTCCTTTTTTCTTCACATGACCCCACCATCTGAGTCTGCTCATACGAATAGAATGCAAGCACATAACAAATGTTATGAATATCCGTACTGATAGATGAATTAAATGTTTAAATTAATACTCACATAAATATTGTTTATATATCGTATATGTTTCAATCTAATATTGAGATCTTCTTCAGCTCAAATTAAATGAAACCAATTAAGAATTAAAATAAAATAATATAGGCTAGATGTACTTAAATCTAAATTTGAAGTGAAGTGTTTATGATAAAAATTGTAATAAAATGAAATAAAGTAATACAATGTAGTAAAAAACAATACAAAGAATACAAAGGGGGGAGAAAAGAAAAACAGTTTCGTCCAGTTAACACCCGGGTTAGTTGACCAAAACTGGTGCTAGAGTGAACTCGAAGTTCCAGTCAGGAAGACAACCGCATAAGTATCAGCCTGTATTATTACATTATTTGATTTTGTATAACCATATAATCACCCCAAACAGACAAACTCCGGATTTTTATCACCATTTTAGCATTTTACCTAACATTAGATATACTACATTTAGCATACACCGACAGTTGCATTACCAATACTGCAACTAAATAATTGTACATATTGTAAATATTCTTCACCTATATTCTCAAACATAGATGTTATAGCCTAAGTGTAATGGATCTGATGATGATCGCCTGACGATCGAAACTGGTCATCCTAGTGTATTTATTAATCTCACGTAATGTATTTCAAGATTAGGACATAACCCAGCTCTTTTTGGGTACATTCGTGTTGACCGACTGAAAAGCACCAAACTTTTGTTTACTTAGGCAACAATGAAAAATGGCTTCAAACCTCACAATGTAGTAAAAATATATATATAAAAAAATTGGTCTTTAATTTTTCAAAATGCAGTTAGTTTCTAACTTAGCCTTTTTCTCTTCATCACGAGTACCTTCCTGCTATTGCTCCCATATATTTGTCCCAGCAACCATTCGTGCTACCCTCATATGAGTTACCTCTAGCTTATGTATCATATATCCTGAATATACCCAGCTCTCCCTTCCATACAGCACGGTCGGTCTAACTACTAAGCGATGTAGGGAGAGTTTCGTCTGTACACAAACTTCTTTCTTGCAGAATAGCCTATTGTAGATCACAACCGAGAACTCACTGCATTGGCTTTTATACACCTAGAATCTATTTCCTTTCCCATACTACCATCCTGAGAGAATGCACAGCCTGAATACTTAAAATTGGTCCACCTGCTCCAATTTAGTTCCTCGTACCTGACATTCTATTTTCTTGCGTTTCTTCCCTACCAACATAACCTTCGTCTTTGAAATGCTGATCTTCATTCCATACTCCCTACATTTCTGTTCAAGTTCAAACATGTTGGATTGTAAGCTTTCGACGGAATATGACGTAGGGACAAATATTAGGATTTTCATCAATCCAACCATTGCCCAGTCTTCACATGGGCACATGAAGGGGGGGGGGGGGGGATCTAAAATCTTGGGGTAGCAACACATAAGTGTTACTGTAATTATTCGGATCCGGAATATGGCAGGGGCCCCGGGACTATAAATGAAGTAATATCCACCACACTCAAGAGACAGGACAAGGCATTTCACTTCGAAAATCTCACGGGAAATGCATGTGAGATTTTCGAAGTGAAATGCCAAGTCCTGTGGTTCGGATTCCACGTAAAAAGGAGGTCCCGTGGCCCATGATCGCATGATTAACGGTCACGTAAAACTAAAAGCTTACTTTAAGATAACCGCTGGCAGCGCCGGAATTCGAACCTCAGCTCCCCGAACTTGTTGACGCTTCCACACCACAGTCGTGGTGAGCAATTTAACGCTCAGGGCTACGCCATAATGTGCGTGCATAATCGTCCAGTAACGTGGTTCTCCTTCTTCCAATAATGCTATTTCTGTTCCGCTAATGCACTACCATACGCTAACAATAACAAGAGGTTACGTAAAGCGCACGCTGTTTCCTTCTCGGGATAATGGGATGGAAAATTCTGATCCTTCAACATACCGATGCTAATACGTATCAATGATATTTACTAACGCCCGGAAGTTCATGTGAAATCATATTTTTGCATATTTATGAATATTTTGGTTATTTTAGCACAAAGCTTCATATTTTTCTACTTTGCCTGCTTAAGTGCATATCTCTGCTTGAGCAGGGTTTATATCCAAATTTCCTGTTGTTTTGAAGCGATTTTTGTTATTTCATGTTCTTAAAGTCATATATTTCGATTCGGACTCCGCGAGTCTATCAGAATAATACTGAAATTGTATTAAACACCAAGTAGACTACCTTTCAGTCCTTTCTGCAAGAATATCAATTATTTTAATCAGCATTCGTTGTTGTTTGAGTCTTCAGTCTTTTGACTGGTTTGATGCAGCCCTCCAAGCCTCCCTGTCCTGAGCTAATCGTTTCATCTCTACATAGCTACCACACCCTACATCCGAGGCAATCTGTTTAACATACTCTAACCTTGGTCTACCCCTACAGTTCTTGTCCTCAACCCTTCCTTCCAAAACTAAGTTTGCTATTCCTGGGTGTCTTAGTATGTGTCCTACCAACCTATATCTTCTCTTCATTAGCAGTCGCCATAAACATCTCTCCTCTCCCACTCGTCGTTTGTAACCCTATCTACCCATCTGATCTTCATCTTTCTCCTGTAACACCACATTTCAAATGCTTCAATTCTCCTCTTTTCTGCTGCAGCAATACTCCAACTTTCACTTCCATAGAGCGCCACGCTCAAGACAAAGGCTTTCAAAAATGACTTCCTAATACCTAAATCTATATTCGATGTCAACAGATTCCTTTTTTGTAGAAATGCTTTCCTTGTCTGAGCCAGCCTACTTTTTATATCCCCTTTGCTTCGTCCAACACTGGTTATTTTGCTTCCTAAGTAACAGAAGTCTCCTACTTCCTTCAGCTTTTCACCTACCAATTTGATGTCCATAGAGGTTTCTGATTTATTTCGGCTGCATTCCAATATTTTTGTTTTAAATTTATTAATTTTCATCATGTATTCACTATGGAAATATTGCAAAATTATTTTCATCTTTAAATATTCAACGGCTATATTTAAGAATTAACATATCAGTAATAAAATAATTACTGATGGTCAACACCGCTTGAAGTTCCATAAAATACCATTTCCTACCATTGAGAACTATTTAGAACTGTTTCTTAGTTGAGATACTTTAAATAAAGTGCAGTTAGATGTCCTTCTGTTCATATTTTCTTTATATCCAAAATGGAGTGCTCGTAATTGCCGTAGTTATTTTATAGTGCATATTTTTTGAAGCCTGATGCATATTTGACCTGTATTTAGTGCATTTTTGCATGTTAATTAATTTAATAATGCATGAACTTCCGGGCCTTACTAATTAATACTAGCGTTACCCGTCGCGGCTTCGCCCGCGAATATTCTAGTTGTAAAGAGTACACTTAGCAAAATCTCTATCATGAATGCTATGACTGATTTATCCTTGGTATGAATAATCAGACTTGATCAATTCAGCTACTGGTGCAGTGGTTAGGGGTTTGTCACTCCTTCATAGGCATATCACAGCGAAGTTAGTTTTCTGGGAATATCACAGACACTGTTAATTTAAGGGCCTTTAAATGTGGGTTTTCGGAGACCCTTTATAGTCGGGTGAAAAAGACCTTTCGTACCACACTCACACGTGAAAATTGCGTGAAAGAATTCTAGAGTGCCCCTTGACCCCCTTAGGCGCATTATACTGTATGTAATGATGAATTTTACAGCTTAATTTGGTTCAGTGATAACCTTATAACCGTCTGGAAACTTTCACAGCAAGGTAATAATTGGAAATGCATTGCGTCTTACAGAAGATTCTGTTACCATGGTTACCGTGTTGCATTATTTCATTATTTCATTGTAAATAAACATGTTTTAAGGTATTTATTTAATTGTGAGGCATTTAAAGAATAAGTGAGTGCGTTTCGCTTACGCATTGGGTTATGCTGAACCTGTAGGTACCCCATATGTGTAGGTTGGTGTTAATGGGACCTTATTTTCGGTACAAAACTGGAATGGGACCTTAGCAGAATAATATAGGGAGCGATGCCAATTACATGCTTATATAACGACCATGTAGCAATGACGTGGACAATCTGCAAGTCTTCCTTAAGGTTAAACGCATCTTCCAGCATTCCATGTATAAAACGTAGGTTGGCTCAGGCGGGCTCTTGGTGCCCTACGCGAAACACCACACAAGACACGGCCCCAGCCTAAAAAATTGCTGAGTTTTATTTGTATTGTCTTTCTAAGATTGATTTATTTGTTAAAATAAGGTTATGACCATGCGGGGCTCAAATTTGCTCACAGTTAAAAGGTACAGTTGTACAGCAAAACATGGTTGCATTTTAGAGGATCACCGAAGTATCGTTGGTCCACTGTGGGTGGTCTTTAGAGCCAGGGATGTTGACAGCCGGTTGGTCCTCGCGCTCACGGCAGGTAAATACCGGGACGGCACATTCTCCGAATTCCCGAGACTATATTCTCATGTGCCCTTCAAATTACACTAGATTGCTCTGATTGAAACTTCCACGACTAAAAATATTAGATATCAAGACTTGGATGCTATTGCCGTGGGAATTCGGTCATTGAGGCTGTCTTCATGATGATGATAATTGTTGTTTTAAGGGGGCCTAACATCTAAGTTGTCGGCCCCTAATGGTCTGGTGACAGTGAACGATGATGAAACGAAGAAACTGAAACTAACTACTAAGCTACACCCAACACACATACTAGAAGGAGTGAACGTACATGAAGCAATTAGGAAATTCACGCAATCCTCGAAGATTAAGGCCTGAGGAACTTGAGAAAGGCAGATAGAAAAAGAAAAGATGAGAAAGTCCATCCCAAAGTAACTGGAAAAAGAGGGGGGGAAACAGACTCGGCTCAGGAATACGTCGGGCCCTCGAGCCCTTGAGGGTGTAGCACTACCATGGTGCACCATAAGTGGTGGGGCTACACACACGTGAGACGTGAGGGCATTTCTTTTCTTAGTGTCCTTTATCTGCCCTATCCTTTATTTGTTTACCATTTCTTCTTTTAGTATGAAAGTTTGTAGTTAGTATTAGTTATTATTTTTCATTCTCATCTGATCTTTCACTATCAACCAAACTATTAGGAGCCGATAACCTAGATGTTAGGCCCCTTAAAACAACAATTATCATCATCGTCATTCAAACAGTAACTCTAGTGGGTGAACTGGCCGAGATTCATTTGTTTTTGTCTTGTTATCACAATATATGATACTAAAGATCTTCTACAAACTGAATTAGCACGACTCGGAGTGCTGGGTATTTTTGCCGCCTATCAAATATGCAATTTTCACGACCAGGAATAGAACCAGCGAACTTGCGATCATGAGATAGACACTATTACTGACTCACGGGGGAAACTAAAAAGGACCTAAGACCCATAATAGAGTGAGGAAGTGGTTTGGATGGAACGATTTGATTTATTCAACACATTACCAGCCAGTTCCTCTGTTTTTATTAGCGTATGGCTTTTAGTGCCGGGAGTGTCCGAGGACATGTTCGGCTCGCCTTTTTGTACCTGCTTCTATGCGGACACCCAGTGGGTGAGCTATAAGTACCGTCACGTGTGGAGTGTTGTCTGGGGAAGAAAGTTTGATTGTAAGGACGAGGAGTTGGAAGGAAGCGCCTGTGGCCTATAGTTAGGGACCAACCCCGGCATTTGCATGGAAGGAAGATGGGAAACCACAGAAGACCATCTTCATGGTTGCCGGCGGGGGATTCGAACCTCCTCGCCTCCCGGATGTGAGCGACTGCCAGCAGCCACGCCGTAACGACCACGGCTAACTCACCCGGTCCTGTGGTAATAATCATCCCAGAAGAAAAAAAAATCCCTTTCATTCGCTTCCCTTTCACTTCATTTCGTTTCCCTGCCCTATTTCTTACTTTCACCCCCGCCCTTTCGTTTCATTTCCTTTTCTTTAGCCTTCCTTTAATTTCATTTCCTCCTCTTCCCTTTCATTCCATCCCATTTCCCTTTTCTTCCTGTCATTTTCATTCTCATTTCCTCCCATTCCCTTTAATTCTATCCCATTTCCCTTTTCTTCCTCTCACTTTCATGCTGTTACATTTCTCTTTCCTTCCCGTCCTTTTCATTCACATTACCTTCTCTTCCCTCCTGGACGTAAAGCACTATTAGTATAGTTCCCCAGTTTTGAATAAGTCATGGCATAGCACAGCCCTGTTGTGTTCAGTAATACGAAAACATGCACCTTAATTCGTTTATGGAAAACATCTACAAACAAAACAAAGCCAGCTCGTCTAAAACAATAAATTCTTCGATCGGATTTGCTTTTATATCGCCATGAATTGGAAATAAGCTCGACTCGGGCCGAGCGCCAAGTGTAGACTAGAGAATACAGAACACTTAATCTAACGAAACAACCTTCCTTGTATGTAAACAGGAGCGGCATTTCCATACACAACACAACTCGCCATATCTCCTGACACACACATTCAGTGCCGTCCTCGTAATGGAACGGGTCATTTCTACTGATCATAGAATAGTATACATATACTTAGGCTTGCCATATTTTTGGTGAGTGAAACCGGGACAAATTAATATGGGTTGGCCTTACCGGGAGGTCTCCTGGGTATGGATTACCCCCCCCCCCCATTAAAAATTATTAGAAGCAAAATGGTGAGTTTTACGCCTTTTTTTTAAGCCTCGCAAGTGACGGGAGGGGGGAATCTGGCACCCTAAATTGTTAGTTCTACACACCTTTTAAAAATAAAAAAGGAATTTATGCTACATAAAGATATATAATTTTTTCTTTTTAATATTATTTTTTGTGGTCTACCATCTAGAAAGAAGTGTTAATAAAATACAATTTAAAAAACTTCATAAAATTGTTTAATTGAACAATTACTAAGTCTTATTATTTTTTGAAATACTACAACTTTTTGTCTAACTACAAAAACAATTACAAAAAAAACCTTTTTTGACAAACTAAAAAAACAATGAATTAATGAGTTAACAACGTTAATCTTTGCTTTCAAAGCACTCATATCTTTGACTTGAATGTACTTTTTTCAAAATGTCTTTCTTAAGCATGACCTTTTCATTGATTGTTGAAAAGTAACCGATTCATAAAAGATTCTTAAACACAAAAATTCGTAACTTTTTACATCTTACAGCCGTTTTCCGGGACATTGATAAAACCGGGCGGGACACCGGGACAAGAGCAAAATACCGGGACTGTCCCGGTCAAACCGGGACGTATGGCAAGCCTACATATACTGTATGTTAAATCTAGGAATATGATGCCATCTTGTGGCTGAATGGGAGTACTTTTAGCAAGAAAGAAAGAAAGAAATAAAGGAAGAGAGAAAGAAAGGAGGGAAGGAAGGAAGATAGAAAGAAAGGAAGGAAGAAATGAGGGAAGGAAGAAATGAGGGAAGGAGGGAGGGAAGAAAGGAAAGAGGGAAAGAAAGAAGGGAAGGAGAAAATGGGGGAAGGAAGAAAGGAGGAAAGGTAGAAAAGAAAGAAGGGCAGGAAGGAAGAAAGGAGGGAAAGAGGGAAGGAAAAAAGAAAGAAAGGAGGGAAGGAAGAAACGAGAGAAGTAAAAAGGAGGGAAAGAGAAAAGGAAGGTAGAAAGGAGAGAAGAAAAGAGAAAAGGGAGAAAGGGGTGAAGGAGAAAAGGAAGGAGGGAAAGAGAAAAGGAAGGTAGAAAGGAGAGAAGAAAAGAGAAAAGGGAGAAAGGGGGGAAGGAGGAAAGGAAGGAGGGAAAGAGAAAAGGAAGGTAAAAAGGAGAGAAGAAAAGAGAAAAGGGAGAAAGGGGGGAAGGAAAAAAATGAAAAAAGAAGGAAGGAAGAAAGAAGTGAAGGAAAAAATGAAGAAAGAAGGGAAAGGGGGAAGGAAGAAAGAAGTGAAGGAAGGAGGGAAGGAAGAAAGAGAGGAGGGAAAAGCGAAGGAAGGAAGAAAGGGGAGAAGGAAGAAAGGAGGGAAGGAAGGAAAAAAGGAGGGAAGGAGGGAAGGAAGAAAGGAGGGAAAGAAGGAAAAAAGGACGGAAGGAAGGAAGAAAGGAGGGAAGGAGGGAAGAAAGGAGGAAGGGAAGGAAGGAAAAAAGAAAGAAAGAAATGCGGAAAGTAAGGAAGGAAGGAAGGAAAAAAGAAAGGAGGGAAGGAAAGAAGGAGGGAGGGAAGAAAGGTGGGAAGAAATGAGGGAGGGAAGGAAGAAAGGAGGGAAGAAAGATAGAATGAAAGAAGGGAAGGAGGGAGGGAAGGAAGAAAGAGAGAATGAAAAAAAAGGAAGAAAGAAAGAAAGAAAGGACCATCAATCTCGCAATCATGAGCCACTGGACCTCCAGTTGTACGTGTAACCCTAACCACAGCACATGATATTTAACTTCGAAAATGTAACATTCATGGACCGGGAATCGAACCCGGTCCGCCTTGGTGAGAGGCCAGCAACTTTACCACTGCACCATCACACCCCACGTCCACTAAAAGGATGCTGATAATGATAATTCTGGTTTTAAGGGGCCTAACATCTAGGTTATCAACCCTTAACCACTAAAAGGAAACTGAAAATTTACGTGACCGTTAATATAAGTTAATATAAGTAACAGGATCTACCTTTTTACGTGGAATCCGAACCACTGGGTATAACATTTCACGTCGAAAATATCTCATTAGGTAGAACTACTATCTTTAAGCTTCTGAAGAAAAGTTACTATCGTAGCTGCCGTCAGGCTCCGTGGCTAATTGGTTAGCGCGCTAGGCTTTGGCCTGAAGGGTCCCGGGTTCTATTCCCGGTCGGGCCGTTAGGGATGTTAATCTCCTGGGATTAATTCCCGTGGCCCGGAGACTGGGTGTATGTGACGTCTTCATCATCACTTAATCCTCATTACGACGCGCAGGTCGCTCATGGGCGTCAACTAGATGATGATGATGATGATAATAGTTGTTTTAAGGGGCCTAACATCTAGGTTATCGGCCCCTAATGGTCTGAGTGATAGCGAAAATAACAATGAACTGGAAACCATAACGAACATTAAGCTGGATTGAAAATACTTTCAAAATGGAACTCAGATTGAAATGACAAAATGTAGAGTAGAAATACTCACAAAATGTAGTTTAGAGACACGGGGAGCCAATTCAGAAAAACAGGTCGGGAATCTTAAAGAGAAAGTTGGTTGGTTGGTTCTTAAGTTTAGGGGCTGCGACAACGCGGTCATGTAGCCCCGTGTACTTTGGGTGTGTGTAGAATCTGTCTGATAACCGGTGTTAATTGTGATGACTGTATTAGTGTGTGTTATCTGTTTTTTTAAATTTAAGTACAGACTGCAACTTAGAATTTTTCAAACAGTTCCTACTTTTGCCACCAAACGCCACCGTCAACGACTAATAGGCCTAGTTCAGAACTTAGCTACTAGACGCCACCGCAGTCGGCTCTTGGCAACGAACGTAGCAACCTAAGAGCGTTGTTAACATTCCTAACCTATACAATTTAGTTTCACACAGGTGTAATTAGTGGAAAGTTCTTTAACATGCCATAAATCTATGACATGGGACCGCCGGCTTTACTTCCCCTCCGAAGGAAGGCATACTGAGGAATTTTTAACGCTCTTAAAAAATCCGACGGCTTCGGCCGGTTTTGAACCCGCTATCTTGGGCAAAACGTTCAGCATGCTATCAACTACGCCACCGAAGCCGCCTTCACAAAATGTAGAGTGGCAATATTTACATAAGGTAATTTAGATTGAAAAATACTCACAAAATGTAATTTAGAGACACGGGGAGCCAATTCAGAAAAAATAGGTCGGGAATCTTAAAGAGAAAAGGAACTATAAAGAAGAGAAAAGGAAGAATGAGGGATCAGGAAAGATGAGACAAGGGCCAATGAAGGCAGGAAAGGAAGAGACTCCCTAGGCCTCGGATACCCTAATACCGTCGGGGTCGGAAGAAAACAAGAGTTGATCTAGAGAGGTCGACAGGAAAGAAGACGGAGGGGAGCCCGGCACAAGTAAATGGAAACAATGCTGGACTCAGCTGGGGTCCCGTGGTCGCCAACCCACGTTCCACTAGACGTGAGTCCCTGGGGGGAGGAGTGTCAACTAGAAAGACCTGCACTCGGCCATTCAGTAAGTCACACGAAAAAAAAAATCGTAGCTGCCTTCCACCTTGCGTGGGTTACATAGCAGGAAACCACAAATAATGAGGCCTATTTACTGTTTTACATTAGGTTGGTGGCCTTTTCTGGAATAAGACATGGCATGGCTCATTCTTGACAAGACATCCTGTTCTTTGATCCTCCTAGAGATAATCTAAACACTGTGGCACATCAAAGGGAATCTCTCCACGCAAGGTCATTCATTAGTATCATAGAGCAGCTAACACATGGCATATTTCCTTCCCAGCTTCATCCTATTGTAGGGTACACCACAAGTGGCCACAGTGATCCACACTCGGCATCCTCTCTCCATTGGGATGTGTTATTCCGTAGAGAGAAATATTTATTTAAAAAGATACGGTCAGCCTGAGAGACTAGACTTTATGTGATTTCAAATGACGCATGCTACAAATGCTACACAAGTTAGAAAGGTCCAGGACTCTTTCAACATACTCCATTACCCATTAACTTAGGCTTCCCGCGCGGGGAACGGAGAGCGGGAGGTGCACTCTGCTGCATGACGTCACGCACTCGCCGTCTCTGTATCGCATAACGCCAGACCCCAGGAGTAAACTCAGACGCAACAGACTCCATTACCCTTTAACTTAGGCTTCCCGCGCGGGGAATGGAGAGCGGGAGGTGCACTCTGCTGCATGACGTCACGCACTCGCCGTCTCCGTATCGCATAACGCCAGACCCCAGGAGTAAACTCAGACTAGGTGCATATGCACTGAACAACATGATGACGTCATACACGCCGTAACCGTAACGCATAACGGTAGACCAAAGCATAACGATGAAGTCGACAAGATCATTTGAAATGATAAAATTAATCGTTCAACCACAAGAACAGAGCTGACCACATGGACCTGAAAACAAAACACGAGTACAATCAATAAAAAGGCGACACTGTTCGACTTGGGAGTGACATGGATTTCTTCTGTCCTTCAAAAATCCTACTTCCTTGGATGGGAAGCTAGAATATAGTTTCTAGCAAAAGTTGAAATCACATTAATTTATATATATATTTTTTTTTTAAGCGTATGTTTTTTTTTTAGTGCCGGGAGTGCCCGAGGGCATGTTCGGCTCACTCGAGTTTGTAGCTGCTTCTAAGGGGACACCCATATGGGGTGAGCTACAAGTACCGTCGCGTGTGGAGTGTTGTTTGGATAGAAACGTTTGAATGTAAGGGCGAGGAGTTAGAAGGTAGCGGCTGTGGCCTATAGTGGCCAACCCCGGCATTTGCCTGGAAGGAAGATGGGAAACCACAGAAGACCATCTTCAAGGTTGCCGGCGGGGGGATTCGAACCTCCTCGCCTCCCGGATGTAAACGGCTGCCGGCAACCGTGACGTCACTCACCCGGTATTTATAGAAATTGACTTCATTCACTGAACTCACTAACACACTTGTAAGTGCTCTAGGAACACCAGGCAACTGAAAATGTACAAATATATTTATGTGAGAAATCTTAACTTCAGCAAGTTGTGAACAATTGTTAAATCCCTGTTTAAGGGCGTGGGGTAGACCCATCTCCCGTAATCCGGATTGACCTCAAACAGAGACAGAAGCAGGAAGTGAAATCGAGAGACCTTCTATATCACTCCAACACAACGTTATGGGCCAATTCTCCAAGCCCCTCCAGGCCCTTGAAGAAAACAAAATCCTTTTATAGCACAGAAGAATTCCCGTGCAAGACAGTGCTGTCTCCAATGTTTTCTCACCCGACCCTTCACTCCGTATGATTTATATGGAAGGTTCTGTAGAGCGGCCCTCACTATTACAATACACCGTACGAGACTAAGCTAGGGATGAGTTATGTATGGCCTATTGATTTCTTTTTAGAGATTCGATAAGGGGAAAAAAACGTATTTTAAGTAGAATATCTGCATTGAAAGTACTTTTTAATACATTAATCGGACGAATTTTGTGCAATATGGCCTAACAGCCCTGAGTGGGCGGGGCCCTTAATGACATGTGGCAGGTTCCTTAGCGTTACAATCGAATACAAGAATATAGCGATAGAACCTGTCGTGATGCCATTTTACCTGTCAGTACGTAATTCAGTCAACTAGTCTTTTTATTTTGTCTGCACAGAGCGTATAGAGCTTCTGCTTTCTTCTCCCCCCCCCCCCCCCCCCCCCTGTCACTTGAGCATCCAATCGATGGCCTGATTGTTTCTCATTCGAAGACTCCGGAAAAGAGCTATCTCACTTCCTCCAAGTGGGTAACTCCACACATTTCGTCTCACGTACACAAAAGCCAACTGTGCATATTTAACTATAGACACTACTCCGATAGCAGAAAAAGTATATTATAGGCCACTTCAAGTCACCTTTGCACTTTTAAGAAGGAGTTCATTTTATTGTGGATGATGGGTTCCATCCATCTATCTATTTCAAGCAGCCCCATCAGAATTAGCACACATATAGTTAATAATAATGAAAATACTAATAATAACAAGATGGAAACTGTGTACCAGCTAACCAGAGATGTTTACAATAAACTATCAGTGTCCATCAATGCCAAGATTAGGCATTATTGTTCAGTTATTCGTCCAGAAGCTCTGAACGCAGCAGAATGCATTGCAATGAATAAGAAAGGTTTAGTTGAAAAGTTAGAGGCCAAAGAACGAAAAATCCCGAGAAAGATCCCAGGGCCAGTCAGAGAAAATGGAGAGTACAGGAGGTGACATAACAACGAACTCTACATACGCGTGGAAAGGATAACGGACTTAATGCGAAAAAGGAGAATTAGTTTCTATGGCCACATAACACGCATGACCTCGCAGAGACTGACCAACCGCATATTTTCCTACTTTGTAGACAAGAAAACCAAGGGACCATGGTTCTCTGAGGTCGAAAAAGATCTTATAGAAGTAGGGATTTCGCTTGAGTGCATTCAAGAACGTCTTCCTCTCCAGAAAGAACTTAGAGCAGACCAGCGATTCCAAGAAAAGCCAAAACTGAGAACAGGCAATAAGTGGACTGCTGACAGAAAGGAGGCGCACAGGAAACGGATGAAGGACTACTGGGAAAAGATTAAAGCTCAAAGACGGAAACAGTTGAAGTAACGTGGTCCATAGCTGGCCGAAACGAATAATAATAATAATAATAATAATAATAATAATCATGGAGAAATCATTGTAGCATCTGGACTGGAGGGAGAAAGACCCACAAAACTCCTAAAAGCATACCGATTAAAAGGATGATGTCACGAAATGCGAATCTTCGGCATTACCAGACATTTGGTCCTCTGGAAGCATTCGGAAACTTAATCTCTAGGAGGCCACTCTAAAATTGATGACATTGAAAAACAACAACGAAGAATTCTTAGGAAAATATATGGCACTGTTCATGTAAAAGGTATATGGATTAAAAGGAACACTACAGACTTGTGCACAGCAATCGATAAGTTCACCGATGCTGTACGCAGGATATGATTGACCTTCTATGGTCACATCTGCCGAATGGATGACACTAGATACCCAAAAATAAATAAATAAATAAAAAAAATCTTGATATAATAAATTCGAAGAGAAATTGATAAGGTAGAAACGTTTAAGTATTTGGGAGAAATGATTCAAATTAATGGACTAGACAAAGAAGCAAATAGTCTATTAGTTCCAACGTTCGCCACCAGGAGCTAGTCGTGGTGGCATCTAGTAGTCAATTTTGCAGCTAGGTGTCATTGACGGAAGCATTTGGTAGCAAAAGTAGGAACTACTTGAAATTGATCGTCTGCAGTTCTTACCTGAATTACAGATAACAAACACTAATACAGCCATCACAATTAACACCGGTTATCAGACACGGGGCTACATGACCGCATTGTCGCAGCCCGTAAACTAAGGAACCAACCAACCGTTTTGCGTTACACATCTTGGAAGTCGTTGTAATAACTTGTGCTTCACTTGGGCAGAAGTAGGTCGTAGAGAAAGGCTCGGACATAAAGACCGTGACGGGTAAGATACCGACATGCTCGTCGTTACGTGTGAGGCTAGCAAATTTGTTTCATCATCAAGGAGAGATTATTCACGTCACACTGACGTACTGTAATTCCACATGCTTACATGGTTACCGTAGGTCGGCAACGCTTTCAACTCATGTGGAGACGGAAGAGCATTTGCTGTTTCAATTCAATCATGTAGATCTTTTCAGCTCAATACAGTTTCCTTGAGTCAACCTCGTTGCGTAGTGGCTAGCATTCTTGACTGTCACCGCGGAGGCCCGGGTTCGATTCCCGCCGGCTCTGCCAATAAATTTAAATCTGGTCTGGAACGGGGTACCGGGCCCCTCAAGTTTTGTTTAACCTGTGACATAATTTAGATGTATGGTATTAAACTTACACTTTTTAAGGCTATAAAGCACTCCGTGGAATTTGGAATACCCAAATGAATATCAGTTTACTTGGTTATAAGTTATTCACACTCCTTTTTCTTTTTGTCTCTCATTTGTTGTTCTTTTACTTTAAACTTTTGATCACTGTGCATTGACAATTCTATTTTCGTTGTATTTGAACGTCTTCGGGCACCACACGATTAAGACACACTCCTTTTAGAAATGTATGAAGAAAAATGACAGTCGAGTTTTTCAGAGATCGAATTAAAAGTGTTTCACTCTTTAACGAGAACATGAACTTTCACACGCTATAAATAAGATGAACAACTCTGGCAAATTTGACCTTTCCCCGGGAACAAAAAAATATAAATAAATAAAAGAAAGCGAACAACACCAATAATTAATAACATATAATTATTGTATGTAATGTTTTAGATACTATCCGATGGCTGTATTTAGGCTACATCGAAACATAGTCATATCAGAAAATGTCTTAATTGCTTTTTTTTATTAGTCATTCTCTCTGCATGCTCCACTACATAAGTAGTACTACATGCACTTACATTACATTTTATAAATGAACAAAATAAATTACATTATAATAATTCAATTTCTAGATGACTTAATCTTAACAATATCAAACAATATTATTCATCGCTTTTCCTTAGAGCTTGAAAATCCAGAGCATTAACAAATTTAGAAAATTCCTTCAAATACTTTTTTAATAGCACAGATTTCTGAATCGGCCAGTTATCGTCTCTATTAACACTATTGAACAAGAATTGCCTAATATTTTTATCTTCACTGCACACGAAAATTATATGATCTATAGTCTGAGGGCTGCTTTTACAGGAACACTCGGGATTACGTATAATTTTAAGTCTGTGTAAGTACGAAGCAATATTTCCATGTCCAGTCAGTATTGTAGTCATATTAGGTGTTAAGGTGATTTTGGATTTTAATCTACCTGCAACTGTTGGAAAGGATTCTTTTGTAATTGCTTGAACATTGATTTAAGTAAAGTGGTCTATTCTAAACCCATCTACCACCCCAGGCTCTTCAGCAAATCCAGGCACCGGGGCTGCAGCCCCGTTTGCACATCCCTCTCAACGGGCCTGGATTCTGTGCCCTTTTTTCTCCAACTCTCCGAAGAGCCCTTTATCGGCATTTAGGGAAAGGGTTTTGGCTGCACTGGCTGCAGAACAGTTTCATAGTGGCGTATCTTAGTGTTTTGGGAAAGGCACTGTTTGTTATAAATAGTGCGTGCTGTTTGTGGTATGCTATTGAATTTTGCGTATTCGTTCAAAAAGCGCTTCTTTGTCCAGTCCATTTTTCAGGATGACCTCACCTAGATACTTGAATTTCTCTACTTGGTGGATATCCCCGTATTTTGTGCGGATGTTTGGTGGGGTATCAATGATATTAGTCTTTTGTTCTCTTTCTTGAAATGGTATTATTATTAAAACTCAGCAATTCTTCTAGGTTTGTGCCATGTCTTGTGTGGAGTTTCGCCTAGGACACCAAGCTGGCTCATCAGCGGGCTCTTGGTGTCCCCGCTCGGACCCCCACAGGAGTAGCGAACTGCGCGCTACCTCCCTTTTATGAAGAGCACCTGCGCCTCTTTACTGTGAGAACTAAAAGCTCAAGCAGCCATAACCTACCAATGAAGGCTTCCAAAAAGGTGGTATATTGGCTTTCACGGCCAGTGAATCAAAACTCAGCAATTCTTCTAGGTTTAGGCCGTGTCTTGTGTGGGGTTCCGCCTAGGACATCAAGCTGGCTCATCAGCGGGCTCTTGGTGTCCACACCCGGACTCCTACAGGAGTAGCTAACTGCGCGCTACCTCCTTTATTATTATTATTATTATTATTATTATTATAAAGTCCCTGTTGTGTGTGCTAGAGGCAGTGTTGCCAATTTATAATTGCAGCAAAATCACTAGGAAGTAGTCAAAGATCATTCAATTCCTATGCTACTAATACAGATAAACCATCTTCTGTCACTAAAGGAACTAAAATCCCTATTTAAGCATATCTACTTCCATAATACTTAATGGTAAAATATGTAAAAACAACTAGATGTAGTGACTTCTTGCTGAAGTTAGCAACACTGGAGAGGAGGAAGTAGATTCTGGTAAACAACCATGTGAAAGGAAAGCCATTACTGAGCGCTCCAGGGAAGGTCATGTTGTTGACATTCATTACTGAACTGAAGGAAATAGTCTGAAGACGAGCTGGTGATATAACAAGTAGTTCCGTGAACAACTATAGGCTACAGCCTATTTTCATATATCCTACTCAAAGTCAGTTTATACGGCCCGCGGATAAATATTTGATACTATTGAAAAAGTGAATATATACAGGGTGTTTCAGAAATACTTTTACAAACTTTAGGGATTGGTTCCTTACACCAAAACAAGAAAAAAAGTTCATATACACATATGTCCGAAAATCATTCGTTTTCGCTTTATTAATGAAAGAACATTGTACACTGACACATTAATTGACAGCCTGTTTGGAAGTGTTTAACACATGAACTCATATCAAAAAGGATCCTGACACCACAGATAAAAGTCTAACGGACAGTGCAAGCCATGGAACGGGTCCTCCTCTGCCCAACCATCTGTCCTGAAAGATCTCCGTCAGTGCCGTGCGAACAAGGTGACTAAAGTGTGCAGGAGCCCCATCATGCATCCACCATATATAGTGTCGTATTTTCAGGGGGCACATTGTCATGCAGTAACTCTGAAAGGGTGTTCTGGATAAAGTCTCTGGAGACAGCACCTGTAAGACGTGCTGGTAGAACGTATGGACCTACAATGCCAGCCCACACATTAATTCTAAACTGGTGCTGATGGCGAGCCTGTCTGGAACACCTGTGCATATGACAGTTTTTCCATCTGTCGGTGTCAGGAACCTTTTTTGATATGAGTTCATGTGTTAAACACTTCCAAACAGGCTGTCAATTCATGTGACACTGTGAATTGTTTTTTCATTAATAAATCGAAAACGAAGGATTTTCGGACATATGTGTGTATGAACTTTTTCTTTCTTGTTTTGGTGTAAGGAACCAACCCCCAAAGTTTGTAAAAGTATTTCTGAAACATTCTGTATATTGAGAATGATGAGATTTTCCCATTATTGTAGGCCCTAGTTGAAATAAGAACATTATAAAAATGGTTCGTTAAATTTTAATTAAAAAGTAAACAATTATTGGATAGATTTTAAAATAAATTTTTTACAACCTTGTGATAGTAGACCTAATATTTTATTTTATATAGCCTACCGCTAAACCTTTTCGAATTAGAAGTAAGATGATTGTAAATCAGTAGTCTGATAACTTACTAGCGCAATTTGCCAAGAAAAAAAAAACTTCAAAAATAGATTTATAGTACATTATGCAACGAGCCTATAATGGCTATAATTAAGACACGAGTATCTTTATAAAACGAGCGTACGCGAGTTTTATAATTTCCATACGAGTGTCTTAATTACCATTATAGGCGAGTTGCATACGACTGTTTATGTTCGACGATAATTATAACTTTATTATATGTTTTAACATAAATATTCATAAATATCTGTTGAGAGTCAGCCACTTGAATTTTGTGATCGGTGAGCGAGCGGTAAGTATGATATCTCCGTCTTTCAAGATCTCTGAACGACCGACGCATGCGCTCTGTGTGCTTGCAATGCCATATGCAGGCCATATGTTTACATCTGCCGCCCCTCAGTAATATTGTCACCGGAGTCGTTTGAAGACGATGCGCTGTGTAGAAATTAGGGTTGGTGATATACAGGTACAGTGCTATTTCTTGTCTCATATTCGCCAGTTTATTTACGGGAACATATGGACGGTGCGTATTCCATGTCGGTAATTTATTATAGTTCGATGTTGTGTTTATGTCCGACCTGTTGGATTTTGAGCGCATGCGCGAAGGTATCGTTATCTAATTGGTCAATGAACGAGCTCTGATTGGCTGGAGAAACTGTATCATAATGAAAACCAGTGTTATAATGACCATCATTCTGATACAGTTTTCTGACCCATAATAGTGAGGGTCGAACATAAAACCATTTACAAGACACAAAACAAGATGTTCAGGAAATAACATATAGCCTACTTTCTCCTAAATGTATGGGTATAGTTATAACTCTTTGTCTTTATCACCTCCTAATTTCTTCCAATTCGAAGTGCAATTTGGCACACTGAATTTGAGGAGTGGCGTTCAAACCATAGTTTATAATTTACCCCAGCATTTTGCAATTTCATCAGCAAACACTCCAAACAACTTAGGTATTCAGTATATTAACACCGACTACTTACAATAATTTAAACTTCGTTGCTCTAAATGTATCACTGGGAGAAACATATTTAATATACCTATTACACAGCTAATTTGTAATCGCGCACGGCTAACGAGAAAGACAGGCCATGGCACGTAAACCAAACCCTTCTGTTACGTAGGCAATGTACTGCTTGATGGTGCTTGTACGTTTAAGTCGAGAGCAATTCCTATGCATCAGAAATGCAATATTTCATATCAATCTTCATAAAATGGACGCAGTTTAGATGTTCCGTGTGTTTTCAAACACGATATGGTATACTGTATAGGTTTGCAAAACTACGCCTGTTGAAGTTACTCGTTACAAAAATCCACGTGAACTAGGTTCGAAGGGTTTGTTGTGTCTTTAATAGCTGCAACGAGTAGGCTACGGTAAGTTGAGTTGTAGAGTCTAATGACCTTCGTTGTGAGTTAAATTATGTGCACATGAGTATAATTAGATCAAAGAATCTTTCAGCACAGTATATATAGCATTAACTTATTGTTGTTTCAAGGGGCGAAACATAAATGAATACGTGTATAGAAGAGATCTGCGGAATACACTCGCCACCGACTAACGACTTGTATCAATACCTTCTATGAAGACAAGTGATAAATGAATACCAACGTTTATACAGGTTCAATGATGTAGACAAGATGATTCTCGTTGGCCGTGATAATCACGCCTTATCTTGGGGATATGTGCCCTCTATCAGCAAAAATAATAAACTTTTCAATTATACTGTAGACATGGGTTCACTAACTGGCCGGTATAGAGCGCAGCTCAAATCTAGAAGGCTGTGGTTAGCTATAACATAGTTCAACTAATTACTTTTAGATGTCACTCCGGTGGAGAATGTTGTTTTATTTAAATATATATTTTTCTTTTCAAAATGCACCATATAATGCTTTATTTTATAACGTCTCAGTACTCAAGAAATAATAATTACTGTATAAAAACATTCAAGCAAAAAAGTTCAACTCCGATAGAATTTGAACCACGGCCAGCGTGATGAAAGATCAACGCCCAAACCACTCAGCCAATCGTGCATACACTAACTGAGCGTTAGGAACCAATATATATACAACGTTATAGCAAATAATGACTTGGACTAAACGATTTCTTCACTGGAGTATATATATATATATATATATATATATATATATATATAAAACACACACACGCACACACGCACAGACGCACACACACACACACACACACACACACACACACACACACACACACTCTCTCTCTCTCTCTCTCTCTCTCTTTGCAAAAATCGAAAGTAGGCTAAAAATAGAATTGAAACGCTTTTTTGTCCGCTGGTGAAATAATTTATTCAGATAATAGTAAAATTAGCTTTAGCGGTAGGGTTTGGTAAGTACCTATGTGGAAAGGTAACTTGCGGCTCGCCACTTATTAAGTGGGGGGGTCACGAAAGAAGCCTCCCAGAAGAATGCACTAATTACATGCGTTCAGCGTGCCCTGGGCAACGGTAAAAACATTGTCAAATTTACCGGCTGATTCTTTCATTACAAAAGCATCATCTGAAATGAAAGTACATCTTTCAGCTTAACTTCAGCCCTTGTCAGGGCCAAAGATGGCAATAATCTCTGTCAACATAGAAGTCTCATCTCCAACTAAAACAGATCTACTGAAGCAGCTATGCATCGATCACAAATGTGATGTCTTGTGTATTCAAGAAACTCACATAGACAGTTGTCAACCACGCCCCAGGATCCCTGGTATGTCTCTTGTTGCTGAGAGGCCTAATGGACAGTATGGGAGTTCAGTGTTTGTAAAACCAGATATTAAGATCATATCCACTGATGTTAGAGGCAGAAATAACATAGAGATTATTACCGTTGAACTTTCATCTGTATACAAACCTCCTGGTAACAAATTCAAATTTGAAGAGCCTAAGAATTTCCACAAAGCAAAAGTTGAGTTTGTTATTGGAGATTTCAACAGCCACAGTACAGAAGGGGGGGGGGTATAACAACGATGATGAAAATGGTGAAGAGGTTCTCCAGTGGGCAGACTCTTATTTGTTTTATTCTTATTATGTATATGTAGATATCTATGTAGTTTTAGCCTACTTTTCTCATTTTGCCAAATTGAGGAAAAAGGAGTCTTATGAGATCGAACCGGGAAAATCAACTCCTAAACGGCTGCAGCTATCGAAACCAAATTTGGTAAGAATAAAGATCTAGGCCTGAATATCTCACGGCCATATTTGAAATTCACGTCAGTGCTACCAACTGCTGAAAAATGGCAATTTAAATTTGAGCTCTATGTTGGATATCTCAGAAGTTATGCATGCGAACTACTCCAAAATTGGCACACATATAGGTAATAACATTCCAGATTAATTTGCAGAAGTGCATACATGCCAGTGTTGCCATATTAATTCTATGCCTGCCGATAAGTCCAATTTCTAAATGGATGTAACTTCTATACTATTAATTGTATTTTAACAAAATTTCGTATGTACTATTTGTATTACAACAGATATGACCGTGCGTATTCTAAATAGCCACCAGGGCTGCCAATTGTTAATAAATACTCTCCTTATGTTTTAACCCTAATATCAATATATCAGAAAGTATGCAAGCTATCAGCTCTATACTTTGCACACGTATAGTACCGGACATTCTAGATTAATTTGGAGTAACTTATATACCTCAGTGCTGCCAACATGATTCTAAGCTTTCTGATAGTTTCAATTTTTAATTACATATAACTTCTATACTAGCAAATTGATTTTAACCAAAATTGGCTCTATAATAGATCGTAATATTTCAGATGAATTCTGAGCATCACATATATGAAATTATTCCCAACATGATTTTACGCGCACTGATAAATCCAATATCAAACAGTATGTAACGTACATGCTATCCATTAGACTTCAACCAAATTTTGTATGTGCATTCTATCTATACCTTAAGAGTTGGAACTAAGAATATATTCAGAGTCACCAGGGCTGCCAACTGTAGTATGTTACTCTATTAGGCTACACCATTTCAGGTGTATTTCAAACTGCAGTACTTAGAAATGTTAGTATTAACAACTTGGTTTCGTCATTATTCTAGATAGGTCTATAATAGATTGACATGGATCTAAATTTTAAGAAAAGTAGGCTCTTTAGTTCGTCACGGAACTACTTGCTTGTATGTTAAATAGTCTGATGCTTTTGACTCGAGTAAATAAATACTTATTATGTAACAATAAACTTGGCCCCCCACTTATAAAAAGGTTGTACACCCCTGTTTTAGATCAAGCACTGCACAAGCAGTGCAAGCCATGTAATTAGAAGTGAGAGAATATCGCAGCTGGGGCATGGCTGTAAACTTGGCTATCTTGTTACAAGGAACTAGTTTTATGCTATCGATACTGCCGGGGTCAAGCTCCTCCACACATCCCTATGGCATGCAGGTAAGTGGACGGCAATTAACATTTTATCATCCAACATGCAGGCAACACACAGGGTTGTGCAGTAAGGCGTGACACCGTTACCAGCGACAGTTATTTTAAGAGTAATGCTTACAGGAACGATGTTATGGTTAGAGTCCTGCGCGGATAAACAAAACTTTATCTGCATCCGCACGACTGTTATCTGCATCCGCAAGTTTGTTATCCGAATCTACTGCCATTACTATAATACTTTAAATTAGATAAAGCATAACACATTAAGAAGACTCTGTGGCATAGGCGGCAGCCCATCAACCTCACACCGCTGGGTCCGTGGGTCAAATCCCGGTCACTCCATGTGAGATTTAAGCTGGACAAAGGCGGTTTCGGTGGCGTAGTTGGTTGCATGCTGAGCTTCTATGCCCAAGATCGCGGGTTCAAACCCGGTCGAAGTCGTTGGATTGTTTAAGAGCGTTAAAAATCTTTCAGTATGCTTTCCTTCGGAGGGGAAGTAAAGCCGGCGGTCCCATGTCATAGATTTATGGCATGTTAAAGAACCTTTCACTAATTACACCTATGTGAAGCTAAATTGTACAGGTTAAGAATGTAAGGAACGCTCTTAGGTTCCTACGTTCGTTGCCAAGAGCCGACTGTGGTGGCGTCTGGTAGCTAAGTTCTGAACTAGTAGTCGTTGACGGTGGCGTTTGGCGGCAAAAGTAGGAACTATTTGAAAAATGCAAAAGTCTGCAGTCCTTACTTAAATTAAAACACAGATAGCACACACTAATACAGTCATCACAATTAACACCGGTTATCAGACAAATTCTACACACAACCAAAGTACACGGGGCTATATGACCGCGTTGTCGCATCCCCTAAACTTAAGAACCAACCAACCAACCAACCAACCAATGCTGGACAAAGTGGAGGCAGACAGGTTTTTCTCCGGGTACTCCGGTTTTCCCTGTCACAAATTTCGTTCCAGCAAAACTCTCCACTATCATTTCCTTTCATCTGTCATTCATTTAATCATTGCCCCAGGGGAGTGCGACAGGCTTTGGCAGCCGGCACAGTTCATATCCTCGCCGCTAGATGGGGGCTTCATTCTTTCCATTCCCTGACCCGGTCGGTTGACTGGAAGCAGGCTGTGGATTTTCATAACGCATTAAAGAAACATATTTACGCATTTTAGGAGAAAGTCGTTCCTTTAGGCTTTCTGTGTCATATGCTATGTTTAAAATGAATGTTATACAGCCAGAATTGCAACCCTTTTCAGTTCGGAGTGTTAATTATGCTTAATGACGTAATTTGAATGGTAATGTCTCTCTGAGTGGAGGAACTTGTTGTCTATTGCTCTTACTCATCCCTTTTTGACATTGTCTTCCTCCATTTCCCATGGTTCCTCAACCCTTCACCATTGTAAGACAAAGTAATCACAAATGTCACTCATTCCCTTCTTCTTCTGCCTATTATATAATCATCATAATCTAGCTGTTGGCCTCTCACCAAGCCTGACAGGGTTCAATTCCCGGTCAATGCATGTGAGATTTTTAAGTGAAATGCCATGTCCTGTGGTTCGGATTCCACGTAAAAAGGAGGTCCCATGGCTCATAATCACAAGATATACGGTCAAGTAAAACTACAATCTTCCTTTAATCATCATAATAATCCTTAAATAACGCTAAATGCTAAATTATGAAGAACTGCCTCTTATATATGGTACCGGTACTGAATTTGAAATATTCTGCTTCTAATTCATAATCTAGTACAGTACTCATATTACAGGGTTAAATTTATATATCAGCCCCGTCACGCGTCCACTCGGCTATTGCACCTGTATCGGCCGATGTAATTGTCGCGTTGGGACAGATGTAGCTGACGAGACGAGTGCGCATAGAGATAACGAGGTGAATTATATACAAATTCCAACGGCTTCGGCTGGATTTGAACCCGCGATCTTGGGCATAGAAGCTCAGCCTGCTACCAACTACGCCACCGAAGCCTCCTAAAAGAATGATCTCTATCATTAGAACAAAACTTTATATTTTTTTCATTTTTCCAAAAAAGTCCAATTTTCAAAATTGACTCTATTTTGGAAACTAAGAATTTTACAAAACAGATTTGTTTGACGTAAATGAATGGTCTTAACCCCCTCTACCTAGAAACCAAGTTTCAAGTCTCTAGGACAAAAAATTAGTAGCGCGATGGTGGGGCTTCTGACGTCAGAGGGAGTGGTGGTGGTGGGGCTTAGAAACAACAGCGTTTCCTCATTGGACCACTCCATCAATAAATAAAGAAATCGCACCAGTTAACAAATAAATAATCAACGATCACTGCACTGAATACTGTAGACAGAGCGCGTGCGTGGCTGCAAGCGAGTGTGTACTGGCTCAGGTTAGTACCTGTCCACGCTCGGCATTCGCCCTCGCTCGCCTCCTTTGATCCGTGTCGGTAGACCGCCAAAATAGCGAGCGCAGCCGAACACGAATGTTGGCGATGCGAACTACCCCGAATGTACGCGGGCACACCGGGTACACTATCGCGCTCGTCTCAGTTCGCCTACATTCGGCGATAGTGAACTGCAGGCTTTTAATAGCATTTGTAGCATGCGTCATTTGAAATGATATAAAGTCTAGTCTCTCAGACTGACAGTGTCTGTTGTGTTACAAAAATCATTCCAGACATTCAAAAATTGGTTAATTCCAAACAAGCTCAAGTTTCCCATTAAGAGAATAAAAGTACAACATGAGTGTATTATTTTTTAATAAGAAACTACAGCAATAACTCTTTTTTAAAACTTTTTCTCCGTATCTCGCGACCCCCAAGACACATCTTGTAAACCCGGCAACACTTCGGGAGTGATGAACCAAGTACAAATCTACTTAAATTAGCCAAAACGCCGTTTGTAATGATGAATAATAATTTTGGAAACGATGTCCTAATAATAGATGTTTTCTTCCCCCCCCCCCCTTTTTCTATAACACGAGTTATAAAGTGAAATTCGAGATGTATCGGCAATCGTGGGCGTCATCTCGACTTAGTATACAGCAAAGTCCCGGATTCTTGGATGTTACGGGTAATCTCGAGAACCACTGGATGGATTTTGATGCGGTTTTCACCATTCTGTAAAGGATATCTAGAGAATGATTTCTGTAGAAAATAATTTATTTTTTCAAAGGAAGCCGAGCAGTATCGATTTCAGTGAAAAGGTCGAAAAAAAAACCTGGCGTCCGAGCGCTTTGTAAGCTTACGCTGGGCAAACCGTTAAAAATATCTAAATACTATGAGTGTGAGAATTGTTCAGCATGAAAAGTTCTACAAAAAAGCCCGGGGGAGCATATCTCTATCTTCAATACATCGCCTACTATAAGTGTTTCTACGTTATTTCTTCCAACAATCTCCATTCAGTTACTGAGCCGACAGTTTACGAGCTAGCTAGGGGCGAATCTATCACTCCAGTTACAGCTTAGCTAGCGGACGAGCTTATTGCACCAGATACAGCCAGCAGCAAACTGTCGAGTCCTGTTGAGTTAAAAACTTTAGAGAAGAGTGGTTGTGTTTGGAGATTCCCTGGAAGTGCAACTCGGGATTTCTTCATTTCGCCTGTGAACGTTTCGTTCCGCAAAATTCACAGTCAAGTTAAGATTGGACGGAAGGGGGATTTGTGTTTCATGCACCTCGCCATTCTTAAATTACGTCTGACAAGAATTTGTCGCACACGCATCTCCATGATAATATTATTAATAGTCCAGTCAGTGATTTTAACCCCTCATGCCGAGACGTAAAACGGATATTGGTCGTTGTTCATTGACACTGGAAAAAAAGCGCTTATCACATAATGCATTCATAACTGTTCCCGGGCGAAGCCGGGTCAGATTGCTAGTTACAGGATAAATCAAATGTTGCCAACTCCACGCACAGGGTACCGTGTGGTGTTTGTTGTATGCTGCGATCGCTCCCTTCGTTCACTTCGTTGTGTTTCTATATTAAAAAGGCTTTACATACAAAAACAAACCTAACCTGGGGCTGACGCCCCAGACCCCCTTGCTTGTAGTACAAGCAGTCATTTTCTGCCAGACAGCCAATACTAGCTCACCCCGTTTCGTAAGCCAATGGTTTCTCGCGGAGCTCGTTACGCATGATCTGTGTCGTGAATTTTGTGTACCATACATTGGCAACAGTGAAAAGACGTCTCGGTAACAGATAAACACACCTAATGCGCCTCTTCAGTAGCATTTGAGCAACGACAAGTCATAAGAATTGCCGTCGTTAAACGAACAATTAATAACGACTAAAATCACATACAGTAATTACGTAATTAAGCACATATTTCGTGTGCAGTGTTGATGATGGACAGTAATTTCAATTGATAATGACTCCCGGAATATCAAATAAGCAATGAAAATCTTGAAAATGACATATAGCTCAGTACAAGTGTAGGATCCTGGCTCATCACTCCCGAAGAATTATCATGGTGACTCCTAGGGGGTTGCGACCTACCGGTTGAGAACCCTTGCGCTAAATAAATAAATAAATAAATAAATAAATAAATAAATAATCATCTTGAATCGCAAGACTTTTGAATCTCTAGTTACAAACCACTCTTTCGCCGAAAAAACTAAAAAGACCACTGAAAAAAATGGACGGAGGAACGTAAGAAGGGGCATAGCGAGTTCATGGGGAGATTTTGGGAGGAGAAGAAGAGGAAAACACCATCAACCCGGGTCAACAAGTTCAAACGCGCTCCCTAAGTGGGCAAAACGAAGAAAGAAAGAAAGAAAGAAAGAAAGAAAGAAAGAAATTTGTTCATCCCCCTCCAGAAGCAAATCCCAGTTATGCCACTTCCCCTCTGGCTAACTAAACAACTGACCAATTTGCTCACTCAGCTGCTAGACCAGGAGTTGGGTAACGACTTATACAATACACAATTTAGCTATTTTGTCTGATAGCGACGCCAGCGGATGGTGAAAACCTTAATCTAAAATGCTATAAAGTATTCCCATATTCTGAAGATTAAAATAATTATTAATTAAAAGAGAAAAAGGACAATATAAAGGATCTAGAATGAACACTTAAGCTTTTATATTGTAATAAGAGGGAGTTTTTGTCGCGTATTTTAATCTGCTTAATGAATCTCTCGGGAAAAGTGTATCTTAAAAGTTCCCTCACTCCTTCCTTTTAAATACTTGGGAGGCCTTGATTGCATAAATTAGCATCTCATAAAACTCACAGAATGTAGCAGGATTTAGTCTACATCAGATATTGAACATCGCACAAGTTTACGAGTTGTTCACCGAACTGCCGCTTGACTAAGATAGAGCTTGCAAGTGCAAAGAGAACGTTGGAACAGACACCACCAGCTGAACATCATCGGTACTATCGCGAGCATAAATAACGGGCTGCCTTGCCGAGCGGGAGTTGAGTTTTCGAGCCATCAGGTTGCCATCACTTGGGGTGTTTTTGGGAGATGAATGCTGAGAGCCGTGATTGGACACCTGTCCTTGTAGGCAAGGGGGGAGAGATCGAGGAGCGCAGCGCCAACTCGGATTTTCTTTAGTTTCGCGCTTGGAAGATTGTTACAGATAACGAGGCGGTTTTAATAAATCTGAATTGAAATGCCAATAACCCATTAATTGTTAAATCTCGTTTAAAATGCACTTTTGAGTTTTACTGTGTGTGAATTCTTTTGAGAATCGAGTTTTCACAGTTAGGAACTAAACGCAGTTTAATAAGAAGAAAAAGAAGGAAATCGCAAACGTCCTAAACTAATTATATTTCTATTATTCCGACGCCAGCTTCATAGAGCCCAACCATCTGCCCCCTCCTCAACAGACGGTCGTTGATATTAAAGGTCACGGACCTCAAAATCGAAGTTCGCTATCGTGTTACTGAGCCACTGTCAGCCTCTTGTGATTAAGAGGTGATACCATACTCCCCCTCCTCTCCCCGCTTGTCTACAAGGTTAGGTGTCCAATCACGGCTCTCAGCATTCCCCTCCCGAGAACACCCCAAGTGATGGCAACCTGATGGCTCGAAAACTCAACTCCCGCACGGAAAGGCGGCCCGTTATTTATGCAAGCCATAGTACATCGTATCGTATCGTATCTCTGCTCTGCCCATCTTGCAGGAAATGATTTGCCAATTAAGTTACTGCTTCATTGTAAAGTCAAAATCCTGGCAACTACGGAACGGAAAAGAATTCTAATATGGGTTCAACGTCGTCGTTTTTTTAAGAGCGTTAAAACCCTCAGTATGCCTTCCTTCCGAGGGGAAGTAAAGCCGGTGGCCCCTTGTCATAGATTTATGGCAAGAAAGGGAACCTTCCACTAACTACACTTGCGTGAATTCAAAATTAGTAGGTCACGTTCGTCACCGGGCGCTGGTTACGATGGCATCTAGTAGTAGCGAAGTTCATAGCTAGGTGTCGTGGACGTTATCATTTGGTAGCGAAGGTAGGGAACTACTTGAAATTATCGTCTGCAGTCCTTACTTGAATTAAAACAGATATCACACACTAATACAGTCATCACAATTAACACAGGTTATCAGACAGATTCTGCACACACCCAAAGTACACGGGGCTACATGACCGTGCTGTCGCAGCACCTAAACTAAGGAACCAACCAGTGTTTCATTTAGATAGTTATTATTTTTAGATATAGCTTTGAAATCACCCTTTTTATAAACTTTAGTATCAGACTTGCAACTTCATTTCGTATTAATTGGTTTTTGCTGACGAAGGTCACCTTGGGACCGAAACCTGTACATTGTATTTTGAGAATAATAATAATTTTATTGACTTACGATATTATTTCCCTAATTTATTAAACTTTGTCAACAAGGATTTTTTGGGTAGACATACTCAATTTCATGTCTCTTCGAATTAAAATTAAATATAAATATGCTTGTAAAAATTAACAACAAAGAAGGACATAAAATTAATATTATAATAAGTTTATAATGTTAATATTGAGACTGTAAAAAATATATGAATAAATGTTATAAAAGTAAATATAAAGATTAAAATGTTAAAGGAAATTAAAATGAATAATAATTACAATTAGGTTAAAATAATTAAAATTAAGTTTAAAAAATTATAATAAACTATTTATTACATTAAGTCAATATTTATGACCTTCTGCAGCGTGGTATAACCGTGTAGTATCATAAAAATTAATAAAAAATTGTCAAAATAGAGGATACTAAAATATTTTTGTACCAAAAGTTCACAGAGTAAATTTGTTTTGAAAAAAAGATACTGTAACAGATCTGTTTTTTTTCTTTTTTGCAATTTTACCCTGTGAACGTCTGGTACACAAATATTTATAGTAACCTCTATTATGACAAAATTTGTATTAAGTTGTATTGAACCCTTATCATTGTGTCCAATAATAATGTTTCATATTATTAAAATTGCTGGAAATACTAAATACATGATATGCTGGATATTTGAGTAAAATTTATGTAGCAAGCAAACTGGACTTGGCAAGATGGGCTACATGCTGGGTGGAAACTACCGACGGTTTCACAACCAATGCTTCTGAGAAAATCAGGTATGACGCTGAGGCGTACGTGACTATCGACAGGCCACGATGCTTGGTCCACGGCAAGGAGTGAGAGAGAGGAGAAGTGTCGTGACGTCAAAATAAGGGCGGGATTTGTAAGGTCAGAACCCCGACGCCAACTTATCTGACAAATGAGAAAACAGGACGCCAGAACATAGCATCAGCGTGTTTTGCGCGCCAATCTGTTATAAAAAGATCTAGCGATCGGTTTGCGTGTTCGGCGGCAGATTCGCGACCTGTGAGAAATTACAAGATTTTTGAGAGGTCACACATAATTATAGGCCCATTATTAAAAATATTGAGGAGCTATTTCTCCCTCCATGGGAACTTTTAGGCTTTCTGTATATAAACAAATGTCTGAGATGAACCGGGGCACTCCTAATTATTCTTCGACAGTCAATTTAAGATGTCCTTAAGACGGGCTGTTTTTTTTAAATTCTAGTTGTGTGTCGACAACTAAGTTATACATGTCATAAATTGTGAGATGGCAATTAGCCATAAATAGGGAAAGTCTACAATTCTGCATAGGACTATATGAGGAAATAAAATACTCATAAAGCAGATAGAACAGTTTTAAAACTTTAATTTAATTGTGTTTTAACAGCGGCAAGATGACGACCATGGAAAGAAGGCAACAAGTTTCATCCTCCATCACCATGAGTGTTATGGGCTAAAGGCCTAATGGTGGGAGATGACGAGGCGGGAGGCCTCTGGAAAGCGGTTTAAGTGATGAGTATTACAAATATGATTTATTGATTTTGGACGAGGGGAATCGCGAGAGATGTGTGGAACTTTGTACAGATTTTATTTGTGTGGTTTAATTTAAATTTAGGGTTTGATTTCTTAACAAACATGCGTGTAGTAATTTTGGCATTGCGTGACAATTATGTTGTACAATAATTTTGTAACTTAAATGTTGTCCTTATGTATACGTAATTTTTATAGTGATATGGCCGCATATGATTAACGTATCAATAAAAAGTGTAGCCATGAATGAGAACCTAGGAACGACAATGATAAATGGACTGGATTCATGAAAATGTAAAACAAAACTAGACGTGGGGGGAAAAATTAGTGTTTTAGTTGCTTTTTATAACTCGGGCTAATTCTGATTCCAGTAATTAATTCTTTATTGTCATTTGGACAAGTTGTGTGTCATTTATCTGAAGGGTGTGCTGGTTCATATGCTGCGACGAGATCTTTGAGAGTGTGCCACGTATTCTTGGGTGTAAGTGTGATGGCGAGGAAAGGTAAAGCCTGTCCTTGACTGTAATAATCATTCCGGCAAATTAGTTACCTATGGGGCTAAATTTGACCTGGAGATGTGTTCTTGAAAATCCCTGAGAGGATGTTTTGAGATAATGTGATATTTTGTATTTACGCGTTTAACAGGTGACGATTGGCAAAGGTCGCTGGACGCTGGCTATGGGCCAGAATCTATATTGAGCGTGGCACACATTACTACGTTGGGGGAAGGAATCAACCACTTACTCAGATATGCGATAACAGACCCGGCTGTCTCCAGCTCTGTTATGACACGTAAATGTTTGCCTTAAAGCCTGATGAGTTAAGGTTATTTTATTTGGTTTAATTTGGGGAGTTGCCATGTTGTGGATCCGAGGGTTTTTATCATGACTACGACTTAGTTGTTCATTGTTTAAAAACCGACAGTAGTGGCTACGCGCGCTAAAGCGCAGCGTTAGGTCATGGGGCCAAGCTCTCTGCTGACTCGGTAGACGCGTGGGTTCGAGCCCCACCGTCGGCTGTCCTTGAAATGGTTTTCCGTGGTTTCCCATTTTCAACACCAGGCAAATGCTGGGACGGTACCTACTGACAGGCCACGGCCGCTTCCTTCCACATCCTTGCCCAGTTTCATTCGCCTTCATCAATTCCATCTCTCATCCCGACGCGCAGGTCGCCCACGGGCGTCACCTAGAAAGACCTGCACTCGGCCTCTCAGGAGGCCACACGAAAAAAAAGAAAAAAAAAATGTTGAAAAGCCAAATTTTCCGGCGTGAATTTAAAATTTGTATTTGTTGTTGTTGGCTCTTATTTCAAGGCCATTGTATTCATTATAAATATAATTTGGCAATCGGCCAAACTTGTTCATGTCACGTTGTGCTTTCCTAGTGTTTGAGGTATAAGACGGTTATTTCGCAGCCCTTATTTTATATAATACACACGTGTATTTGGTTGTGGTAATCTAAGGTTAGAGCATGTCAGTAGTGTATTTAAATATGTAATTGTTGTTCCCACATTTCCGTAATTCGTCTTCGTAGTACGGAGTTCGTTCCCGAACCGACTGTTTTGGTCGGAAACGAGCGCCCGTCAAAGTGCTCATTACTTGAACTAGTCTTAAAACGCGTGTCGCTCATACATATTATATTCTTGTACTATTTTTTTATTTGTTATATTTTTGGATCATGTGATCCGTTTTCCTCGTTACTTTGAATTAAGTGACATTGCAGTCACAACTCTTGTTTGACAGCTGTCATGCCGTGTTATCATGGTACGTCAGACTAGTCAGTGTCAGATCTGTTCACGTGTGAGTGAACTAATTTAAGGGTGGTTTATTGTTAAGTGTTTTATGTTTGATTCAGGTATTCAATTTCATTTGTTAGTAGATCCTGTTGTTTTCTTGGCTTTGTAATAATTAGTTAACCTTATGAACCCTGGAAGCTATTTTGATAGCATAAAATCTCTAAATCACATTCACAAGAATGCATTACGACCCCAAAACCTCGAATCTTGTCTACATGCTATTATCCAAGGGTATAGTATGTTACTACACAGTTATATCGGTACGGTTTCAATGTAGCAAATATTGACTTAGGTAATACATAGTTTATTATAATTAATACATCAATGAGGATTCAGGCTATCATAGTCATTTTATGTCATTCTACTAAAAAGAAATTAAAATAAATTCAAGTAAAATATATTCAATAATATTCTGTCCTATAAAGGGTTAAGACGAGTGGGATGTTTGATGATGATCAAGATGATGATAATTAGGGTTTTAAGGAGGTTATCGGCCCCTAATGGTTTGAAAATAAATGGTATGAACACTACAATTTACAACTAACTTAGGTGATAGAAGACGAAATGGTCAAATAGGAAGGAATAAAGGAAATAAGAGAATGCCCTCAGCCCTGGAAGAATGAGAATTGAGGGACTTGGAAATAAGCAGGGCCAGGAAAGGCCGATAGGAAAGAGAAACAGGAGAGGGTACTCCCCGGAGTCACTGGAAAAAGAGGGGGAAAAAGAACAGGATCCAGCTCAAGATTCCCCTCGGGGTCACCAACTCCCGAATTCACCAGCCATGAGCCCTTGAGGGTGTAGCACTATCCATGGTGCACCTTAAGTGGTGTGGTTACACACAACATGCCTCCTTTAGGACCTTGAGTAGAAAGCAGGAGATATCATGAAAAGAAAGGAAGGGGTCTGTCCATTCGAAGAAAGAAAGCATCAGAAAAGATAAGACAAGGTGGAAAAGTGAAATACTTCCTAGGTCTCGGATACCCTAATACCGTTGGGGTCGGAGGAGAACAAGAGTTGACCAAGGAAGATCGACAGGAATGATGGCAGAGAGGAGCACGGCACAGGTAAGTGGAAGAAATGCCGAACTCAGCTGGGGTCCCGTGGTCGCCAACCCACGCCCCAGTAGTCTTAAGCCCCTGGTGGGAGAGATATGTTTCTGGCGACTGCTAATGAAAAGAAGAGATAGGTTGGTAGGATATATATAAGACTAAGACACCCAAGAATACGTAAACTTACTTATGGAAGGGAACCTCCGTGGCTTAGGCGGCACACGCCAGCCTCTCACCGCTGGGTCCGTGGTTCAAATCCCGGTCACTCAAAGTGAGATTTATGCTGGAAAAAGCGGAGGAAGACAGGTTTTTTCTCCGAGTACTCCGGCTTTCCCTGTCACAAATTTCATTCCAGCAACACTCTCCACTATCATTTCATTTCATCTGTCATTCATTTAACCATTGCCCCAGGGTAAAGCGACATGCTTCGGCAGTCGGCACAGTTCATATCCTCGCCGCTAGATGAGGGCTTCATTTATACCATTCCCTGACCCAGTCAGTCGACTGGAAGCCGGCTGTGGATTTTCAGTTATGGAAGGAAGGGTCGAGGACAATAACTGTAGGGGTAGACCAAGTTTAGAATATGTAAAACAAATTGGCACGGATGTCAGGTGAAGTAGCTCTGTAGAAATGAAGCGATTAGCTTAGGGCAGGAAGGGATGGACAGCTGCATCAAACCAGATAAAAGACTGAAGACTCAAGCAACAACAAAAACTGTTATAATGGAGGAAATATTTCGTAAAGGACAAAAGAAAATAAGAAACATTAACGTCTATGCAATACAGAATTCCACCATTGTGCAATACCCTAATTCTACAAAACTGTGTGTTTGCACGCTAAATTATGCAAAGGGTTGCAATTATACGCATTTTGTGGAATTACACACCTTTACAACACTGAACTCAACCACATCGGACAACCTATTCAAGGATGTTCATTAGAAAATCTGATGCAATGCTTCATAACGAATTGGTATTCCCGTGATATGGCATTGTTTTGAGTACAGTTAAGTTCTATATCCTAAGCTTTGAGTAAAGAATCACGTACACTGCCCGTAGATATAATATTCATAGATGATGTGAAGCCCAATTACACGTACCCAATGCTGCTAAGCCTGTATTATTGGAGTCTCAAAGAACGCTTTGAAGAAGCAGATCTCATTAAAATGCCCGGGCACAACTTTTATCCCTCAAATCCGCGCTGAATTTTTATCTAGTTATGTAAAACCAATAAAGAATTCTGTCCCGCTTGTATCGAGAATATCAGAACACAAGTAAAATGCACTCCTGCAGTAGGAAGGTTTGCATATCATTTAAGGCGCATAGGAGAATGTTAATGATGTCAATGAAGTCATCTAACAATTAGGAGTAGCAGATAATGGTATTCTTGTGACATCAGTCAAAGCTTTGTCATTAATCAAATTTATATTTAGCGTGCTTTTCTTAATTTTGAAAAACAAAACAAACAATAGAAAAGCCAGAAGGCCTACATTAGTGAGATTAATCAGGATTGGATATATCCTTGTAATCGAGATTTCCATTAACGTCGGTATCAAAGATCTGCTTCTTAAAGATATTAAACTACCCCTATTTTAAATTACACCTTTTTTGATCATGGAAAATAAGAGGTAATTTCAAATTTTGATTGTGTCCTCCGTAGGACCTTTCACTGCAACAAAGCCAAAACTCCAAAACTCAAACACAAATACAATACGAAAAAAAAAAAAGAGTTGTAGTTGATAGATTATGGGGATTCGCGAAATCATGGTCGTGTACCGCGTGTACTCGGGTTAAGGAGCAGCCTGTCTTATAACCTGTGTTATTGTGATGGAGATTTGGATAGAGGCAGCCGTGGCCTTAAGTTAGGAACCATCCCACCAAAATTCGGAAGATGTTTCTGCAAACACTTCCTCAGAAATTTTCATATATTTCCAGCTCTGAGTCTCGTTAATAAACTAACTTACGGTATTTGTACAAGTCCTCGGAGCCATCAAAGTAATGTTCTTTAGGGGTGACTTTCTTATTAAGTTCCTTGCGGAAAGCTGATCGTTAAGAGAAATGAAACGATTGCAAGGCTTACTTCTTTGAGCACGAAGCTCCTTTGTAAGATGTCTTCATGAATAAGCCACGTGCCTGCATCGTCAATTCCTTTTGGTGGAGAGGAATGGTAAGGTTTTAGAAAAATTGATGGTGATGGTGGTAGTGATGGCGGCAGCGGTTTGAGTGTAACATCTCGGTCGTCTGTCCGTAATAAAGATGACGACGACGATGAAAATGAATAATACTAATGAGTATGACTTACAGTAAACACTAGGCTGATAGGAGAAATGAAGAAAGGGAAGGAAGTTTGTAGATTTACGTGACTGTTAATCTCGCAATCATGAGCCAGTGGGACCTCCCTTTTACGTGTAATCCGAACCATAGGACATGGCATTTCACTTTGAAAATCTCGCAGGCATTGTCCTGTAATCAAACCCGGTCCGCCATGGTGAGAGGCAAACAGTTTGATTGAGTACCACCACACCCCAGAAAAAAATGAACACAGGGAATAACAATGAAGGTAATGAAAAATGGAGAAGGGGAATAGCAATAAGGGAAATAGGAGAGCAAAACGCAACATAAATACTTCAAAACTTAAAAAACATAAAACCTTGAAAATCATAAAACTCGAAAACTTAAAACATCAAATATAAAAAGTTAAAAACTTAATGACATAAAACCTTAAAAAACATAAAACCTTGAAAACTTAAAAAACATAAAATCATAAAAATATAAAAACTTAAAAACATCAAAAACAAAAAACAAAACAAAAAAACGAAAAAACGAAAGAAAAAACGAATATAGAGCAGAGCAGGTTAGGTTTGCCCTGAGGTCTCGAGATATGAGGATTGAGGGAAGTGGGACCATGGAAAGTAGATAGAAAAAGGAAACAAGTAGTTCATAGTCCGCCTTGTTGAGTAGTGGCAAGCATTCTTGGCTGTCATCACGTAGGACCGGGTTCGATTTCCGACTCTGCCGAGAAATTTAATTTTAGTTTGAGGGTTGGAACGGGGTATACTCAGCCTTGTGAAGCAAGACTGAGAAGAGGCGGGATCGATTCCCACCTCAGCCATTCTGGAAGAGATTTTCAGTGTTTTCCCCACTTCTACTCCAGGCAAATGCCAGGATGGTACCTAGGGGCGGGGGGAGAGAATGTACACCTATCGCATAACAATTTCTACTGAGTTAAGACATAATATTGATTATCTCATAAACTAGATGTTGCAATGAAATAAAACTTTGCAGGATTATTAACCACAGTTCACTCATCATTATGCATAAACACAATGTATAATAAGCTTGTAGTCATGCATTATTACACCACCAAACTTTCAGCTGTTTATTGTAGAGTTAGACAGCGCCTACATGATAAGTACCCCATATTTTAAAATATTTATATTAACGTTCTTTTGAGCTCTTGGTAACATTCACGGCTACAACATTCACCAAAATAATTGGTACACATATTCTGAAATATTTTTTAAAAATATATTCTTACTCTAAATGTAGATATTCTTACTTTTGTTGGGTAAAACAATATTCTCTTAAATGGGAAGTATACTTGATACACAAAATATTTGTGTGTATGCTGTTCATATTAGTACAATACACAGCCATGCAAAATTTCATTGACGTATCTTGAATAGGATTTCAGTTACTATGCTAACGCTGAGTGAAAATAAGGTTTTTGGGAAACGAGCTTCAAACTCACCAAAGGGTAAAATTTAAGGAGACAATTTAAGCGACAGCAACTAACTTTTAGGGGCATATCTCTGGAACTATTGAAGATATTTTCATTTTGTTTTCACCAAATGAAAGATAAAAGTTAGTCATTCAAATAATTTATTAAAACATTAAAATGTTTTGATCCTGAAAGGTGTAGCCTACCTCCCTTCTTGAGGACACGACCTCTTCCTACACAATTCCTACCTCGATTACAAGTACACACACTAGTACATGATGATGATGATAATTGTTGTTTTAAGGGGCCTAAAATCTAGGTTATCGGCCCCTAATGGTTTGGGTGATAGTGAAGGATGAGATGCGAATGAAGACTATAACTAATACTGACAACAAACTTACATACTAGAAGAAGAAATGGTAAACAAATAAAGGATAAAGCAAATAAAAGACAGGAAGAACAGAAATGTCCTCAACCCTCGAAGAATGAGGATTGAGGGACTTGAAAGGAAGGAGAGCCATGAAAGGGAGATAGGAAAGGGAAAGAGGAGAGGGCCCACCCTAAGGTCAGAGGAAAAAGAGGATAAAGCGGACCCAGCTCAGGAATTCCTCGGGGTCGCCAACTCTCCAACTCACCAGCCGTGAGCCCTTGAGGGTGTAGCACTATCCAGGATGCACCAAAAGTGGTGGAGCTACATACACCCTGCCTCTTTGAATGCCTTGTGCAGAAGGCAGGAGAGGACATGAAAGGAAAAGGAAAGCTGGCCCCTCGAAGAATGAGGGTATCAGGTAAAGTGAGACAAGGGCCAATTAAGGCGGGAAAGTGAAAGACTCCCTAGGCCTCGGATACCCGAACCACATGGGGGTCGGAAGAGAACAAGAGTTGGCCAAGAGAGGTCGACAGGATGGAAGACGGAGAAGAGCCCGGCACAAGTAAGTGGAAACAATGCCGGACTCAGCTGCGGCCCCGTGGTCGCCAACCCACGTCCCACTAGATGTGAGCCCCTTGGGGGACACTAATACGGACATAACAAATACACAGGTTATCTGACAAATTCTACACACACCTAAGTACACGGTGCTACATGACTGCGATGTCACAAAGCTCCTAAAGAATCAACAACAATAACAAGTAGCTCCGTGTACAACTTAGTCTGTTTTCATATATCCTACTAATCTTTTCAACGAAGACTCTCCCGTCTATTCTAAAGAGATGTCATGTAATGGACTAAATAGCTTTCAGTAACTTATATGACCATCAGTGCACTACTTCACACCTTTTGGTCCCACTATAACTTAAGAAAATTTCAACTTGATCAGACATATGGTTCCTCATTCAATGGTCCAAAATATCGAAAATTACAAATCTTGAGAAAATTAAGGTTAAAGATTCAGTCGTTTCATGTAATTGACGAATGCATGGTTACAATAAAATATCAATAATGACCTCAAATATGGTTTCTATGCCTATGTGTTATATATTGGTGTAATCGGGAAAGAATGGATAATTTTTTGAACCTAAAAACAAAAAATTGTGTTTTCGGTCATTCCACACTGCCTGGTTCCCTTTAATGATTGTGGTTTAGATTATGATAATGAATGTTGAAATAGGAATAATTGGAGATATCAGCACTGTCGTAGGAGCTTCCTCCCGTAGAAATCGTAACGTCACTGTATGTTGGACATCTTCCAAAATAGTACATTATGCAACGAGCCTATAATGACAACAATTAAGACACGATTATGTTTATAAAACGAGCAAAGCAAGTTATATACTTTCCATACGAGTGTCTTAATTACCATTATAGGCGAGTTGCATACGACTGTTTATGTTCGACGATATTTATAACTTTATTACATAAATATTCGAGATTCTGTCGGTTGAATTCTTCTTCTTGGGAATTGTGTGGGCTCATCATTTGATCTCTACCCAATAACGAATCCCAAAGCTTTGAAGCATTGTTTATCCTGAAGTAGCACCAACAGATAGCGCACAGGTACTATGTTGGATCATTTTCTTATTTTGGTAAAATAACACAAAATAGGCTGTTACAAACGCTTTAAAATTAAAATATATCGAATTATCAACTTGTTATTCTTCAAATTCGATGCGCATATAATGTCAACGGAAGGCAAATCAATTGAGTCCCAAATGGAACAGTTATGACATCTGTCGGAAAAGTTTCGCATAAGCAATCCATTACTTAACAGAGAGATGGATTATAGTTTCCGTGGAAATAATGTCATACGCCTGCTTCCTCCATGACGTTCTGGTGTGTTTATGTCAACAACAGCATTTACTAAACTTGTTGTGAAATCTTACGAATGTGTAGGATTCGGAGTTGTGGATATTAAGGTACAGTGCTATTTCCTTTTGCAATATTGCCCAGTTTGTTAATGCATTGTAAGTGCAATGGATGATCCAACATAGGCTACATTGTCAACTTTCAAATCATATAATTCATGTCCGGCGTGTTGGATTTTGTGTGCATGTGAGAAGCTATCCTTACCTAATTGGTCAATGAATGGAAATATTGAGCTGTGGTTGGTTAGAAAAACTGTGTTACAATAAAGAGTTTTATCATACAAGGCCAAAATCAGACACTACAAATCGGTAGTACAACCTGAAGGATTGTACGCTTCAGAGCGTCTTATTTTAAGTAAAAAGGGAGAACTTCAAGAACTAGAAAAGAAAGAAAGGAAGATTCTGAGAAAAATGCTTGGACCACAGAAGACTACTGATGGGACATGGAAGAAGAGGAGAAATGAAGAACTTTACAAGTGTACTGAAAAGATCACAGACGTAATGAAGAAGCGGAGGCTAAAGTTCTACGGACATTTACTACGAATGGATGAAGGCAGGCTGACCAAAAGGATCTTCAGCTACATCATGGGGTTAAAGGTCATATCTAAACGAGTAGATGAGGTGAAGAGGGACGCTGCGGAAGTTGGAATTACTCCACCGATGGTCCACGATAGAAGAGAGTTCTGCAGTCGAGTTGACGGAGTAAAATCATTTCAGGAGAAACCACCAAGCAGGCGGCCCAAAGGGATCATTTCCGAGGAAGAGAGAAAACAAAGAAGTGACAGGATGAAGAAGCTCTGGGAAGAGAAGAGAAAGAAAGCCAGTAAGTCTTGAGGTCCTTGCGGTCCATAGTTGGCCAAATTCGATCCTAAAAAAATAAAAAATAAAAGAGTAGTACTTTAATGACCCCCATTATGATACAGTTTTCTGACATAATATTTGCATATCGATATCGTCGAACATAAAGTAAGAAAAGCATCCTATATAAGGATTGCTATGTGATTTTATCATTTTATATGATCTTGTCGACTTCGTCGTTACGCTGGGGTCTGGCGTTACGTTACGGTGACGGGACGAAATGTCCCTAGATGCACTGAGGTGTGTGACGTCATAGTACCGCTTGGTGCATGTGTTCCCCAACAATCTCTAACATTCTTCAGTATAAGACAAAAATCCCCGATTCTTGGATGTCACGGGTAATCTCGAGAACCACTGGATGGATTTTGATGCGATTTTCACCAATCTATAAAGGATATCTCGAGGAAAGATTTTGTAGAAAATAATTTGTGTATGATCAAAGGAAGCCAAGCAGTAACGATTTCAGTGAAAACGTCGAAAACAAACTTGGCGTCCGTGCGCTTCGCTTACGCTGGGCAAACCGTTAAAAATATCAATATACTATGAGCGTAAGAATTGGTCAGCATGAAAAGTTCTACAAAAAAAGTCCGGGAGAGCATATCTCTATCTTCAATACATCGTCCACTATAAGTGTTTTTAGACGGGATGGAAAGGGGCAGGTCATCCAGCCATCTACCTCCGCGCGCTTGACCTTGCTTTGCCCTTGGTTTGCACTTGCCGTTCGCGAGTAATTTGAAACAAGGTAAAGTATTATAAAGCAAGATAAGTATTATGCAGATAATTTTCTAACTTGTCATGAGTATCCAGCCTTTCTAGCATTTTTCAGCATTTGTAGCATTTAAAATGATACAAAGTCTAGTCTTTCTGACTGACTGTCACTTTTTTCATTAGTGCATTTTCAATGCTGGGGAGAAATCCATGTACGGTAGTGAACTAGCAATCTTTTCTCTCGCCCTAGTCGACACTACTAAAGACTTGACAGCGATTACTTCCCTTCCTCCGTGAAGAATCAAGAGCCACTCATTTGTAAGACCTCTCATTCCAAGAAGCGATATTCCTTCACTTGTTAAGGAAGTCAATTTGATAAATTGTCCCTCTTCTCACTTGAGAGCTTAATTTAGACGCAAGGGCTCATTTAAATTGGATCCATGGCGAGCAATTACCGGCACTTGTGCCTCGCAGTACAGATCACAGGTCTATTATACTCGTATTGCGTTAATTACAGGCTAAATGTAAGCCGTGATCAATACGGACGACTGATGACAATGACCAGTACAGTGCTAGATTTTGGAGACACAGACGGGACGGGACATGGGGAGCGACATCGGGCCCTGAGACTAATATTTCCATCTCTTCCTGTCGGTTCCCCCAGGGCTCACGACTAGTGGGACGTGGGTTGGCGACCACGGGGCCCCAGCTGAGTTCGGCATTACTTCCACTTACTTGTGCCGGTCCCCTCTCTGTCATCTTTCCTATCGACCTCCCGTGATCAACTCTTGTTCTTTTCCCACCCCGACGGTATTAAGGTATCCGAGGCTTAGGGAGTCTTTCATTTTCTCGCCTCCATGGGCCTTGTCTCATCATTTCTGATCCCTCATTCTTCGAGGGGTCAGACCTGTTCTGTTCTCTTCCTATCTCCTGCCTTCTGCACAAGGCCCTTAAGGAGGCAGGGTGTTTGTAGCCCCACCACTTATGGTGCACCCTTGATAGTGCTACACCCTCAAGGGCTCACGGCTGGTGAGTTCGGGAGTTGGCGACCCCGAGGGATTCATGAGCGGGGCCCGGGTTTTCCCCACTTTTTCCATTGCCTCTTTCCCTTTCCAATCTGCCTTTCATGGCTCTCCTTCCTTACAAATCTCTCAATCCTCATTCTTCGAGGATTGAGGGCATTTCTTTTCCTCATGTCCTTTATTAGCCTTATTCTCCTTTTGTTTTCCATTTCTTCTTCTAGTAGGCTATGTAAGTGTGTAGTTAGTTTTAGTTGTAAGTTTTTCTTTAAGTTATAGTTTACATTCTCATATCAACTTTCACTATCACCCAACCACTAGGGGCGGATAAACTAGATGTTAGGCCCCTTAAAACAACAATTATCATCATTATCGCTGCAACTTATCACCCATACTTTTCAATCTTTACAATGAACAAGCAATGAAGGAAATTGGAGAAAAAATGTAAAGTGGGAGTGAAGATTCAAGGAGAAATAATTTCAACTCTAAGATTTGCCGATGACATAGTCATCTTGGCCGACACGCCTGAGGATTTGAATGATTTTTTAAATGGTAATGACTCCGTCTTGAGGAAACGATTCATGATGAAAATTAATAAATGCAAAACAAAATATTGGAATGCAGCCGAAATAAATCAGAAACCTATATGGACATCAAATTGGCAGGTGAAAAGCTAAAGGAAGTAGGAGAATTCTGTTACTTGGGAAGCAAAATAACCAGTGATGGACGAAGCAAAGATGATATAAAAAGTAGGTTAGCTCAGGCAAGGAAAGCATTTCTACAGAAAAGGAATCTGTTGACATCGAATATAGATTTAGGTAATAGGAAGTCATTTTTGAAGGTCTTTGTCTGGAGCGTGGCACTCTATGGAGGTCAAACTTGGACTATTGGTGCAGCAGAAAAGAGGAGAATTGAAGTGTTTGAAATGTGGTGTTACAGGAGAATGATGAAGATCAGATGGGTAGATAGGGTGACAAACGAAGAGGTATTGAGACTAGTTGGAGAGGAGAGATATTTCTGGCGACTGCTAATGAAGAGAAGAGATAGCTTGGTAGGACACATACTAAGACACCCAGGAATAGCAAGCTTAGTTATGGAAGGAAGGGTTGAGGACAAGATCTGTAGGGGTAGTCCAAGGTTAGAATATGTTAAACAGATTGCCTCGGATGTAGGGTGTGGTAGCTATGTAGAGATGAAACGATTAGCTCAGGACAGGGAGGCGTGGAGCGCTGCATCAAACCAGTCAAAAGATTGAGGACTCATACAACAACAACAACATTATTATCGTCACCATTATCATCTTTCTCTCGGTGTACCCATCTAAATCAAGACCATAACTATCGAAATTTAATATTTTTAGTCGGTCAATAGTGTAATGTGTGGTTCCCAAATCCTGAAAAAAATGTATATGAGATTAATAAATACACTTGGATGACCAGTTTCGTCAAGCGATCATCATCAGATTCTTTACACTTAGGCTCTTAAATCTGTGTCAACACCTATGTGGGTGATGGTTATTTTTTTCTTTATCGTATGGCTCTTAGTACCGGGAGTGTCCGAGGACATGTTCGACTCACCAGAGGCAGTAGCTGCTTCAAGTGGACACACATAGGGTGAACTACAAGTTCCGTCCAATTTCAAGTAGTTCCAACTTTCACTACCAGATATCACTGATACCTAGTAGCTTGCCACGGTGGGTGAGTGGATAGCGTGTCGGTCTAATAACCCCCAAGATTGCAGGTTCGCTCCTGGCCGTGGTAAGTGATTTTTGAAAGGCGGCAAAAATACGACACGCATGTCATACGATGTTGGCATGTCAAAGAACCCATTTGAATTCAGTAGGCCGTGTTCATAATGGCAAAATTAATCTCGAGAGTTTCCGCCAACAACAAAGTTCTTATTTCTCTACTAGACAGCGCTATAGTGTTCAAGGAGCTTAGATATCTAACCCTTGACATTCATAGTGTTTCAAGGAACAGCGAAATTCGACATGCAAGCTACCCTCTGGGTGTCAAATTACAAAGCTTGCACCCGGCACCCGAGGCCGTACGATATTATTATTATTGTTATTACTGATACCAAGTGGTGACCGCTGGAACTTTGATAGAGCGTTACAACGAAATCTATCCTAGAAATTTAGCTTCACACAAGTTTAGTCTGTGGAAGGATCTTTTACTTGCCATAAATCTATGACATGGGACCGCCGGCTGTACTTCCCCTCCGAAGGAATGCATACTGAGGGATTTTAACGCAATTACAATTTATACACTTATTTAGCTGCAGTAGTAATGAAACTAGTCAAGATACACGTTCTTTTGTTGAGATACTGATAGTGGTGATGGCCTTTCAAGTTTGTTTGCTTGGTGTGATTATGTGATTGTTATTAAATGGTCCACACATTAAACGGACCACACATCGCTCAAACAGCTTAGTGCACATTCCACAATAACGTGATCATTCAATGTTAAATACATGTAATTCGCTCTCCGAACAGTATATATTTTGGAATGAATAATATGCTAGTTGAGTCAATATTTTCCATGCACAACAAATATTAAACACAGATGATTCAAAAGAACTGCGGCGAGTACAATCTATTCCGTAATCTGGAGCAATAGGCTGCAACAATAAGCAGTGCTGTCGGTAAAATAATGGTATGCACAGTATTGTGTGCTTACTTTGATTTAAAACATGTTATAAATACTAAACAAGAAGTTCCGTGACGAACTAAAGAGCCTACTTTTCTTAAAATGTAAGATTCATGCCAATAATTAATCAATATGGATCTATCTATAATAATGACGAAATTAAGTTGGTAATATCGAAATTTCTAATTAGTTCGAAATACTGTATACCTGGCATAATGTAGCCTAATAGAGAACTACAGTTGGCAGCCCTGGTGACTGAATATATACTTAGTTCCATCTCTTAAGGTACAGAATACAAAATTTGGCTGAAGTCCGATGGATAGCATGGACGTTACAAGCAGTTAAACATTGGATCTAACAGCGCGCGTAAAATCATGTTGGCAACTATGACATACATGTATTGGTCAGAAATAATCTGAAATAATATGATCTATTGGTGTGTCAATTTTGAATGAAATCCATTAGTTAGTATAGAAGTTACATGCATTTTAAATTGGACCTATCAGCAGGCTTAGAATCATGTTGGCAGCACTGGCGTAGGCCTATATTAGTTACTCCAAATTAATCTAGAATGCCAGGTACTATACGTGTGCAAAGTTTAGAGCTATTGGCTTGCATACTTTCTGATATATTGATATTAGGGTAACAAAAATAGAGACAGAATTTATTAACAGTTGGCAGCCCTGGTTACTATTAAGAATCGGCATAGTCATATTTGCTATGGAATACATAGCACACACGAAATTTGGTTGAAATCCAAATGATAGTATAGAAGTTACATGTATTTAAAGTTGGACTTCTCAGCAGGCTTAGAATCATGTTGGTAGCACTGAGGTATATAAGGTACTCCAAATTAATATAGAATGCCAGGTACTATACGTGTGCATAGTTTAAAGCTGTCGGCTTGCATACTTTCTGATATATGGGTATTTGGATTTAAAAAAAATTGAGAACATATATTAACAGTTGCCAGCCCTGGTGGCTCTTAAGAATACGCTCAGTCATATCTGTTTACGTACACATAGCACATACGAAATTTGGTTGAAATCCAATTGATAGTGTAGAAGTTAAATGCATTTAAAATTTGGAACTACCAGCAGGCTTATAATCATTTTGGCAACACTGCCATGTATGGCCTCCTGGAAATTAAACTGCAATATTATTATCTATACGTGTGCCAATTTTGAAATAGCTCCCATTCATACCTTCCAAGATATCCAACATGGAGCTGAAATTTCAATTGCGATTTTTCAGCAGTTGGTAGCACTGCCATCATTTTCAAATATGGCCGTGAGATATTCAGGTATAGATCTTTACTCCTACCAAATTTTGCTTCGATTGCTGCAGCCGTTTAGGAGTTGATAGGGGGGGGCACACAAACAGCCAGCCAGCCAGACAGACAGACAGACAGACAGACAGACAGAAGGACAGACAGACAGACAGACACACACACATTTGCCCGATCTCATAAGTCTACTTTTTCCTCATTTTTGCAAAATGTGAAAAGTAGGCTAAAAAATACAAAATATATAAACTATAAAGGAATAAATAAACAAGATGTTCAGGAAAGAACATATAGCCTATTTTCTCCTAAATGTATGGGTATAGTTATAACCAGGGAGGTCAGAATCTCTCCTCTCTGGTAATAACTCTTTGTCCTTAGAGCCTCCTATTTTATTCCTATTCGAAGTGCAGAATGGCACACAGCAGTATGACATACTGGATTTGAGCAGCGGCGTTCAAACCATAGTTAATAATTTACCCCAGCATTTTACAATTTCATCAGCACACATTCCAAACAACGTAGGAATTCAGTATATTATCACCGACTACTTACAAGAATTGAAACTGAAACAAAACTTTGTTGGTATAAACGTATCACTGGGAGAAACACTTTTAATAAACATACTGCACAGCTAATTTTTAATCGCGCCTATCCTTGGGCGCGAGTGCGCTCTATCGGCAACAAGAGGAATTTTTTGAATTACACCGTATGCATGGGTTCACTAACTGGGAATGTAAGGCTGGTATAGAGCGCAGCTCGCATCTAGTAGGCTGTGGCTAGCACATCCATAGTTCAAGCTGGTTGCTAGTAGAAGCCACTCGTGCAGATTGGTGGAGAACTTTGTTTTAATTAAATATATATTTTCCATTGCAAAATGCACAACATAACGCTCAATTTTTTAACTATCAGTTGTTAATAAACAATAAATATTAAAAAATCAAACAATTAAATACAACTCGGATATGTTTTGAACCTCAGCCGGCCCGGTGAAAGACCAAAGCTCTAAAAACGGAGCCAAACGTGTCCACCCAGGTCAAACGTTATCAATCGATTTACATACAACGTCTTAGCAAATAATGACTTGGACTAAACGATTTCTTCACTGGAGTATATATTCACTATAATTAATTTCATACAAAGTTTATAATATTTCTATCAGTAGGCTATATTGCTTGCAACATACTCAAATTAGTGAAATACAGGTCAGAACGAGAGATCAGCTGCCTTCTTGTCTTGTAACCGAGACGGCTCAGCTTTGTAAAGTCACTTCTGCAGTATAATATTATAATAATTAACTTCTAATTTTGAACGGACGACGTCCTTTAGAACTATTTAAACCATTCTCCGTTCGATAATCGAACTGGTGGTTCCCAAGTCATGGATTATAAAGCTTGCATACACGGCCGATAACCTTGTAGTTTGTGCGCAAAACGCGTCCCATAAAAAGGTATGTTTTTACCAAATTTGGTAAAGATCCGATGATAAGTTTGGTCGTCATTAAATTTTAAGTTTTGATCATTTGAGTAGCCATCTTCCCCAAGGTCGTACTATGGAAACCTTTGTGTGTCAACTGGAGGTGGTATTCTTGGCGTCTTCCTTCCTCCCCCGCCCCGTTTCACCCACTGGAAAAATCGCCCTTCCCAGAATACATTACATACATTATGCCGACGCATGTATGTGCATATACACGGCCAGTTCTCTCCCTCTCAAGACTAAACACCGGGTTTCTCCCCAACAAGTAATGGCGGTTAGGCACGCTAGTGTCCAGAGGATGATGCATTACTGCTCATTTACGGATATTCTCAGCGTATTACAGTGTGATGGGTGTAGTGCAGGTACTGTGAATTGATGAGACGCAAACTGCTGCACCTCATAAGGACACCGAAAGTGAAACGACATGCTTTTTATTGACTTGATTTCTACATGTTGTTACACTACTCACTCAGTGGGGCTGGTGATGGATCGGAGCATTGACCTACCTGCAACAAAAGAAGAAAGGTTTAGGGTAACAAAGTGCACTACTTAAACAGTTTTATAATACTACTACTAATAATAATAATAATAATAATAATAATAATAATATAACCCCTGGCACTACAGCCCGTGAAGGGCCTAGGCCTACCAAGCGACCACTGCCCAGCTATTTGGCCTGCAGATATTGGGGTGACGCGTGATCAGCGCATCAGGTCCCCTCGGCCGTTGATCATGGTTTACGTGCTCGGGGCGATGCCTCACTGTCAGACAGCTACTCAATTGTCCTCAAGAGGCTGAGTGCACCTCGTTCCAGCCTTCACGTCAGTCTCTAAAATCCCTGACGGAGCCGGGAATCGAACCCGGGGCCTCCCGGTGAGAGGCAGGTGCACTACTCCAAAACCAGGCTAAACAGTTTTATACATACATAAATAATACATCTGGCCTATTTGTCATCTCTTGATGAATGCAGTACATATGCATTTGTCTGTTGGCACAGGCTAGAGTAAAATGAGGCTTTTCACAGATGTCTCAGTCTCACTCATGGCTGTAATTATATGGAAGCTACTGAGGTATGACTGGTGCTTAGTAATGATATTCAGGGCATTGTCAGTGCCTGTGGATGCTGTGAAAGGTTCTAATCATAGTGTTAGTGCTGATGTTCTGACTCAGTAAGGAAAGCATTGGCAAACTACCTCACTCCTCTTCTTGGTTAGTACGCCTCAATATAGGTCTGCCTTGGGTTTTCGTGGGTATGTACGCACCTAACCAACCAACCTTTCAGCTGATTACCTAACAGACAAATAGCCTAATACATAGTAGGCCAAGTTGTTGTTTCACTTGAAGGGCTTAGAGATTGAGGTCATTTAGCCCCGTGTATTTGGTGTGTATACAATTAGATAATCTGTGCGATTGTGGAGGATGTAGTAGAGTGTGTATTTGTAATTAATGTGAGGATTGGGAAGGAGGGGGTCGTTAGGAACCATCCCGGCATTTGCTTGGAGAAGAGAAGGAAAACCACGGAAACCCACTCCCAGAATGACTGAGAAGGGAATCGAACTAATCTATTCTTAGTTTGGCCTCATGTGACAGATTGTGAGTATACCCCGTTCCAGCCGTCAGACCAAAATTCAATTTCTTGGCAGAGCCGGGAATCAAACCTAGACATTAGAAGTGAAAGACAAGTACTGTATGCTAACAACTGAGGCACGAGGCGGACGACATAATAAATAGTTGCGTGTGGCTTCCGTAGTGGCCAAGCTGACGTTGCAGGCGACCTGCGCGTTGAGATTAGGACGAAATGATTGATGAAGATATCAGAGACACCCAGTCTCATAGCCATGGAATCAACCCTACGAACTCTAAATCCCCCCCAGGGGCTCACAACTTTTGGGACGTGGGTTGGCGACCACGGGACACCAGCTGAGTCCGGCATTGCTCCACTTACTTGTGCCAGACTCTCTCTATGTCTTATTTCTTCTCGACCTCCCTTGGTCAACTCTTGTTCTTTTCCGACCCCGACGGTATTAGGGTATCCAAGACCCAGGGAGTCTTTCACTTTCTCGCCTTAATTGTCTCTTGTCTCATATTTCCTGGTCCCTCATTCTTTGAGGCGTCAGACCTCTTGTTTTCTTTTCATGTTATCTCCTGCCTTCCGCTCAAGCCTCTCAAGGAGGTAGGGTGTGTGTAGCCCCACCACTTATGGTGCACCTGGATTGTGCTACACCCGCAAGGGCTCACGGATGGTGAGTTCGGGAGTTGTACACCCCAAGGGTTTCCTGAGCTGGGTCTGGATTTTCTCCTTCTTCCATTGCCTTTGGGGCGGTCCTTCTCCTCTTTCCCTTTCCTGGCTCTCCTTTCTTCCAAGTCCCTTAATTCTCATTCTTCGAGGAGAGGGCATTTCCTTTCCTTCTGTCTTCTGTTTCCCCTATTCTTAATAGCATATTTTCATTTTATGAAAAAAAAAAAAAGGGCTTGTGAGATCACCTTTTGTCCGTGTGTCTGTCTGTGTGTGTGCGTGTGTGTGTGTCCCCCTTAATAAAATCTAAACGGCTGGAGTGATATCAATAAAACTCGTTAAGATCTTAGCACCATTTGGCCGACCCCGACCGTGCCCTTCAAATTTTATTCTGTCGCACCAATCCAACATGGCGCCTGTGCGAAATATTTCGCCAGCATTCAGTATCTCCGAAACTATTACCGATATCAATCTGAAATGTTGTACGGTGATAAAGGGCACTACTAAAAGTTTAGCTATGAGACGACCAAAAACCTGGTATATACAAAGCCAACATGGCGGCCAAGCGAATTTGAGACTTTTAAATAGACATTTCTCGCGATTTAACCATCCAAACGTAATGAAACTTGGTACAGCAAATGTTTATACACATTGTAATGCAATGGCGTCTAATTTAGTTGAATTGTTTACATAACCTCAAAATGGCGGCGGTGCGAAATATTTCACTGGCTTTCTATATCTCCGAAACTATTACAGATATCACCCTGAAATTTTGTACGGTGATTAAGGGCACTGCTACAAGTTTATCTATGTAACTTTAAAAAACCTGTTAAGTACGAAACATACATGGCGGCCAAGCGAAGTTGAAACATTTTAATGGACTTTTCTCTTGATTTCACCATCTGAGCGCAGTGAAATGTGGTTCAGTAAATGATTATACATATTGTAATGCAATTGCATCTAATTTAGTTCAATTGTTTATATAACCTCAAGATGGCGGCTGTGCGAAATTTTAAAATTTAGTTTACATTTCTTGTGTCGTAATAATGCGATCGAAGTGATGGTTTGAATAATGAAGCTACACAATAATTTTCATTTGATTGTACATAACTCTATGGCCTATACACATAACAATCCAAAATGGCGAGCATCCGAAATATTTTGACGGTTCTCAATATCTACGAATCTTTTACAGCAATCACACTGAATGTTTTTATGTTCATAGAAGCTATGAACATAAGTTCACCTATAGGTCTTTCAGTAACCTGGTGAGCACAAATCCAACATGTCGGCGATGCAAAGTATAATTATTTAAAAGGACATTTCTCGTGATTTAACCATCCGAGTACAGTGAAATGTTGTACGATAAATGCTTATACAAATGTTAACCCACTGGCATCTAATTTATTTCAATTGTTTTCATAACCACAAGATGGCAGCTGTGCGAAATTTTAAAATCTCGTTTTTACTTCTTGTGTCCTAATCATTCGAATGAAGTTTGAATACCACACGTACACAATAATCATCATGTAAGAGTATATAAATACAAATCCAACCTGGCGACCATCTGAAATATTTAGACAGTTCTCAATATCTACGAATCTATCACATAAAACTGAAATTTAGTACATTGATAGAGGCAATTAACATGAGTAGGATTTATGAAAATAGGCTGTATAGTTTTTCACGGAACAACTTGTTTTTGTTTTCCATTTCTTCTTCTAGTATGTAAGTATGTAGTTAGTTTTTAGGTATAGTATCATTTTATTTAAATTTTCACTATCATCCAAACCATTAGGAGCCGATAACCCAGCTGTTAGGCCCCTTAAAACAACAATTATCATTATCATGATCTAAATCCCTCAAACCGGCCAAGAATGGAAATAATACAAATAATTACTTAGGGGTACTTCGCAAAAGTCTAGTGCGCTCTTCACTTTAGTAGAAAGTCGGACACACGTACAGTACATCTGTGGTGCCGCAACCATCAAGGCATTTGCCTCTCACAAAGGCAGACCCAAGTTCGATTCCCAGTCAATACAGTGAGATTTTTGAAGTGAAATGCCATGCCCTGTGGTTTAGATTCTACGTAAGAAAAAGATCCCATAGCTCATGATCGTGAGATTGGTTCATATTCAATACGGAAAGACAAAATATACATAAGAAGCAGGTAACACGTTGGATTGTGACTTGAACCAAAAACTAGAGCAAACATTGCGTGTTCATTTATTCTTGTGGCGTGTTGAGGATACGAGTGTTTATCTAGCGACTGCCCGTATGTTTGAACACTATCAAGAAAACTGTAGCTCAAACAATGTGGCGCTCTTGTGAAAATGAAGAGCAAAGATAATGAACTTCGAAGTAAACACGCAACTAATACGCCAGAGTATTATTACGATCCTCCAATATCCAATCCAGTAATGAGAACATTATTAAGCTCATGCTGTTTAATTACGATCGAGGGTATGTACACAGGACAGCAAATACAATACAATACAATACAATACGAGTGACATGCCTGATATCAGAACTCAGCATGCCACTGAGACTGAGGTGTGAGGGGTCGCCTATGTCATGCACAGTGTGTTACCAAGCGTTTGAGAAGTAACCGGAAGGACGGGGAGGGGGAATAATGCAACTTTGGCGCCACCTAGCTTCTGCATTTCAAGACGTATGACATGACCTCAATGAGACGAATTGTAGGTGACAATGTCCTCTACAATTTTTGTTTAAAAACTTTTCTTTAAAATACGTCAATTCAGAGAAAAACGCCTTTCAATGTTTTTTTGAGTTTTTCGACAAAATGATCGTGCAAATTATTCTAAAATTCAGAGTTAAGCTTTTTTTGTGCTTTTCTAACGATTTACAAAAAGCCAACCATACCACAGTTTTTGGAACAAAACCATTCCAGCTGTACTATACCAATGCCACTGAGGTGTGAGGGGTCGCCTATGTCATGCACAGTGTGTTACCAAGCGTATGGGAAGTAACCGGAGGAGGACGGGGGGGGGGGGATAATGCAACTTAGGGCTGAACATATTCGAAAATCGAATATTTGGTTCCAACATACGAATATAATTATGATAATTGTTGTTTTAAAGGGTCTAACGTCTAAGTTATCGGCCCCCTAATCATCTGGGTAATAGTGAAAAAGACAATGAAATGGGAACCACAATGAAAAACCAATTTAGATGAAAAATATTTACAAAATGTTCCTGAAAACACTCACAGAATGCAATTTAGAGTGGAAAAACCTACAAAATGCAATTTAGACGGAAATCACGCACAAAATGAAGCTCAGATTCAAAATACCTACAAAATGCAAGTAAGATACAAAATACTCACAAAATGCAATTTAGATTCAAATCTTATATATATATATATATAAAAATTCCTCTCGGCACGCCGGAAGGCGGAGGTAGATTTCACCGGGCAAACTAGGGGATAGGCTATAATAGGCAAAATATGCAGGTTTTCATAGAAGGATCAGACCTCATTTATTGCGAGAAAGTATTTTACAATGTAATTGGAGCTCAATTAACTTTTCTTTCGTCTTACTATGCACATTTTTAACATTTTATTGTCTTAGGGGGACGGTAACCTTCTTGTCATTTGGGGTCCATTTTTAGCCTATTTTCAATTTAAAAAAAATAGGCTTATGAGATCACCTTTTGTCCGTGTGTGTGTGATTCGTGTGTGTGTCCCCCCCCCCTAATAAAATCTAAATGGCTGGAGCGATTTCAATGAAACTCCGTAAGTTCATAGCAAAATTCCGGGCGACCCCGACCATGCCCTTCAAATTTTGTTACGACTCGCCAATCCAACATGGCGGCTGTGCGAAATATTTCACCAGCATTCAATATCTCCGAAACTATTACCGACATTACCCTGACATTTTGTATGTTGATAAAGGGGATTACTATAAGTTCACTTATGTGACCTTTGAAAACCTGGTAACTAGAAAACCAACATGGCGGCCAAGCGAAGTTGCGACTTTTAAATAGACGTTTCTCGCGATTTAACCAACCAAACGCAATGAAACTTGGTACAGTATATATTTATATACATTGTAATGCACCGACATCTAACTTCGTTCAATTGTTTACATAACCACAAGCTGGCGGATGTGCGGAATATTTCACCGGCATTCTATATCTCTGAAACTATTAGCGGTATCTCCCTCAAATTTTGTACGGAGATAAAGGGAACTACTGGAAGTCCATCTATAAGACTTTCAAAAACCGGATAATTACAAAACGAACATGGCGGCCAAGCGAGACCTTTCTCGCGATTTAATGTTCCAAAAGCACTGAAATCTGGTACGGAAAATATTTATACACATTGTAATGCACTGGTATCAAATTTAATTCAATTGTTTACATAACCTCAAGATGGCGTCTGAGCGAATTTTAAAATTAAGTTTTTATATCTTGTGATGCAGTCATGCGATCGAACTGAAAGTTTGAATAATGAACCTACGCAATAATTTTCCTTTAATGGTACATGACTCTATGGCCTATACATTTAACAATCCAACATGGCGACCATCCGAAATATTTAGACGGCTCTGAATATCTACGAATCTGTTATAGCAATCAAACTGATTTTTTTAATGCTCATAGGGGTTATAAACTTAAGTTCACCTATAGGACTTTAAATAATCTGGTGATCACAAATCCAACATGGCGGTGACGTGAAGTATAAATATTCACATGGACGTTTCTCGCAATTTAACCATCCGAGTGCAGTGAAACTTGGTACAGTAAATCCTTATACGAATGGTAATCCACTGGCATCTAATTTATTTGAATTGTTTCCATAACCTCAAGATGGCAGTTGTGCGAAATTTTAAAATCTCCTTGTTACTTCTTGTGTCCTAATTATGCGATTGAAGTTTGAATACTACACGTACACAATAATCTCCATGTAACAGTACATAACTCTAGGACCTACATATATAAAATCCAACATGGCGACCATCCGAAATATTTAGTCGGTTCTCAATATCTACGAATCTATTACAGCAATCAAACTGAAATTGTGTATGTTGATAGTGGCAATTAACATAAGAAGGATATATGAAAATAGGCTGTATAGTTCTTCACGGAACTACTTGTTATACTTGTGGTCACCACCGTCCTTATGCAAGGTTTGGAACTGATGTGTAACTATCTAACAGTCTGTTACTTCTTCACGTCAAATTTTATCTCCCGCAGAGATGTTGGTTGATTCTTCAGTTTAGGGCTGCGACAACGCGGTCATGTAACCCCGTGTACTTTGGGTGTGTGTAGAATCTGTCTGATAAAAGGTGTTAATTTTGATGGCTGTATTAGTCTGTAATTCAGGTAAGGACTGCAGACGGTCAATTTCAAGTAGTAGTTCCTAATGTTGGTACCAAATATACCGTCAACGACACCTACCTGTGAACTTGGCTACTAGATGCCGACGCAACCAGTAACTTGCAACGAACGTTGGACTTACCCTCTGAAGGAAAGCATACTGAAGGATTTTCAGCGCTCTTTGGAAATCTGACGACTTCGGCCAGCTTTGAACCCACGACTTCTGGCATAGAAATTCAGCATGCTACCAGCTAGGCTACGTCACCGAAGCCGCTTCCCACATAGTCAGACGGAAAACTGAATGTGATCTCGTTGTCATGGCAACCTCTGATGGCTCATCCCTCATCGATTTAGAAGCGTTGTCATGGTAACCTCTGATGGCTCATGGCATTTTCTTCTAATTCCGAAATCATTTTTCCCATCCCTTGGCGTAATGCTGGGTTGTATAAAAAAAATCAGACAAAAGTTTTAGGTAATTATTAGGGGAATATCGTCCATTGTGTACGGTTTTGATATTGTGCCTATTAAGAGAGATATGATTAATGATTCCCGAAAAACCCACTTTTTTCCACCCCATTGGTCAATGGTCGGTGCTACCAAAAAACTTTTTAAACATAAATTGTTGGCACTTATACGACACATAATATGAACTTTGAAGGGATTCGATATTTCACATATTAAGAGAGTTATAGTGATATTTCACTTTTTCGAAAAATGCCCCCCATTTTTACCCCCTTCGGCCGATTTTGCCCATTAACGAACTCGACCGAGATTTTATAGGGATACATTCAAAGTGATTGGTGCAAAATTACGGCAGTTATCGTGTCCACAAGAAACTGATATAGATAGATAGATACATATATACATAAATTATATATAAACTTTTGAACTGACGGTGGTTTTGGGGTCTGGGGATGTGAAACGCGAAGATATGTCGAAATTTTCCGGAAGTCGAAACATGGTACCCATTGCAATAGTTAGCTTTCTAATGAAATCTACCAAAAAGGAATGTCTGTGTGTTCGTCTTTTATGCGTCCATAAACCATTCATCCGATTGCGATAAAATATTGGTGAGTTGTTGTAAACACTTCCGGGAAGTTTATAGTGTACAGGCAATTTAACCATCCGAGTGCAGTGAAACTTGATACAGTAAATCCTTATACTAATGCTAATCCACGGGCATGTAATTTATTTCAATTGTTTCCATAACCATAAGATGGCAGCTGTGCGAATTTTTAAAATCTTCTTGTTACTTCTTGTGTCCTAATCATGCGATTGAAGTTTGAATGCTACACGTACACAATAATCTTCATGTAACAGTACATAACTCTAGGACCTACATACATTTATATAAAATCCAACATGGCGACCATCCGAAATACTTAGTCGGTTCTCAATATCTACGAATCTATTACAGCAATCAAACTGAAATTTTGTATGTAGATAGAGGCAATTAACATAAGTAGGATATATGAAAATAGGCTGTATAGTTCTTCACATAACTTTTGGTTACTTCTTGTGTCCTAATCATGCTATTGAAGTTTGAATAATACACCTAAGAAATAATCTTCAAGCAATAGTACATAACTCTATGACTTACATAATATAAAAATGCAACATGGCGATCATCCGAAATATTTACACGGTTCCCAATATCTACGAATCTATTACAGCAATCAAACTGAAATTTTGTATGTTGATCCAGGCAATTAACGTAAGTTTGATATATGAAAATAGGCTATTTAATTCTTCACGGAACTACTTGTTCTCTTTCCCATTTCCTTCATTAATCATCTCTCTTCTTTGACTTCCCTTAAGACTTCCAGGTGGGTTTTTATTTCCATCCAGCTCGTTCTTGTCATTTCCGGCATATCCATATTTCAGCAGCTGCAAGTCGATTCTTTTCCAATTCACCCTGAGTCCAACTTTGACTTCCATAGAGCAGAGTACTCCATACAAATAATTTTGCAAAGGATTTTCTTACATTTATATTCATATGTCTGCTGGATAAAAATTTTCTTAGTCATAAATGCCTGTTTTGCCAATGCAATCCTCATCATCGGATCTTTTACTCTCAGGCTATTAACCTATGTCTAGGAAAATGTTCGAAATGAATTACGCGGGATGTAATAGTGGAAGTACAATGAAACTTAGAAAACAACGAAGAGTCTTATATAGGATAATATTCTTAGTGTAATGTTCGTTAAAAGAACTTCAACTGAGCAGTTTAGGAGTTGCTACGGAATTGAACGCGCACGGCTACGTTGTGGAGAGAAATAATCCCTTGCCGTACGTTGTACTATCTCTACTTAGTATAAAACCAAGTCCCCGATTCTTGGATGTTACGGGCAAACTCGAGAACCACTGGATGGATTTTGATGTGGGTTTCACCATTCTATAAAGGATATCTCGAGGATGGTTTCTGTAGAAAATAATTTATTTATGATCGAAGAAAGCCGAGTAGTAACGATTTCAGTAGAAAAGTCGAAAAAAATAACCTGGCGCCCGAGCACTTTGTAAACTTACGCTGGGCAAACCGTTAAAAATATCTAAATACTATGAGTGTAAGAATTGTTCAGCATGAGAAGTTCTACATAAAAAAGTCCGCGAGAGCATATGTCTATCTTCAATACATCACCCACTCTAAGTGTTTTTACGTTTTGATTTCTTTCAACCATGTTCATTCAACTACTGAGGCGACAGTTTACGAGCTAGCTAAGGGCGAGTCTATCATCCCTGTCACAGCCTAGCTAGCGGGCAAACCTATTGCCCCAGATACAGCCAGCAGCAAACTGTCGAGTCGTGTTGCGTGTTGAGTTAAAAACTTTAGAGAAGAGTAATTGTGTTTGGAGTTTCCCTGGAAGTGCAACTCGGCTTTCCTTCATTTCGCCTTTGAACTTTTCGTTCCGCAAAATTCACAGTCAAGTTAAGATTGGATGGAAGGGGGATTTTTGTTTCATGAACCTCGCCATTCTTAAATTACGTCTGACAAGAATTTGTTGCACATGCATCTCCATTATAATATAATTAATAGTCCAGTCAGTGATTTTAACCCATCATGCCGAGACGTAAAACGGATATTTGTCGTTGTTCATTGACATTGAAAAAAAAAGCGCTTATCACGTAAAGCATTCATAACTGTTCCCGGGCGAAGCCGGGTCGGGTTGCTAGTAATCAATAAAGGATGTTGTGTAGCTTAAATTGGCAGGAGCTGAGGTCGGTGACCGAGCGACAGAACACCTGCTCTCAGTGATACCGGAGCCGTACTGTCTGACAGCTGCAGGAATATATTATCGCTGCTTTCCATTTAGCAAGTAAAAAGAAAACCTAGTTTATGGTGATAGCCTACGTCTCATAACAACAACCATCACTGCTCGAGAACCTCACGAAGCCAGAGTACAGTAACATTTTGTAGCGCTTAGAGTTAAATGGTCACTTCTGTCGAAGATTCAAGATATTTATTTTCGTTTACATCCGAATTGAGCCTCTTTATTCTAGATGTCGTGGATTTTACAAAATTCCAGATTTTCTTAGTGAGTCGGTCTTTGTCCATAGCAATATATTTAGTCTTCTCTTTCTGATTGCTGTTGTTATTAGTTCTATCTTCATGTACACTTCTTCGCTGGATCTCAGCCGAATCTGCCCGCAACGCAACTGTTGTCCAAGATATTCCGTAGTAGCCTACCTTCTCTTTTAAGATACATTTTCTTTCAGAAACGTTGTTTTTTGTTTTCAGTTCTCTCAATTTTTGAAAAAAAGGAATAAAAATGACAATTTTTCAAAATGCCCTAAAATTACTAGACTAAATATAATTCAATACCGCTACTCACTTTTATTTTGGTTGGTTGGTTCCTTAGTTTAGGGGCTGCGACAACGCGGTCATGTAGCCCTGTGTACTTTGGTTGTGTGTAGAATCTGTCTGATAACCGGTGTTAATTGTGATGGCTGTATTAGTGTGTGTTATCTGTTTTTAGTTCAAGTAAGGAGTGAAGACATTCAATTTTCAAGCAGTTCCTACTTTTGCTACCAAATGCCACCGTCAACGACAACTAGTTCCAAACTTGGTTACTAAATGCCACCGTAGTCTGGTCCTGACGACGAACGTTGGAACCTAAGAGCGTTAGTCAAATCTAACCTATAATTTAGCTTCACACAAGTGTAATCAGTGGAAAGTTCTTTTACATGCCATAAATCTATGACATGGGACTGCTTGCTTTACTTCCCCTCCGAAGAAGGCATACTGAGGGATTTTTCTTTTTTACCGAGTTCTTGTATTTAACGCATATAATGTTCGTACAGTTATCTGCAACAGACAGAGAGTAGGAGTTTTTTTTTTCATTTTTCAAAAAGGAAACACAATTTTATCATTGTTTAAAATAAACAAGGTTGCTAAAGTTTTCAAAGTATCCACAAATCCCTAGTTCACAGCATTCTTACAATCATCATATATATTATTTCAGTAGTATAGATCCCTCCTGCGGCGCTGACAAGCGACCGATCGTGACAAGTGAGCATTCAAATGAAAGAGGATAGACATTAGCAGTGACGAATTGCAGTCCAATTTCCTAAATATCTATAATTTCTTTAAAAAATGATTTTAAAAAATGTAAGAAGTTCGCGATTTGCAGTTACTGCTGCTGTATGAAAATACGCTCCATAATTGCTGTCCACTTCACATTTTGGTCGCTGTGACGCCAGTTTCATGTCATTTTAGCATTCTGGATCTTTCCTTTATCATTTTGCATGGATTTCAGAAACAGTAAATCAAAGGAATGAGTACTCAAATAGTATAATTTCATAAATATCGAATAACCAGTAAGTGTTACAGCTAAGCTGCCAATCAATGGACTCAGCCCACAAATGACATTATCAGTGACGAATTGCATTCTAATTTCATAAATATCAATTTTTGTAAGAAGTGTTCGATTTGCAGAACCTATTGGGGAAAGTGTGGTTTATGAACATGCGAGATTTCTCGCACGGGTCCGCTTAGTTAGCTTTAATTTGAAGTATCGATAATATTCTTATTTTAATTTTTGATGTTGATTTTGCTACTTTGAAAGGCATTGACGTAAATAAAGTCACTCATTTTTAGCCTATTTTCAATTTTGAAAAAAATAGGCTTATGAGGTCCCCTTTTGTCCGTGTGTGTGTGCGTGTGTGTGTGTGTGTGTGTGTGTGTGAGGTGTGTGTGTGTCCCTAATAAATTCTAAACGGCTGGAGCGATTTCAATGAAACTCGGTAAGTTCATAGCACTATTCCGGGAGACCCCGACCGTACCCTTCAAATTTTGTTACGTCTCACCAATCCAACATGGCGGCTGTGCGAAATATTTCACCAGTATTCAATATCTCCGAAACTATTCCCGATATCACCCTGGAATTTGTTTACGGTGATAAAAAAGAGAAATACTAGAAGTTCATCTATGTGACTTTTGAAAAACTGGTAACTACAAAACCAACATGGCGGCCACGCGAATTTGCGACTTTTAATAGACGTTTCTCGCGATTTAACCAACCAAACGCAATAAAACTTGGTACAGTATATGTTTATACACATTGTAATGCACCGACATCTAACTTGGTTCAATTGTTTACATAACCACAAGATGGCGGATGTGCGAAATATTTCACCGGCATTCTATATCTCTGAAACTATTAGCGGTATCACCCTGAAATTTTGTACGGATATAAAGGGCACTACTGGAAGTTCATCTATAAGACTTTCAAAAACCGGTTAACTACAAAACGAACATGGCGGCCAAGCGAATTTGAAAATTTTAAATAGACCTTTCTCGCGATTTAATGTTCCAAATGCAATGAAATCTGGTACAGGAAATGTTTATACACATTATAATGCACTGGTATCTAATTTAGTTGAAATGTTTACATAACCTCAAGATGGCGGCTTTGCGAATTTTAAAATTAAGTTTTTATTTCTTGTGTCGTAATCTTTCGATCGAAGTGAAAGTTTGAATAGTGAACATACGAAATAATTTTCCTTTAATGGTACGTGACTCTATGGCCTATACATTTAACAATCCAATATGGCGACCATCCGAAATATTTAGACGGCTCTGAATATCTACAAATCCATTATAGCAATCAAACTGGATGTTTTTATGTTCATAGCGGCTATGAACTTAAATTCACCTATATGACTTTAAATAACCTGGTGATCACGTATCCAACATGGCGGCGACGCGAATTATAAACATTCACATGGACGTTTCCCGCAATTTAACCATCCGAGTGCAGTGAAACTTGGTACAGTAAATCCTTATACGAATGTTAATCCACTGGCATCTAATTTATTTCAATTGTTTCCATAACCACAAGATGGCAGCTGTGCGAAATTTTAAAATCTCCTTGTTACTTCTTGGGTCCTAATCATGCGATTGAAGTTTGAATGCTACACGTACACAACAATCTTCATGTAACAGTACATAACTATAAGACCTACATATATAAAATCCAACATGGCGACCATCCGAAATATTAAGTTGGTTCTCAATATCTACGAATCTATTACAGCAATCATACTGTCATTTTGTATATAGATAGAGGCAATTAACATAAGTAGGATATATGAAAATAGGCTGTATAGTTCTTCACAGAACTACTTGTTATTGACCAAATAAACTAACTTAGACATATTAAAACCAGTAATTCTTCTTGAGTGACCAACCTGGAACCTACACTTGCTCTTAGCTAATATGATTGCCTCAGATGTAAGGTAGAGATGAAAGGATTACCTCAGGACAGGGAGGCAGAGCTGCATCAAACCAGTGAAAAGACTGAAGACTCAATCATCACTGCTACTATTACTACTGTGACCCTAAATGCCATGATGTATTTCATAACGGAGGTTTTGCGTTTCCCCAGGGCTTCATCCTTTCCTTGTGGTGAGTGGAGTCAGTTAGCTAATGGAATGGGAGTGAGATAAGAGCCAATAAGCCTTCATGTCACTCGCGGCTTATGTAATTGTCACTCCAGTTGACGAGCATATGATCAGAGTGGGTAGCAGTGCTATTGCATTAATGAACTCCAGAGTAAATCTCTGAGTAAACACTTCATTGGTTCCTGTGAATCCTAATTAACAATCGCTTCAATCTGGTCTTCTCTCTCCTGTTCGATCATGTTATTAGTTGGATGATCTTCTGAATAAGTATGTTGTGTTGCACGTAATATTTACAAGGGAAGTAGCAGGCAAGATCTTAAAACTTTGTGGGCGCAATAGTTGTACTCTAAGCAGTGTTGCCAAATCTTGAAATGGGAAAGATCTAAACCCTATATTTTAAAACACCATAAACGCACCAGCTGGACTATGATTCAAAACACTAGAAAAACACCAAAAATTATAAATAAATAAAACGCTTTTTACTTAAATTTCTTTCATTAAAAATCGCCTTCTTCACTTGCGGAGCCTGCAACCACTAAATTATTACATATTTAGAGCAGGAAGGTGTAGTTCTGCTGTAGCTCTGCTTACTTCCAATTTTGGCCACTATTATATCCTTCGGAAGTTCGTCGTCGTGATAGCATTTTCCCTCTGTTTTAGTCCAAATCGCACACACAGAATGGAATGCAATTTTTGAACTTTCATTCGATTTCTTTGCTTTGTTTTCACCAATTAAACTTGGCTCAACACTCTCCCTACATCTGCATTAGAGTGAGGGAGCGAAAGTACATAAACTGCCTTCCCATGAAACTGGGTAATCCCCTAGCAGCTGGGAAGAAAATAGATGATAGGTCGATTCTTTGTACAAGTGCACTTGCACTGAGCCCTGCAAGTTGCGCTTACTTAGCACTTATGCATGAGAATAATAATTTCAGGGACTTCCCCTGTTGGAGTGTTGATATTGACATCGCCTATCTCAATTGATTAACTTTATTAAAACTATTACATGACTTTACAGGATTTACTTATTTGTCATAGGAGACAATTTCATGCAAAAATCCGTTAAGCACCAGATTTGGCACGGGTTTTATTGAAATAACACCAGTATTTTGCTATGGTGCTATTAGAACATTTTTGGCACCAGACGAACTTCAGAAACTCCAGATCTGGTGCTAAAACCACCAAATTGGCAACACTGACTCTAATAGGACAATTGTGAGGAAAATCAGTTGTCAGATTGAACTGCAAGGTTCCGAAATCATGTGGCGAATCTCTCATATAAATTAATGGGAGGTAAAGAGTACCGTACATGTTGGAATGGACAGCCCTGACCGCCCAAGCACTCAAGGTCGGTGGGAAGGACCCGCACGCTCCAGTCAGCATATACGCTTCACCTCGCTACTACTCCGAGTGCCACAGGGATGTCCAGCTCCTCCAGCAGTCATGCCTGCGTACCAGGATGTCATGTACGAGCCTTGCAGTTCAATATGGCAGCTGATTTTCCGCAAGTTGTCCTAGATGGTTAAATTTCCTGGCAAGGACAGAATCGAACCCGGACCTCAGGAGGGACAGCCAAGAATGCTAGCCATGACACCACGATGTGGTCGTAATCTTCTCTGAAGTTCGTAAGTTAGCACGTTAATCTGTGTTAGTTATGAGAGGTATCATTAAACCTTGTCGTGCAATCCTCAGTATCTTACAATTAGTGATGAGTGTACAATTAGAGTATTTAACACACAGGACGTAGGATTGAACAAGCTGTTAGTGCTAATAGACCATTTAGATATATCACACGTGAGCGCTTCTCAACAACAGCATGTGTTGCAACAGGTCATTATCTTCATGTGGGAAGTTTTACGTGGTAGCTGAGAAACTTTGCCGGTGACGTCACCGTGTGTCTTTCCTATTAAGTGAGGGGACAAAAAGTTCACAGTTATAGCCCTTTAGGCCAGTAATTCAATGCTAATAATAATAATATCGTATGGAGGGTCAAAATGTTCAAGTACCTGCGAGAGACTATACAGGAGAATAGACGAGAAAAAGCAGCTGTTGGAGATCGAATTGATGATAATCATGATGATAATTGTTGTTATGTGATAGACATTTCCAAGTTATCCTGGACAAGGAAATCAGCAATCGAAGAATTCTGAAAAGCGGTCTTCCACAGGGCTCTGTGCTCGCACGAATCCTTTGCAATCTATACATTGCGGACATTCCTCATACTGAAGGTAGGAAATTTGCTTATGCAGATGATCTAGCCATTGCCGTCAGTATAAAGTGCATAGATGAAACTGAAAGGATATTGACAGTTGATCTTTCAATCCTGTGGCAGTATTACCATATGTGTCGACTCACACCTAGCTCAAGTAAAACAGAATCTTCTTGCTTTCATCTTCACAACAGACAGGCTAACTGTCAACTGAAAATCTATTTTAATGGGAACTTTGTTAAATACAATCCTACACCGAAGTATTTGGGTGTCACACTCGACAGATCCTTAACCTACCGAAAACATATGTCTAATACTACAGCCAAGGTACGTACCAGGAACAACATCCTTCAAAAGCTGTGTGGTACTACATGGGGACCAACGGCTACAGCACTTCGCTGCTCTTGACTGGGACTAGTCTATAGCACAGCAGAATATTGCGCTCCTGTATGGCTAAATAGCAATCATACCAACAAACTCAACACCCAACTCAATACAACTATGCGCACAATCACAGGATGTCTAAAAACTACTCCTACATTTTGGCTCCCAACTTTAAGTCACATTCACCACCTGAACTCAGAAGACTTTGGAACGTGAATATAAGAAAATTTTGGACCACCCTGACCTTCCCATTCATGACTTCATCTGACAGGTTAAAATCCAGACAACCAGCAATAAAATCTGCTATGGGATTTGATATAAGCGATAGATGGGAACAAAAATGGATCCAGCATGCACCAGCAATCAGTATAAATACTCACAACAAACCAGAGGGATTCGATCTGCCTCGACGTACGTGGAAGACTGCCAACAGGATTCGCACAAACCACGGTGTGTGTAAGGACTTGCTCTACAAGTGGAACAAAATTCCCGATCCTACATGTGCTTGTGTAGAGACACCCCAGACCATACAACACATTGTGGAGCAGTGTAGTATTACGTCATACTCAGGGGATTTAAAGGATTTTCTCGTGTTGACTCCAGATGCTGTTAAGTGGATAGACAAATTAAATTCTACATTATAAGTGCCAATTGTGACTGCAGAGTACACTAATATCCTCTGTTTTGCTTTTATGTAATTATGTCCTAGAATATTTGCTGGTAACTTACAGTATGCATTCTGAATATTGTTGTGTTTTACAATGTGTTGCCATACGCTAAATTAAAAAAATGTTGTTTTAAGGGGATTAACATCTAGGTTATCGGCTCCTAATGGTTTGGGTGATAGTGAAAGATGAGATAAGATTGAAAACTATAACTAATACTAACTACAAACTTACATACTAGAAGAAGAAATGGTAAACAAATAATGGATAAGGCAAATAATGGACAGGAAGAAAAGAAATGCCCTCAACCCTCGAAGAATGACGATTGAGGGACTTGGAAGGAAGGAAGGAAGGAGAGCCATGAAATGTAGATAGGAAAGGGGAAAGAGGAGAGGGCCGGCCCCAAGTTCAGGAATCCCTCCAGGTCACCAACTCCCAAACTCACGAGCCGTGAGCCGTTGAGGGTGTAGCCCTATCCAGGGTACACTAGAAGTGGTGGGGCTACATACTACCTGCCTCCTTGAGGGCCTTGAGCAGAAGGCAGGAGATAACATGAAAAGGCTGACCCCTCGAAGAATGAGGGTATCAGGAAATATGAGACAAGGGCCAATTAAGGCGCGAAAGTGAAAGACTCCCAAATCCTCAAATACCCTAATACCGTCGGGGTGGGAAGAAAACAAGAGTTGACAAAGAGAGGTCGACAGGAAAGAAGATGGAGAGGAGCCCGGCACAAGTAAGTGGAAGCAATGCCGGACTCAGCAGGGGTCCCGTGGTCGCCAACGCACGTCTCACAAGTTGTGAGCCCCTGGGGGGAGAGAGATCGAATTCTAAAAATGGAAAGAGCATATGGATTAACGAAAAATATCTACAACAAGAAGTGCATCTCCTGGAATACCAAAATAAGGTAATATAACACTGTCGTAAAAACGGAATGTCTCTTTGCCACTGAATGCCTCTCGATGAGCTGTAGCCTCGAAAAACTAGAAGTCCTGGAAAGGAGAATTCTAAGAAAAATCATGGGTGCAGTTTGGACTGAAGACGGATGGAAACTGCGAAGCAACAGAGAAGTCTACCAGAACATGGAAGGAATCTCAGAGACTATGCGGAAGAGGAGGCTGACATTCCACGGATAAATATACAGAATGCACAAACATAGATTAACAATACAAATATTGGACTATCTCTAGGAAAAGAAGACCACTCCAACGTGGACTAAGGAAGTTAGGAAGATTTTGAAAAGTTGAACATCACAGAGTCTCAGATGCTAGAAAGAAGGGAAGTTAAGAGTAAAGTGAAGGGTTTCAAGACGAAGGAAGACCTAAGAGAAGTGGATGAACTTGGACAGAAGATCAAAGGAAATATGCCAGTGAACACATGAACCAATATTGGAGACAGAGGAAATTCCAGTCAAAAGAAAAGGAAAAGAAAGTTGTTGAGTGATCCTAAGTGGGCAATTCGCGTGAAAATAAAAAATAAAAAAAATTATATGGCCTTGAGTGCCGGGCGTAAGCTTTTTTATTTGACACCCAGATGGCATGTCAAATTTGGACGTTCCTTGGAGCGCTATGAAAGTCAAAGAGGTTCGATATTGTTACGGCTGTGAGTTTGTGTCATCACTCGCCGCATGAGTCACAACTGCCCCAGGGCTGGGCTGTGTCCTGCCTCCTGTATTGCGCGCGCCTTATGCAACAGGGCCACTAAGACAAAGGGATAGTCCAGAATATTCGTGACTGGACCAGCGATGGAAACCTCGAGAAGCCGTGAACCCTGGATGGATCTAGAAGCATTTATTGAGTCACCGGCCTGCTATATAAGTGCGACCTGTCTAGCAGTTGTTGTTGTTGTTGTTGTGTTTTACGAGCTAGTGCAAGCGATTATCTTGTGCGACAGAAGTGTGGTGACGAAGTGCTGTGCGAGTTACGAAATCCAGTGACATTGTTTCTCCAGCTTGTGGACAGCGAAATAGCCTGCAGCAAGTGATCGTAAGTAATTGTGGTCGGAGAACATAAAGGAGAGGAGCAGGTAGTTTCTGTCAAGGCCACCGTACTCATTAGGACGGATTAACTTCTGTGATCTGTTGACAAGTGGAAGGGCCAAGAGCGCTCAAGGAAGAGACTTGAGGAAACTGGAGTAAGGCTCCTAATTGCTTGTATTTGCTGACTAGTGTAATTTTCTGGCCACAATAAAGTTAATTATTACTTTAAGCAGTAATTGGTGTTGTGCTTTGTACCCCCACCGTAATCCAGTTAACAAAAGTGCCGCTAGGGGGTGGCACGTAACAACTGGTGTCAGAAGCCGGATTACGAACTCAAGCACAACACCTGACGGTCCTGGTTTCAAAACCCGAGCAGGTCAATTTTTTTAATATTTTCCTGTGAGCGCATGCCCTTTACAAGACAAACAGCTAAAATGGAAGAGCAATTCGCAGCATTGCTAGAAAAGTTAAATGGCATGGAAACCAAGATGGAAGTCGGCCAGAAGAAATTAGCCAAGGGCCTGAAGGATGACCTGAAGAAGATGGAAGACGGCCAGAAGAAGATGGAGGACGGCCAGAAGAAGTTATCCGAGGACCTAACTGCCAAACTAGAAGACGGCCAGAAGAAGATGGAAGACGGCCAGAATAAGTTAGCCGAGGACCTAACCGCCAAATTTCTGGATGGCCAGAAAAATCTGGAAGAGTGTCTGCTGACGAAATTAGAGGAGAGCCAAAGGAAATTAGAACAGGGCCTACGTGAGGAAGTCGCAGCAGTGGAAAAGAAGTTCGACGCCTTACAAGTGGAAGTTACCGAGCTGCGCCAACGCCCGCTGATGGGGGTGGAGGAGAAATTCAACGCCTTACAAGTGGAAGTTGCCGAGCTGCGTCAACGCCCGCTGATGGGGGTGGAGGAGAAATTCAACGCCTTGCAAGTGGAAGTTGCCGAGCTGTGCCAACGACCGCTGATGGGGGTGGAGGAGAAATTCAACGCCTTACAAGTGGAAATTGCCGAGCTGTGCCAACGCCCGCTGATGGGGGTGGAGGAGAAATTCAACGCCTTACAAAAGGAAGTTGCCGAGCTGCGCCAACGCCCACTGACGGGGGTGGAAGAGAAATTCAACGCTCTACGAGAGGAAGTTGCCGAGCTGCGCCAACGCCCGCCCACCGTTACACCGGGAATATCAGGAACGGGACATTGCAGAGTGACGCCCCCAACCTTCGACGGAAAGGTCCCGTGGAGCACCTACTTACGTCAGTTCGAGGCGGCATGTTCAATAAATAACTGGAACAACACAGAAAAGGCTGCAGCTCTCATTGTAGCGCTGAGAGGTGACGCCCTTAACGTCCTTCAGGCCATCCCGACTGGATCCCAGGACTACGCTTCACTGATCGCCCATATGGAGTCCCGATATGGAGATAGCCATCTTCAGCAGGCCTACCAGATGCAGCTCCGGACCCGGGTACAGAAGAACGCGGAAACCCTGCAGGAGTTCGAGATGGACATCGCACGCCTCGTAAGGCTCGCCTATCCAACAGCGTCGGCCGACTTCCTGGAACAGATTGCGACGCAGACCTTCACCGACGGGCTTCGGGACTCGGACACTCAACAGGCGCTGCGACTCGCACGCAATAAGACCCTGGCAGATGCGCTGAGCCACGCACTTGAGTTCGAGACGGCAAAACAGGCATCCAGAATGCACGCGCGGGTGCGTCAAGTGGACGTCGACGAACCAGTAAAAACCAACGAGACCAAGCCCCTGGCCGACGAATGAATGGAGGCGCTAAGCCGTTTCTTCGATAGTCGCGGCACCACCAGCAACGACACAGCCGGAAGGCAACCGGAGAGGCGGCCCGGAAGAGGACTACCGACCTGCTGGACCTGCCGTAAGAGAGGCCACCTGAGCAAGGACTGCGGTGATCGCCGCCGCCAAGGGTTTCCGTCGGGACAGTCAGTCGTAGGGAAACCGCGCAGCCCAGGAAAGCAAGTATCAGCCAGCCTAGGGGGGCAAAGGTTGGCTTGTGACAGCCGTCAAGCCCCGGCAGTCCAAGTCCGTGTGACGCAGTTACGGAGGGATAATAGCAGCCTGATGGTCGACGGAGTCGTCAACGGAGTGAGCTGGCCCATGCTGATCGACACGGGAGCGTCGAGGACCATCGTCAGTCCCACCGTGATCCCTAAGTGGAGAGTTCAACCCACACAAAGGAACCTCCAGCTAATAACCGCGACCGGAGAGACCGCACCGGTACATGGCGAAGCATCACTGGAGTTCGTCATTGGTCGACGGGCGATAAAGCATCCAGTGCTTGTGGCTGACGTATCAAATGAAGTGATCATCGGACTGGACTTCCTGGACCAGAACAACATCATCTTGGATCTGAGTACCAACACTCTGCACTTCGGAGGTGAGGAACTTGCTTTGCAATCTGCGCACGAGTCCATCACCGCACGACGAGTAAGGCTGAGAGAAGACGTCATCGTTCCCGCCAGGACGGAGGTCAGCGCTGCCGTAATTATCGACGGAACTGCTGAGGGAGTGGCGGCTGTCGTCGAACCAAAATATGAGGACATCCAGACAAAAGGATTGCTAGTTGCCAAGACTCTCATCAACACGACGTCTCGGCCGTACGTCCGCCTGTCCAACCTGAACGACTACGACATTACGGTTCACCGGGACACCAACCTAGGAGTCTGCGAGCCCGTTACCTGGATTGCCCGCATCACAGATACGACGGACGGACACCTGCAGACGGACAACCGAAGAAGACGCGCCCTGCCTGAAGAACTACAGAAGCTGTATCAAGGATCCCAGGACCATTTAGACGAAGAGCAATCACGCCAACTTCAGGACCTGCTACGCGAATTCCAGGATGTCTTCTCCGTGGGGAGCAAAGACTTCGGCAGGACAAGCTTGGTCCAGCACAGAATCGACGTTGGGGACAGCGCACCGATTAGGGCCCCATTCCGACGTGTCCCGCTCGCCAAGCAAGCCGAAGTCGACCGGATGGTAGAAGAGATGAAGGAGCAAGGGGTGATCGAGCCATCACATAGTCCTTGGAGTTCTCCGGTCGTGCTAGTGAAGAAGAAGGACGGTTCCACCAGGTTCTGCGTGGACTACAGGCGGGTGAACGACGTCACGAAGAAGGACAACTACCCTCTACCCCGGATCGACGACACGCTGGACACCATATCAGGATCAAGATGGTTCTCCACCTTGGATTTGAAGAGTGGCTACTGGCAGGTGGAGGTCCACCCTAAGGACCGCGAGAAAACGGCGTTCTCTGTGGGCAGCGGGCTCTGGCAGTTCACCGTCATGCCATTCGGTCTGTGCAACGCCCCTGCAACCTTCGAAAGGCTAATGGAGTCCATTCTGAGGGGACTACACTGGGAGACCTGCCTGGTATACCTAGACGACGTCATCGTTCTGGGGAGGAGCTTCGAGGAGCACTACAGCAACCTGAAGGAGATCTTGTTGAAGATACGGGCTGCCCAGCTGAAGTTGAGCCCCAAGAAGTGTCAGCTCTTCCAGAAGCGGGTCCAGTACCTTGGGCATATCGTCTCCGAGGAAGGGGTGCGCACCGACCCAGAGAAGACCGCAGCTGTGAGGGAGTGGCCAGTTCCGAAGGACAAGTCCCAACTACGAAGCTTCCTGGGACTCTGCACTTATTATCGTCGCTTCGTGAGAGGATTCGCCGACATCGCCAAACCTTTACATCGACTGACTGAGAAGGACCAACTCTTCACGTGGACAGCAGAATGCCACAGTGCCTTCGAACAACTCAAGCAGGCTCTGTGCACCGCACCTATTCTGGCCTACCCCAGACCTGGAACAAGGTTCATCGTCGATACTGATGCCAGCGACTTTGGCATAGGGGAATCCTGTCGCAAGTAGTGGACGGCGAGGAGAGAGCAGTGGCCTACTTCAGCAAGGCCCTGTCAAAGCCAGAAAGGAACTACTGCGTCACCAGGAAGGAGCTGCTCGCCATCGTGAAGACTATTGAACACTTCCACAAGTACCTGTACGGGCAAGAATTTCTCATCAGGACCGACCATGCATCCCTGCGGTGGCTCCTGAACTTCAAGCAGCCCGAGGGTCAACTCGCGCGGTGGTTAGAGAAGCTTCAACAGTACAACTTTGAGATTCAGCACAGGAAAGGCCAACTGCATTCTAACGCCGACGCCCTGTCACGAAGACCGTGCCCCGAAGACTGCTCCTTCTGTGCCCGAAGGGAGGAGAACACCGGGATACAGTGCCGACGGACTACTGTGGAACTTCAGGGGAACTGGAGCCGCGAATCTTTCACGCGGGCACAAGCAGAAGATGACGACCTGGGACTGATAGCCGAATGGAAGAGGGCCTGTGTCCCCAGACCCGGGTGGAACGTTGTGAGTGACTGCAGCCCAAAGTTTAAGTCCTACTGGGCACAGTGGGGCTCGCTGATTGTAAGGGATGGCCTCATCTGCCGCGCCTGGGAGAGCACCGACGGGAAGACATCTCGGGAACAAGTCGTCGTTCCAAAGGCTATGACGGAGGAAGTCCTGAAGGAAGTTCATGGAGGATCATCTGGTGGACACCTAGGGATAAAGAAGACCCTGGAGAAGCTGAGAGAGCGGTTCTACTGGATCGGATGCCGAACAGACGTGGAGAACCACTGCGCGAGGTGCCACGATTGCGCAGCCAGCAAGGGCCCAGGACGAAGACGACGGGGTCCACTGAAGACCTACAACGTGGGCGGCCCCATGGAGAGAGTGGCCATCGATGTTGCAGGGCCATTCCCGTTAAGCGAGGCAGGGAACCGCTACATATTAGTCGTCAGCGACTACTTTACCAAATGGCCGGAGGCGTATGCGCTCCCTAACCAAGAAGCCGCGACGATTGCAGAGACCCTGGTGAAGGAATTCGTCAGCCGGTACGGAATACCCCTGGAGCTGCACTCCGACCAAGGGAGGAACTTCGAGTCACAGGTGTTCCAGAACCTATGCCAGCTGCTCGGAATCCGGAAGACAAGGTCAACGCCGCTACACCCTCAGTCCGACGGGATGGTAGAGCGATTCAATCGCACCATCGAGAACCATCTCCGAATAGTCGTCAGCGAGCACCAGAGGGATTGGGACAAACATCTTCCACTATTTCTCCTGGCCTACCGCGCCGCCGTGCATGAAGCCGCCGGGTGCACACCAGCCCGGGCCATGTTTGGGAGGGAGCTCCGTCTACCTGTCGATCTTGCCTTCGGCCGACCTGGGAAAGATCCGATCCCGGTAAGCCAGTATTGTCAAGAACTGGTCGACCAACTGGAGGACGTACACGCGTTCACGAGGAGGAAACTACGGATCGAGACCGACCGAATGAAGACCCGATACGACCAGCAGACGGATGCCGGCGGATTCCACGAGGACGACCTGGTCTGGCTCTTCAACCCATTACGGAAGAAAGGCCTGTCACCCAAACTGCAGAAGTCCTGGGAGGGCCCGTACCGAGTCGTGAAACGGATCAACGATGTCGTCTACAGGATCCAGCGGAGCCCGAGGGCGAAGATGAAGATCGTGCATCGAGATCGCCTGGCAGCCTACGGAGGGACACAGACGGACCAATGATTGATCGGGACGATCAGCCTTTTTAGGAAGGGGGTGGTGTTACGGCTGTGAGTTTGTGTCATCACTCGCCACATGAGTCACAACTGCCTCAGGGCTGGGCTGTGTCCTGCCTCCTGTATTGCGCGCGTTATGCAACAGGGCTACTAAGACAAAGGGATAGTCCAGAATATTCGTGACTGGACCAGCGATGGAAACCTCGAGAAGCCGTGAACCCTGGATGGATCTAGAAGCATTTATTGAGTCACCGGCCTGCTATATAAGTGCGACCTGTCTAGCAGTTGTTGTTGTTGTGTTTTACGAGCTAGTGCGAGCGATTATCTTGTGCGACAGGAGTGTGGTGACGAAGTGCTGTGCGAGTTACGAAATCCAGTGACATTGTTTCTCCAGCTTGTGGACAGCGAAATAGCCTGCAGCAAGTGATCGTAAGTAATTGTGGTCGGAGAACATAAAGGAGAGGAGCAGGTAGTTTCTGTCAAGGCCACCGTACTCATTAGGACGGATTAACTTCTGTGATCTGTTGACAAGTGGAAGGGCCAAGAGCGCTCAAGGAAGAGACTTGAGGAAACTGGAGTAAGGCTCCTAATTGCTTGTATTTGCTGACTAGTGTAATTTTCTGGCCACAATAAAGTTAATTATTACTTTAAGCAGTAATTGGTGTTGTGCTTTGTACCCCCACCGTAATCCAGTTAACAAAAGTGCCGCTAGGGGGTGGCACGTAACAATATCTATGCTCCTTGACACTACAGCGCTTTCTAGTAGAGAAAGGAGGAACTTTGTATTGGCGAAAAATCCCGAGGTTAATTTTGCCATTATGAACACGGCCTACTCAATTCAAATGTGATCTTTAACATGCCAACAACGAATGACATGCGTGCAGTGATTTTTGTCACCTTTTATAAATCACTTACCACAGCCAGGAGCAAACCTGCAAGCTTGGGGTTGGATGTCCAACACGATAATTACTCACCCACCGTGGCAAGCTAACTCAATGTTGGAAACATCCTACTGTATTACATTTTTGTCTGATTGCTGATTCGAACCCGGTTCATCACTGTATCTTATTGTTGGTGGATTTGTAATTAGTAATCGTTGTTATCTACACTTTTCCAAACGTGAAGGACACACTAAACGTTTCTTACGAGGTGCTGGCATGATGATGATTAATTCGCCAATTCGAATGTCAAATGCATTATTCGAATGTAGGAAGTATTCAAATAGTCGAACAATGTGGATGTCCGAATACATCAGTTGTTCGAACCACGCGAACATTCTGAGTACACGAACCGATACTGATAGAATCTCGTTGAGGCGGTTGAATGTTGTTTTCTGTCGGGTGGTTCTCTCTCAATTGCAGTGATCAATACCTGTGACTAGTTGAGTGAACCGCTTCTTGGGTTTTACTTATTTCCTCGCCAAACAATCATGGCGCATTTGAAACGCACACTGCACTCGGTACACTTCGGCTTACTTTTCCCATGAAGGAAAAGGAAGGAAGTTTTTAGTTTTACGTGCCCGTTTATTTATTTACTCGAATCAGAGGCAGATAAATAATATTGTACATACAAAAGCAAAGGAGAAACATGGAATTATACATATATAATCAAACTGTCTTAGCCCACAAACGAGCAACTGCTATAGCATTTTCTTGTGCCTTAAACAACTCCTCCTCACTGCAAGATTCAGGGCAGCATAAGCACTGACACAGATGCTTTGTTGTCTGTACCTCTCCACATTCACCAAGTGTTGATTCTTGTAGGTATCCCCATTTCATTAGGTTATCCTTAGTTTTGCCAACACCTGCTCGTAATCTGTTTAATGATTTCCAAGTGGTCCAGTCCAAGTTGTGCCCGGCTGGTAAGCATTCTGCTGGTGTTTCCCCTGTTGGAAGATGATTGATTTTGGCTGCCCACAGTTCTTCTCTGGTTTTGTTGGAGGATGTGGTAAGTGGAGATGTTGACTGTAAAAAGCTCCTCCTAGATTTCAATCTATGTCTTGGAGGAGTATATCCGTGCAGCGGGTGTAGCTCACTTTCCTCCACTTTCTTTCTTTCGGCATTTGCGGCTACTTCCCGACGTATTTCAGGGGGAGCAATGCCTGCCATGTAGTACAGCTTGTCGACGAGAGTCTGTTTCAGGCATCCTGTAATAAACCTTGCAGTTTCATTAAGAGCTACGTCAACTTATTTTGCATGGGCTGATTTCTGCCATACAGGGCAGGCATATTCACCGGCGGAGAAACAGAGTGCCAACCATTGCAGAAGTACGGACCAACTGGGGTTGGGCACCCCAATTATTACCAATGAGCTTCCGAATGATGTTATTTAGGGCTGCCACCTTCTGTTTAGTGTTAAGGCAGTGCCGCCGATAGGTTAACGATCTATCTAGGGCAACTCCAAGGCATTTGGGGGTTAAACAATGCTCTAGTTCAGAGCCCAATCATGCAATTATGAACCACGGAACCTTCTTTTTACATGGCATTTCACTTCGAAAATCTCACATGCATTGACCGGGAATCGAAACCGGTCCACCTTGGTGAGAGGCCAACATCTTGACCACTGTGCCACCACGCCCCCCCCCCCCCTACTTTACCCATTTTTTTCGTGTGGCCTCCAGAGAGGCCAAGGGCAGTTCTTTCTAGTAGACGCCCGTGGGCAACCTGCGTGTCGGGATGAGAGATGGAATGGATGAAGATGAATGAAACTGGGCAAGAATATGGAAGCAAGTGGCCGTGGCCTATCAAAAGGTACCGTCCCAACATTTTCCTGGTGTTGAAAATGGATAAACCACGCAAAAATCCATTTCAAGGACGGCCGACGGTGGGGCTCGAACCCACGCGTCTACCGAGTCAGCAGAGAGCTTGACCCCATGACCTAATGCTGCACTTTAGCGAACGTTGCCACTGCTGTCGGTATTTTACCCATGAAGTCCACTGAATATGCAGAAATGTTACTTATTTTTGCAAATCACATCTCGGCTGTGTAACTTGTGAGTGTTCACGGGAACATGTAAAGAGCACACAGTTAACAAATAACAGCTCCAGACGCCCTTTCATATGCAGATCAGCGTCCAGCGCAGCACATAACAATGCAATGGAACACCATTTGCATAATTATGTAAATAAGAACTGTTGCGATGACTGTGAAATCTAGTTCGCTCTGATACACCCAAGAAGAGTGCATGTCGAAGGTACACCTGACAACCACGATAAAAATATTGGCAACGATGTTTTAAAATGGACAATTTTAACCTATTTTCATTTATAAAACAAGTAATTCCATGAAGAACTAAATAGCCTATTTTCATATATCCTACTTATATTAATTGCCTCTATCAACATACATATTTTCAATTTGATTGCTGTAATAGATTCGGAGGTATTGAGAACCGTCTAAATATTTCGTATGGTCACCAAGTTGGATTTTTGCATATAGGCTTAGAGTTAGTTAGTTAGTTAGTTAGTTATTGTTGTTTTAAGGGACGGAGCTACGAGGCAATTTGCCCCTATAGGCTTAGAGTTATGTACTATTACATGAAGATTATTGTGTAGGTGTATTATTCAAACTTCAATCGCATGATTAGGACACAAGAACTTAAATCAAGATTTTAAAATTTCGCAAAGCCGCCATCTTGTTGTTATGAAAATAAATGAAATGAATTAGATGCCATTGGATTAAAATTTATACAAGCATATACCGTACCAAGTTTCACTGTGCTCGGATGGTAAAATCACGAGAAACGTTCATTTGAATATTTCAATTTCGCGTCGCCGCCATGTTAGATTTGTGATCAGGTTATTGAATGTCACATATGTAAAGCTATGTATATAGCCTCTATCAATATACAACATTTCAGTATGATTGCTGTCATAGATTCACGTTGTTGTTGTTGTTTGAGTCTTCAGTCTTTTGACTGGTTTGATGCAGCTCTCCATGCCTCCCTGTCCTGAGCTAACCGTTTCATCTCTACATAGCTACCACACCCTACATCCGAGGCAATCTGTTTAACATATTCTAACCTTGGTCTACCCCTACAGTTCTTGTCCTCGACCCTTCCTTCCATAACTAAGCTTGCTATTCCTGGGTGTCTTAGTATGTGTCTTACCAACCTATCTCTTCTCTTCATTAGCAGTCGCCAGAAACATCTCTCCTCTCCCACTCGTCTTAATACCTCTTTGTTTGTAACCCTATCTACCCATCTGATCATCATTCTCCTGTAACACCACATTTCAAATGCTTCAATTCTCCTCCTTTCTGCTGCACCAATAGTCCAAGTTTTACTTCCATAGAGCGCCACGCTCCAGACAAAGGCTTTCAAAAATGACTTCCTAATACCTAAATCTATATTCGATGTCAGCAGATTCCTTTTTTGTAGAAATGCTTTTTTGCCTGAGCCAATCTACTTTTTATATCCTCTTTGCTTCGTCCATCACTGGTTATTCTGCTTCCTAAGTAACAGAAGTCTCCTACTTCCTTCAGCTTTTCACCTGCCAATTTGATCTCCATAGAGGTTTCTGATTTATTTCGGCTGCATTCCAGTATTTTTGTTTTACATTTATTAATTTTCATCATGAATTCCTTCTGTAAGACGGAATCCATACCATTCAAAAACTCATTCAAATCCTCAGGCTTGTTGGCCAAGATGACGATGTCATCAGCAAATCTCAGAGTTGAAATTATTTCTCCTTGAATCTTCACTCCCACTTTAAATTTTTCTCTAATTTCCTTCATTGCTTGTTCAATGTAAAGATTGAAAAGTATGGGCGATAAGTTGCAGCCTTGCCTTGCACCTTTCTGAATACCAGCTTCTCTCTCATGTCCTTCAACTCGAATGACTGCTGTCTGGTTTCTGTATAGATTGTATATCACCCTCCTATCCCTGTACTTTATTCCAATCGATTTCAAAATGTCAAACAATTTAGTCCAATCAACGTTATCAAAAGCCTTTTCTAAGTCTACAAAAGCCATGAACGTTCTCTTATCTTTCCTTATTCTACCTTCCAAAATCAGCCTAAGACTTAGTACAGCTTCCCTTGTTCCTACATTTCTCCTGAAACCAAACTGGTCTTCACCCAACTCCGTTTCTATCTGGCTCTCAATCCTCTTGTAAATTATTCTAGACAGGATCTTTGAAGCATGAGTAATCAAGCTGATTGTACGGTAATCTTCACATCTGTCAGCTCCCACTTTCATAGATATTGAGAACCGTCTAAATATTTCGGATGGTCGCCATGTTGGATTTTATTATATGTAGGCCATAGAGTTATGTACTATTACGTGAGGATTATTGTGTAAGTTCATTATTCAAACATTGGTTTCGATCGTATGTTTAGAACACAAGATATGAAAACGTAATTTTCAAATTTCGCACAGCCACCATCTTGAGGTTATGTCAACAATTGAACTAACTTAGATGTCGGTGCATTGAAATTTATATAGTCATTTGCTGTACCACGTTTCACTGCGTTCGTGTGGTTAAATCGCGAGAAAAGTCTATTTATATGTCTCAACTTCGCTTGGCCGCCATGATCGTTTTGCAGTTAACAGGTTTTTGATAGTCAAATAGGTGAATGTCTAGTTGTGCTCTTTATCACCGTACAATATTTCAGGGGGATATACAATGCCGGTGAAATATTTCGACGTAATAAAATTTGAAGGGTACGGTCGGGGTCGGCCGAAATAGTACCATGACTTTACCGAGTTTCAATGATATCGCTCCAGTTAAGTGAACGATACCACATAGAACTACTCAAGAAAAGACTGAGATCAATAAGTGAATGCGAATGCAAGTGATAGTGTTAACTGCAATGAAACTTTACAAGGCTATTTGGCTCCAATCATAAAAATAAATTAACAATCACAGTTCTAGCATTTCCTAATTACCTGATTCAAGAGAATACATAAGATCATGAATTTGAATAATAATAGACCATGGATAATGGTGGGCAACGCCATTTCCATCAAACCACAAGGCTAAGTTAACTACAAGGTAGAACTATCCATGAATGTGTTAAGTGTGTTCCAACATGAAGTGACAGCCATAAAGAAAACTTTAGAGTTACATTAGAGAGTTGCACACGTTGGAAAGTACAGAAAGCACATGAGTGTTGTGGGAATGTGATACGTTGCATGCATGCACTCAGAATGTGTGTTTTTCTACTCAACACTCGCCAAGGCTAAGGCAAGGCTGTAATAAGTGAACAAGGTTACTTACAGTCGAGAAGTTATGTTAGCAGCGGGTGCGGTTACACACCGTGTACGGCAGAGGTAGGAATCGAGGCTGAGTGTACCCCGTTTCAGCCCTCAGACCAGAGTAAAATTTCTCGGCAGAGTCGGGAATCGAACCCAGGCCTCCGGGGTGACAGCCAAGAGAGCTAGCCACTGGGCAACGAGGTGGTCTAACTACTGAAGCTGTCAGCCACGTACCGCTGCCTTCCATTTCCACGCGCTGTCTGCCTAATCCGCGTCTTTTTAAAATGATTAAATGTTATTTGAGCCGATTTTTATTATTTTTACCATCATCGTATAGAGAGACCTTCCAAGAGTAGCATATCCTCTGCCAATTAAAATCCGATCGGGAGGTAGATCCTACCACAGTCTCTTGTCAGTTAAAAATATCATCAGCTTAGGAGAACGGCATATTTTCAGAAGAATTGGACCACCTAACTATTTCCCAAATGAAGAATGCCGAATACAGTGATCTACAAGATAAAGTGATATTTTAGAGTTTAATCATATTGTGTTTAAATTTCAAATTTCAACTATTTCTTTCTGTCTTTCTTTCTTTCTTTCTTTCTTTCTTTCGTTATATCCATTCAATTATTATTTTTTAGCTTGCCACGGTGGGTGAGTGGTCAACGTGTTAGTCTACTAACCCAAAGCTTGTAGGTTCGCTCCTGGCCGTGGTAAGTGATTTTTGAAAGGCGGCAAAAATTACGACACCATGTCATACGATGTTGGCATGTCAAAGAACCCATTTCAATTCAGTAGGCCGTGTTCATAATGGCAAAATTAATCTCTGGATTTACCGCCAACACAAAGTTCCTCATTTCTCGACTAGAAAGCGCTATAGTGTTCAGGAACTTTCTTCAAGGAAGAACGAAATTCGACATGGAAGCTACCCTTTCGGTGTCAAATAACATAGCTTTCACCCGTCACCCGAGGCCATACGCCAAAAAAATCTTATTTTTTATTGTATCTTTCGGGTAAACATATTCCACATTTCCTTATAGTGCACCATAATAGGTTTATTGATAAGAATGTTTTTTGTGTTAAGCTTTTCAACCGCCTGATTTCCTTGACATTTTGATCTACAGGGTGTCTCAAAAAATGTACTAACACTTTGAATGACTATAAAACGATTCTTTATGAACATAGAGACAAGTTTAAGGGCTTCAATTATAGAGGAGACATGTAGTTATGACTACTGTTCGCAAATGTTCAAATTAATGACCGTCAGTGTCCAGACAAAGCTGATAACGCGAAGCAATGGATTCGCAAACGTTACGACAAGGTTCATTTGGAATTTCGTGACATTGTCTGTCAATTTCCAATTTCGTGTTGGAATGTAGGATTTCCAGCGCAGACGCTTCATGATGCGATGGACGCTATCTTTTGAGATGTGTGTCTCTCTAGCCGTTTGTCGTAGTGATTTCGGAGGGGATCCAGTGAGGGCTTCTTGCACCTGTTCTTCTTTTCTAGGACGGGTGAATGTCCGTGGTCGTCCAGAACGTTTATTATTGACGTTGTGAACGGTTCCATCTGCTTCAAATTTATCTCTGAAGCGAGCAATGATCCGGTGCGTTGGTGGCAGTTTGTCGAACTCCTGGACATTGACGGTGATCAATTTGAACATTTGCGAACATGAGTCTTTCATTACATGTCTCTTCTATAATTGAAGCCATTAAACTTGTCTCTATGTTCATAAATAATCATTTTATAGTCATTCAAAGTGTTAGTACATTATTTTGAGACACCCTGTATATCGGCTGATGAAGGAGCAAAAACAATTGGGACTCGAAACATGTCCCCAATGACCACAAAGTGAGCATTTATTAAAATAAAAGGTATCGATTAGGCGGAACTTTTGCCACAACTATTACTTCTTAGGTGTCACACATAAAATTACACCTTCATGTAGTACAGGCTACAAGTTCATAACGAGAAAGTTAAAGGATGTTTTACGACATTGCAATGTTTGCTCAGTCTTCTCAGGGCAGACTCAAGTTCGTGTTTCACCTGCTCCAAGGAAGATTAATGTCGATGGCAAATGGAGCCGTCCTCAGTAGGAACGCACCTGTTGAACAATACAAGGAGAAACTGGACACTCGCTTTATGGCACAATAAATGAACAATAGGCTAGGTACGTGCAGTAAAAACATCGGACTTCCGTTCGATGCGTGCATTCAACCAGCATGCGAAGGAAGTGGCTCCTATCAGCGGTAATCAGAGGCTGCTCGCTCCATCACACCCTGACTGATATAGGGAAAATAGATATACATTTAGCCACGAATAAAACTTTAGTGGGTACAACGAAAGAAATAGGAAGGAAGATAGGAAAGAATGAAGGAAGATAGGAAAGAAGGGAGGTAGGAAAGAAGGGAGGAAGGTAGGAAAGAAGGAAGGTGGCAAAGAAGGAAGGTAGGAAAGAAGGGAGGAAGGTAGGAAAGCAGGTAGGAAAGAAGGAAGGAAGGTAGGAAAGAAGGAAGGTAGGAAAGAAGGAAGGAAGGAAAGAAAGAAAGGAAGGTAGGAAAGAAGGGAGGTAGGAAAGAAGGAAGGAAAGAACGAAAGGAAGGTAGGAAAGACGGGAGGTAGGAAAGAAGGAAGGAAGGTAGGAAATTAATAATGTTATTGGTTTTACGTCCCTTTTAACAACCCTGGCTTTTAGAGACGTCGGGGTGCCGGAATTATGCCCCGAAGGGGATCTTTAACGTGCCAGTAAATGTACTGACACGGCTCCCTCGCATTTGCGCACCCTCAAATGCCAGCTGACTGCGCCAGGTTTCGAACCTTCAACCTTGGGCTCAGCAAGCGAGAACGTTACCCCTGAGCCACGCAGCCAGACAGGAAGGTAGGAAAGAAGGAAGGTAGGAAAGAAGGAAGGAAAGAAAGAAAGGAAGGAAGGTAGGAAAGAAGGGAGGTAGGAAAGAAGGGAGGAATGAAAGAAGGTAGGAAGGAAGGAATGGAAGAAGGTAGGAAGGAAGGAATGGAAGAAGGTAGGAAGGAAGGACGGAAGGTGGGAAAGAAGGAAGGACGGAAGGTGGGAAAGAAGGAAGGTAGGAAGGAAGAAATGTAGGAAAGAAGGAAAGAAAGAAGGAAGGGAGCTAGGAAAGAAGGAAGGAAAGAAAGAAAGAAAGAAAGAAAGAAAGAAAAAGGAAGGACGGAAGGCAGGAAAGAAGGGAGGTAGGAAGGAAGAAAGGTAGGAAAGAAGGAAGGATGGAAAGATATAAAGAACGAAAGAAAGAAAAAAGGAAAGAAAGGAGGAAGGAATCTTGTAGCTTTGTTGTTGTTGATACGTTAGGGGTTTACACAGTCGTGGTAATGCAGTCCCTTGTAGGTGTCTGTGTGTGTTTAGAATTTGTCTCATAACCTGTGTCACTGTGATGTCTGTACTAGTGTGTGTATTTGTAAACGAGGTAGGATTGGGGTAGGAAGCGACCATGGCTTTAAGCGGCCCATAGACGGTCAATATTATTCTACAATATAGATTGCACAATATTTTGACGGTTACCCCTAGACATTCAATAATATTGTGCAATAATTTTGTGTGCGCAATAATTTGAATCGCGTGAAGGCAATATTGAAGGTTGTGCATTATTTTGCGCAAACACGAGCACAGACGTACAATCTCAATGGCAGTATATTGTGCAACCTCCAAACAACGGCAAAACCAGTCTCCGCCAGAGTTTCATGTTTCGTGTCCTGAGTTATGTCCATCGTACTGATGGATTAGGTGTTTCTTGACCTGCAAGGAACTTCATTTCCTCGGAATACCATAGCACAGGTCCAACATACTCCGCACCGGCACCACCTCTCTCAGAATCGCGAATACGTTTCAATTCTTTGCGGAAGTTGGTACGCAGAGATATTTTTGATGTGGAACATCTTTCCACTCGGTATCTGTATATTTTTTGTGGGGGTGATTTTGAAAAATGAAACGGAAATGGCTGGGACGGAAACAATGAAACGAAAATGGATGGGACGGAAACAATGAGCGGGCATGGTGGCGGAGATTGATACCACGACGTTCTGTAGAATGTATATCGCATATGGTTTACTTCAACATTTTGAGGCCCCATTAAAGATATTCCTACAATAATACATCTTCAAAGTGCCGTTCTTTGGTGTGAAAATATTCATTATACCATATTTGCTGAAAACCGGTCAAAATTTGGAACTGCAGTTTTACAAGTAGTTATTTCGATGACCAACAGAGTTCACTGTTCTCCCGGCAGACACATAGTCGGCCATGTTGCTATGTGGAATGTACATCGCATACGGTTTAGTTCAAGGTTTGGAGGCCCATTAAAGATATTCCTACAATAAATTATCTTCAAATTGTCGTTCTTTGGTGTGAAAATATTCATTATATCATATTTGCTGAACGCTCTATCAAAGTTCCAACGTTCACCACTAGGTATCATTGATATCTGGTGGCGAAAGTTGGAACTACTTGAAATTGAACGGAACTTGTAGCTCGCCCTTTAGGGTGTCCGCTGGAAGCAGCTACAGACTCAGGCGAGCCGAACATGTCCTCGGACACTCCCGGCACTAAAAGCCATACGATAAATAAAGAAAATAAAATAATGCTGAAAACAATTATGATTTATTAAATCTTCATACTATTGCTGTATTCTTATTTAATGTAAGCACTCGAGGTACTGTCGGCCATGTGGCTATGTGGAATCTATAATGCATACAAAATTACTTCAAGGTTAGAGGCCCCATTAAAGATATTCTTCCTATAATAAATCACCTTCAAGTTGTCGTTGTTTGGTGTGAAAATATTCATTGTATCATATTTGCAGAAAACCGGTCAGGATTTGGCACTGCAGTTTCACAAGTAGTTTTTTCAATGATTAAGAGAGTTAACAAGGGATAACATGTCACATGTTACACATCATATGCGACAACTGTAGGGCTCGTAATTTATTTTATCTATACCACATGTTGTTTGTTCGCGTCTTGGTATTGTTCGCGGTATTTTTCTAAGAACACATCATACTGCTCCCCTGTTTTAGCACGATGACTGAAATCCTTGCACTTCACATTCCAAAGAGCCGGAAGACCAGGATACACTTCAGCAAATTCTAAAATAAATTGTTTTTCTGCATCTTGGTCACCCATGACGACCCGAACTCGACCACTTATGGATAGCAACAGACGGCACAATATTTTCCCGTTTGCACAATATATTTTCAGCTTTTTGAAAATCACGCAATATATTGCACAACCTATCAATATCGTCTACACACGGTCAACTATATTGCGCAATAATGTTGACCGTCTATGGGCCACTTAATTACGTTAGGTACCATCCCAGTATTTGCCTGGAGTAGAAGGGATGAACCACGGAAAACCACTTCCAGGATGGCTGAGGTAGGAATAGAAAGAACCTCTTCTCCGTTTCACCCCACGAGGCTGAGTGTAACTCGTTCTAACCCTCGGTCTAGAATTACATTTCTTGGCAGAGACGGGAATCAAACCTATCGTTGACCTCCTAGATCTTCTAAAATCTAAGTCAGGTTCAAACTTTGGTGCACAGATGGCTCTGTGTGTGTGTTGTCTAGGAAATCAAATATATTTCCTCTTCATTCCATAAGCCGCCGCAACAGCACCTTTTCATATAAGACTTAAAAATTTACCGTCGTTGTAGCGTGGTCGCATTGGCGTGTGGCTAAACGCACCCGCGCATCAAGCGGGTGACTAGGATTCGAATCCTGACTGCTTCACAATTTCAAGTCCTAGTAAGCAAGTACAGGGTAATTCTCTTACTGGAGCGGGGCCGGCGGGACCGAGCTCGAACCGCGGATTGCGCGCAGGTGGAAACCGCAACAAAGTACATTAATTAATGGTAAATTCACCCGCAAATCATTATTAAAGAACTTACCTATCCACAGGAGAAGCTGAGAGTGTTCTCCTTCAGCTGACAGACAGGCGTTGTACTGTGTAAATAAAGCGTTTACACGTTGTGATTCCCTTCCGTTGTGAGGGATATCTGCTGCCGTATATTGTTCTCCAGCTCTCACTAGGGCACGGGTAATTGATCTGTACACTTTGTGTTTTAAATTAACCCACAATTGAACATCAAACGGGCTTAGGTCCATGCTTCAATTAAATAGAGTAAAAACGCTAGAGGGGGGGGGGGGGGGGGGGGGGGTGCAGGAGTAGCTACATAATGTAACGGTGTTATTTCCAAAGTTACTTACTCTCTCTCAGCTGAAGAAGAGCATTGTTAGTATCTTCTGTGAAAAGATAAGTTCTAACCTTGAACTGGTGACTTGAGGTCAGCCAGATTCCCAAGAAAAAAAAAAGAACATCTGTGCTTCTTTAATCAAATCTTGCAGCTGTTGTTTATGTTACCTTATTATCTATGCGCTGATACTACACACCCTCGTTGATGAAAGTTTAGTGACTTAATGACTTTAATGACCCTGGTTAGCTTGCCTCGGCCTCACACAACCCTGCGGCCCGAGCTCGGTTGGCTGACGGGAGGCGGGCACGCCTGGCAGTCAGCCGTCGGCCCGGCTCCAGCAAAAGAATCGCACTGTATAATCAGTAACAAACTTTCTTCGGCTTTTCCCAATTAAATGGGGTCGCCGGAGCCAACCAGGCTCGTTTTGGTTTTGGCCGGGGATTAAAGGCCGGATGCCCTTCCAGGTGATTTTTCAGTTGAAAATTCCACCCCGCTGTCACCGGGATTCGAACCCCGGCCGACTGGGTGAAAGACGAGCAGCTAAGCTACTGCGCCATCACGCTCTCCCAATAAACATAATCAGTGATGATGGAATAATTACAGTGTTATTACATTATGATAATGTAAACTCTGGTAGTCAGTGTTGCCAAATCTTGAAATGGGAAAGAACTATGCTTTAAAACACAAGAAAAACACCAGCTGGACTATGATTCAAAACACTAGAAAAACACCAAAAATTATAAATATATAAACGGTTTTTTACTTACATTTCTTTGATTAAAAATCGTCTTCCTCACTTGCGGAGCCTGCTACCGCTATTACATCTTTAGCGCAGGAAGGTGTAGTACTGCTGTAGCTCAGCATACTTCCAATTTTGGCCACCATTATATCCTACGGAAGTTCGTAGTCGTGATAGCATTTTCCCTCTGTTTTTATTCCAAATCACACACACAGAATGGAATGCAATTTTTGAACTTTCATTCGATTTCTTTGCTTGGTTTTAGCAATTAAACTTGGCTAAACACTCTCCCTACATCTGCATTAGAGTGAGGGAGCGAAAGTACATAAACTGCCTTCGCATGAAACTGTGAAATCCCCTGGGAGCTGGGAAGAAAGTAGATGATAGGTCGATTCTTTGTACAATTGCACTTGCACTGAGCCCTGCATGTTGTGCTTACTTAGCAATGAGAATGAGAATTTCAGGAACTTCCCCTGTTGGAGTGTTGATCTTCACACGTGTAAGGCTGAACATTGCCTATCTTAATTGATTAACTTTATTAAAACTATTACATGGCTTCCAGGATTTACTTATTTGTCATAAGATACAATTTCATGGAAAAATCCGTTAAGCACCTGATTTGGCACTGGTTTTTTTTTCGAAATAACACCAGTATTTTGCGTGGCGCTATTAGAACATTTCTGGCACCAGACGAACTTCATAAACACCAGATCTGGTGCTAAAAACACCAAACTGGCAACACTGCTGGTAGTCCACTTCATTCTTGTACAAACGCAGAGAAAAAAGTTTACATTCAAAAACTAAATATGATGAAAGGAATGTTTTTGAAATTTAGAAAGAATACACTAAAATATATTGGTAGTTGCCAGGCGATCTCAAACATGCCAATTCATTAAACAAAAGCAATTTGGACACCTTTTAAAGTGTACATAAACCATTCTGATAGCATAACTGACATTATTTCCATTCTAATTAACCATTAAATGAATCAAGAAGTTTGATTTAAAATTATGAATACCTTGATGCCACGGCCACCTACTTTGAAATCCTAACTTTAAAACCCTAGCTTCAATTAAAAATACACACATTACGACAGTCACAGCTGTGGCACTGTAGACAAATTCCATGCACACCCTAGTACACGGGGCTACAAGACCACGTTGTCACCACCACTTATTTGGAATGAAATTGATTAAAATAAAATTACCTGCAATTTGAGGAGCAGATGACCTTGTAGATCCGCCCCTTAAAACCTCAATAACTAACTAACTTCAATTTTATTTACAACAATTGAATATATTGAACTGCTTAGGAGCCGTCGCCGTAGTGTTGGAGTAGCGCGCCTTCCTCACACATGGAGGCCCCGGGTTCGAGTCCCGGCTCCGTCAGGGATTTTAGAAACTGACATGGGGTCCGAAACGGGGTACACTCAGTCTCGTGAGGACAACTGAGTAGCTGTCTGACATTGAGGCAGCGCCCCGGTCATGGAAACGCAAGATTAACGGCCGAGGGGACCCGACGCGCTGACCACGCGTCTCCCCATAATCTGCAGGCCAAATGGCTGGGCAGTGGTCGCTTGGTAGGCCTAGGCTCTTCATGGGCTGCAGCACCACACGGTTTGGTTTGGTACTGCTTAGGAGAAAATAATATATTGCGCCCTTTATGGAGATAATTATTTGGAAGAAGCAGCGAAATGATGACATTTTTCGTACCACCTGGCATTATCGAAAATGTTTAGTGGGTAACGGACTACCTACTGTAGACCAAAATATTATGTGCACTCGAGTTTGAAGGTTGTTTGTGAAGTAACCAACAGACCTACATAACATCCAATACCATCATCATTTTCGTCGTTCTATTTTACGTTAGTTCATGTAGGTTTGGAATATTTAATTTATATTTTAATATTTTTTTATCGCAGTTGGAACACAGAAAGTTCCCGTTTTTAAGCAAGTTTCAATCATACGTCACATTTAGGAATTATTATCTCACAAACCCGTCATCAGATCGAATCCAAATTTGATCACAATATACATTGGAATGTTGTATAATTTTCATAATTTTCATAATTTTGTGTGTCCAAGAAACAAAGTGGGTAACATTTTTGTAAGGTAACTTTTTCTCGGCTCGTGGTGGTTGGAATATGTAGTTCTTGGTCGCGTTGTAATCCTTATACATCCGAAAATTATGCTGTATGACCGTGAAATACGTAAATTAATTCACTTTTTTATATCGGTTTGTATTTGTACGGGGAGTTAATACATGGTTCACCAGCTAGCCGCTCCGGGAATGCTGTACAGCGTTGCTGAGATGGTGGCCATCACTTCCGAGCGAGGCGCGTCAAGACGCGCGATGGGCTCCAAGCCTAAATGAACTAACGTAAAATTGAACGACGAAAATGATGACGTTATTGTATTTTATGTAGGTCTATCGGGTACTTCACAAACAACCTTCAAACTCGAGTGCACATAATATTTTGGTCGACAGTAGTGGCTCCTCTCACACCAATATAGGTTGAGGCTGGTTAGGTTTGTGGCCTTGACACAAGACTGAATAGGACATGCGGTGTTTTGACCAACACGCCTTGGACTGCTAGGTCAAGCTTCGCTCGTTATCAATCAACAGCAATAACAACTAATTTCTGGTAAAGTGCTTCATTTACTCAACCGCACAGTAGTTTGTATTTCGCACAGGTGGATCATAGTACCTTAAGTGCGTGATTTACTTAATTCAATCACAACAGTCACTAAGTGTTGCAACATACGTAATAGATCCGTTCTCCTACCAACACAAGGACGTTAAAATCTGGAGGCTGCTCACGAACGAAAGTTTCGTTTCAAGTAGCAAGGCCAGCCTCAGGGAAGTGCTATAGAAAACCCGAAGGCTTTCTTGCAGTGCCCATGACAAATGTAGAATAAATGAGTTTCTTTATAATGATGTTGTTTTAAGGGGCCTAACGTCTAGGTTATCGGCCCTCAATGATTTGATTGATCGTAAGAATGATTAAATGAAGAACTACAACTAAAACTAACCTGCAAACATCATAATTTACGTATTAGAAGGAAAAAAAGGGAAAACAGAAAGGAATAAAGAAAATAGACGACAGGGAAAAGAAATACCCTCAACCCTCAAAGAACGAGGACTGTGGGTCACAGAACGAAGTAGAGCCATGAAAGGCAGAAAGGAAGGAGAGAAAATGGAGAGGATCCGCGCCGAAGTCAATGAATCAAGGGGAAACCTGACACAGTTCTGGAATCTCTAGGATTTGCTAACTTTCGAGCTCAACAGCTGTGAGCCCTTGAGGACGTAGCGTTTGTTTTTCCACTGTGCCCAAGGTTGAGGGATTGAACCCTAGCACAGTCAGTTGGCAATTGAGGGTGTGCAAATGTGAGGGAGCCGTGTCAGAAGATTTAAAGATCCCCTTCGGGGCAAAATTCCGGCACAACGGCACCGGCGTCTCTAATGCCTCAGTGGCTAAAAGGGACTTAAAGCCAATAAAATTATTATTATTATTATTACTCATTATTTATTATTAGTTATTATTATTATTATTAGTTATTATTATTATTATTATTATTATTATTTTGTTGTCCATTCCTTATTCTTGTTTGCAAATTAATTAGTGTATAAGCTTATAGTTAGAAGTTGTTGCAGCTGTAGTGCTAGGTTCATTTCATTCTCATTTATTTCACTTTCTCCCAAACCATTAGGGCCGATAACCCAGATGTTGAGCCCCATAAAATTACAATCGTCATCATCATCATCATGATTTATTTGAATAAATACAGTAAGATAGCACATGTTTCGGTTTAATTAAAACCTTCTTCAACTATTATAATAGCAATAAAATAAGTTCTGATTGCTTATTATTCCAGATTACAACGGAGTCAGGAATGAGATAGGATGAATTTGTGTGTGGCGGGTGATTCTTATGGCCGTATATTCTTTTGATGCCGAACTTCTGGGAGGAGTTAACGAGAGATTAAATGAATGAAGATGAATGTAACAGGCAAGGCAATAACCAATTATGTCCAACGCCCTTAATAACAAGAAGTTCTTTGACGAAATAAAGAGCCTACTTTTCTTAAAATTTAAGATGCATGCCAATGATTAATCTATATGGATCTATCTAGAATAATGACGAAATTAAGTTAGTAATATCGAAATTTCTAATTAGTTCGAAATAGTGTATAGCTGGCATAATGTAGCCTAATAGAGCACTCCAGTTGGCAGCCCTCATGACTGAATATATTCTTAGTTCCATTTCTTAAGGTACAGAATACAAAATTTGGTTGAAGTCCAATGGATAGCATGGACGTTACATGCAGTTAAACATTGGATCTAACATCGCGCGGAAAATCATGTTGGCAACATTGTCATTCATGTATTGGTCAGAAATAATCTGAATTAATATGATCTATAGGTGTACCGATTTTGAATGAAATCCATTATTTAGTACAGAAGTTACATGCATTTTAAAATTCGACCTATCAGCAGGCTTAGAATCATGTTGGCAGCACTGACGTACATTAGTTACTCCAAATTAATTTAGAATGCCAGGTACTATACGTGTGCAAAGTTTAGAGCTATTAGCTCGCATACTTTCCGATATATTGATATTAGGGTAACAAAAATAGAGACAGCATTTATTAACAGTTGGCAGCCCTGGTTGCTCTTAAGAATACGCATAGTCATGTCTGTTATAGTACACATAGCACATACGAAATTTGGTTGAAATCCAAATGATAGTATAGAATTTACATGTATTTAAAGTTGGAACTCTCAGCAGGCTTAGAATCATGTTGGTAGCACTGACGTATATAAGTTACTCCAAATTAATATAGAATGTCAGATACTATACGTGTGCATAGTTTAAAGCTGTCGGCTTGCATACTTTTTGATATATGGATATTTGGATTAAAAAAATTGAGAGCAATTATTAACAGTTGGCAGCCCTGGAGGCTCTTAAAATATCTGTTTATGTTCACATAGCACATACGAAATTTGGTTGAATTCCAATTAATAGTGTAGAAGTTATATGCATTTTAAAAATTGGACCTATCAGCAGGCTTATAATCATTTTGGCGACACTGCCATGTATGGCCTCCTGGAAATTAAACTGCAACATTATTATCTATACGTGTGCCAATTTTGAATTAGCTCTCATACATACCTTCCAAGATATCCAACATGGAGCTCAAATTTCAATTGCGATTTTTCAGCAGTTGGTAGCACTGACGTCATTTTCAAATATGGTCGTGAGATATTCAGGTATAGATCTTTACTCCTACCAAATTTTGTTTGGATTGCTCGAGCCGTTTAGGAGTTGATAGAGGACACACACACACACACACACACACACACACACACAACCAGCCAGCTAGTCAGCCAGACAGACAGCCAGACAGAATGACAGACAGACAGACAGAATGACAGAAAGACACACATTTGCCCGATCTCATTAGTCTTCTTTTTCCTCATTTTTGCAAAATGTGAAAAGTAGGCTAAAAATACATGAGATTAATAAATACACTAGGATGACCAGTTTCGATTGTCAAGCAATCATCATCAGATCCATTACACTTAGGCTGTAAAATCTGGCATATAACTAGCATACACTGACGAGTTGCAGTACCAATACTGCAACTAAATAATTGTACATATTGCATATATTTTCACCTGTATTTTTGAACATAGATTTTACAGCCCAAGTGTAATGGATCTGACGATGATCGCTTGCCGATGGAAACTGGCCATCCTAGTGTATTTTATTAATCTCATGTATTAGCCTACTTTCGATTTTTGCAAAAAATGAAAGTAGACTTATGAGATCAACACAGGGCGAAAAAAGTGTGTCTGTCTGTGTGTGTGTATGTGTGTGTGTGAGTCTGTGTGTGTGTATGTGTGTGTGTGAGTGTGTGTGTGTGTGTGAGTGTGTGTACTCTGAATGTCTGTCCCCCCCTATCAATTCGAACACGGTGAATGCGAATTGAACGAAATTTGGTACAAAGGTAGCACTAGCAAAGGACACCTCAGTGTCATGTTTTATATCGCCGCCATCTTTACTAAAACTGAATGGCGGCCACTCAAACGTTCAAAACGTAAAATCAAATAACGACTAACCAAATCATCCAATCTCTACCAAATTTGGTAACAACATACCTTCGTATAGGATGCGTCTTGTGACCATACTACAAGGTCGTCCGCCATACCATTTCAGGATGGCGGCCGTGCGAATTATGCAAACTTTATAATCCATATCATGGGACCCACCAGTTCCGATTATCGAGCCGAGAATCGTTTTAACTGTTCTAAAGGAAGAGGCACGTTCGAAATTAAAAGTTTATTTTGTAATACTATAGTGCAGACGTGATTTTAAAAAGCTGAACTGATTCAGTAATAAGACAAGATGGCAGCGGATATCTTGTGCCTGACTTATATTTCACTAATTTGAGTATTGAATGCAATATAGCGTACTGATAAAAAATAAATAAACTTTGTATGAAATGCTTTATATATAAATAATATACTCCAGTGATGAAATCGTTTAGTAAAAATCATTATTTGCTAACAAGTTCTATGTAAGTCATTTTAAATAGAACGATATTCGTGGACACAATTAGCTCAGTGGTAGAGCGATAGCCTGTCGCTCAGATTCCTATGGTTCAAACCCGATCAGAGCTAGGATTTTTGCTTGAAATGTTATATGTTTATTGTTTTGTCATGACTCAGATGTTTTAAAATTAAGCGTTATATTGTGCAAATTATGGTGTAAAATATATATTTAATTAAAACATAATTCGCCAGCAGATTTACTCGAGACATCTAGCTGCCAAAAAGGTAACTTCCAGATTTTATTGAAAAGCTTCTTCTTCTGGCCGCTAGAATGCACTCGCTCTGTTAGGATTATATTGTTCGATATTTCACCACTAGATGTCCCGACTAGTCTACGTGGGGATCCATTGATTACTATACCATTATCATTCTATGCGCATCGAATTTGAAGAATGACAAGTTGATACTACGATACATTTTAACTTTTTATTTTAAAGGGTTTGTAACAGCCTATTTTGCGTTACTTGAAAATGTTATTAAGCGTTATATTGTCCACATTATGGTGTAAAATATATATTTAATTAAAACATAATTCTCCAGCAGATTTACTCGAGACATCTAGCTGCCAAAAAGGTAACTTCCAGATTTTATTGAAAAGTTTCTTATTCTGGCCGCTAGAATGCACTCGCTCTGTTAGGATTATATTATCGAAAATATCCACATAGTTTGTATACACACGTCTCTGTAGGGTCATGGAAAGATTTGTTAATTCAATTAGGGTTGTGAAAGCCATGCACAACCAGACGTGTAAAGACATGCCTCAACTCAAAGTTGGATGTTGCCCACGGCAGGTCGTAATAATAATAATAATAATGTTATTGGTTTTACATCCCTTTTAACTAGTGCTGCTTTTAGAGACACCGGGGTGCCGGAATTTTGGCCCGAAGGGGATCTTTAACGTGCCAGTAAATGTACTGACACGGCTCCCTCGCATTTGTGCACCCTCAAATGCCAGCTGACTGCGCCAGGATACGAACCTGCAACCTAGGGCCCAGCAAGCGAGAACGTTACCGCTGAGCCACGCCGCCAGTCCGGTCGATTATGTCTCCAGATCCATAACATTCTTGATATACTTCTTATCCTTCTTTCTTTCTTCAATGATGGTAGCAGTTTTTATCCAGGTCGTGGCGTTTGGTAGAGGTAAATCGTTTCTAAGGTCTTCAACAAAGAATAGTTCTATTATACTCTTTGATAATAACAACGAGTTATAACTATACTCATACATTTAGGAGAAAGTAGGCTATATGTTCTTTACTGAACATCTTGTTTTTTTTTCAGGATTAGGGTATAACCCAGTTCTTTTGGGTACATTCGTGTTGACCGACTGAAAATCACCAAACTTTTGTTTACTAAGGCAACACTGAAAAATGGGTTCTAACCCCACATCGCAACACAAGAGAACAACCTTTTAGTTCATTTTGAACAAAACGTCCTGATTTTGTTTCTCTGAATTCATTGGATGGAAAATTCAAATTTATGATGATGATGATGATGATGGTGATAATTGTTGTTTTAAGGGGCCTAACATCTAGGTTATCGGACCCTAATTATCTAAGTGATTGCGAAAATGACAATGAAATGGAAACCAGAACGAAAATTAAGTGAGACGGAAAATACTTACAAAATGGAACTCGGATTGAAACAACTCACAAAATGTTCTTACAAAAGGGAATTTAGAACGAAAAGATTCACAAAAGGAATAGATTGAAAAATACCCACAAAATGAAGGCTAGGTTCAAAATACGTACAAAATGCAATGTAGCGTCGAAATACTTACAAAATGCAATTGAAATTCAAAATACTTACAAAATGCAAATGAGATCGAAAATACGTACAAATTGCAATTGAGGTTCAAAATTCTTACAAAATGTAATCGAAATTGAAAATACACAATGCAATTCAGATTGAAAGATCCCATTTCCAATCCAGAATATTCACAAAGTGCAATTGAAATTCAAAATACTTACAAAATGCAATTGAAATTGAAAATGCTTACAAAATGCACGGTAGATTCAAACTACACATTGGGATTGACAATACTTACAAAATGTAATTTAGATTGAAAATACTTGACAAAATGTAATTTAGATTCAAAATACCCACAAAATGCAATTGAGAATTAAAATACTTGCAAAATGCCCATCACACAAAATGCAATTTAGATTTAAAATTCTTGAGAAATGCGGTTCTGGTTGAAAATACTTACAAAATGCAATTGAAATTAAAAATCCCATTAAAATGCCCTGCACCTACATTGAAAGACTTACTAAAAAGCAATTTAGATTGCCAATCTTTACAAAATGCAATTGAGGTTGAAAACAATCGTGAAATGCAATTTATATCGAAAAAACTTACAAAATGCAACGTAGATGAAAAATACCTACAAAATGGAGTTTGGATGCAAAAAAAAAAAACGCTAAAGGGAATTTAGATAAACGGGGAGCCAATTAACAAAACAATGCATGAATCTTAAAGAGAAAAGGAAATATAATGAAAAGTAAACATGAGGTCTGACCCATCGAAGAAGGAGGGATCAGGAAAGATGAGACAAGGGCCAATTAAGGCGGGAAAGTGAAAGACTCCCTAGGCCTCGGATACCATAATACCGTTGGGGTCGGACAAGAACAAGAGTTGACCAAGGGAGGTCCACAGGAAAGAAGACTGAGAGGAGCCCGGCACAAGTAAGTGGAAGCAATGCAGGACTAAGCTGGGGTCCCGTGGTCGCCAACCCACGTCCCACAAGATGAAAATTCAAATACAGAAGTGTATAGGACCGTAGCGAGTCGGCTCGTCAGGGCAAGTTGTTCAATTGCGCTGTACGATGGAGTGTTGCTGAGTGACCCCGTCAAGGACGCATGATATCCTTCCTCCAGTATTCTCAAGTGGATTGCTACGCTATCCACGTACAGACAGTGACATTGAGCCCTAGTCTTATGTGGCCGCTATGTGTTGACTCAATTTCACGCGTTCTTTAGTTTCACGAGCCATTCAGTGTAAACCAACTTCATTTGTAAGCGTGCTTTAGACCAGGGGTCGGCAAAATACAGCCCGCCAGCGCATTATAGGAATCATTAGGATATTTCCGAATACTTTAGGGGGACCGTTCCTGGCAGAAACGCGAAAAATATGACATTTTCTGAAAAGTGTCTGGATGATGGTTGGTTTCTTAGTTTAGGGGCTGCGACAACGCGGTCATGTAGCCTCGTGTACTTTGGGGGAGTGTAGGATCTGTCTGATAACCGGAGTTAATTGTGATGTCTGTATTAGAGTGTGTTATCTGTTTTTAATTCAATAAGGACTGCAGACATTGAATTTCAAATAGTTCCTACTCTTGCCGCCAAACGCCACCATCAACAACTATTAGTTCAGAGCTTGGCTACTAGACGCCACCGCAGTCGGCATCTGGCTACGAACGTAGGAACCTTAAGAGCGTTGTTTAACCTATAAGTTAATTTAGCTTCACACAGGTGTAATTAGTGGAAGGTTCTTTAACATGCCATAAATCTATGACATGGGACCGCCGGCTTTACTTCTCCTCCGAAGGAAGGCATACTGAGGGATTTTTAACGCCCTTAAAAATCCGACGACTTCGACTGGGTTTGAACCCGCGATCTTGGGCATAGAAGCTCAGCATGCCACCAAATACGCCACCGAAGCCTCTTGAAAAGTGTCTGTTTGAGACTTCGGTCTATTGACTGGTTTGATGCAGCTATCCAAGCCTGCCTGCCCTGAGCTAATCGTTTCATTTCTATATAGCTTCCACACCCTACATCCAAACCAATCTGTCTAACCTTGCTCTATCCCTACAGTTCATGTCCTCGTCCCTTCCTTCCATACCTATTTGCTATTCATGGGTGGCTTAAATATGTCCTACCAACCTAACTGTTCTCTTCATTAGCAGTCACCAGAAGCATCTCTCCTCTCCCACTCGTCTAATTTGTTACTTATCTACCCATCTGATCTTCATCATTCTCCTGTAACACCACATTTCAAATGCTTCTAGTGTCCTCCTTTCTGCTGCGCCAATAGTCCAAGTTTCACTTCCATAGAGCGCCACGCTCCAGACAAAGGTTTTCAAAAATGACTTTCTAATACCTAAGTTAAATCTATAGGCTATTTATTTATCGTATGGCTTTTAGCGCCGGGAGTGTCCGAGGACATGTTCGGCTCGCCTGAGTCTGTAGCTGCTTCCAGTGGACACCCTTAGGGTAAGCTACAAGTTCCGTTCAATTTTAAGTAGTTCCAACTTTCGGTACCAGATATCAATGATACCTAGTGGTGAACGTTGGAACTTTGATAGAGCGTTCCGACGAAATATAACCTAACGATTTACCTTCGCAAATGTTTAGTTTGTGGAAGGATCTTTTACATGCCATAAATCTATGACATGGGTCCGCCGGCTTTACTTCCCCTCCGAAGGAAGGCATACTGAAGGATTTTTAACGCTCTTAAAAGTCCGACGACTTCGGTCGGGTTTGAACCCGCGATCTTGGGCACAGCAGTTCAGCATGCTACCAACTACGCCACCGAAGCCGCTAATCTATAGGCTATTTGGGGTCAACAGATTTCATTTCTGTAGAAATAATTTCCTTGCCTGAGCCAACCTACTTTCTATATCCTCTTTGCTTCGTCCATCACTGATTATTATGACACAGTTCAAAGTAAGAACTAGCACCGAGCCCAGGGGACCAAGCTATCCACGGACGGGTTCAAACCTGCGGCCGTCCTTGAAATGATTTTCCGTGGTTTCCCATTTTCAACTCCAGACAAATGCTGAGACTGTACCTTCTAATAGGCTACGGCAGCTGCATTGCCTGTTACATTCATCTTCATTCATTTAATCTCTCGTTAACTCCCAGAAGATCGGCATCAAAAGAATATATAGCCATAAAAATCACCTGCCACACACAAATTCATCCCATCTCATTCCTGACTCCGTCACTGATTTATTATTATTATTATTATTATTGATGTGTAGACTAACATCTTTCCACTCGGTATCTGCATATTTTTTGTGGGAGTGATTTTGAAAAGTCAAACGGAAATGGATGGGACGGAAACAATGAAACGGAAATGGATGGGACGGATACAATGAGCGCGCGCGGTTTCGGAGATTGGTACCACGACGTACTATCAGCCATGTGGCTATGTGGAATGTATATCGCATACGGTTTACTTCAAGGTTTGTAGGCCCCATTACAGATATTCCTACAATAAATCATCTTCAAGTTGTCGTTCCATGGTGTGAAAATATTCATATTTGCTGAAAACAATTATGATTTATTAAATCGTCATACTTTTGCTGTATTCTTATTTAATGTAAGCATTCGAGGTACTGACGGCCATGTGGCTTGTTACACATCATATGCGACTACTGTAAGGCTCGTAATTTTTTTATTAACCTTAAGACACACAATAGCCTATTCTAAAACCATTCCTATGAGTTGTATTCAAAGTTTACTCAAGTATTAAAATTACAAATATATTTTCTCAGTTTTGTCAAAGTGCCTTATAACTTTCCAACTTTAAGAGGAGAAAGACAATGTATTCCAAGAAAGGTTCGCGTTTCCTTAGTCTGCAGAATGAAGTTCGAAAACCACTTTCTACCTTCGCAATGATGTAATTTCAAGTTGTGTAGAATTTTAAATCAGCCCGAGACGAGAATGCAAATTGAAGAAGAATAAAGCGCAGTCACTTTATTTCTCTCTTGCAAGAAAGGGAGCATTTATTAAACTATCAAGGGAATTCAGAGCGTATATTACCGTTAATTAATGTTATAAATTAAGCGACTTTTCTAGAATAAAACCATTACTCGTGAGACATTTAATATGCTAGGCCAAGGCTTATTAATAATGGCCTCACTTATTCCTTTATTCTAGAACAGTTATTACGAAAAAAGCTAATAGAAATTCAACTAACAACTGTCAGACCTCAAAGTAGTGTTGGTTGGGGAGGTTCCTTAGTTTAGGGGTTGCGACAACGCGGTCATGTAGACCCGGGTACTTTGGGTGTGCGTAGTATCTGTCTGATAACCGGTGTTAATTGTGATGGCTGTATTAGTGTGTGCTATCTGTTTTTAATTCAAGTAAGGACTGCAGACATTCGATTTTCAAGTAGTTCCAACTTTTGCTACCAAACGCGACTGTCAACGACGAACTAGTTCTGAACTTGGTTACTAGACGCCACCACAGTCGGCTCCTGGCGATGAACGTTGGAACCTTAGAGCAGTAGTCAAATCTAACCTATAATTTAGCTTCACCCAAGTGTAATTAGTGGAAGGTTACATGCCATGAAACTATGACATGGGACCACCGGCTTTACACCCCCTCCGAAGGAAAACATACTGAAGGATTTTTATCGCTCTTAAAATTTCCGACGACTTCAACCGGGTTTGAACCCGTGATCTTAGGCATAGAAGATCAGCATGTTACCAACTACGCCTCCGAAGCCGCTTCAGTGTACCCTGATCCAACCCAGACTTGAATTTCTTGGCAGAGCCGAATAATAATAATAATAATAATAATAATAATAGTCTAATAATAATAATAATAATAATAATAATAATGTTATTGGTTTTACGTCCCTTTTAACTACTCTGGCTTGTTGAGACGCCGGGGTGTCGGAATTTTGTTCCAAGGGGGATCTTTAACGTGCCAGTAAATCTACAGACACGGCTCCCTCGCATTCACGCACCCTCAAATGCCAGCTGACTGCGCCAGGATTCGATCCTGCAAACCTTGGGAGCAACAGCTGAAAACGTTACCCCTGAGTCACGCAGCCAGTAAAGCGGCAGAACCGAGAATCTAACCCGGAACTTAGGGGTGACAGCCAAAAATTTTAGCCACTACACCACGAGGTGGACCCCTATAATGACTCAACAACTACAACAGTAGTAGTTCCAGCCGATATTCACTTTATATTCAAAGAAAGGAACGCCATTACCAGAGATCTTCGCCTTCTTCCTGGCTGTTTGCACTAAGTCTTATGGTCTTACCATCTTGCATGCACGAAGGAAGTCGTATGATTAATCGTATCATTAGAGAATAGTGAGCTTAGCAGAGATTTCTTCCAGTCTTCTCTTCATCAGCAGATAAGCTAATACCCCAACATATAGGGTTTGAGTCTTCAGCCATTCGACTGTTCTCCGCGCCTTCCTCTCCTGAGTTAATCGTTTCATCTCTACAAAGCTGCTCGAGTCTAAGCTGCGTGGACCTGAGAGGAATGTGCATCGCAGACTAAGAGCAGTGGTGGTGACGAGTGATGTGGTTTCTCGGTCCTTGCGAAGTAACAGAAGCAAATACATTAGTCGGTGACTCAGTCACTCATTCCCAACGCCACGCCTCACTGGTTTCAGAAAAGACCCATGTTAGCAGTATTGGAATAAACGAGAATGTCAGGTAACACGGCGGGCTGTCGACAGGCTTCTCAATTCTCGCCTGCTCCTACCCTGCCTCTGCCCTTCATCCCGCAAGTTCACAGCGCTTGGAACCGAGCAGTACCACACCCTACATCCGAGACAATTTGTTTAACATATCTAACCTTGGTCTACCCCTACAGTTCTTATCTTCGACGGCGGTTTCAGTAGCGCAGTTGGTAGCATGCTGTGCTTCTATGCCCAAGATCGTGGGTTCAAACCCGGCGGAAGTCGTCGCATTTTCTAAGAGCTTTAAAAAACCCTCAGTATGCCTTTCTACGGAGGGGAAGTAAAGCCGGCGGTCCCATGTCATATATTTATGGCATTAAAAAGAACCTTCCACTAAGTACACTTGTGGAAGCTAAAATTTGTAGGTGTGTTTGATAACGATATGTTAGTTCCAACGTTCGCCACCAGGTGCTGAATGCGTTGGCATTTAGTAGCCACGTCCGCAGCTAGGTTTCGTGGACGGTAGGGAAAGTAGGAACTACTTGAAAAAAATAATCGACTGCAATCCTTCTACTGAATCACAGATAAAACACACTAATACAGCCATCACAATTAACACAGGTTATCAGACGAATTCTACACACACCCAAAGTACACGGGGCTACATGACCGAGTTGTCGCAGCCCCTAAACTAAGGAACCAACCAACCTTGTCTTCGACCCTTCCTTCCATAACTAAGTTTGCGATTCTTGGGTGTCTTAATATGTGTCCTACCAACCTATCTCTTCTCTTCTCACCACGGTGGACCAGGTTAGATTTCCGATCAATGCATGTGAGATTTTCAAAGTTAAATACCATGTTCTGTGGTTCAGATTCCACGTATAAATGAAGTCCCGTAACTCATGATCGCGAAATTAACGGTCACTTAAAACTCCTTCTTCTCTTCATTATCAGTCGCCAGCAACAAATCTCCTCGCCCACTCGTCTTAATAACACTTCATTTAGGGGAAGATGACCTCGTAGTTCCACCCATTAAAACAACAATAACTAACTAACTAACTAACTAGGGGCGTGGTGGCTCAGCGGTCTAGCTGAATGCCTCTCACCAAAGCGGTCCGGGTTCGATTCCCGGTCAATGCAAGTGAGATTTTCGAAGTGAAATGCCATGTCCTGTGGTTCGGATTCCACGTAAAAAGGAGGTCCCGTGGCTCATGATCTCAAGATTAACGGTCACGTTAAACTACAAGCTTCCTTCCTTCCTTTTAACTAACTAACTAACTAACACTTCATTTGTTACTCTATCTACCCATCTGATCTTCATCATTCTCCTGTAACACCACATTTCAAACGCTCCTATTGGCAGAGCCGTGAATCAAACCCGGGCATCCGGGGTGACAGCCGAGAACGGTAGCTGCAATGACGGAAAAGGTGAAGGACAGCTCAATGAAAGGGCAAATTTTAAGAATTGGATAAAATGGTTTTGATTAAAATTTTATAAATATGAAAGTATGTTTCTGAGAGCAAAGTTGTCTGTGTTTCCTTGGAGATGATCTTGCAGTTCCGCCCCTTAAAACAAAAATGTTAAAATGAGATGGTGTGTGTCTGTGTATTACTCAATCACGCAAGAACCACTGGTCCGAATTACATGATATTTTACATGAAGTAGCTGATTTACCTGGTTAACATATAGACTAATTTTGATTTTGATAATGTGCACTATTTAAAGATGGCGACCATTTTAGTGACGTCACTACACCCTTTCGTTTAAAAATATCATATTTCCATTTCAAATAAAAAGAGAACGCTAAGAAATAGCAAACTTTTGATGGCAAACACGAGGTTTAAAATTTAATTTTCTATCCAAAAGGTCCTTATCACGTTTCGTGTATCTCCAACGGTTAGCGAGTAAAACCTAAATTTGTGCTATTTATTTATTTATACGTGTCCAGAACATAACATATTATAAATATATATACACAGATTACAAAGTATATGTGCATCTTTATATTCCACGTGATGCCCAGAATTCCGCTGCACGAACTGCCTTATCACTGGCGGCTACCAGATCGTCAATGGAGACAGGTTCCTGCAGTTGAGTAGGTGCTGGTGGTCTTGATGTTCACCACACTCACATAGTTCGTCCTCTGAGCTGAATCCCCATTTCTTCATGTTCACCTTACTCCAAGATACTCCAGTCCTCAGTCTATTAAGGACCTTCCATGTCTCGTATGGGAGGTGATGACCTGCAGCAAGTTCTTCTTTGGGGTTGTCCCAATATTTCTCTGATGATGAGCTACGCCAGAGTTGTATCCGACGGTTTGCAGGTGATGTATGAATTGGTTGTGTCGTCTGGAGGAAACTTTTTCTCGATTTCAGTCTTGGTAGTTGATGTTCACTTCCAAATAGGGGGTGTCTTGGGTCCGTCTCCTGTTTCTTTCTTTCTTTCTTTCTATTTCAGCTGCCGTTCTTCTTCGGATATCTGGAGGTGTTACGCCCATTAGGTGGTATATTTTGTTAACAGAGGTTGCCCGCAGGCAGCCTGTTACAATCCGTCCTGTTTCATTTAGGGCAATATTTACCTGTTTGGCATGGCTGGAGTTGTGCCATACAGGTGCTGCATATTCAGCAGCGGAGAAGCACAGAGAAAGGGCGGATGTGCGGAGGACATCTGGATGTGCTCCCCAGTTGTTGCCGGTCAGTAAAACCTAAATTTGTGCTATAAAACACGGTCAATACTGAGCGGTGTAGTTGGACAAAATGTTCCATCCTTACTCTCCCTCCGCGCAGCACCTCGCCTATCCCCTGTTTTAACTGTCACTTTCACATTTCAATTTATTTATGACCCGTAGCGAAGCACAAGTACTTCAGCTAGTAATTATTAAATACACACGTTTACTGTGTAATTAATGTACAAGATTTATGACCAACAAAATCGTGCATTTAACATTGTTGCAATGTTTGTTCATAAAGTTAAATCTCTTCCCTTAGGCAAATTCACGACTCCTCCAGTAGCTTACATCTAGTAGGACGTGGGTTGGCAACCACGGGACCCCAGCTGAGTCCGGCATTGCTTCCACTTACTTACGCCGGGCTCCTCTCCGTCTTCTTTCTTGTGGACCTCCCTTGGTCAACTCTTGTTCTTTTCCGACCCCGACGGTATTAGGGTATCCGAGGCCTAGGAAGTCTTTCACTTTCCTGCCTTAATTGGCCCTTGTCTCATCTTTCCTGATCACTCCTTCTTCGAGGGGCCTGACCTCTTGTTTTCTATTCATTATATTTCCTTTTCTCTTTAAGATTCCAGCACTGTTTTTGTTGATTGGCTCCCCGTGTACGGTATCTAAATTCCCTTTAGCGATTTTTTTGCATCTACACTACATTTTGGAGGTATTTTTAATCTACGTTGCATTTTGTAAGTTTTTTCGATCTAAATTGCATTTCGCGAGTTTACAACCTCAATTGCATTTTATAAAGATTGCCAATCTAAATTGCTTTTTAGTAAGTCTTTCAATGTAGGAGCAGGACGTTTTAGTGAGTATTTTGAATTTCAATTGCATTTTGTAAGTATTTTCAACCTAAACCGCATTTCGAAAGAATTTTGAATCTAAATTGCATTTTGTATGGTGGCCATTTTGCAAGTATTTTGATTCTCAATTGCATTTTGTGGGTATTTTGAATCTAAATTACATTTTCTAAGTATTTTCAATCTAAATTGCATTTTGTAAGTAGGCCTATTGTCAATCCAATTGAGTATCTTGATTCTACCGTACATTTTGTAAGCATTTTGAAATTCAATTGCATTTTGTAAGTATTTTGAATTTCAATTGCACTTTGTGAGTATTTAGTATCTGAAATGGGTGGTTTTCAATCTAAATTGCATTGTGTATTTTCAATTTCAATTGCATTTTGTAAGTATTTTGAACCTCAATTGCATTTTGTAAGTATTTTGAACCTCAATTGCATTTTGTACGTATTTTCGATCTCATTTGCATTTTGTAAGTATTTTGAATTTTAATTGCATTTGTATTTCGACTCTACATCGCATTTTGTACGTATTTTGAACCTAGCCTACATTTTGTGCGTATTTTTCAATCAACTCCTTTTGTGAGTATTTTCGTTATAAATTCCCTTTTGTAAGTATTACCACTCTTCATTTTGTGAGTAGTTTCAATCTGAGTTCCTTTATGTAAGTATTTTCCGTCTTCCTTAATTTTCGTTCTGGTTTCCATTTCATTGTCATTTTCGCTATCACCCAGACCATTAGGGGCCGATAACCTAGATGTTAGGCCCCTTAAAACAATAATATTATCATCATCATCATCATCATCAAATTCACGACGACGGACGCTGTAAATCACAACCTTTGGTTGCAGAATTACAAATATTATTTCGCGTTCTATGAATGTTTTTAATTCTCGATCCCCCCACTGAGGCGCGCGTGCAATTTGCCTGCGCTAAGTCGCTATTCATTGGACAGCAAACAGTTTGAAAAGAGAATAATCCGTTTAGAGGATTATATTTGTATTTACCTTGAGCGATTCATTCTCGATAGGATTAGCAAGCGCTATGCAAACATCACGTCCCACGGGATGTAAGGGCTCCAGCCAATCAATAACGTGGAATGGCGTAAAACTTGAATTGCGTCAGTGGGGGTTACAGAACACATTCAATTGAAAACTAGAAACAACTAGGATACGGATTATCATAACTTAAGATTCTGCTTTCAATAGTTCGGTGATGAACATACAGTTGCTTAATAACCACACATAAACCTTGAGAATTATTCTGAGGCCCTCCTGATTATTAAACAATTGTTATTATTGATGAGTAACATCTTTCCACTCGGTTGCTGTGTATTTTTGCGAGGGTGAATTTGGAAAAGGGACGTAAATGGGACGGAAACTATGAGTGCGCGCAGTGGTGGAGATTGGTACAACGACGTACTGTCGGCCATGTGGCTAAGTGGAATGCATATCGCATACGGTTTACTTCAAGGTTTGGAGGCCCCATTAAATATATTCCTACAATAAATCATCTTCAAATTGTCGTTCTTTGGTGTGAAAAAATTCATTATATTTGTTGAACACAATTATGATTTATTAAAATCATCATACTTTTGCTGTATTCTTATTTAATGTAAACATTCGAGGTACTGTCGGTCAAAATACAGCACTCTGTGGAATGTATATCGAATACGGTTTACTTCAAGTTTGGAGGCCCCATTAAAGATATTCCTACAATACATAATCTTCAAGTTGTCGTTCTTTGGTGTGAAAATATTCATTATATCATATTTGCTGAAAGGATGATGATGATGATGATAATTGTTGTTTTAAGGGGCCTAACATCTAGGTTATCGGCCCACTGGAGTTTTACAAGTAGTTATTTCAATGACCAACAGAGTTCACTGTTAACAAGGGATTTACGCTCCCGGCAGACACATAGTAGGATGTGGAATGTATATCACATACGGTTTACTTCAAGGTTTGGAGGCCACATTAAAGATATTCCTAAAATAAATCATCTTCAAATTGTCGTTCTTTGGTGTGAAAATATTAATTATATCATATGTTGAAAACAATTATGATTTATTAAATCTTCATACTTTTGCTGTATTCATATTAAGCATTCGAGGAACTATCGGCTAAAATACAGCACTATATGGAATGCTTATCGCATACGGTTTAATTCACGGTTTGGAAGCCCCATTTAAGATATTCCTGCTATAAATAATCTTCAAGTTGTCGATCTTTGGTGTGAAAATATTCATTATATCATATTTACCTCGCGCATGCGCACCGGTCAGGATTTGGCACTGGAGTTTTACAAGTAGATATTTCAATGACCAACAGAAACACTGTTAACAAGGGATTTGCGCTTCCGGCAGACACATAGTAGGATAATATGTCAGATGTTACACATCATATGCGACTACTGTACAAGGCTCGTAATTTTTTAGCCTACTTTCGATTTTTGCAAAAAATGAAAGTAGACTTATGAGATCAACACAGGGCGAAAAAAGTGTGTCTGTCTGTGTGTGTGAATGTGTGTGTGTGTGTGTCTGTGTGTGTGTGAGTGTGTGTACTCTGAATGTCTGTCCCCCCCTATCAATTCGAACACGGTGAATGCGAATTGAACGAAATTTGGTACAGAGGTAGCACTAGCAAAGGACACCTCAGTGTCATGTTTTATATCGCCGCCATCTTTACTAAAACTGAATGGCGGCCACTCAAACGTTCAAAACGTAAAATCAAATAACGACTAACCAAATCATCTGATCTCTATCAAATTTGGTAACAACATACCTTCGTATAGGATGCGTCTTGTGACCAAACTACAAGGTCGTCCGCTATACCATTTCAGGATGGCGGCCGTGCGAATTATGCAAACTTTATAATCCATATCATGGGACCCACCAGTTCCGATTATCGAGCCGAGAATCGTTTTAACTGTTCTAAAGGAAGAGGCACGTTCGAAATTAAAAGTTTATTTTGTAATACTATAGTGCAGACGTGATTTTAAAAAGCTGAGCCGATTCAGTAATAAGACAAGATGGCAGCGGATATCTTGTGCCTGACTTATATTTCACTAATTTGAGTATTGCATGCAATATAGCGTACTGATACAAAATAAATAAACGTTGTATGAAATGCTTTATATATAAATAATATACTCCAGTGATGAAATCGTTTAGTATAAATCATTATTTGCTAACAAGTTCTATGTAAGTCATTTTATATAGAACGATATTCGTTGACACAATTAGCTCAGTGGTAGAGCGTTAGCCTATCGCTCAAATGCCTATGGTTCAAACCCGATCAGAGCTAGGTTTTTTGCTTGAAATGTTATATGTTTATTGTTTTGTAATGACTCAGATGTTTTAAAATTAAGCGTTATATTGTGCATATTATGGTGTAAAATATATATTTAATTAAAACATAATTCGCCAGCAGATTTACTCGAGACATCTAGCTGCCAAAAAGGTAACTGCACGCTGACCTACTTATTAACTTCCAGATTTTATTGAAAAGTTTCTTCTTCTGGCCACTAGAATGCACTCGCTCTGTTAGGATTATATTGTTCGATATTTCACCACTAGATGTCACGACTAGTCTACGTGGGGCTCCATTGATTACTATACCATTGGCATTCTATGCGCATCGAATTTGAAGAATGACAAGATGATACTACGATACATTTTTACTTTTTATTTTAAAGGGTTTGTAACAGCCTATTGTGCGTTATTTGAAAATGTTAATTGAAGTAAAGAATAAAACGATTTCACATAGTATCTGAACTCTACCGTTGGTGCTAGTTCAGGATATTAATTAATACTTTTATTTCAGCCAAATAGCAATCGAAAATATCCACATAGTTGGTATACACACGTCTCTGTAGGGTCATGGAAAGATTTGTTAATTCAATTAGGGTTGTGAAAGTCATACGCAGCCAGACGTGTAAAGACATGCCTCAACTCAAAGTTGGATGTTGCCCGCGTCAGGCCGATTATGTAATAATAATAATAATAATAATAATAATAATAATAATAATAATAATAATAATAATAATAATAATAATGTTATTGGTTTTACGTCCCTTTTAACTACTGTTGCTTTTAGAGACGCCGGGGTGCCAGAATTTTGTCCCGAAGGGGATCTTTAACGTGCCAGTAAATCTACTAACACGGCTCCCTCGCATTTGTGCACCCTCAAATGCCAGCTGACTGCGCCTGGATACGAACCTGAAACATACGGTCCAGCAAGCGAGAACGTTACCGCTGAGCCACGCCGCCAGTCCGGTCGATTATGTCTCCAGATCCATAACATTCTTTAGATACTTCTTATCTTTCTTTCTTTATTTCTTTCTTTCTTCATTGATGGTAGCAGTTTTTATCTAGGTTGTGGCGTTTGGTAGAGGTAAATCGTTTCTAAGGTCTTCAACAAAGAATAGTTCTATTATACTCTTTGATAATAACAACGAGTTATAACTATACTCATACATTTAGGAGAAAGTAGGCTATATGTTCTTTACTGAACATCTTGTTAATTCATAGTGAGACATTCCGCTGCATACAAAGCTTCTGGCCGGATGACCGTGCAGTAGTGCTTGAGTTTTGCATTCAGGGATATAAAATTGGGTAGGTCTTTTGTTGTACACATTCTTAGTTGGATGGTAAGCCATTTCAATTTTATTCAAGCTATTATTATTATTATTATGTTGTGCGTAGGGCCCGGATGTTGATGCCGTAAAAAAGTTTAAAAATGCACTTAACATTTTCCAAAATGATTGTAATAAATATCCTAAAAATTCCAAAAAATGCACTATAAAATGATCTTATAATAATAAACTCACCAATATTTCAAAAATGACTTCTTGCTCAAACTGAAAAGTCAATCAAAATAGATTTCTAGTACTTAACAAAAGGTTTATGTTCACTTTAGTCCGAGTCGCACTGCACTACGAATGCCATTCTGATGTTGTCAAATGTAAATGATCTGCGGTTATCAGCCAACAAGTTTTTATATCTCGAAAAGCTGCGTTCAACATCAACTGATTTGATCGGAGCGTACTTGAAGTGAGGAAGGTCGTTTGCTGCTAAATCCTCCTCAATCCCATCCATTCAGTAGTTTTCACCAGAAAGAATGTCTGAGATTTTGCATAATGTTTTATACCCGGTGTTTTTATCCGGCAGTTTTTGTCCAGTTTTGATGCAATACCCGCAGCAATTTCGCCACGATTGTTGCTAAGACTAGTTTCCACCCGGTTGATTAGGGAAATGGAATCAATAGTTCAAATTATCTTGTATCAGCTACTAGCTTCTTCTTAATTCTGACAGACGTAACTTCCCTCATAAAAAGCTGTGGCATGAATAAATTGAAAAAAAAAAAAAAAAAGCCTCAAAAGGCCGATTTCTCTAAAATAAGACCAAAAAATCTACCAAACTTAAAAAAAAAATGCTCTTAAAATGGAAAAGTAGCGAAAAATGCTAAAAGATGCAAAATAAAAATGACATATTTGAAGACGGGGTGGCCCGTCCGAAGTTTCTATGTACTTCAGCATTGTTTTAGACAGCTCAGTAAAAAGACGACATGTCATCAACATCCGGGCCCTAGTTATGAGTCTTAACATCTAGGTTATCGGCCCCTAGTGCTAACGAGTAGGATTGCGGGAAACGATCACCAATAGCATTTTAGTACGAGTTGTGATCTTCTATTTCATGGACTATGAGTGGTGGGAACATTTAAAAACTTTCGAACTGTTAAGCAAGTGTTGAGAAAGACAGATTTTTAAATATACGATGGCAGACCAAAATTAGCCTATTTTCATATATTCTACTGGTGTTACTTTGGAACGAGAAATGAAAACGAGATTTAAAAACAATTGCACAGCCGCCATTTTCAAGTTCTCATAAAATTCCAATGAATTGGACGTCAGTATATTAAGGCTAGTGTGTAGATATACCGTATGTATGAACATTTCATTATCTTACATTAACTGACAGTGGTGGCAACGCTCGCTAAAGCGCAGCGTTAGGTCATGGAGCCAAGCTCTCTGCTTATGCTATATCGTATGGCCTCTGTTTCCGGGTTCAATCTTTGTTATTAAACGCCCAGAGAACAGCTTGCATTTCAAATTTTGTTGTTCCTTGGAACGCTATGAAAATCAAGGAGGTTAGATATGTAAACTTCTTGACATTATAGCGCTTTCTAGTAGAGAATGGAGGAACTTTGTGTTGGCGGAAAATCCCGAGATTAATTTTGCCATTATGAACATGGCCTATTGAATTCAAATGGGTTCTTTAACATGCCAACAACGTATAACATACGTGTCGTGATTTTTGTCGCCTTTCAAAAATCACTTACTACGGCCAGGAGCGAACCTGCAGGCTTGGGGGTTGGTAGTCCGACCACTCACCCACCGTGGTAAGCAGATGACTCGGTAGACGCGTAGGTTCGAGCCCCTTGAAATGGTTTTTCGTGGTTTCCCCCATTTTCAACACCAAGCAAATGCTGGGACGGTACATTATGACAGGCCACGGCCGCTTCCTTTCACATCCTTGTCCACTTTCATCCATTCATCTCATCTCTCATTCCGACGCATAGGTCGCCCACGGGCGTCGACTAGAGATACCTGCACTTGGCCTCTCAGGAGGCCACACGAAAACCAAACACTTTACATGGCTAGACTGGGTTTACGGATAATACCAAGCACAAGTAAGAGGAGTGCGTCAGGCCTCGGCAGCCGGCACAGTTCATATCCTCGCCGCTAGTTGGGGGCTTCATTCATTCTATTCCTGACCCGGTTGGAGACTGGAAGCAGGCTGTGGATTTTCATTTTCACCAAGCACAAGTAAGCATGTCGAAGTGCCTTATTTTCCTACGCACCATCATTAAACACCTCTGACAGCTCAAGTCAAGGAGATGCTATTTTATAATACTTTGACAAGCACGGCACGCGAAATATGCTGTACACCCGCAGGCGTCCTAAGAATTTCTACCTAGTTTTTGTCGCAGAGCAGCGATGGAACACCAGAAAATTCAATTTTGTAAGCACAGGAGTTGCTCTACTCTATACTATTTTAACCCGTGGCGCATAAACCCGAGAAGGTAACGAATCCATCCACACATCCCTCCCTCCATTGTTTGTTGTTGTTGTTGTTGTTTTAGTCTTCAGTCTTTTGACTGGTTTGATGCAGCCCACCACGCCTCCCTGTCTTGAGCCAATCGTTTCATCTCTACATAGCTACCACACCCTACATCCGAGGCAATCTGTATAACATATTCTAACCTTGGTCTACCCCTACAGTTCTTGTCCTCGACCCTTCCTTCTATAACTATGCCTGCTATTCCTGGGTGACTTAGTATGTGTCCTACCAACCTCTCTCTTATCTTCATTAACAGTCGCCAGAAACATCTCTCCTCTCCCACTCGTCTTAATACCTCTTCATTTGTTACCCTATCAACCAAACCGATCTTCATCATTCTCCTGTAACACCACATTTCAAACGCTTCAATTCTCCTCTTTTCTGCTGCACCAATAGTCCGAGTTTCACTTCCATAGAGCGCCAATCTCCAGACAAAGGCTTTCAAAAATGACTTCCTAATACCTAAATCTATATTCTATATTCTTCTGCTTTCCTTGCCTGAACCAACCTACTTTTTATATCCTCTTTGTTTCGTCCATCACTGGTTATTTTGCTTCCTAAGTAACAGAAGTCTCCTACTTCCTTTAGCTTTCCACCAGCTAATTTGATGTCGACAGAGGTATCTGATTTAAATCGGCTGCATTCCAATATTGTTGTTTTACATTATCAACATGAATTCTTTCCTCAAGACGGAGGCCATACCATTCAAAAACTCATTAAAATCCTCAGGCGTGTCGGCCAAGATGACGCTGTCATCAGCAAATCTCAGAGTAGAAATTATTTCTCCTTGAATCTTCACTCCCTCTTTAAATTTTTCTCCAATTTCCTTCATTGCTTGTTCATTGTCAAGATTGAAAAGTAAGGTTGATTAATATTAATAATACAATCAATGACCATTTATATTCTCTTCAGGACGGGCACGGAAGGGATTTTGGAAGGAAACCGGCCGTGGATCTATTGAAAGGAACCGTCCCGGCATTTGCCTGTTGGTGAAAATGGGAAACCACGGAAACTATTTTCAGGATTTCCTAGGGGGGATTTGAACCCACGATCTCCCGATACTAGTAAGGCACGAGATATCGCGTTGGCGTGTGGTTTAAACAGTCTTCAAGGACGTGGCCCATTGGAAATTATATTTTATATTATATCATACTATAGCAGTGACTTAAGGAACGCTCAGGCTTAGTCGTGGTCGGTCACACGACAAGATGCCGACTGACGCTGACCCATATTTCAGTAGCATAAGATTGTTCCATGTAATATAAATTCAGTGTGAAATGGTTTATAATGAAGGCATACTACGCTGAAGGAATATTAATTCCAAGCCATTATATGCGAAGGATGTATATCTAAGGCTGTTTATAACATTGGTTACCAATGGTCAGGTTTGGCCACGTGGTAGCGGGTCGAACTGTCATCCAATGTTTTATAATTACTCAGACGTTATAATATTAAGCATTATATTGTGCGTTTTGCAATGTGAAATATTATATGTGTATACAGTATATAATAAACACCACGTTGTATTTCAATAAGCTACTACAACGAACATTCAATTACTCTCCTTGATAAGGACAAAGAGTTATAAGTATGCCCATACATTTAGGAGAAAGTAGGCTATATGTTCTTTATTAAACACCTCGGTTAATATTAATTTATTATGGTATTTATTACCATTAGTAGTCGTTAGTCCAAAAATATTGGGGATGGAGGTGCGGACCTCTTGGTCACCCCTGGCTACGTCACTGTTACGTGGCTACTCGACTCATCCCATTCCAAAGTTTTTATACTCGAGAACTAAACAAGAAAGAAAGAAAGAAAGAGAGATAGATAAAAAAGAACCCGTTCAGTTATCAAGAGCGAACTCATTGTTGTTTTGAACAACGTACACACAGTGGATCTTCCACAATGGAATTTCTAAAGATTCCACTCTGATGTAGAAAATATGAAATGGGATATTAATGCATGGACTGCGTGCCCCCAAGTAATATTTCCACACACCCCTGGGGCTTTAAGGCCAGACTCGGCAAGGTAATTGAAGGGGGGCTTACCTTGAGGAAGTATTGGGTTGCAGGCCGGAGACAGGTCCTAATCAATTCTCACACAGATATCAAGTGCGCCAAGGTCAGTCCCTTAAGTGCTTAAGTCCCCGGTAGAAAGTCAAGGAAGGTCGGACAAATTACTGAGGGGCCTCACTCACAGAGGATTGGGATATCTCTGTCATTAGCTCCATGCACTTGTGTGTTTCTTAAATTTGTATGATAACCTGTGATTCTATGATGACTGGAGTGATGTGTGTGCCTGAAATCTTTAGAGGCTAGGTGCCTGTTGTTAATTCGATCATCTTTGCATATCAGCCCCATGAACTTGGGTGTGTGTTCAATTTGACTGATAACTTGTGTTTGTGTGTAATGATGATGATGATTATGATTTTTGTTTTAAGGGGCCTAACATCGAGGTTATCGGGCCCTAATGGCCTGGGTGATAGCAAAAATGACTATGAAATCGAAACCATAAGGAAAACCAGGGTAGACTGAAAACTCGTACTAAATGTAACTTAGACTGAAAGCACTCACAAAAGGAAAGTTAAAAGGAAAAAGACTGACAAAGTGAAATTAAGATGGAAAAGATGCATAGAATGGAGTTAGGATTCAAAATATCTATGCCCAAGATCGCGCGTTCAAACCCGGCTGAAATCGTCGGATTTTTTAAGAGCGTTAAAATCCAAAGTGTGCCTAACTTCGGAGGGGAAGTAAAGCTGGCAGTCCCATGTTATATATTTATGGCATGTAAAAGAACCTTCCACTAATTACACCTGTGTGAAGCTAAATTATATAGGTTAAGAATGTAAACAACGCTTTTAGGTTCCTACGTTCGTTGCCGGGAGCCGATTGCGGTGACGTCTAGTAGCTAAGCTCTGAACTAGTAGTCGTCGACGGTGGAGTTTGGCGGCATAAGTAGGAACTATTTGAAAAATTCGAAGTCTGCAGTCCTTAGTTGAATTTAAAAAAAAACAGACAACACCCACTAATGCAGTCATCACAATTAACACCGGTTATCAGACAGATTCTACACACACCCAGAGTACACGGGACTACATGACCGCGTTGTCGCAGCCCCTAAACTGAGGAACCAACCAACCAACCAAGATTCAAAATACTCACAAAATGCAAGTTAGAGTCGAAATACCCACAAAATGCAATGCAGATTCAAAGGACTTACAAAATGCAATGATTGACCATACTTACAAAATGCAATTGAAATTCAAAATACTTGAAAAAATGCAATTTAGATTGAAAATGCCGGTAAAATGCAATAATTGCGGCTTCGGTGGCGTAGTCGGTAGCATGCTGAACTGCTATGCCCAAGATAGCGGGTTCAAACCCGGCCGAAGTCGTCGGATTTTTTAAGAGCGTTCAAAATCCTTCAGTATGCCTTCCTTCGGAGGGGAAGTAAATCCGGCGGTCCCATGTCATAGATTTATGACATGTAAAAGATCCTTTCACAGACTAAACTTGTGTAAAGCAAAATTTGTTAGGTTAGATTTCGTTAGAACGCTCTATCAAAGTTCCAACGTTCACCACTAGGTATAATTGATATCTGGTGGCGAAAGTTGGAACTACTTGAAATTGAACGGAACTTGTAGCTCACCCTTTAGGGTGTCCGCTGGAAGTAGCTACAGACTCAGGCGAGCCGAACATGTCCTCGGACACTCCCGGCACTAAAAGCCATACGATAAATAAATAAATAAATAAATTGGGGTTGAAAATTCTTACAAATTGCAATTGAAATTCAAAATACTCACAAAATGGATGTGAAAATTAAAATGCTTACAAAATGCAATTTGGATTGAAAATACGTGCAGAATGGAATTTAGAATGAAAAAAAAAACCTCACAAAATGGAGTTTAGTTCGTAAAGACGTACAAAATGTAATTGGAAGTGAAAAAACGTACAAAATGTAAAAGAAAAGAAGGCGGTTTCCTCGAAGAATGAGGGATCTGGTAAGATGAAAGGCCAATTAAGGCGGGAAAGGAAGAGACTCCCTAGGGCTCGGATACCCTAATACCGTCGGGGTCTGAAGAGAACAATAACTGACCAAGGGAGGCCGACAGGAACGATAACAGAGAGGAGCCTGGCACTAATAAGTGGAAGCAATGCCGGACTCAGCTGGGGCCCCGTGGTCAATAACACACGTCCCACTATATGTGAGCCGCTGGGGTGTATGTGTGTAACTGTATTAAGGTCGGGAGTGTGGTAGGTGTCCTGGAACTTTAAGTAAGGTACTAACCCAGCACATGCCTCTGTCAACGCCGGGATATGAAGCTCCGATCTCCAAAATTGCTGCAGCTCCCCATCACGGTCGTGGGGCGCTCTCCTTCCTTCCTCATTACACTTAGTTCAGAGGAAGACAGCTTCAAGCGGTGTGACGTGTCGAAACGAAGGGCAAGCCTATCAGTTCGAGTGACGTCAGGCGAGAGCTGTGTAATACGATGTTGCCTACAAGGGAAGTACAGTATCAGGTAAGACAGGTCGAAACCTATATTGAAACTTTGTGGACGTAATCGTTGTACTATAAGAGGACAATCAGCTGCCAGATTGAACGGCAAGGCTCCGAAATCGTACCTGACATCCTGGTACGTAGGTATGACGGCTGGAGGAGCTGGACATTTCTGTGATACTCGGAGTAGGAGCGAGGTTGGGCGTATATGCTGACTGAAGTGTGAGGCTGCTTCCCACCGGCCTTGAATGCCTGCTCAGGGCTGTCCCTTCCAACATGTACGGTACTCGTTACCTCCCATTGATTTATAAATGATTTCGGAGCCTTGCAGTTCAATCTGGCCATCATAGGGACAACCACTGGATTGAGTACCCTATCAACGTACTGTCGAGCAGTCATAGTGCCCTCAACAAGCATTAATAGTGATTTCACATTTAAGCCAATATCTCCCCAGACCATAATGCTTGGTGTTGACCCTGTGTGCCCCTCACCCCGGTACGTCGGCGCACACGATTCCGGCGATCACTGCGGGCAAGACAAAAGCACGATTCATCACTAAAGACGACCCTATGCCATTCGTCGACCCACGTTGATCGTTCTCGACACCAGGACAGTCTTACACGTCGCTGTTGTGGGGTCAATAGAACACCTTCTGCAGGGACACGGGATCGTAAGCCAGCTGCACGCAGGCGAATACTAACTGTTTTTTGTGTAAAGTGGGGTGCCACAGCTGCTCGAATTTGCGCTGCTGTTGCATGGGGTTCCATCCGGGCCATCCGAATGATGCGGCGATCCTCTCTCACAGTTGTATGTCGCGCTGGGCCTGTGCCATGTCTACGAGAGTGGGTACCTTCATTTGACCACTGCTGCCATACACGTTGTACCGTACATGCCTGTCGGTCAACACGTGCAGCGACAGTCCTTAGCGATAATCCAGCCTCACACAGCCCAATTATCCGAGCCCTCTCAAACGGCGACAGTTGTTGATAGCGTGCTCTTCTCTGTCGTCGAGGCATGTTTGACGGGGAATACTTCACTGCACAGACTGCAAATCAACCACGCTACACCAGAGTCCGTATACTGGAGTTGATTCCTCCGCGACCAATCACGTGGGTAGACCTGTAGCAACAATCCAATGGGTCTGAAACATTGATCGTTTACATACCTACATGGCATCGTTCCATATCTTGAAAATCAACACAAACGACCAATGCCTTCATGGTGTTGCAATTTCCATTTTCTTCAGTGTATTTTCAAAAATTAAATCGTAACTATTTGTATTAATTTTTAGCCTATTTTCATTTCATGAAAAAAATAGGCTTATGAGATCATCTTTTGTCCATGTGTGTGTGTGTGTGTGTGTGTGTGTGTGTCCCCTAATAACTTCTAAATGGCTGGAGCGATTACAATGAAACTCGGTAAGATCATAGCACCATTCTGGCCGACCCCGACCGTCACCTTCACATTTTATTGTGTCTCACCAATCCAACATGGCGGCTGTGCGAAATATTTAACCAGCATTCAGTATCTCCGAAACTATTACAGATATCACCCTGAAATTTTCTACGGTGATAAAGGGTACTGATACAAGTTTATCTATGTAACTTTCATAAACCTGTAAATTACAAAATGAACATGGTGGCCAAGCGAAACTGAAATATTTTAATAAAATTTTCTCGTGATTTAACTCTCTGTACGCAGTGATATGTGGTACAGTAAATGATTACAGTATACATATTGTAATGTACTGGCATCTAATTTAGAATTCAATTGTTTACATAATCTCAAGATGGCGGCTGTGCGAAATTTTAAAATTGAGGTTTTATTTCTTGTACCGTAATCATGCGATCGAAGTGAAAGTTTGAATAAAGAACCTAGGCAATAATTGTCCTTGAATGGTACATAACTGTATGGCCTATGCATATAACAATCCAAAATGGCGAGCATCCGAAATATTTAGACGGTTCTCAATATATACGAATCTATCACAACCTTGAAATTGAAATTGTGTATGTTGATAGAGGCAATTAACATGAGTAGGATATTTGAAAATAGGCTTTATAGTTCTTTACGGAACTAATTGTCAAATTTGGTTCTTGTTTTGTGCTCGTTTTATGAACATACTCGTGTCTTAATTATTGGCATTATAGGTTTGTTGCATAATGTACTAGTTTGGTGAGCTTATTACTATCGATAGATTTTATTATTATTATTATTTAGCGTTTGGCTATCATCGTATCATGGAACAATAAACAAGTATAACAAGATAATATCAGATACAAGATCACAATATTTACAATACACTATACATAAATAGGTCACAATGAAACTTTAAATGTCCGTCGATAGTCAACAACTCGATCAGTCGCCAACAGGAACTCAGAAGGGTCGCTGGGAAAAAAGCTGACGTTGGACAAGATTGGATGATATATTGAAGTGTTTGCCTTTCTGCATCGCAATCACATTTTGGAGATTGAACTTTGTCCGGTGTATGCATCAAATCTGCACATCTGCCACAGTTTGTCCTTCGGTAGCATGCTGAGCTTCTATGCCCCAGATCGCGGGTTCAAATCCGGCCAAAGTGGTCGGATTTTTAAGAGAGCTAAAAATCCCTCAGTATTTCTTCCTTCGGAGGGGAAGTAAAGCCGGCGGTCCCATGTCATAGATTTATGGCATGTTAAAGAACCTTCCACTAATTACACCTGTGTGAAGCTAAATTGTATAGGTTAAAATGTAAACAACGCTCTTAGGTTCCTACGTTCGTTGCCAAGAGCCGACTGCAGTGGCGACTGGTAGCTAAGTTCTGAACTAGTAGTCGTTGGCGGTGGCGTTTGGCAGCAAAAGTAGGAACTCTTTGAAAAATTCAGAAGTCTGCAGTCCTTATTTGAATTAAAAAACAGATAACACACACTAATACAATCATCACAATTAACACCGGTTATCAGACATATTCTACACACACCCAAAGTATACGGGGCTACATGTCCGCGTTGTCGCAGCCCCTAACTTAAGAACCATCCAACCAATCAACTTTGTTTAAGGAAGACCAAATTTTCCAATTCAGTTCAAATCCTGGTGGTTTGGTCATAATACACGGCATGTTAAGCTGCTCCGGAATAACAGATGAATTCCACATTGCTTTCCAACGATCAAGCAAGTTAAAGTTGCTCTCTTCGAGTGTTCGAGCAGTCTTCAACGGTGGATGACGAGAGCGAAGTCAGTTTCTGTGGATGGCAGGAAAGGCGGCATGCACAGGAAGATGAGGGTTGTTGCAAATAGTTTTATATTCCTGCGAAGACTTTTGTCACGCCTCAAGGTTGGAGGCGCAATATGACAAAGTACAGGCGGCCAAAATGTTGGGGTACTTCTGATCGTTCCCGTGATTGAACGCATGGTGTGATTAAGTTGAGAATCAACGAGTCTGAGACGAGCGCTGTTCAGCCAAACTGAGGCACAGTATTCAGCCACAGGATAAACCAGTCCAAGAGCTGAAGTTCTGAGTGTTGAAGGTGATGACCCCCATGCAGTAGCCTACCACACAGCTTTTGCAATATATTGATTCTCGTTCTAATTTTAGCAGCCGTTCTTGAAAGATGTTCTTTAAAACTAAGGGTCCAATCAAGAGTAACTCCCAGATAGTTTGGGTCGCTATTATGAGAAAGTGGCCTGTTTTCAAAGAAGATTATTGGCTAATCTGTTATTAAGGTGGAATGAGGACACTTCCGTTTTGGCTGAGCGTATTGATAAATATATCGTCTTCATTGTGTGTGACTGATGTAAGGGATCTCACACTGCTCTTCTCTCAGTGTTCCATGAAGCAAAAATGTTACAGAAGCCACCACACAGCTCAATTAAATTGACCGGCAGACTCTGTTCTTTCAGCGTGCTCCCTGACCCGTGTCTTCGAAAGGTTCAACGTCCATAGCTTTGTGTAAAACTACTGGAGTCTAGTATAAAACTTGCAGTCTTGGTATTGCCTACTTGCTCGTGTAATCCGCGATACATGTATCCCCCGTAGATACAAGTTAACTTGTCTAGTGGAGAGCTGCATTTCTCTTAAGCAGACTGTGATGTTTTACTAGGGGTTACCGTACTGCCAGGGCCGTAGAGAGCGATCACGGGCCCTTGATAAAGGTCTTCCGGGCCTCTCCATTTTCAGCCTATTTTCAATATTGAAAAAATAGGCTTATGAGATCACATTTTGTCCGCGTGTCCCCCCCCCCCCAAATAAAATCTAAACGGCTGGAGCGACTTCAATGAAATTCGATAACTTGATAGCACTATTCCGGACGACCCCGACCGTGCCATTCAAATTTTGTTACATCTCACTAATCCAACATGGTGGTTGTGCGAAATATTTCACCAGCATTCAATATCTCTGAAAATATTACCAGTATCACCCTGGAATTTTGTACGGTGATAAAGGGAACTAATAAGAGTTCATCTATGTAACGTTTGAAAATCTGGTAATTACAACACCAACATGGCGGCCAAGCGAAGTTGCGACTTTTAAATAGACGTTTCTCGCGATTTAACCAACCAAACGCAATGAAACTTGGTACAATATATGTTTATACACATTGTAATGCACCAACATCTAACTTCGTTCAATTGTTTACATAACCGCAAGATGGCGGCTGTGCAAAATATTTCACCAGCATCTTTGAAACTATTACTGGTATCACCCTGAAATTTTGTACGGAGATAGAGCGTACCACTGAAAGTTCATCTATGAGACTTTCAAAAACCGGTTAACTACACAACGAACATGGCAGTCAAGCGAAGTTGAAAGTTTTAAATAGACTTTTCTCGCGAGTTAATGATCCAAACGCAATGAAACTTGGTACAGCAAATGTTTATACACATTGTAATAAACTGGTATCTAATTTAGTTCAGTTGTTTACAAAACCTAAAGAAAGCGGCTGAGCGAAATTTTAAAATTAAGTTTTTATTTCTTGTGTCGTAATCATGCGATCGAAGTGAAAGTTTGAATAATGAACCTACGCAATAATTTTCCTTTAATGGTACATAACTCTATGGACTATAGCCTACATATAACAATCCAAAATGGCGACCATCCGAAATATTTAGACGGTTCTCAATATCTACGAATCTTTTACAGCAACCAAACTGTTTTTTTAAGGTTCGTAGAGGCTATGAATATAAGTTCACCTATAGGACTTTCAGTAACCTGGTGAGCACAAATCCAACATGGCAGCGACGCGAAATTTAAATATTTAAATGGATGTTTCTCGCGATTTCACCATCCGAGTGCAGTGAAACTTTGCACGTTAAATTCTTATACAAATGTTAATCCACTGGCATCAAATTTATTTCAATTGCTTTCATAACCACAAGATGGCAGCTGTGCGAAATTTTAAAATCTCGTTTTTACTTCTTGTGCCTTAATCATTCATGCGATTGAAGTTTGAAAACCACACGTACACACTAATCTTCATGCAATAGTACATAAATGAAGATGCAACATGGCGACCATCTGAAATATTTAGACGGTTCTTAATATCTACGAATCTATTACAACGATCAAACTGACATTTTGAATGTTGATAGAGGCAATTAACATGAGTAGGATATATGAAAATAGGCTGTATAGTTCTTCACGGAACTACTTGTTTTGTTTCTTTTCTCGCTCATTGGTTGTTCTTTTACGTCGAGATTTTGATAATTGTGCATTTAACTTCCATTTTCGTTGTATATGAACGTGTTCAGGCACCACTAGAATAAGCAATTCTCGTTTCAGAAATGTATGAAGTATAATATATTTTTTTCTGAGATCGTCTGCAGTCTTTACTTGAATTAAAAACAGATATCACACACTAATACAGTCATCACAATTACCACCGGTTATCAGACAGATTCTACACACACCCAAAGTACACAGGGTTACATGACTGCGTTGTCGCAACCCCTAAACTAAGGAACCCACCAACCATTTTGTGCTAAAGTATTTAATCAAGGCATACAGTTAAGAAATGTTTGTGAGACCATAAAGTATATCCTACGTGTTTGATAGGGAATTTAAACACATGTGTGCCATACTAACAACTGTAGTACGTATGCCACGAAGAAAGAAACTATCATCTGTACTCACTCAATTAGGAACTGTTCATCGAGGAAGTGAAATAAGTTCTTCGCGTACCTGAAAAGAGAAAAGCAAAACATGTTATTGCAAGAAAATCGAGATTAACATCATTCATACAATAACCATTTATGCGGGCTTAAACTTTAGTATTCACATTCCTATGGAGTCGGCGACAAGATTCCTATGTGGTGGGCTGTTGCTAAGCCCTGACGCCCTTGCTGACACTAACCTCATGAGAGGAGTTGATGATGATGATGATGATGATGATGATAGTTGTTGTTTTAAGGGGCCTAACATCTAGGTTATCGCCCCTAATGGTCTGGGTGATAGCGAAAATGACAATAAATGGAAACCAGAACGAAAATTAAGTGAGACTGAAAACACTTACACAAAATGGAGAGCGGTAATACTTACAAAAGGGAATTTAGAAAGAAAATACTCACATAAGGAAGAAATTAAAAAAAAACGCAAAAATGTAGTTTAGGTTTAAAATACGTACAAAATGCAATGTAGAGTCGAAATACTTACAAAATGGAAGTGAAATTAAAAATACTTACAAAATGCAAATGAGATTGAAAATAAGCACAAAATGCAATTGAGGTTCAAAATGCTTACAAAATGCAATTTAAATTGAAAATGCTTACAACATGTAATTTAGGTTCAAAATGCTTACAAAATGCAATTTAAATTGAAAATGCTTACAAAATGTAATTTAGATTCAAAAGACCCACAAAATGCAATTGAGAATCAAGATACTTACGAAATGCCAACTGTACAAAATCAATTTAGATTGAAAATATGTGCAAAATGCGGTTTAGGTTGAAAATACTTACAAAATGCAATTGAAATTCAAAATACTCACAAAAGTTCCAGCACCTATATTGAAAGGTTTACTAAAAAGCAATGTAGATTGTCAATCCTTACAAAATGCAATTGAGCTTGAAAATACTCGCAAAATGCAATTTTGATCGAAAAGACTTACAAAATGCAACTTAGATTGAAAATGCCTACAAAAAATGGAGTGTATATGCAAAAAATTCGCTAAAGGGAATTTAGATACACGGGGAGCCAATTAACAAAAACAGTGCGGGAATCATTAAGAGAAACGGTAATAGAATGAAAAGAAAACAAGAGGTCTGACCCCTCGAAGAAGGGGGGGGAATCAGGAAATATGAGACAAGGGCCAATTAAGGCGGGAAAGTGAAAGTCTCCCTAGGCCTCGGATATCCTAATACCGTCGGGGTCGGAAAAGTACAAGAGTTGACCAAGGAAGGCCGATAGGAAAGATGGAGAGGAGCCCAGCACAAGTAAGTGGAAGCAATGCCGGACTCAGCTGGGGTCCCGTGGTCGCCAACCCACGTCCCACTAGATGTGGGGCCCCTGGTGGGAGGAGTTAATGAGAGAAGAAATGGATGAAGATGAATTTAACTGGGCAAGGAATTGGAAGGAAGCAACCGTGGCCTATTAGAAGCTACCGTCCATGAATTTGGCTGGTTTTAAAAACGGAAGACCATAGAAAACCATTTCAAAAAAGGCCGACGGTGGGGTTACAACCAACTCCACAGATAGCGTGGCCTTGTGGCCTAGCACAGCGCCTCAGCGAGTGTTCCCTAAACTACCACTGTATGTCTTGAAATAGAACTAATAAGTTACAAGACAGGGGCTTCTTCACTTTTAACTATCACTCTTCGATGATTCATTCAGGGGCTAACGTGCTGCCTCGTCCCTCGCTGGCATCGGGAGAGCGTAGGAGACATGTCGAATCGTAAAAGACCTCTCGTACCACATTTGGTACTGACAGCAGTGGCTACGCTGGCTAAAGTGCAGCGTTAGGTCTTGGGGCCAAGCTCTCTGCTGACTCGGTAGATGCGTGCGTTCGAGTCCCACCGTCGGCTGTCCTTGAAATTGTTTTCCGTGGTTTCCCCATTTTCATTACCAGGCAAATGCTGGGACGGTACCTTCTGACAGGCCACGGCCGATTCCTTTCACATCCTTCTTCAATTTCATTCACCATCATCAATTCCATCTCTCATCCTGACGCGCAGGTCGCCCACGGGCGTCGAATAGAAAGACCTGCACTCGGTCTCTGAGGAGGCCACACGAAATATAAAACCACATTTGGTGATTACAAGATAACAACAATGAAATCTCATCCTCAGATCGCCCAGTAGAGTCCTGGTATTCACTGCCAGATGGCAGTGTAAATAGAACGAAATTGGAGAATGTTTCCGGATCAAAGGATCTACTCCCGCCGTTTACCCTCCTCGCATTAAGATGGCCAAAGTTACTCCCGCCGATTACCCACCCTTTCGATCCCGCCTTTTTTGAAGAGGAACAAGTGGGAAGGAGGCGGCCGTGGCCTTACGGAAGGAACCATCCCACGCTAAAGGCCTAATAATAATAATTATTATTTATTTATTTATTCATCGTATGGCTTTTAGTGCCGGGAGTGTCCGAGGACATGTTCGGCTCGCCTAAGTCTGTAGCTGCTTCCAGCGGACACCTTATTACGGTGAGCTACAAGTTCCGTTCAATTTCAAGTAATTCCAACTTTCGCCACCAGATATCAATGGTACCTAGTGGTGGACGTTGGAACTTTGATAGAGCGTTCCGACGAAATCTAACCTAATAATTTAGCTTTACACAAGTTTAGTCTGTGAAAGGATCTTTTACATGCCATAAATCTATGACATGGGACCGGCGCTGGTTTTACGTCCCTTCCGAAGGAAGGCATACTGAAGGATTTTTAACGCTCTTAAAAAATCCGACGACTTCGGTCGGGTTTGAACCCGCTATCTTGGGCACAGCAGTTCAGCATGCTACCAACTACGCCACCGAAGCCGCAATAGTAATAATAATAATAATAATAATAATAATAATAATAATGCCATCAGAAGGAGACGCCATGTTTTCTACAGCCACCTGTATAGAATGTACCACCACGGACTGTCTTATAAGATCTTCAAGATAGCCAACAAGGGTAAAGCCACTGGGTCCTTGTGGATCAAACAAATTGAGAAGGATCTTGCTGATCTTAATATTCAGCAAGACACAATAAATAACAGGAGTCGCTACCGTCTGACAGTTGAAACCAAACTTTTCCTCACATCCATTACAGACGTTCACCACAACGCGTCCAGGAAATGGTCCGAGGAACGTAAGATAGAGTTCAGCAAGAACATGAATGATTACTGATCCAATAGAAAGGCTCAAGATTCCAGCACAAAAGCAGCCGGCAAACAATCCACCAAGAACACCACAAGTGGCAGACAGCAGCTAAAGGACAAGCACCGTGGTCCATAGCTGGCCCAAACTACCGAATTATACGGTATATGATATTAGACTACATTAAATTATAAAATAGACAAACTTGAAGTACCAGAAAAGAGAATTATGAGAAAAATCCTAGGCCCAGTGAAAACAAATGAAGTATGGAAATTAAGATCTAATGATGAAATATACAGGACTGCCAGAACTGAGTCCTGTAGAGTCTTGTCAGAGTGGTGACGCGTCGAGCCCGCATAATAGGAAAGCCTGGCACACAGCTAGCCACTTCCAGAACTGTGTCGTGTTGAGCTTTGGATAGCCTCAACCAGAACTGTGTCGCGTCGAGCCTTACTGTCGTGTGAGGCTACTGCACAACGACAAGGATGATAAGATGCGAGATTTCTCGCACATGTCCCCAAGTTAATATTATTATTGTTATTATTATTATTATTATTATACATCTTATATTTAAAACACTAAGGTGATTTTTGTTACCGCGAGATTGAGAAAACGTCTTAACCGATTGACTTCGCAATGCAATCAAACGAGAGCTCTTGGGATGTAGATTTGCAGAGTGTCTTTAAAAGGAATATATATATACGGTATATTTTTAAATTATTAAATAAATATTTAATATTTGTCGTTCCCATGCTTGCGCACAATGGCTCCATTCCACCAGAGAAATGGCGAATCCCGCCGCATCTTACTGAGATCTATGTTTTTGAGAATTAAAAATGGGGGAAATATTTTTGTGGCTCTATGGCTCAAACCTTTAGAGTAAATATATGTGGAGGCAAATCACTTAACGCGCAGAGATCTATAATCCTTCGACTTGATTTAACATCTTCAATTTTCCAATTTCCAATTCGCTTGGTGTACTTTATCACAATCAATAAAGCTCAAGGGGAAACTCTGAAACGTGTAGGCCTCTATTTGCCTCATGAAGATTTCAGTCATGGCCAGATATATATTGCAAAGTCGATCTTTCGACGCCCTTAAAGTTGCAACAGTGTCAAAAAGTAATCGTTCAAAAAATGCATACTGTATAAAGAATCCTTCAGTAAATATTTTCTCAATGACCGTCATGTTTTGACGAGTATCAAATAGTTATTATTATTATTATTATTATTATTATTGATGTGTAACATCTTTCCACCCGGCATCTGGATATTTTTGTGGCACTCGGTAGCTGGACATTTTTGTGGGAGTGATTTTGGAAAAGGGACGGAAGTGGATGGGACGGAAGTGCATGGGACGGAAACAATGAGCGCGCGTTGTGGCGGAGATCGGTACAACGACGAACTGTAGGCCATGTGGCTATGTGGAATCTATATCGCATCAACAAACACTCCAAACAACTTAGGGATTCGGTATATTAACACCGACTACTAACAATAATTGAAACTTCGTTGGTCTAAACGTATCACTGGGATAAACACATTAAACATACCGTCTGCACACTTAATTTTTAATCACGCCTATACTTGGCAGTGCACTCTATCGGCAAAACGAGGCCATTTCAATAACATCACTGGCATGGGTTCACTAACTGGCCGGTATAGAGCGCAGCTCGCATCAAGTAGGCAGTTGATTGCTTCCGCCACGGCCGAAGGTAGATGTCACTACTGCAGATCCATTGGAGAACTTTGTTTTAATTAAATATATATTTTCCATTGCAAAATTCACAATATAATGCTCAACTGTATAACGCCTCAGTACTCAAAAATTAATAAATATTAAAAAAAGCAAGCAAAAAGAATACAACTCTGTAAGGATTAGAACCCCAGCCCGCCGGTTGAGAGACAAACACTGTAACCACAGACCTAATTATGCCCTCCCAAAATGAGTGTTATCAATCGATTAAGATACAACGTTTTAGCCAATAATGACTTTGATTAAACGATTTCTTCACTGGAGTATATTTCAAACAAAGTTCATTTCATACAATGTTCCAATTATTTTTTATCTGTAGGCTATATTGCATGCAACATACTCAAATTAGTGAAATATAGTTCAGAACGAGAGATCAGCTGCCATCTTGTCTGCAACCGAGACGACTCGGCTTTTTAAAGCCAATTTTGCACTATAATATTACAATATACACTTTTAATTTTTCATTGCAAAATGCACAATATGTTATCAATCGATTAAGATACAACGTCTTAGCAAATAAAAATTATGATTTATTCCAGTCAGGATTTGGCACTGGAGTTTTACAAGTAGTTATTTCAATGACCAACAGAGTTCACTGTATACTAGGGATTTGCGATCCCGGGATACACATAGTAGGATAACATGTCACATGTTACACATCATATGCGACTACTGTAAGGCTTGTATAATTTTTATTTAGGTATACAGGTTAACATTTACATAACTGTTGTTGTTGTTGTTTACCGTGTATTTTCAGTGTGTATGGCATCTGTCTAACACTAATAACGTGCATACCTGCACTTGGAGACAGAAAAGAGGTGGTTGTGGCCTTAAGTTACGATCAATCGCAGCATTTGTTTGGAGTAGAGCTCTATGATTGTGAGAAACCCTTGAAATTCTTGGTCGAGTAGCAATTTAATCCTTTTACGTCTAACGTTCGGCCCTCTCCACCAATGGAAATATTTAATAAACATAGGCCTACCATAACAGAATTTTGTTTCCTTAGCATTGCATGTTGTCCGTTACATGTGATGCCATTTTTACTTACTACACAAAGTCCCTAGACCTTAGAGACTGCTTAGTTTCTAAAATGAACAAAAACATCTCTCAGTGTTCCCAACATTCTCCCATCAAGTTAACGGATATAGCACAGTTAACAGTCCTGGAAACATCATCATCATCATCATAGACAACTGAGGGTCCACTACCAGTACGGTACCTAATAAGAACACGTGGAAAGTCCCATAAATTACCAGGCACATCTCATATGGCTGTTTATGAAACCATGAACTGAGACTCAAGAAGGCTGAGGCCCAACTCGAAGATATTGTGAATTATCTACTGCCGCAAGAAAATGTGTCACTTTTCTTCCATTCGTCCTATCGATGAGCGGCCATGAAGATGATGATAATTTTATGTTAGCTATAGCGAAATAAAAGAAAATACAGCCTTCATCCGATCAACGAGCAAAGACACGCAAATGGACAGTTTCACACTTAATTTAATACCCTATGGACCCACGATGCCATAATTTTTCAAATTTTAGAATGAGTTGATATATTGGCTTTCACGGCCGGTGAATTAAAACTCAGCAATTCTTCTAGGTTTGTACCGTGTCTTGTGTGGGGTTTTGCCTAGGACACCAAGCTGGCTCATCGGTGGGCTCTTGGTGTCCCCGCCTGGACCCCCACAGGAGTAACGAACTGCGCGCTACCTCCCCTTATATAGAGTGCAACTGCACTACTTGACTGCGAGAACTAAAAGCTCAAGCAGCCTTAACCTCCCTATAAAGGCTTCCAAAAAGATGGTATATTGGCTTTCACGGCCGGTGAATTAAAACTCTGCAATTCTTCTAAGTTTGTGCCGTGTCTTGTGTGGGGTTTCGCCTAGGACACCAAGCTGGCTCATCGGCGGGCTCTTGGTGTCCCCACCCGGACCCCCACAGGAGTAACTAACTACGCGCTACCTCCCTTTGTATAGAGTGCAACTGGAGTACCTTACTGCGAGAACTAAAAGCTCAAGTAGCCTTAACCTCCCTATGAAGGCTTCCTAAAAGATGGTCCGGGCGGGGACACCAAGAGCCCGCTGATGAGCCAGCTTGGTGTCCTAGGCGAAACCCCACACAAGACACGGCACAAACCTAGAAGAATTGCTGAGTTTTAGAATGAGGGTAACTTCGTATGACGAACTTTGTGTGTATCTGAAGAAAGGAATTGAAAACCACCTTTTAACAACGCAACCTCAGTAGAAGACAGACTTGCAGGAACGTCGAGGTAAGATAAAATTCACACCTTGTTTATAAAACTATGTATTAGAGTTTCTTAGAGTTTCATTGTAGCAACAATATGTGATTTATTCATTCATTTATTAATTTATTCATTCGATCATTGATTTATTAATTAATTAAGTAAGTTAGTAATTCATTGATTTATTGAATATGGAGCGCGTCAGTCGTCCAGAGCCTAGCATGCTAGAGCGATTCTGCCTATGAGCAATGCTATACAGCAGGACTGCCCAACCTACGGACGCGAGACTATTTTATCTAGTCCGCCGCTCTGCATCTGCGCCGTGTCGCCAAAACTTGGGAACAACTAAAGACAACTGGACAAAGCATGCACGCGCACCCCTACCCAAGGTATTGACTCACTGATGCACACTTAAAATCCTTATTAATGATTGGTATAACTAAGTTCCATCCTAAGTGGAGAGAAATTTTAAGTACCGGTACAAGGCTTTTCCAGTCGTCGCACTAAACTAAATTATCATGAACTTTATTTCATAATATGATTAATAATTGTGTCAAATGAACATAAATACTATTTCTTTATCATTCATGCTGTATGAGTGTATTGGATATCATAGTACTTCTATTTTAAAGTTTTTTTTTTGTGTGTAATATTTTTCTACCCACTATAAATAAATATACAAGAAAACGTCAACAATATTAAGAAAACTAAGCTCAGACAGCCACAAAACTCACCCTGTTGCACCTATATTTAAAAACAAATTCCATACTCCACAAACCCCCCGGAGAGTCATTGGCCCGCAAGGTCCCCCAACTATTTACATGTGGCCTTTAGTAAAAAAAAAGTGACAGTCTGAAAGACTAGACTTTGTATCATTTTAAATGCTACAAATGCTGAAAAATGCTAGAAAGGCTGGAGGCGTCTCGAAGCCAAGGACTCTTGACATGTTAGAAAATTATCTGTATACTACTTATCTTGCTTATCTTGTTTCAAATTACTCTCGAACGGCAAGTGCAAACCAAGGGCAAAGCAAGGTCAAGCGCGCGGGATGCCGTCACGCTCACCAGAGCGCGCGGGGACGTGCCCCTTCCATCTAGACTAAAAAACTTATAGTGGGCAATGTATTGAAGATAGAGATATGCTCTCGCGGACTTTTTTGTAGAACTTTTCATGCTGACCAATTCTTACGCTCATAGTATATTGATATTCTTAACGGTTTGCCCAGCGTAAGCTTGAGAAGCGCACGGACGCCAAGTTTGTTTTCGACTTTTTCACTGAAATCGTTACAGCTTGGCTTCCTTTGATCATACATAAATTATTTTCTACACAATCTTTCCCCGAGATATCCTTTACAGAATGGTGAAAACCGCATCAAAATCCATCCAGTGGTTCTCGAGATTACCCGTGACATCCAAGAATCGGGGATTTTTGTCTTATCATACCTGCCAACTTATCAAACTGAAAAATCGGGAGATTTTCAAGACGATCAATATCTAATCATATTTCTTCGCCATGTTACCGAGCAACCGACAAAATCACTCAAATCGATATATGACAATAGCCTACCGGCATATTAATGCCAACAACATGTAAGTTATACACAAATAATTTCACGTGTTCAACAGATACAATATTCCGCAGCCTTCAACTACCTCTCACCCGCAGGCTAGTATTAAAACTTCTAGGAACACGCGCTGAATTAACCGTGGACTATTTCAAACAAAGAGAAACGTATTCAAATCCAACTAAGCGGAAAGAGTAATTATGGAGAATTATCTATACATTATCGATACGAAGCGAAACTGTGGTATCGAAACACAATACACGTAAAATCGATCTGTTCGATGGATGACTGGAGTTTGTCATCTCGCACTCTTAGTCCGAAATTACGCGTGGGATTTTTGAAAAAAACATCGGGAGATTTAATATGTTAAGTGGGAGGGCGGGAGACGTGGTGTAAAATCGGGAGTTTCCCGACTAAATCGTGCGAGTTGGCAAGTATGTCTTACACTAACGAAGGAGAGATTGTCGGGGAACACATGCACCAAGCAGTACTATGACGTCACATACCCCAGTGCATCTGGGTACATTTCGTCCTGTCACCGTAACAAAACGCCAGACCCCAGCGTAACGACGAAGTCGACAAGATCATTTAAAATGATAAAAGTTTGGGAACCCCTGCTATAATGCACCCAGTGTCGCGCTAGCATGGCCACATCGATAAAAAACTACACAGAGCATCTTTGTCGCTGCGCCGAGAAAACGCTCTTGGCTGCGTCTTTGTCGCCATGTCGACCAAGCATGGGCACTTACATTTGAATCAATGTAACGCAAAAGGCGGTCGTGCCGTGGCATTTCTGACGGGGCTACAAAGTCGCAAGCTTGGCCTCAGCCAAGTCTAGACAATCGCTCCAAATAGCTAATAAGGTGGCTATTTAATTGCTCTATTAGTGTTATCTCAGTGGGCCATGAATCGAACGCAACAAACCATGTGTTTAACAGTAAGTCCATAACCATAGTGATGTACATTATCATTTAACTGATTCCATTGCGGTAGACTTGTTATGAACGATGCTGTATGGAGTTGAATCATGGATATTTACCGAGGTTTTAAGTAAGAAACTGATAGTATTTGAAATGTGGACGTATCGCAGGATTTTAAGGATATCATGGTCAGCTAAACTCACAAATGTGGATGTACTGCGGCGTATGAACAAAGACTCGGAAATTCTCAGTATCATCAAAAGGAGAAAACTAGAATACTTTGGTCATTTCATGCGCAACAACAAATACCACCTCTTGCAATGAATTATCCAAGGGAAGATTTATGGCATTAGGGGTCCAGGACGCAGACGAATATCCTGGCTCAAGAACTTAAGCCAGTGGTTTGGACTTAATACAGTGACACTGTTTAGAATAGCTATGGACAAACAGCAGATCATGCTACTGATCGCCAATGTTCTTGGAGTACGAGGCACTTGAAGAAGAAGAAGAAGAAGAAGAAGAAGAAGAAGAAGAAAAAGATGATGATGATGATGATGATGATGATGTTTACTCTGAGAAACTATCGATGCCGTCCAACCTCTTTCCAAACTCAGTGCCTGTTCTTGCGGCCAATAATCAAAAGAGAACTTCAAACCAGTCGTATGGCCGTTCCCGATATGTTTTCGTGTCATTTGGAATATTTTATTGGTCTACAAGAACCAGCTGGCCTCTGTGCCTGTCAGATTCAAAGAACGGCATCGCCATCTGCAAGCATCAAGAAAGCGAGTTTTGTTAGGTAGGTTGGTTGGTTACTTAGTTTAGGGGCTGCGACAACGCGGTCATGTAGCCCCGTGTACTTTGGGTGTGTGTAGAATTTGTCTGATAACCGGTGTTAATTGTGATGACTGTATTAGTGTGTGACTGTATTAGGTTCGCTCCTGGCCGTGGTAAGTGATTTTTGAAAGGCGGCAAAAATACGACACACATGTCATACGATGTTGGCATGTCAAATAACCCATTTGAACTCAGTAGGCCGTGTTCATAATGGCAAAATTAATCTCGGGAGTTTCCGCCAACACAAAGTTCCTCATTTCTCTACTAGAAAGCGCTATAGAGTTCAAGGAGCTTAGATAACTAACCTCCTTGACTTTCATAGTGATTCAAGGATCAACGAAATTCGACATGCAAGCTACCATCTGGGTGTCAAATTACAAAGCTTGCACACGGCACCCTAGGCCATACGATATTATTATCTGTTTTCAATTCAAGTAAGGACTGCAGACATTGAATTTTTTCAAGTAGTTCCTACTTTTGCCGCCAAACGCCACCGTCAACGACTACTAGTTCAGAACTTAAAAAATCAGTAGTCGTTGACGGTGGCGTTTGGCGGCAGAAGCAGGAACTAGAAAAATTCCAATGTCTGCAGTGGTCTGCAGTCCTTACTTGAATTGAAAACAGAAAACACACACTAATACAGTCATCACAATTAACACCGGTTATCAGACAAATTCTACACACACCCAAAGTACACGGGGCTACAAGACCGCGTTGTTGCAGCCCCTAAACTAAGGAACCAACCAACTTCTTTGGATAAGAGTTAATTGTAAAATTTTAAGTTAGCTATTATTGCTTTAAGGGGTGGAACAGTGAGGTCCTCAGCCCCTATAAGAAAGCGAGTCAAAATTATTTTTGTGTGGCAACTTTCCAACAAAGGATCAGTAAGTGTTTTTAGAATCGGTAAGTACTAGTTTATTAACAGATATCATGTGTGTGTGCCATACAGTAGTCTCGGTATGTCGCTATACGGCGTCATGTTAGCGAGGAGGTTACGTTCCCATAACTGGACCCCCATTGGCTGTGAGACTGCTGTATCCTTCAATACCCTAATGGGGAGTTTGTGTGGTTTGAAGTTCTGTTTTGACCTTTGGCCGCAAGAACAGGCATTGTTTTTGGAAAGAGGTTGGGCGGCTTCGATAGTCTCTGAGGGTAACCATCGTTCATAACAAATCCACCGCAATGGAATTAGTTAAATGATAATGTACAATCACAATGGTTATGGGCTTATTATGTGTATTACTGTAAAAATTACTCTAGTGTACAATAGTTCGAGCTCTAGTGAATGGGTTCAGGTTGAATGAATATACCGGAGAATTCGCACATGTTTCAGCTACCAGATAAGCATCAACTCTGAGACACATCTAAATTAGAACAACAAGACGGAGGGAGAGAGAGAGAAATATTAACAAGTGGAAATTGCATGAAGAGTGAATACTAATGTTGAGGTGATAGCACTGTGTCAGTCCAGAATACACACACGAGTGAAGAATAAATACACTCCACCGAAATACTTAGAAAATAAAGTAACAACGCACGTGATCATAACTTCTATGTTTCTTCTCGTTATCACCGACAAACAGAATAACCAAAAGTTACGCGCAGTTTACAGCGGAACGTACGCAGTTTTGGAAGGAAACGAACCCAAATTTCAATGTGGACAACCTCAAATGCCACAGTAACCGTGGACTAGGCCTACCGGGGAAACCACGTAAAAAAACGCGCCATGTACTCTACCTCATGGTGGTGTGGAAATGAGTATTCCTCAGTATCAGTTGCAACACTTACGGTCCTGTGAAACTCTCAACTTATAGTAGAGTTTATCACCCAGTGAAGAGTGACACGTTTTCCGGTGGCACTTGATGAGTTGTCTGGTGGTACTTCAGGTGTTGTCTGGTGGTACTTCAGGTGTTGTCTGGGACTTGTATGAGGTGTCCTAGGACTCGGGGTGACACCCCCTCCCCGCGTTTTCCTATAGCCCCCTTAATTTAACCAAAGGACCCAAAACTAATAGGTCATCGGCATTTTAATATCTCGCGAACCAATAATGCTAGGGATTTGTATGAGGTGTCCTGGGAGTCGGGGTGACACCCCCCGTTTTTCTCTCCCCCTCTCAATTTAACCAAAGGACGCACAACTAAAGGGTCATCGGCTTTTTAATATTTCGCGAACCAATAATGCTAGGGACTTGTATGAGGTGTTGTAGGTCTCGGGGTGACGCCCCCTTTTATATGATTTTGTGATTCGCAGAGATGGGTTAATCCAGAGCAGAATATATGCGAAATCATCGACAAAATAAACGCGAGAAAAAATTAAATACTGGAAGGGTACAGCCGAAAAAAATTGACTTCACATATATTTCATCTCAATTTCATAGTAGGATAACATTTCAGATGCTACACATCATATGCGACTACTGTAAGGCTCGTATTTTATTATTATTATTATTATTATTATTATTATATTATTATAGGCAACTCACCTGGATTTTATGCCCCTTAACACAACTACCACCACATTACTTATTAAACCAATAATTAAATAATGTTATTTGTTTTACGCCCCTTTTAACCACTGCGTCTTTTAGAGAAACCGGGGTGCCGGATTTTTGCACCGAAGGGGATCCTTAAAGTCCCAGTAAATCTACTGACACGGCTCCCTCGCATTTGCACACCCTCAAATGCCAGCTGACTGCGCTAGGATTCGATCCTGCAACCTTGGGCACAGTAAGCGAGAACGTTACCGCTGAGCCACGCAGCCAGCTTATTAAACCACCTACGCAATACGTGCTCTCGTATGCAAGATCATTATCGTGAAATAACTGACGAGACTTCAACTTTAAGTTCTCTCGACGAGAAATTGATGTTGGATAGCTCAATAACCTCTGAAAGGGAAACAATCGGATTAGACAGTAGCAATTAGGACCCTGATTACCCCGGGGGCTTCAATCCGTCAGCCCACGCCAAGATTGAAGTTTATAACGTGAACTTGTTTTCCATAAAGTTAATCACCCAACCACTCCGTGTGTTGTGCCGCAATGCTCAGAAATTTCGTCAAGTGTTCGTAACAGACTAGAAACCCGTGGTCGACCCATTTTAATTGTTGGCGTCACGTCCCTCCATTGTTGGACTGAGGTAGATGTGTTTAACCTAGATGGTGTCGAACCAGTCCATAGTACACGTCAAGTATCCTCGCAAGGAAACATCACCTGCTTTAATCTACACAAGTCCATGAAACGTAGCATACATGTTGGTCAGGTTATTGGCTACGAACAAAAAAATTTAAAAAATTTGTTAAGAAACCGTTAAGTACCGCTAAAAAACGTTAAAATAATATATAAAATTAAAAAAAAAAAGAACTTGAAAACTAAAATAAATACACAAATAAATGAATTCTTCCTCTACACTGAAAACATCGAATCATGGATATGTTATCATTGTTATTATTATTATTATTATTATTGATGTGTAACATCTTTCCACTCGGTTCCTGGATATTTGAGGGAGTGATTTTGAAATATGGGACGGAAGTGGATCGAAACGATCGAGGTGGCACCAGTTGCTCGAACGGAAGTGTGCTAGCTGGCAGTGGTGGATCGAACGGATGTGTAAGACGCACTGCCAACTCGATCGATCGATCGATCCAGCTGGCAGTGGTAAGATCCAGCTGGCAGTGGCAAGAGAAACAAAGAGCGCGTGGTGTCGGAAATTGATACCATGACGTACTCTCGGCCTGCAGTGAGCGAAGAAACGGTTGACCGCGTGCGGGCAAGTTTCACGCGTAGCCCGCGGAAGTCGACGAATAAAGCAAGCAGGGAGCTAAACGTACCACAGCCGACGGTTTGGAAAATCTTACGGAAAAGGCTAAAGCAGAAGCCTTACCGTTTACAATTGCTACAAGCCCTGACACCCGATGACAAAGTCAAACGCTTTGAATTTTCGGCGCGGTTGCTACAGCTCATGGAAGAGGATGCGTTCTGTGCGAAACTTGTTTTCAGTGATGAAGCAACATTTTTTCTTAATGGTGAAGTGAACAGACACTATGTGCAAATCTGGGCGGTAGAGAATCCTCACGCATTCGTGCAGCACATTCGCAATTCACCAAAAGTTAACGTGTTTTGTGCAATCTCACGGTTTAAAGTTTACGGCCCCTTTTTCTTCTGCGAAAAAAAAAAAAAAAAAAAACGTTACAGGACACGTGTATCTGGACATGCTGGAAAATTGGCTCATGCCACAACTGGAGACCGACAGCGCTGACTTCATCTTTCAACAGGATGGTGCTCCACCGCACTCCCATCATGATGTTCGGCATTTTTTAAACAGGAGATTGGAAAACCGATGGATCGGTCGTGGTGGAGATCATGATCAGCAATTCATGTCATGACCTCCACGCTCTCCCGACTTAACCCCATGCGATTTCTTTCTGTGGGGTTATGTGAAAGATTCAGTGTTTAAACCTCCTCTACCAAGAAACGTGCCAGAACTGCGAGCTCGCATCAACGATGCTTTCGAACTCATTGATGGGGACATGCTGCGCCGAGTGTGGGAGGAACTTGATTATCGGCTTGATGTCTGCCGAATCACTGAAGGGGCACATATCGAACATTTGTGAATGCCTAAAAAAAACTTTATGAGTTTTTGTATGTGTGCGCAAAGCATTGTTAAAATATCTCAAATAATAAAGTTATTGTAGAGCTGTGAAATCGCTTCAATCATTTGTAATAACCCTGTATATGACATACTGAACGGTAAACGCTCATGCGAACTCTGGTGTCAAGTGATAGAAACAAAGCACATGGTACATGTTCGAAGTTTTCGTATCAGTTTTTAAATGGTAAAATGCCTTAATATCAAACATTGTAAGTAGTCGGCATTGCCGGTATTATGTTTCAATGGCTATTCAAATATTAACCCACATAACAGTAATGCAGTCATCAGTATAATATAATCGTTGTGGTTATAAGAGAATTGAGCAAGCCTTCATGAACTATTGCTGAATACACTCTCTTTAATCACAAGTGGGCCTATTCATAAGGCATTTTAAACTCAATTTCACGCAGGAACATTATCGAAACAAGCAAAATATAAATGAAACTTAATTCCGTAATGCAGTATTATTGGAACGTGGAAATAAGTCACCATCTTGTGCACAATATTTGTGTAGTCGAAGTAGCCGTGGGGTTAGCGCCTATGAGTGTGAATCTAGAGATCTCGGGTTCGAATGCCGGACGGGGTAGATATTTTTGCTACCAGATTATCATTTTAAACTATATTTATCATATCAATGATGATGATGATTGAGTCTTCAGTCTTTTGACTGGTTTGATGCAGCTCTCCATGCCTCCCTGTCCTGAGCTAATCGCTTCATCTCTACATAGCTACAACACCCTACATCCGAGGCAATCTGTTTAACATATTCTAACCTTGGTCTACCCCTACAGTTCTTGTCTTCGACCCTTCCTTCCATAACTAAGCTTGCTATTCCTGGATGTCTTAGTATGTGTCCTACTAACCTATCTCTTCTCTTCATTAGCAGGCACGGTCACGTTAAACTACAAGCTTCCTTCCTTCCTTTCATTAGCAGTCGCCAGAAACATCTCTCCTCTCCCACTCGTCTTAATACCTCTTCGTTTGTAACCCTATCTGCCCATCTGATCTTTATCATTGTCCTGTAACACCACATTTCAAAAGCTTCAATTCTCCTCTTTTCTGCTGCACCAATAGTCCAAGTTTCACTTCCATATAGCGCCACGCTCCAGACAAAGGCTTTCAAAAATGACTTCCTAATAGCTAAATCTATATTTGATGTCAGCAGATTCCTTTTTTTGTAGAAATGCTTTCCTTGCTTGAGCCAACCTACTTTTTATATCCTCTTTGCTTCGTCCATCACTGGTTATTCTGCTTCCTAAGTAACAGAAGTCTCCTACTTCCTTCAGCTTTTCACCTGCCAATTTGATGTCCATAGAGATTTCTGATTTATTTCGGCTGCATTCCAGTATTTTTGTTTTAAATTTATTAATTTTCATCATGAATTCTTTCCGTAAGAGGGGCCGATAACCTCGATGTTAGGCCCCTTAAAACAACAATTATCATCATCATCATCTTTCCGTAAGACGGAGTCCATACCAGTCAAAAACTCATTCAAATCCTCAGGCTTGTCAGCCAAGATGACGATGTCATCAGCAAATCTCAAAGTTGAAATTATTTCTCCTTGAATCTTCACTCCCACTTTAAATTTTTCTCCAATTTCCTTCATTGCTTGCTCAATGTACAGATTGAAAAGTATGGGTGATAAGTTGCAGCCTTGCCTTACACCTTTCTGAATACCAGCTTCTCTCTCATGTCCTTCAGCTCGAATAACTGCCGTCTGGTTTCTGTATGGATTGTATATCACCCTCCTATCCCTGTACTTTATTCCAATAGATTTCAAAATTTCAAACAATTTAGTCCAATCAACGTTATCAAAAGCCTTTTCCAAGTCATATAAATATGACTCATTTTAACAAAATCCATATGAAATTACGTGTTGGTCTGTGAATCAAGAGGTCCTGTTGTAATGGTTTGGGAGAGCTTAATGGGGTTCTATTAATAATAAGAAAAGCGCTCCGCTAGTTGGGCGTCATTGTAATGGGTTAGAGAGATATTTAAACTTGATTACTGTTAATAAGAATAAAGTTAATTAAAAAGTTAATATGCAAAGCGCATTATTTAAATAGTCGCCCACTTTTGGGTGATCAAAATGAAACATTTAATTGTGTATTAATCTAATAGTGTATCTGTATTGTTGTCAGCTTCACTAAAAAAGTACATAATGTGTAAAATCATATGTATTGCCAGGGCGCCAGATCATTTATATATCATGATCAAAATAATATATTAAACCTCGGTTACACAGAGGTAGAGCATCGAAATTCCTATCTCCAGCCGTAGTGAAACTTACGTAATCTAACCTTACGATAATTAGTTCAGGAGTATGGTGTTGCCTTATAGTAATTTCTAGCTACTAAAGGAAACCAGTCACATTTGAATTTAAAATGAATTTAATATATAAAAACAACAAGTGCAAAAAATATAAAATACTAAAGATAATAATAATAATAAATTTAAATTAAAGAATCTACTGAATTTACTTGTATTATGGTTCTTGATTGGAAATTGGAGTATACTGAGTTAATTGAATAGAATATATTGAATTTAATAAGCATGATAGCCTTCTGATTTGACTGGAGTATAACTGTTTACATCGCTCACCGCATTGAAGATCTTTGTAGTTGGATTGTTGCGTAGAGAGTTCCAAATGGCCCTGATCATCCTCAAAGTAATTAATTTATATGTGGATGACGGAATAAATTCCAAAAATCATCCCTGTGACAATAGCCTCGTACACAACCATGTCACAGTTTGATGTGACAGAATGTCTTATCAAATTCACATACTTAATAGTCAACTGTCTAGTTTAGAACTGCGTTATAGACTCCATCTCGATACAAGTTCCTCTGCTCCCCTCAGCATCATTCTCTCTTCTCCAGCAATTCAATAATAATAATCCATTTGGGCGGCCGTCATATATATAAAGTTCCCAGGTAAAGCACGTGTCTGACCCCTCTTCAGAAGTCGCTAGGCGATATAAGCAGGCCTTTCACATATCAACAATGACAATACTTCTTTGTAGCATTTCTCGGGAGGTCTAGCCCACCTTTAGTATAAAGTTGCAAAGGACTCATTCATCGGCCCAGCATTGTTAGTGGTAAGTCTTCTTAGAATCTTTTCTTAGTATGATTTGTATATTGGTAGAATACTTGATGTGACAGACATAAGTGTCTATTTATGTCATTTCCAAGAAGCCGCCTTCTGTGAACACCCTCTTTTTCTCTTGTTCGAATTTTCTTCAGAAATAATATTCAGTCAAGCGTCTTAGCTTATTTCAAATATAATGTGTATCGCTCCAAATCCTTTCAATTGCCATAATATTCTACATTACCGCATAATAATAGATATAAATATATTAGTTAACATAATAACTAATAAAAGGTAAAATGTAAACTTAAAAAATATTGATAATAATAATAATAATAATAATAATAATAATAATAATATAACTCCGCCAGTGCCGGTCCCAAGCCCGGGGCCTCATCACGCAAGTGTTGAGGAAGGAGGAGGGGGAGGAGTAACACCTCGTTAAAAAACCTGGGTCCATCTGGCTCCGGATGGTAGCACCCTGTGAGGGCCCCTGCCTAGGGTTACTAGGTGAAAATTTTAAATCCAGACACGTCTGTGTGGTAACCACCGGTACTCTGGTCGGCGTCTGTTAGCTCTGTGAGCTCGGCTGTGATCCAATCTTCTGGAATTCAAAACTCCAGTCGTAATTCTGTGAGATCCCTTGGGGTTTCACCACCACAACTTGAACATAAATCAATAATCATGACAGAACGACGTGAACGAACACACTACCCTGGGCCCCAGTCAATAAAACTGGGTATTGTACCTGATCATCGGATTCCAGGGGATCAGGTATGTCATGAAGAGGAGAATTGCTTCTCAAAAACCCTCAAAACTAAGAGAATATTTTACATGGGAACACTCAACGTAAACACACTCCTGAAACTAGGTAAAGTGAAACAACTAACAAACATCATGGACACATTCAATATCAGAATACTGGCTATACAGGAAACGAGATTCTCACATGAGAATCACTTCGATTCGGGAAGTTACAGAATATACAAGGGGAAACCAGCCATAACTATTCCAGGAAAAAATCTCAAACTCTTCGGAACAGGTTTTGTAGTCCACAACTCAATATTGGACTCTGTAATAGATTTCACCTCAAAATCTGAAAAAATTTCCACACTTACGATACGTTCTGGTAACAAAGCGTATACAATAATCAATGCTCATGCCCCCACAAATAACTACAATAACAAAAATCCACAGATGATAGAAGAATTCTGGGAAGACTTAGAAGAAATCACCAACAAAATCCCCACTAAGCATGTTAAATTATTGCTTGGTGATTTTAATGCACAATTAGGCCGCGAAAGAAAATTCAGAGACACAACAGGAAAACATACAGCGCACCAGAGGACAAACAAGAATGGAGAGAATTTGATAAACTTCTGTAGGAATTTTGACTTCAAAATCATGTCAACACAATTCCAGAAACCCTACAAGAAACTATGGACTTGGAAATCTCCAAACAGCGCCCTCGGAGAATTTCAGATAGACCACGTTGCGATATCTACAAAAAACACCAGAGAAGTTATGAATATACGAACGAGAAAAGGTTTTTTCGAATCTGATCATCATCTACTACAAATCAAGGCTAAGTTTATACCAAACAGACAAACTAAGAGAACAACCAGAATTTTCAGAACAGACCCAGAGTATTTACAATTAAACAAGAAAGAAATAACACAAGGACTTAAGAAAATTGAGACTAACAACTGGACGGAATTGTCCGAAAACATGAAAGAACTGATAAAAATGGGGCAGCCCCCGAGGAAAAGGAAGCACAGATGGTGGAACGTGACATGTGACAGAGCCATAGAGGATAGAATACAAGCCTGGAAAAAATTTAACAGCCATAGAACACCAGAAAAATGGGAAGAATTCAACAGGATACAAAAAGACTCTTCGAGAATAATCCGCAGAGAAAAAAGAAACTACGATAACAACAGACTCAAGGAGATAGAAGAGGATTTTACCAAAAATAACACACGAAACTTCTATAGAACATTCAGAGAGAATATGACTGGATATCGACCACCGAGCTTATGCTTCAAAAGACAAGACGGAACACTGGAGACAAACCCGAAAAAGAACTGTACGATACTGGCACAATATTTTGACTCACTGCTTAACTGTGATAAACCAACACACAGATTACAGTTCGAAAAGCCAGAACCTAACATTGATTCCAAACCTCCAACACTTGAAGAAATCGTGGAAATAATAAAATCACTAAAGAACAATAGAGCGCCTGGAGAAGACGGATTGATTTCGGAAATCTGGAAATTAGACCACGAAAATGTTACACCAAAAATACACAAAATCATCGAAAACATCTGGGAAACAGGGAAGGTACCAGAAGAATGGAAGTCAGCTCTAATACACCCCCTCCACAAGAAGGGAGACAAAACGAACCCTAATAATTATAGAGGGATTTCACTATTACCCGTCGCATACAAAATTTTCTCCAAAGCCCTGTTAAAACGGATAGAGCCTCAGATAGATCCACAGATAGGAGAATACCAAGGAGGGTTCAGGAAGGGAAGATCGTGCAGTGAGCAGATTTGGTGCCTGAGAACAATACTAGCAACGAGAAAAACCAGGAACACAACAATCACATTCGTCGACTACAAAAAAGCGTACGACTCCATAGATAGAGAAACACTTTTTAACACATTAGAAGAAATGAAGGTCGACAATAAGTCCAGAAAACTAATCCAAGAAACATTAACAAATACAATATCCAAAGTTAAATTCATGGGAGAGATCTCGGAACCCTTCAAAATTAATACAGGAGTGCGACAAGGTGATGGTTTATCACCCATTCTATTCAACTCAGTTTTGGATAAAATAATCAAGACATGGGAAAAAGGAGTCAAAGGCATAAAAATGGCAAAACACCAGAAAAGGACAGTCAACATTAAGTGTCTGGCCTTTGCCGATGATGTAGCGATTATAACAAATAACAGAAAAGAAGCCAAAGAAGCTCTAGAGACGCTACATGAAATCTCTGCCAAAACAGGGTTACAAATCTCTTACGAAAAAACACAGTTCATGGACACAAAATCTACAGACAAGCACCCACTGGAAACCAAGTATGGAAAAATAACACAAGTGGAAAGTTTCAAATATCTAGGAGAGATTATACAGAAAACAGGACTGAACTTGGCATCCAATGAAGACAGGATCGCTAAATTGCAGAAAGCATACCGACTTACATGGAACCACTACAATAAAAAATGTATTTCCATCAATGCCAAATTACGACACTATCGTACAGTAGTCTTACCAGAGGCCTTATACGCTTCAGAAACGACAGCAATCAAGGGACGAACAAAAATCAAGGAATTAGAAAAACAAGAGAAAAAAATTCTGAGAAAGATCTACGGGCCAGTTCAGAAAGAGGGAATATGGATGAAGAGACCGACAATAGAACTGTACAAACAGACAGAGACGATTACAAACAACATAAGGAAAAGAAGGGCAAAATTTTATGGACATATACATAGGATGACCGAAGACAGACTGACCAAGAAAATTTTTAATATAGTTACGAATAGCACACTAAAAACCAATTGGGTAAAGGAAACCGTTGAAGACCTTAAGAAACTAAACATCTCTACAGAAGACATCGCAGACAGGAGCAAATACAGAGAAAAACTTAGACTACAGAAGTTTGAGCAAACTCCCAAAGAGAGACAACCAGCAAAGAGGTGGACAGAAGAGAGAAAGAGGAAACATAGTGTGTATATGAGAGGTTTTTGGGAAAAAAGAAGAAAGGTCCAGAATGAAACATGAAAATTGATTGTGTTGTAACGCTCTCCTTATGGGGAATTAACGAATAAATAATAATAATAATAATAATAATATATAAAATTATTTCGTTCTGGTCTCAAATTGGGACCATCACACTGTTTATAAGGAATCTAAGGTTATGAGCGGTGTCGCGTCTATTAATCTTTATTTAGGCTTGTGCTGGTGGAAGCCACAAATCATTTAATAAAATGAGTTCCGTTTGATAAACTACAATATCTGTAAAACACTCCCTTTTACAATAGATTAATATTTGTGCCAATAATACAGTAGTATAAAATACCGGTGTATCAACAATTTCACGCGAGGTTTCTTCTATGTCAGATGTTACACATCATATGCGACTACTGTAAGGCTCGTTATTTTTTTTTATTACCATTAGTCTATTATACATCTTCAAAATATTTTTTAAATTAATGTCACGCTCAGGAATGAGGACAATATGCTAATATCTGACGTGGTGTTTCCGATGTTTGGTCAACAATGTACGTATTTTTCTACATATCTCTGCCTTGTCAGCAGGTGCCTACTTATTCCAAATGAATATATTATTATTATTATTATTATTATTATTATTATTATTATTATTATTGCAGTGGGACGTGTTAATTCAAACTTCCACGATTCGAAATCATTAACCATGTTTAAAATCAGTAATGGTATTTCATCGCCAAATTCTATTGAACCATCCCTAGAGACCGTGGTCGAATGCATGATGGATTCTTCCTGATCAGCCCGAAGAGTCTAGATGTGAAGTACTTACGCTGTGTCCCAAAACTATATTTTTAGCCGTAGTGAACTAGATAGTCGACTAATATGCCGGATATGATGTCACAAGTAATGATCCAAAGCTGCTTAGCACGAAGCAATCAAGTCTGCAGTAGCTAGTGAACGAAAGGGCTTGCTTGATTGTCGACATGTACAAAGAATTTATAGATGTAGCTAGTCTTTTGTCTTTGACTATTACTCGAAGCAAAAATGGATACCTCATCAAGAAAAGTTTATAACCTGAAAAAGGGAGATAGTGCTCCACTGCCTTCTTGCGCTTTGGTTTGGCACCGGCATGTAGACCTAATGTGTTTCAGAACAAGTCTATGGAGGAGGCCGTGCTTCAATAACACATGTTCCAAAGACCCCCAGGAGCTCAAAACTTGTGGCACGTGGGTTGGCGACCACGGGACGCCAGCTGAGTCCGGCATTGCTTCCACTTACTTGTGCCGGGCTCCTCTCCGTCTTCTTTCCTGTCAACCTCCCTTGATCAACTCATGTTCTCTGTGGACCCCGACGGTATTAGGGTATCCGAGGCCTGGGGAGTCTTTCACTTTCCGGCCTTAATTGGCCCTTGTCTCATCTTTCCTGATATCCTCATTGTTCGAGGGATCAGCCTTCTTTTTCTTTTCATGTTATATCCGGCCTTCTGCACAAAGCCCTCAAGGAGGCAGGGTGTATGTAGCCCCACCACTTCTGGCGCACCCTAAGGGCTGATGAGTTTGGGAGTTGGCGACCCCGAAGGATTCCTGAGTTAGGTCCGTTTTGAGCCCTTTTTCCTCTGAACTTGGAGCGGGCTCTCTCCTATTTCCCTTTCCTATGTGCCTTTCATGGCTCTCCTTCCTTCAAAGTCCCTCAATTCTCATTCTCCAGGGTTGAAGGCATTTCTTTACTTCCTGTCCTCTATTTGCTTTATCCATTATTTGCTTATCATTTATTCTTCTAGTATGTAATTTTGTAGTTAGTGTTAGTTATAGCTTTCATTCTCATTTCGTCTTTCACAATCACCCAAACCATTAGGGGCAGATAACCTAGATGTTGGGCCCCTTAAAACAACAATTATCATCATGATCCAAAGCTCCGTAGTGCGTATTACTTGGTGAGTAGTTGCTAGCAACTAATCAATAGCTATCTAAAAGTGCTTTGGGACACAGCCTACGAGTATCTCCCCTATTCACTCAAAGCAATACAAGGACACTGTTACAACTGATCGGCATCACACTGGTCTGCTGAAAAGGTGAAATTTAACTAGGCAATTAGATTTTTAATGAAATAGGTCCGAACACCCGAAACATTCATAGTAGCGTAACTGTTTCGTCATGAAACGCTAAAAGTACTGTTTCCCATGTATTCCAAGGAGTCATTTCACATATGCATTTGCACGAAAAATCCTGACGCTGCATATCACCTTCCTAGTTAAGAATAGAATCCTTAAAACCTTTAGAAATTCAATTAATATTGTAAGTGCTGAAATACTGGTAATGCTACCGACCAATACGTTTCAACAGGATAACGACCCCAAACATACCGCTGCTCTGAACAAGGAGTAGTTAGTTTGGAACGTTCCAAAACAATTGAAAGCACCTCCCCAGTCTGCTGACGAGAACCCTATTGAACATTTGTGGGCGTTTTTAAAGTCTAGAGTTCACAGTACAAATGTTTCATCCAAAGATGCGCTAAAAAGAGCGGTGGCCGAAGAATGGACTAGTATCAGCCGTGAAATTTGTGCGAGGCTAGTAAATTCCATGCATCGTAGGTGTCAAGCTATCATTAAAGCCAAGGGTTACTCCACGAATTAGCCTACTAGGATTGGTGCTGTGGGTTAATGTTTATTTGAAGAACTGGCTTCAGTATAAATACAAATGTGACGTAGAAAAAGGTCATTTTTGTTATAGACTCGTGCATTTTGTTCTATATGTTGTTATAAATGTTATTCTTGTCTCGCATTGTAAATAAATCTACCAGAAATAAATTCCTTAAAAGACAATTACTATAATATCAATTTGAGTGTCCAAAATATACTGTTCTTTTCACAATATGGAACTGTGTGAATAAGAAAGAGAGATACTGTATATGAGTCGTCCAGTTGCAAAACTCGTTTAATCCACTTGTGAATAAGAATCATTTTCACGAGAAACGTTTCACTGGACTTTGCCTCACGTATCTTTTGTGTTTGTTGTTTTGTACTTTTTACTTTGTGTTTTTGGTTTTGTGTTTGCTTTGTGCTTTTGCTTTTGAATTTTACTTTTTGCTTTTCTTTCTTGGTTTTGGTTTTCTGTTTGTTTTCTACTTTTGCTTTTTTTAGAATATTGCTTCTTGCTTTGTGTTTCTTGTTTTTTTTGTTTATTGCTTTTGATTTTGTTTTTGAAATTTTCTTTTTTCTTCGCGTTTTTTGTTTTTGGTTTTATGTTTGATTTCTGGAAAATCAAAATAAAACAAACGAAAAGAAAATAAAACAAAATAAACAAAACAAAATAAAAACAAAATCCAATAAAACAAAACAAAAAAGTAAAACAATTTAAAACAAAATAAAACAAAATAAAATAAAACGAAACAAAATTAAATTAAATTAAATTAAACAAAACAATATACTAATTAAATAAATAATTTTACGACATGATCCTTGTGGATTAAACGAGTTTTACAACTGGACGACTCATAGGCTATACAGGGTGAACATAAAATGTCGCACTCGGAGGTCCAATTGCAAGACAAAAGTTTCAATAGCAAAATCGGATCGGGTGCTGTTTGAAAATACAAGTATGAAAACGAGACGCTGGCAACACTGTCACATCATGCAGAGCATCGGAATGTACAGAGAAAGCTCCGGCAGAGCGCCAAGTTTCTGCGACCTGCTTTTGGCCACGCTGCATGCAGTTACAGCGTTGCCAGAGCCTCGTTTCTTAACACGCATTTCTGTTAAACCTATTGGCGGAACTAAGTTTTGCAACATAAACTTTTGTCGTGAATTTCGACGAGGAATCGCATGCCGGCCTCCAAGTGCGGCTTTTTTTGTTCACCCTCTGTACTGTATTGTTACGGACTGTTGAAGAAGAACAAAACTACGGGATGACATGTCTGGAAAGATTTCAAGAGATACATGCTTTTAAGCAATTCAAATTCAAAGAACTCAGATTATTAACACTTTTTACTAAAGCCTACACCAGACTGGTTGTCTGTGCAGCCTGTAGACTTCATATAAGTAACAAAAGTAGATCTTTGAACACATTTGATCATCACAACACAGTAGCCTCCTTGTAGTTCATTTCCGCGTATTAGCTTACAGTTCTACTGAAGTCTTAGGGCTTATTACTGAAGTGCGGCTTCGGTGGCGTAGTTGGTAGCATGCTGAACTGCTGTTCCCAAGATCGCGGGATAAAACCCGGCCAAAGTCGTCAGATTTTTTAAGAGCGTTACAAATCCTTCAGTATGCCTTCCTTCGGAGGGGAATTAAAGCCAGCGGTCCCATGTCATAGATTTATGGCATGTAAAAGATCCTTCCACAGACTAACGTTGTGTGAAGCTAAATTGTTAGGTTAGATTTCGTCGGAACGCTGTATTAAAGTTCCAACTAGGTATCATTGATATATGGTAGCGGAAGTTGGAACTACATGAAATTGAACGGAACTTGTGGCTTACCCTAAGAGTGTCCGCTGGAAGTAGCTACAGAGTCAGGCAAGCCGAACTTGTCCTCGGACACTCCCGGCACTAAAAGCCACACGATAAATAAATACATTGCCGAAGTGTATCACAGCAATAGTAACCACACCTTCATAGATTAGTTCGGGGAAGGAAGACTGTTTTAGCCTATTTTCATTTATGAAAAAATAGGCTTATGAGATCACCTTTTGTCCGTGTGTCTGTCTGTGGATCGTGGTGACCAACCCCCCCTCCCCTCTAATAAAGTCTAAAAGGCTGGTGCGATTTCAATTAAAGTCAGTAAGGTCATTGTACTTTTTTGGCCGATCCCGACCGTGCCCTTCAAATTTTATTACGTCCCACTAATCCAACACGGCGGCTGTGCTGCGAAATATTTCATCGGCATTCTATATCTCCGAAACTATTACTGATATCACCCTGAAAGTTTGTACGGTGATAAAAGGCACTACTAGAAGTTCACACATATGACCTTCAAAACCCTGTTAAGTAGAAAACGAACATGGCGGCCAAGCGAAGTTGAAACATTTAAATAGACTTTTCTCCCGATGTAACCATCCGAGCACAGGAAACATGGTACAGCAAATGTGTATATGTCGTAGTCAGATAGTGAAATCCGTCATTTCATGAAGATCCTAGGCACTTCATGAAAAGCCGGCATATGACGTAAAATGGGATAGTTACACAATCTGACGCGTTTCTTCATGAAGTGACGGACTGCCTTAGGCAGATGGTGTAAGAAATCATTTTACATTATCTGCCGAGGCACTTCATGAAGATCCGGCATTTTTTGATTCGGCTCTTCATGAAATGACTGACGCGACGAAGTCGTACATTAATTCCTTTAATTATTCTATTCCAAGAAATAAATTAATGCTTGTTTACTGTGGAATTCGAAATCAATTTCCACGTACAACCTAAAATCTAATCCTGGAACACTGGGTAAGCTTTTCTCCTGTTTTTTTCTTCTGTATAAGTTTATATATATATATATATATATATATATATATATTTTTAATATTTGTAAACCTGCATTAATCCTTTTCTAATCAGAATTAAATGACCGCCGCAGTGGAGTCGTACATTATTTTTTCTGTGTCATACACTAATTATTCCGATAAATAAATTGATGCTCGTTTATTATGATGTTCGTAATTAATTTCCACGTAAGACTGAAAACCTAATCGTGGAATACCGTACTAGGTACACTTTTCTCTCTCTGTCTTCTTTTTGTAGAAGCTTATATTTTTCCCAATTTGTGCAATATACTTTTTCTTAATGTATATTTTCATAATTTATTTTGTGGTTTATCTTTATTTCCTAAAATGTGTATCGTACCCTTTCTTTTTATTTATTTCTCTCTCTCTCTCTCTCTTTTCCTCATTGATGTATTTCGTATTTTTGAACTTAATATGTCAAGAAGGAACGTAATTGGGCTTATGCCTGTACCTAAGTATTGTTAAATATGCCGTTCATTCTGACTTGTGATGCTACTGGTATTTGCGTCAACACCCATTAATCCTCTGTTAATTAGCCACCAGTATCATGTTCATCCAAATGAGACGAATGGGACACTCTTGTAAATGATTAAAACAGGCTGGCTACAAGTGACATAACCTAAAATATACCAAACAAGTCTTTCTTACCTTATCCATTTCTTCTTAAGATCAAGGTTTTTATAAGGCTTTTCTTTATAATACTCATTAACTTTCTGAAGAAACAACTGCCTATGTACTTCCACGGTATCTTTCATATCGTATATTGCCACTATTTATTCTTGGAAAGCACACTTATCTCACCACGAGGACAACGCTACCGCTTCTTCATGAAGTGACGGGCTGGACTTTCCGTCAGATAGTGTAACAAAGAATTACACTATGTGACGGCTAAATTTAGTCATTTCATGAAACCACGCGTCAGATAGTGCAACTATCTCATTTTACATCATATGCCGGCTTTTCATGAAGTGCCTAAGATCTTCATGAAATGACGGATTTCACTATCTGCCTACGACATATACACATTATAATGCACTGACATCTAATATAGTTAAATTGTTAACATAACCTCAAGATGACGGCTGTGCGAAATTTTAAAATGAAGCTTTTATTTCTTGTGTCCTAATTATGCGATCGAAGTCAACGTTTGAATGATGACCTACGCAATAGTAGTCATCTAATAGTACATAACTCAATGGCCTACATACATAAAAAGTTTTTTGACGGGTTTTCATGTATGTTTTTGTTTTGGGAGGGCAGAGACTGTCTGTGGGTGTCACTGTAGGTTTAGTAATGTTTTGGAGAGCTATATTTGTCTTGCACATTTTGATCTGATGACGCTCGCTTGACGAGCGAAACATGCCCTTCTTCTCCTTCTCCTTGTCCTCCACCTTCTCCTCCTCCTCGCGCCTCTCCTTCTTCTCCTTCACCTTCCCCTCCTCCTCATTCTCCTTCTCCTCTTCCTACCCCTTCTCCTCCTCCTTATCCTCGTCCTACCCCTTCTTCTCCTCGTCCTCCACCTTCTCCTCCTCATCCTCCTACCTCTTCTTCTTCTTCTTCCCTTCTTCAGCTTCCCCTCCTTCTCCTTCCCCTTCTCCTTCCCCTTCTCCTTCCCCTTCTCCTTCCCCTCCTTCTCCTTCCCCTTCTCCTTCCCATTCTCCTCCTCCTCCACCTTCTTCTCCTCCTCGTCATCATCCTTCCCACCTTTTCATCCTCATCAGCCTCCCCTTTTCCTTCTCCTACTACTACCCCTTCATCATCTTCTCCTCCTTCCCCTCCTCCTTCCCCCTTCTCCTTCACCTTCTCCTCCTTCTGTAGTCCGTAACAAGATATATAAGTCTTAACCACATGCAATTTATTTCAAGGTAATTATTCACTGATTCCAGTGATTGTAATGATTTTATGTTGACCGATTGAAAACTACAATATTAATAGGTAATAAGGCAACACTGGCTTCAAAGCTGTCTTTCAGCCACAGCAAAACACAACCGGATATCTACAGACTTGGACGGTTGTGACAGTCACTCAGAGTCTTGTGGTCTGGTTATCTCTGAAGGCAGTGCGGAACCGCACTGGTATATGGGAGGCAGAGGACGACATTTGCATCCAGAACTGCTGTGTGTGAGATAAGATCCCCGATGTAATTTGAATAAACTCAGATGAAGACGAGCAGAACTATCACGCTTTAAAGCCTGACCCCTCTACGATGATAGCCAGTTAAAGGAGAACCCCCGTATGACCGCCTCGTTGCGTAGAGGCGAGCAGTCTTGGCTGTAACCACTGTGACCGAGGTTCGATTCCCAGCATTACCAAGAAATTTAACTCTGGTGCGAGGGCGGGAACAGGGTACACTCAGCCTCGTGTAGCAAAACTGAGAAGAGGTGGGTTGGATTCCTCCCTCAGGTATCCTGGAAGTGGTTTTCCCTCCCACTTCTACTCCAGGAAAATGCTGTGATGGTACCTAATAAAAAGCCATGGCCGGTATTTCGATTTACCGAATTAACCTCACTCCCAACGATATCAGAAAATCGGGAGTTCGTTCACACGGTGGGTGAGTGGGTATCGTGTCGGACTACCAACCCCAAGCTTGCAGGTTCGCTCCTGGCCGTGATAAGTAATTTTTGAAAGACGACAAAAATCACGGTACGCATGTTATACGTTGTTGGCATGTTAAAGAACACATTTGAATTCAGCAGGCCGTGTTCATAATGGCAAAATTAATCTCGGGGTTTTCCGCCAACACAAAAAGTTCCTCCTTTCTCTACTAGAAAGCGCTATAGTGTCAAGGAGCATTACATATCTAACATCCTTGACTTTCATAGCGCTCCAAGGAACAACACAATTCGACATGCAAGCTGCCCTCTGGGCGTCGAATACCAAAGCTTGCACCCGGCACCGAGGTCATACTATATTATTATTATTATTATTAAGCCTCCGAGGCTTAGGCGGCAGCACGCCGGCCTCTCACCGCTGGGTCCGTGGTTCAAATCCCGGTCACTCCATGTGAGATCTGTGCTGGACAAAACGGAGGCAGACAGGTTTTTCTCCGGGTACTCCGGTTTTCCTTGTCAACATTTCATTCCAGCAACACTCTCCACTATCATTTGATTTCATCTGTCATTCATTTAATCATTGCCCCAGAGGAGTGCGTCAGGCCTCGGCAGCCGGCACAGTTTATATCCTCGCCGCTAGATGGGGGCTTCATTCACTCCATTCCTGACCCGGTCGGAGACTGGAAGCAGGCTGTGGATTTTCATTTTCTTCTTCTTCTTATTATTATTATTATCATTGGGAGTTTTGTGTAGTTGCTAATTTCTTTTAGAGATTTGGGACATCGTTGTTTGGGACATTGCTGTTCAAATTACGCATTTTCTTAAAATGATCAAAAACGCACTTATTTTCAAAAATAATATAAATAATAATGATATTTATTTTACGTCCCTTTTAACACCCCGGGGTGCCGAAATTTTGCCCAAAGGGGATCTCTAACGTGCCAATAAATCTACTGACACGGTTCCCTCGCATTTGTGCACCCGGAGATACATTACACTCAGGATAGCCGCTGCAAACGCTGGAATTCAAACAATCCGAACTATGGACGTGTGGTCCTGGTGTGCGCGATTCAACGCGCAGGGCTACGCCACGCCGCGGGGTAGGAAAGATAAACAATGGCCCAGCACAGGTGAATCAGGGGCGTATATAGAGTTTCATTTCGGGGGGGGGGGGGGTGCCCAACTAGGGTTGGGGGGCATGATATAGGCCCTAAGAATAGGGGGTCCGGGGTTCTCCCCGGGAAACATTAGTATCATTTGGTGCAAAATGATGAGTTTTAAGGCTATCTGGCATCACTTTTTCAACCAATTTGTTGTGATTTTTTTATGTTTGGTTAATGTCAAACACAACTAAGACCATTTTATGATACTTTTTATTAATACAATCATCTTGCTCACTGATAGAGTTTACATGGAAAGAATTAATGTTACTGTTTTGATTTACAACTTTCACTATAATATAATACTGACAGTAGTGGCTACGCGGGCTAAAGCGCTGCGTTAGGTCAAGGGGCCAAGCTCTCTGCTGACTCGGTATACGCGTGGGTTCGAGCCCCACCGTCGGCTGTCCTTGAAATGGTTTTCCGTGGTTTCCCATTTTCAACACGAGGCAAATGCTGGGACAGTACCTTCTGACAGGCCACGGCCGCTTCCTTCCACATCCTTGCCCAGTTTCATTCATCTTCATCCATTCCATCTCTCATCCCGACGCGCAGGTCGCCCACGGGCGTCGACTAGAAAGACCTGCACTCGGCCTCTCAGGAGGCTACACGAAAAAAAAAACAAAAAAAAAAAACAAACTATAATATAAAGTCAAGGTTTCTTGAAACATTGACAAATCGGTTCATAACTTCATCGTCAGTGAGATGTATGTCTCTGTGAATAGATTACAATACTAGGTCGTTGAGTCTGTTTTCAGAAGTAGAATTTCTTAAGTATGTTTTCAACCAACTCAAACTCCGTTCGGCAGTACCGGTAGTTACAGAGAGAGAAAAATTTGCCAAAAGTTTGATAAGTGTATAAACGTTAGGGAAAAACTTTTGTCACACGCTTCAAGGGAACTTGTTGCTGTTCTTGGTAGGTTCATAAGAGCGAAGGCACTGGAGAGTAACAAGAGGTTATGTTGTTACACATAAGATCAGAGCAACCTGATTGTCACACTGTTTACATCGCTCTACCTTCGCCTTGCTTTGCAACGTTGCCATACGTCACTTAGTAACAATAGTAGCCTACATGATTATAAACAAAACAAAAAAGTCAACCCTTGGCACTATACAGCCCATGACGGGCTAAGGCCGACCAAGCGACCGCTGCCCAGGCATTTGGCCTGCAGATATTGGGGTGACGCGTGATCAGCGCGTCGGGTCCCCTCGGCCGTTAATCTTGGTATTCGTGATCGGGGCGCTGTCTCACTGTCAGACAGCTATTCAATTGTCCTCACGAGGCCGATTGCACCCCGTTCCAACCCTCACGTCAGTTTTAAAATCCCTGACGGAGCCGGGGATCGAACCCGGGGCCTCCGGGTGAGAGGCAGGCACGCTACCCCAACACCATGGGGCCGGCTAGTACATAATTATATAGGTTTTTAATGTTTTAATTCATAAACAAATAATATATGTGACAACAATTTCGGGGGGGGGCCTTGCCACCCCCCCCCCCCCTATATACGCCCCTGTGGTAAATGGAAGCCATGCCAGAGTATGTTAGGGTCTCGTGGTCAGCAAGTCACTGTGAGCTTCTGAGAGAGCCAAGTTTCCACCTCGGCACAAATAGCAAAAGCACACACCTGGTGAGTGCCGACCTTTTTGTTATTGATACGTCTCACAGTGAGCGCAGCAGAATGCAGGTGTGACGGGACCTTGAATGATCCAAGATGCAGCTGATGACATAAACTGGCTGTTTGTTATACTGTGCTGTAACCTCAACTCCTCCCTTCATACCTAGACACAAACTACTACTCCATCAGACCCGGTGAGAGGAAGGGCTATATCCCTGGGACCCGAGCATACTGAAGGGCCCGGAAGAGACAATTGAGGAGTTCAAATAGTCAACCATGTAAGTGCCAAACACAAAATTGTTCAGTATTCACGAAAATCCCATTTCCGGTGGAATTTGGTACTTACATGGTTTTACACCGTATGCTAGTCTAACTGACGTTGCATGAAGACATCTCTTTCTAGTCCTCATCACTGGCTTTACTTCTACATTCCGTTTGGGGCCCTCACAATTCGGAATGAAACTTCATATGACAAACATCAGTTGAAAAGGGGATCATTGCCATCAAGTCGTCGTCCTTTTCTTCACTTATGCTAGCACGAATAATACAGCAACAGTCACAAGCTTGCACTCATGTGCGTTGTTTTGGAACAAAAGCCAACCTAGCAACCAGCTGTAATGACTAGGGCTTGGATTTTTAGCCTACTTTTCACATTTTGCAAAAATGAGGAAAAAGTAGACTTATGATATCGGGCAAATGTGTGTCTGTCTGTCTGTCTGTCTGTCTGTCTGTCTGTCTGTCTGTGTGTGTGTGTCCCCCCCTATCAACTCCTAAACGGCTGCAGCAATCGAAACAAAATTTGGTAGGAGTAAAGATCTATACCTGAATATCTCACGGCCATATTTGAAAATGATGTCAGTGCTACCAACTGCTAAAAAATTGCAATTGAAATTTGAGCTCCATGTTGGATATCTTGGAAAGTATGAATGGGAGCTATTTCAAAATTGGCACACGTACAGATCATAATATTTCAGTTTAATTTCCAGGAGGCCAAATATGGCAGTGTTGCCAAAATGATTATAAGCCTCCTGATAGGTCCAATTTTTAAATGCATATAACTTCTACACTATCAAGCGGAATTCAACCAAATTTCGTATGTTGTATGTGTACATAACCAGATATGACTGAGCGTATTCTTAAGACCTACCAGGGCTGCCAACTGTTAATAAATGCTCCTAATTTATTTTATCCAAATACCAATATATCAGAAAGTATGCAAGCCGACAGCTTTAAACTATGCACACGTATAGTACCTGACATTCTATATTAATTTGGAGTAACTTATATACGTCAGTGCTACCAACATGATTCTAAGCCTGCTGACAGGTCCAACTTTAAATACATGTAACTTCCATACTATCATTTGGATTTCAACCAAATTTCGTATGTGCTATGTGTACCATAACAGATATGACTATGCGTATTCTAAGGAGCAACCAGGGCTGCCAACTGTTAATATGTGCTGTCCGTATTTTTGTTACCCTAATATCAATATATCAGAAAGTATGCAAGCCAATAGCTCTAAACTTTGCACACGTATAGTACCTGGCATTCTAGACGAATTTGGAGTAACTAATATACGTCAGTGCTGCCAACATGATTCTAAGCCTGCTGATAGGTCCAATTTTAAAATGCATGTAACTTCTATACTAACTAATGGATTTCATTCAAAATTGGCACAACAATAGATCATATTATTTCAGATTATTTCTGACCAATACATGCATGACATTGTTGCCAACATGATTTTACGCGCGCTGTTAGATCCAATGTTTAACTGCATGTAACGTCCATGCTATCCAGTGGACTTCAACCAAATTTTGTATTTAGTACCGTAAGAGACGGAACTAAGAATATATTCAGTCATCAGGGCTGCCAACTGTAGTGCTCTATTAGGATACATTATGCCAGGTATACAGTATTTCGAACTAATTGGAAATTTCGATATTAGCAACTTAATTTCGTCATTATTCTAGATAGGTTCATATTCTGTAGAATAATCATTGGCATGAAAAGTAGGCTGTATAGTTCTTAACGGAACTTCTTGTTAGGTAAATAAATATGTTTTATGTAAATACATATTTTAAGCTTGTTTTCTATAAATACATAAATTCCTGCTTTTCATTTATTAGCACATAAAAATACATAATATTTACATTTTTTTAAATCAGCATTATTCAAATCTTAAAAGTTAAAATCTATTGTTCTTTCATGTTTTCCATTAATTGACATGTACACCTTGCTGTTATAAGTAATAAAAGAGTTTGTATCATTTAAAATGTTTGTGTTGTTGTGATTTAAAAACCGTCAGATCTTTTTGCCGCTCCATGTACATAAAAAATAAATATTATCCCGATTTTTAACACCTAAAAATCCGAACCCTTGTAATGACGGTGGCACATTCATGGTTCTCCACTTTACAATGCTGGGCATAATACACGGCGCATGCAACAGCAACGCCTCCTTGCGATGTCTGAAGCAACTAATGGTGTAGCCTTACGCACTTACACTCTTTAACACCTTCTTCAGCATGGCACATGCCGTGATTTACATAAATAAAATTAATTTTGATTTCCGTGGCACTTTCATGGTTTTCCATTTGAACTCCTCAATTGCTATAATAGCCCTTTATGTTCGACCCTGACTATTATATATCAGAAAACTATAATGAGGCTTATTATAACACTACTTTTCATTATGAAACAGTTTCTCCCACGAATCAGAGCTCAAGAAACAGTTGTTTGACCAATTAGGTAATTAGATGGACTGAGTTCCACGGCCTTCTAATTTAAATTTCACTGCCTGGTCTAGTGTCATAGTAGGGTAATCGAGGAGGCCATGGTCAAATACAAGGCATTCTCTGCGTCTCATGCGCTCTGTTCAGTACATAAAACTGGCGAAATCTCGACAGATATTTATGAATATTTATGTTCGAACATAAACTAGTTATAATAATTATCGTCGAACATAGACAGTCGTTTGCAACTCGCCTATAATGGTAATTAAGACACTCGTATGGAAATTATAAAACTCGCATACGCTCGTTTTATCATTTTAAATGATCTTGTCGACTTCCCGGTTACGCTGGGGTCTGGCGTTACGTTACGATAACAGGATGAAATGTACCAAGAATGCACTCAGGTGTGTGACGTCATAGTACCGCTTGGTGCATGTGTTCCCGACAATCTCTACTTCGTTACTATAAGACAAAAATCCCCGATTCTTGGATGTCACGGGTAATCTCGAGAACCACTGGATGGATTTTGATGCTGTTTTCACCATTCTATAAAGGATATCTCGGGGAAAGATTCTGTAGAAAATAATTTATGTATGATCAAAGGAAGCCAAGCAGTAACGATTTCAGTGAAAAAGTCGAAAACAAACTTGGCGTCCGTGCGCTTCTTAAGCTTACGCTGGGCAACCGTTAAAAATATCAGTATATTATGAGCGTAAGAATTGGTCTGCATGAAATGTTCGACAAAAGAGTCCACGAGAGCATATCTCTATCTTCAATATATCGCCCACTGTAAGTGTTTATAGACTGGATGGAAGGGGCACATCATCCAGCCATCTCCCTCCGCGCGCTTGACCTTGCTTTGCCCTTGGTTTGCACTTGCCGTTCGCGAGTAATTTGAAACAAGGTAAAGTATTATGAAGCAAGATAAGTATTATGCAGATAATTTTCTAAATGTCAAGAGTCTTTGGCTTCGAGCGAAGCGAGAAGCCTCCAGTATTTCTAGCATTTTCCAGCATTTGTAGCATTTAAAATGATACAAACTCTAGTCTTTCAGACTGACTATTACTGTTTATAAACATACTCGCGTCTTAATTATTGCCATTATAGGCTCTTTGCATAATGTAGTATTATAAATCAATCCAAAGAACAATCTTGCATAACGTTGATTTATGAATTCCAGTTAACTTTGTAAATCTTTCAAATACAAACTGACTCAACGTTTATTTATACAATTTTATACATTTCTAAAGAACTGCTTTTTATTGACATTCTAGCAACCCGTCCCGGCTTCGCCCGGTATCTTCAACGGTCTACCCATCGTAAGCTTAAAAGACGCAGGTCCCAGACGCAATTCAGAAAAGCCGAGGTGAACAGCGAAACTCCAAACAACTACAGTGAAACCTCTACTAGGAGACCAGTGACGGTTCCATGGAAAACTGGTCTTTTAGAGGGGTGGTCTCTTAATAGGGGTAGGCATTAAAATAATGTTATACTGCATTATTAATAAAGTACAGTTGGAACACTTACTTGATTACAATTTATCTGCATTGGTTCACATTTAGTACAAATTAATTACAATTAGTTATTTTATGAGCTCTGTCATTTAAAAAAGTCACGAATTGATCTCTGTTTCAGATTATCACTTTTTTTTAACAATTTCAGTTTCTAGAATATCTCTTGAGTGAGTTCGAAAGTCCATTAATTTGTTCTGGGTTCTAACAATCTTCTAGGAGAGCTGTTTTTTATATTTTGTATACGTCACATAACACTTTTTCTAGTGACATTGTATGCTGATGCAGTTCTGTGCCAACAGAACCATTGTTTACATCATCTCCAATGGGAAGGCAGACGAGAAGTGGTCTTTTGAAAGACGTCAGACTGAGAAAATGGCTGGTTTTTGATCGGGGAGAGGGGTGGTCCTTAAATAGAGGTAACAAATACATTGACCTTATGAGGTTTTAAATCGGTTCCAAGAAAAATCGACCTTTGAATAGGGGTGGTATTTTAGAGAGGTTTCGCTGTAGGCCTATACTGGTACTACTCGACACGACTCGATAGTGGATGTTTTTCCGAACAATACTCTGTGGTTGGCAAGCCAGGCGTATTTGTAATTTCGTTCATCAAGGTTTGCAGGCCTTCTATTGTATCCGCAAATACTCATCTGCATAAAGGAGGTTATTGAGCCTAATCCCGTTTATCGAGATACCTTCGTTTATGGTTTTTAGAGCTTCGCTAAAAATGTGCTCTGAATACAGGTTGAACATCAGAGGAGAGATTGGTTGGTTGGTTGGTTGGTTGGTTCCTCAGTTTAGGGGCTGCGACAACGCGGTCATGTAGCCCCGTGTACTTTGGGTGTGTGTACAATCTGTATGAAAACCGGTGTTAATTGTGACGGCTGTATGAGTGTGTGTATCTGTTTTTTAATTCAGGTAAGGACTGCAACTTTGAATTTTTCAAATAGTTCCTACTTTTGCCGCCCAACGCCACCGTCAACGGCTACTAGGCCTAGTTCAGAACTTAGCTACTTGACGCCACCACAATCGGCTCTTGGTAACGAACGTAGAAACCGAAGAGCGTTGTTTACATTCTTAACCAATACAATTTAGCTTCACACAGGTGTAATTAGTGGATAGTTCTTTAACATGCCATAAATCTATGACATGGGACCGCCGGCTTGACTTCCCCTCCGAAGGAAGGCATACTGAGGGATTTTTAGAGGAGAGATTAAGCACCCTCCAAATATGCTACTGGATATAAATGTTCCTTAGTACTGAACGTTACGGTGGCCAGGATGTGCCCGTGTGGACCTTGGGCGTCATCGGCCTTGCCTCCCTCGCTTCCTATAGCCCCAGGCCTTGGACTAATATATGTACATGCACCACGCTGGCATACGCCCAAAAGTGCCTGAGGCTGGGCGCCAAGCGAACATGATAGCTTTTACTGTTGCTTCCTGTGCGGCCTAAGCCAGGCTAAAGCGTCATGATTGATGGTAGCGCTCATTATAGGCAATATTACCTGACTTCATGTGCAAATTGGTCATCGTGTAGGGGTTAGTAAGCGCACCTTCTGAACTTCTCGCCAGTTGTTCATGTACACGGTCATTATCGATGTGCGCCCCAATAAACATGGCAAGCTAAGCCGGCTGTGACTGGTGCAGATCGCGGGCGCGCGTACCCGGTTCAGCCGGTGGTGGCGCGCACTTTAACACTTTTACCAAACATGTTCAATAATGTGTACTTAGAGTGCTCATAGGCGATGCTGAAAATGTAACACACACCTGGCATGTTTCGATGAAAGAATGTCTGTCAACTCTTTTATTATTTACGGAGCCTGTTTCCTTGAATCCTTTAGCGAGCCTCCTAATTGTACTGGCATTAGGCACAGGTCTTCCTGGAAACTTGATTCGAAATTTTCGTCTCGTTTCAGAACAAGATTTTCTGCTTTTCATACACGAATTATGGATATACACACATGCACGCAATGTTAATTGGTGTCTAGGCATGACCAACAATCACAGTAATCACAATACTCACTAAACGTGCAACACTAACGTCTAAGCTTTGCAGATACACGTCCATATGAATGACAAAACACGAGCGAACTAACGATATGAGTCAGCGAAGCGCGCTAACCATCGGCTGAACCGCGTACACGCACCCGCAATCTGGGCCAGTCACAGCTGGCTTAGTTTGCCGTGTTTATCGGGGCGCACATAGATAATGACCCTGTACTTTGAGGGCAACCATGGGCGTGTTTGGAGGGTAAGTGCGTTTCTACCCAACCCTTTATAGGTCGTTGGGATAATACCTTCCCACCATGTATTTATAGAACGGTGTTAGGGAGAGAATCTTCCCTCCCATTTCATTTCAAGCAGTTCAACATGCATCCACAAGCTAGATGCACAGACATATTGAAAACCCATTAATTTGATATATACTGTCATCAGAAATCAAAGGTGGGAAGCATATATCCCAGTGGTCTCCACAGTGCACGTGCTCGCCAGTTCGGTTGTGTTGAGTGAATGCAATGCATTGTTTTACAGAAGAGCTGAGACAACTGATGACACGCTTTGCGATACACAGTTTTCATCATCACATTTGTGGCAGGAAATCTTTACATTGAGAGTTATCATTCTATCGAGATCAAACACGAAAACGTTTGTGTATGTTCGTTTTCATTATCATATTTTGCCCCCTCCCCCCTTGTACAAAGCAAAAGACAAATACATGACCAAAGCGGAAAGTGAAAACAAAAGCAAAAGGAGAAAGCGAACACAAAACCAAAATGCATATAAACCAAAAGCATGATACACAAAACACAAACCAAAATTCAATGCCAATCAGAAAAAACACAAACTAAAAACATAAAAACACAAAGCTAAAAGAATATTTCAAAAAAAAAGCAAAAGCAGAAAACAAATACAAAACCAAAAACAAAAGAAAAAAACAGAATTCGAAACCATTAGAAAGAGCAGAAAACCAACACAAATCAAAACGAAAAACGCATAGCGAAATTCAAGAACAAAAGCAGAAAACAAAATACACAAAACCAAACAAAAGATACACTAAGCAAAATTCAAAAGCAGAAAACACAAAACCAAAACAAAAAAACACAAAGAAAACAAGTAGTTCCGTGAAGAACTATACAGCCTATTTTCATATATCCTACTTATGTTAACTGCCACAATCAACATACAAAATTTCAGTTTAATTGCTGTAACAGATTCGTAAATATTGAGAACCGTCTAAATATTTCAGATGGTCGCCAGGTTGGATTTTTATTTTTGTACTATTACATTAAGATTATTGTGTACGTGTGGTATTCAAACTTCAATCGCATGATTAGACAACAAGAAGTAAAAACGAGATTTTAAAATTACGCACAGCAGCCATCTTGTGATAATGCAAACCATTGAAATAAATTAGATGCCAGTGGATCAACATTTGTATACGCATTTAACGTGCAACGTTTCACGGCACTCGGATAGTTAATTCGCGAGAAACGTCCATTTAAATATTTATACTTCGCGTCGCCGCCATGTTGGATTTATGCTCACCAGGTTCCTGAAAGTCCTATAGGTGAACATATGTTCATAGTCTCTATGAACATTAAAAAATTCAGTTTGGTTGCTGTAAAAGATTCATAGATATTGAGAACCGTCTAAATATTTCGGGAGCTCACCATTTAGGAGTGTTATGTGTATAGACCATAGAGTTATGTACCATTCAAGGACAATTATTGCCTAGGTTCGTTATTCAAACTTTCACATCGATCGCATGATTACGACACAAGAAATTAAAACTTAATTTTAAAATTTCGCACAGCCGCCATCTTGAGGTTATGTAAGCAATTGAATTAAATTAGATGGCAGTGCATTACAATCTGCAAAATCAATTACTGTACCACATTTCACTGCGCTCAGAGAGTTAAATGACGAGGAAAGTCTATTAAAATATTTTAAATTCGCTTGGTTGCCATGTTCGTTTCGTACTTTACAGGTTTATGAAATATACATAGGTATACCTGTATCAGTACCCTTTATCACCGTACAAAATTGCAGGCTGATATCTGTAATAGTTTCGGAGATATGGAATGTCAGTGAAATATTTCGCACAGCCGCCATTTTGAGGTTATGTAAGCAATTGAACTAAATTAGACTCCAGTGCATTACAATGTGTATAAACATTTGCTGTACCAAGTTTCATTACATTTAGATAGTTAAATCGCGAGAAAAGTCTATTTAAATATCTCAACTTCTCTTGGCCGCCATGTTGGTTTTGTAGTCACCAGGACTTTGAAAGTCTCATAGGTGAACTTCTAGTAGTGCCCTTTATCACCGTACACAATTTCAGGGCGATATCGGTAATAGTTTCGGAGATATTGAATGCTAGTGAAATATTTCGCACAGCCGCCATGTTGGATTGGAGAGACGTAACAAAATTTGAAGGGCACGGTCGAGGTTGCCGGGAATAGTGCTATGAACTTCCCGAGTTTCATTGAAATCGCTCCAGCCGTTTCGATTTTATTAGGGGGACACACACACACGAATCACACACACACGCACACACACACACACACACACACACACACACACACACACACGGACAAAAGGTGATCTCATAAGCCTATTTTTTCAAAATTGAAAATAGGCTAAAAATCAAAATTCATAAACAAAAGCAGGAAACAAACACAAAACAAAACAAAAAACAGAAAGGTAAAAGCATAAATCTAAAACAAAACCAAAATTAGAAAACAAACACACAACCAAAAACAAAAAACAAAAAAAAACAAAGCAAAAGAGTAGAAAACAACAAACACAAAACTAAAACGTAGTTAATTCAAATTTGACTCCGCTGATCCCTCTCCAGAAGCAAATACTAGTCACGCCACTGATCTCACATATCATTTCTTTGCATGGGGCTGATAACCAATATGTCCCAAGCCCTTAAAAACAATTGACAGCAAAAAGAGAAAAAGGAAAATACAAGAGTGTTTAGGCTTGATTCCTAAATATTATTATACGGGAAACAGGGATAGTTAAAAAGTAGGATAATTAGAACAATGGTTGGTTGGTTCCTTAGTTTAGGAGCTGTGACAACGCGGTCATGTAGCTCCGTGTACTTTGGGTGTGTGTAGAATCTGTCTGATAACCGGTGTTAATTGTGATAGCTGTATAATAGTGTGTGTTATCTGTGATTCAGGTAGAAGGACTGCAGACGATTAATTTTTTCAAGTAGTTCCTACTTTTGCTACCAAATGCTACTGTTCTCGACACCTAGCTGCGGATGTGGCTACTAAATGCCATCGCAGTCACCACCTGGTGGCGAACGTTGGAACTAATAAAGCGTTATCAAACTAACCTACGAAGTTTAGCTTCCACAAGTGTAGTTAGTGAAAGTTTTTTTTTCATGCCTTAAATCTATGACATGGGACCGCCGGCTTTACTTCCCCTCCGAAGGAAGGCATACTGAGGGATTTTTAACGATCTTAAAACCACGACGACTTCGACCGGGTTTGAACCCGCGACCTTGCTACCAACTACGCCACCGAAGTTTCTCATGAGTGTCTAGACTTGATTCCTAACTATATTATTAAACGGGGATAGTTACAAAGTAGGGTAATTAGAACATTGCCCAAGAAATACGATATGTAGGGAGAGAGAGGCTGTTCTTAGCCAAGGGTCACCATAAAGATAAAGATTATCAATTAATTATTTTGAACAATGAACAATAAAGAGAATTTTATCTTGCATGAACAATTATGACCAATTGCCTGAGGACGGCTCATTACGGAGGAACTTCATTTAAACGATATCAAGGTGATTTTTAACAATTGGCAAGGGATATCCAACATCCTTTAGAGAGAGTAACTGCAGCTCTCAACAAATTATATCAAATTTTCTGAGAATATTCACTGTGAATTTTGAAATCATAAAATAAACCAATGACTTCCCAATTTTCAAATCGCATACCTCTCTTGCCTGTAACCAATCCAAGGCTCTAAATGAGATTTCTAATTGCTCTAAATATGTACGTCACAATGCGTTGCACCGGAAGACTGGGTTCGATTCCGGCTCTGGCAAGAAATTTAATCCTGATCTGAGGGTTGGTGATGGTGATGATGATGATGATGATGATTATGATAATTCTCGTTTTAAGGGGCGTAACATCTAGGTTATCGGCCCCTAATGAAATGAAACATTGAGATTAAAAACAGCGCATGCCTGCGGATGAGAAAGGACATGGTTTGTATTAAGCAGCCGGGGATGAGAGATGGAATGAATGAAGATGAATGAAACTTGGCAAGGATATGGAAGGAAGTGGCCATGGCCTGTCAGAAGGTACCGTTCCAGCATTTGCCTGGTGTTGAAATTGGGAAACCGTGGAAAACCATTACAAGGACGGCTGACGGTGGGGCTCAAACTCACGCATCTACCGAGTCAGCAGAGCTTGGCCCCATGTCCCAGTGCTGCAGTTTAGCATAGGCTACAGTAGTGTAAGTCATGTTTGCCATCTCTTGATGACTGCAGTACATATGCATTTGTCTGTTGGCACAGGCTAGAGTAAAATGTGGCTTCTTACCGATGTCTAGGGCCCGGATGTTGATGCCGTGAAAAAAGTTTAAAAAATACATTTAAAATTTTCAAAAATGACAGTAATAAATGACCTAAAATTCGAAAAATGCACTATAAAATGGAGAAAATTATTTCTAATAAACTCACCAATAATTCAAAAATGACATCTTAAGCTCAAACTAAAAAGTCAATCAAAATAGATTTCTAGCACTTAACAAAAGGTTTATGTTCACTTTAGTCCGAGTTACACTGCACTACGAATGTCATTCTGATGTTGTCAAATGTAAAAGATCTGCGGTTATCAGCCAACAAGTTTTTATATCTCGAAAAACTGCGTTCAACATCAACTGATGTGATTGGAGCGTACTTGAACTGAGGAAGGTCGTTTGCTGCTAACTCTGAGAGACGTAACTCCCTCATGTAAAGCTGTGACATGACTAGATTGGAAAATAAATGACCTTAAAAGGCAGATTTCTCTAAAATATGACCAAAAAATTTACCAAACTTAAAAAAATACTCTTAAAATTAAAAAATAACAAAAAATGCAAAAAGATGCATAATAGAAATGACATATTTGAAGACGGGGTGGCCCGTTCTGAGTTTCTATGTACTTCAGCATTGTTTTAGACAGCTCAGTAAAAAGATGACATGTCATCAACATCCGGGCCCTAGAAATGACATTCAGGGCACAGTCAATGCCGGTGGACGCTGTGCAAGGTTCTACTCATAGGGTTAGTACTGCTCTTCTGACTCAGTGAGGAAAGTAATGGCAAACTACCACACTCCTCTTCTTGCCTAGTACACGTCATTATAGCGCTGCCTTGGATTTTTGTGGGTATCTACCCACATAACCTAACGGCAGTACCTTTTGAGGATCCAACCAGCCTTCGGGCTGACTACCTAACAGACAGACAGACAGTAGTGTATAGCTGTATTAGGGGCAGGGATGGGATAAGTACCCCGGGACTTTGAGGTACTATTTTGGCATTTGCCTGGTGAAAGTGCGTAAAAACACGGGGGAAAATCACACTCAGCCGCTTGTCAGCGCAGGGATTCGAACCTCCGATCTCAGGAACTTGCTGCCCCTCCCAATCCTGGTTATGGTACGCTATATATCACGCACGGCTACGCCGCCAGGCTATGTTTAATGAAGCTGCACAGTAAGGTAAGGAAAGCACAAAAAAGAACCCCACAGAATTAAATGAAGCAGTCGAGTTAATCTAATGAGAATGTTAATTTGGTTCAGTTCAGTTCTAGAAGTTCATATTAATTCACTTTTTTCTGTTTTTAACTCATCTAATTATCTCCTTTCATTTGCTTCGTCCTCAGTTCGTTAACCTTGAGCTGCGCATGTATGCTACAGTAGGGTGAATGTTCCTTCATTAGCACGGCGCGACAATGGGGCCAGGCTTCGTAACGAACTTCTTTAGAGTTTTATAAAGACTGCAGTAGGTGTACTCGCACTCTAACACCCCATTTGGACTCTCTGCTCCATTTCCTTCATTAGGTGATAGGTTTATTTATAGTTTGGATGGTTGGTTCCTTAGTTTAGGGGCTGTGACAACGCTGTCATGTAGCCCCGTGTACTACGGGTGTGTGTGGAATCTGTCTGATAACCGGTGTTAATTGTGATGGCTGTATTAGTGTTGGTTGGTTGGTTCTTAAGTTTAGGGGCCTGCGACAACGCGATCATGTAGCCCCGTGTACTTTAGGTGTGTGTACAATTTGTCTGATAACCGGTGATAATTGTGATGACTGTATTAGTGTGTGGTATCTGCTTTTTACTTCAAGTAAGGACAGCAGACTTTTGAATTTTTCAATTAGTTCCTACTTTTGCCGCCAAACGCCACTGTCAACGACTACTAGTTCAGAACTTAGCTACCAGACGCCACCACAGTCGGCTCTTGGCAACGAACGTAGGAACCAAAGAGCGTTGTTTACATACTTAACCTATATAATTTAGCTTCACACAGGTGTAATTAGTGGAAGGTTCTTTAACATGCCATAAATCTATGACATGGGACCGCCGGCTTTACTTCCCCTCCGAAAGAAGGCATACTGAGGGATTTTTAACGCTCTTAAAAAATCCGATGACTTCGGCCAGATTTTATCCCGCGATCTTGGGCATAGAAGCCGCCACTGTATTAGTGTGTGTTATCTGTTTTTTACTTCAAGTAAGGACTGCAGAGAGTAATTTCAAGTAGTTCTTACTTTTGCTACCAAATCCTACCGTCCACGACACCTAGGTTGCGGACTTGGCTACTAGATGGCATCCCAGTCAGCACCTGGCTGGGAACGTTGGAACTAATAGAGCGTTATCAATTTTAACCTACAAAGTTTGGCTGCACGCAAGAGTAGTTAGTGGAAGTTTTTTTAAAATTATTATATTTTATTTATAGTTTCCGAAACATAGAAGGAACCGTACTTTGCCTAGCATATTAGGGCTATAGTTCGACATACTATTTACTACTTGTATTACATTACAGTATAATACCTTATGGAAGATGTGATGGATGAAAGTAAGAAAATTAGAATAACAACATAATTTTTTAAATATAGGATACAGAGGTTTTGGCTGTTCATTATTGTAGTAACTCAAGTGACATCTTAACACAGGTTATCACACAAAATTACACAAAAACACGCCCAAATACACGCGGCTATATGATCACGATGTCGCAGCCGTAAAATAAGTAACAAAAACATGACACAAAGTAATAAACATACATACCGTCTTCATTTATGGGAATCTAACGACTTTAGCAATGACGTATGCCTGAGATATCAATCAGAAAGTCCGGAAAGAGAAGGTAATATTCACTGCACTGTTCCCTTCTTAAATTTATGTCATGAATCCAAAATATTATTTATTTCTTCTCGGCTACTTCACAGGCTCAAGCTATAGCTGTAATTTCCTCCTCATCATCGGGAGAATATGAAGTCGACATTCTCACAATGGTGTTCGAAGACTAGATTGACGGAGACTGAGGCAATGTGCGGCTGGCGAATTGATGCGAACGGATATGGGCGAAATGGAACCGAAGCAAACTGAACGGAATGGAGGCAGTGTGCTCCCTGCTTTCAGTACTGTATGCTCTTGCACGCACACGACTTATTCTTTTGCAGGCACTAATGGCATTATTAGTCTTCAGGCATGCTCAGCTATTTACAGCTCAAGAATATACTACAGTAGGAAAACAAAAGTTCGCTAGAAAGGAAAAAGAACGCTAGTGAATAGGAATAAGGAGAAATTTAAGTTTGATCAACTGTTTCGCGAACACGAAAGGACCCAGGCGTGGATCTAGAGTTTGGCTTGGGGGGTATCAGATAATCGAAATTGTTAAGAAAAATGGATCACTAAAAACGCAATCACAAAATAAACAAACGTACAAAACCAGACCAATTTTTTTGCAAGCTACGTGGAAAGAAATTTGATGCGTTTAGCGCACCAAAAATATTCGTTCAAATTGCAACGGCGTGTTTTGAGACTTTTGCATCGAGCTTCGAGAAAAGTATCAAGGTACGTTACAGTTTCGGCAAGTCAAGTTGGTACCGACAAAGGGAGAAAGTCACAGCTTAAATTGCCAACCAAGCTTGTAGTTTGGACGTCGGCAAATGTTTTTGATGCGAAAAAAGCCCCAAATTCCTATCGGTGCATTGCTGTACATTCATCGTGACATCACTATAAACATCGATTCGGTAATCACAAGGTTTGCTAAACAAATTAGACGAGTTGACTTTGTTGCATAAATAATCGTTTTTATATAACAGGTGAAGCCTCCGTGGCTTAGGCGGCAGCACGCTGGCCTCTCACCGCTGGGTCCGTGGTTCAAATCCCGGTCACTCCATGTGAGATCTGTGCTGGACAAAACGGAGGCAGACAGGTTTTTCTCCGGGTACTCCGGTTTTCCCTGTCACAATTTCATTCCAGCAACACTCTCCCTTATCATTTCATTTCATCTGTCATTCATTTAATCATTGCCCCAGAGGAGTGCGTCAGGCCTCGGCAGCCGGCACAGTTCATATCCTCGCCGCTAGATAGGGGCTTCATTCATTCCATTCCTGACCCGGTCGGAGACTGGAAGCAGGCAGTGGATTTTCATTTTCATATAACAGGTATGAAGTTGTAAATATGTACAGTTGTAACAGAACATAATAATTGCAATCAAGATATTTTCAGTATTGAATAAAATGAAAACAACTGTTTTTCAGTTAAAATTCGTTAAGTTTTGTTTGTGTGGTTATTGTGCTTTCGTTTTTTGAGTTTGCAAAAAAAAAATTGGTCTCCGTTTGGGGGGAGTACATGATCCCTGTGACCCCCTCCCCCCTTGAATCCGCGCCTGAAAGGACCAAAATGGAGGAAGAGTTATCCGACTTCTCTTTATACAGCCTTACTTGCGTTTGATTTCCTATTCGGACGCTGGCCACTCGCTATCTTCTGGGAGCCTTGATCCATATTACACAAGCTATGTATATCTTGCGCTACTGATCTTGAAACCAGAGCCCCGTGCTGCTCCGCCCCGGAAGTGGCTATGGCGAGAGGTCAAATCGAAAGGACAATCGAGGAACGACAGCGATTCTATTCAGCAGGCGCTGCAAAAAGTTCGGCTAGTAGCAAATGTATTACAACAGAGAAGCAATCGTCAGCAATTGCTCTTACATAGAAACAAATGAAACCTACGTCCGGACTATGTGTTCATTCAATTTTCCGGCTCAGTAGCACGCTAGCCCTCAAAGTTCTTAACCGTGAGTTTGATTCAGACTCAAGTAAATAAAATTTGAGGGTGCAATAATGCTACAATTTAATTTTGGTAGATTTGCCAGTGTGTAGAAAAATTACCAGAAATATATATTATGTGTGCGAATTGTAATTTTAACCTTTAGCTACCGCTTGTAACAGCGCAACTTATCCCGATTGGAGCAGAGCTTTTATAAGTTCAGAAGCAAGCAAGCAGCAAAGCAACGAAGTAAACAGATAAGTAAATAAGTAAGTACGCAGGTAAGTAAATAAATGAGTAAGCAGATAAGTAAATAAATAAGTTAGTAGCTAAGTAAATAAGTAAGTAAGCACTAATTAAATAAGCAAGCAAGTAAACATATAAGTACGCAAGCAAGTAAGAAAGTAGGTAAGTATTAAATTAAGCAGTTAATCTAGTAAGTAAGTAAGTAAGTAAGTACGCAAGCAAGTAAGAAAGTCGGTAGGTATTAAATTATGCAGTTAAGAAAGTAAGTAAGTATGTAAGTAAGTAAGTAAGTAGGTAAGTATTAAATTAAGCAGTTAAGATAGTAAGGAAGTAAGTAAGTAAGTAAGTACGCAAGCAAGTAAGAAAGTAGGTAAGTATTAAATAAAGCAGTTAAGAAAGTAAGTAAGTATGTAAGTAAGTACGCAAGCAAGTAAGGAAGTAGGTAAGTATTAAATAAAGCAGTTAAATAAGTAAGTATGCAAGCAAGCAAGCAAATACAGGGTCTTTATTTTTTCTTGGCAAGGCAATTCTGGTCGACCTTAGCCGGCTGTTACAGGTTGGCGCGCGTGGTCCCCGGCCGTATTCCCACGCTCTTGCTGCTGTAGACGTGTCAGCTCCGAGCTAATCAGGTGTTTTATAAAGCTACTGTGTACTGTATATCGTATTGTATAGTGTTTTATTGTGATTGGTTGGTTCCTTAGTTTAGGGGCTGCGACAACGCGGTCATGTAGCCCCGAGTACTTTGGGTGGAATCTGTGTGATAACCGGTGTTAATTGTCATGACTGTATTAGTGTGTGTATCTGTATTTTTAATTCAAGTAAGGAATGCAACTTTGAATTTTTCAAACAGTTCCTACTTTTGCCGTCAAACGCCACCGTGAACGACTACTAGGCCTAGTTCAGAACTTAGCTACTAGACGCCACCGCAGTCGGCTCTTGGCAACGAACGTAGCAACCTAAGAGCGTTGTTTACATTCGTAACCTATACAATTTAGTTTCACACAGGTGTAATTAGTGGAAAGTTCTTTAACATGCCATAAATCTATGACATGGGACCGCCGGCTTTACTTCCCCTCCGAAGGAAGGCATACTGAGGGATTTTTAACGCTCTTAAAAAATCCGATGGATTCGGCGCAGGTTTGATTGTGTATAGTGTTGTAATGCCTTATGTTAATATTCGTTACGTGAACGTGTATATCTGCACAATACGTACACAAAGTGCAGGAAATCGTGCGCTAGAACAAGACAAAAGTTTCGAGTGAAATTTCCAGGGAGACCCATTCCTATAAAGCAGACAATAAAACAACTGGCTAAGAGATTCAAACGTACAGGTTCAGTAAACAATAAAAATAGACGTCGTTATTTCATTACTCAAGCTAAATTAACCGGAGTAACCGGAAATTTCGTAAGAACATTCCGATTATGTTTGGCAAAGGATGGGGAACATTTTCAACATCTACTGTAAACAAGGTGAGTAAAAATGCATGCTATTGATTTTAAGCACGGTGTTGTGCCGTACATACGCACGCGCGGCAGCCGGCAACCGAGCAGTCACTGGCGGAGCGCGTGAGCGAGAATGTCCTTGCCAAGCAAATATAAAGACCCCGTATGATAGTAAGCATTATGGCGTTTAAAGCCATTTTACAGTGTTGCCTTAGTAAACAAAAGTTTGGTGCTTTTCAGTCGGTCAACACGATTGTACCCAAATGAGATGGGTTATTCCTTAATCCTGAAAGAAATTACATGAGATTAATAAATACAGTTTCGATCGTCAAGAGATCATCATCAGATCCATTGCACTTAGGCTATACAATCTATGTCTGAAAATATGGGTGAAAATATTTACAATATATACACTTATTTAGTTGCAATAAGTGTCCAAGTGAACTTCTCTCAACAGCACCGCGCAAGACCCTAACCTAGGGCCATCCAGGCAGCGCTGCCCAAGCGCTAGGGCTCCGACCGCACTCTAAGCCAGTGCTCCGAGCGCTTTGTTGGAAGGTAGTTTCAGATGTGGTGGGAGGAGCTTGGCTGGCTGAGCTCGCTGAAGTGTGCAGCCGATCCATCAGTCGCTAGTCTAGTCCAATGCGCTTTGTTGACAGCGCGTAAGTAAATCAGCTTCACAGTGGTCATGACTGAACAGCATACAAAGAAAGGAGAGGTGAAGCAGCAGTCTTTAAAGCAGAAGGGGAAATTTCATTTTTCTGTACAGCTTATAAAGGGCACGACAAATGTTTAGTGTGCAACAGAGATGTATTATGATAAAAGGAACACAATTTGTTGTTGAATTTTCCTCTCTAATATGTTCACATTTCAGTTTGGAATAAATCACAATATTCTTTACTTAACACTTGTGTTCGTTTCCTGCAAATTCCATACATCGGGGTACCATTCGATTTGTATATGCGGTATATTTGTTATGGCAAAACAGCCCTATTAATATGTCAACAATCCCACAAGAGCCGTCGGCCGCACGACTGTACGTACGTATCTAGTCAGCGTGGTCCTTCTCCTCCCTGCCACAGTCTAGTGGTGGTAGGGAAAGGACTCCTCGCTGCCGCAGTGAAGTGGTGGTAGGGGAACGAGCGCTAGTTTGACTGCCCAGTGCTCCCCGGAGCGCAATGGCTCGATGACCCTGCCCTAACCAGGTAAGTTCCCTGTACAATACAGTACAATCATTTACAACAACCACATATTCACACCAAACAGACAAATTCCGGAGGTCAATCACCACTTCCAGTATCTCAACAAATCATCACATAGACCACAACTAACAAATACTGACGAGTTGCATCACTAATACTGTAGCCTTCGGCACCGCAGGAGAGAATGTTACCGCTGAGCCATGCAGACAAATATATAAATCAATAAAAAAAAACACGGAACGGGCTGACATTCCATTCTACAACCTTGGCCATAGGAAGGGAATGCCTCAACCGATCTTAATTTTCTTGTGAGAGGAATAAATAGCGATGATAATCACACAAAGACACTAAGATTGAGGCAATACGTTGCTTTGGAAATGTCACATGATAATTACTACAAGAGTTAAGGTTCAAGTGTCCGGAATTTATGGGCATGTGTGTTAGTCACACGCTATTAACTCGCAACAATCTGGTCTACCATTCCAAGTAGTAAATATCATAACCACATAATCTTTTATTCTGTAACATACATTTTCATTTCAGATTGTTTTGACTTTCAGCGTCCAGTCTAGTCTGCAAGCAATACGTCGCCTGAGTGATCCCCTATTAGCAGTTAGCACTATGGCCTCCTCTGCTTCTACAGCTCTCAACACTGAATCTAACCATCGCCTTCTAGCTCTCTTACCCTCTAAAGCCGAACTCATTTACGTCTCAGGTAATCTCTTCTCCCCCATTGCTCATCATATGAGATCTTAGTAGCGGCTTCGGTGGCATAGTCGATAGCACGCTGAGCTTCTATGCCCAAGATTGCGGATTCAAGCCCAGCCGAAGTCGTCGGATTTTGTGAGCGTTAAAATCCTTTAGTATGCCTTCCTTTGGAGGGGAAGTAAAGCCGGCGGTCCCATGTCATAGATTTATGGCATGTAGACGATCCTTCCACTAACTGAAAATGAAAATCCACAGCCTGCTTCCAGTCTCCGACCGGGTCAGGAATGGAATGAATGAAGCCCCCATCTAGCGGCGAGGATATGAACTGTGCTGGCTGCCGAGGCCTGACGCACTCATCTGGGGCAATGATTAAATGCATGACAGATGAAATGAAATGATAGTGGAGAGTGTTGCTGGAATGAAATTTTGACAGGGAAAACCGGAGTACCCGGAGAAAAACCTGTCTGCCTCCGTTTTGTCCAGCACAGATCTCACATGGAGTGACCGGGATTTGAACCACGGTCCCAGCGGTGAGAGGCCGGCGTGCTGCCGCATAAGCCACGGAGGCTTATCCTTCCACTAACTAAACTTTCTTTATCATTTTAAATGATCTTGTCGACTTCGTCGTTACGCTGAGTTCTGGCGTTACGTTACGGTGACGGGACGAAATGTACTTAGAATGCACTGAGGTGTGTGACGTCATAGTACGATGTAGCAGTCGAGTACCAAGAAGGCAATGCGAGAACAGAGTTTCAAGAGGCCGTTTAAGAATAATCAAGTAGGCAGTGAAGAAACAAAATAGAATCTTGAAACTCTATTCTCGCACTGCCTTCTTGGTACTCGGCTGCTAGCATTTAAAATTATATAAAGTCCAGTCTTTCAGACTGACTATCCGTGTCTCTTTTAAGTTAGTAATTTTACCCTCCAGGTATGCTGTTCCCACGGACTCAGCGAGGGATCCCACCTTTACCGCCACTATGGGCAGTGTCCTCAAGCTGAGACATCTGGTCAGGGGATACAACTGGGAAGGCGGGACGAGTGCCTCGCCCAGGCGGCCTCACCTGCAAAGCGAACAGGGGTCTCGTTCGGGATGGGAAGGGATGGGGAATAATAATAATAATAATAATAATAATAATAATAATAATAATAATAATAATAATAATAATATCTTATGGCCTCGGGTGCCAGGTGCAAGCTTTGTAATTTGACCCCAGAGGGTAGCTTGCATGTCGAATTTTGTTGTTCCTTGAATCACTATGAAAGTCAAGGAGATTAGATATCTAAGCTCCTTGAACACTATAGCGCTTTCTAGTAGAGAAATGAGGAACTTTGTGTTGGCGGAATCTCCCGAGATTAATTTTGCCATTATGAACACGACCTACTGAATTCAAACGGGTTCTTTGACATGCCAACATCGTATGACATGCGTGTCGTATTTTTGCCGCCTTTCAAAAATCACTTACCACGGCCTGGAGCGAACCTGCAATCTTGGGGTTAGTAGACAGACACGCTATCCACTCACCCACCGTGGCAAGCTAGGGATGGGGAGAAGAGGAGGGATAGGCAAGGAAGAGGGAAGGAGGCGGACGTGGCCTAACGGTAGGTGCCATCCTGGCATTTGCCCGAATACGAAGTGGGAAACCACGGAAAACCACTTACAGTAGCGGATGGCTGAGGTGGGAATCGAACCCCCTCTACTCATTTGGACTACCAGAGGCTGAGTAGACCCTGTACCAGTCCCCATACCACTTTTAAAATTTCGTGGCAGAGCCGGGAATCGAACCGCGGACCTACGGGATGGCAGCTAACCACGCTGATCACTACGCAACGGAGGCGACTAACTAAACTTTTGTGAAGCTAAATTTCTAGATTAGATTTCGTTGAAACGCTCTATCAAAGTTCCAACCTTCACCACTAGGTGTCAGTGACATCTGGTGGCGAAAGTTGGAACTATTTGAAATTTAAGCTCACCCCATGGGTGTCCGCTTGAATCAGCTACAGCCTCTGGCGAGCCGAACATGTCCTCGGACACTCCCGGCACTAAAAGCCTTACGCTAAATAAATAACCATCCTATTCTGCTCATATGAACAGCTTCATCTAGCGTGTTCATTTCTAACTTAGCCTTTCTCTCTTCATTACGAGTACCTTCCTTCCATTGCTCCCATCTATTTGTCCCAGCAATCATTCGTGCTAGCCTCATATCAGTGAAAAAATGAAAAAGAAAAATAAGGGAAATAAGTGACAGGAGGAAAAGAAATCCCCTCAACCGTGGAAGAATGAGGATTGAGAGATTTGGAAGGAAGAAGAACTATAAAAGGCAGATAGGAAATTGAAAATGGAATTAGTTCCCCCCAACTTTAGTGAAAAAAGAAAGGAAACGGACCCTGCTCAGGGGTCTCTAGGGGTCGCTAACATCCGAACTCACCAGCCATGAGCCCTTGAGAGTTAGCACTACCCAGGGCGCACCATATCGGAGTGGGTACTCACACACACTGCCACCTTTAAGTGCAGAAGGCAGGAGATACCATTGTTGTAAGTGGACAGTGTATTGTGAGGAAACAAGAAGTGACTAACTTGTGGTGATGGTCATGCTTGGCAACACTGTGTCATTCCATTGTTGACCATCATGCTTTACCTGGGCCTTTTGGGCACATCCTGTTTAACCGTGTCCTACTGACAGCCCTCACAAGCCGCAGCTTCTCGCAGTGCAAAACCGAAATCATGTCAATATGTTGTGTATATAGTAAGTTGTGTATATAATACTAGTGTAATAAATGTCTATAACTTGAATGCATATTCTAATTGTTGTGCGCGCGTGAATCTTGTTCCGGCAATTTAATTCGCCCCAAGTGTTTCGTTTGGGTCCGAATACGTTTCGAGGCGTGCTCGAAACAACCATGAAAAGAGAAGAAGGGTCTGACCCCTCGAAGAATGAGGGAATCAGGAAAGAGGCAAGGGCTAATTAAGGAGCAAAGTGGTGAGACTCCCTAATGCTGTCGGGGTCGGAAGAGAACAACAGTTGATCAAGAGAGGTAGACATGGGGCAATTAAGGCGGGAAATTGATAGGCTCAGTAGGTCTCGGTAGCCCTAATACCGTTGGGGTCGGAAGAGAACAAGAGTTGGCCAATGGAGGTCGACAGGCAATATAAGAGAGAGAGGCGTCCGGCACAAGTAAGAGGAAGCAATACCGGACTAAGCAGGGGTGCTGAGATCGCCAAGCCGCGTTCCACAAGTTGTGAGATGATTATGATTAAGGTTCGGATGTTAAGGAAAAGTCATATTTTTTTCCTGAGCTCATTTTACCCGAAATCTGAAAAATAAGTTTGAATGACGGGTCCCTGACCACGTTTAAAGCAATTTGATGTTGCCTATAAATGCATATTTCGGCCATTTTTATTGTTTTGGTCATATTTGGTCATATTTTAGTGATATAAGATCATATTTGGTTATAATTTCAGCATTTTTGTTTAAATCGAGGCGTCGTCGTTAACAAGGTACGTGTTATCTACGTCGAGTTTCAAACACAGGTTTTCCGAATAGTGTAGTAGATATATTTTTCTTTCTTTTCCCGGAACAGTCAGATAGCAGGTTTATAAGACCTGATTCCAAGAAGGCGCTCCTCTACGGACGTCTTTTAGCACATCTTTCTGGACAAGTTAGATTGCGACACTGTACGCATGAGGTCACGTAACAGTAATAGTATGACACTCCAGTAGATATATTTAGCTCAGAAGCAAATAGCAAACAAGGAAATGCCATGTTGTTAGGTCATATTTAGCTAGTTTTTAGGGCTTTTTTGCTTGCTTATTTTGTACTTCTTTAGGTCTTAAACTTCCGAACCCTTGATGATTGACGCTAAGGTTGGCAGCACTATTACGTCTCTGAAACAAGGGCCTGTCAACTATTCTGCGCGCGCAAGTAACTACTGCTGTTTTCATTGTTCATGATTATGATAACGATGATGGATTTAATAGCCTATTGTAGGGCTGCAGATAATGTCCTTACGTGCAAGACGAGCCTCAAACAATGCATGACGTCATTCAGCTAAACAAGGTCGTTTCGAGGCATGCGATGTATTCCACTCTGCGCAAATAAGTTACATGGAGATTACTGCTGTTTTCATGTACTGTAGGTACTACAGACATCACCCCCGTGTACTTGTAGTGAAACCTACCTGATAATTAGAGCCCTGCGTAGATAAGCAAAACGTTACCCGCATCCGCACAACTGTTATCCGCATCCGCCCCGCGTCCGCATGCCTTTTTTCCGCATAAATTACTAATGCAACATATTTAGACACTAGCAGAAGTACCCATTCTTCGAACGGTCTTCGGTATTAATAACCAGATGTTATCAATTGAGCTACTGTTGCAATGTTTAGGGGCTTGGAACCTGTTTGTTGGCAAAGAAAAATGATTAGTTAAAATGTGCTCTCAAACTAAATTTACCTAACGTGTTCTTCCTGGCGTGAAAATAAAATTGAAAACTTCGTAGAAGAATCGCAATACACGTCACATACGAACTGACCCTAACCGTTGTGTCAAGTGCCTAACTACAGGAAGACCCCTTTTATAAATTATAAAGGCTTGTGGTGCATGAAAATTCAGTGTTTTTAGCCTCCAATGGCCCAAATTCCTAAAATCAGCAAAAAACAGTCTACTATTTCTATTCAGGAATTTTTGAAAATAATGTTGATGTTTGGAGATATAATAGACCTTCTGTACGACATATCGCACGTGTAAGTCGTGTGAAAAAAATCTAGGGTACTCCATTTGCAACCTTTCACTGAAATGTAATAAATGGAGTGGCATTACTTACTCCAGAAATAGATGGAAAGTTGGATGCCACCTCTTGAGAAACTGTTGTCGTGGTTAGTGGCTTGCATTCCTTCTTTAGTTTATTAAATGAAATTAGTTTTCTGGGAATATCTAAGAAACTGTTGGGTTTAGAGCCTTAAAATATAGTTTTCGGGGACCCTTTACGGCTCTTGAGGGGCCCCGAGTTTTGTTTCTGACCCCAAGAGTTTGAAAATGAGCTTTGTCTCTTCGTTGTACGCCATAATAATGATAATAATTAAAAGAATACTACTAATAATAATAATAATAATATAACAAAATAGGGATAGGGATATAATAGACCTTCCGGACCATACCCGCACGTGTAAATCGCGTTAAAAATTCTAGATTACCCCTTGACCCCTTAAGCGCATTATATGTATTGATGAATATTTCAGCTTAATTTGGATCCGTTATAACCTTATTGCCGTTTGCAAACCTTCACAGTAATGTAATAAATGGAATTGTATTGCGTCTTACAGAAATAGATGGACCTCTGAGATTCTGTTGCCATTGTTACCGGCATGCATTCCTTCATTAATTTATTAAGTGAAATTAGTTTTTTGGGAATATCTCAAAAACTGTTGGTTTTAGGGCCTTAAAATGAGTTTTTCGGGGTCATTTTAGGGCCCCCGAGTTTCGTTTCTCACATTGAGGGGCTGAAAATGAGCTTTGTCTCACGCTTATTTCAGCATGTATTTTAAGGGGGTAGACCCCCTGTTATGAGAGGTACGGAGAAGAGTTACATCAATGATTAGTGTCGTGCCTCTGATGGATATCTGTATCAAATTTTACGTTAATCCAACCAGCCGTTCTCGAGTTATAAGGACACAAAAAATTGTCCACAGACAGACAGACAAAAATATATTTTTGCGTGCATCCGTCACAAAACAGTCTGAAACGGGCAAATATTTCAAATTTTCGTAGAAAAGCCGGAAAAATCAGACAAACATTCATTTTTATATAATAGAGAATGGATATAATAGACCTTCCGTACCACACCCGCACGTGTAAATCGCGTTAAAAATTCTAGATTACCCCTTGACCCCTTAAGCGCATTATATGTATTGATGAATATTTCAGCTTAATTTGGATCCATTATAACTTTATAGCCGTTTGCAAACCTTCACAGAAATGTAATAAATAGAATTGCATTGCGTCTTACAGAAATAGATGGACCTCTGAGATTCAGTTGCCATGGTTACCGCCATGCATTCTTTCATTAATTTATTAAGTGAAATTAGTTTTCTGGGAATATCTCAAAAACTGTTGGTTTTAGGGCCTTAAAATGTGGTTTCGCTTCTCACATTGAGGGGCTGAAAATGAGCTTTGTTTCACCTTTCTACGCCTATTTCAGCATGTATTTTAAGGGGGTAGGGCCCCTTTTATGAGAGGTACGGAGAAGAGTTACATCAATGATTAGTGTGGTGCCTCTGATGGATATCTGTATCAAATTTTACGTTGATCCACCCAGCCGTTCTCAAGTTATAAGGACTCGTAGAAGTTGTCCACAGACACACAGACAGTCAGACAAAAATTTTATTTTTGCGCGCATCCGTCATAAAACAGCCTGAAACGTGCAAATATCGCAAATTTTCGTGGAAATTCAGAAAAAAACAGACAAACTTTCATTTTTATATATATAGAGAAGAGATTTGGGGAAAAACTCGTTCCCTTAGGTTTTGTATGCCAAGTGCTATGTTTATAATGAATGTTATACAGCCAGAGTTGCAACCCTTTCCTGTTCGGAGAGTTAATTATACTTAATGAGATTAGCTTAAATCAAAGTCTTACATTTATCATGAAATTAAAACATAACGGAAAAATATGATATGTCATAAACATCCGGGTCCTAACAATGATATTAAATAAGTTCGGATTGTATTCTAAAAACTATCCGCAAATTTTGTCCAAACATTATCCGCAGCTCACCCGCTATCCGCATGGGATTTTTTTGGTGGATATCCGCATCCACGCAGGGCTTAACTGATAACTACACTTTGAATTATTAAGACGCCACTTGAAGATGCCAAGGGGATCAATGTGTCCAGCTTGGATGTAGGCCAATGGCGTAACTACGCGGGGTGATCAGGTGGATCCCCCCCCCCCCCTTCAGAGGAAAATAATAAAAATATGAATGTTATAATAAGATTTATAAACCATAAGTCAATGTATATTGTACTTTAATGTCGTACCGGTTTCAGTCACAGTCCTCAGCGCAAATTAAGGTGCAAGAACATATGCTTAATATAAATTTGCCATAACAGAGGATGTTATCAAAAAATCTAAAGATATTCTTCGTCCAAAAGCACACACATTAAAATAAAATAATAATAAGTTACAAAATGTATTAAGTAAGAAAAATATGAAAAATATAAGTCTTGATACAAACAGCGTGGAGTAGAAGAGATGTGGTTGTGATTCAATTTTCGTATCTACATTGTAAATGGAAGCCTTATTTGTCTACTTCAAATTAACATGTTATTTTTCATGTCGATATTCCACCTCCAAGTAGTTGAAAAACCATTTTAAGGGGGCTAGCGTGCACATGTCTAGGGAACGTGGCTCCACACCATCTTACTTCAATATAAATATACTGGAATATGAAATAAGATATGGCAATCATAAAAATGATTAGCTAAGTGCAAGCGTAGGATCCAGGTTCATCACTCCCAAAGAATTACCGTTTTCAATATGACTAAGTTAGTTTGTTTGGTCATACCACAAATGTGTAACATCATTTTCGTTATTCTCAGAATTAAAATCTTTAACATCTTATGCCTTTCAAATTAACAAAATCAACATCAAAAATTGACATAGGAATATTTTTGATACATCAAATTAAAGCTAATGAATGTACGAATGCTGTGAATTAGGGATCTTTGGATACTTCGAAAAACTTATGCCACCTTCTTTCTTTAAGCAATGGTAACATTTTTTGAAAAATGAAAAATCACTCGTACACTCTGTCTGTTGCAAATAACGGCACGATTCTAGTTCAGAACATTATAGGCCTGTGCTTTAAATAGCAGAACTCGGTAGAAGAAATTTTTTGATTAAATAATATTTTGTAATTTTAGGGCATTTTGAAAAATTATCATATTTTTAATAATTCAGAGAACTGAAAACTGAAAACAAAGTTTCTGATACAAATAATTGATGGCTGGTTAATTTATGGTTGGGTTTAATGTGGAATGTGGTAAAAGTTTTAGAGGAATTGGTCAAAAAATGTGAATTTTTTTCCTAAACGTGCATACATACAAAATGCACAAAGAAAAGAAAGAAAAGGAAATAAAATAAACACAAGACAAGAGAAAAGAAAATAAAAGAGAAAAAAAACGAAACAAGACAAGACAAGAGAAGAGAAAAGAAAGAAGAAGACAGGACAAGAAAAGAAAGAAAGAAAGAAAGAAAGAAAGAAAGAAAGAAAGGTGGCTAGAAAAAAGAAGGAAAGAAAGAAAGAAAGAAAGAAAGAAAGAATGATAGAAAAAGAAAGCAAGAAAGAAAGAATGGAAGAAAGAAAAGATAGACACAAAGAAAGAAAGAAAGAAAGAAAGAAAGAAAGAAAGAAAGAAAGAAAGAAAGCAGGAGGGAAGGAAAGAAAGGTAGAAAAAAGAAAGGTAGAAAAAGGAAAGAAGGAATGAAACAAAGAAAGAAATAAAGAAAGAAAGAAAGAAAGATTAAAAGGTAGATAGTTAAAGGAAAGAAATAAAGAAAGAAAGAAAAAAGAAAGGTAGAAAAAAGAAAGAAGAAATGAATGAAAGAAAGAAAGAATAAAAGGTAGATAGTTAAAGGAAAGAAAGGAAGAAAGAAAGAAAGAAAGAAAGAAAAAGGAGAGAAAGGAAGAGAGAAAGAAAGAAAGGAAGAAAGGTAGAAAAAAGAAAGAAGGAATGAAAGAAAGAATGAATGAAAGAAAGGTGGAAAAAAGATAGAAAAAAGAATGAAAAAAAGAAAGAAAGAGATGTACATAGTTAAAGGAAAGAAAGAAAGAAAGAAAGAAAGAAAGGAAGGAAGAAATGTAGATAGTTAAAGGAAAGAAAGAAAGAAAGAAAGAAAGAAAGAAAGAAAGAAAGAAATTTAGGTAGTTAAAGGAAAGAAAGAAAGAAAGAAAGAAAGATATATAAAAAACGACATAGATATGTAGAAAGAAGGAAAGAGGTATGGTTATTGATCACACTAGTTACAGCTGCAGAGGATAAGGAATTGTGTTTAACAAGCGGCGTACATTCAATGCTCAAAAGGTGCATCTTTCTTTAAACAACCATCAATAGAACTCCCCATTCAGATGGAAATTCAGAAAGTTGGTGGACCTTCACGAGTAACAAAGGCATAATTTATGGTGACATGCACGAAAGCAATTTTGGTGACAGATATACATTAATATGGACATACAGTAAGTGATCTTCGACTTGTCAATTCTTGTCTTAGACGTGCTTTCAAGAGAGTACTTAAAACATTACTTGTACGGTTTTCAGAAGATGATTAATTCTTCTACCTACTGACACGTAACATCATCACCAGCGATACGTGCGTAGCTTCAACTGCAGGCTTCCAAAAGTGAAACTTGTAGAACGAACGAAGCATTGTTGCACTTACTACCACTGTCAACAAATCATTGACTGAGAACTACAATGCGAGAAGAAAAATGGAGCTGTCATTGCCTCTAAGGTCAACTGATGTTATTGGCAAACTGCTAATCATGAAATAATTTTGAACGTATAAGTAGTGTGATCTACCAAGACATCTGCAGTTAACTTTAACATGGAAAAGATAGTTACTTCAGTTTCAAATTAGAGCTTGTAATAAGCTATGTTCGACTGATCGATTAATTGATAACGATTAATCAAACAATTAGAATATAATCGATAACGATCAATCGATTACTCGACTGATCGTTCATTTGATTAATCGACCAACAGAATAATAGATTAATTGGCTAACCGAAGAATTTATAAAATGATTGGTAGAAACGAGATTAAAAAAATGAGTATTTTGAAAATAATTTTGAAATCAAACCTTTTCTTTCCATAAAACTTTGTGTCAATCTTCGTAACAACTGATCGTTGGTTGGTTGGTTCTTAAGTTTAGGGGCTGCGACAACGCGGTCATGTAGTCCCGTGTACTTTGGATGTGTGTAGAATCTGTCTGATAACCGGTGTTAATTGTGATGACTGTATTAGTGTGTGTTATCTGTTTTTAATTTAAGTACTGCAACTTAGAATTTTTCAAATAGTTCCTACTTTTGCCGCTAAGCGCCACCGTCAACGATTATTAGGCCAAGTTCAGAACTTAGCTACTAGACGTCACCGCAGTCGGCTCTTGGCAACGAACATAGAAACCTAAGAGCGTTGTTTACATTCTTAACCTATCCAATTTAGCTTCACACAGGTGCAAATAGTGGAAGGTTCTTTAACATGCCATAAATCTATGACATGGGACCGCCGGCTTTACTTCCCCTCCGAAGGAAGGCATACTGAGGGTATCAACTAATGTATGCTGAAGAAGGTTATAATGTAACCGAAACTGGTACACTGTACTCAAGAATTACAATTTGTTGACTTATAAGTATTATTTTCCTATTTCATTAAATAGGGCCTATATGGCTTATGAGCACGTTCGTTCAGTATATAACCACCTCATGGTGTAGGGGGTAACACACTTTAAAAACAGTCGGTGGTTTAAAGCATACTGCACGCCGCTTTTAGAATGGCTGTAGGTTATGTGAAGTTAAGGACGTTTTATTAATTATTTTATGTTCGACGATGTCGGTCATGTAAATATTATATGTCAGAAAACTGTATCATAATGGGCGTCATTAATGTACTATTTTTCATTATAACACAGTTTTCCCTACCAATCAGAGCTCAATATTTTCATTCGATGACCAATTAGGTAAGGATAGCTTCTCATATGACTCAAAATCCAACATGTCGGACATGAATTACAGGATTTGAAAGTTGACAATGTAGCATATATTAGATCAACAATTGTAGTAATAATAATAATAATAATAATAATAATAATAATAATAATAATAATAATAATAATATCGTATGGCCTCGGGTGCCGGGTGCAAGCTTTGTAATCTGACGCCCAGATGGTAGCTTGCATGTCGAATTTCGTTGTTCCTTGAATCACTATGAAAGTCAAGGAGGTTAGATATCTAACTGTAAGCTCCTTGAACACTATAGCGCTTTCTAGTAGAGAAATGAGGAACTTTGTGTTGGCGGAAACTCCCGAGATTAATTTTGCCATTATGAATACGGCCTACTGAATTCAAATGGGTTCTTTGACATGCCTACATCGTATGACATGCGTGTCGTATTTTTGCAGCCTTTAAAAAATCACTTACCACGGCCAGGAGCGAACCTGCAATCTTGGGGTTAGTAGACCGACACGCTATCCACTCATCCACCGTGGCAAGCTAACAATTGTAGTTACATTGCATAAACAAACTGGGCAATATTGCAAAAGAAATAGCACTGTACCTTAATATCCGCAACTCCGAATCCTACACATTCGTAAGATTTCGCCGACAATTGTAGTGAATGCTATTGTTGACTTAAAAACACCAGAACGTCATGGAGGAAGCAGGCATATGACATTTGTTCCACGGAAATTATAATTCGGCTCTTTGTTCAATAAATGATTTCTTATGCGAAACCTTTCCGCCAGTTGTCATAACTGTTCTATTTGGGACTCAATTGATTTGCCTTCCGTTGACATTCTACATACGCATCGAATTTGAAGAATAACTAGATGATAATACGATACATTTTAATTTTAAAGCGTTTGTAACAACCTATTTGGTGTTATTTGACCAAAATAACAAAATGACCACACATAGTACCTGTGCGCTATCTGTTGGTGCTACTTCAGGATAAAAAAGATTTCAAAGCTTAGGGATTCGTTATTGAGTAGAGATCAAATGCTGGGCAGATATTTATGAATATTTATGTTAGAACATATAATAAAGTTATAATTATCGTCGAACATATACAGTCGTATGCAACTCGCCTATAATGGTAATTAAGACTCGCTTCGCTCGTATTAACATACTCGTGTCTTAATTATTGCCATTATAGGCTCGTTGCATACTGTACTATAAAGTGTTTTGAAGGTCATTATCATCTGCCCTGTAATAATCTGTCATATTTAGGAAATATTTCACAGAGGCCTTGAGACATGTGACTTGATGAGGAAGTGGTATTCACGGTTTAATTTCTAGAGAATTACCCCGATTATCCATCTGTCGTGTCGTGTCTGTTGCGACCTTGTTCTGGGTGCCCATCAAGGAGTAAAAATAAAATGAATGTGCTGTCATTTAAATAGCAGGTAGGCAAACAACCCGGGTGGAATGAGGCAGCATTCAGAAAATGGCTACTCGGTAATTGCCGGTGACTACCTAATTACCGTACTGTTAGCAGGCAGGTCTCTCTTATTACACCTGCATAGCTCCAACGCCTACTTCACTCACACCTACGAATGTATCGACTGTTTGAGTCCTAGAACGGTAGCGCTAATAGCAGCACTAATTGCAACGTTGTTATCGGCGAAGACTACTATTCTAGAGTAGAACCTCATAATAAATAACACACGTCATCATTTATTTCACTCTCTAGGATCTAGGCTAGGAGAATGCGGAAAGCTTTTTTTGGGTGTAAATTTTGACTAATTTTTAATTTATTTGGAATTCTTGAGCTGGTTATCACTAATTTGGACAAATTGTGATTGTTATATTTTTGTATTTTGACTAAATTCGATCTTTTGGTGTTCTTTTGGACTTTTTGAGCGTTTTTAACTAATTTTGATTGTCTTTTTTTTTAATTCTGACTTTTTGTGTTTTTATAAATTTGAAGTAGCCTATTTTTTAGATTTTTACTTTTTCAGCTGTTTTTGACAAATTTTGACTAAGTTTGATTGTTCTTTGGGGGTTATGGATTTTGACTAATTTTTGATTTTTGGTGTTTTTGTTTGGACTATTTGAGCTATTTTGACTAATTTCGATTGTTTTATTTTGAAGTTTTAATTTTTTGTGTTTTTATAGTTTTAAAGTAGAATATTTTTAAGATAAATACTTTTTAACCTTATTTTTGGCGGATGCGGAAAACAGTTTTATTGCCTGACCCTTTCCTCACCAAATTCCTAATCCCATTCCTCGACGATCAGAGGACCAAACCCATGTGATGTTAAAAATGGCATCCAACCTTCGACTCTCGGCCAACTCCACAACAATTAGCTCGATTATTGGCGGGAAACGGAGTGAAACAATTTTATAGGATCCTTCTCCCTACAGTAAACACAAGTAATTGTGGGTGTACGGTTAGCCGAAATGACATAGTGCTTCTGTTAAGAATGTGCTGACAACGATGAATCTAATAATCCACGGAATACATAGAACATCCGCTTGTAGCGAGTATAAATCAGGCAAGTAAAGCTAATTGCAGCTGTTGTTGAGTTTTGTGGCGAAGCGTAACAATTACCAGCACCTGTTCCTTGAGAAATGTAATGTATTATTGTCTACATACATCACCGTGTGAATCCTAAAGGGAGAGATACCGTATACAGCACTGCTAAACCACCTCATTTGTCTACAGTCGGAGAGAACAAAATCTGGATTAGCTCCGCTCACGAACATCACATTTGGGCCAAGCGCCTTACCAGAATCCCGTCCCGAACGAGACAATGCCAGTGTCTTTACAACGTTCCGTGTGGATGTGGAATTCTTTGCGACATTTTCATTCTTTGTATTTTTTTTTTTTTTACCCTCCAGGTTGGTGGAACCCACGGACTCACCCAGGGAACTCACCACTACCGCCTCTACTGGCAGTGTCCTAGAGCTGGGAACATCGAATCGGAAGGGATACAACTGGTGAGGTGGGATTGGCACCTCGCCCAGGCAGCCTCACCTGCAAAGCGAACAGGGGCCTCATGAGGGAAGGTAAGGGATGGTTAGGATGGATAGGCAAGGAAGAGGGAAGGAGGCGGCCGTAGCCTAGAAGAAGGTACCATCCCGGCATTTGCCCGAAGACGAAGTGGGAATCCACGGAAAACCACTTCGAGGATGGCTGAGGGGGAATCGAACCCCCTCTACTCATTTGGGCCACCCGAGGCTGAGTAGACCCCGTTCCAGTCCTCGTACCACTTTTCAAAGTTCGTGGCAGAGCCGGGAATCGAACCCAGGACCTCCGGGGCGGCAGCTAACCATGCTGACCGCTACGCTACGGAGGCGACGTTTGAATATTGGTAACATGCTAAATATGAGGGGTGCCCAACTGAGTACCGGAATACGAAGGAAGAAAAATCGACACCGACTCTGTCAGGAAAGTAACAGCAAACTACCTCAATCCTCACTTGGCCTGGGCGGCTTCGGTGGCGTAGTTGGTAGCATGCTGAGCTTCTATGCCCAAGGGCCTGAGTTCAAAACCGGCCGAAGTCATCGGATTTTTTAAGAGCGTTAAAAAGCCCTCAGTATGCTTTCCTTCGGAGGGGAAGTAAAGCTGGCAGTCCCATATCAGAGATTTGTGGCATGAAAAAGAACCTTCCACTAACTACACTTGCATGAAACCAAAATTTGTAGGTTGGAATTGATAACGCTCTATTAGTTCCAACGTTCGCCACCAAGTGCTGACTGCGATGCCATCTGGTCGCCAAGTCCACAAGCTAGGTGCCATAGACGGTAGCATTTAGTAGCAAAAGTAGGAACTACTTAGAAATTATTGTCTGCAGTCCTTACTTGAATTAAAAACAGATAACACACACTAATACAGCCATCACAATTAACACCGGTTATCAGACAGATTCTACACACAGCCAAAGTACACGGGGCTACATGACCGCGTTCTTGCAGCCCCTAAACTGAGGAACCAACCACCAATCAACTTTGCCTGGTACGGAAGTACATATTTCGATTTTAATTTGACCATTATGGGTCGACACTAGCACTCTTAGTGATGGATTTAGTGAACTATATACGACAAAGGATGTGGTCTAACGCTTGGTGTCCATGACTTGTCAGTTTAGTGTGCGTCTCCATGCCACTAACACTTACGAGGCGTTCGGCTAATACAAAATACATTCAAAGTGGAATAATAAATTTAAAAACAGAAAGTAGTAAGATCCAGCGTCGAACCTGGAACGAGTCGGTAACAAGATGAACACATTGTAATCATTGAACGATCAACAACTACAAATGGAATTACTTCAGAGAAACGCAATCCGCGCCAACAGAAGACGAAGACAGACAATGCTCGTATGGATTCGTTCAAACAAAACATGAACACCAAGCGTTAGACCACATCCTTTGTCGTATGCAGTTTACTGAATTGATGTAAATCATCTTCTTCTTCTTCTTCTTCTTCTTCTTCTTCTTCTTCTTCTTCTTCTTCTTCTTCTTCTTTCGATTCGGCCATCAAAGCACCACGTCATTTCAACTGTTTCTTGCTGCATCGAGCTTTAACATCCTCCCAGTACTTTCGCATTAGTTCTCGATGCTGTTGTTTCCTTTCCCCAGTCCACTTCTTGACTGTTGGAAGCTTAGGCTTTTCTTGGAAACATCGATGTGCTGTTAGTTTTTGTTTAAGGCGGGGGGGGGGACACGTTTCCAGATATCGTTGGTTGTAATTCCCACTTCTTGCAAATCTTTGTCCACCTCAGTGAACCAAGCTCCCTTGGTTTTCTTTTTGAGGAAGTAGGTAAAAATTCTATTTGTCAATCGTACTGGGTTCATTCTTGTTATATGACCGTAGAAGGTAATTCTCAGTTTCCTCATGGTGTTAGTTATTTTTTCCACATGGGTGTAAAGTTCGTGGTTGTGCCGTCTCCTATATTCCCCATTTTCTTTTACTGGACCCAATATTTGTCTTAGAATTTTCCTTTCTTTCACTTCCAGTTTCTCTGTTAGTCGCATGCGACGCATTGCAAAGTACTCTGCAGCATACAAGGCCTCAGGACGGATGATGTAAAGTTTATAATTTATTTTCCTTTTTGTTATCCTAAAATCTATATTCCCTAGTCATGCTTTCAACATTAAGTTCCCAAGACCGGGGCTAGAACTGTGAATTTTCATGAATATATTTTTCATGAACATAAGGAAGAGCGAGAGGTGTGAAGGGGGTCAGAATAGAAGCGAGGGGAGGGGTTTGGCACACCCTGTAGCACCACTGTTGGCTGTGTCACTGGAAGTGGAGCAGCTCACATGGGACAGCTGAAAAGTGTGGGCATTCCATATCACCCACCCCATGTCCCTGGAAATGGACGATTCACAAGTGGCAGCAAGGGAGGGGAATGGAGCATGGTATATATCCTATTAATCCCTCAGAGAGGATTGACGTGCCGATCAAGGAGGCTAATAGTTAAAACCCGGAACAGATAGGATATGGGGTCTACTTCAACTCGACCGGTATGATAGAACGATACGTTATTGATCCATGCACTAGCTGATCCCGAACAGACGAGGGTTATACGATAAGTAAGGTAACATTGCCTAATCACTGTGCTTTTATTCAGCGCGTACGTAAAGAAAATCACAGTTCAGGCTGTTGATTTGCATTATTAACGCAAAGAGGTCGTGAAACTGGCTTAAGTAAATTTGAAAACATGGCAGATACTGAATGAATGCATTTCAATCAGTATTTAAGATCGAACTGTAATAATTGTATATTTAACCATACGCATTAATACATTGTGCAACAACGAGCTCCAAATTCCGTTGGAAAAGTGTTCCAGGCTATCCAACGACGAAAAAATATACTTCTTTTTCAATTATTTTATAATATCTCCTCTACCTCGTACAGCAAGTTATCTACTTAGTTTTATTCACATGATCTACGAGGACGATTTAAATGATAAACATTTTAAATATGTGCTTCCCCTACTTTTTGTTCAAAACGATGGTTGGATACTATTCGTGATAACAAGTAGAATAATAATAGCTCAGTATTTACCCCACAATAATAATAATAATAATAATAATAATAATAATATAGTACAATATTCAACGAGCCTATAATGGCAATAATTAAGACACCAGCATGTTTATAAAACGAGGGAAGCGAGATTTTAAATTTCCATAAGAGTGTCTAAATTACCATTATAAGCGAGTTGCATACGACTTTTTATGTTCGACGATAATTATAACTTTATTAGATGTTCTAACAGAAATATTCATAAATATCTGTCGAGATTCTGTCGGTTGAATTCATCTTTTTCTTCTTGGGAATTGTGTGGGCGCAGTATTTGCTCTCTACCCAATAACGAATTCCAAAGCTTTGAAACATTGCTTATTCTGAACTAGCCGCAACAGATAGCGCACAGGTACTATGTGGGATCATTTTGTGGTCGTGGACGTGGTCCTTTGATGGCCGAATCGGAAGAAGAAGAAGAAGATTTACATAAATTTACGAATTCCAAAGCTTTGAAACATTGCTTATTCTGAACTAGCACCAACAGACAGCGCACAGGTACTATGTGGGATCATTTTGTTATTTTGGTCAAATAACACAAAATAGGCTTTTACAAACGCGTTAAAGTTAAAATGAATCGTATTAACAACTAGTTATTCATCGAATTCGATGGGTATAGAATGTGGACGAAAGGCAAATCATTGAAACCCTAATAGAACAGTCACGACATCTGGCGGAAAAGTATCGCGTAAGTCATCCCTTAACTGAATAGGGCTGGGTTATTGACTTCCGTGGATCTAATGTCATACACATGCTTCCTCCATGACGTTCTGGTGTGTGTATGTCAACAGCATTCACTAAAATTGTCGGCAAAATTGTACGAATGCAATGCCCTGTGTAGAAATTGGAATTGCGGATATTAAGGTACAGTGCTATTTATTTTGCAATATTCCACAGTTTGTTTATGCAAACATTACGGACGGTGCACACGTTCCATGTCGGTATAGGCTAGGGTAGGACGGTGTGTTGCTAATTTCTGGACGTAGATTCCTAAATTTCTTGCATATTTCATAGTATTTTTGTGTTACGGTAAAAGTTTCGGCTGACTTTGTCTTTGTGTTTGAGATTGTAACTACAATGGTTGATACGATATCCCTTACATAGTCAACGTTCAAATCATGGAATTCATCTTCGACATCTTGGATTTTGAGCGCATGTGCGAAGCTATCCTTACCTAATTCGTCAATGAATGGAAATCTTGAGCTCTGATTGGTTGGATAAACTGTATCACAATTGATACTTTATTGATTCTCATTATGATACAGTTTTCTGACATAATATAGTACATCATGCATCGAGCATATACTGGCGATAATTAAGACACGAGTATGTTTATAAACCGAGCGAAGCCAGTTTTGTAATTTCCATACAAGTGTCTTAATTACCATTATAGGCGAGTTGCATACGACTGGTTATGTTCGACGATAATTATAACTTTTATTATATGATCTAACATAAATATTCATAAATATCTGTGGAGATTCTCTGAGCTCACTTAAGAGAAGAGCGCATGCGCTGGATTCCCACTAAGGATCAAAGTCCTTCCAAAGCTTTGTTCTTCTTTTACTTGGGAATTGTGTGGGCTCAGCATTTTCTCTCTACCCAATAACAAATTTGAAAGATTTGAAACATTGTTTATCCTGAAAAAGCACCAACAGATGGCGTATAGGTACTATGTTGGATGATTTTGTTATTTTGGTCAAATAACACAAAATAGGCTGTTACGAACGTTTTAAAATTATAATGTATCGTATTATCAAATGGTTATTCTTCAAATTCGATGCGTTTAGAATGTCAACGGAATGCAAATCAATTGAGTCCCAATAACATCTCGCAGAAAAGTTTCGCATAAGAAATCCATTTACTGAACAGAGAGCTGGATTATAATATCCGTGGAACTAATGTCATACGCCTGCTTCCTCCTTGATGTTCTGGTATGTCTATGTCAACAACAGCCATCACTAAAATTGTCGTCGAATCTTACGAATTTGTAGAAATTGGAGTTGCGGATATTAAGGTACAGTGCTATTTCTTTTGCAATATTGCCCAGTTTGTTTATGCATTGTAACTACAATGGTTGATCCAATATAGGCTACATTGTCAACTTTCAAATCATGTAATTCATGTCCGACATGTTGGATTTTGAGTGCATGCCAGAAGCTATCCTTACGTAATTGGTCAGGAATGAAAATATTGAGCTCTGATTGGTTGGAAAGACTGTGTTATAATGAAAAGTAGTACTTTAATGACACCCATTATGAAACAGTTTTCTGACATATAATATTTACATATCGACATCGTCAAAAATAAATTACATTTCGACATCGTCGATAATAAATAATAATATGACTTCTGCATTTACCGTATATGCCAAGGGCTATTCGCACAGACGCCGTTGAACGAAAATTTCGTACTGATGTATTTTTAGTGGGTCTACCCACAAAACGAATCTATTTGTTTATGTTGCCGCTAATATCCCTACCAGGACAAGGAAAGCAATCCGATTGGTTCCTGTACTCAATCTTCCATGCAAACTGCCGGAAAAATGGCACCTGTTCAATTTCGTGAGTTGTATGGAAGGCAGAACTTAACCAAGAAGGCACAAATCACACGGTGGTAATCGCGTCTATACCAAAGTGTATACCCGTACTGGCAGAAGCTTCAATGTCAGTGACGATTCCTCCATGAAGGACGTGAGGATCATCCTACAGCCAGCTCTCAGCTGTAACTGTAAAAGAAAATAGCTTTGTAAAATAGTCTTTGGACCTTGCGCGCCTTCTCGATAAGCTCTCTCTCGCTGTTTTGTCAGTACTTGTAACAAGTTCTACATTTCACCCCTAGATGGGTGAAGTGTGACCTTCATCGCCCGGAGAAGAAAGCTGAGGAAGCAAGCCTTGCATCCTCAAAGCACGTGTTTATAGCCTTAGAAATGTATTGTAGGCCTAGCTCTTGAGGGGGAAGGGGCGGGTTTGGTCTGTTTAATGGCGCTGTGAGGACATCGCCTGAGATCCTCAAGTCTTGCTATTGGTTGATTTTAAACCAACGCTTAGCCTATTGGTCACGATTTCGCGCTGATAAATGGATAGTCTGTTTTCAGCGTGTGCACATCTTTGGAGTGGTATTCGATAGTATTGTATTGTGTTCGTAATATTGCTGTGCGACTCAATAATTAATATTAGACTGAGTCTAATATTTATTAGACTGAGTCTAATATCTCAATTTGACCCAGCTGTAATAATTATCTTAGCTTAATAAGTAGCCTATCTTATTACGTCCTACACATTATAAAAATCAGCAGTCACCTCAGTTCCATGCCAACGAGTGTTGTACGATACAGGCTTTATTACGCAATACACATTGTATGATGACACAAGTTCTATACTTCCATCAACTGGACACCGAGTGCCTTATACACACTTTGTCGGAACAGTCATTCACTTCCGAGAGCATGGCTAAACTACAGATCTCTGCCGTGGAGCTGTGCTGTGCCTTCGGCTGTTGGACAGTCGGTCGTAAGTTTACGTTCACCACGGCAAGCTCAGGGCCGCTCCCTTCCTTGGGGAGAGCTCAACTAACAGGGGATGTATAGTGGGCGTGGCTACATCCGATGTGTTCACAGTGAGCTGGAACAGCTGCAAGTATCCCTCGCTTAACCTCTCTTCTTCAAAACTAGCTTACTGCAATTCCTGTTGCTCCAAATTCAACAAAATCTACTCGTACTGTATATGGAGTACGAAAGTAGCTCACTGCCTTATTGAGCAATGTTTCCCGCTGTGTTGTGAAATTCCCCATTGTTTTTATTACTATTAATTATCCTTCCCTATATTATCCTGCTAAGGTCCCATTCCAGTTTTGTACCGAACATAAGGTCCCATTAACACCAACCTACACATATGGGGTACCTACAGGTTCAGCATAACCCAATGCATAAGCGAAACGCCCTCACTTACTCTTTAAATGCCTCACAATTAAATAAATACCTTAAATCATGTATATTTACAATGAAAGAATGCAACAAGGTAACCATGGTAACAGAATCTCACAGATCCATCTATTTCTGTAAGACGCAATGAAATTCCAATTGAAGCCTCCGTGGCTTAGGCGGCAGCGCGCCGGCCTCTCACCGCTGGGTCCGTGGTTCAAATCCCGGTCACTCCATGTGAGATCTGTGCTGGACAAAACGGAGGCAGACAGGTTTTTCTCCGGGTACTCCGGTTTTCCCTGTCAAAATTTCATTCCAGCAACACTCTCCACTCTCATTTCATTTCATCTGTCATTCATTTAATCGTTGCCCCAGAGGAGTGCGTCAGGCCTCGGCAGCCGGCACAGTTCATATCCTCGCCGCTAGATTGGGGGCTTCATTCATTCCATTCCTGACCCGGTCGGAGACTGGAAGCAGGCTGTGGATTTTCACTATACTGTGAAAGTTTCCAGATGGTTATAGGGTTATCACGGAACCAAATTAAGCTGTAAAATTCATCAATACATACAGTATAATGCGCTGAAGGGGGATCAAGGGGCACTCTAGAATTATTTCACGCAATTTTCACGTGTGAGTGTGGTACGATAGGTCTTTTTCACCCGACTATAAAGAATCTCCGAAAATCAGACTTAAAGGCCCTTAAATTAACAGTGTCTGTGATATTCCCAGAAAACTAACTTCGCTCTGATATACCTATGAAGGAATGACCACTGCACCAGTAGCTGAATAGATAAAGTCTGATTATTCATACCAAGGATAAATCAGTCATAGCATTCATGATTGAGATTTTGCTAAGTGTACTCTTTACAATTAAGAGCGTTAAAAATCCGTCAGTATGCCTTCCTTCGGAGGGGAAGTAAAGACGTAGGTCTCATGTTATAGATTTATGGCATGTTAAAAAACCTTGCACTAATTGCACCTGTGTGAAGCTAAATTGGATAGGTTAAGAATGTAAACAACGCTCTTAGGTTTCTACGTTCGTTGCCAAGAGCCGACTGCGGTGGCGTCTAGTAGCTAAGTTCTGAACTTGGCCTAGTAGTCGTTGACGGTGGCGCTTAACGGCAAAAGTAGGAACTATTTGAAAAATTCTAAGTTGCAGTACTTAAATTAAAAAACAGATAACACACACTAATACAGTCATCACAATTAACACCGGTTATCAGACAGATTCTACACACACCCAAAATACACGAGGCTACATGACCGCGTTGTCGCAGCCCCTAAACTTAAGAACCAACCAACCAACTCTTTACAACTAGAATATTCGCGGACGAAGCCGCGACGGGTAATGCTAGTTAATATTTATTTAATTTATTTTATTATCGTGTTGGAAGCCATTTTTCAGTGTTGCCGTAATAATTGAAATTTAATGATTTTCAGTCGGTCAACACGATTACACCCAATTGCAATGGGAGTTTCCCCAATCCAGAAACAAATTGTACATGAGATTAATAAATCCACTTGTATGACCAGTTTCGATCGTGAAGCATTCATGGTCAGATCCTTTACACTAAGCAAGCAATCTTGAAGGTCAATCACCACTATCCATATCTTAACAAAAAGAAAAACACATAACTAATTAATCTTGACTAGTTGTGCCAATTTAATTACTACTGCAACTAAATAAGTGTATATATTGTAAATTCCATCACCCACATACTTGTAGACATAACTTAGATTCAATAGCCTTATGCCCGTTGCTCACGGTAAAATTTTCCTTCAAATTTATTTTACAATAATTTAATTTTATAAAATTTCTGTTGCTCACGGTCAAATTCAAGTTTTATAAAACCTTTGATAAAACTTTCCATAAAATATGACATGTTCTATTCCGTAAAATTAATTTTACGAAATGAACCATTCAGGGAAGCTGACATGAAGATGATGCTGGCGCCACGTGGTGAGAAGATTGTGAAGCTCGCTTGTAAACAAATACTTCGAAAATGGCAGGCTCCGGCTGGACTAAGGAAGCTGTTGGTGTTTTACTGGACGAGCACCAGAAATATCCCTGTTTGTATGAGGTTATAATACCCATATACCACAATAGAAATGCAAGAAGGGAGCCAGAAATCTCAATCGCCGAATTTGTTTCACAAATTCGACCGAACACAAGCCAGGCTGATGTGAAAGCGAAGATAAAGGGGCTTCGAACTCACTTGCAGTCTCATTTCAGGAGAAATGGCTTGCCTCATGTTAGTGTCCTGTCGAATAATTTTGGGACCAACAAGATCTAGGAGTCTTTAAAAACTGCTTTCCCCCATTCTTAGAAATTTCCTATATGAATTCTGTTCATCTAACCTCAACTCATTTTCGACCAAGGACAGCATTCCTCTACTCTTCTCTTCTTTTTATCCATTCCGGAGTCCAGCACTTCCTAGCATTTCTTTTCTTCCTTTTTACCACTGTACTGTACGACATATAATTGTAGCCAGAGCAGCAAGTTTTGCTTTGTTTGTTGGAGCCATACTCAACCAATGTGTGTTGAACAGTCGATTCTTGGTTCAGAAGTTTATCGGTAGATGGCGATCCTGATACATCCACGGATTTTATAAAATAATTTTACCGTGAACAACACAGCTTGCTTTCGTCAAACTTATATAAAATTAGTTGTAAAATGAATTTTATGAAACATTTTACCGTGAGCAACGGGCATGTAAAGAATCTGATGATGATCGCTTGATGATGAAAACTGGTCATCCAAGTGTTTTTTTTTAATTTCATGTGAATTGTTTTCAGGATAAGGTACCACCCATTAAAATTGGGTACAATCGTGTTGACCGACTGAAAGACAATACATTTCGTTTATTTATTTATTTATTTATTTATTTATTTATTGACTTCCTAGGACCACTTTTGTAATTTATAAACAAATGAATTTTGATTTTTCTATTAGCCTAGTAGGCCGTAAGTCTTCATTCTGTGGGATCACAGTCTTCTTTCCTCGTCTGAAATCACCCATCCTATAGTTAATTTGTTTATATGTAGCATTTTGATTTGAAAATTTTAGCATTTTGTACCTAGGAAACGAATGTGAGCAACTTTCCTTTAGACCGCTCAGCTACGCTCGTGTTTGTGTACGTAATTTCGATCAGGATGCGCTGGGCCTGGCTTTCATCTTCCTCTCTGAGTAGATAGACTACCTGGCGGCACACGGCCATCTACTTTAATGAAGCCTTGTGTGCCGTGTTTGCACTTGGGCCTCATTCCACTCTAATGTCCTCTGTAGCCAATCATGACGTCAGCGCCCAGCTATGTGCTGTTTACTGACGTCAAAGTAGCTTCTACATTGACAATGTCCATACCTTTTAAGGGAAAATTAAAATCTTATTTTTGATTAAAGCGTTGAGAATTATTAGTGTCTTTGCAGTGAATTTCATATTTAGCAATGCCCGGCTTCGCCTTATAATAATCAGGAAGGGCACAAACGTAGTCGAGTTGTTTCATTTGAGGGGCTTGGGCATTGTGGTCATTCAGCCCCGTGTACTTGTGTGATGGCTGTATTAGTAATTCAGGTAAGGATCGGGAAGGAGCCGGCCGTGGTTTTAAATTAGAAACCATCCCGACATTTGAATTTGAATTTATCGTTTCTCTCATACAATGCCTCTTTATACAGCTCTCTTCATTCAGAGGGTGGTTAAAAACAATAAAATAAATAAATAAATAAAGAAAGAAAGAAAGAAAGAAAGAAAGAAAGAAAGAAAGAAGAACTTGACAATAAAAGTTCTTAATTCAGATAGTTGTTATTACGGGCGGGCATCAATTCCACTCGGGTACCTCAGTCAGGTAGCCAGGGTTACCTCAATTCCACTCGACACTCCAGGTCGCCAGAGGTGTCCCTCAACTCTGCTCGGTCGCGGTCTCTTTATCCTTATGCATTCTTAGAACGACACACGTCTTCCATGCTCACTTCTACCATTGATTATAATCAATGCTTCTAATATAACTAATATAACTTCTAATACTGATAACAAATTAAGTATAACTTCTCAAAATACCCTACCGTGGTCAGTTATATTTCAGCAGTACAATAACCACTGATTTAGTGTTTACATTTTTAAGTTTACTAAAATAAGTGGAACAATTTCAAAACATAGAGTAGAATTGTTTAACTTTTTGTTGTTACTTGGTCTACTCCTCATTTAACAATTTCTTATCACTTGTAAACTGATAAGAACAGACGAGATGATTGCATAGAAAAAGTGGTGTGCAGACGATATTTCAAATCCGAATAGCTGTTACGGTAATCAAGCCTAGCTCTATAAGAGTTAGAATTCATAACTAATTTGTTGTGTGGGAATGTGGCAGATTTTTCCCTTCTAGGCTGGAAAACAGTATTTTCAGCATCCGCAGCTGATAACGAAAGTATTTTTAGGTACAAATTATACACCTATTATTATCTAAATTTAATTTGATAATGTCTGACTACGTTTAAAAACATACAAACATTTAATTATGCACATGTTAAAAACAATGCATACAATTTGTAGAAAAAAAGAAAAAAACAACTTGGCAGTCTTATTTAAAGGAATATTATGATTAATTTTAATCACTTATATCTTCTGCCATATAAGTTATAATGTGCCAAACACTTTATACCTGATTTAACGAATTAGCGGACTTGACATCAGAGCGGTTGACCAATGGCACAACAATGTCTTGCGCTGCAGAAAGTGTTTCACCCGCCCCTTGGTATGCGAGCAGGAGAGTTATGACATTTGTTTACGTCATTGGGGATAACCCCTTTACCGACCCCTTGCCAAAGCCTGAGCGGAGTTGAGGAACTAATTTTTGGGTCCCTTGGAGGACCGAGTGGAATTAAGGAAAATCGAGGGGAATTGATGTTCGACCGTTATTACATCAGGATAATCGTTGGGTTTTTGCTGTTGCAAAATATATTCCCTGCTACTGTACTATCTTTTAGCTTTGATAATTTAAGTTATTTATAATATTTTAAAATCAAGTTGCATGCCTCGTAAATAGTAGAGTACAGAAGAATCATATTTAAAACAATTGAATGTTCACCTTGATCATGATAATTGCATAGCAGATATAGGCCTATTTTCTTTCTGATGGGAAGTCCTGAATACTGGTGCAATTTATATTTATTCCAGAGAATACTAGCTGAAATACGGAATGAACCTTTACATTTTTTGGTTCTATGATTACGTATGTGGAGCATTTGTGCATTGTGTCAATTCGCAAGGTTATGCACTGACTGCATGGGAGTTAGTGTGCAGTAAATAATAAGACGGGATCTTGAATGTTTAATTTTTTATCACAGTCAGAGCCATGGCATACTGTCGTCGTTCATTTAACTTAATCAATCCAATCTGGATGTAAAATGGTTTTATGTGAGACTCTCTTGGAACATTGAGAACAAACCGCAAGCAAGCATTTTGCATTCCTTGCAATTTTGTATTGAGGACCTCTCCCAGATCATGATAAATAGTAGATCCATAGTCAAATATTGGTAATATCAAACTCTGTATCAGTATCTTCCATACATTTTTCGGCAAATAGTAGCAGGTTCGCCTAATTTGATACAGTATAATGACGATGCAACCCTTTTCAGAATCATGTTTGTGTGATCTGCCACGATAATCGAGAGTCAAATATAACTCGCAGGTTTCTTACTGCCACGGTGAGTGAGTGGTTATCGTGTCGGACTACCAACCCCCCCCCAGCTTGCAGGTTCGCTCCTGGCCGTGGTAAGTGATTTTTGAAAGTCGACAAAAATCACAACATGCATGTCATACGTTGTTGGCATGTTAAGGAACCCATTTGAATTCAGTAGGCCGTGTTCATAATGGCAAAATTAATCTCGGGATGTTCCACCAACACAAAGTTCCTCCATTCTCTACTAGAAAGCGTTATATGTCAAGGAGTTTAGATATCTAACCTCCTTGACTTTCATAGCGTTCCAAGGAACGACGAAATTCGACATGCAAGCTGCCCTCTGGGTGTCAAATAACAAATCTTTCACCCAGCACCCGAGGCCATGCGATATTATCATTATTACTGCTGGTTGGTACGGAACTATTTGTGATACACGCTGTAGAGGTGGTACTGAGTCGGGTAGAGAACTGAGCACTTTGGTATAACCGATGATGATGGGTTGTGTTTTTTCGAAGTTAAGTATTGGATAATGATCGAGTGCGTACTGAAATAGGCTTTCAATGCCACTGTTAATTAGGGCTACGTTCAAATGAATGGCTTTCAGATCCGTATGTAGAAATAGCTGTAGGTTGTCTGCGTACGTATGATGTTGACAGAATTTAAGGAAAGATGGAAGGTCATTTATATACACGGAGAACAGGAGGGGACCAAGGACCGAACCCTGGGGCACACCTGTTGTTACTTCACACCATTCTGAAACATTGTCGTCTGCTAGGACTACTCTCTGACATCTGCTTGTTAGGTAAGACCTAAACCAGTTCGTTACTGACTTCGAAAGGCATAGATTTCTTAATTTAACTAGTAGGATCTCATAGTGAACTCTGTCAAACGCTTTGCTGAAATCGAACAGAGATAATATAGCCATTTCCTTCCGGCATATATTCCAACAATATCCTAAACCCGAATCAATCTGGATATAAATCACAGTACTCTGACAGCTCTTATCAAAGTCACAGACGACATTCTTCAAGCAATGGACCGGAAGGAAATAACTATTATATCTCTATTCGACTTCAGCGTAGCTTTTGACAGAGTTCATCACGAGATCCTACTGTTTAAATTTAAAAAAACTAGGTCTTTCAAAGACAGCAACGAATTTGCCTGGAGTAGAAGTGGGAAACCACAGAAAACAATTTCCAAGATGGCTGAGGTGGCAATAGAACCCACCACCCCTCAGTTATGCCTCACGTGGCTGAGTGAACCCCGTTCCAGCCCACAGACCAGAATTTAATTTCTTGGCAGAGCCGGGGATCAAACTCGAACATCCAGGACGACAGCCAAGAACGCTAGCCGCTACACCAGGAGGTGGACCTGAGACATATTCAGCGACTCGATTAACTAGCTGGCGTTTGGATAACCGAGGTTCGAATCCTGTGTTTTTGGAAGGGTTTTACCACGCTCACTCCCGGGAAATGCCGGGAGAACATCTTATTTCAATCGCAGGGTCACATACCAAGAAATTCTGCTACAGTAATCGTAATCTTTGCTATCCCCGACGAGATCCAGAAACGACGGTGAAGTCAACGAGAGGGAGCTAAAAATATACATTTTTTGGAGAAGCACCACTATCTGTTGTGAGTGACCACCAATAATTTTCAGTTTCCAAAAATGTTCCAAAACTCCAGGAATCAATGCATGATGCAAAGGAGATCATACAACGTTCTCTTGTAAAGAAGTCGCGACAATACACGTTGAAAGACATGTGGAAACAACAACAAAAGGAGCAGAGAAACTGAAATGTTTGTACGTAAGTTGAAAATAGAGTGTAATACATGTGAACCATTTATTTTATTTCATTTTATTTTATTTTATTTACAGACCTATATTTTTAAAAAAATATTATTTCAATGTAATCCCATGTATTAACACATTTCTTTGTAGTGTATTTTATCTTATTAAAACTCAAACGTTTAAAATTGTACTTAACAAATATATATTTTATATATTGGGACATGGTTCGACCTTCTATGAGGTATTTTCAGCTTAAAATGAAAATCAATTAAGAATTAAAAAACTAAAAATAGTATAAATGACTTAAATCTAAGTAAGAAATGAAAAGTTAATAATAATAATTGAATAAATGAAATATAGTAATAAAATAGATATCCTTACAAATGTAGTATTAAATAAAAATAAATATAATATTGGTCTTTTTTTACAATAATTTCAAAAGTAGTTAGAAAATAATAAATATTAATGGTGAGTGTAAACATGTTAAGCTTTAAAATGTTTAATCAAAATATACACAAAATATAATTTAGAAAATCAAGTTCTAAAATCAATAAAATAATTCAGTTCAGCGTTTGACTGAGTAAGCCGAATCTTCTTCAATACGGAGTTATTTTAAAAAATGGATAGGTGCCAACCAGTTTTTACGACGACATGAATTAATCTTGTTGAGTAGGATGGAGAAATTCGGAATTTGTATAACAATTTGAGTGAAAAGCCCACTGTGTATATGTGGCAATTCTAACATTTATACAAACATTTTATAAAACAATGAAAAACGGGGTTCTCGAAACGGAATTATGTGAGTAGCTCCTTTTTAGATTTGTCAATAGTGTTTGGTTATGTATTATCCTCCTTACTGCAACCGTCGTATTTTAATATTAATATTTATTATTGTCCAACTATTTTTGAAAATTATTGTAAAAAAGACCAATATTATATTTATTTTCATACTAAATTAAAAGGATATCCATTTTATTACTATATTTCATTTAGTACTATTATTATCATTTACTTTTCATTTCTTATTTAGATTTAAATCATATATACAGCGTGTCCCTAAAGTCCGGTAACACTTTTCTTAATTTATTACACACAAACTACAAATGATACAGCTTTCCTATATATGGCATATTAAAATGGAACTCAAATGGTTTTGTTAGATATTACCGCCAATGTTCGTAGTTCCCATATTCGCCGCAGTTAGCGCTATTTGCCACATTTTTAAAGATGGCGACTTCTGGCAGAGAGCAGGCTTTCTGTGTGTTGGAATTCCACACAAATAAGAGTGTTACAGATGTGCAACGGAAGTTTAGGACTAAGTACCGTAAAGAGGCACCAAGCATGAAATCTATTTACGCCTAGAATTACAGGTTTGTGCGTTCTGGTTGCTTGTGTGTTACGAAACGTAGTGGCCGACCAACAGCGAGTGCAGAGACCGTTGACCGTGAGAATGAGGCATTCGTATGAAGTCCGAAAAAATCTGTTCGTAGAGCATCCCACGAGCTGCAAATACCACGTACCACAGTTTGGAAGACACTACGTAGGAGTCTGTGCATGAAGCCGTACAAATTACAGCTATTGCAACAGTTACAAGGGAATGACAAACAACAGTGTTATGAGTTTTGTATCAGAGTGCAACAATGGATGGGACGATGACGAATTCCTAAATCGCATAATTTTTAGTGACGAAGCGACTTTCCATACAAATGGTAAAGTAAACAGGCATAACTGTTGTGTGTGGGGGACCGCAAATCCTCATGAATTCCTCGAATATCAGCGTAATTCACCTAAGGTGAACGTTTTCTGTGCATTGTCATCGCGTAAACTTTACGGACCATTCTTCTTCGCCGAAAACACTGTAAATGGGCACTCATACCTGGATATGATACAGCAGTGATAGTTCCCACGATTGCAGGAAGATTCCGACAATTTCCTGTTCCCCACCCCATTACCATTCTGATGTCCGTGATTTTATGAACAACAGGTTACCTCAGCGCTAGATTGGACGATCAGGGAATAATGATAACTGTTTCGACAAGTGGCCTCCAAGATCTCCAGATTTCACTCCCTGTGATTTCTTCTTATGGGGATATATCAAAGGCTGTGTGTATGTGCCACCTTTGCCACAAAATCTCGAGGAACTCAAGCGTAGGATTCAAGACGCTGCCACCACTGAATCGGCTGATATGCTCCAGAAAGTGTGGCAAGAGTTCGATTACCGTGTAGATATTTGCTGAGTTGCACGTAGTGCCCATATCGAGTCGATGTGAAATCAAACAATGAAAAGAAAACCATTTGAGTTCCTCTTTTAATATCACGAATACTGTATACGAATTCTGTATAATTTGTAGTTTTTATGTAAAAGGTTAATAAATGTGTTAAGAAATGTGTCAGTGTGAAATCAAACTATGAAATCAAAACCATTTGAGTTCCCCTTTAATATGACATATATAGGAAAGCTGTATCATTTGCAGTTTTTGTGCAATAAATTAAGAAAAGTGTTACCGGACTTTAGGGACACCCTGTACTATTTTTAGTTTTTAGGTAGATTTCATTAGAAAGCTAACTATTGCAATGGGTCCCATGTTTCGACTTCCGGAAAATTTCGACATATCTTCGCGTTTCACATCCCCCAGACCCCAAAACCACCGTCAGTTCAAAAGTTTATATATAATTTATGTATATATATATGTATATCAGTTTCTTGTGGACACGATAACTGCCGTAATTTTGCACCAATTACTTCGAATTTTTTACCGAAGATGTATACCTATAAAATCTCGGTCGAGTTCGTTACTGGGCTAAATCGGTCGAAGGGGGTGAAAATGGGGGGCTTTTTTCGAAAAAGTGAAATTTCGCTATAACTCTCTTAATACGTGCAATATCGAATCCATTCAAAGTTCATAATATGTGTCGGATAAGTGCCAAAAATTTATGTCAAATAAGATTTTTGATAGCACCAACCATTGACCAAAGGGGTGGAAAAAAGTGGGTTTTTCGGGAAACATTAATCATATCTCTCTTAATAGGCACAATATCAAAACCGTACAAAATGGACAATATTCCCCTAATAATTACCTAAAACTTTTGTCTGAAAGAATTTTTGATATGACCCACCATTACGCCAAGGGACGAGAAAAATGATTTCGGAATTATAAGAAAATGCCAAGAGCTATCAGTGGTTGCCATGGCAACACTACTAAATTGATGAGGCATGGACCATCAGACGTTGCCATGACAACGCACTTGCACGAGATCAGATTCAGTATTTCCATCTGATTAAGTGGTTGGTTGGTTGGTTCTTAAGTTTAGGGGCTGCGACAACGCGGTCATGTAGCCCCGTGTACTTTGGGTGTGTGTAGAATCTGTCTGATAACCGGTGTTAATTGTGATGACTGTATTAGTGTGTGTTATCTGTTTGTTAATTTAAGTACTGCAACTAACAATTTTTCAGATAGTTCCTACTTTTGCCGCCAAGCGCCACTGTCAACGACTACGAGGCCAAGTTCAGAACTGACCTACTAGACGCCGCCGCAGTCGGCTCTTGGCAACGAACATAGAAACCTAAGAGCGTTGTATACATTCTTAACCTATCCAATTTAGCTTCACACAGGTGCAATTAGTGGAAGGATCTTTAACATGCCATAAATCTATGACATGGGACCGCCGGCTTTACTTCCCCTCCGAAGGAAGGCATACTGAGGGATATTTAACGCTCTTAAAAAATCCGACGGCTTCGGCCGGGTTTGAACCCGGTATCTTGGGCATAGAAGCTCAGCATGTTACCGACTACGCCACCAAAGCCGCCTGATAAAGTGGGAAGCGGCTTCGGTGACGTAACTGGTAGCATGCTGAATGTCTATGCCCAATGTCGCGGTTTCAAAGCCGGCCGAAGTCGTCGGATTTTCTAAGAGCACTAGAATCCCTCAGTATGCTTTCCTTTGGAGGGGAAGTTCCAACGTTCGTTGCGAGTTGATCGTTGGGGTGGCATCTAGTAGCCAAGTTCACAGCTAGGTGTCGTTGACGGTTGTACCTGGTAGCAACATTAGGAACTACTGCTTGAAATTGACCGTCTGCAGTACTTACATGAATTAAGACTAATACAGCCATTACAATTCACACCGTGTATCAGACAGATTCTACACTCACCCAAAGTACACGGGGTTAGATGACCGCGTTGTCGCAGCCCCTAAACTGAGGAACCAACCAGAGGTAGATTTCGTTAGAAAGATAACTATTGCAATGGGTACCATGTTTCGACTTCCGGAAAATTTCGACATATCTTCGCGTTTCACATCCCCAGGCCCCAAAACCACCGTCAGTTCAACAGTTATATATAATTTATGTATGTATATGTATATCAGTTTATTGTGGACACGATAACTGCCGTAATTTTGTACCAATCACTTTGAATTTTTTACCGAATACGTATACCTATAAAATCTCGGTCGAGTTCGTTACTGGGCTAAATCGGTCGTTGGGGGGTGAAAATGGGGTTTTTTTTTTCGAAAAAGTGAAATATTGCTATAACTCTCTTAATATGTGAAATATCGAATCCGTTCAACATTCATACTATGTGTCGGATAAAGCCCAAAAATGTATGTTTGAAGAGTTTTTTTTATAGCACCAACCATTGACCAAAGGGGTGGGAAAAAGTGGGTTTTTCGGGAAACATTAATCATATCTCTCTTAATAGGCACAATATCAAAACCGTACAAAATGGACAATATTCCCATAATAATTACCTAAAACTTTTGTCTGAAAGAATTTTTGATATAACCCACCATTATGCCAAGGGATGAGAAAAATAATTTCGGAATTATAAGAAAATGCCAAGACCTATCAGTGGTTGCCATGGCAACACTACTAAATTGATGAGGGATGAGCCATCAGACGTTGCCAAGATAACGCACTTGCACGAGATCAGATTCAGATTTCCATCTAAGTGTGAAGCGGCTTCGGTGACGTAACTGGTAGCATGCTGAATGTTTATGCCCAAGGTCGCGAGTTCAAAGCCGGCCGAAGTCGTCGGATTTTCTAAGAGCGCCAAAAATCCCTCAGTATGCTTTCCTTTGGAGGGGAAGTTCCAACGTTCGTTGCGAGTTGCTGGTTGCGGTGGCATCTAGTAGCCAAGTTCACAGCTAGGTGTCGTTGACGGTAGTACCTGGTAGCAACATTAGTAACTACTGCTTGAAATTGACCGTCTGCAGTCCTTACCTGAATTACAGACTAATACAGCCATCCCAAAGTACACGGGGTTACATGACCGCGTTGTCGCAGCCCCTAAACTGAGGAACCAACCAAAATCTCTGCGGTAGATATAATTTTGCGTGAAGAAGTAACAGACCGTTACATAGTTGCACATCAGTGTCGAAACCTAGCATAAGGACAGTGTGACCACAAGTATAAAAATGGACCCCAAATGACAAGAAGGTTACCGTTCCCATAAGACAATAAAATGTTTAAAATAAGCATAAAATGACGAAAAACAAAGTTAATTAAGCTCCAATTATAAAATACCTTCTCGCATTAAATGAGGTCTGATCCTTCTACGAAAATCTGCATATTCTGCCTATTTTCGCCTATCCCCCAAGTTTGTCCGGTGAAATCTACCTCCGCCTTCCGGCGTGCCGAGAGGACTTGTTTAATTCTTAATTGATTTTCATTTTAGCTGAAGATGACCTCATTGAAGGCCGAAACATGTCCCAATATATAAAATATATATTTGTTATTAAAACTCAACCTTTTGTAAAACTGAAGACTGTGAAAAAGGAAAAATAAATCCGGAACGATTGCGTTCCGCTTTAGCCAGGTTTTACAGTACTAAAATTCCTGTAACTAACAAGTTCCAACGCGCTCTATGAACGAGTATAAAGATGAAAGGAGACTGATAAGTGGTTTTGAGTCACTTCTGATATGAATGAGGTAAACAAGTGTATTATGCATTGTTACAAGAAATAGCTAGAAATGTGAATAGTACTCCAGCGGATGTATCGGCTTCGGAGAGTAACGTGGCTGAAATTTGAGAATTGTTTAGTAATGAGCTAATTGCGGGAATCAATTGAGTTCATTTACATAGAGCGGTGTCTATCATGACGTTCAATGGAGTTAATGAGACGCGATTCAGAGCCAATGGCATTAGCGAGCCGTTAGTTCGCCATGACCAGTAGTTGGCTTTAGCTTCCTGCTTATCCTGTCCGCCAACCAGGAGTGCTCGATTCATGGGTGATCTTGGTAATCAGCCCCATGTACTTCAGTGTGTGTTTTTTATTTTTTATTTTTATTAACTTTTTTTTAGCGTATGGCTTTTAGTACTGGGAGTGTCCAAGGACATGTTCGGCTCACCAGTTTTGTAGCTGCTTCGATACGGACACCCATGGGGTGAGCTACAAGTACCGTCGCGTGTGGAGTGTTGTCTGGAGAGGAAAGTTTGAATGTAAGGACAAGGAGTTGGAAGGTAAAGGCCTATAGTTAGGCACCAACCCCGGCATTTGCCTAGAAGGAGAATGGGAAACCACAGAAGACCATCTTCAAGGTTGCCGGCGGGGGGATTCGAACCTCCTCGCCTCCCGGATGTGAGCGACTGCCGGCAGCCACGCCGTAACGACCACGGCTAACTCACAAATCAGATAACATGTGGTTTTGAGGTGACATGATAACTATAACAGGGTGTGACTGTTTCTGTATGTAGGGTCTAAGGAAAGGAAAAGGAAGAGAAAAGGAAAAGGAATGGAAAAGGGAAATGGAAAAGGAAAGGAGAAGGGGAATAGAATGGGGAGGAAGGGGAAAGGGAGAGGGAGAGGAAAGGGAAAGGAAAAGGACAACCACAAGGAAAAAGGAAAAGAAAAATGGAAATAGAAAGGAAAAGGGAAATGGAAAGAGAAAGGAAAAGGGAAAGCAAAGGGAAAGGAAAAAGAAAGGAAAGGGAAGGGAAAGGAAAGGAAAGGAAAGGAAAAAGAAAGGGAAAGTAAAGGGAAAAGGAAAGGGAAAGGGAAGAGAAGGGAAAGTGAAGGGAAAAGGAAAAGGGAAAGGAAAGAGAAGGGAAAGTGAAGGGGAAAGGGAAAGGAAAGAGGAGGGAAAGTGAAGGGGAAAGGGAAAGGAAAGGGAAAGTTAAGGGAAAGGGAAAGGGAAAGAGAAGGGGAAAGGGAAAGGGAAGGGAAAGGGAAAGTGAAAGGAAAGGGAAAGAGAAGGGAAAGTGAAGGGGAAAGGGAAAGGAAAGGGAAGGGAAGGGAAAGGGAAAGGGAAGGGAAAGGGAAAGTGAAGGGAAAAGGAAAGGGAAAGAGAAGGGAAAGTGAAAGGGAAAGGAAAAAGGAAGGAAGCTTGTAGTTTAACGTGACCGTTAATCCTGAGATCATGAGCCACGGGACCTCCTTTTTACGTGGAATCCGAACCACAGGACATGGCATTTCACATCGAAAATCTCACATGCATTGACCGGGAAAGGAAAGGAAAGGGAAGGGAAAGGGAAAGTGAAGGAAAAAGGAAAGGGAAAGGGAAAGAGAAGGGAAAGTGAAGGGGAAAGGGAAGGGAAAGGGAAAGTGAAGGGAAAAGGAAAGGGAAAGGGAAAGAGAAGGGAAAGTGAAGGGGAAAGGGAAGGGAAAGGGAAAGTGAAGGGAAAAGGAAAAGGGAAAGGAAAAGGGAAAGGGAAAGGCAAAGAGAAGGAAAAGGGAAAGGAAAGGGAAAGTGAAGGGAAAAGGAAAGGAAAGAGAAGGGAAAGGGAAAGTGAAGGGAAAAGGGAAAGGAAAGGTAAGGGAAAAGAAAGGGAAAGTGAAGGGAAAAGGGAAAGGAAAGGGAAGGGAAAGCGAAGGGAAAAGGAAAGGGAAAGGAATGGGAAGGAACAGAAAGGGAAGGGAAATGAAGAGAAAGGAAGGGAAGATTGTAGTTTAACATGACTGTTAATCTCGAGATCATACGTCACGGGACCTCCGTTTTATGTGGAATCCGAACCACAGGACGTGGCATTTCACTTGGAAAATCTCACATGCATTGACCGGGAATCGAACCCGGTCCGCCGTGGTGAGAGGCCACCAGCTTGACCGCTGCGCCACCACGCCCCCCTGGAATTGAAGAGAGGAAGGAGTTGGTGTTTACCTAACGTGTAGTCATTTATTTATGGAACTCGCAGACTTTTGAAAGTTTATCCTAGTCTCGTACAGTATTTACTAGGCATCTTCTTCGTATATTACAAAACCACAGTCTGCCCCAAATAAGTCCCCGGTTCATTATAACAATTCAGCAGGCGCTAGGAATAGCCTAGTTAAACGTCTCTAGTGCACAAGCTTGTTCGACGTCTCTCGCAAACATATTATGTGCACGCACAATGGGCGGACATAGACACTTGAACCTCTAAATGCCTACAGATTACAATACAAACCTCAGACGATCTGGTCAAGCATCAGCATTCTACTATAATTACTGGGCAAGTTCCGGACACTAGAGATGATATACCTACCTCTCGAATTTCTGACAAATCCTCTCGAATGAATAACGTCAGGGTAGTAGAAATCGCTTTACTCCAAGTGAACGGAATTAACTTTATACTTCAACATAATATATTTAAACTTACACTTGAGTCAAGCTAAATTATAGGTTAGATTTGAATAACGCTCTTAGGTTCCGACGTTCGTTCCCAGGAGCTGACTGCGGTGGCATCTAGTAACCAAGTTCAGAACTAGTTGGTCGTTGACGGTGGCGTTTGGTAGCAAAAGTTGGAACTATTTGAAAATCGAATGTCTGTAGTCCTTACTGGAGTAAAAATCAAAAACAAATAACACACACTAATACAGCCATCACAATTAACACCGCTTATCAGACAGATTCTACACACACCCAAAGTACACGAGGCTACATGACCGCATTGTCGCAGCCCCTAATCTGAGGAACCAACGAACCAACCAACTAGGAATGAAAACGTTACACTTCAGGATAAATTTTGTTATATTGTATTTTTTAATTTATATATTATTCCCGACCATACTAGATCTAATACCTGGAAACAAAATGACCATATTTTTAAGGTAACAAGCACTAATTATCTCATTTATGCCTTATAGGGATAAGATGGTTACTTCTTCGCAAGGATATAGGCTAAATTCAAGCAAGGTAGTAAGTAGGTTTACGTGCCTTTAGATCCCACTATCATGAGCCTCAGGACTTGCTCTGTACGTGCTCAAGAACCCCCAGGGTCGCCAACACTGGAAGTCACTAGTCATGAGCCCTTGGGGGCGTAACACTCGCCAGGGTGCACCATAAATGGTGGGGCTACACACACCCCTGTCTCCTTTAGAATCTTGAGCAGAAGGCAGGAGATACCATGAAAAGAAAAGAGGAGATTTGACCCTTGAAGAATGAGGGTATCAGAAAGATGAGACAAGGGCCAATAATTAAGGTGGGAAAGTGAAAGACTCCCTAGGGCATCGGATACCCTAATACCGTCGGGGACGGAAGAGAACAAGAGTTGACCAATGGAGGTGAACAGGAAATATTAGAGAGAGGAGCCAGGCACAAGTAAGTGGAAGCAATTCCGAACTGAGTTGGGGTCCCGTGGCCGCCAACTCACGCCCAACTAGTTGTGAAACCCTGGGGTGAATTCGGCCATAAAAACAATTTGATACATTGGAATCTCATCCCGACACCGTGGAATTGCGAATGAAAAGGTTGTTGTTGTTGTTTCTTTCGCGAATGTTCCACATTATGGTCATGTAGCCCCTTGCACGTAGGTGTGTGTACAATTCGTCTGATAAACTATGTCACTAGGATGTCTGTAGTCTACTAAAGTGTTCGTAATTGAGGTAGGATTTTGGGTAGGAAGCGGCTGTTGCATTGAGTTAGATACCATCTTCACATTCGCCTGGAGTAGAAGTGGGAAACCACGGAAAACCACTTCCAGGACGTCGGAGATAAGAATCTAACCCAGCTCTTGAATATTGTCTAACGAGGTTGGGTGTACCCCATTCCAGCCCTCAGACCAGAATTAAATTACTTGACAGAGCCGGGAATTGAACCCTGGCCTTCACGGTGACAGCCAAAAATCCTATCCACTACGAGGAAAGGTGAGACAAGGGCCAATTAAGGCTGGAAAGTCAAAACTCCCAAGGCCTCGGACACCCTAATACCATTTTGGACGGAAGAGAACAAGAGTTGACCACGGGAGAACAACAAGAAAGGTGATCGAAAGGAGCCCAGCACAAGTAAGCGGAAACAATGCAAAACTCAGTTGGGGTCCCATGGTCGCCAATCCACATCAACTTAGTTGTGAGCTTTGGGGGGGGATTCGACCACAAAAACCATTTGCTACACAGAAATCTCATCCCGACACCGTGGAATCGCGAATGATAAGACACGTTTGTCTAGCCAGAATACAATTTGGCGTCTTCGGTGGCGTAGTTGGTAGCATGCAGAGCTTCTATGCCCAAGGTCACGGGTTCAAACCCGGCCGAAAGCATCGGATTTTTTACGAGCGTTAAAAATCCCTTAGTATGCCTTCCTTCGGAGGGGAAGTAAAGCCAGCGGTCCCATGTCATAGATTTATGGCATGAAAAAGAACCTTCCACTAACTACACTTGTCTGAAGCAAACATTTTTTAAAATAATTTTATTAATGCAGCCAATGGCTATGTACTTTTCTATTCAGGACGGGTCAGGGAAGGGATATTGGAAGGAAATCGGCAGGGGACCTATTGAAAGGAACCGTCCCGGCATTTGCCTGGTGGTGAAAATGGGAAACCACGAAAACCATTTTTAGGACGGCCAAGATGGGATTCGAACCCAAGCTCTCCCGATGCCAGCGAGGTATGAGGTAGCGCGATAGCGCTCTCGGCCATCGCAGCCGGTGTGAAGCCAAAATTTGTAGGTTAGAATTGATAACGCCCTATTAGTTCCAACGTTTGCCGCCAGGTGCTGATACGATGCCATCTACTATCGGATTTTTTTTATTATGGATACTCGAGTTTAGGCCTTAATTACAACCAAACCAACAGACCTATTGAAGAGCGAGTTATACCAATATTTTCCTTGTTTAATTCTGCGTTAGACTATATAAGCCAATTATTTTAAAGTTTATTAATTATTTATTTATTTGTGGTTGTATGAAAAACTGTCCATGTTTTTGACGTCTTTTCTAGGAACCCCTCACTTAAAGCTATATATATGGAAAACTACTGGGCTGAGGGTAATGCAATTTTTATATGTGATAGGCACAAGTATTGGTAGTGCAAATCTCAAGATTCATTTTTTTTCAACTACCCAATAAAAAGTTCTTATACTTTTTCTGACGTAACGTTTTCTCAGCCCAGGATAAACGTACAGCAGGAAACTTGGTCTCATTTTGGAGCTCTCATTCGTGATTATCGGAAACTACGATCACTGTAAACGTACAGTGTGATGACGAATTTATGAAGAGTAATATACTGCTCAAAAAAATTAAAGCACCACTTTTTTCAAAGGCCACCAAATTTTAAAATTTGACCGCACAATCTCGAAATCTCAGTATGACGTTTGTCCTGACGCTTAACAAGCATATGCTTCAGCACAACTCCCCAACTTGAGTAGTTTCGGGGTAGCGCCCCGAAAAACAGCCCATTTTCGAAAACCGCAAATTGAAGTTTGCGAAAAACGCTGTAGGACTTGTCGCAGGTTGCCCAAGCAGTCGAAAATGAACGAATCTTTCTCTTAAGGTTCCACCAACACGTTGAAATCGTTAAATTTGACGTTCGAGTATTTCAACCCCCTTCATCATCCCCTAAACATGGACTACCATTGGGGGCGTCTAAGAAGGTACCGGGTGTGTTTAACCACCTGAAAACCTGCACACCGTCCTCAGTTACTGATTGCAGTAAGTTGTTAAGGCCTCCGGCAATGTTCATCCCCCCTTACACCCTCAACTGGCATGGGACCAAACCACCCCCTCTCGATTCACCCCTAAGGAAGGTTCTAATCGAGATGTTTATCAATGCTGTGAATGAGGGGGTCTTCCCCTAACGTTTCAAAAAAGGATCTGTGCCTGTGTCACCACCAGTTCCCCTGCTACCCCCATTTGTATGATTTTTCGAATCAGGCCCTTTTTAAGAGCTGAAACGAGGTCTTAATCGATGAAAGGGCTGTAAAGGTCCTTAGACGTAGTGGTGACACGAAATCAACCCCTTCCGATCGTTGATTGACATTCCATCCCCCAAAATTGAAATTGTTGCACCCTCAACCCTCCCTGTCTGGACGCGTAACGCGTCATGGCAGAGTTTTCAGAGTTGGATGAAAATGAAGCTTATGGCATGCAATCGAGCCCAAAACAGCAGGTTGGATGGAAATTCATCGGTAGGGTGGGAAACGGGTCCAAAAATTTTCAAAAAAGTTAACAACCTATAGTAAGTACGCCCATGCATATGCAACCCACATCACGTCCGAGCTTGCGGGTTGCCCCTGATCGGCAATAGGTTACGAAGTTTGGAAATGGGAGAAAAATTACGTGATGTGGGTTGCCTATGCATGGGTGTACTTACTAGAGGCTGTTAACTTTTTTGAAAATTTTTGGACCCCTTTCCCACCCTACCGATGAATTTCCATCCAACCTGCTGTTTTGGGCTCGATTGCATGCCATAAGCTTCATTTTCATCCAACTCTGAAAACTCTGCCATGACGCGTTACGCGTCCAGACAGGGAGGGTTGAGGGTGCAACAATTTCAATTTTGGGGGATGGAATGTCAATCAACGATCGGAAGGGGTTGATTTCGTGTCACCACTACGTCTAAGGACCTTTACAGCCCTTTCATCGATTAAGACCTCGTTTCAGCTCTTAAAAAGGGCCTGATTCGAAAAATCATACAAATGGGGGTAGCAGGGGAACTGGTGGTGACACAGGCACAGATCCTTTTTTGAAACGTTAGGGGAAGACCCCCTCATTCACAGCATTGATAAACATCTCGATTAGAACCTTCCTTAGGGGTGAATCGAGAGGGGGTGGTTTGGTCCCATGCCAGTTGAGGGTGTAAGGGGGGATGAACATTGCCGGAGGCCTTAACAACTTACTGCAATCAGCAACTGAGGACGGTGTGCAGGTTTTCAGGTGGTTAAACACACCCGGTACCTTCTTAGACGCCCCCAATGGTAGTCCATGTTTAGGGGATGATGAAGGGGGTTGAAATACTCGAACGTCAAATTTAACGATTTCAACGTGTTGGTGGAACCTTAAGAGAAAGACTCGTTCATTTTCGACTGCTTGGGCAACCTGCGACAAGTCCTACAGCGTTTTTCGCAAACTTCAATTTGCGGTTTTCGAAAATGGGCTGTTTTTCGGGGCGCTACCCCGAAACTACTCAAGTTGGGGAGTTGTGCTGAAGCATATGCTTGTTAAGCGTCAGGACAAACGTCATACTGAGATTTCGAGATTGTGCGGTTAAATTTTAAAATTTGGTGGCCTTTGAAAAAAGTGGTGCTTTAATTTTTTTGAGCAGTATATTAATGGGAGGTTTTGTGCGTTGTAGTAGCTGTCGTGGACGGTAGCATTTGGTAGCATGAGTAGGAATTACTTGATATTACTGTCTGCAGTCCTTACTTGAATTAAAAACAGATAACACACACTAATACCTCCATCGCAATTAACACCGGTTATCAGACAGATTCTACACACACACAATGTACACGGGGCTACATGACCGCATCGTCGCTGCCCCTAATGTAAGGAACCAACCAACCAACCAAGAATACAAATAAAGCAAGTACAATCTTTCATCAAATATTTGGGTATGCTGTTGTATGTAACAAGAGAGCATGGCGGAGCAAAGGGTGGCTCATAAAAGGACACGGACATGATGGTTGTATCCTGTGGGCGCTTGGTGGCGCGTTGCCAAACTCTGCTCTGCTGGCAAGAAGTGCGCCCATAAAAACATGTACTACGGACCGTGCATACATGCACAATGCTGACCCAATTGGCGAGTAGACACAAGAAGCAGTTCCTGTGAGTAACCTATAACAATAATAATAATAATAATAATAATAATAATAATAATAATAATAATAATAATAATAATAATAATAATAATAATTGCATGCAAGGAAAATGAGGAACCTTCCGAGATATTTTCTGGGCAGACATGACACTCCCATACATCAATCCGCTGTGAAGGCAGATGACAAGTGCACACCGCTGGATCTTCTTCACGTAAGGGATATCCAGTTAGCCACTGATGAGGAATGTTCAACCATCAAGCTTCAGCAGTGGACGCAGAAAGCTCTGCACGGTCGTCATCCGTATGATCTCAACCAGAAACATGTCGACATTGATACGTCGAACAGCTGGTTGACTCATGCGGACCTATTCACTGAGACTGAAGGATTCATAGTTGCAATCCAGGATCAAGTTATGGCTACCAAAAACTATCTTAAATATATAGTTAAGGCAATATTCAGGATGATAAATGCCGAATATGCCAACTAGAACCGGAAACAATTCAGCATATCACAGGAGGCTGCCAAGCAATCTCCTGTACTGATTACATGAAAAGGCACAACCAAGTGGCCAAAATAATGCACCTACACCTTGCTGAAAAGCACTTATTATCTGAAAATACTTTGCCTTACTAGCAGTATGTTCCTCACGCCTTTTTGGAAAATCGTAGTCACAAGTTGTTATGGGACCAATCAGTTATTACTGATAAAACCATACCAGCAAACCGGCCAGATATCGTTATTGTGGCCAAGGTGCAGAAGAGAACCTTCCTAATTGATATTGCAGTGCCCAATTCCCATAATCGTCAACACACCGGCTGTGATAAAATCACCAAATATCTGCCCTTGGTTGAGGAAATACGGCAAAAGTCGAGACAGGAAAGTGTAGTGGTTCTGTCCATAGCCTAGTCATTTCTTCTTCCGGCATCATCCCTAAATCATTGGCTTGAAATCTAGAAATATTGGGAATACATCCTGGTCTACATATCACCGTGCAGAAGGCCGTCATCTTGGAGACCTGTTCCATTGTTCGCTCGTTTCTCAATGTGCCACCTTAAGAGAATTAGCCATACCGTCTTGCAAACAAGCCGACGATATGTTAATATGTCCCACGTATGTGGTGAAATGAATGTGATAACAATAATAATAATAATAATAAATGATAATAATAATAATAATAATGTTATTGGTTTTACGTCCCTTTTAACTACACTGGCTTTTAGAGACGCCGGGGTGCCGGAATTTTGTCCCGAAGGGGATCTTTAACGTGCCAGTAAATCTACGGAAACGGCTCCCTCGCATTTGCGCACCCTCAAATGCCTGCTGACTGCGCCAGGATACGAACCTGCAACTTTGGGCCCAGCAAGCGAGAACGTTACCCCTGAGCCACGCAGCCAGCCCTAATAATAAATGAGATATGGATAGAGTCAAGAAAGAAAAATGAATGAAAGAAAGAAAGAAAATTCAAATATCTAGGAGAAATTATTCAAGAAAGTATTTGACAAATTTGCAATAGAAGGAAGGATACACAAAATGAAATGAGTATAACTAAGAATGTTTATAACAAAAAGTGCCTATCTAAGAATCTTAAAATAAGGTACCTACAGTGGTAAAATCAGAATACCTATATACGAGTGAATGTCTAGTATTAAATTATAAATTAGACAAACTTGAAGTAGGCCTACCAGTAAAGAGAATTATGAGAAGTATCTAGGCCCAGTGAAATCAAAAGAAGTATAGAAATTAAGATCTAATGATGAAATATACAGGACTATGGAAAGCATAACGTAAACGATAAGAAAAAAGAGAGTGATATTTTTTTTGACAAATTCACAGAATGGATGATTCCAGATTGACATAAAGGATATTCAAGTACCTTTGGGAATAAAGGTAAACGACTAGATGGATTCAAGAGGTAAAGAATGATTTAGAAAGAAATGATATACGAGAAGAAGACACCGTGGACAGAGAGAAGGTGTTGAGTATGGAAGGATTCCGGGGAAGGAAACCTGGGACGAAGTGGTCTGAGGACAGAAAGAAGCAGCATAGTCTCAGAATGAAGAAATATTGGGAAGAACGGAAGATAAAATAACTAGGAATAAAGAATTGAAATCGGGGCGTGGTCCATAGCAGGCCACATCGGAAAGCAGAAGAAGAAGAAGAAATCTCGTGATCTTTTCAGATTCCATTCATACGGCAGAAGAACACCTTAACCAACTGAAAAATCAAGCACCGAAGGCTGGGCTTCAAATCTCATTTGAGAAGACACAATTCATGACAATCATAGAATCAGCGCCCAAGGAACTGGGGGTCGGACTAGGAAAAGTTCAGAATGCAGAAAAGTTTAAATACCTCGGTGAACGGATAGAGCCTCACCTATCAGAGTAGGAAGCCTTCATGTCACGCATTAATAAAATGGAAATGGTATACAACCTGACTAAAGACATCTACAATAAGAGATCAAGAAAGGTCTAATGGAAAAGACTAGAGGCTAAAGAAAGGAAGATTGAGGAAAATCCTGGGTCCCATCAAAGAAAACAGGGAGTACAGGAGGCGTCACAACCACAAATTATACAAGCTCGTGAAGAAGATCAGTGACACGATTCGAAAAAGAACGATTGCCTTTTATAGCCACGTGACATGAATGAGTCAAGGCAGGATATGAAAACGGATATTGACGTACTTTCAAGGTAAGACAACCAAAGGGGCATGGTTCAAGGAAGTTGAGAAAGATTTACGTGAAATGGAAATTTCCCCTAAAGATATCCAGGAGCATGTTCCACTTCAGGAAAAACTACGTACGCACAAAGGTTTCCAGGAAAAGCCAAAGCTGAAAACAGGGAAGGCGTGGTACCAAGAGAAAAGACCAACACCGGAGACGAATGCGGGAACACTGGGCGGTAGTTAGAGCTAGGAAGAAGAGAGAGTTGAACTGACGTGGTCCCTAGTTGGCCGAATCGAAGAAAGAAGAATAATAACGAAACGACAGCAATCAGGGACGAACAAAAATCAAGGAATTAGAAAAACGTGAGAGAAAAATTCTGAGAAAGATCTACGGGCCAGTTCAGAAAGAGGGTATATGGATAAAGAGACCGACGGAGACGATTACAATCAACGCAAGGAAAAGAAGGGCAAAATTTTACGGATGATTGAAGACAGACTGACCAAGAAAATGTTTAATATACAAGTAATTACGAATAGTACACTAAAATCCAATTCGGTAAAGGAAACCGTGGAAGACCTCAAGAATCTAAACATCTCTACAGAAGACATGACTGACAGGAGCTCATACAGAGAAAAACTTAGACAACAGAAGTTTGAGCAAACTCGCAAAGAGAGACAACCGGGGAAGAAGTGGACGGAGGAGAGAAAGAGGAAGCATAGTGTGTATATAAGAGGTTTTTGGGAGAAAGAGAAGAAAGGGCCAGAATAAATCATGAAAATTGATTGTGTTGTAACGCTCTCCTTATGGGGAATTAACGAATAAATAAATAATAATAATGAACACAACTAAGCAACCTACGCAGCCGAAACAATGGTGATCGACGCTCATTCCAAAATTAAGGCGATAGAAAATCAGGAACGAAATATTCTCAGGATGATTAACGGGGAAGTCAATAAAAACGGCATTTGGAGGAAGAGACCTCAGAAAGAACTCTATCAAAAGACCAACACAATAACGGGAGAAATCAGAAAACACCGAGCAAAGTTTTACACACACATCTACAGGTTGGAAAACTCAAAAATGGCACAAAAACAAAATCGAGGACCGCACCGAGTGCCGGAGTAAAATCGCAAATGTTAAGTTTGAGGAAAGACCATATTTTGGGAAGAAAAGAGGGAAAACGGCCGAGGATGAAATCGTGAATTTAAGTTTAATCGCTCTCCTAAAGCAGGGAACAATCGATAATATAAAATAAAAAAGATACGAGCCTTACAGTAGTCGCATATGATGTGTAACATCTGACATGTTATCCTACTCGTATACTACACAGCTTGGACATTCTTGAAATGTTAATTTACACTCCATTTTCATACTGGTACTATGATGAATGTTTAGATTGAATTGGAAATATGCTACTGTCACATTTGTGGCGCAGCGGTCAAGCTGTTAGTCTCTCACCAACGTAGACCGGGTTTGATTCCCGGCCAATACAAGTGAGATTTTCGAATTGAAATGCCATGTCCTGTGGTTCGCATTCCACGTAAAAGGGAGGTACCGTGGATCATGATCGAGAGATTAACGGACATGCAAAACTACAAGCTTCCTTCCTTTTACATTAAAAATTCATAATAACAAAGTGACACACAACGTCGACAGTACTCTCAAATACTGTGAGCACATTCCTCAGTAACTATATCATTCAGTATTCTCAAGGCTCTCATACAGTTCGTCGTAAACAATCAAAACATGGCATCCTACAATCATGAAATGACCTAGTCTCACATATGATGAAAATACAGCTTTTATTCCACTCATATAACAACATTCTGTAATGCATTTAATATTTGACTACTCACCCACAGCTTGACAATAATGCCGCTTACTTAAATGTCATTTGTCGTCTTTGTCCTACCCCATGTGATATTCAACCTTGAACGTGAAGCTTCATAAACTGCTCAATGACAAATGAAAGTCGGTGAAACATTTGCCACTGTGCTCGTCAAACCAGTGCCTGCTAAATGCACTGCCTACTGTATTGCCATAACATTCTCGCGCTACAGAGCACACACTGCTTTGTTTCCAATACACACATTTTCAATTGTACATCCAGCTGTCAGTGCGTCTTCACTTCCGTCCGATCCACTTCCGTTCGATCCACTTCCGCCCGATTCACTTCCGTCCCCAATTTTCAAAATCCCTCCCACAAAACTATCCAGCAACCGAGCGGAATGATGTTACACATCAATAAAATAATAAACACAACAACAACCAACACGGAACTCCCGAAATGAAGTCAAATAGTCTATACGGAAATGCCGTGATCCTACAGATAATGTCCAGCGCAATCTTATCGATTGATCTATCATTCACTGTATGTTACTACCACATGTCATTGTCCTCACTTCATATTACTCATGAGGCTCATATAAGTAAGCATGCACATGAAAACAATACACATTGTCACAAAATAAATAAGACAGCAAAAACACTCCAAGCAATCAACTTGTATTTACAATGCCTGTCTATTGACCTTTACGAGGCGTATGGGAGCGATTCCGTGGTGGGGGAAGGAAATGGACACTGTTCAATATCTGAGCAAGTTGGGCTGCGTCATGCAGGGGTGACACACACACATACAGAGGGAGATGTGATTCATCCCCGTAAAGGTTGTAGAAGGCAGGACATTTGCAACAGATGGGTAACATCTCGCCGGGGTTTACTGGGAAGGGGATGCAGTTACTTCATTTTTATAGTCGATCGGACGACGACCGCAATTGTGCCTCATGGGGCATATACAGGGTGTATCGAAAAGAAAGTCCTATACCAGAGTTGGGCAAGTAACTTCTTTAAAAATAACTACGTTAGAGTTCCCATTACTTGCCAAAACTAATAACAAAATTACCTTTATGTTCAACGATGTCGATATGTAAATATTATGTGTCTTGAGAACTATATCATAATGGGGGTCATTAAAGTACTACTTTTCATTATAACACTGTTTTTCCAACCAATCAGAGCTCAATATTTTCATTCATTGACAATTAGGTAAGGATAGCGTCTGACATGCACTGAAAATCCAACATGATTTGAAATTTAACAATGAAGCCTATATTGGATCAACCATTGTAGTTACAATGCATAAGCAAACTGGACAATATTACAAAAGAAATAGCACTGTACCTTAATATCCGCAACTCCAATCTCTAGACATTCGTACGATGTCGCCGACAATTTTAGTGAATGCAGTTGTTGACATAAACACACCATACCATCATGGAGGAAGCAGGCATATGTCATTAGTTCCACGGAAATTATAATCCAGCTCCCTGTTCTGTAAATGGATTTCATATGTGAAACATTTCCGCCAGATACCGTAACTGTTCTATTTGGGACTCAATTGATTTTCCTTCCATTGACATTCTATACGCATCGAATTTGAAGAATAACTAGTTGACAATAAGATACATTTTAATTTTAAAGCGTTTGTAACAGCCTATTTTGTGTTATTTGACCAAAATAACAACATGATCCAACATAGTACCTGTGCGCTATCTGTTGGTGCAATTTCAGGATAAACAATGTTTCAAAACCTTTGGGATCCGTTATTGGGTAGAGATCAAATGCTCGTGTCTATTATAGGCTCGTTGCATAATGTACTATTATGTTCGACCCTCACTATTATGTGTTTGAAAACTGTATCATAATGATGGTCATTATAACACCGTTTTTCATTACGATACAGTTTCTCCAGCCAATCAGAGCTCGTTCATTGACCAATTAGGTAACGATAATTTCGCGCATGCGCTCAAAATCCAACATGTCGGACATAAACACAACATCGAACTATAATAAATTACCGACATGGAATACCCACCGTCCATATGTTCGCGTAAATAAACTGGCGAATATGAGACAAGAAATAGCACAGTACCTTAAAATCACTAACACTAATTTCTACACAGCGCATTGTCTTCAAATGACTGCGGTGACAATATTACTGAGGGACGGCTGATGTAAACATATGGCTGCATATTGCATTGCAAGCCCACAGAGCGCATGCGTCGGCCGTTCAAAGCTCTTGAAAGACGAAGGTATAACACCCAACGCTCGCTCTGCGATCACAAAATTCCTGTAGCTGACTCTCAACAGATATTTATGAATATTTATGTTAAAACATATAATAAAGTTATAATTATCGTCGAACATAAACAGTCGTATGCAACTCGCCTATAATGGTAATTAAGACACTCGTATGGAAATTATAAAACTCGCATACGCTCGTTTTATAAAAAATACTCGTGTCTTAATTATAGCCATTATAGGCTCGTTGCATAATGTACTATTATCGTTACAGTTCCCGTTACTTACCAAGACTAAAACGAAGCTACGGTTTCAGTTATATTGAGTAATAATAGTCTAATAATATCGTATGGCCTCAGGTGCCGGGTGAAAGCTTTGTTATTTGACACCCAGAGAGCAGCTTGCATGTCAAATTTTGTTGTTCCTTGGAGCGCTATGAAAGTCAATGAGGTTAGATATCTAAGCTCCTTGACATTATAGCGCTTTCTAGTAGAGAAAGGAGGAACTTTTTTGTTGGCGGAAAATCCCGAGATTAATTTTGCCTTTATGAACACGGCCTTAACATGCCAACAACGTATGACATGCGTGTCGTGATTTTTGTTATTTTGAGTGATAAAATGATTATGGAAACAACGTTGAACTAAGTCAGAGCCCCTAAATCACCAAACGATGCCCAACTAGTCGTGAGATCCTGTGAGGACTGAATAAAAAGAACTCAGTGATCCTCCGACGGGTGAAGCAATGTTGGAAGACGCACGGTGTCGTTGAACTGACGATGTTGGTGTGTATGTAGGCACGGGAGAATGCTAATAAGAATTAATTAACCATTATGTCCCACCAACTTCCAGCGTTCTCTATGTAAATGAATACATTGGAATTTAAATTAGACGTCAGCAGAAATTTGCGTGCTACACAATTTTTAAAACACACAAATGAAAATGTCCTCGTTCGTACATTTCGTAAGTGAAATATACAGCTGATCCTCCATGAATTCATTTTTCTGACAAGATTGTTTTAAAGTGCAGATTTATTATTATGTATCGTACGCTCGGAGAGAAAGTTGGCTGTGAGGTAAGAACATGGTGCTCTCCAGTAGCGTCATCCCAATAATTCACTTGGGGAGCCAGATAACACAGGTCTCCAACTAAAATATTGCATTGGATTTTCAACCTCGATATTACGTTCTTCAAGGTCTGTGTTTTTAACACGTAATAAGTGGGAAAGCGCTATGGACAGGAAATGATTTATGAGGTGTGATAACAATATTTAGAAATGTACATTATTCCAGTGCTTTCTTTCTAAAGACAGTTTAAGGGGTACTCTCAGTTGTAGTCGATAAAACATCCTGATCTTGCAATTTTCGGCAATTTGCAGGGTCTAGTTATTACTGATATGATAAATGAAAGATTGCATTGGGTTAATATCTCGCCACGGTGGGTGAGTGGATATCGTGTCGGTCTACTAACCCCAAGATTGCAGGTTCACTCCTGACCATGGTAAGTGATTTTTGAAAGGCGGCAAAAATACGATACGCATGTCATACGATGTTGGCATGTCAAAGAACCCATTTGAATTCAGTAGGCCGAGTTCATAATGGCAAAATTAATCTCGGGAGTTTCCGACAACACAAAGTACCTAATTTCCCCACTAGAAAGCGCTAGAGTGTTCAAGGAGGTTAGATATCTAACATCTAACCTCCTTGACTTTCACAGTCAAGGGACAACGAAATTTGACATGCAAGCTACCCTCTGGGTGTCAAATAACAAAGCTTGCACCCGGCACCCGAAGTCATACGATGTTATTATTATTATTATTATTATTATTATTATTATTATTGGGTTAATTCATTAACTTTCAGCTTTTTCGGGGAAGTAAAATAGTTGGTTATTTTCTTGATCCTTCAAAACTAACCACACACACAAACTAACAACCTGCCCCACCTCCAAACACTGGGCTGCGTGTTTATAAGAGCAGAACTTCCTTTTCACGATTGTTAGAGTATGTTACTTATTTTTGCATAAACAAGTAAATTTCTTCGAATAAGGCAGCAATTACACAAAGCTTTTTTCGAGCAGAAAATACTATGGCCTATTGTACCGATTATGCCGAGTTGTGAACCAAACAATCTGATTCGATGAAAAATCCACAGCCTGCTTCCAGTCTCCGACCGGGTCAGGAATGGAATGAATGAAGCCCACATCTAGCGGCAAGGATAGGAACTGTGCCGGCTGCCGAGGCCTGACGCACTCCTCTGGGGCAATGATTATATGAATGACAGATGAAATGAAATGATAGTGGAGAGTGTTGCTGGAATGAAATGTTGACAGGGAAAACCGGAGTACCCGGAGAAAAACCTGTCTGCCTCCGTTTTGTCCAGCACAGATCTCACATGGAGTGACCGGGATTTGAACCACGGACCCAGCGGTGAGAAGCCGGCGTGCTGCCGCCTAAGCCACGGAGGCTCCAATCTGATTCGATAGAGTGATTTAAATTGAGGATTACTCGAAATCTTCTCCAGCTGTTGTGAACAGCTCGTTGACGCCAGCTGATCGATGAACTTTCAAGTCGGAAGTTGTATTTGCCGGACTAGATACAAATGTACCAATATTTTTTTTCCCGAACAGTTTTCAAATGTTGAAGGGGTACGCGTACCCCCACGTTCCCCCTGAAAAAATGCCCTGAAATCATTCGGTGAGGCCATCTAGGACCACGTTAAGTCTTGCTACACTTGGCAATGTTCTTCGCTTTCCTCTGGGCCCAGAATTCCCTCATTCCCTGTGAGTGGGCCATCTTGCGCTCCGCTGTCTTCTTTTCGGTTTCAGTGTCTCATCTCGGGTTAAAGCCTATTAGCCAGTATCTTTTTTCGGAAGAGATCTCCATTGAAGGCGTCGTCGGGTTTCAGATGCAGCATTTTGAGGTCGTCTCTGGTATTTATAAACCAAGGCATTGTGGTCTTGGGTTTGGAGTAGAAAAAAAAATGAAAAATCTGTTTTGTCCGCCTGTTTCCATCCATTCGTTTGAGATGAAGGTAATATCGTGCCCACCTCTTACGGATCGTTTCTGTAATTTTATCTACTTCACTGTAGACGTCTTTGTTTGATTTTTAGCCTATTTTAAATTTTGAAAAAATAGGCTTATGAGATCACCTTTTGTCCGTGTGTGCGTGTGTGAGGTGTGTGTGTGTGTGTCCCCCTAATAACTTTTGAACGGCTGGAGAGATTTCAATGAAACTCGGTATGATCATAGCACCATTCTGGCCGACCCCGACCTTCAAATTTTATTGTGTCTCACCAATCCAACATGGCGTCTGTGCGAAATATTTCACCAGCATTCAGTATCCCCGAAACCATTACCGATATCACCATGAAATTGTGTACGGTGATAAAGGGTACTACTAGAAGTTCACCTATGAGACTTTCAGAAACCTGGTAACTACAAAACCAACATGGCGGCCAAGCGAATTTGATACTTTTAAATAGACTTTTCTCGCGATTTAACCATACAAACGTAATGAAACTTGGTACAGCAAATGTGTATACACATTGTAATACACAGGCATCTAATTGAGTTCAATTGTTTACATAACCTCAAAATGGCGGCTGTGGGAAATATTTCACCGGCACTCTATATCTCCTAAACTATTACAGATATCACTCTGAAATTTAGTACGGTGATAAAGGGCACTGCTATACGTTTATCTATGTAATTTTCATAAACCTGTAAATTACAAAACGAACATGGCGGCCAAGCGAAGTTGAAACATTTTAATAGACTTTTCTCGTGATTTAACTCTCTGAGCGCAGTGAAATGTGGTACAGTAAATGATTGTACATATTGTAATGCACTGGCATCTAATTCAGTTCAATTGTTTACATAACCTCAAGATGGCGGCTGTGCGAAATTTTAAAATTAAGTTTTTATTTCTTGTGTCGTAATCATGCGATCAAAGTGAAAGTTTGAATAATAAACTTAGGCAATAATTATCCTTTAATGGTACATAACTCTATGGCCTATACATATAACAATCGAAAATGGCGAGCATCCGAAATATTTAGACGGTTCTCAATATCTACGAATCTTTTACAGCAATCAAACTGAATTTTTTATGTTCATAGTGGCTATCAACATAAGTTCACCTATAGGACTTTCAGTAACCTGGTGAGCAGAAATCCAATACGGCGGCGACGCGAACTATACATATTTAAATGAACGTTTCTCGCGATTTAACCATCCGAGTGCAGTGAAACATTGCACGTTAAATACTTATGCAAATGTTAATCCACTAGCATCGAATTTATTTCAATTGTTTTCATAACCACGAGATGGCAGCTGTGCGAAATTTTAAAATCTCGTTTTTACTTCTTGTGTTCTTATCATGCGATCGAACTTTGAATACCACACGTACACAATAATCTTCATGTAATAGCACATAAATAAAAATCCAACCTGCGAACCATCTGAAATATTTAGACTGTTCTCAATATCTACGAATCTATCATAACGTTCAAACTGAAATATTGAATGTTGATAGAGGCAATAAACACGAGTAGGATATATGAAAATGGGCTGTTTAGTTCTTCACGGAACTACTTGTTTATAATGGATGCCATTCTCGCACTTTGATTCCTTTATACCTCTAACGATTTTGCGTTCTTTTTCTGCTATTCTTCGAGGAGTCCTTTATTAGCATTTAGGGAGTGAAAAGAAACGCTTTCACACACGAACCAATTACATGTTATGAAACCGAAGAGTGGCTTCAATCAAAATTTAAAGCTTCATCAAATTTCATGTTTTTATCATTTAGCTCCGGGAGAGAAGAATTCATCCCCCTTATCACTCCCGAGAGTTACGCCACTGCTCTTGTCATTTTCATACCATCATTTTAACTTGCGAAGAAAACAAAATACTGTATCTAGTTTGTGCACAACACAGGCCGAGTTGTTATTGTGGAGGCTTGCCATCCCGCGACGCTCTCCTAAGTATCTCGAGATTGAAATGCAAATTTGGTTTGTGGTGAGCCGTGCGTTGTTTGAATACAGATTTGTGTATGTGTGTGCTGCGAAGGCGCCACAGGTCAGGTCTTTACTCCTGTTATCACCACACATTGTACGGTAAACAGTCACAACCAATGGTTACACAATGAAAGGAATCTAACAAGGAGAGGTCGCCAAGTGGTTTCTCTAGAAAAGTGTTCAAATTTGGAGGGGTTGCACTTCACAAGAAAATATTTTGGCCGTGTTCGAGTGTTTTTGCCAATGGGCCTTAGTGTGTTCAAAATTGCACGTTTAAAATCAATCCTCAAATTTGTGTAGTCCTATTCTCGCACTCGTTCTCGGCTCGTTTCCGTGGCGTAGTCGCTAGCGCATTGGCGTGGGGGAATTAAAGGTTTCGAGCTCGAGTCAGACCTAGGTCAGGATTTATTAGCCTACTTTTCACATTTTGCAAAAATGAGGAAAAAGTAGTCTTATGAGATCGGGCAAATGTCTGTCTGTCTGTCTGTCTGTCTGTCTGTCCTTCTGTCTGTCTGTGTGTGTGTCCCCCCCCTATCAACTCCTAAACGGCTGCAGCAAGCAAAACCAAATTTAGTATGAGTAAAGATGTGCACCGGAATAGCTCACGTCCATATTTGAAAATGATGTCAGTGCTACCAACTGCTGAAAAAACGCACTAGAAATTTGAGCTCCATGTTGGATATCCTGCAAGGTATGCATAGGAGCTATTCCAAAATTGGCACACATGTAGATAATACTATTTCAGTTTAATTTCCAGGAGGCCAACCATGACAGTGTTGCCAAAATAATTTTAAGCCTTCTGATAGGTCCAATGTTTAAATGCATATAACTTCTACACTATCAACTGGATTTCAACCAAATTTTGTATGTAATATCTGTACATAAACAGATATGACTGAGCGTATTCTTAAGAGCCACCAGGGCTGCCAACTGTTAATAATTGCTCTCTCTATTTTTTTTATCCAAATACCAATATATCAGAATGTGTGCAAGCCGACAGCTTTAAACTATGCACACGTATAGTACCTGACATGTTTGATTAATTTTGGAGTAACTTATATACGTCAGTTCTACCAACATGATTCTAAGCCAGCTGATAGGGCCAATTTTTAAATACATGTAACTTCTATACTATCAGTAGGATTTCATCCAAATTTCGCAAGTGCTATGTGTAACATATCATATATGACTATAAGTATTCTTCAGTGCAATCAGGGCTGCCAACTGTTAATAAATGCTGTCTATATTTTTTACCCTAATATCAATATATCAGAAAGTATGCAAGCCAACAGCTCTATACTTTGCACACGTATAGCACCTGACATTCTAGATTAATTTGGAGTAATTAATACAAGGCAGTGCTGACAACATGATTCTATGCCTGCTGATATGTCCAATTTTAAAATACATGTAACTTCTATACTAACAAATGGATTTCATCCAAAATTGGCACAACAAGATATCATAATATTTCAGATTATTTCTGACCAGCACACGCATGGTATTGTTGGCAACATGCTTTTACGCGTGCTGATAGATCCAGTGTCTAACTGCAAGTAACGTCCATTGGACTTTAACCAAATTTTGTATTCTGTACCTTAAGAGATGGAACTAAGAATATATTCAGTCACCAGGGCTGCCACTGTAGTGCTCTATTAGGCTACATTATACCAGGTATATTTTGAACTAATTAGATATTTCGATATTACCAACTTAATTTCGTCATTATTCTAGATAGGTTCATATTCTGTAGAATAATCATTGGCATGAAAAGTAGGCTGTATAGTTCTTAACGGAACTTCTTGTTTTTACTGTTATTGTCTTTTGTGTTTTCTAACGTATTTGCTGTGGTCTCTTTGGTTTTGGAGCTATGTACAATATTTTAACATCATTATTATTCGTCCTTGAAGCTTGAATGAGTCGTAAGTTTTATTCGTTAGAATTTAAATGCAGCGTTGCCGGCGACGCTACGATATGTGCACTGCGCCAAGTCTAATGCAGAAACGCAAGATCCCTTCCCTCTGTTCCACTCTGCTCCACCATCAAACTAAACTGTCTGTGTCCAAAACTCGATACGGAACTCGTGTGAGTAACATCGCGGGACACTCATCGTCACGCAAGTGCCGTATAAGCGGGTTCGACAAGTCGGAGGTCTTAATTGAAGCTTATGCGTATTCAATATTACGTGTGTGCTGTTGTCTACAATCAACAGTATCTCTAGAACGCAAAAGACAATAATAACAGTAAAAAAAAAAGTCCTGACCAAGGTCTGACTCGAACCTTTAATTCCCCACGCCAATGAGCTAGCGACTACGCCACGGGAACGGGCCGAGAACGATTGCGAGAATAGGACTACACAAGTTTTAGGATTGATTTTAAACGTTCAATTTTGAACATACTAAGGCGCATTGGCATATACGCTCGAACACGGCCAAAATATTTTCTTATGAAGAGCAAACCCTCCAAATTTGAACATTTTTCTAGAAAACCACTTGGCGACCTCTCCTTGTAAGGCACTAAAGTTTACATAGGTATTGTATTCTTACATTTAGCATAGGCTGATGCAGGGTTGGCACGCGGATTATTTCTAAGTAACACGCACGACTCAGTCACTAGAGAGTGGATCAGGAGAAGATGTCTTACGTTTTAATTTAACATATATTTATATCCAAAAACGAATACCCACAGGTATTTAATAAATCTGATACAAAACACAACATTTCTTCTAGGTTTGTGCCGTCGCTGAGTTTTAATTCACTGGCCGTGAAAGCCAATATACCATCTTTTAGGAAGCCTTCATAGGGAGGTTATGGCTGCTTGAGCTTTAAGTTCTCGCAGTAAAGAGGTGCAAGTGCGTTTTATAAAAAGGGAGATAGCTCGCAGTTCACTGCTCCCATAGGGGTCCGGGCGGGGACACCAAGAGCCCGCTGATGAGCCAGCTTGGTGTCCTAGGCGAAACCTCACACAAGACACGGCACAAACCTAGAAACATTGCTGTGTTTCAATTCACTGGCCGATATACAACTTAGCCAATAAAAATTTTAAATTAATATTTACTAATTAAATACCAGTTTCGGCCACATTATGGCTTTCTTCAGTTTTTCAAAGAAGAAAAGAAACAAAAAATAATGGTAAACTACGAGCAAAGCTTTTGAAAACAACATTTAAGCTTGGTCTCTCCTATTTTTTAATAAAAAATATATTTAAAAAACGATCCTTTACAAATGTGGGCTTTGGTTGGTTGGTTCCTTAGTTTAGGGGCTGCGATAACGCGGTCGTGTAGCCCCGTGTACTTTGGGTGTGTGTAGAGTTTGTCTGATAACTAGTGTTAATTGTGATGGCTGTATTAGTGTGTGTTATCTGTGATTCAGGTAGAAGGGCTGCACACGATTATTTTTTTCAAGTAGTTCCTACTTTTGCTACCAAATGCTACCATCCGCGACACATAGCTGCGGAAGTGGCTACTAAATGCCATCGCAGTCAGCACCTGGAGGCAAACGTTGTAACTAATATAGCTCTATCAATCTAACCTACACATTTTAGCTTCCACAAGTGTAGTTAGAGGAAGGTTCTTTTTCATACCATAAATCTATGACATGGGACCGCTGGCTTTACTTTCCCTCCGAAGGAAGGCATACCGAGGGATTTTTAACGTTCTTAAAAATCCGACGACTTCTTGACGATCCAACCAACCTCCGGGTTGAATACCCAACAGACAGACATTAAAACAGGCTCAATCGGACGATTAAGTTAAAGATCGAAAAAATAATGGCATAACAGAAATATCTCCCCCCCCCCCCTCTCAGTTCTCTGCCCTGCGTTATTATTTTAAATTCGAGTCGATATGTGAAAAATCCTTCTCCATTATGAACTTCGAGAAGATCAATTACTTGCTACCTCATCTGTGAATCCCAATATCCAAGACATGAAGATCCACAGGCCTCACTAAGAACTAATACAGTTTCATATGAATGCAAATCTATAAAGCGCGTTCAAAAAGTAACGAGCCGGAGGCTGTAATACCCAAACCGGTGACGACATCGGCTAATCGTGGCGTGTGTAACGAGGTGTGGTTCCGACCAGAGCGTGGAAGGTCACAGCCCGTCGCTAGAGGGCACGCGTGCACATCACGTGACGATACAGAGTGAGCACCAGCATGCATCAATCGTCCAACCAAGACCAAGAGAGTGGGCCATTCGACATGCTTCCTGGTGTGGTTGAAGACTGTGGGGCACCCATTGGGCACACACTTTGCGCAAGTGCAGTCGTTCCTTCATGATGGTGTGCACACTTCCGACGCTCAAACCGACCACGGCGGCTATGGCGTTCACTGTCACTCGGCGGTCCTGGGTAATGAGTGCATCAACTAGCTGGTCGTTGTCATCGGTAATGCAGGGTTTGCCCCAGACCGGGCATCATCGGCTAAAGACACTCGTCCTTCCCTGAAGTGCTTGTGCTACGCCTTGACCCTTGCAAGGGACATGCAGTGTTCGCCGTACACTTGTAACATTCGCCGATGAATGCCCGTTCCCCCTACTCCTTCCGCTGTCAGAAAGCGAACAACTCCTCTTTGCTCTTCGTTTGACGCCTCCATGTCACTGTTTGCAATGCGAATGGTTCCTCAGTTTAGGGGCTGCGGCAACACGGTCATTTAGCCTCGTGTACTCTGGGTGTGTGTAGAATCAGTCTGATAACCGGTGTTAATTGTGATGGCTGTATTAGTGTGTGTTATCTGCTTTTAATTCAAGTGAGGACTGCTGACATTCAATTTTTAGTGTAGTTCGTACGTTCTGAACTTGGTTACTAGATGCCACCGCAGTCGGCTCCTGGAGACGAACGTTGGAACCTAAGAGCGTTAGTCAAATCTAACCTATAATTAATTTAGCTTCACACAAGTGTAATTAGTGGAAGGCTCTTTTACATGCCATAAATCTATGACATGGGACCACCGTCTTTACTTCCCCTCCTAAGGAAAGCATACTGAGAGATTTTTAACGCTCTTAAAAATCCAACGGCTTCTCAACATCTTATGTAGCACGTGTTGTGTAATGGGTTGGCCACTCCTGGACTAATGTGTCTGACAACTTGTTGTTGTGAAGCACCACTAGAAAAACAATCAGCTTATGTCACATGTTTGTAGTGATTTAAATGTTGTCTCAGAATACATAGAATGTTGATTGATTTAAGAGCTTTGCGGCATCGTGGTCATTTAGTCTCGTACTGATAACCTGTGTTATTGTAATGACTGTATTACTGTGTGTATTTGTAATTCAGGTGATGAATGGGAAGGAGGCGGCCGTGGCCTTAAGTTAGCAACCATCTCAGCATTCGCCTGGAGTAGAAGTGGGAAACCTCAGAAAACCACTTCCAAGATGGTTGAGATGGAAATCGAACCCTCATCTTCTGTTTTGCCTCATGACACTGAGTACACCCCGTTCCAGTCCTCACACCAGAATTAAGTTTCTTGGCAGAGCCGGGAATCTAATCCGAACCTCCAAGGCAAGATTGCTAGCCACTACACCACTAAAAATAATGAAACTGTTTTATTAAAACTGAATTCGAAATTCAAAAATTACATAAAACTTGTTGTTTTTCTTTTGAGGGACTTGGACCTCGTGGTCATTTATGATGATGATGAAAATTGTTGTTTTAAGGGGCCTTACATCGGGATTATCGGCCCTTAATAGTTTGGGTGGGGTGCACGAAAGGAGCCTCCCCGAAGATTGTGACAGAAGAGCAATCGGGCGTACCCTGGGTAACGTCAGAAAATGATTAAAAATAAACTGACGGCTGATCCTTTCACTACCAAATCAATTAAAACCAGTGGGCCTTTATCAAGGCCAGCACTCGTAGTTATGTCCATAAACATCGAGGGACTATCCAGCCAGAAATAATATCTACTAGCAGATCTGTGCAGCCAATGTAACTGCGATGCCATTGCTGTACAAGAAACTCATAGAGGACCATCGGGACGAAGACCGAAAATCAAAGGCATGAGACTTATTATGGAACGTCCACACGATAATTATGGTAGTGCAATATTCTGTAAGAGCGGATTAAATATCACCTCTGTTGCTTTGTCTGAGGAAAACAACATCGAAATCCTCACTATCGAAACAGCGCAGTTCTCTGTAACATCTGTTTACAAGCCACCCGAAGAGAGCTTTGTGTTTAAGGAACCTATCAATTTCAAATATAGTAACGTCAACTTAATACTTGGTGATTTCAACTGTCATGGAACTACATGGGGGTATACATCTACAGATGAAAATGGTGCAGAGCTAGAAAAGTGGTCTGAAAATAATGGACTCAGTCTAGTTCACGACCCAAAACAACCACCATCGTTTAACAGCGGCCGGTGGAGAAGAGGATATAATCCTGATCTAATTTTTATTACCAACAAATTAGCTGAGCAGTGCACCAAAATTGTTGGTAAGGCTATTCCCCGCTCACAGCATCGACCCTTACTATGCAGAATCGAACCAATTGTTACACCAGAAAATGCACCTTTGCAACGTAGGTTCAACTTCAAGAAGGCGAACTGGCCTAAGTTCAGTTGTGAACTTGATGTAGCCATAGGGGAAGTGGAACCACAACTAGAAAACTATGACACCTTCATTTCCGTAGTGAAAAACGTCTCGCGAAAGAACATACCAAGAGGATGCAGAACAGAATATATCCCAGGTCTTTCTGATCAGAATATATCTCTTTTGGATAACTACCGCAACTTGTATGATATGGACCCCTTCTCCGAGGAAACAATGGAAGCTGGGCATGCACTGATGATTTCTCTCGGTCAGACACGCGCAGACAGATGGAATAGCTTGGTTTCTAATATCGACATGAAACAGAATAGTAGACAAGCATGGCGTCTTCTTAAGAACCTCAGTGGAGATCCGACTAGCCCGACTTTTAACTTTACTCAAGTAACTGCTAATCAGATAGCACACCAACTGATCTTAAATGGAAAGACTTCAATATCTAAGTCAAATACAGAGAAACTTGAACGGTGTATTGAAGAAGAGACTGATTTCCTTAAGGACCTGTTTACGATGGAAGAATTTATGAAAGCAATCGACGGTCTGAAATCGAACAAGGCAGCTGGGTTGGATGATCTCAGAGCGGAGCAAATAAAACAATTTGGACCAGCAACACTGCAATGGTTGCTTTCATTGATGAACAACTGTGTATCCAGGCTGAAGATTCCTAAGGTATGGAGAAAAGCTCGCATAGTTGCGATCCTAAAACCTGGGAAGACTCCTGATAGCCCAAAGAACTTTCGGCCAGTTTCACTTCTGTGTCACACCTATAAGTTGCTGGAGAGAATGATTCTTAATAGAATATCTGATTCTATAGATAGCAAACTGATTTCTGAACAGGCAGGCTTTAGACCAGGCAGGTCATGCTGTGGACAAATTCTGAACCTTATTCAGCCCATAGAGAATGGATTTGAGGAAAAGTGCATTACTGGTGTAGCCTTCGTAGATTTAACTGCTGTTTACGGCACTGTTTATCATGACACACTACTTCGTAAGATTTATGAACTGACAAAGGACTACAGGCTGACCTCACTGCTAAGAACTTTCCTTGAGAAAAGAAGATTTTACGTGTCTCTCCTTGGGAAAAATAGTCGTTGGCGCCCCCAGAAGAATGGACTACCTCAAGGTAGCGTCTTAGCACCACTGCTTTACAATGTATACACCAATGACCAGCCCAGAACAGAAGGCACCAGGCGATTTATCTACGCAGATGACATTGCAGTAGCCGTGCAAGGCCGTAGCTTTGAAGAAGTAGAACATTCTTTGTCCTGTGCCTTGGAAGAACTTGGTCGATACTATCACAGAAATAATTTGAAGTCAAATCCAGCCAAAACGCAAGTTTGTGCTTTCCACTTGCGAAATAAAGAAGCATAGAGGACATTGAACATTAAGTGGCAAGGTGAAACAACCCTTCATTGTTTTACACCAAAATATCTTGGTGTCACCCTCGATCAAACTCTGTCTTTCAAGCAACATTGCTTGAACACCAAAAGTAAAGTATATGCACGAAATAACATACTAAGATGCCTAACAGGAAGGACATTGGGTGCTCACCCCACCACTCTCAGAACTTCAGCCCTTGGACTGAGCTTCTCAGCTGCTGAATATGCAGCACCAGTTTGGTTTTCTTCTCCACATTCCAAAGAGGTGGATATAGCTCTGAATGAGACTTCCAGGATTGTATCTGGGTGTCTTAGAGCAACACCACTTCAGAAGATCTACCCTCTTATAGGAATTTCTCCACCTCATGTCCGAAGAATGGTAGCTGCAGCATCTGAGAAGAAACGGCAAGAAACCGATTCAAGGCTTCCACTTTTCAGCCAACAACCAGCCCGACAGAGACTTAAGTCCAGAAACAGCTTTTTGAGGGGAGTAACAGCCCTCGAAGGCTCACAAGAAGCTGCCCGTGTGAAGATATGGAAGACAGAGATCACAGACCCAACTATTCCTCTATCAGAAAAAATGGCACCTGGTCACAACTTGCCATATGGAATTTGGAAATCATTGAACAGGCTGAGGACGGGGGTTTCACGCTGCAAGAACAATCTCAAGAAATGGAACATGCTCGTCAACAATGATGAGTTCTGTGACTGCAGCATTTTACAAGACCCAGAACACCTGCTGATCTGCCCCTTGATGGAGGACATATGTTCAAAAGACGATCTTTTGGCTGCAAATGCTAATGCTATAACTGTTGCTACTTACTGGCAAAATCTAATTTGATTTGGACACGGAAAATCAAATAAATAGTTTGGGTGATTATTGAAATAATGAAATGAATGAAAGGATACTACTGTACAACTAAACCGTAACTACTAAGCTTATGAATAAGAAGAAGCAAATAGAAGGAATAAGGGAAAGGCAAGACAGGAAAAAGAATGAGAATTGAGGGATTTGGAAAGAAGTCGAGCTATGAAAGACAGATAGGAAAGGGGGGGGGGGGGGGGAAGAGGATAGGAAGGAAAGAAGCTTGTAGGTACAAGTGACCGTTAATCACGCGATCATGAGCCACGGACCCACCATTTTACCTGGAATCCGAATCACAGGACATGGCATTTCACTTTGAAAATATCACATGCATTGAAAGAGGGGAGGTTCCGCCCCCAAAGCCAAAGGAAGAACAGACAAACGGACCCAGCTCTGGATTCGTATGGGCTCGCTAACTCCCGAACTCACCAGTCGTGAGCCCTTTAGGGTGTAGCACTATCCAGGGTGCACCAGAAGGGGTGGGGCTACAAACACCTGTCTCTTTTAGGACCTTCAGCAGAAAGCAGTGATACCATGAAGAGAAATGCCCTCAACACTCGAAGAATCAGGACATCCTAAGTTCATCATATAATAGTACATTATGCAACGAGCCTATAATGGCTATAATTAAGACACGAGTATTTTTTATAAAACGAGCGTATGCGAGTTTTATAATTTCCATACGAGTGTCTTAATTACCATTATAGGCGAGTTGCATACGACTGTTTATGTTCGACGATAATTATAATTTTAGTATATGTTTTAACATAAATATTCATAAATATCTGTTGAGAGTCAGCCATAAGAATTTTGTTATCGGAGAGCGAGCGCGAGACATCTCTCTGTCTTTCAAGATCTTTGACGCATGCGCTCTGTGTCCTTGCAGTGACATATGCAAGCCATATGTTTACACCTGCCGCCCCTCAGTAATATTGTCACCGGAGTCGTTTGAATGCGCTGTGTAGAAATTATTGTTGGTGATTTTAAGGTACAGTGCTATTTCTTGTCTCATATTCTCCAGTTTATTTACGCGAACATATGGACGGTGCGTATTCCATGTCGGTAATTTATTATAGTTCGATGTTGTGTTTATGTCCGACATGTTGGATTTTGAGCGCATGCGCGAAGGTATCGTTACCTAATTGGTCAATGAACGAGCTCTGATTGGCTGGAGAAACTGTATCATAATGAAAATAAGTGTTATAATGACCATCATTATGACACCGTTTTCTGACGCATAATAGAGAGGGTCGAACATAAATACAATTTATCAGACAAGTTCAACACACACCCAACTATACGTGGCTGATGACCAATATAACCCAAGGCTCTACAACGTGTGAACAATAAGATCAACATCATTATTCTGAGCGTGATTGAAATACAAATGAATTTCACTCTACTACGTGTTTATCTTCAGTAGTACTCACTGCGTGTCCCCTTATAACACAAAAGACTGCAGGAAGCCTTAACGAAAGCTAAACAAAGACAGACAGCAGGTGTGTCTAAAGCTTCCCAAGGACTGACTGTAGCCTAACCACCAGAACATAACAGACGAAGGAAAACTGTCCGCAATGAAGAAGGGGCGTTCCGTTCCGAATATGGCCATATTCATGGAAAATAATAACAATCTCAATTACTGTATATCTATTCTATCTTACTATATAATACGCCAAGGCTAAGGTGTATGTTTCACAAAACTCAAGCTCCTAAACCAGAGGGAGTTAGAAGGTGTGCTTTGTACCAACATCTTCCAAATCGTCTCAATAGTACAGGAAAAATCTAACTTGAAAAGTCAACGGAAATATATTTATTTGTTTATTAAGTACTTTTAAACGAATAAACAAGATGATTGGCAGAACAGTTATGCGTACAGCTCGCATAGCACTAGAGCCGGGAGGCTAGTCTGTATACATGGGGCGCACACAACCCATTATGCGAGAGTACTCGCACGGGTCAGTTAGTAATAATGTTAATAACAACTAAGTCTGCATTGTTGCGTGGTCACTATCATTCTTGCCTGCCACCGCGGAGACCCGGATTCGATTCCCGGCTCTGTCTAGAAATTTAATTCTGGTCTGAGGACAGAAACGGGGTACACTCAGCCTCGTCAGGCAAAACTGGGAAGAGGTGGGTTCGCTTCCAACCTTGGTCGTCCTGGAAGTGGTTTTCCGTGGTTTCCCACTTCTTAGTAGTTATTTGAGTTTTAAGGGGGCGAAACACCGAGGCCATTTGCCCCTTTCCAACTTCTACTCCAGGCAAATGCCGGGATGATAAATAACTTTAAGGCCACGGCCGCTTCATTCCCAAACCTGCCTCAATCACAAATACACACACTGGTACAGACATCGCAGTGACACAGGTTATCAGCTTAATTCTCCACACACCCAAGTACACAAGACCATACAACCACGATATCGCAAAGCCCCTAAAAAAAGTTATACAATTAATAGGAATCTTCTGGTTTATTTCAATGTTAGATAATTTTATATCATCAAAATATTACATCTTTCACCAATCTACAGTATTAACAACAACGTAACAAAATCATAACTGACAAGTATGTGTCATCTGAAAATTTTAAGGTTAGACCACATCAATGTGATACAGACTACCGTATCCTTTAAGGTTGATTTGTAGTCACATTACGCCCGATAATATTGCGGTAAACCACATTGAGAGATTGTGATATAACTGGAAGATACATCCTAAAGCAGCGACGTCCGATTCACTATAATCGAACCATATTTATTAACAAGCAGTCCATTAAGGTACATTTATATTCATTCTAGACTTATTTAGGCTATTCATATGTTTTCTAATTCTTTTTGTGAGCTTTTTCTTTACTAGCCTACTTTTCCCATTTTGTAAAAATGAGGAAAAAGTAGACTTATGAGAATGATCTGGGCAAATGTGTGTCTGTCTGTCTGTCTATCTGTGTGTCCTCCATATCAACTCCTAAACGGCTGCAGCTATCAAAACCAAATTTGGTATGAGTAAAGAGCTATACCTGAATATCGCAAGGCCATATTTGAAAATGACGATAGTGCTATCATCTTCTGAAAAATGACAATTGAAAATTGAGATCTATGTTGGCTATCTCGGAAGATACACTGCAGAAAATGGAAATTGCAACACCACGAAGGCATTGGTCGTTTGTGTTGATTTTCAAGATTGGAACGATGCCATGTAGGTAAGTAAACGATCCAAGTTTCAGACCCATTGAATTGTTACTACAGGTCTCCCTACGTGATTGGTCGCGGAGGAATCAACCCCAGTATATGGACTCTGGTGCAGCGTAGTTTCCTTGCAGTCTGTGCAGTGAAGTGTTCCCGCCAAACATGCTTCGACGACAGAGAAGAGCACGCTATCAACAACTGTCGCCGGATGATTGCGCTGCACGTGTTGGCCGACAGGCATCTACGGTACAACGTGAATGGCAGCAGTGGTCAAATTAAGGTACCCATACTCGTAGACCTGGCACAGGCCCAGCGCGACAGACAACTGGGAGTGAGGATCGCCGCATCATTCGGATGGCCCGGATGGAACCCCATGCAACAGCAGCGCACATTCAAGCAGCTGTGGCACCCCACATTACACAACAAACAGTTGGTAATCGCCTGCGTGCAGCTGGCTTACGATCCCGTGTCCCTGTAGAATGTGTTCCATTGACCCCACAACAGCGACGTGTAAGGCTGGCCTGGTGTCGAGAACGATCGACGTGGGTCGACGAATGGCATAGGGTCGTCTTTAGTGATGAATCGCGCTTCTCTCTTGACCGCAGTGATCGCCGGAATCGTGTGCGCCGACGTACCGGGGAGAGGGGCCGCCCAGACCTTATTGTCGAGAGGCACACAGGGCCAACACCAAGCATTATGGTCTGGGGAGCTATTGGCTTTAATGTGAAATCACAATTAGTGCTTGTTGAGGGCACTATGACTGCTCGACAGTACGTTGATAGGGTACTCAATCCAGTGGTTGTGTCTATGATGGCGAACTTTGCTAATGGGATGTTTCAGCAGGACAATGCCCGGGTTCACACTGCACGCATCTCCAGAGAAGCTCTCCACGACATCACAGCCTTAGAATGGCCCACCAGATCCCCGGACCTCAGTCCTATTGAGCATGTGTGGGACATGATGGGTCGACAACTGGCCAACCGTCCTCAGCAACCCCAACTCAGGAACAACTGACCCGTGCAGTGCAGCAAGCATGGGCCACAATTCCTCAGGAAGCAATCCAGGGCCTTATTGACCCCATGCCTCGCGGAATTCATCAATGTATTGCAGCTCGTGGTGGGCACATCCTGTATTGATTGTTGTCCAAACTTGCGATCAGAGGGACCTGAAAGTGTAATCATCGAATCACAACCGAACACTCGTCCTGCATGTTCAATTGCAGCTATGTAGCACTACTCCTTCTGGGTGTTGCAATTTCCATTTTCTTCAGTGTATACATGGGAATTGTTCCAAAATTGACACACATATAGATAATATTACATCAAACTAATTTACAGGAGGCCATACGTGAGAGTGTTGCCAACATGATTCGGTGCCTGCTGATAGGTCCAAACTTTAAATGCATGTAACTTCCATACTATCTATAGGATTTAAACCATATTTGGTATTTGATTTCCGCACCAGAGCAGATATGAATATGCATTTTGTAGTGTCAACAGGGCTGCCAACTGTTGAAAAATGCACTCTATACATATTTATCCTAATTTCAATATATCAGAAATTATGCAGGCCAACAGTTCTAAACTTTGCATACAGATAGTACCTGCAAATATAGGTTAATTTTCAGTAACCTATGTACGACAGAGCTGCCAGCATGTTTCTACGGGCGCTGATAGGTTTAGTGTTGAATCACATGTAACTTCCATGCTAATGAATGAAGTTCTTTCAAAATTGGCACTTAAATTGAAATATTATGATCTATATAAGAGTGAGTATCAAATTTATGGCAGTGTCGCCAGCCTAATTTTACGCATGCTTATAAATTCAATATTTAAACACATGTAACGTGCATACTATATATTGGACCTCAACCAAATTTTGCATGGGCATTGTCTACCTTAAGAGATGGAACTAAGAATATATCTAGAGTCGCCAGGTCTGCCAACTGTTGATATACGTTCTCCATAATTTGAAGAAAAGTAGACTCTTTAGTTCGTCGCGGGACTACTTTTAAATTTCTAACAGTGTTTTGTAAAGATATACATTTTCTCTCATCTTTGTACACTTAGTTTTAAGATTATTTTAATTCAATAACGCTGACGAAGGTGTCATTGAACACCGAAATATGCACGTTTAAGCAGTGATTAAACCACATTCTTTAGTGTTTCACAAGGCGGTTTTGAATCACATAGTAATACAGGGCGCCCGAGAATGTTATCCGCAGTGGTTACGTGTAGCTGCGAGAGGTTGAGTCATGAGATTAGTTGGCTGCACTGTGTCCTTCAAAGCGGGACTCCCGTGTGTGGGCTGTCAGTGTGAATTGCGATGAGCGAGCGAGCCTGCATGCCTTCTGTGTGTATTGCAGTATGCGAGCGTTCAGATAGATTATTGGAAGAGTGCAACAAATACTGGCGGTAGTGTTTACTACTGAAGAGAGAGTTTTTTTGGTGGAATACGTTTTTCGCGAAGGCGATCGGTTTACAGAAAATGTAAAATTAAGATTTCAGGCGCGGTTTCTTAATTCAAAGTGTCCAAACCGTGATACCGTTCGGGATTTGGTAAGTAAATTTCGTGTGACTGGCTTAGTTCACGATGTACGGGGAACGGGCAGGCCTACGCTTTTAACAAACGAAAAACTTGATGAAATCTCCGATATAATGCTACGTAGTCCAAGTAAATCAACACGAAAATTAGCTCAACAAACAGGACTCTCTAAGTCGACAGCACATAAAGCTGTAAGAGACAAGCTTCAGTTGTTCCCTTATAAAGTTACCGTGGTTCATGAATTAAAACAAACTGATTACGGAAAAAGAGTGATGTACTGAGAATGGTTCCAGCATCTGTTATGAATGGCTGTGGTGAGTACAGGGTTTACTGTCTATTTGTTATGATGCAAGCGGCAGCCGTGCTACCAACGTAACTGCCGTAGCGGGTGATACCGAGCTCCGCTAATGAGTTCTCTCCACGAGGATCAATTAGGAAAATCCTAACAGGGGAAGTTGCCTGGGGCGTGTTTGCCCCCCACTCCAAAGTGGACGTCAAGGTAAATATATTTTGGAATGTGTCAACCTGCCCTGATATTTACGGTGTTCGCCACTATCTAGCCTACTCTTGTTATCTCAAAGACGTATTCGATACTAGTAATTAGCAACGTTTGGTATTACTCGAGATTCCTGGTTTTCTTTAGCTTTGCATTTGATGAAGATAAGTTTCGGTTACTTTCTTTGTGTTTCACAGTTACTATTCAGATCTGCACATTTTATTTTTTATGTTGTGGCTTCGTCAAAATGCAAGTTATAGCCTGCATTAAGGGCTTTAAAACGATATCTTGGGAACCAAAATGCTTAGGCCTATAGGTATTCTGCTACAAAATAAGTTGCATTCGTAAATGAATTCCTTGTTGGAACACCTCCACTTTCGGCCCCGTTGTAACAACTCAAACTGCCATCATTTATAGTTTCCTATAACTCTCAATCGTGCACTTTGACTGTACATGGTTAACATGTTAGCTGCACTGAATGTATATACGGAATCTCCAGTCAACTCGTGGCTTCACCAACATTTCAGGAGAAATTGCCTACCCCCCACTCTCTTCCCAAACCCATTAGCGTGAGCTGACAGGACTGTTGGGGTTTAACCTAATTAGCGGAGTTCGACCATCCCGGCTGTACCTTGCTCTCGCAGACGCATGTAGGCGCTGCGGAGAACATTCCCGGACTCACTGTGTCAGTCAACACGGACATCAATTATTACCATTGATATAATGGTTCATGTTTACGCATCTTATGCGATTGACTGAACCTCGTCTCAGCTCTCAGTCTGAATTAAATTTGTTGACAAAGTAAAGAATTGGAACAAGGTCCTCAGAGATGGCAGCTAATAACGCTAGCCACTACACACCTTCCTTCCTTACTCCCCAAGAGGCTCACGTCTATTGGGACGTGGGTTGGCGACCACGGGGCCCCAGTTGTGTCCGGCATTGCTTCCACTTACTTGAGCCGGGCTCCTCTCCGTCTTCCTTCCTGTCGATCTCACTTGGTCAACTCTTGTTCTCTTCCAACCCCGACGGTATTAGGGTGTCCGAGGCCTAGAAAGTCTCTTAATTTCCCGCCTTAATTGTCCTTTGTTTCATATTTTCTGATACCTTCCTTCTGCGAGGGGTCAGCCTTCTTTTTCTTTTCATGTTATCTCCTGACTTCTGCTCAAGGCCCTCAAGGAGGTAGGATGTATGTAGCCCCACCACTTCTGGTGCACCCTGGAAATTGTTACACCCTCAGGGGCTCACGGCTGGTGAGTTCGGGAGTTGGCGACCCCGAGGGATTCCTGAGCTGGATCCATAATCCCCCTTTTATCCGTTACCTCTGGGGCGGACCCTCTCTTCTTTCACTTTCCTATCTGCTTTCATGGCTCTCCTTCCTTCCAAGTCCCTCAATCCGCATTCTTCGTGGGTAGAGGGTATTTCTTTTCCTCCTGTCCTTTATTTGCATTATTCTCCTTTTGTTTTCCATTTCTTCTTTTAGTATAAGAGTTAGTAGTTAGTTTTAGTTATAGTTTACATTTAATTTTCATCTTCACGATCACCCAAACCATTAGGGGCCGATAACCTAGATGTTAGGCCCCTTAAAACAACAATTATCATCATCATCATCATCATCATCATCATCATCATATCCTTCCTTCCTGGAACACTAGCACGCACGGAGTGAATGGGATGGATTGAACAATGTTTTCTATTTGGTGCTCGTCGGCAAGTCTTCCCTCGTCAGTAGTGACGATTGCGAGCTCTTTTGCGGCCTAGAAATAAAAGTTAATCATCTTGAGAGTCGTGAAAAGTTATTCTCTGCACTTGGAATAAGTAAGTCATAAAAAAATATTAAACCTCGCTTCTTGAAGCAGATATTCCATAGCATAATATTGCGCGTTATCTTTCATCTGTGAAAGAGAACACGGGTTAGTACTTAGCTGCGTTATCTGCCTTCTTTGCATATAAGATGGCTGGGTTAGACTTGTGTCAACAGCACCGGGCAATGCGGCGCCTCATAGCGCCAGCCAGCCAGCCTGCCCGCCCACCGCACGGAATCATTCTTTATACCGGCAACGATGTGACATTTCCTTATCAGGATTATCCCATCTCATACCGCCTTCCGTGGTCTCACGGTGAAAATTGAAACTCCAGTCCCAAAAGCCTTGGGTTCAATACCAGGCTCCGCTAATAAGGGCAATTCTTGTCTAAGGGTGAGGCAGAAGTGGAAAGAGGTTTGTTTTTGCAATATGAATAGTTTTGATATTTTGTGGATGTTTTGAAAATGGTGTAAGTATAAAATAATTTTTATGAACAATTCCATCAGGCCAAATTAAACTTCAGTAAATAATATGCAGTAGCTACCTTGCCTGACTGGTTCAAACATATAACTTGTGAACACACTTCTTGAAGTTCGTCCTATAGACACAGAAACTCTGACATTTTGTAATTTAGGAAACTAATGTTTAGATTGTGTCCTAAGAGGTGTCAATTTTTTCTAATGTTCCAAATATTGTTTCGGAGAATATTTCTGGGAAGACCTGCCTCCTTACTCTCAAATTCGAGTGTACAGTGTAGTTTAAAGTATGGTTAGCCTAATTCAAGAAAACAAATACACACTAAAACAGGCCCCAAAATGAAGTAAGTAGACTATATATTATATATTTCATTTACACAGTAAAACCAACACTAGAATGATGAGTGCATTGTTTGGGATGTCAAAAATTTCAGAAAATACAGAACATTTGTATGTTATTGAACAGAGAGAAAATATTTGTCTCTACTTGTTTATATTCATAATAGCTGTGATTATGTTACGATTGTGTCAATTATTAAGATGGGAACACAGTTTGTTAAACAAGGAAATACGCCTTCAAAACTGGGGATTTGTAATCTTTTCCTGTTGCTACAAAAGCTTTTTTTTCTCTCCAATTTTACAATTATTTTCACTTTCACACAATTGTCTCTGAAGAACTATGAGATTATTTATCAACTGTACCCTTTTAATGAATAACATTTGCATCACTAAATGAAATTCTTTTAATATTTGTTGTTTATCACACATATACAAGCCTCCGTGGCTTAGGCGGCAGCACGCCGGCCTCTCACCGCTGGATCCGTGGTTCAAATCCCGGTCACTCCATGTGAGATCTGTGCTGGACAAAACGGAGGCAGACAGGTTTTTCTCCGGGTACTCCGGTTTTCCCTGTCAAAATTTCCTTCCAGCAACACTCTCCACTATCATTTCATTTCATCTGTCATTCATTTAATCATTGCCCCAGAGGAGTGCGTCAGGCCTCGGCAGCCGGCACAGTTAATACCCTCGCCGCTAGATGGGGGCTTCATTCATTCCATTCCTGACCCGGTCGGAGACTGGAAGCAGGCTGTGGATTTTCATTTTCATCACACATATACTTAGCTAACTTTGTGAACGTGCTTTCTGCGTTGCATAATGTCCAATATTGTGAAGAATTATGTACGCATACCCGACATGTAAATACATCATATGGTCATTAACACTCACCGAATTGATGCGAGTGTACGTCGAGTGGACAAGGGCTAACTCACCTGCAACACAAAGAGGATACAATATAAGACAGAGAACTTGTGTCTAAAACTGCATTAATATAACAACTAGCATTGGAACATGATTATCTACAATGTGTAACTCAAGGGGTTAGTTGGTTGGTTGTTTGGTTCCTTAGTTTAGGGACTGTGACAACGCAATCATGTAGTCCCGTGTACTTTGGGTGTGTAGAATCTGTCTGATAACCGGTGTTAATTGTGATGGCTGTATTAGTGTGTGTTATCTGTTTTCAATTCAAGTAAGGACTACAGACATTGAATTTCTTCAAGTAGTTCCTACTTTTGCCGCCAAACGCCACAGTCAACGACTACTAGTTCTGAACTAGGTTACCAGATGCCACCGCAGTCGGCTCCTGGCGACGAACGTTGGAACCTAAGAGCGTTAGTCAAATGTTTATCCTATAATTTAGCTTCACACAGGTGTAATTAGTGGAAGGTTATTTAACATGCCATAAATCTATGACATGGGACCGCCAGCTTTACTTCCCCTCCGAAGTAAGGCATACTGAGGGATTTTTAACGCTCTTAAAAAATCTGACGACTTCGGCCGGGTTTGAACCCGCGATCTTGGCCATAGAAGCTCAGCATTCTACCGACTATACCACCGAAACCGATAACTCAAGGGGTGTCTTGACGTTTGGGACGAGCCACAAATTCTCATAGTCCTGAGTTTCCCGTTAGCGACTAATTGTGATAGTCTGTGTCGAACTTTTGATAGCCTTTGTCTGGAGCGTGGTGTTCTATAGAAGTGAACTTGGACTGTTGGGGCAGTACAAATGACGAGAATAGAAGCGTTTGAAATGTGGTGTTACAGGAGAATGATGAAGATCAAAATTGGGTTGAGAGTAAAACATGAATAAGCATTAAGACGAGTGGGAGAGGAGAGATGTTTCTGTCATTTCTGTTATTGTATTCATTCATTTCAAGGCTAACCGGGTGAGGTAGCCGTGGTCGTTACGGCGTGGCTGTAGGCAGTCCTCCTCGCCGGCAACCTTGAAGATGGTCTTCTGTGGTTTCCCATCCTCATTCCAGGCAAATAATTCGAATCTTAGGAAGAGCCCAAGAAATAGGTAGCCTATAGTTTTCAAGGAAGATATGAAGAGCGAGACTGATGTCCTTAGCTTGAGAAGTGTTGAACAAAATCTTGCGGCGCGAAGAATCCAATAGCTTCAGCTGAACATAGGTTCAGTCAGGCTTATATTCTGTCTGTGTCAACTCGGCATTCTGTCTGTGTATAACTTAGGTTCAGTCCGGTTCATATTCTATCTGTGTATAACATAGGTTCAGTCCGACACACATTCTGTCTGTGTATAACTTAGGTTCAGTCCGGTACATATTCTGTCTGTGTATAACTTAGGTTCAGTCCGGCTCATAATCTGTCTGTGTCAACTCGTCATTCTGTCCGGCTAATTATGAAGTTTATTCCAACTAAGAGAGGTAATCCTTGCTTTATAGAAAGGAAATTTGTAATTTTATGTGATAGTTAATCTCACGAACTTGAGCCACGGGACCTCCCTTTTACGTGGAATCCGAGCCACAGGACATGTCATTTCACCTTGAATATCTCACATGTATTGACCGGGAATCAAACCCAGTCTGCCGTGGTGATAGGCCAACAGCTTGACCCCTGCGCAACCATGCCCCACCTTGCCTTATAAACAAAGAGGGGTAGCGATGTGATTGTGTATCAACAAAAAAATAGGAATCAAAAGCAGTGGTTAACTTTATTCTAAAAATAATGAATTAAGTAAGAGTGACTCAACTGTCAAAACTAGAGCTCAGCAACTTTAACCCTTTACAGGGCAAAACTATTGTATACTTTTATGTGTTTCTACATTTTAATTTATTTTAATTATTATAATTATAAATAATGTTATTTTTTGTTTCTCTAATTTTAATGTTAACATATTTATATTTAACTTTCAATTTATGTTCTTATAGATTTAATTTTGATATTTGTATTGAATTATTTAATAAACTAATTTCGAATAGATCTTTACAATTATTTATGTTCGACCCCCACTATTATGTGTCAGGAAACTGTATCATAATGATGGTCATTATAACACTCTTTTTCATTATGATACAGTTTCTCCAGCCAATCAGAGCTCGTTCATTGACCAATTAGGTAACGATACCTTCACGCGTGCGCTCAAAATTCAACATGTCTATATAAATTACCGAAAGTGCACCGTCCATAATGTTCTCGTAAATAAACTGGTGAATATGAGACACTGTACCTTAATATCCTTAAATCCAATTTCTACACAGCGGGTTGTTTTCAAACGATTTCGGTGACATTTTTACTGAATACTGATGCTCAATGTCAATCTGCATATACGGCATTGAAGCTCACAGAGCGCATGCGTCGGTCGGTCAGTGAGCTTGGACATCAGAGATATCCTACCCTGCGCAGCACCCGATCACAAAATTCTAGTGACTATCTCAACAGATATTTATGAATATTTATGTTAAAACATATAATAAAGTTGTAATTATCGTCGAACATAAACAGTCGTATGCAACTCGCCTATAATGGTAATTAAGACACTCGTATGGAAATTATAAAACTCGCATACGCTCGTTTTATAAAAATACTCGTGTCTTAATTATAGCCATTATAGGCTCGTTGCATAATGTACTATTTCATAATTCCTTTATGGTTATGTTTATTATTTTAATTTTTATATTTCATTTATTTTTGTAATTTTATTTTATGATTTTTATTTCTATATTTATGTTTTATTTTTGTAATTTTATTTTATGATTTTTATTTCTATATTTATATTTTATTTTTGTAATTTTATTTTATGATTTTTATTTCTATATTTATGTTTTATTTTTGTAATTTTATTTTATGATTTTTATTTCTATATTTATGTTTTATTTTTGTAATTTTATTTTTATGATTTTTATTTCTATATTTATATTTTATTTTTGTAATTTTATTTTATGATTTTTATTTCTATATTTATGTTTTATTTTTGTAATTTTATTTTATGATTTTTATTTCTATATTTATGTTTTATTTTTGTAATTTTATTTTATGATTTTTATTTCTATATTTATATTTTATTTTTGTAATTTTATTTTATGATTTTTATTTCTATATTTATGTTTTATTTTTGTAATTTTATTTTTATGATTTTTATTTCTATATTTATGTTTTATTTTTGTAATTTTATTTTTATGATTTTTATTTCTATATTTATATTTGAGTATTGTTATTTTATTTTTATGATTTTATTTCTATATTTATATTTTATTTTTAGTTTTAAATGTTATCCAACACATTACGTCCAGTAGATACGTATGTCATATTTGATTTTTATAAATACTAGCACTTCGGCATGAAAATTCTCTGAAATTTGGCTGAAAGATTCAACTATCAGCATCCTTGAAAGCATAATCTGACAGGTGGTTATTATACAGACCACTATCCCCGTGTGAGCGCTAGCTCCGTCAGCCAGAGTGACAGAGAGGACAGCGAGCTTGGAGTTCGCATTATTTCCGGGGTTTTATGTTGGAGTTACTGAGCTATAGCACTTCCTTCCCTAGGAGGACGTACGTAGCAAATGGCACCTTCGCTAACACCACTGCACTACTCAAGGGATGAATCTGGCCGGGATTGGAACGGAAGAGGACTATTAAAGGAATGGCTTGGAAAATAATGCACTCAAGCTCATTGATTGGCTGGGACTGGTGTGTTTCTAACTGTAGATAATGTATTGATCCTCTCAGGTCGGGCTTAGCAAGAGGAGAAGAGAAGTGGAGGGGTTTGATTAGTTATTGGTTGAAACTAATTAGTAATTAAAACACACTTCTCAACAGGAGTTTCGTGAGGGAACGCAATAAAAAAGAAGAAATCAGCACTCCAACTTTCTTGTTCGATTCGTACCGCAAGGTGATCGGATATATAAAACAAGAAGTTCCGTGACGAACTAAATAGCCTACTTTTCTTAAAATGTAAGGTCCATGGCAATGATTAATCTATATGGATCTATCTAGAATAATGACGACATTAAGTTGGTAATATAGAAATTTCGAATTAGTTCGAAATACTGTATACCTGGCATAATGTAGCCTAATAGAGAACTACAGTTGGCAGCCCTGGTGACTAAGTATATTCTTAGTTCCATCTCTTAAAGGTACAGAATACAAAATTTGGTTGAAGTCCAATGGATAGCATGGACGTTACATGGAGTTAAACAATGGATTTAACAGCGCGCGTAAAATCATGTTGGCAACAATGGCATACATGTATTGGTCAGAAATAATCGGAAATAATATGATCTATCGTTGTGTCAATTTTGAATGACATCCATTAGTTAGTATAGAGGTTACATGCATTTTAAAACTGGACCTATCAGCAGGCTTAGAATCATGTTGGCAGCACTGACGTATATAAGTTTCTCCAAATTACTATAGAATGTCAGGTACTATACGTGTGCTTAGTTTAAAGCTGTCGGCTTGCATACTTTCTGATATATTGGTATTTTGGATGAAAGAAATTAAGAGCATTTATTAACAGTTGGCAGCTCTGGTGGTTCTTAAGAATACGCTCAGTCATATCCGGTCATGTACACATACAACATATGAAATTTGGTTGAATTCCAATTGATAGTGTAGAAGTTATAAGCATTTAAAATTGGACCTATCAGCAGGCTTATAATCATTTTGGCAACACTGCCATGTATAGCCTCCTGGAAATTAAACTGCAATATTATTATCTATACGTGTGCCAATTTTGAAATAGCTCCCATTTATACCTTCCAAGATATCGAACATGGAGCTCAAATTTCAATTGCGATTTTTCAGCAGTTGGTAGCACTGACATCATTTTCAAATATGGCCGTGAGATATTCAGGCATAGATCTTTACTCCCACCAAATTTTGTTTCGATTGCTGCAGCCGTTTAGGAGTTGATAGGGGGGTACACACACACAGCCAGCCAGACAGACAGACAGACAGACAGACAGACAGACAGACAGACAGACAGACAGACACACATTTGCCCGATCTCATAAGACTACTTTTTCCTCATTTTTGCAAAATGTGAAAAGTAGGCTAATAAAATATCTCAATGATTGGATTTCAGATTCAAAACTAGTAGGGCTAACGATAGAAGTTTAAAGAGAAGGACTCAATAATTGGTTAATCAATGTGCCTTTATTGTGGCAAAGTTAGGGCTCTAGGCCGTCACTTACACTTAACCACACACAGTGCAACTTACATGAATACTCACATATGTTATTTTGAACCTACCAAACTTAAAATGCTAGGAAAACTTAGATACTACAGTATACTGCGTGATATTAACTAAGCTATACAAATGACATACATTTTTAACAAAATTTTACTATGGTCATTCACTCACACATTTATACACAAATTGTTCTAGTTGGCCTACGAATTCAAGAGGAAGTCTTTACAAGCACGTTTGAGAGTTGTTAGGAATGTACAATTTCTAACGTCACGAGGACAATTATTCCAAATTCTAGTTCCCGACACGAGGAAAGAGTTGCTGAAGGCAGATGAATGATGTAGAGGAATTGCAATTATAGATCCAGATCGCGTGTGACGATCATGAAAGGAAGAAAGAAAACGAACATTACAAGAGAAATAGTGAGGTGTACTTTCATTAAGAAGTCGGTAGATGAGTGTACATATGTGCAGTTTTCTTTGCTGTTCTACTTTCAACCAGGAAAGTAGATCGTAAAAAGGAGCACGTGTGAGGAAAATTTGAAGGAGAAAATAGACCTAATGCAGGAATTTAATGGTCTCTGAAGTTTCTTGTTTTGTTCTCCGGTAGCATCTAGGCTCAAAATGTCCTTAGAACACGGCCTATAAGCCCGCGAAACAGAGATTCCTATTTCAAAATTAACGCTTATCATCCGCATGCTGTATGTATTTCAGACAAGACTAGTAATAACATCTGCCAGCCATGTAATGTACGGTTGGCACGCTTGCATATTTACTAGGATGTTACGGGTTTGATTTCCGGCTTCGTCAGAGATTTTGGAATTGAAAGTGAGGGCGGGAATGGGAAGCGCTGATTGTGAGCATCGACCTTACTAACGATAAGACTAACGACTGCGCAGACCATGCGTAATCCCACCATCTGCAGGTGTGTGACTGAGCTCCAATCACTAGGTTGGCCAACGCTCTCAAGCTTTTAGAGTCACAGGGTTTTTGCAATAATGACTCCTAGAAATTAAAATAAAATAAAATAAATATAAAAAAAAAAACAGTAAAAATAAAATTTAAAAATAAAACTCAAAAATAAAATTTGAAATTTAAATTTTAAAAATAATTTTGTTAAATTGTTGATAAAAACAAAAATTTTAAAATAAAAATAAAAATAAATAAAATCAATAAATACAAAAAATAAATAAAAATCATACTAATATATAACAAGATGTTCAGTAAAGAACATATAGCCTACTTTCTCCTAAATGCATGGGTATTGTTATAACTCTTTGTCTTTTTCAAGGAGTATGATCGAATGTTGGTTGTAGTAGCTTGTTGAAATACAACGTGCTATAGGGATATTAAACATGAATATGAGGTGCCCTTTGCTAGTGCTACCTCTGTACCAAATTTCGTTCAATTCGGTTTCACCGTGTTTGAATTGATAGGGGGAATCGATTTGCACACATACTTGGCCACCATCTGCAAACTATTGGGCTGATGTTCTTGCAGTTTGGTCTGAATATGTTTCCCACATAAAGATATGGTGTTGCAAAATTTGGTAGAGACTAGATTATTAGGTTGGTCGTAATTACATTTTAGCTTTTAACATTTGGGTGGCCACGATTACGTTTCCGTCAAGATAGCGGTGATATAAAACATGACACTGAGGTGCCCTTTGCTAGTGCTACCTCTGTACCAAATGTCGTTCCATTCGGTTTCACCGTGTTCGAATTGATAAGGGGAATCGATTTTCACACAAAGATGGCCGCCATCCGCAAAATATCAGGCTGATGACCTATTAGTTTGGTCAAAGGATGCTCCCTCCATAAAGGTATGTTGTTGCTAAATTTGCTAGAGATCGGATGATTAGGCTAATCGTAATTTGATTTAAGCTTTGAACATTTGTGTGGCCGCCATTACGTTTCCGTCAAGATGGCGGCGATATAAAACATGACACTGAGGTGCCCTTTGCTAGTGCTACCTCTGTACCAAATTTCGTTCATTCGGTTCCACCGTGTTCGAATTAATAGGGGGAATCAATTTTGACATAAAGATGGCCGCCATCCGCAAACTATTAGGCTAATGGCCTATTAGATTGGTCAAAGGATGCTCCCTCCATAAAGGTATATTGTTGCAAAGTTTGGTAGAGATCGGATGGTTATGTTAGTCGTAATTTGATTTAAGCTTTAAACATTTGTGTGGCCGCCATTACGTTTCTGTCAATATGGCGGCGATATAAATCATGACACTGAGATGCCCTTTGCTAGTGCTATCTCTGTACCAAATTTCGTTCCATTCTGTTTCACCGTGTTTGAATTAATAGGGGGAATCGATTTTGACACAAAGATGGCCGCCAGCCGCAAACTATTAGGCTAATAACCTATTAGATTGGTCAAAGCATGCTCCCTCCATAAAGGAATGTTGTTGCAAAGTTTGGTAGAGATCGGATGGTTATGTTAGTCGTAATTTAACTTAAGCTTTGAACATTTGTGTGGCCGCCATTACGTTTCTGTCAATATGGCGGTGATATGAAACATGACACTGAGATGCCCTTTGCTAGTGCTACCTCTGTACCAAATTTCGTTCCATTCGGTTTCACCGTGTTTGAATTAATAGGGGGAATTGATTTTCACACAAAGATGGCCGCCATCCGCAAACTATTAGGCTAATGACCTAGTCATTTGGTCAAAGGATGCTTCCTCTATAAAGGTATGTTGTTGCAAAATTTGGTAGAGATCGGATGATTAGGTTAGTCGTAATTTGATTTAAGCTTTGAACATTTGTGTGGCCGCCATTACGTTTCCGTCAAGATGGCGGCGATATAAAATATGACACTGAGGTGTCCTTTGCTAGTGCTACCTTTGTACCAAATTTCGTTCAACTCGCATTCACCGTGGTCGAATTGATAGGGGGGGACAGACATTCAGAGTACACACACTCACACACACACACACAGACACACACACACACACACACACACACACAGACACACACACACATACACACACACAGACAGACACACTTTTTTCACCCTGTGTTGATCTCATAAATCTACTTTCATTTTTTGCAAAAATCGAAAGTAGGCTAAAAATGAGATGGTGTGTGTCTGTCTGTCTGTCTGTTACTCAATAACGCAAGAACCACTGGTCCGATTTAAATGAAATTTTGCATGGATGTAGCTGATTTATCATGTTTACATATAGGGTACTTTTAATTTCGATATCTTGCACTATTAAAATATGGCGACCATTTTAGTGACGTCACTACACCCTTTGGTTTAAAAATTTCATAATTCCATATCAAATAAAAAGAGAACGCTAAGAAATAGAAAACTTTTGATGGCACATACGAGCTTTAAAATTTAATTTCCTATCCGAAAGGTCCTTATCACTTTTCGTGTATCTCCAACGGTTAGCGAGTAAAACCCACATATGTGACGTCACTACACCCTTTGGTTTCAAAATTTCATATTTCCATTTCAAATAATGAAAGAACGCTAAGAAATAGCAAACTTTTGATGCATACACGAGATTTAACATTTAATTTTCTATCCAAAAGGTCCTTATCACTTCTCGTGTATCTCCAACGGTTAGCGAATAAAACCTACATTTGTGCAATAAAACACGGTCAACACCGAGCGGTGGAGTATATCTCTACGTACATAAAAAGTAAAGTTTGTATGTTTTTTTTTCGCAATTTCTACGGAAATTTGAGTTATTTACGCGTTTCAGACTGTTTTATTATGGATGCGCGCGAAAATAATTTTTTGATCTGTCTGTAGGTTTGTTTGTTTGTCTGTGGACAACTTTGTTCCCTTATAACTCGAGAACGACTGGGTGTATCAACGTAAAATTTGGCACAGATATCCATCCGAGGCACGACACTAATCATTGATGTAACCATTCTCCGTACCTCTCATAAAAGAGGGCCTACCCCCTTAAAATACATGCTGAAATAGGAGGAGAAGGACGAGACAAAGATCATTTTCAGCCCCTCAATGTGAGAGGCAAAACTCGGGGGCCCCAAAGGGTCCCCGAAATCCACATTTTAAGGCCCTAAAACCAACCATTTTTGAGATATTCCCAGAAAACTAATTTCATTTAATAAACTAATGAACGAATACAAGCCGGTAACCACGGCAACAGATTCTCAGAGGTCATCTATTGCTGTAAGACGCAATGCAATTCCATTAATTACATTGGTGTGAAAGTTTGCAAACGGCTAGAAGGTTATCACGGAACCAAATTGAGCTGTAAAATTCATCAATACGTATAATGCGATTAAGGGGGTCAAGGGGTACACTAGAATTTTTTCACGCGATTTACACCTGCTGGTGTGGTACGGCAGGTCTATTATATACCTATCCCTATATTATGTTATTATTATTATTAGTATTATATTATGGCGTACAACGAGGAGACAAAGCCCCTCGGTGCCAGAAACAAAACTTGGGGGGTCTCGAAAACTACATTATAAGGCTCTAAAACCAACAGTATCTGAAATATTCCCAGAAAACTAATTTAATTTAATATAACAAACTAATGAAGGAATGGAAATCGGTAACCATGACAACATTATCTCAAGTGGTGGCATCCAACTTTCCATCTATTTCTGTAAGTAGCAATATCACTCCATTTATACCTTGCCACGGTGGGTGAGTGGATAGCGTGTCGGTCTACTAACCCCAAGATTGCAGGTTCACTCCTGGCCGTGGTACAAGCCGGACGTTTGTTTTAGACGAGTGAAAAATCTTAATGGAAGCCTGGAGGCGAGTTACTGCAGTACCTGTGTTGTTATCAGCTGCCCCAAGCGTTCCGATGATTGATGAAGCTGTTTCACACTATTGTTGAAGTATAGTCACTGGCAAATATAATGACGTTCTGTTCGTAACTACGTAACGTGTACTTCCGTGTCACACAATACTTCGACGTGGACTGTACTGTCTGCTCAAGTCTGGAATTCCATTACATCAGATCCGAGGTGACAAATGTGAAGTGATAGGGTAAGAGAGTGACTGTGTGTACAGGCTCACCCTCAGGCTTAAAGTTCAAGGACAATCGTCTAAAACAAACGTCCGGCCTGTACGTGATTTTTGAAAGGCGGCAAAAATACGTCTCGCATGTCATACGATGTTGGCATGTCAAAGAACCCATTTGAATTCAGTAGGCCGTGTTCATAATGGCAAAATTAACCTCAGGAGTTTCCGCCAACACAAAGTTCCTCATTTCTCTACTAGAAAGCGCTATAGTGTTCAAGGAGCTTAGATATCTACCCTCCTGACTTTCATAGTGATTCAAGGAACAACGAAATTTCGACATGCAAGCTACCCTCTGGGTGTCAAATTACGAAGCTTGCACCCGGCATCCGAGGCCATACGATATTATTATTAGGCTACTCCATTTATTACATTTCTGTGAAAGTTTGCAAATGGCTATAAGGTTATCACGGAGCCAATGTAGACTGTATAATTCCTCAATGTAATTAAGGGGGTCAAGGGGTAACCTAGAATTTTTTCATGCAATTTCACGTGCGACATATAGTGCAGAAAGTCTATTATATCTACAAACAGAAACATTATTTTCAAAAATTCCTGAATTGAATCAGCATTTTTTGCGGCTTTTAGGAATTTGGGTCATTTGAGGCTAAAGAACCTGAATTTTCTTGCCCCACAAGCCTTTATAATTTATGAAAGAGTTCTTCCTGTGTATGGGGACCTAACACAACGTAGAGGTCATTTTTTATGTGAGGTGTATTGCGTTTCGTCTACAAGGCTTTCAAATCTATTTCACGTCAGGAAGTACACGTTAGGTGAATTTAGTTTGAGAGCACATTTTAACTAATATTTTTTTTTGTCGACATACGGGTTCATCGTAACGATGATTTTGTTTGATACGTATGGTAGATATACCCATATTTGGATATCTGGGAGATATGTTGTAGACAATAAAATTGTCTGTCTGTCTTTCTGTGTATCTTTATGTACGCCTATAAATCGTGTTCGGATGCGTGGTGCATCGTAAAATTAGGTATGGTAAACATGAGTCAATACACCAATCCTTTATAAAACTCCTCACCGTACTTTTCATGCAGTAGAAGGGTGGATATAGGGAAAAACTTCTCAAAATACATGCTAAAATAGGCGAAATATAAAAATTATCCTAGAAGGACGATCAAAGCATATGTTGCGCTTCTCATTGTGAGACACAAAATTCGCGAGTCTATAAGGGGTCTCCGAAAACCACATTTTAAGGCCCTTACATTATCAGTGTGTGTGATATTCCCAGAAAACTAACTTCGTTCTGATAATAATAATAATAATATCGTATGGCCTCGGGTTCCGGGTGCAAGCTTTGTTAATTGACACCCAGAGGGTAGCTTGCATGTCGAATTTCGTCGTTCCTTTGAACGCTATGAAAGTCAAGGAGGTTAGATATCTAAACTCCTTGACACTACAGCGCTTTCAAGTAGAGAATGGTGGAACTTTGTGTTGGCGGAAAATCCCGAGATTAATTTTGCCATTGAACACGGCCTACTGAATTCAAATGGGTTCTTTAACATGCCAACAACGTATGACATGAGTGTCGTGATTTTTGTCGCCTTCGTTCTGATAAACTTATGAAGGAATGACAAACCGCTAACCATTGCAACAGTAGCTCAATTGATAATGTCTGGTGTTAATATATAACACCGTTCGAAGGACGGGTACTTCTGCTAGTATACTATAATAAAATTTAAAAATAAATGAAAGGAAGAAAGAAAGAAACAATTAGAACGGGTTTTTAGCAAATTGTACTTAAAAAAAAAAGCACTGAAATACACAGGGCTGATGACAACAGGGCTGATGACAACAATGTCCAAAGACCCTATAATAAAATATTTCACCATGGAGGCCCGGGTTCGATTCCTGGCTCTGCCAATAAATTTAATTCTGGTTTGAGGGCTGGAACGAGGTACACTCGGCCTCGTGAGGCAAAACTGAGAAGAGGTGAGTTCGATTCCCACCTCAGCCATCCTGGAAGTGGTTTTCCTTGGCTTCCCCACTACTACAGGGGAATGCGGGGATGCTTCCTGAATTAAGGCCATGGCCGTCTCCTTCCCAATCCTGATCTGAATTATAAATTTACAAATACAGCCATCACAAAACAAACGTTATCAGACAAGTTCCACACACACCCAAGTACACGGGGCTACATGACCACGATGTCGAAAAGGCCCCTAAATGAATCAATAACAACTATAATGAAATAACAACATAAATGATTTAGGGCTGGACTACGACGAGTGCACCGAGCAGTGAAATACCGCGCCATCTCAGCTTGCCACGGTGGGTGAGTGGTTAACGTGTCGGTCTACTAACCCCCAAGCTTGCAGGTTCGCTCCTGGCCGAGGTAAGTGATTTTTGGAAGGCGGCAAAAATTTACGACACGCATGTCATACGATGTTGGCATGTCAAAGAACGCATTTGAATTCAGTAGGCCGTGTTCATATTGGCAAAATTAATTTCGGGAGTTTCCGCCAACACCAAGTTCCTCATTTCTCTGCTGGAAAGCGCTATAGTGTTCAAGGAGCTTAGATATCTAACCTCCTTGACTTTCATATTGCTTCAAGGAACAACGGAATTCGACATGCAAGCTACCCTCTGGGTGTCAAATAACAAAGTTTGCACCCGGCACCCGAGGCCATACGATATTATTATTATTATTAGCTGTTTCCTGGAGAGAGAGCATACAATTCCGGGCAAACATCACTCGCAGGATTGATGCTTGAGCTCCCAATTCCTACCGCTACGCAGCTCGTCATTAAACCTAGAGTACTAACATGATTCAATTGATGATTAATGTTAATACTAATAAGGCACCTATTAGTTAAATGGTTGAAATTAATATATGAAACACTATTTATATACACTGAATCTTCTGTGGTCATTGAAGTATATTACGATTCCATCCTAAAGTTCCATCTTAAATACAAGAAATACAGAAGTCGTTTACTATGACGTAAATAGCAGTACGTAACTTTTTCAGCCTCTTATACTGTCTCTGGTTTTTATAAGGTTGTTTTTATAATCTCCCTGAAGTGATGTGACATATCTACATCGAATTCCCCACCTCTTCGTCATTGCCATGGAGATGATGATGATTAAGATAATTGTTGTTTTAAGGGGTCTAACATCGAGGTTACCGGCCCCCAATGAAACGAAATGGCGTGAAATGAAGGATGAAGATAAAAACAGCTCACTGCCATGGATGAAACGAAAATGGTTTATATAAAATAGACAGTGAGCCCCAACAATTATGCCTAATTTGAATAAAAGAATAAAAAAGGCGGATGGTAAAAATAAAACAAATAAGGCAAAGGGAACAATAAAATAGATGAACGCAATAAAAAACATAAAACAGACTTAACCTGAATTAAAAGTCTTAACTTACATTAAAACTTAAAAAAGTAACCACTCTACCTCATGAACCGGATGACGAGGTCTACTGACAGCCCGTCATCACGGAGAATAAGGGAGAGGGTGTTAGGCAGTTTAAGAGTCCTTCGCAGATCGGCCAGATCCACACACTCCAAGAGAATGTGCCATGGAGAAACCAATATGTTGTTAAATTCAAGGATAGTTCCCACGCAATTCTTTGCCCCATGATTATGCCTATAGAACTGATTGGCATTAATAACAAAAGCATTGACATCACCACCATAGACCAGTAGAAGCACTGCTGGAAGATGATAGGGTGGGGACAGATATATAGGGAATTCTATGCTGTTATATTATTCATACACGTAAATTTTACTTATGTTAGTATTCTAGGGCTAAAGGAACTATTTCACCTTGTCAAGTTCTTGAAGCTCAGTTATGTGGATATCTCAGGAAGACGGTGACCGCCCCAAAGGACATCAGGTGGGTGGGCCGGTACAAGATCACACGCTTGCCAACAGATGTGGATATAGAATGCTCAGGCTCGTCGACCCAGCGTTGGAGGTGACCCAAGAATGCGCGTTGTACAGAAGATGTGTATTGCCAGTTCGTAGGAGTGAGTGTGCAAACAAATTGCTCTATGTCAATCAGATTAGGTTATCGAATAGAGCTACGCTGCATGCTGCCAACTCTTTATGAATGCAGCATTATTGCATTATTTATCGATTGGCACAGTCTAAAGCTAAATGTGGCATTTCATCGATGTCTCAGTCTCATTCATGGCTGTGATTATATTAAAGCTACTGTGGTAGAGTCAGTGCTGCTGCGACTCACAGCAATGAAATAATGACAAACTACTTCATTCATCACCTTGCCTCAACGAGGGTGATTTGGGTATATGTGAGTTTCCACGCTCATAACCTACGGTGAAAATTTTTAAGAATCCATTGAGTGCCTGAGACACTACTTTTAACCTATTGGTCAGAAAGGCTGCTATATTTCCTCCCACACCGAAATAAACAAGATGTTCAGTAAAGAACATATAGCCTAATTTCTCCTAAATGCATGGGTATTGTTATAATTATTTGTCCTTTTCAAGGAGTATAATTGAATGTCGGTTGTAGTAGCTTGTTGAAATACAACGTGCTATACGGATATTAAACATGAATATGAGGTGCCCTTCGCTAGTGCTACCTCTGTAAAAAATTTCATTCAATTCGGTTTCACCGTGTTTGAATTCATATGGGGAATCGATTTGCACACGTACATGGCCGCTATCTGCAAACTATTGGGCTGATGGCCTTTTAGTTCATTCAAAAGATGCTTCCCACGAAAAATTTCGTAGAGATCAAATGATTAGGTTGGTCGTAATTTGATTTAAGCTTTTAACATTTGGGTGGCCGCCATTACGTTTTCGTCAAGATGACGGCAATATCAAACATGACAGAGGAGTGCCCTTTGCTAGTGCTACCTCAGTACCAAATTTCGTTCAATTCGGTTTCACCGTGTTTGAATTGATAGGAGGAATCTATTTGCACACATACATGGGGGAATCGATTTGCCCACATACATGGCCGCCAGCTGCAAACTATTAGGCTGATGGCCTTGTAGTTTAGTCAAAGGACGCTCGCCATACGAATATGTGGTAGCAAAATTTGGTATGGATCGGATGATTAGGTTAGTCGTAATTTGATTTAAGCTTTGAAATTCTGGGTGGCCGCCATTACGTTTCCGTCAAGATGGCGGCGATATAAAACATGACACTGAGGTGCCCTCTGCTAGTTCTACCTCTGTACCTAATTTCTTTCAATTCGGTTTCACCGTGTTCGAATTGAAGAGGGGGGGGGGCAGACAGACATCAGAGTACAAACACACACGCACACACACACACACAAACATGCGCAAAAAACAGGCGCGTTCAAAAAGTAACGAGCCGGAGGCTGTAATGCGCAAACCGGTGACGACATCGGCTAATCGTGGCATGTGTAACGAGGTGTGGTTCAGACCAGAACGTGGAAGGTCACAGCCCGTCGCTACAGAGCACGCGTGCACGTCATTTGACGTTACAAAGCGAGCAGCAGCATGCATCAATCGTCCAACGCTGCCAGTCGCATTGCAGACAGTGACATGGAGGCGTCAAACGAAGAGCAAAGAGGTGTTGTTCGGTTTCTGACAGCGAAAGGAGTAGGGGGAACGGACATTCATCGCCGAATGTCACAAGTGTACGGCGAACACTGCATGACCCTTGCAAGGGTCAAGGCATGGCTCAAGCGCATCAGGGATGGACCGGTGTCGTTAGCCGAAGATGCCTGGTCTGGGGCACCCCCCTGTATTTCCGATGACAACGTCCAGCTGGTTGATGTACTCATTACCCAGGACCGCCGAGTGACAGTGAACGCCATAGCCGCCGTGGTCGTATTGAGCGTCGGAAGAGTGCACACCATCATGAAGGAAAGACTGCACTTGCGGAAAGTGTGTGCCCAATGGGTGCCCCACAGTCTTGGTCTTGGTTGGACGATTGATGCATCCTGCTGCTTGCTTTGTATCGTCACGTGACGTGCACGCGTGCCCTCTACGCTCTGGTCGGAACCACACCCCGTTTCACACGCCACGATTAGCCGATGTCATCACCGGTTTGCGCATTCCAGCCTCCGACTCGTTACTTTTTGAACGCACCTTATACATATTTTACTTGTTGATATTTCATAAAAATTCTAGCCCTTTATATGAGCGTTGTTCCGGAGATCGTGGTGACACAGCACTTGTTTGGAGCTAAGCGGGTCAAGTGCTGGAAATGTAAAGTGAGGTTTTGAAGATCAAACGCTGCGATGGCGGCTCTGGAGATGGAGGTAAGTACTCTCTAAGAGCGTGTCCTGGAAGACTCTGGAAGATGCGGAGCTGTGTTTGTATCCCCATCACGATCATCATGTGAAGTCACGAAACTATTCTTTTCAGCGTTGCCTGATTATAAGCACTTCGATATGAGTTTCAGTGCCTTGAGAACAGTCCACAGTTCAGGTCACGGGTTCAAAACCGGCTGAAGTCGTCGGATTTTTAAGAGTGTTAAAAATCCCTCAGTATGCCTTCCTTCGGAGGGGAAGTAAAGCCGGTGGTCCCATGTCATAGATTTATGGCATGAAAATGAAACTACCACTAACTACACTTGTGTGAAGCCAAAATGTGTAGGTTAGAATTGATAGCACTCTACTGGTTCCAACGTTCGCCGCTAGGTACTGACTGCGATGCCATCTAGTAGCCAAGTCCGCAAGCTAGGTGTCATGGACGGTAGCATTTGGTAGCAAAAGTAGGAACTACTTGAAATTACTGTCTGCAGTCCTTACTTGAATTAAAACAGATAACACACACTAATACAGCCAACACAATCAACACCGGTTATCGGACAAATTCTACACACACCCAAAGTACATGGGGCTACATGACCACGTTGCCGCAGCCCCTAAACTGAGGAACCAAACAACCAGTCCACTGTTCTTAAAACCACAAGTAGCATTCTTAGCTGTCACCACGGATGCGCGGGTTTGATTCCTGGCTCTGTCAAGAAATTTAATTCTGGAACGGGGCACACTCAGCCTCATAAGGTAAAACTGAGAAGAGGTGGGTTTGATTCCTACCTCATCCATCCTGGAAGTGGTTTACCGTGGTTTCCAATTTCTACTCCAGGAAAATGTTGCGATGGTACTAAACTTAAGGCCACGGTCGCTTTCTACCCAAATCTTAGTACAGACATCACAGTCAAAAGAAAAAAAAGTCAACCCCTGGCACTATACAGCCCATGATGGGCTAAGGCCGACCAAGAGACCGCTGCCCAGCCATTCGGCCTTCAGATATTGGGGTGACGCGTGCTCAGCGCGTCGGGTCCCCTCGGCCGTTAATCTTGGTTTTCGTGATCAGGGCGCTGTCTCACTATCAGACAGCTACTCAATTATCCTCAAGAGGCTGAGTGCACCCGGTTCCAACCCTCACGTCAGTTTTAAAATCCCTGACGGAGACGGGGATCGAACCCGGGGTCACCGGGTGAGAGGCAGACGCGCTATCCCAACACCACGAGGCCGGCAGACATCACAGTGACACAGATTATCAGAAAACTTCCTACACACCCAAGTACAGGGGGCTACATGAACACGATGTCTCAAAGCCCCTAAGGAATCAACAACAACTCAATTCCTAGCTCTGCAATGGAAGATATCAAAGAGTGTATGGGGAAATTGTCTGATAACCTGTGTTATAGTGATGGCTGTACAAGTGTGTGTAATTCAGATGAGGATTGGGAAGGAGGTGTCCGTGGCCTTAATTTAGGTACCATCCCGATATTTGTCTGGAGTGGAATTGGGACCACGAAAATCTGCCTCCAGGAGGACTGAGGTGGGAAACAAACCCGCCTCGTCTCAGTTTTGCCTCACGAGGCTGAGTAGTCTATACCCCGTTCCAGCCCTCAGACCTAAATTAAATTTATTGCCAGAGCCGGGAACCGAACTCTGGCCTCCGAGGTGACAGCCAAGAGTGCTGGTCATTACGCAATGAGGTGGAGATTTCCAGTAGACAACAAGCTATAGTAGGACATCCAATACTTGATCTCCTGTCCTTTTCCTTGGGTTGTATTAATATACCTCCCTTTAAACAAAAGTTTGGTGCTTTTCAGTCGGTCAACACGAATGTACCCAAAAGAGCTGGGTTATGCCCTAATCCTGAAATAAATTACATAAGATTAATAAATACACTAGGATAACCAGTTTCGATCGTCAAGCGATCATCATCAGATCCATTACACTTGGGCTATAACATCTATGTTGGAGACTACAGGTGAAACATATATACAATATGAACACTTATTTAGTTGCAGTGTTGGTAATGCAACTGTCAGTGTATGCTAAATGTGGTATATCTAATGTTAGGTGAACTTCTAAAATAGTGATAAAAATCCGGAATTGTCTGTTAGGAGTGATTATATGGTTATACAAAATCAACTATGGTTATATTGTAATAATACAGGCTTATGCTTATCGGGTTGTCTCCTTAACTGGAACTTGAAGTAGTTGCGTGTTCACTTAGGCACCAGGATTAGGGCATAACCCAGCTCTATTTGGGTACATTCGTGTTGACCGACTGAAAAGCACCAAACTTTTGTTTACTTAGGCAACACTGAAAAATGGCTTCAAACCTCACAATACCTCCCTTTAAAAACATTTATTTCTTTCGTATGCCAAATGATTTAATTCGGACTTCATTTCATGTTCCTTTGCAGCTTTTGCTTTTTGCGAGCGCATTGATTTTCGCACTTGAAATGCTATTTCGGACGAGTCACTTTTATTCATGATCCCAACATGTACACTATACTATGCCTGCGAACCTGCGCTATGTAACTGAATGTAGTAATCAGCAGAAAGCATGCGGCAGCAACTTTCTGTGAACCTCCTCAGAACGGAATAACATTGCAAAACATCAGAACTGGGCTCTGTAAAGGAAGACTGGTGACGTGTATGAAACTCATAAAATGTGACTGCTTTGCGTTCTTACTACACATTGGATATTAAATCCGCCCAAAGGAGGCAGAGAAGGCGGAAAAGTATGTACCAAAAATAAAACAAAACATCAAAACAAAAGAAAAGAAACACAACAAAACAACAATACAAACCATAACAAAACAAAACGAAAAAACACACAAAAAACTCAACACTCTCTCTCTCTCTCTTTTCACTTAAATTTGCACCTGAATAATCTCATGAGACTGATTTACTGTTTTCAACGATGGAAATAGGCAAAAAAATAAAATAAAAAAATGTTTCGTGAAACACTATATAGCCTACTTTAATATATCCTACTTATGTAAATTGCCTCTATCAACATACAAAATTTCAGTTTGATTACTGTAATTGATTCGTCGACATTGAGAACCGTCTAAATATTTCGGATGGTCGCAATGCTGAATTTTAATATACAGTATGTAGGCCATAGAGTTATGAACTATTAGATGATGATGATGATAATTGTTGTTTTAAGGGGCCTAACAACTAGGTTATCGGCCCCTAATGGTTTGGGTGATCGCGAAGATGAAAATGAAATGCAAACTATAACTAAAAACTAACTACTAACTTATAGACTAGAAGAAGAAATGGAAAACAAAAGGAGAATAAGGCAAATAAAGGACAGGAGGAAAAGAAATGCCCTCAACTCTCGAAGAATGCGGATTGAGGGACTTGGAAGGAAGGAGAGCCATAAAAGGCAGATAGGAAAGTGAAAGAGGAGAGGGTCTGCCCCACAGGTAAGGGACTAAAGGGGGAAACCAGACCCAGCTGAGGAATCCCTCGGGGTCGCCAACTCCCTAACTCACCAGCCGTGAGATCTTAAGGGTGTAGCAATAGCTAGGGTGCACCAGAAGTGGTGGGGCTACATACACCCTGCCTCCTTTAAGGCCTTGAGCAGAAGGCAGGAGAGAACATGAAAAGAAAAAGAAAGATGACCCCTCGCAGAAGGAGGTTATCAGAAAAGATGAGACAAGGGCCAATTACGGCGGGAAAGGAAGAGACTCCCTAGGCCTTGGATACCCTAATACCGTCGGGGTCGGAAGAGAACAAGAGTTGACCAAGTGAGGTCGACAGGAAAGAAGAATGGGAGGAGCCCGGCACAAGTAAGTGGAATCAATGCCGGACTCGGCTGGTGTCCCGTGGTCGCCAACTCACGTCCCACTAGATGTGAGCCCCTGGGAGGACTATTAGATGAGGATTATTGCGTAGGTTCATTATTCAAACATTGACTTCGATCTCATGATTAGGACACAAGAAACAGAAACTTAATTTTAAAATTTTACACAACCGCCAACTTAAGGTTATGTGAACAATTGAACGAAGTTAGATGGCAGTGCATTACAATGTGTATAAACATTTGCTGTACCAAGTTTCACTGCGTTCGGATGGTTAAATCACGAGGGAATTCTATTTAAATGCTTGAACTTCGCTTAGCCGTCATGTTCGTCTTGCAGTTAACAGGTTTTTTAAAGACACATAGGTGAACTTCTAGTAGTACTCTTTAACATCGTACACAATTTCAGGGTGATTTCGCACAGCCACCATGTTGGATTGTTGAGACGTAATAAAATTTGAAGTGCACGGTCGGGATTGGCCAAAATGGTACTATGACCTTACCGAGTTTCATTGATTGGTGCAGGAAAATTTACAAAAATTAATTTTGTGTGTATTTTTTGTGATTTGTATGGAATATTTCTAAGAAAACTAACCGTAGATATGTGTTACCTATCCATTTGTCACCAAATCTGTTATTTGGAAGCCGACGGACATTAACACCAAAATGAGGAGGTGCTCCATCGTGCATGAAGTACATCTTTTGTCGCACAGCTAAAGGCACATCAGCTAAGTCGCGTGGCAACAGGGCCATGTAAAACAAACCACTGGCGGTGCACCTACGATAATGACAACGTAACCAGACGTAACCAAGAGTGCTAGTTCCCCACAATTCTAACGTTCTGTTCTTGTGTGTTTCCTATGCGTAATGAGTTGAGACAATGAGGTATAACATGGAAACAAAGTGTTTCCGGACCCATGTTCATATAACATAATTTATTCGTCTACGTGTGAGGAATGTGTCCAGCAATTTGTACCGCACCTTTTTGTTACATCCTGTATATGTGTTACATAAGTGTAATTCATGACATCGCACACTAATTTAAGCCAAAGTGAACTTGATCCGAGGATGAGCGCTTGACGTACGAAACATTCCATCAAATTTAGCACCCCCTATATATAATTGTTTATATCTTTTGTATGTGTACATATAAGCATTTTGGTTTGTGTTATGTAATATTTTTCATGATAGGGCATATAAATACTTGTTTTCCAGCCTAATGTAATTGGGCACAATTCGTGTTGACCGACTGAAAAGCTTTCTTTAATCGTCGTAGTAAATGCATTGATACGGCTCAGTTGCACCTGATGGTTGGGGGTGGGGGTTGCATGACTGCCTTCATCCAACGACCTTCTATCTTGAGCCAATTGCTTATTAGCCTACTTTCGATTTTTGCAAAAAATGAAAGTAGACTTATGAGATCACTACAGGGCGAAAAAAAAGTGTGTCTGTCTGTGTGTGTGTGTGTGTGTGTGTGTGTGTGTGAGTCTGTGTGTGTGTGTGTGTGTGTACTCTGAATGTCTGTCCCCCCCTATCAATTCGAACACGGTGAGCGCAAATTGAACGAAATTTGGTACAAAGGTAGCACTAGCAAAGGACACCTCAGTGTCATGTTTTATATCGCCGCCATCTTGACGGAAACGTAATGGCGGCCACACAAATGTTCAAAGCTTAAATCAAATTACGACTAACCTAATCATCCGATCTCTACCAAATTTTGCAACAACATACCTTTATGGAGGGAGCATCCTTTGACAAATCTAATAGGTCATTAGCCTAATAGTTTGCGGATGGCGGCCATCTTTGTGTCAAAATCGATCACCCCTATTAATTCGAACACGGTGAAACCGAATGGAATGAAATTTGGTACCGAGGTAGCACTAGCAAAGGGCACCTCAGTGTCATGTTTTATATCACCGCCATCTTGACAGAAACGTAATCGCGGCCACCCAAATGTTCAAAGCTTAAATCAAATTACGACTAACCTAATCATCCGATGTCTACCAAATTTTGCAACAACATACCTTTATGAAGGGAGCATCCTTTGACAAATCTAATAGGTCATTAGCCTAATAGTTTGCGGATGGCGGCCATCCTTGTGTCAAAATCGATCACCCCTATTAATTCGAACACGGTGAAACCGAATGGAATGAAATTTGGTACAGAGGTAGCACTAGCAAAGGGCACCTCAGTGTCATGTTTTATATCACCGCCATCTTGACAGAAACGTAATCGCGACCACCCAAATGTTAAAGGCTAAAATGTAATTACGACCAACCTTATAATCTAGTCTCTACCAAATTTTGCAACAACAAATCTTTATGTGGGAAGCATATTCTGACCAAACTGCTAGATCATCAGCGCAATAGTTTGCAGATGGTGGCCAAGTATGTGTGCAAATCGATTCCCCCTATCAATTCAAACACGCTGAAACCGAATTGAACGAAATTTGGTACAGAGGTAGCACTAGCAAAAGGCACCTCAGTGTCATGTTTTGTATCGCCGCCATCTTGACGGAAACGGAATGACGGCCACCCAAATGTTAAAAGCTTAAATCAAATTTCGACCATCCTAATAATTTGATCTCTACCGGATTTTGCAACAACATGCCTTTTTGTGGAAAGCATCTTATGACTGACTACAAGGTCATCAGCCCAATAGTTTGCAAATAGCGGTCATGTATGTGTGCAAATCCATTCCCCAGATCAATTCAAACACGGTGAAACCGAATTGAATGATTTTTTTACAGAGGTAGCACTAGCAAAGGGCACCTCATATTCATGTTTAATATCCCTATAGCACGTTGTATTTCAACAAGCTACTACAACCAACATTCAATTATACTCCTTGAAAAGGACAAAGAGTTATAACAATACCCATGCATTTAGGAGAAAGTAGGCTATATGTTCTTTACTGAACATCTTGTTTGTTGATATGGACGTCGCCCTTTAATGCCATCGAGGATCCCTGCTCTTGGTGGTCCTCTTCCACTGTCGACCAAAATATGATGTGCACTCGAGTTTGAAGGTTGTTTGTGAAGTAACCAATGGACCTACATAAAATCCAGTGACATCATCATTTTCGTCGTTCTATTTTACGTTAGTTCATGTACGTTTGGAATTTTAAATTTATATTTTAATTTTTTTTATCGCAGTGTAAACACAAAAAGTGCCCGTTTTTAAGCGTGTTTTTAAGATTTATAATCTCCCAAACCCGTCATCAGATCGTATCCAAGTTTTAACACAATATACATTGGAATGTTGTATAACTGGTTTATTAATTTCAAAATTTGTGTGTTCACGAACGAAAGTTGTTATCATTGTTGTAAGGTAACTTTTTCTCGGCTCAGGGTGGTTGGAAAATATGTTCTTGGTTGCGTTGTAATCCTTATACATCAAAAGGTTATGCTGTATGACTGTGAAATACGTAAATTAATTCACTTATTTTATATCGGTTTGTAATTGTACGGGGAATTAAAACATGGTTCACCCGCTAGCCGCTCCGGGAAATGCTGTACAGCGTCGTTGATATGGAGCCCATCACTTCCGAGCGAGGCGCGCCATGACGCGTGATGGATGGAGCCCGTCTTGGCAACGTTGTACAGCTTTCACCGGAGCGGCTAACTGGTGAACCATGTCTTAATTCCCCGTACAAATACAAACCGATATAAAATAAGTGAATTAATTTACGTATTTCACAATCATACAGCATACCTTTTTGATGTATAACGATTACAACGCAACCAAGAACTACATTTTCCAACCACCCCGTGCCGAGAAAAAGTTACCTTACAAAAATGATAACAACTTTCGTTCTTGAACACAGAAAATTTTGAAATTAATAAACCAGTTATACAACATTCCAATGTATATTGTGTTAAAATTTGGATTCGATCTGATGACGGGTTTGTGAGATAAAAATTCTTAAATATGACACATGGTTGAAGCACGCTTAAAAACGCGCACTTTTTGTGTTCCAACTGCGATAAAAAATATTAAAATATAAAGTAAACATTCCAAACCTACATGAACTAACGTAAAATAGAACGACGAAAATGATGATGTTATTGGAGTTTATGTAGGTCTATTGGTTACTTCACAAACAACCTTCAAACTCGAGAGCACATAATATTTTGGTCGACAGTAGTCTTCCCTTCCAGTTTCCCTTCAAACAGTGTGGTGCACCACGATGAATGTCGGAGTAAGTCACCATTCCAATTTTATCGTCTTTTCGTGACCATTTTCCCTAGACTGATTGTTTCATCAGCTCTCTTCTTCTTGTGTTAGCCTGTCAGTCCAGGGTATTCGTAACATTCGGTGCCAGCACCACATTTCAAATGCATTTATTCTTTTCTTATCAGTAGGACTCGGATCGATATGCTCGATAAAATCTCCAGATATGATAGAAAACCATGTGTTTTATGCTCGATAGATATGCTCGAAAAACCCATTATATGCTCGAAAAACCAATTACAAACCCATTATATGCTCGATAGATATGCTCGAAACCCCCAATATATGCGGTTAAATATACAGAATTTGATCGAAAAACACCGTTAAAAACTATAGAAAGGAAAGTGAAACGAAAAAAAAACCACAATAACATACCTTTAAATACGAGCTTTATTTTCTAATTGAATGTATGTATGATACACTGCAATATACTCGCATTCAAGTTTACAAGTATATATAAGAGAAGTGCTCTTATAATAGATACAGTTTAAAAGTTCATTTACAAAATGTTCAGAATTAGGAGGGTCTATGAAGTAGATCGGGATTGGTCTGTACAACAAGAAATTTTCTATGTTTTCAGTTTTGAATGATTTTCTTAAATCAGTCAATAAAAGTTTCAATGACGAGGACGACCTCACAAAAGGTTAAAAGCCTGCGGTTCTATTATTCGCACCAGATAGGCTTTTCAATAAATATTTCTGTTTTCGAACCTTAAGGATTGTCAGGGCCCAAATTCGGGGGAGAATTCGAAGAAAAACAAACTATTTAGACGAAAACCACAAGAATATGCATTTATATGCTTCTATTCTGAAAACCGCGGTTTTATGCATTTATATGCTCGATAAATTTCAATTATGTTGGTCCCAGAGAGGTGAAAATACCACCTAAAGGCTTCTTTCAATGTGTACTATTCAGGAAAAAAATATGCAAATATGCTCGAATATGTTCCCTACTTATCAGCCTTTAATAGAGTCCAGGTTTCAGAGTCATAGGCCGCAATCCTCCAAATGAAGTTCTTAATGAAATGTTTTCCCACTGGACGAGATACAGCCTTGGAGGTCAATAGATTTCTGTTTCTTATTAAAAGCTTCTTTAGCCTTGGCTATTCGAGAACGGGCGTCCTTGCCACATTTCCAATTAGATGCGATGATGCTTTCCAAATAACTGAACTGATTTACTTGAGCCAATCTTTCTCCTTCCAACCAAACATTAACATCCTGTTTACCAACCGGAGTACATTTCATTATCTTGCACATAAGCACCCCAAATACCAACTGACTGTGTCGGGAGTTGATCCCACAACCTTGGAAACGACAGGCGAGAACTTTACTGCTTCCTCACGCAGCCAATCTATCTCCAAAATACTACCGATAAATATTTTAAAATATGAAACAAAATAATCCTCTCTCCACTAATTACGAAGATAAATGTGCTTATTTATCTCCACCATCATAATTAGATATTACGGCCAGGCACCCAACACGACCAACTCCGTCTATTCAATAATTCCCAGTGACAAATTATGTTTCTCTCTCTCTTCCACTGATGCAGGCCTGACAACTGAATTCCAAATAGAAACTATTATACAGTTATGCCAATTACTGGAATGAAATTGTAATATACATAATTCACAATAACGAGACTAAACGAGGCAGTATAACTGAATTATGAAACCAATAATAACGCCAAAAAGTAATTTATTGTGTTAATTGGTAACATTTTAATGATTAGGCCTATCTTTAAAACAATAGTCAGTAAAACTCCAGGGAACCATTTGAAATGGTAGTTTAATTAGCTCTCATCAGAACAGGAAACGGGGGAAGTTCAAAAAGTATTAAACGAGATTGCCACATAACAATTGGTGAAATACATTAAAGACATGCAACTTTTTATGTTGGTTGGTTCCTCAGTTTAGGGGCTGCGACAACGCGGTCATGTAGCCCCGTGTACTTTGTGTGTGTGTAGAATCTGTCTGATATCCGGTGTTAATTATGATGACTGTATTAGTGTGTTTTATGTGTTTCTTAATTCAAGTAAGGACTTCAGACTTTTGAATTTTTCAAGTAGTTCCTACTTTTGCCACCAAACGCCACCGTCAACGCCTACTTGTTCAGAACTTGGCTACTAGACGCCACCGCAGTCGGTTCCTGGCGACGAACGTAGGAACCTGAGCGTTGCTTACATTTTTAACCTAATTTAGCTTCACAAAAGTGTAATTAGTGGAAGGTTCTTTAACATGCCATAAATCTATGACATGGGACCGCCGGCTTTACGTCCCCTCCGAAGGAAGGCATACTGAGGGATTTTAACGCCCTTAAAAAAATCCGACGACTTCAGCCGGGTTTGAACCAGCGATCTTGGTTATAGAAGCTCAGCATGCGACCAACTAGGCCACCGGCTTTTTATGTACAATAAGTGACTATTTTGCATAGATCAATGTAGAGTAATGTTCAGTACACCTCATACTGTAGTGGGTATCATCGCGGACTACCAGCTCGAAATTTTATTCGAATACAGTAGGTTGTGTGGTTTGAATCCCCAGTGGCGAACGTAGCCATCCTGAGTATGGTTTCCCACCAGCACTTTTCGAAGTGACATTAAGATGCAGGGTCATTATCCTTGTGCGCTCCGGTAAACACGGCAAGTTAAGCCGGCATTGATTGACGCTGATCGCGGGCACGCGTACACGATTCAGTCGGTGGTAGGCGCGCACTTTTACACTTTTACCAAGAATGTTCAATAATGTGTACTTACAGTGCTCATAGGCGATGATGAAAATGTCCTCCCTCTCTTGTAACACTCACCTGACGTCTTCTGATGAAAGAATGGACAACAATCTCATGTAATTTTTGTTCTCTAAGAATATTACGTTGTCTGTTAAGTTTTTTTAAACTATTTACGGAGCCTGTTTTCTTGAATCGTTTAGCGAGCCTCATAATTGTACTGGCATTAAGCACAGGTCTTCCTGGATACTTGATTCGAAATTTTCGTCTGTTTCAGAACAAGACTTCCTGCTTTTTAATGAACAAATTATGGATATACACACGTTCGTGGGTGGCTTCGGTGGCGTAGTTGGATCGCGGTTCAAATCTGGCCGAAGTCGTCGGATTATTAAGAGCGTTAAAAATCCCTCAGTAGGCCTTCCTTCGGAGGGGAAGTAAAGCCGGCGGTCCCATGTCATAGATTTATGGCATGATAAAGAAACCCTCCACTAATTACACCTGTGTGAAGTTAAATTGTATAGGTTAAGAATGTAAACAACGCTCTTTGATTCCTGCGGTGACGTCTGGTAGCTAAGTTCTGAACTAGTAGTCGTTGACGGTGGCGTTTGGCGGCAAAAGTAGGAACTATTTGAAACATTCAAAAGTCTACAGTCCTTATTTGAATTTAAAAAGTCCTCTCGGCACGCCGGAAGGCGGAGGTAGATTTCACCGGACAAACTTGGGGATAGGCGAAAATAGGCAGAATATGCAGGGTTTCGTAGAAGGATCAGACCTCATTTATTGCGTGAAAGTATTTTATAATTGGAGATTAATTAACTTTGTTTTTCGTCATTTTATGCATATTTTAAACATTTTATTGTCTTATGATGACGGTAACCTTCTTGTCATTTGGAGTCCATTTTTATACTTGTGGTCACACTGTCCTTATGCAAGGTTTCGACACTGATGTATAACTATGTAACGGTCTGTTACTTCTTCACGCAAAATTATATCTCCCGCAGAGATGTTGGTTGGTTCCTCAGTTTAGGGGCTGCGACAGCGCAATCATGTAACCCCGTGTACTTTGGGAGAGTATAGAATCTGTCTGATAAACGGTGTGAATTGTGATGGCTGTATTAGTCTGTAATTCAGGTAAGGAATGCAGACGCTCAATTTCAAGCAGTAGTTCCTAATGTTGCTACCAGATACTACCGTCAACGACACCTAGCTGTGAACTTAGCTACTAGATGCCACTGCAATCAGCAACTCGCAACGAACGTTGGATCCTCCCCTCCAAAGGAAAGCATACTGAGGGATTTTTAGCGCTCTTAGAAAATCCGACGACTTTGGCCGGCTTTGAACCCGTGACCTTGGGCATGCTACCAGTTACGTCACCGAAGCCGCTTCACACTTAGTCAGATGGAAATCTGAATCTGATATCGCGCAAGTGCGTTGTCATGGCAACGTCTGATGGCTCATCCCTCATCAATTTAGTAGCGTTGCCATGGCAACCACTGATAGCTCTTGGCATTTTCTTATAATTCCGAAATAATTTTTCTCATCCCTTGGCGTAATGGTGGGTCATATCAAAAATTCTTTCAGACAAAAGTTTTAGGTAATTATTAGGGGAATATTGTCCATTTTGTACGGTTTTGATATTGTGCCTATTAAGAGAGATATGATTAATGCTTCCCGAAAAACCCACTTTTTCCCACCCCTTTGGTCAATGGTTGGTGCTATAAAAAAACTCTTCAAACATAAATTTTTGGGCTTTTCCGGCACATAGTATGAACTTTGAACGGATTCGATATTTCACATATTAAGAGATTTATAGCAATATTTCATTTTTTCGAAAAAAAAGTCCCCGATTTTCATTCCCTTCGACCGATTTAGCCCAGTAATGAACTCGACCGAGATTTTATGGGTATACATATTCGATAAAAATTTCAAAGTGATTGGTGCAAAATTACGGCAGTTATCGTGTCCACAAGAAACTGATATACATACATATATGTATATATATACATACATAAATTATATATACACTTTTGAACTGACGGTGGTTTTGGGGTCTGGGGGATGTGAAACGCGAAGATATGTCGAAATTTTCCGGAAATCGAAACATGGTACCCATTGCAATAGTTAGCTTTCTAATGAAATCTACCTAAAATACTACCATCAACGACACCTATCTGTGAACTTGGCTACTAGATGCCACCGGAACCATCAACTCGCAACGAACGTTGGAACTTCTCCTCCGAAGGAAAGCAAACTCAGGGTTTTTTAGCGCTCTTAGTAAATCCGACGACTTCAGCCGGGTTTGAACCCGCGATCTTGGGCATAGAAGTTCAGCATGCTACCAGTTCCGATAGCGAAGTCGCTTCCCACAGACAGATGGAAAACTGAATGTTATCTCGTGCAGTGTCGTTGTCATAGTAACTGCTGATGTCTCATCCCTTATCAATTAAAAGTAAAGTTGTCATGGCAACCTCTCTTGGCACTTGGCATTTCCTTATAATTTAAATCATTTTGCTCACCCCGTGGCGTAATGGTGGGTCATATCAAAAATTCTTTCAGACAAAAGTTTTAGGTAATTAATGGAGGAATATTGTCCATTTTGTACGGTTTTGATATTGTGCCTATTAACAGAGATATGATTAATGTTTCCCGAAAAACCCACTTTTTCCCACCCCTTTGGTCAATGGTTGGTGCTATCAAAAAACTTATTTGACATAAATTTTTGGCACTTATCCGACACATATTATGAACTTTGAATGGATTCGATATTTCACGTATTAAGAGAGTTATAGGGAAATTTCACTTTTTCGAAAAAAGCCTCCCATTTTCACCCCCTTCGACCGATTTTGCCCATTAACGAACTCGACCGAGATTTTAAGGGTATACATATTATGTAAAAAATTCAAAGTGATTGGTGCAAAATTACGACAGTTATCGTGTCCACAAGAAACTGATATACATACATATATATATATATACATACATAAATTATATATACACTTTTGAACTGACGGTGGTTTTGGGGTCTGGGGGATGTGAAACGCGAAGATATGTCGAAATTTTCCGGAAGTCGAAACATGGGACCCATTGCAATAGTTAGCTTTCTAATGAAATCTACCTAAAAACAACAGATACCACACACTAATACAGTCATCACAATTAACACCGGTTATCAGACAGATTCTACACACACCGAAAGTACACGGGGCTACATGACCGCGTTGTCGCAGTCGCTAAACTTAGGAACCAACCAACCACATGTTCGTGGAATGTGAATTGGTGTCTAGACAAGACTAACAATCACAGTAATCATAATACTCACCAACACAAACGTCTAAGCTTTGCAGATACACGTCCATATGAATGACAAAACACGTCTGAACTAACGATATGAGTCAGCGGCGCGGGGTATTGTGAGGTCCACTCGCTCCGCACCTGGCCAGCCAAATTACGCCATAGATTGTCGCAATTACCGGGGCGCACAAATATGATGATGATGATGATGATGATGGTAATTGTTGTTTTAAGGGGCCTAACATCTAGGTTATCGGCCCCTTATTGTCTGGGTTATAGGAAAAATGACAATGAACTGGAAACCATAACGAAAATTAAGCTGGACTGAAAATACTTTCAAAATGTAACTCAGATTGGAAGAACTCACAAAATGTAGTTTAGGTTCAAAATACTTACAAAATGCAATCTAGATTGTAAATACTCAACAAAATGCAATTGAAATTCAAAATATTTTGAAAATGCACTTGAAATTGAAAATACGTACAAAACGCAATTGAGGTTCAAAGTACTTGGATTTGAAAATACACAATGCAAGCGAGTTTGAAACAGGCCGGTTCAGATTCAAAATACTCACAACGTGCAATTGATATCAAAATATTTACAAAATGCAAGTGAGATTGAAAATACTTACAAAATGGAGTTTAGATCGAAAATATAAGGTGCGTTCAAAGAGTAACGAGCCGGAGGCATAATTACAGAAACCAGTACTTGTATGTTAGAAGTATTGGCCCTGGCTGTTGAGGCACTTGTCCCACTGTGACACGAGGCAGTGAATGGCTGTCTCATAAAATTCCCTGGGCTGCGATGTGAACCAGTTCCGCACGTACAGCTGGACGTCGGCATCCGAGGTGAATCGTTGGCCCCGCAGAGCCCTTTTCAGGGGACCAAACATGGCGTAATCACAGGGAGAGAGGTCTGGACTATATGGAGGGTAGCCGAGAACCTCCCATTTGAATTTCTGCAGGAGAGCCGCGACTGTGTTGGCCGTGTGGGGTCGTGCTTTGTCGTGGAGCGACCACGGCGGGTATGGTGTACACTCTCACTCGGCGGTGCCGGATAATGAGTGCATCAACCAGCAGGACGTTGTCATCGGTAATGCAGGGGGGGGGTGCCCCAGACCGGGTATCATCGGCTAAGGACACCCGTCCTTCCCTGAAGCGCTTGTGCCACGCCTTGACCCTTGCAAGGGACATGCAGTGTTCGCCGTACACTTGTGACATTCGGCGATGAATGTCCGTTACCCCTACTCCTTCCACTGTCAGAATCCGAACAACACCTCTTTGCTCTTCGGTTGACGCCTCCATGTCCCTGTTTGCAATGCGACTGGCAGCGTTGGACGATTGATACACGCTGCTTCTCGCTTTGTATCGTCACGTAACGTGCACGCGTGCCCTCTAGCGACGGGCTGTGACCTTCCACGCTCTGGTCGGAACCACACCTCGTTACACACGCCACGATTAGCCGATGTAGTCACCGGTTTGCGCATTCCAGCCTCCGGCTCGTTACTTTTTGAACGCACTTCATACTTACAAAGTGCAATGTAGATTGAAAAGCTTACAAAATGTGGTTGAGTAAAAAAACCTCACAAATTGTAATTTAGAGACACGGGGAGCCAATTCATAAAAACAGGGCGGGAATCCTAAATAGAAAATGAACTATAATGAAAAGGAGGCTGATCCCTCGAAGAATGAGGGATCCGGAAAGATGAGAGGAGGGCCAATGCAGGCGGTAAAGGAAGAGATTCCCGATGCCTCTGATTCCCGAATACCGTCGGGATCGGAAGAGAACAAGAGTTGACCAAGAGAGTTCGACAGGAAAGAAGACGGAGAGGAGCCTGGCAAAAGTAAGTGGAAGCAATGCCGGACTCAGCTGGGGTCCCGTGGTCGCCAACTCACGTCCCACTAGATGTGAGCCCCTGGGGGAAACACAAAGATAATTACCCTGTACATTATGTTATGGCCCAGAGTGAATACCACATTCCGGTCACCAAATTACAGTTACTAACAATACTTCAGTCATCACAGCACTATGGGTTGTCAAGACCACCGCGTAGTGTCGCGGCTAGATCGATACCCGGCTCTTGAGTGCTGGAACAGTTTACACTCAGCCTCGAGAGACAAAACTGCGAAGTGGTGGGTTCGATTCCCACCTAGGCATCCTGGAAATGATGTTTCGTGGTTTAAAATGCTGGGATGGTTCCTAACTTAAGGCAACGGCCCCTCATTTCCAATCATCACCTAATTCAGCGGTGTCTACGCTCGCTAAAGCGCAGCGTTAGGTCATGGGGCCAAGCTCTTTGCTGACTCGGTAGATGCGTGGGTTCAAGCCCCACCGTCGGCCGTCCTTGAAATGGTTTTCCGTCGTTTCCAATTTTCAACACCAAGGAAATGCTGGGACGGCACCTTCTGACAGGCCACGGCCGCTTCCTTCCACATCCTTGACCAGTTCATTCATCTTCATCCATTCCATCTCTCATCCCGGCGCGCAGGTCATCCACGGGCGTCGACTAAAAGACCTGCACTTGGCCTCTCAAGAGGCCACACGGCAATATAAAAATCTGAATGCATACACTAAACACAGCCATAACACAGGTTATCAGACAAAACAACAAACAGACATCCAAGTACCAGCTTGTACTGAGGGAATTTGGATGAAAAGGAAATCTTAGGAACTTGATCAGCATTCAGAGGAAATCTCGGACACATTCAGGAAAAAACCTTTGAAATTTTATGGACATATTCTCAGAATGAGTTATCACAGGCTGACTAAAAGAATTATCTTAATGAAAGCTAACAAGGGAAGTATCAGATAAGACAGGTTGAAACCTATCTTGAATCTATGTGGACGCAATCGTTGTGCTATAAGAGGACATCGTGCGGAAAATCAGCCGCCAGATTGAACTGCAAGGCTCCGAAATCGTACCTGACACCCTGGTACGCAGGCATGACGGCTGGAGGAGCTGGACATCCCTGTGTAACTCGGAGTAGTAGCGAGGTGGGGCGTATATGCTTACTGGAGCGTGAGGTTGCTTCCCACCGGCCTTGAGTGCTTGGGCGGTCAGGGCTGTCCGTTCCAACATGTATGGTACTCGCTATCTTCCATCGATTTATATGAGAGATTCGCCACATGATTTCGGAGCCTTGCAGTTCAATCTGGGAGCTGAATTTCCGCACATTGTCCTCTTATAGTACAACGATTGCGTTCACAAAGTTTCAAAATATGTGGTATATTGGCCTTCACAGCCCGTCCGGGCGGGAACACCAAGAGCCTGCTGATGAACCAGCTTGGTGTCCTAGGCGAAATCCATCACAATACATGGCACACACCTAGAAAAATTCCTGAGTTTTAATTCACTGGACGTGAAAGCCAATATATCATCTTTTGGAAGCCTTCATAGGGAGGTTATGGCTGCTTGAGCTTTTAGTTCTCGCAGTAAAGAGGAGCAGGTGCGCCTCATAAAAGGGAGGTAGCGCGCAGTTCGCTCATCCTGCGGAGGTCCGGGTGGGGACACCAAGAGCCCGCTGATGAGCCAGCTTGTTGTCCTAGGCGTAACCCCACACATGAGGCGGCACACACCTTGAAAAATCGCTGAGTTTCAAGATAGGTTTTGATCTGTCTTACCTGATATTTCCCTTGTTAGTGATATTCAGGAAGCTGCACTTTTCCGTCGCTTTTAACTTCCCAGTTTCCTTGAGTTAGGATCTTCCCATCATTTGCCTAGAGTTGAAGTGGGGAAAACCATGGAAAACCACTTCCAGGATGATTGAGATGAGAACCGAACCATCTTGTTCAACACAATGCCTCTATGACCTTCAGGGATTTCCATTCTGTCATTCGATTACAGTATTTCAGATACACCCTGTACTCACACACATGCAAGCTAAAACTAATAACAATGATGGTACAGCATGTTCAGTTTATGACTTTAATTTAAAAATAGCGCACATACTTCTATTTAGAGGGAATATTTCAGTAACATAAAACAACAGAAATGGAGTGAGGTTAGCGATAGCTTACAATAGTTACCCACCACCATAAATGTTAATTCTCTCCCCGAGCACTTTGTTCGGACAGAAACAAATGGCAGTAGACAAATGTTACAGTATTTATTCAGAGTCAAATACCATATATTTTGATTGGAGTTATCACGAACATACTTGGAGCAGTTTTAACAATCAAGATATTAACCCGCTATATGAGAAAAAAAAATGCTCACGGTTGAAAATTAGCTTGCGTCTAATACACCAAGCAGTTTTGACCTTGAGCGTTTTCGTAAATGAAAATAGGCTAAAAATAGGCTTATGTGATCACCCTTTGTCCGTGTGAGTGTGTGTGCGTATGTGTGTGTGTGTGTCCCTAATAACATATGAACGGCTGAAGCGATTTCAATGAAACTCGGTGAGGTCATAGGACCATTTTGGCTGACCCCGACCGTGGTCTTCAAATTTTATTACGTCGCACCAATCCAACATGGCGGCTGTGCGAAATATTTCACCGGCATTCTATATCTCCGAAACTATTACCGATATCACACTGCAATTTTGTACGGTGATAAGGGGCACTACTAGAAGGTTACATATATGACTTTCAAAAACCTGATCACTACTATACGAACATGGCGGCCAAACGAATTTGAAACATTTAAATAGACTTTTCTCGCGATTTAACCATATGAGCGCAGAGAAATATGGTGCAGTAAATGTTTATACTCATTGTAATGCACTGGCATCTAATTTAGTTCAATATTTTTATATAACCTCAAGATGGCGGCTGTGCGAAAATTAAAATTAAGTTATTATTTCTTATGTACTAATCATGCGATCGAAGTGGGTAACACTGTCCACTTTAAATTTCGGACAGACCACTCCATTCCCTGCGTTTAGGCCCTTTTGGCACAAATCTACAATGTTTCACCGATTTGAACGAAATTTTGTATACTTACCCTTTGGAACCCTGTGGGTAACATTGTCCACTTGAATTTTCGGACAGACCATTCCATTCCCCGCACAAATCTACACCGCTTCACTTAATTGCACCAAATTTTACATACTTACCCTTTGAAATCCTGCTGGTACCACTGTCCACTTGATAGTTTGGAAAACTCTCCATTCCCTACATTTAGAAAACAGACAAAATGAACTTGAAAACCACGATTTTAGTCCCTAGAACATGTCCGTAGTAGTGTACCTTTAAGAATATTTTAATAAGTCTATTGTTGGCTGGTAATTCGGGCTGCTTCACGTCGCCCCTACCAGTGTTCTGGTGCAGAATTGCGAAAATAGTTACATCTTGCGCTGCTCATAAATTGCAGTCACCAGGAATAATTAGTGCAAAAAGATTTCTTAGGTCCCTTAAAACAGTTGCCGGTATGAATATTACGTCTCTGTATAAGAGCGATGGTGTTGGTACAGTACATTGAGGTTATGAGCTGCAATAAGCGATGGTGCTTTCAAATTTACTTTCATTTATTCAGATCCTTATCCTTGAGCGCTATGTGTCGATAAATGACAGTATTGCTGCCTCAGGAGCTTGAGACAGCCAAGTGCTCTGATTATTTTCCTACGACACTATTGGTCTCTATTTTCCTAACAGCCAAGGAGATATAGGCCCTAGACCGTGTCCTCTTTCTAATCCTAGCCTATTTTTCAATTCGTTTGTAAATTACATGTGTCAGTACTGTAGTAAGTAAATAGCAGTTTCCCTATTCATTATTATCATTACGGAAAAATGTCCTGAATGTTACGTCCATTATACTGTACTACTTATCACCCCCACTACAACCACCACCACAAAAAGTTATATTTTTTCTTTCTGTTGGTTTAAATATAATTTGCCAGTTCTGTAGTGGTATTCATTATCATCCATAAAACAAATGAATCCACCGGGCGAAGCCGGGCACTACTGCTAGTAATTATATAAACCCAAAAAGGTGACCATCGGAAATATTTAGACGGTTCTCAATGTCTACGAAACTATTACAGCAAACAAACTGAAATTTTGTATGTTGATAGAGGTAATTAACATGAGCAGGATATATGAAATAGCCGTACGAGCCTCGTTGTGGTCGTCCATGCTATATTATAGGGCGCCAGGGAATGTTCTCCGCAGCGGCTACATGCTTCTGTAGGGGCAGATGCTCTCGTAGTTCCGCCCCTTAAAACAACAATAACTAAATAACTAACTGGGGGGCGTGGTGGCGCAGCGGTCAAGCTGTATGCCTCTCACCAAGGCGGACCAGGTACGATTCCCAGTCAATGCATGTGAGATTTTCGATGTGAAATGCCATGTCCTGTGGTTCGGATTCCACGTAAAACGGAGGTCCCGTGGCTTATGATCGCGAGATTAACGTTCACGTTAAACTACAAGCTTCCTTCCTTCCTTCCTAAATAACTAACTACATGCTGTATGAAAAGCCAAGACTATAACCTTGGCAGCCCTTGTCCTTATTGACGAAGCTTAAATCGTTAGTAATTTGAACCCTTGTGTCAATCAATAGTTGTACTTTAATCACAGTACCGGTTTCGGCAACATTGTCACCATCTTCAGCGTTATATTATAAAATATGAAAAAGAAGACTTAATTACAAAAAAATTCTTATCAAAAGATGTTATCAAAATAATTACTTAAAATGCTAATAGTTTAATGGCTGAAAAACACTTACAAATTTAAAATGGTATGTTATTCAACGAGGCTATAATGGCAATAATTAAGACACGAGTATGTTTATAAAACGAGCGAAGCGAGTTTTGTAATTTCAATACGAGTGTCTTAATTACCATTATAGGCCAGTTGCATACGACTATTTATGTTCGACGATAATTATAACTTTATTTTATATTCGAACAGAAATATTCATAAATATCTGTCGATATTCAATCACCTGAGTTAAGTTTAGTGAACAGAGTGCATGCGCTGTGTTCCCAGTAAGGATCAAAGACCTTCTCAATGTCATGTTTCCAAGGCTTTGAAACACTGTTTATTGCACATTAGGGATATCCTGAACTAGCGCCAAGAGATAGCACAAATGTACTAAGTGGAATAATTTTGTTATTTACTTCAAATAACACAAAATAGACTGTTACAAACGTTTTAAAATTAAAATGTATCGTATTATCAACTTGCTATTCTTCAAATTCGATGCGTATAGAATGTCAATGGAAAGCAAATGAATGGAGTCCCACATAGTACAGTCATGACATCTGGCGGAAAAGTTTCGCTTAAGAAATCCATTTACCGAAAAGAGAGCTACGCAGGCTTTCTCCATGACGTTCTGGTGTGTTTATGTCAACAACAGCATTCACTAAAATTGTCGGCGAAATCTTACGAATGTGTAGAAATTGGAGTTGCGGATATTAAGGTACAGAGCTATTTCTTTTGCAATATTGTCCAGTTTCTTTATGCATTGTAACTACAATGGTTGATCCAATATAGGCTACATTGTCAACATTCAAATCATGTAATTCATGTCCGACATGTTGGTTTTTGAGTGCATGTGAGAGCTATCCTTACCCAATAGGTCAATGAATGAAAATATTGAGCTCTGATTGGTTGGAAAAACTTTGTTATAATGGAAAGTACTACTTTAATGACCCCTATTATGAAACAGTTTTCTGACATATAATATTTACATATCGGCATTGTCGAACATAAAATCAGATCTGCTACAATGTGTTATAAAATGAAATATACAAATCTCGATAATAAAAAAAGCAGCTTGACGTGCACCCACATCGCTGGTTTAACGTCAAGCTGCTTTATATTTATATCTTTCATTTTATAACACATTGTAACAGATCTGATTTTCAAAATTTTTGAGTGTTTTTTCAGCTTTTAGAGTAATTAATTTGATAACAACTTTTGATAAGGACATTTTTGTATTTAAGTCTTCTTTTTCATATCTCTACTTAGTATAAAACAAAGTCCCCCATTCTTGGATGTAACTGGTAATCTCGAGAACCACTGGATGGATTTTGATGCAGTTTTCCCCATTCTGTAAAGGATATCTCGAGGATGATTTCTGTAGGAAATAATTTATTTATGATCAAAGGAAGCCGAGCAGTAACGATTTAAGTGGAAAAGTCGAAAGAAAAAAAAACTAGCGTCCGAGCGCTTTGTAAGCTTACGCTGGGCAAACCGTTAAAAATATCGAAATACTTTGAGTGTAAGAATTGTTCAGCATGAAAATTTCTAAAAAAGAGCCCGGGAGAGCATTCATCTATCTTCAATACATCGCCTACTATAAGTGTTTTTACGTTTACATTTCTTCCAGCAATATCCATTCAGTTACTGAGGCCACAGTTTACGAGCTAGCTAGGGGCGAGTCTATCACCCCAGTTACAGCTTAGCTAGCGGACGAGCTTATTGTGCCAGATACAGCCAGCAGCAAACTGTCGAGTCGTGTTGCGTGTTGAGTTAATAACTTTAGAGAATAGTGGTTGTGTTTGGAGTTTCCCTGGAAGTGCAAGTCGGCTTTTCTTCATTTCACCTGTGAACTTTTCGTCCCGCAAAATTCACAGTCAAGTTAAGATTGGACGGGAGGGGGATTTGTGTTTCATACACCTCGCCATTCTTAAATTACGTCCGACAAGAATTTGTTGCACATGCATCTCCATGATAATCTAATTAATAGTCCAGTCAGTGATTTTAACCCATCATGCCGAGACGTAAAACGGATATTGGTCGTTGTTCATTGACATTGGAAAAAAAGCGCTTATCACATAATGCATTCATAAATGTTCCCGGGCGAAGCTAGTTTCATAATATAACGGTGAAGAAAGTCACAATGTGGCCGAAACCGGTACTGTGACTAAGGTACAACTATTGATTGACACAAGGTTTCAAATTACTGAATATTTAACTACATGCTAATGCGAGATGTAGCGTCAGCAGTTACGTTGGCAGCATGGTAAACTTTGTTCTCACCACAGCCATACATTAACAGACGCTAGAAGTGTTGTCCTTGTGTTCGAAGACAGACTTCAACATGTCTATACACACTGTTGAAGACTTTCATTAAAGTTTATTGCGTAATGGACTGCACATAATTAATTATATAGCCACTGCGGAGAACATTTCCTTGCGCCCTGTACAATGATAATAATAATAATAATAATAATAATAATAATAATAATAATATCGTATGGCCTCGGATGTCGGGTGCAAGCTTTGTTATTTGTCACCCAGAGGGCAGCTTGCAAGTCAAATTTCGTCGTTCCTTGGAACGCTATGAAAGTCGGAGATTAGATATCTAAGCTGCTTTTGAACACTATAGTGCTTTCTAGTAGAGAATGGAGGAACTTTCTGTTGGCGGAAAATCCCGAGATTAATTTTGCCATTATGAACACGGCCTACTGAATTCAAATGGGTTCTTTAACATGCCAACAAATTATGACATGCATGTTGTGATTTTTGTCGCCTTTAAAAACACTTACCATGGCCAGGAACGAACCGGAAACCTTGGGGTTGGTAGACCGACACTTTAACCACTCACCCACCGTGGCAAGCCCTGTACAATACGGGTACCTTAATATTAAAGTGCTATGTTTTAGTAGCAGGCTGTTCGATTTGTAAATGACGCGTTCCTAATGAGTAAGTTCCGTGCAATGCGACTTATCCGATTGTGACCTGTATAGCACATGAAAGAAACTTTATATTAATGCACTAAAAAGAAAAGGAAAATAGCACAAAGTATTATGAAATAAATCACCCCGCAATTGGATATATAGGACCTAACCTTGAACCACATTACCCTGGGTTTAGGTCATGGGGTGTTATTTCTCATATCGAACGGCTACTCAAATTGTCCTCGTGGGACCGTGCACTCCGCTACAGGACGCACAAAAGATTTAAAAAATAAAATATCTGGTGGAGTTAGAAATTGACTTAGGCTTCTCGAGAGGAAAAAAACCACGTTATCTTCACTCAAGGGGGCTGCCCACCAGATGAAGCAAACAAGCAAACAAACAAACAAACAAACAAACTGGGGCGTGATGGCTGCTTGCCTCTGAACATGGTGGACTGGGACCGATTTCCGAACGGTTATACAACATTTTAAAAAACAAATAAAATTAGCAATTAAAAATTAAAGACATTATATACAAAAAATAACAAAAAAAATCAAAATCAAAAAATTACTAAAAAATAAACATTAGAACATTAAAAAAAATCGAGTTTACCCTCCAGGGTGGTGGCTCCCACGGACTCAGCGAGGGAACTCAACCCTACCGCCATTTTTCAGGCAGTGTCCTAGAGCTGGGAACATCTAATCGGAGTGGATACAACTGGTGAGATGGGATTAGCACCTCGCCCAGGCGGCCTCACCTGCAAAGCGAACAGGGGCCTCATGGGGGAAGGTAAGGGATGGTTAGGATGGATAGGCAAGGAAGAAGGAAGGAGGCGGCCGTGGCCTTACATGAGGCACCATCCCGGCATTTGCCCGAAGACGAAGTGGGAAACCATGGAAAACCACTTCGAGGATGGCTGAGGTGGGAATCGAACCCCCTCTACTCATTTGGACCACCCGAGGCTGAGTAGACCCCGTTCCAGTCCTCATACCACTTTTTTTTTTGGCAGAGCCGGGAATCGAACCCAGGACCTCCGAGACGGCAGCTAACCATGCTGACCGCTACGCTACGGAGGCGACTAATATTAAAACATAATAAAACTAAATTCAAATATTAAAAGTATTAACAAATTTAAATACATATATTGGGTATGTCTCATAAGTAATACCGTTCTTTTAAGAAACAAGAAGTTCCGTAACGAACTAAAGAGCCTACTTTTCTTAAAATTTAAGATCTATGCCAATGATTAATCTATATGGATCTATCTAGAATAATGACGAAATTAAGTTGGTAATATCGAAATTTCTAATTAGTTCGAAATACTGTATACCTGGCATACTGTAGTCTAATAGAGAACTACAGTTGGCAGCCCTGGTGACTGAATATATTCTTAGTTCCATCTCTTAAGGTACAGAATACAAAATTTTGTTGAAGTCCAATGGATAGCATGGACGTTACATGCAGTTAAACATTGGATCTAACAGCGCGCGTAAAATCATGTTGGCAACAATGACATACATGTATTGGTCAGAAATAATCTGAAATAATATGATCTATTGTTGTGTCAATTTTGAATAAAATACATTAGTTAGTATAGAAGTTACATGCATTTTAAAATTGGATCTATCAGCAGGCTTAGAATCATGTTGGCAGCACTGACGTATATTAGTTACTCCAAATTAATCTAGAATGCCAGGTACTATACGTGTGCAAAGTTTAGAGCTATTGGCTTGCATACTTTCTGATATATTGCTATTAGGGTAACAAAAATAGAGACAGTATTTACTAACAGTTGGCAGCCCTGGTTACTCTTAAGAATCGGCATATACATATCTGTTATGGTACACATAGCACACACGAAATTTGGTTGAAATCCAAATGATAGTATAGAAGTTACATGTATTTAAATTTGGACCTCTCAGCAGACTTAGAATCATGTTGGTAGGACTGACGTATATAAGGTACTCCAAATTAATATAGAATGTCAGGTACTATACGTGTACATAGTTTAAAGCTGTCGGCTTGCATACTTTCTGATATATGGGTATTTGGATAAGAACAATTTAGAGCATTTATTAACAGTTGGCAGCCCTGGTGGCTTTTAAGAATACGCTCAGTCATATCTGTTTATGTACACATAGCGCGTACGAAATTCGGTTGAAATCCAATTGATAGTGTAGAAGTTATATGCATTTAAAAATTGGACCTATCAGCAGGCTTATAATCATTTTTGCAACACTGCTATGTATGTATGTATGGAAATTATACTGCAATATTATTATCTATACATGTGCTAATTTTGAAATAGCTCCCATTCATACCTTCCAAGATATCCAACATGGAGCTCAAATTTAAATTGCGATTATTCCGCAGTTGGTAGCACTGACATCATTTTCAAATATGGCCGTGTGATACTCAGGTATAGATTTTTACTCCTACTAAATTTGGTTCAATTGCTGCAGCCGTTTAGGAGTTGATAGGGAGGGGTGGGGGTCACCCACACTGCCAGACAGACAGACAGACAGAAGGACAGACAGACAGACAGACATTTGCCCGATCTCATAAGTCTACTTTTTCCTAATTTTTGCAAAATGTGAAAAGTAAGCTAAAAATTCACAAACAGAACTTGGAATTCACGAGGATTTTTTTTTTCAAACAATGAAATCCAACTTGATACTTCTGAGCAATGCATCCAGAAAATAACAAAATAATATTCACTTCCGTTATTTTGGAAGAACATCTGCATTCATTCTGTTTCACGATGACTGACGTAGAAGAGAATGTATAACGATATGCGAGCTGTAATTGTACAAAAATACTTAATTAGATTTTCAGTAACCTCCATCTCCACACACAGAGGCTTGGCTTGATTACTGAAATGTAAATGGGAAAGAGGAACTGTATACATACAACGTGCCTGGCCTGCTTCAATTCAAAAAAGTCATTTGTAATTTAGAAGTCGACGTACACCAATGAAAAAGTTTTCTAATGAGGCTAGTTTCAACCTCTCTAAACCAATCACAAAGAGGCTCGTATTGAAAGAGTGCGGCAGAACAGAAGTCATTACGCATGCAACTCGAGTAAGGGGCAGACAGAAGTTCCCATCGCAAGATGCGATAATGCAAGGATACCACCACCACGAAAGAAATAAAAAAAAGTCCTCTCGGCACGCCGGAAGGCGGAGGTAGATTTCACCGGGCAAACTTGGGGATATGCTAAAGTAGGCAGAATATGCAGGTTTTCGTAGAAGGATCAGACCTCATTTATTGCGAGAAAGTATTTTTAATTGGAGCTTAATTAACTTTTTTTTCCCGTTGTTTTATGCATATTTTAAACATTTTATTGTCTTATGGGGACGGTAACCTTCTTGTCATTTGGGGCCCATTTTTATACTTGTGGGGCACTGTCCTTATGCAAGGTTTCGACACTGATGTGTAACTATCTAACGGTGTGTTAATTCTTCACGCAAAATTTTATCTCCCGCAGAGATTTTAGTTGGTTCCTCTGTTTAGGGGCTGCGACAACGCGGTCATGTAACCCCGTGTACTTTGGGTGTGTGTAGAATCTGTCTGATAAACGGTGTGAATTGTGATGACTGTATTAGACTGTAATTCAGGTAAGGACTGGAGACGGTCAATTTCAAGCAGTAGTTCCTAATGTTGCTACCACATACTACCGTCAACGACATCTAGCTGTGATCATGGCTACTAGATGCCACTGCAACCAGCAACTCGCAACGAACGTTGGAACTTCCCCTCCAAAGGAAAGCATACTGAGGGATTTTTGGCACTCTTAGAAAAACCGACGACTTTGGCCGGCTTTGAACCCGCGACCTTGGGCATAGACATTCAGCATGCTACCAGTTACGTCACCAAAACCGCTTCACACTTAGTCGGATGGAAATCTGAATCTGATCTCGCGCAAGTGCGTTGTCATGGCAACGTCTGATGGCTCATCCCTCATCAATTTAGAAGTGTTGCCATGGCAACCTCTGATGGCTCTTGGCATTTTCATATAATTCCGAAATCATTTTTCTCATCCCTTGGCGTAATGGTGGGTCATATCAAAAATTCTTTCAGACAAAAGTTTCAGGTAATTATTGGGGGGATATTGTCCATTTCGTACGGTTTTGATATTGTGCCTATTAAGAGAGATATGATTAATGTTTCCCGAAAAACCCACTTTTTCCCACCCCTTTGGTCAATGGTTGGTGCTATAAAAAACTCTTCAAACATAAATTTTTGGGCTTTATCCGGCACATAGTATGAACGTTGAACGGATTCGATATTTCAAATATTAAGAGAGTTATAGAGATATTTCACTTTTTCGAAAAATGCCCCCCATTTTCACTCCCGTCGACCGATTTTGACCATTAACGAATTCGACCGGGATTTTATAGGGATACATATTCTGTAAACATTTCAAAGTGATTGGTGCAAAATTGCGGTAGTTATCGTGTCCACAAGAAAGTGATATACATATATATACATATATACATAAATTATATATAAACTTTTGAACTGATGGTGGTTTTGGGGTGTAGGGGATGTGAAACGCGAAGATATGTCAAAATTTTCCGGAAGTCGAAACATGGTACCCATTGCAATAGTTAGCTTTCTAATGAAATCTACCTAAAACCACTTCATTATTTATCGACGTTTAAATGTTAATGAGATGATATTAAAATAAGAAACACGAACAAGTAGGCCCATATTGTAAAATGTAATCCGTTATTCTTCTTTATAAAGATGGTATATTGGCTTTCACGGCCAGTGAATTAAAACTCAGCGATTTTTTTTAGGTTTGTACCGTGTCTTGTGAGGGTTTTCGCCTAGGACGCCAAGCTGGCTCATCAGCGGGCTCTTGTCTCCGCCTGGACCCCCACAGGAGTAGCGAATTTCGCGCTACCTCCCTTTATATGAAACACACCTGCGCCTCTTTACTCCCTATGAAGGCTTCCACGAAGATTGTATATTGGCTTTCACGACAAGTGAATTAAAACTCAGCATTTTTTCTAGGTTTGTGCCGATGCCATTTCTCCTAGAGAAGTACGGGGGGGGGGGGGGACATACTAAGAATGGCCGTTGTCAACGTCGGGATTCGAACCTCGAATCTTTGATCTCGTTGCAGTTCTCTATTCCGGTCTTGGATCTTTATCGGACATGCAAAGATAACCTCCTGTGTTCCTGAAATTAACACGGCTATCCAACCGAATTTTTGCTTTTCTCCATGAGAAAAAGACAAAGGAGGCCTGGTTCAGTGAAGTAGAGAAAGATCTATTGGAGACTGGGATAACACGTGAAGATATCCAGGAGCGTGGCCCACTTCAAAAACTTCGGAGTTTTCAACTTACGCCGAAACTAAAAACCGGGAAGGCGTGGACGACAGAGAGAAAGGTGCAACATCGATTGCGAATGAAAGAGTACTGGGCCAACATTAAAATTCAGAAGAAACAGTTGACATGGCGTGGTCCTTAGTTGGCCGTAACGAAGGATAAGATGAAGAAGAAAGAGCTGAAAAAGTAGACAGACAGATTGTAGCAACGTTACATGTACCTAGGTATTTAGAATTATACTATGTCCAAAAGGAGGTCGTCATTCTTATTAAAATAACAAGTAGTTCCATGAAGAACTATACAGCCTAGTTTCATATATCCTACTTACGTTAATTGCCTCTATCAACATACAAAATTTCAGTTTGATTGCTGTAATAGATTCGTAGATATTCAGAGCCGTCTAAATATTTCGGATGGTCGCCATGTTGGATTGTTAAATGTATAGGCCATAGAGTCATGTACCACTAAAGGAAAATTATTGCGTAAGTTCATTATTCAAACTTTCACTTTGATCGCATGATTACAACACAAGAAATAAAAACTTAATTTTAAAATTCGCAAAGCCGCCATCTTGAGGTTATGTAAACAATTGAAGTAAATTAGATATCAGTGCATTACAATGTGTATTAACATTTCCTGTACCAGATTTCATTGCGTTTGGAACATTAAATCGCTAGAAAGGTCAATTTTAAATTTTCAAATTCGCTTGGCTGCCATGTTCGTTTTGTAGTAAACCGGTTTTTAAAAGTCTTGTAGATGAACTTCCAGTAAAGCCCTTTATCTCCGTACACACTTTCAGGGTGATACCGCTAATAGTTTCAGAGATATAGAATGCCGGTGAAATATTTCGCAGATCCGCCATCTTGTGGTTATGTAAACAATTGAACCAAGTTAGATGTCGGTGCATTACAATGTGTATAAACATATACTGTACTAAGTTTTATTGCGTTTGGTTGGTTAAATCGCGAGAAACGTCTATTTTGAAAGTCGCAAATTCACGTGGCCGCCATGTTGGTTTTGTAGTTACCAGTTATTCAAAAGTCACATAGGTCAACTTCTAGTAGCTTCCTTTTTCACCGTAAAAACTTCCAGGGTGATATCGGGAATAGTTTCAGAGATATTGAATGCTGGTGAAGTACTTCACACAGCCGCCATGTTGGATTGGTGAGACGTAACAAAATTTGAAAGGCACGGTCGGGGTCGTCCGGAATAGTGCTATGAACTTACCGAGTTTCATTGAAATAGCTCCTGCCGTTTAGAAGTTATTAGGGACACACACACACACACACACACACACACACACACACACACACACAGACGACCGTGGTATAATGGTTGTTTACTATAGGCTGCAAGTCACAAAGGAAGCATTGCACAGTTAACAATCGAGATGGAGGTTAAGCCTGCAATCCTTGACATCGTAACCCAGTCTAGTTACTACCCGCCCTCTGAACTGCTGACAGTACAAACACAATTCCTAGTGCAGATAGCAGCGTTGTTAATGTCCGAGCGTTCGCTTTAATCCAGTCTTCCCTTGAACGGTGTATGCAAATGAAAACCGAATCGATCCATAACGCGAGGAACAACAGAATAATAAACGTGGTTCGCCCACAAGTCTTCATTTATACCAACAGAGTTGTGAATTATGAGCTCCAACTGCACTTGCTTGCTTGCTTCTTCCCGTTTCATCACACATTCTCATTCAAATGAACCCATGCATCGGTGTGCACCAGACCAATGATATCACAGGCTATCTAATAAAACTAATCAAGAAACCCCTCAGAGTCCCAAGGTTCTTTAAAAACAACTAATTCGGTGAAGAACTAAATGGCCTATTTTCATATATCCTACTTACGTTAATTGCCTCTATCCGCAAACAAAATTTCAGTTTGATTGCTATCATAGATGCGTACATATTGAGAAGCGTCTAAATATTTCGGATGGCCGCTATGTTGGAATTTTATTTTATTTTATTTCTATGTAGGCCTTAGAGCTATATACTATTACATGAAGATTATTGCGTAGGTGTATTATTCAAACTTCAATCGGATAGGACATAAGAAATAAGAACGATATTTTAAAATTTCGCACAGTCGCTATCTTGTGATTATGGAAACAACTGAAACAAATTAGATGTCAGCGGATTAAAATTTGTATAAACATTTACTGTACCAAGTTTCACTGCGCACGGACGGTTAAATCGCGAGAATCGTCCATTTAAATATTTATAATTCACGTCGCCACCATGTTCGTTTTGTACTTAACAGGATTTTGAAAGCTACATAGGTAAATTTCTAGTAGTGCTCTTTATCACCGTACAAAATGTCGAGGTGATATCAGTAATAGTTTCGGAGATATAGAATGCCGGCGAAAACTTTTGCATAGCCGCCATGTTGGATTGGTGAGACGTAAGAAAATTTGAATGGCAACTTTAAAAGCCCATATCTTGGAATTAGACTTTAGTTCAGTCGTATAGATCCCTCCTTCGGCGCTCACAAGCCACTGACCGTGACAAATGAGCATTCAAATGAAAGAGAATAGACATTAGCAGTGACGAATTGCACTGTAATTTCATAATGATCTACAATTTATTTAAAAATGACTTAAAAATGTACCAAGTCTGTGATTTGCAGATACTGTTACTGTAGGAAAATGCGCTCCATAATTGCTGTCCACTTCACATTTTGGCCGCTGTGACGCCTGTTTCATGTCATGTTAACATTCTGAGGTATTTCCTGTATAATTTTGCATGGATTTCAGAAACAGTAAATCAAAGGAATGAGTACTCAAATCGTATAATTTCATAAATATCGAATAACTGGCGAGTGTTATAATGATCTAATTTTCAGTGATTACCTTCTTAAGTTAGGGAACGTAGAACTTGGAATTCTAACTGAATTGTAAATAGTGTTCTATAATCATTATAAACCTATTGGGAAAGTGTAGTTTATGAACATGCGAGATTTCTCGCACGGGTGCGCTAGTCTTTATGTAATACCAAAGTCTCGTGCAGAGGCATGACGTAACATAGATGCAGGGGACTAGGATGAAACTACAGTAAAACACATCCCGAACAAAGAGATCCCTCGCTCAAACTTGCGCAGTAGAAATGGCGGGGGACTAATCCCTCAGTATGATGGATTAATACCAGCTCAATAGCAGGGGGATTAAATGGGGTGAGGGGGTGAAACGACCGCGAAGCAAGTGGACTACACTCTGCAGACACACTACGATACACTGAACATCTTGGAGAAGGAGAGGATCCTTAATAATTTTCCATGGACGTTGTTACTTAATTTAGGGCCTTGGAAATTCTTGGTAACTAGCCATACATGGTGGGGTATTGAAATAGTACATTATGCAACGAGTCTATAATGACAATAATTAAGACACGAGTATGTTTATAAAACGAGCGTATGCGAGTTTTATAATTTCCATAAGAGTGTCTTAATTACCTTTATAGGCGAGTTGCATACGACTGTTTATGTTCGACAATAATTATTATAACTATTGTATGTTCGAACATATATATTCATAAATATCTGTCGAGCTTTTGCCAGTTTTATGTACTGAACAGAGTGCATGAGACGCAGAGAATGCCTTGTATTTGACCATGGCCTCCTCGATTATCCCACTATGACACTAGGCAACGCTGTGAAATTTAAATTAGAAGGCCGTGGAACTCAGCGCGGGTGCGATGCTATCCCTTATGTAATTGCTCAAACTACTGTTTCTTGAGCTCTGATTGGTGGGAGAAACTGTTTCATAATGAATAATGAAAAATAGTGTTATAATGAGCCTCATTATAGTACGGTTTTCTGACATATAATAGTCAGGGTCGAACATAAACATTTTATTATAATTACATCGTCACAGGAATCAGGCTATGGCCATTTTATGGCATTTAATAGTAAATATCTACTAAATATTCGTTATTTAATTTTGGAAAATGAGATACCGTTGTGTAACGAATACGTTGTGAAAATCGCAAGGACTAATCCCAGTAAAAGGGGAAGCAAGTAACCGTCAGATGCCATGGATGATAACAGTTGATGTAATGCGTAGCGTGCGCCCTCTGACATAAATCCCAGGCTGAAGCACCGTAGTATCTTTATAGCCAGCTCTGGAAACTAGGAAGTTGAGTTCCCAGATGGTGTGTGATGGGCACTCCCTGATTGCACTTCAGTGCTACTGAACTTCTTGAGAACCTTCTTTCCCCAGAAAGATGATGATAATTGTTGTTTTAAGGGGCCTAACATCTAGGTTATCGGCCCCTAATGGTCTGGGTGATAGCGAAAATGACTATGAAATTGAAACTAGAACGAAAATTAAGCTGGACTGAAAATACTTACAAAATGTAACTCAGATTGAAATGACTAAAAAAATGTAGAGTGGAAATACTTACAAAAGGAGTTTAGATTAAAAAATACGCACAAAGTGCAATTGGAATTCAAAATACAAAATGCAATTGAAATTCAAAATGCTTACAAAATGTATGGTAGATTCAAAATACTCACAATACGTAGAAGCCTGCGATTCAAAATAATGTACTGACAAAATGCAATTGAGATTGAAAATACTTACAAAATGGAGTTTAGATCGAAAATTCTTACAAAATGCAACGTAGATTGAAAATACTTACAAAATGTGGTTGAGATTTCAAGTTTGGGAAACTTGGTTTTGGGTGGGCCTTGTAGAACTAAATTTACGAAAGGTTGAGGAATAAAACTCATAATTCTTCTAGGTTTGTGCCGTGTCTTGTGTGGGGTTTTGCCTAGGACACCATGCTGGCTCATCGGCGGGCTCTTGGTGTCCCCGCCCGGCCATCAAAGCCAATATACCATCTTTTTGGAAGCCTTCATAGGGAGGTTGAGGCTGCTTGAGCTTTTTGTTCTCGCAGTCAAGTTTGGGAAACTTGGTTTTGGGTGGGCCTTGTAGAACTAAATTTACGAAAGGTTGAGGAATAAAACTCAGCAATTCTTCTAGGTTTGTGCCGTGTCTTGTGTGGGGTTTTGCCTAGGACACCATGCTGGCTCATCGGCGGGCTCTTGGTGTCCCCGCCCGGCCATCAAAGCCAATATACCATCTTTTTGTAAGCCTTCATAGGGAGGTTGAGGCTGCTTGAGCTTTTTGTTCTCGCAGTCAAGTAGTGCAGTTGCACTCTATAAAGAGGGAGGTAGCGCGCAGTTCGTTACTCCTGTGGAGGTCCGGGCGGAGACACCAAGAGCCCACCGATGAGCCAGCTTGGTGTCCTAGGTGAAAACCCACACAAGACACGGCACAAACCTAGAAGAACTGCTGAGTTTTAATTCACCGGCCGTGAAAGCCAATATACCATCTTTTCGAAAGCCTTCATTGGGAGGTTGAGGCTGCTTGAGCTTTTGGTTCTCGCAGTCAAGTAGTGCCGTTGCACTCTATAAAGAGGGAGGTAGCGCGCAGTTTGTTACTCCTGTGGCGGTCCGGGCGGGGACACCACGAGCCCACCGATGAGCCAGCTTGGTGTCCTAGGCGAAAGCCCACACAAAACACGGCACAAACCTAGAAGAATTGCTGAATTTTAATTCACCGGCCGTGAAAGCCAATATACCATCTCGTTGAGGAATAGTTGCTACAATTCATTGTAACTCAATCAGTTGTAGATGCAACTCTATTACACAAAACGCATAAACACAATGAGAGTTTTTCACTTCTAGGTACACAGAACAGAAAGTATGACCATATGTAATTGTAGATTGTATAATTCGAAACCATGTCGCGGGCCGGACTAGACTAGCACAAGGGCCGCACTTGGCCCGCGTGCCGTACTTTGCCCATGACTACCATAGGCAGAAAGGAAAGGCTTTCTAGAGTTAAGGCCTAGTGGAACTTTGCTTGAGCTCTCGCCAGCTATAGTACAGTAGCTGGAATGGTTTTGTTCCAAAAAACGTGCTATGGTTGGCTTTTTGTAAATCGTTAGAAAAGCACAAGAAAAAAGCTTAACTGTAAATTTCGGAATAATTTGTAGTATCATGTTGTCGGAAAACTCAAAACAATTTTGAAAAGCGTTTTCTTCTGGATCTACGTATTTTAAAGAAAAGTTTTTTAAACAAAAAATGTAGAGGACATTGTCACCTACAATTTGTCTCATCGAGGTCAAGTCATACGTTTTGAAATGTAGAAGCTAGGTGGCGCCAAAGTTACCAAAAAATTGTTTCTTCACTCTTTGTCCTAGTTTTTTTTTTCACAAAAGAGTGAATCAGAAATTTGTTCCTCTAAAAATTGTCTGCAACATTTATTTAAACGGATGTTTCTTCCGACTTACCGTTCCAAAGTTATAACGCAGCAAATGCAACGCTGCGTAGTCAAGGCTACTATTGTTACTGCGGAGATAGCGGTGGGCATAGTTTAGACCGGGACCGGTGTCGGACAATTTTCACACTTCGACAGACTATAACTTTGGAACGGTAAGTCGGAGGAAAAAAATGTTTCACTAAATGTTTTAGACAATTTTGAGAGGAACAAATTTCTGATTCGCTCTTTTGTGAACAAAACATCTTTTTTTAGGACAAAAGTGAAAAAATACTTTTTTTGAAACTTTGGCGTCACCTAGCTTCTGCATTTCAAAACGTACGACATTTTTTTTTTTTCGTGTAGCCTTCTGAGAGGCCGAGTGCAGGTCTTTCTAGTCGACGCCCGTGGGCGACCTGCGTGTCGGTATGAGAGATGGAATGGATGAAGAAGAATGAAACTGGGCAAGGATGTGGAAGGAAGCGGCCGTGGCCTGTCAGAAGGTACTGTCCCAGCATTTGCCTGGTGTTGAAAATGGGAAACCACGGAAAACCATTTCAAGGACAGCCGACGGTGGGGCTCGAACCCACGCGTCTACCGAGTCAGCAGAGAGCTTGGCCCCATGACCTAACGCAGCGCTTTAGACCGCGTAGCCACTACTGTCAGTAACGTACGACATGACTTCAATGATACAAATTGTAGGTGACAATGTCCTCTACATTTTTTGTTTAAAAAACTTTTCTTTAAAATACGTCGATTCAGAGAAAAATGCTTTCCTTTTTTTTTTGAGTTTTCCGACAAAAGGATCGTACAAATTATTCTGAAATTTAGAGTTAAGATTTTCTTATGCTTTTCTAACGATTTACTAAAAGCCAACCATAGCACGGTTTTTGGAACAAGAGGGGTTTATTCTGTGCAGCTGTACTGTACTACTATTCATATAGGCTACAGGCTGTTCTTTAATGTTCCTTTATCTAGACTGGGCAAAGAACTGTTGTTGTTTGTTGATTCAATATTAGAGCGAGGGGGGTCAAGGTCTTTACCCCGGACCATAAGGCGGTGGTCTCTAATGCAACACAGGCCATCGAAACCTACAGTATCTTAATGTAATGACGTCATTCAAGTGAAGAACACTTATCTTTTAGAGGTTGCGCATAAGATCGATAGATTGTCAGCACAGAAGGTCGGGGCAGCAGAGTTGGACAGAGTAAAGCCCTTAGTGGATTGAAAATACTGGCGGCGGTGCTTGACTTGACACGTCTGAGATGGGGGAGATGGTTAGCAGCCCGTGTCATTGTGGAGATGACCATACCAGTATGATATGATGTCTGTTAGGTTGTCAGCCCGAAGGCTGGTTGGATCCTCAAAAAGTACCGCCGTTACGTTATGCGAGTAGATACCCGCAAAAACCCAAGGCAGCGCTATTTTGAGGCGTTCTAGGCAAGAAGAGGAGTGAGGTAGTTTGTCATTGCTTTCCTCACTGAGTCAGAACAGTAGTACAAACCCTATGAGTAGAACCCTTGACAGCATTCACAGGCACTGACTGTGTCCCGAATGCCATTAGTAAGCACCACCCATACCTCAGTAGCTTCCATATAATCACAGCCATGAGTGAGACTGAGACATCGGTGAAAAGCCACCGTTTACTCTAGCCTGTGCCAACAGACAAATGCAATTATTTGAGTACCCCGTAGCGCGGCGTAGCCATGCTCATTAAATCGTACACCACGCCCGCGTGGGCAGCTCCAGCAAATCCGGTGACCACATGTTCAAATCCCAACGCTGACAGTGATTATCCTGAATGTGGTCCTTTCCCGGGTTTTCCCCACACTCCTTCCATGCAAATGCCGGGATAGTACCTTACTTCAAGTTCCGGGTCGCCTACTTCATCCCTGCTTTTAATATACAGTTACACACACTATTACCCATTTAACATTTGATTGCCGCTGAGTCTCGCTGCGCCACTGTTTGTTGATTATTGTAGCAGGAGCCCCGCGGGGTAAAGAGGAGGACACAGTGATGACAGAGTGCAGTCCGCACATAAGTCAAGCAGCATTGCGTCAGATAAGTCTCACAGGACCTCATGTCACCACGGACAGTTGTTAAACGATGACCAGGGTACTGGATCTGAGTCATATCCTACTCGCGCAACTGTACCTGTCAATGAAGCAGGCTGACGTGTGACAGTGCTCAGTGACTTTAATCCCAGGAGCAGTGTGAGCCGTATATTAAAGAAACTTGGGTGGGGATCACTGGAGGCTAGGAGGATGAACTCTAGACTCTGCGCTATGTACAACACGTAGGCTATACAAATCAACCAGCATGGGGTGAGCTTGGCAAACGTATGGGAAAGCCTACTTACATGGGTAGGGGCGATCATTCTTTCAAAGTTAAGGGCCGACCATAGCGTACAAATTATGGTAAATATTCTTTCGTTAACCGAGCCATTGATAACTGGAACTCTCTACCTGCCGCAGTTTTAGAGCCTTTTCCCAAACATATAGGTGTGTTTAAGAAAAGACTGACTATTTGTGTAAATACTCAAGTTTAATTGTTAATTGTTATTGAAGTGTTATGTATAATGATGTATTTGTTATGTATACCCAATTTGCCACCGGGGGACACTCCCCCTATTGCAAATAAATAAATGAATGAATGAATGAATGGACAAGTAAATAAAGAATAGTTCCCATCTCGACCGCCGGCAATCAATTCGTGAAAGGGAAATACTACCGTCATCACAGGAATAAAGGTTATCAGATAAGCTCAACACTCACCCAACTACACGGGACTGATGACCAATATATTCGAAGTCCCTTAAATGAATTAACCACAACAATTATCTGAATCTAGGCCCAGGCCTAAGCAATCTTCAGAGGCAGATGACCTCGTAGTTCCGCCCCTTAAAGCAACAATAACTAACTAACTAACTAAGGAACAATCCCCGCATTTCCTTAGTGGTTGTGTAGGAAACCTCGCGGATAAACCACATTCACTATGTCTCCTGTCAATGTCAGGATTTGAACCTCGGATCTCTGGACTCACAAGGGAAGTATCTGGTAAGACTTTGCGGACGCAATGGTTGTACTATAAGAGGACAACGTCCGGAAAATCAGCCGCCAGATTGAAATGCAAGGCTCCGAAATCGTACCTAACATCCTGGTACGCAGGCATGACGGCTGGCGGAACTGGACATCCCTGCGGCACTCTGAGTAGTCGCATGGCGGGGCGTATATGCTGACTGGAGCGTGAGGCTGCTTCCAACCGGCCTTGGGTACCTTGGCCGTCAGGGCTGTCCCTTCCAACATGTACGATACTCGCTACCTCCCATTGATTTATAAGGTGCGTTCAAAAAGTAACGAGCCAGAGGCTGGAATGCGCAAACCGGTGACTACATCGGCTAATCGTGGCGTGTGTAACGAGGTGTGGTTCCGACCAGAGCGTGGAAGGTCACAGCCCGTCGCTTGAGGGCACGCGTGCACGTTACATGACGATACAAAGTGAGCAGCAGCATGCATCAATCGTCCAACGCTGCCAGTCGCATTGCAAACTGTGACATGGAGGCGTCAACCGGTTTCTGACAGCGGAAGGAGTAGGGGGAACGGACATTCATCACCGAATGTCACAAGTGTACTGCGAACAATGCATGTCCCTTCCAAGGGTCAAGGCGTTGCACACGCGCTTCAGGGTAGGACGGGTGTCGTTAATCGATGATGCCCGGTCTGGGGCACCCCCCTGCATTACCGATGACAACGTCCAGCTGGTTGATGCACTCATTACCCAGGACCGCCGAGTTACAGTGAACGACATAGGCGCTGTGGTCGCTCCACGACAATGCAAGACTTCATACGGCCAACACAGTCGCGGCACTCCTGCATAAATTCAAATGGGAGATTCTCGGCCACCCTCCATACAGTCCAGACCTCTCTCCCTGTGATAACGCCATGTTTTGTCCCCTGAAAAGGGCTCTGAGGGGCCAACGATTCACCTCGGACGCCGACGTCCAGCTGTACGTGCGAAACTGGTTCACATCGCAGCCCAGGGAATTTTATGAGACAGCCATTCACCGCCTCGTGTCACAGTGGGACAAGTGCCTCAACAGCCTGGGCCAATACTTCTAACATACAGGTACTGGTTTCTGTAATTATGCCTCCGGCTCGTTACTTTTTGAACGCACCTTATATATGAGAGATTCGCCACATGATTTCGGAGCCTTGCAGTTCAATCTGGCAGCTGACTTCCAACATATTGTCCTCTTATAGTACAACGATTATGTCCGCCATGTTTCAAGATGGATATCGACCTGTCTTACCTAATACTTCCCTTGCCAGTCCTGAAGCGTGACTCAACGCACTCGGATAAGAATTTGGGTGTTTCATTAAAGGGCTTTGTAGCATCGAGGTCATTGTCGTTGTGAACTTGGGAAAGGGTAATTAAACTCCTTGGCAGAGTCAAGAATCGAACCCGTCTCAAGAATCACTGGATGGATTTTGATGCGGTTGTCGCCATTCTGTAAAGGATATCTCGAGGAAGGTTTCTGTAGAAAATAATTTATTTATGATCAAAGGAAGCCAAGCAGTAACGATTTCAGTGAAAAAGTCGAAAGAAAACCTGGCGTTCGAGCGCTTTTTAAGCTTACGTGGGCAAACCGTTAAAAATATCAATATACTATGAGTGTAAGAATTGTTCAGTATGGGAAGTTCTACAAAGAAGTCCGCGAGAGTATATCTCTATCTTCAATACATCGCCCACTATAAGTGTTTTTACGTTTTCATTTCTTCCAACAATCTCTAAACAATTACTGAGGCGACAGTTTACTAGCTAGCTAGGGGCGAGCCTATCACCCCAGTTACAGCTATCCTGCGGGCAAGCCTATTACCCCGGCAAACTGACGAGTCGTGTTGAATTAGGACTTCCGATAAGAGTGGTTGAAGTTTCCCCGGAAGTGGAACTCGGCTTTTCTTCATTTCAGCTGTGAACTTTTTGTTCCGCAAAATACAGTCAAATTAAGATTGGACGTTAGGGCGATTTGTGTTTCATGCACCTCGCCATTCTTAAATTACGTCTGACAAGAATTCGTTGCACATGCATCTCCATGATAATATAATTAATAGTCCAGTCAGTGATTTTAACCCATCATGCCGAGGCATAAAACGGACATAGGTCGTTGTCTGAAGGGTGAGAACTGTGGATTTCTCTGTTTACTATTTCTTCACTGTCACATTTTAAGACGTGATGTTCGTTGAGAATAGGAAGGTCTCAATTCAAATTGACTGTGATTGTATTCCCAGTGCCCAGTGTCGGATTCCAGTCCAAAACTATTATTCTCAATGAACGGGTGACCGCGTTGTTCATCTACCAGAAGGACATGGCCTGGTCGATGACTACAACTGACTACACGACAGTGAAAGGTTGTCACTCATCCGTGTCCTTACCTAATTGAAAACAATCTTCAATTCCACACGTCCGAAACGTTAACTGCACCATCTTGACAGAATTATTTCACAGCCAAGGTTGAGAAGAGATCAGCAGACCTTGATTCGAGTACATCATGCGGTGGAAGTCACAGGCTCGTAGTAGTACAGTACAGCTGGAATGGTTTTGTTCCAAAAACCGTGCTATGGTTGGATTTTTGTAAATCGTTAGAAAAGTACAAAAAGAGCTTAACTCTAAATTTCGGAATAATTTGGAGTATCATGTTCTCGGAAATCTCAAAAAAAAATGCAAAGCGTTTTTCTCTGAATCTACGTATTTTAAAGAAAAGTTTGTTAAACAAAAAATGTAGAGGTCATTGTCACCTACAATTTGCCTCCTTGAGGTCATGTCATACGTTTTGAAGTGAAGAAGCTAGGTGGCGCCAAAGTTTCCAAACAAGTGTTTTTTTTTTCACTTTTTGTCCTAGAAAAAATTGGTGTTTTTTTTTTTTCCACGAAAGAGTGAATCAGAAATTTGTTCCTCTAAAAATTGTCTGCAACATTTAATTAATCGTTTGTTTCCTCCGACTTACCGTTCCAAAGTTATAGCGCAGCAAATGCAACGCTACATAGTCAAGGCTACTATTGTTACTGTGGAGAGAGTGGTGGGCATAGTTTAGACCGGGACCGGTGTCGGACAATTTTCACACTTCGGCAGACTATAACTTTGGAACGGTAAGTCGAAGGAAACAAACGTTTCAATAAATGTTGTAGACAATTTTGAGAGGAACAAATTTCTGATTTCTCTTTTATGAACAAAACATTTTTTCTAGGACAAAAAGTGAGAAAACACATTCTTGGAAAATTTGGCGCCACCTAGCTTCTGCATTTCAAAACATATGACATGACTTCAATGAGACAAATTGTAGGTGACAATGTCCTCTACATTTTTTGTTTAAAAAACGTTTCTTTAAAATACGCCGATTCAGAGAAAAACGCTTTTCAATTTATTTTGAGTTTTTCGACAAAATGATCGTGCTCATCCAGGAAACTCATAGAGGTCCGAACAACAGAAGGCCAAAGATAAATGGAATGACTTTAATCACTGAGAGACCCAGTGCACAGTACGGCAGAGCAATAGCAAACTTAACTGTAGATAACGTCACCGAAATACTGACTGCAGCAACAGAGTCCTATACAGTAACATCCATGTACAAACCTCCAAATAATGCATTTAGTTTCAAAGAACCAGATAATTTCTATTCGCAACCAGTGAAGTTGGTAATGGGAGACTTTAACTTCCACAGTTTATCATGGGGTTACAGAGAAACAGACCAGAGTGGAGAAGACCTTGAAAACTGGGCAGAATGCACGGGCCTGAAGCTAATACACGATCCAAAGCTACCATACTCTTTCAGGAGTGGAAGTTGGGGCTGTGGATATAACCCAGATAATATCTTTGCAAGTGAAAATATTGCCCACCAAGTGAAGAAAGAAATAGGAGACCCAACTCCAAGGACACAACATCGAGCAATTATCTGCACTATAGAAGCAGTCATCAAACCCAAGTATACTACCTTCCAGAGAAGGTTTAACTTTAAACGAGCACATTGGGATAAACTCTCTGAGGAAGTTGACTCCAAAATCCTTGAACTGGACCCTTCTCCAGAGAAATATGACTCCTTTATAAAGCTGGTCAAAGCTGTCTCACGTAGGTACATACCTCGTGGATGTAGAACAACTTATATACAGGGACTAGACAAAAATACAAAAACACTTATGAATGAATATGAACACCTCTTTGAAGATGACCCATTTTCTGAAGAAACAATACAGGCTGGTGAAGACCTGATACTAGCCATATCAGCTACAAGGAAAGAAAAATGGTGTGATCTCATGATGCAGCTTGATATGAAACAAACAGTAGAAAGGCATGGCAATTGCTGAAGAACCTTGGAAATGAGCCCTCCCTCGGCCATTCCTGATATAGCACCTAACCAGATAGCGCAGCAGCTATTGTTGAATGGCAAAGTTAATAAAAAAGTCTGCAACTCCAAAGATCCAGAGAATTACTGAGGAGAATAACTATATTGGCTCAGCTTTCTCACTGGAAGAATTAGAAACCGCAATATGCTCAATGAAGAACAATAAAGCCGCTGGATTAGATGACTTGAGGATGGAACAAATAAAAATGTTTGGACCAGCAACCAGGACGTGGATCCTATATATGATGAACACCTGTCTCTCAAGATTGCAAATACAAAAAATCTGGAGTAAAACCAAAGTTGTGGCCCTACTGAAACCTGGGAAACAGCCAACAGATGCCAAAAACTTCCGACTGGTATCACTCCTTTGCCATCTCTATAAAGTTCTAGAGAGAATGATCCTCAATCGAATCTCGGACCAAGTTGACAAAACTCTGATTAGAGAACAATCGGGCTTTCGTCCCGGGAGGTCGTGTTGTGGACAGATCTTAAACCTGATACACCACATAGAAGATGGATATCAACGCGGGGAGATCACCGGTGTCGCCTTTGTTGACCTTACTGCCGCATATGACACCATCAATCACAGGGCTCTATTAACGAAGATCTATGCCATCACGAAAGACTTTCACCTAACACAGTTTATAAGATGTCTGCTACAGAACAGACGTTTCTTTGTTATCCTACAAAACAAAAGGAGCCGATGGAGGACACAGAAACATGTTATCCCACAAGGAAGTGTGCTAGCCCCACTGTTGTTTAATATGTACACTAATGACCAGCCAATTAATCCTGTCACAAAATCTTTCATTTACGCAGATGACACAGCAATTGCTGCACAAGGGATAACTTTTGAGGAGGTGGAAGGAAAACTCACAACAGGTCTTAAAGCACTATCTGCCTATTATGATAGCAACTACTTGAAGCCAAACCCTTCCAAAACACAAGTGTGTGCATTCCACTTACGGAACAGAGAGGCTTGAAGGAAACTGAGAATAACCTGGAGAGGTAAACAACTAACCCACTGTGACTCCCCAAAATACCTGGGAATAAAGTTGGACCGTTCCCTCACCTTCAAAGACCATTGCACAGATACAAAAATGAAAGTTCGTGCTAGGAATAACATTATTAGGAAACTGACCGGCAACAACTGGGGAGCACATCCAGAAGTCCTCCGCACATCCGCCCTTCCTCTGTGCTTCTCCGCTGCTGAATATGCAGCACCTGTATGGCACAACTCCAGCCATGCCAAACAGGTAAATATTGCCCTAAATGAAACAGGACGGATTGTAACAGGCTGCCTGCGGGCAACCCCTGTTAACAAAATATACTACCTAATGGGCGTAGCACCTCCAGATATCCGAAGAATAAGAACGGCAGCTGAAATAGAAAGAAAGAAGCAGGAGACGGACCCAAGACACCTCCTATTTGGAAGTGAACATCAACTACCAAGACTGAAATCGAGAAAAAATTTCCTCCAGACGACACAACCAATTCATACATCACCTGCACACCGTCGGATACAACTCTGGCGTAGCTCATCATCAGAAAAATATTGGGACAATCCCAAAGAAGAACTTGCTGCAGGTCATCAACTCCCATACGACACATGGAAGGTCCTTAATAGACCGAGGACTGGAGTATCTCGGTGTAAGGTGAACATGAAGAAATGGGGATTCATCTCAGAGGACGAACTATGTGAGTGTGGTGAACATCAAGACCACCAGCACCTACTCAACTGCAGGAACCTGTTTCCATGGACGATCTGGTAGCCGCCAGTGATAAGGCAGTTCATGCAGCGGAATTCTGGGCATCACGTGGAATATAAAGATGCACATATACTTTGTAATCTTTGTATGTATATATATATATATATATATATATATATATATTGAACCCTTATCATTGTGTCCAATAATAATGTTTCATATTAATAAAACGATGGAAATACTAAATACATGATATGATGGATATTTGAGTAATATTGATGTAGCAAGAAATCTGGACTTGGTAAGACATGCTACGTGCTGGCTGGAAATGACCAATAGTTTCACAACCAATGCTATTCTTGGATTTCTGAGAAAATCAGATATGACGCTGTGGCGTACGTGACCATAAAAGGCCACAATGCTGCGTACAAGGCAAGGAGTGAGAGAGAGGAGAATAGTCGTGACGTGAAAATAAGGGCGGGATTTGTAAGGTCAGAACTCCGAAGCCAACTTATCTGACCAATAAGAAAACATGACGCCAGAACTTAGCGTCAGTGTGTTTTGCGCGGCAATCGGATATAAAAAGATCTAGCGATCGGTTTGCATGTTCGACGGCAGATTCGCGACCTGTGAGAAAATACAAGAATTTTGAGAGGTCACACATAATTATAGGCCCATTACTTAAAATATTGAGGAGCTGTTTTTCTCCCACCATTGAAACTTTAGGCTTTCTGTATATATACAAATGTCTGAGATGAATCGGGGCACTCCTAATTATTCTTCGACAGTCATTTAAGACGTCCTTAAGACGATATGGTTTTAAAATTATAGTTGTGTGTCGGCAACGAAGTTGGAAATTTTCATAAATTGTGAGATGGCAATTAGCCATAGAATAGGGAAAGTCGACGATTCTGCATAGGACGATCTGAGGAAATAAAATACTTAGAACGCAGATAGAACAGTTTAAAAACTTTGATTTAATTGTGTTTTAACAGCAGCAAAATGTCGACCATGGAGAGAAGACAGCAAGCTTCATCCTCCATTACCATCAGTGTTATGGGCTAACGGCCTAATGATGGGAATTGACGAGGCGGGAGGCCTCTGGAAAGCAGTTTAAGTGATGAGTATTAAAAAATTGATTTATTGATTTTGGACGAGGGGAATCGCGAGAGATGTGTGGAACTTTGTATAGATTTTATTTGTGTGGTTTAATTTAAATTTCAGGGTTTGATTTCTTAACTGACATGCGTGTAGTAAATTTTGGCATTGCGTGACAATTATGTTGTACAGTAAATTTTGTAATATAAATGTTTTCCTTATGTATACGTAATTCTTATAGCGAAACGGCCGCATCGATTAACGTATCTATAAAAAGTGTAGCCATGAATGAGAACCTAGGAACGACAATGATAAATGGACTGATTTAATGATATGTTAAACTAATTACTACGTGGGGGGAATATTTGCATTTTGTTGCTTTGATAACTCGGGCTAGGACTGATCCTGTTATTTATTCTTTATTGTCATTTGGACATGTTGTGTGTCATTATCTGAGAGGTGTGCTGATTAATGCTACGACGTGATCTTCGAGAAATGTGCCACGTGTTTTTGGGTGTAAGTGATGATGATGAGGAGAGGTAAAGCCTGTCCATGACTGCGATATCATTCCGGCAAACTAGTTATCCGTGGGGATAAGTTTGACCTGGGAATGTATTCTTAAAAATCCCTGAGAGGATGTTTTGAGATAATGTGTTATTTATTTGTACGCGTTTAACAGGTGGCGATTAGCACAGGTGCTGTACGCTGGCTATGGGCCAGAATCTATATTTAGCATGGCACTAATTACTACTTGGGGGAAGAAATCAGCCACTCTCTCGGTGATGCGATAACAGGCCCGGTTGTCTCCAGCTCGTTATGACACGTTATGTTTGCTTTAAAGCCTAATGAGTTAAGGTTATTTTATTTGGTTTAATTTGGGAAGTTGCCATGTTGTCGATCCAAGTTTCTTTTATCATTACTACGACTTATTTATTCATTTCCGGCGTGAATATTAAAAGTTATATTTTGTTGTTGTTGGCTCTTATTTTCAAGGCCATTGTATTCATATAAATATAATTTGGCAACCGGCCAAACCGGTTCATGTCATGTTATGCCTTCCTAGTGTTTAAGGTATAAGACGGTCATTCCGCAGCCCTTATTTTAAATAATACACACGTGTATTTGGTTGTGGTAATCTAAGGTTAGAGCATGTCAGTAGTGTATATAAATATGTAATTGTTGTTCCCACATTTCCGTAATTCGTCCTTCGCAGTACGGAGTCCGTTCCCGAACCAACTGTTTTGGTCGGAAACGAGCGCCCGTCAAAATGCTCATTACTTGAACTAGTCTTAAAACCCGTGTCGCTCATAAATATTAAATTTTTGTACTATTTTATTTGTTTGTTATATTTGGATCTTGTGATCCGTTTTCTTTTGTTACTTTGATTTAAGTGACATTGCAGTCACAATGCTTGTTGGCAGCTGGCATACCGTGTCGTCATGGTACGTCAGGCTGGTCAGTATCAGATCTGTTCACGCGAGTGAACAATAAAAGGGTGGTTATAGTTTTCCTTTTTATGTTTGATTCAGTTAATAAATTTCATTTGTTAGTAGATCCTGTTGTTTTTCTTGACTTAATAATAATAATAAGTTAACCTTATGAACCCTGGAAGTTATGTTGATAGCAAAACCTCTAAATCACATTCACAAGAATCCATTACGACCCCGAAATTTTGAATCTTGTCTACATGCTATTTTCCAAAGGGTTTAATATATATATATATATATATATATAGTATGTTATGTTCTGAACACGTATACATAAATAAAATCGTGCAAATTATTCTGAAATTTAGAGTTAAGCTGTTCTTGTGCTTTTCGAACGATTTACTAAAAGCTACTGTAGCACGGTTTTTGGAACAAAAGGGGTTTCTTGTGTGCAGCTGTACTGTACTATAGGCAATATGCCTGATATGATGCACAATGTTCAATGAATTAACTAGTCTTCGCAGAACTTCGTAAGACAGGAGCCGCGTCTGCTACAGCGCATTGCGTGTTATCTGTCACAAGGATTATCACATCGCTCACATAGACATGTTTCATCTGGAACGTGGAACTTCTTCATTATACACAGTTTATGGTGAAATCCATGAACCACGAAACGGGTCACCACATGTCGCAGCTCATAGTTCGAGTCCATCCAGTCGTGTAAAAATCGTCCCATATTTCTTGCCGTTTCTCTTGCGTCTCATTTAAGGGGGGTCATACAGTTGATTTTACTAAAAAATGTCATTTTTAAAAATAAATCTCAGACGAAAGGTTGAGGCTTTCTAAACATAGATACGAAGTTTTATGTAAAAAATTCTCATAGTTTTAGAGATATTTTCATTTTAGTGACAGCTTGCACGTTGTGATGGTCGTGGCTACGTAGCAATGGATGCAAATGTACAGCGCCAGACGGTTGTGTGGTTTCTCTTTTCGTTAATTTCTTATAACACTGGCTGCATGGGTAGTATACACGTAGGCCATGCCTGTATCCATGGTTTGGTGAGTTGTCTTTGAGAGTGGAAAGCTTTGAACTTCTGTTTCCAAGGTTACTGTTGTGCACTCAATGGCGGTAGTAGTAGCAGTTTGTTTGGAACTTTCCACGTGCTTTAATTACATTGTGTTGTAAATTGTGATCATAATGCCTAAGAAAGGGAGCGTTGCAAGACGAAAAAAAAGGACATATCTGGAAATCGCTTTTCTAATGAAGAGAGGGGTGATAATGGCAATGTTATTATTGACGTAACGAGTAGCCTAGGCCTAGTGCATCAGCCAGGAAACTTGGGCCAAAGGGTAGGTCACCTGTCAGTGATTCTAAGGATACTGACAGCGTGTCATATAGGATTATAGATTCTTCTTCAGGGGCCGATAACCTAGATGTTAGGTCCCTTAAAACAACAATTATCATCATCATTTTTATAGATTTTTCTTCTTTAGTGGATAATATAAGTGTACATTTGTCTTGCAAATTGTGTCATGGAAATGTGAAATTAATTAATTAATTAAAAGGGAGGAACCAAAATGCAAAGGAGTCATTCAACTGTAAAATTTTGCCCATTTGTCCCAAAACATCATGCAATTGTAATTAAATTGTTCAAATAGCAACATACAGTGCAGTGGCCAGTTTTAATGGTGGAGCTATCAGTAAGTCTACAAGTACTGAAGGCATTGGGAATCAAAATTGGGAAGAATACTGTGGAAGCTTTGAGCAAGTTTGACAAGGTACGTGTAGATTCTGCTGAAAAAAATAATTAAAAAACTCTACTTAGGAGGCTAGAAGGACTAGACGAAGACTCAGATTGGATGAAAAATCCCAGAACATCCAGAAGGAGGGTATAACATATGCCAATGGAACCTTCTAAAGTGAACTGTGATTAGAACTGTGTATGAAAACTTCACATGCGATTTCCTGAAAACTTATCTTTTTCAAACAAGAAACGTAATATCACAAGAACTATTTGACTGATCTAAATGAAACTTTGCATAGTTGTTCAAATAGGAATTCTATAGAGGATGAACTAAAATCATGGAACTGAGGCAAAATTTAGACTTTATATAATGATATAAACAGGCAATAAAATGTAAAATTTATATGTATATTTTTTAAAAAACTGCCAAATTAATTTGAATGCACTAAGAGATCTCATCTTAGTTCATCCTCTATAATATTCTGTCAATTTCAATTCAAAAGAAAGAACACTGCCATTAAGCTCATATTTAAAGAGTTATCATGTTTTTTTTTGTCAAATCATGTGTTTAATAATTTTATCCACATTTATTAATTAATAATGTGGCTACTTTACATTAAATTTTGATTTTTACTATATCAAACAATAGGTTAGGATGTTATATATCATACTATTCATTTTCAATGTCCTACGTGAAATAATATAGGAAATAATCACATTTTTGTCAAGTGCTAACTAAACATGGCATGACTACTGTATGACCCCCCTTAATAATTGCTGGTAGGTCTCAGCAGATGGCAGGAGCAGCTGTGTGCGCAGTTCCTCGGTGAGGAATTCCTGTCGGGCCAAAACATACACAAGGCGGGAAGGGATGTATTTCGAGAGATACATTGCCTTGCCCAGATCCTTGCTTTGACACTTCCTAATAATTTCAAGTTCTTCTTCGTCAAGTGCTCCCATATACATTCCATGGCGTATGTCAAGATTGGTGATATCTTCAATTTGAATATGTCCAAAGCTATTTTGAATTTGAATTTATTCATGAAGAAATGCCACTGATGCAAAAGAGTCCCTTTATGTAGCGTATACCATGATCTGGCTTGAAATTTTGTAATAAGAAACGAAACCTAGCTTAACAACCAACAAAACAAAATATAGAATACACTTATTACTAAACAAACCAATTAGCAAACATTTTATACAAAATGAATAATAAAAATTAGAATGTAATAATTACATAAATATCCTACCTAATGTATTATTAAATCTATTGAAAAACAAGATGTTCAGTAAAGAACATATAGCCTACTTTATCCTAAATGCATGGGTATTGTTATAACTCTTTGTCCTTTTCAAGGAGTAAAATAGAATGTTGGTTGTAGTAGCTTGTAGAAATACTACGTGTTAAACGGATAATAAACATGAATATGAGGCGCCTTTTGCTAGTGCTACCTCTGTACAAAATTTCATTCAATTCAGTTTCACCGTGTTTAAATTGACATGGTGAATCGATTTGCACACATAAATGGCCGCTATCTGCAAACTATTGGGCAGATGACCCAGTAATTCAGTCAAAAGCTGCTTCCCACAAAAAGGTATGTGGTTGCAAAATTTGGTAGAGATCAAATAATTAGGTTGTTTATAATTTGATTTAAGCTTTTAAGATTTGGGTGGCCACCATTCAGTTTCCGTCAACATGGTGGCAATATAAAACATGACCCTGAGATGCCCTTTGCTAGTGCTACCTCCGTACCTAATTTCGTTCAATTCGGTTTCACCGTGTTTGAATTGATAGGGGGAATCGATTTGCACACATATATGGCCGCCATACGCAAACTATTGGACTGTCGACCTTATAGCTTGGTCAAAAGACGCTTTCCACATAAAGGTATGTTGTTGCCAAATTTGGTAGAGATCAGATGATTAGGTTGGTCGAAATTTGATTTAAGCTTTTAATATTTGGGTGGCCGCCATTAAGTTTTCGTCAAGATGGTGGCGATATAAAACATGACACTGAGGTGCCCTTTGCTATTGCTACCTCTGTACCAAATTTCGTACAATTTGGATTCACCGTGTTTGAATAGATAGGGGGAATCCGTTTGCAAGGCCGCCATCCGCAAATTATTGAGCTGATGACCTTGTAGTTTGGACAAAATAGTCCACATATATAAAGGTATAATGTTGGAATAACAGGTAGAGATCCGATGATTAGGTTGGTTGTAATTTGATTTAAGCTTTTAACATTTGGGTGGCCGCCATTACGTTTTCGTCAAGATGGCGGCGATATAAAACATGACACTGACTTGCCGTTTGCTAGTGCTACCTCTGTACCAAATTTCGTTCAATTCGATTTCACCGTGTTTGAATTAATAGGGGGAATCGATTTGGACACAAACATGGCCGCCATCCGCAAACTATAAGGCTGATGACCTTGTCGTTTGGTTAACAAATGCTCCCCACAAAATGATACGTTGTTGCAAAATTTGGTAGAGATCGGATGATTAGGTTAGTCGTAATTTGATTTAGGCTTTCCACATTTGGGAGGCCGCCATTACGTTTCCTTCAAGATGGCGGCAAGGTGCCCTTTGCTCTTGCTACCTCTGTACCAAATTTCGTTCCATTCGGTTTCTCCGTGTCTGAATTAATAGGGGGAATAGATTTGCACATAAACATGGCCGCCATCCGCAAACTATTGAGCTGATGACCTTGTAATTTGGTCAAGGGATGCTCCCCACATAAAGGTATGTTGTTGCAAAATTTGGCATAGATCGGATGATTAGGTTAGTCGTAATTTGATTTAAGCTTTCAACATTTGGGTGGCCGCCATTACGTTTCCGTCAAGATGGCGGCGATATGAAACATGACACTGAGGTGCCCTTTGCTAGGGCTACCTCTGTACCTAATTTCGTTCAATTTACTTTCACCGTGTTCGAATTGATGGGGGGGGCGCAGACATTCAGAGTACCGGTACACACACTCAAAGACAGACACACAATTTTTCGCCCTGTGTTGATCTCATAAGTCTACTTTCATTTCTTGCAAAAATCGAAAGTAGGCTAAAAATATAGTACGTTAAAAAAGGACTACATTCTTTATATGAATTATGATATGATCTATTATTGAAACAAGTACATGAGTGACATGATTGCTCGAACTACTAACAATACCACGGAAGTTGTACCTTGGATACTAAAAATATTATAAAAAGCAGTATGGCACGGATATAATTTTAAGAGTTTGTATGAACTATTTGCATTTCATGATTTACGAATTCAACAACTGAGGTGTTTCATATTCCTTCAGGAATCTAGATATTGAGTGAATGCTCACAAGAGTGTTCGATTGTTTTTACTAATTCAGATGTCAATTAATTCTGTGCTCATTTACACATTCTTAAGGCTTCAAATACGTCAGGTTTAATTTTAAGAGAGCTACCGTCTTCTGTGAGAATATTCGCAACCCACAATCGCCTATAGAAATATTTGAGAATTTTAATTTTCTCCTGGTCCATGGACTGAACAATCAATGTTATTCCAACACCATCTCGACAATAATGTATAGAAAATATACGAGTTATGAAATACAATACTGCGCTCTATCGTTCACGCAAAGAGTTCCAATTAACCGAAAAAATATTCGAATTATCTACGATCTGTTAACATTGTTTACATAGGTTGGTTGGTTGGTTGGTTGGTTGGGTGGTTCCTCAATTTAGGGGCTGCGACAACGCGGTCATGTAGCCCCGTGTACTTTGGGTGTGTGTAGAATCTGTCTGATAACCGGTGTTAATTGCGATGACTGTATTAGTGTGTGTTTCTGTTTCTTAATTCAAGAAAGGACTGCATACTTTGAATTTTTCAAGTAGTTTCTGCTTTTGCCGCCAAACGCCACCGTCAACAACTTCTAGTTCAGAACTTGGCTACTAGACGCCACCGCAGTCGGTTCCTACCGACGAATGTAGGAACCTCAGCGCTGTTTACATTTTTAGCCTATTTTCAATTTTGAAAAAATAGGCTTATGAAATCACCTTTTGTCCGTGTGTGTGTGTGTGTGTGTGTGTGTGTGTGTGTGTGTGTCCCTAATAACATCTAAAGGGCTGGAGCGATTTCAATGAAACTCGGTAAGTTCATAGCACTATTCCCGGCGACCTCGACCGTGCCCTTCAAATTTTGTTACGTCTCACCAATCCAACATGGCGGCTGTGTGAAATATTTCACTAGCATTCAATATCTCCGAAACTATTACCGATATCGCCCTGAAGTTGTGTACGGTGATAAAGGGCACTACTAGAAGTTCACCTATGAGACTTTCAAAAACCTGGTGACTACAAAACCAACATGGTGGTCAAGCGAAATTGAGACTTTTAAATAGACATTTCTCGCGATTTAACTATCCAAACGTAATGAAACTTGGTACAGCAAATGTTTGTACTCATTGTAATGCACTGGAGTCTAATTTAGTTCAATTGTTTACAAAACCTCAAAATGGCGGCTGTGCGAAATATTTCACTGACATTCTATATCTCCGAAACTTTTACAGATATCATCATGCAATTTTGTACGGTGATAAAGGGTACTGATACAAGTTGACCTATGTATATTTCATAAACCTGTAAAGTACAAAACGAACATGGCGACCAGGCGAATTTGAAATATTTTAATAGACTTTTCTCGTGATTTAACTCTCTGAGCGCAGTGAAATGTGGTACAGTAAAAGATTTTGCAGATTGTAATGCACTACCATCTAATTTAATTCAATTATTTACATAACCTCAAGATGGCGGCTGTGCGAAATTTTAAAATTAAGATTTTATTCTTGTGTCGTAATCATGCGATCGAAGTGAAAGTTTGAATAATGAAGCTAGGCAATAATTGTCCTTGAATGGTACATAACTCTATGCCCTATACATATAACAATCCTAAATGGCGAGCTTCCGAAATATTTAGACGGTTCTCAATATCTATGAATCTTTTACAGCAACCAAACTGTTTTTTTAATGTTCATAGAGACTATGAACATATGTCCACCTATAGGACTTTCAGTAACCTGGTGAGCACAAATCCAACATGGCGGCGACGCGAAGTATAAATATTTAAATGGACGTTTCTCGCCAATTCACTATCCGAGTGCCGTGAAACGTTGCACGTTAAATGCTTATACAAATGTAGATCCACTGGCATGTAATTTATTTCAATTGTTTGCATAATTACAAGATGGCTGGTGTGCGTACTTTTAAAATCTCGGTTTTACTTACTGTGTTCTAATCATGCGATTGAAGTTTGAATACCACACGTACACAATAATCTTAATGTAATAGTACAAAAATAAAAATCCATCCTGGCGACCATATGAAATATTTAGACGGTTCTCAATATCTACAAATCTGTTACAGCAATTAAACTGAAATTTTGTATGTTGGTAGAGACAATTAACATGAGCAGGATATATGAAAATAGGCTGTATAGTTCTTCACGGAACTACTTGTTATCATTTTAAATGATCTTGTCGACTTCGTCGTTACGCTGGGGCCTGGCGTTACGTTACGGTGACGGGACGAAATGTACGAAGATGCATTGAGGTCTGTGACGTCATAGTACCGCTTGGCGCATGTGTTCCCCGACAATATCTACTTCGTTAGTATAAGACAAAAATCCCCGATTCTTCGATGTCACGTGTAATCTCGAGAACCACTGGATGAATTTTGATGCGGTTTTCACCATTCTGTAAAGGATATCTCGAGGAAAGATTGTGTAGAAAATAATTTATGTTTGATCAAAGGAAGCCAAGCAGTAACGATTTCAGTGAAAAAGTCGAAAACAAACTTGGCGTCCGTGCGCTTCTTAAGGTTACGCTGGGCAACCCGTTACACATATGAGCGTAAGAATTGGTCAGAATGAATAGTTCTACAAAAAAGTCCGGGGGAGCATATCTCTATCTTCAATACATCGCCCACTATAAGTGTTTTTAGACTGGATGGAAGGGGCACGTCCCCGCGTGCTCTGGTGAGCGTGACGGCATCCCGCGCGCTTGACCTTGCATAGCCCTTGGTTTGCACTTGCCGTTCGCGAGTAATTTGAAACAAGGTAAAGTATCATAAAGCAAGATAAGTGTTATGCAGGTAATTTTCAAACATGTTAAGAGTCTTTGGCTTCGAGCGAAGTGAGAACCCTCAGCCTTCCTAGCATTTTTCAGCATTTGTAGCATTTAAAAAGATACAAAGTCTAGTCTTTCAGACTGACTGTCACTTTTTAACCTAATTTAACTCCACACAGGTGTAATTAGTGGAAAGTTCTTTAACATGCCATTTATCTATGACATGGTACCGCCGGCTTTACTTCCCCTCCGAAGGAAGGCATACTGAGGGATTTCTAACGCTCTTAAAAAATCCGACGACTTCGGCCGGGTTTGAACCCGCAATCTTGGGCATAGAAGGTCAGCATGCTACCAACTACACAACCAAAACCGCTATGCTATAGTACCATGCAAAATATTCGAATTATAGAAATTCGAATTATGCAAGTTCGACTGTAATTTAATTTCTATGATAAATTTTGATAAACATTCCTCCCAATTTATCATGTTTCACATCAACCCCTTGATATTGTGGATTTAGCCGAGTCTCCTCCACCGTTAGAAAACTAAAAATTCGTAGATTAATATGGGGCAAAAAAAGTTATTTTTGAAAATGATGAAAATGTTGAGAACTCCGGAGCCCTCGAAATGATGTATTGGGTAACTACGATGGCAGATCAAAAAATAAGTTGCACTTCCCAGTTATGGCCATTTATTACACCACCCATACAACAGCAACATGCCTATAACGACATACAATGTAACGTCACTTTTCCATATAGTTTCCAAGAGACTCCAAATCTTTCTGCGAACGCACAACCAACTTGTCGATGCCGGATGCATAGAAAGTTCCTCCAGCGTTCTGCAATCACACGGAGACAGCGGCCTTCACCTCCTCATCGGTCTGGAAACGTCGTTTTGAGCTTACCGAACAGATGAAAATCACATGGCGCTAGGTCGGGACTGTAGGGGGGATGTTGCCACACCTCCCACTTGAAACGCTGCTGCAGTTGGCTCGTTTGGCGGGCCTTGTGAGGTGTTGCGTAATCATGCCGGGAAATGGCCCGCTCCCCATACACAGCACTAATTTCACGATACAGTCATTATACAGTGAGTTGTCTGATAACCTGCTTTGTTGAACGTAAATCATTATGTAAACGTAATATAAGGTGCGTACAAAAAGTAACGAGCCGGAGGCATAATTACAGAAACCAGTACCTGTATGTTAGAAGTACTGGCCCTGGCTGTTGAGGCACTTGTCCCACTGTGACACGAGGCGGTGTATGGCTGTCTCATAAAATTCCCTGGGCTGCGATGTGAACCAGTTCCGCACGTACAGCTGGACGTCTGCGTCCGAGGTGAATCGTTGGCCCCGCAGAGCCCTTTTCAGGGGTCCAAACATGGCGTAATCACAGGGAGAGAGGTCTGGACTGTATGGAGGGTGGCCGAGAACCTCCCATTTGAATTTCTGCAGGTGTGCCGCGACTGTGTTGGCCGTATGAGGTCGTGCATTGTCGTGGAGCGACCACGGCGGCTATGGCGTTCACTGTTACTCGGCGGTCCTGGGTAATGAGTGCATCAACCAACTGGACGTTGTCATTGGTAATGCAGGGGCGGGGGGTGCCCCAGACCGGGCATCATCGGCTAACGACACCCGTCCTTCCCTGAAGCGCTTGTGCCACGCCGTGACCCTTGCAATGGACATGCAGTGTTCGCCGTACACTTGTGACATTCGGCGATGAATGTCCTTTCCCCCTACTCCTTCCGCTGTCAGAAACCGAACAACACCTCTTTGCTCTTCGGTTGACGCCTCCATGTCACTGTTTGCAATGCGACTGGCAGCGTTGGACGATTGATGCATGCTGCTGCTCGCTTTGTATCGTCACGTGCCGTGCACGCGTGCCCTCTAGCGACGGGCTGTGACCTTCCACGCTCTGGTGTGAACCACTCCTCGTTACACACGCCACGATTAGCCGATGTAGTCACCGGTTTGCACATTCCAGTCTCCGGCTCGTTACTTTTTGAACAAACCTAATACATAGCATATAAGCACTTTACTTGTTAAAAACCTATGTAATATTATGTTTAATAAAGGTTCTTGGATGAAAACTTAAAATTTGAATATTTTCTCTACCCTTTTCAAAGAACTTTCTTAATTCGAATTTTTGGATAGGTCGAATATTTTTACTGGTCGCTTGAGCTTAGAATTATCCAAGTTCCACTGTATTTGTAATTGTAAGTTAACTCTAATAAATACTACAAAGCCTTAAAACCCCGATATTCATTTTGATACATCCTGTATTATAGAAAGTAACGCTTACCTTGAATTTGAGCGCACTGTGTTCTTCCACCACCGCCACTCAAAGATCTACAATAGAAATGTTATGAACGCAGCAAGCTCGTGATCCTTTTAGTTTATAAAACATGACTGAAGAGGCCATTGTTCGGCAACAAACTATGAGCCATTAACTTACAGGACATTAAACAATTCTAATTACGTTAAACCTCACTTAACCTCCTAATCTTAGAACGTGAACGTCAACATCAACTCTCTTCGGACAGTGTTTAAAAGCTGCCATCAGTTTTCTAGAAAGAAGGCATGACTTGGATGGAGACTTTAGTTCGTAACCATAACAGGTATGGCACAAGACCGGACTGGTTTATACACTGCTCACACAAATTAGAGGATATTGTAAGGCCAGCTCATTATGGTGCAATAATATCCGAGATAATTTAGTTTTTCAATCATTTATTACTTAAATAATGCTATACTGACAGATAAAGCAGCCCATGTTTCCAGAGAACCCCTGATGAGTGTTTGAATCAAATGACATGAATGAAGAGAGAATATGGCAAACAAACAAAGCAACATTAACACTACCATAATCGTGGGACATTTGTGAATATTGTTCTGCAGTAAGGTGTATGGTCTCCTCGAACGGCTAGCACTGCTGCACATCTGTGTGCCATTGATGCAATGAGGTGATCAATGAGTTTTTGGGGGATACGTGGCCAATCGTCCATAAGAGCAATCTGCAGCTGTGGAACAGTTGTGGGAGGTGCTGGTCTGCCTGCAATGCGCCTGCCTAATGCATCCCACACGTGCTCTATCGGATTAAGTCCGGCGAGGAAGCTGGCCACTGCATACGCTGGATACCCTCCTCCTCCAGCATGTCGTCCACCAACCCAGCTCTGTGGGGATGTGCATAATCGTCCATAAACACAAAGGAAGCACCTATGGCACCAGCATACGGCACGACAAAAGGTCGGAGAATCTCTTCTCTATACCTTACAGCGGTCACAGTACCACGTGGGATGATGTAGAGGTCCGTACGACCACCCAGGCTAATTCCAGACCACACCAGCAACCCACCACCGCCATATGGGGATCTTTCTCGTACAGAAGATTGGTTGTTTCGTGTCCCTCGTTCCCTCCAGATGCGAACACATCGACTAACCGATTCCACGTTGAATCGCGACTCATCAGAAAACAGAACTGAGCTCCATTCGGCATGCCTCCACCCACGATGCTCCTCCGCCCAATTTCTGCGATCTCTACGGAGTTGAGAGGTTAACCTGGTACACACCATGGGCCTACGGGCATAGAGGCCACGTGCATGACGTCGGTTACGGACAGTTTGGGTTGATACTCTGCTTCCTGTTGCTGTTAGAAGGGCACTTCTCAGTTGAGTTGCATTCTATTCCGGCGGGTAACGGTCATCCCTTGCTGTTGTTGCCCATGGGCGACCTTGTCCTACCATTCTGTGAACAGTAGCTGTTGTTTGAAAACGATTCCACAGTCTTGAGATCACACTTTGAGACACCCCAAGGGCTCGAGCCACAACTTGTTGCGTCTGTCCACCTTCCATCCGTCCTATGGCCCACCAAGCCAATTGATTCAGGTAAATCACGTTGTGGAGGCATTGATGTTCCTAAGTCACGTCATTCACTAACTGACAACGGGAATGGAATTGCTCTGACCTCAGCAACAAACCACCGCCATGTGACCCTTTGACAGCAACAGTACGGACAGTGCCCTCCGTCATGTGGTGTATGTGCAGGGGTGACGCAAACACATGTTTACCTTCTCTGGGAATAAAGGAAAGCGATTACATCTAATGCGGTACGAAACACATAGCATACATAGCTGAGTTTACAATAAGTTATCCCCTAATTTTTGTGAGCAGTGTATTTATAATGTGGCGGCGATATCTAGTTCCTCATATAACGCCAGCTTAACTTGGAAACCTAGCTGAGCGGCCATGTTTACATTCCATGGCTGCGGGGAGCCAGGGCTTTCTCAGCCCGAGGCACAGCGTTGTCAACTCTCCACGGTACCCACTGAGAGCAAACAGCGAGACTTGAGAGAACTGCATGCAACAGTGCAACACTGGAGACCTGACATTCAAGTCGGACTCTACACTCCACGTGGAGTGACGAAGGATGCACACTATTTTATTTTTAGACAGAAATATTAACAAGTATTTAAGTAATTAAAATTCAGCAATTCTTCTAGCTTTGTGCCGTGTCTTGCGTGGGGTTTCGCCTAGCACACCAAGCTGGCTCATCAGCGGGCTCTTGGTGTCGCCGCCCGGACCCCCACAGGAGTAGCGAACTGCGCGCTACCGCCCTTTATATGCAGTGCAATTGCACCACTTCACTGCGAGAACTAAAAGCTCAAGCAGCCTTAACCTCCCTATGAAGGCTCCCAAAAAGATGGTATATTGGCTTTGACGGCCAGTGAATTAAGCACTCAAACCCTGGTCAAAATAAGTTTTGCATATTGCAAGCTTATGAATTTGTGGACCAAATATAATACACGTGCTTTATCCGATAACTGTTTTTATTTATTTATGTACCGTATGGCATTACACATGAAGCACAATAATAATAATAATAATAATAATAATTACGAGCCTTACAGTAGTCGCATATGACGTGCAACATCTGTCATAGAAGAAACCTCACGTGAAATTGTTGATACACCAGTATTTTATACTATTATTGGCACAAATATTAATCTATTGTAAAAGGGAGTGTTTTACAGATATTGTAGTTTATAATACGGAACTCCTTTTATTAGATGATTTGTAGCTTCCACCAGCACTAGCCTAAATAAAGAATACGATATGGATCAACTAGATTAATAGACGCGACACCGTTCATAACCTTAAATTCCTTATAAACAGATCTTCTTCATTCACAGACCAACACATAATTGCATATGGATTCTGTTAAAATGAGTCATATTGATATGATAAATATCGTTTAAAATGATAATCCGGTAGCAAAAATATCTACCCCGTCCGGGATTCGAACCCAAGATCTCTAGATTCACAGTCATAAGCACCAACCCCACGGCTATTTCGACTACGCAAATTTTGTGCACAAGATGGTGACTTATTTCCACGTTCCAATAATACTGCATTACGGAATTAAGTTTCATTTATATTTTGCTTGTTTCGATAATGTTCCTGCGTGAAATTGAGTTTAAAATGCCTTATGAATAGGCCCTCTTGTGAGTAAAGAGAATGTATTCAGTAAAAGTTCATGAAGGCTTGCTCAATTCTCGTATAACCACAACGATTATATTATATTGATGACTGCATTACCGTTATGTGGGTTAATATTTGAATAGCTACTGAGCAGAAACATAATACCGGCAATGCCAACTACTTACAATGTTTGATAATAAGGCATTTTACCATTTAAATAGCCTACTAATACGAAGACTTCGAACATGTACCATGTCATTTGTTTCTATCACTTGACACCAGAGTTCGCATGAGCGTTTTCCGTTCAGTATGTCATATACATTCCACATGGCCGAGAGTACGTCATGGTATCAATTCCCGACACCGCGCGCTCATTGTTTCTCGTACCACTGCCAGCTGGGTCTTACCACTGCCCGGTGGATCGATCGATCGATCGATCGATCGAGCGGGCAGTGCATACTTCCGTTTTCCACCACTACCAGCTGGCACACTTCCGTTCGATCGATTGAGCGGGCAGTGCATACTTCCGTTTCCCACCACTGCCAGCTAGTACAATTCCGTTCGATTGATCGAGTGGGTAGTGCATACTTCCATTTCCCACCACTGCCAGCTAGTACACTTCCGTTCGATCGATCGGGCAGTGCATACTCCCGTTCGATCCACCACTGCCAGCTCGATCGTTCCGATCCACTTCAGTCCCCAATTTTCAAAACCACTCCCACAAAACTATCCAGCAACCGAGCGGAAAGATGTTACATATCAATAATAATAATAAGTTGCAAAGTTAAAACACTCTCAAACTGTGATTTGACCAAAAGTACTGTATGCAGCGGATTGCCTAACAAACCGCGCAGCTGGCCCGATCGAGAGACTTGAAGTTAAGGAAAGAAAGATAATTAGGTCTATCCTTGGTTCTAAGTTCAATGATGGAGGTTACAAGCTCTGGAGTAATTCAGAAATATACTCCCACACTTAAAATATCTCAAGTGTAATCCGGAAACTGAGAATAACACTCTATGCCCACCTCCTCAGAATGCCAGCCAGTTGATTCTCCAACCGTCTATTATTATACTTCCGAGGTTTAAAGGTGATGCTTCTTTGGCTGGTGGAAGTGGATAAGGACGTGTTAAAATTTGATATTTCCGGATCAGATATCTTGCTCAGAACCCCAATGAAACAAAAACTCCGTCAGGTTCAACCAGAGGATGTAAAACCCAGCAAGATATATGTTCACTCGAATAAATGGAAGAAATCCCATCCCGAAAGGATGAAGGCGTGGTGGGCTAACAAGAAGAAAAAGAGTTGAAATCTCGCGATAAAAGTAAGTAAGTAAGTAAGTAAGTAAGTAATAATAATAATAATAATAATAATAATAATAATAATAATAATAATAATATCGTATGGCCTCGGTGCCGGGTGCAAGCTTTGTTATTTGACACCCAGAGGGTAGCTTCCATGTCGAATTTCTTTGTTCCTTGACTATGAAAGTCAAGGAGGTTAGATGTTAGATATCTAAGCTCCTTGAACACTATAGCGCTTTCTAGTGGAGAAATGAGGAACTTCGTGTTGGCGGAAACTCCCGAGATTAATTTTGCCATTATGAACTCTGCCTACTGAATTCAAATGGGTTCTTTGACATGCCAACATCGTATGACATGCGTATCGTATTTTTGCCGCCTTTCAAAAATCACTTACAATGGCCAGGAGCGAACCTGCAATCTTGGGGTTAGCAGACCGACACGATATCCACTCACCCACCGTACATACTAGTACAGATATTAATCTTATTACGATCTTATGTCGGGTCTATTTTCTCCAGTCCAGGCTCGATGGTGTAGCACTGAAAAAGCCGCTAGGGTCACCTGAGTACGCTCTTAGTTTGCAATTTTCGACAATGTGCCTGATAGTCTGGTTTGATGGACCGCAATCACAGCAGGGGTTCGCCACTTCCCCGATTTGCGCAAGTTGTATGCACAAACTCCATGTCCGAAAAAAAGTGCGGTAGACTACAAACAAATCAACGTGTTATCTTAGAGCAGGGTCATCGAGTCATTGCGCTCCGGGAGCGCGGCCGTGCTCGGGGAGCACTGGGCAGTCAGACTAGCGCTCCTTCCCCTACCACCACTACACGGTGGCAGCGAGGAGACGGACGATGTTCGGACCACTCTGACTAGATACGTACGTACAGTCGTGCGGCCGACGGCTCTTGTGGGATTGTTGAAGTATTATTAGGGCTGTTTTGCCATAACAAATATACCGCATATACAAATCGAATGGTACCCCGATGTATGGAATGTGCAGGAAACGAACACAACTGTTAAGTAAAGAATATTGTGATTTATTCCAAACTGAAATGTGAACATATTAGAGCGGAAAATTCAACAACAAATTGTGTTCTTTTTAACACATCACATCTTTGTTGCACACTAAACATTTGGCATGCCCTTTATAAGCTGTACAGAAACATGTAATTTCCCATTCTGCTTTAAAGACTGTTGCTTCACCACTCCTTTTTTTTGTATGCTGTTCAGTCATTACCACTGCGAAACGGATTTACTTACACGCTGTCAAGAAAGTGCATTGGACTAGACTAGCGACTGATGGATCGGCTGCACTTTTCAGCGCACTCAGCAGCCAAGAACCTCCCACCACATCTGAAACTACCTTCCAACAAAGCGCTCGGAGCACTGGCTTAGAGCGCGGCCGGAGCGCTGTCTGGATGGCCCTGTCTTAGAGTTCACACATGAGCTAAAGTGCAAAAACGAAATGTCGTAACACAGCAATGAAAATACGACATCATGCAATATGCAAAACCTTTTTTGACCAGTGTATTTGGGGGGTAGAAGATCCGACTTTTAACTCATTTTGAATTTTGTCCAACTAGAATGGCAAAATTGCATATTGTGCGTGCGTCGTAACTCCCTCGTTACCATAAAAATAACTATCACTAGTAAAGCGTTACCCTTAAACCGTGCTTGTAAGACATCCCAACAGCTTTAGATTGCACGCAGTCGGTAATAAGTCTAGTGCGTGCTAGCTACTGTATATCGAGCCAGGCCGTACAGCTGTTTGTGACACCTGTCAAAGCAGCGACAGGCTTTGTACCTGCGCCACGAGGTGCTAATTTACCGGTACGTTACAGTACTCAACACGACACTTCATCAGCATTTATTGCTGAGCGCTAGCAATGGCTGCATAGTTGTTTAGTAATTCTATTGTATGCCTTACAAATACCAGACTCAATTTTAGGTAGATGTTGCGATTTCCAGAAAATTTGAACGGTACCCCAATTTATTGAATTGTCTCTTGCCCGGCTAACTCCACACCTAAATATTAAGACGATTCATGGACCTCCAGACTTTGTCAGCGTTCACTGTGACCTGGATGCAGGTATTCCTGAACTTTCATCCACTCAGCAGGGTATTGACGCTTTCTTCCTTCAAAGCTCGGCCTCCATAATACTGTATGTCTAGTCCAACGAGGATTTAGAAAGGCCATGGTCTATTAGAAAGTCAAATGGGGGATGGGAAAAGACGAGATCTCCGACGGTGGGATAAACGCCATCTTGGTCAATGAAGACCCTGCTATGAACAAAGGGATTCTTTCGGTTCTCTCTCAGATCGTGAAACTCCACCCTGTATGTCACTTCATCATGGCTTTGAAAAACGAATTATTTATTTGCATTTTATAGTGGCTACGCTGGCTAAAGCTCAGCATTAGGTCATGGGGCCAAGCTCTCTGCTGACTCTGTAGACGCGTGGGTTCGAGCCCCACCGTCGGCCGTCCTTGAAATGGTTTTCCGTGGTTTCCAATTTTCAACACCAGGCAAATACTGGGACAGTACCTTCTGACAGGCCACGGCCGCTTCCTTCCACATCCTTGCCCAGTTTCATTCACCATCATTCATTTCATCTCTCATTAACTCCTCTCGTGAGGTTGGCGTCAGGAAGGGCATCCGGCCGTAAAAATCATCGCCACAAAGACTTCCATCGCATCTCATCCCCGACCCCGTTAGAAAAAACGGGAATAATAAGGGGTAGACATACATACATACATACATACATTCGCAAATGTTCAAATCGATGACCGCCAGTGCCTAGACAAAGCTGATAACGCGAAGAAATGGATTCGCAAACGTTGCGACGAAGTTCGTTTGGAATTTCGTGACATTGTCTGTCAATTTCCAATTTCGTGTTGGAATGTAGGATTTCCAGCGCAGACGCTTCATGATGCGATGGACGCTATCTTTGGAGATGTGTGTCTCTCGTGCCGTTTGTCGTAGTGACTTCGGTGGGGATCGAGTGAGGGCTTCCTGCACCTGTTCTTCTTTTCTAGGACTGGTGGATGTCCGTGGTCGTCCAGAACGTTTCTTGTTGACGTTGTGAACGGTTCCATCTGCTTCAAATTTATCTCTGAAGCGAGCAATGGTCCGGTGCGTTGGTGGTGGTTCGTCGAACTCCTGGACACTGACGGTGATCAATTTGAACCTTTGAAAACATGAGTCTTTAATTACATGTCTCTTCTATAATTTAAACCCTTAAACTTGTCTCTATGTTCATAAATAGCCTAACCATCTTATAGGCATTCAAAGTGTTAGTACATTTTTGAGACACCCTGTACATATAACACAGTGCTTTGTTTCTAAACAAAATTTAAGGGGTATTCTCAGTTGTAGTTGACAAAACATCATGATCTTGCAATTTTCGGCAATTTGCAGAGTCCGATTATTACTTTATGGGCTGACATGTTAAATGGAAGGTTGCATTGGGTTCATTTATTAACTTATTAACTTTCAGCTGTTTCGATCCTGGGTGGATGAAAAATAATTCGTTATTTTCTTCATCCTTTAAAACTAACAACCTACATCGCGATCGCCTCCAAACACAAACCTCCGTTCTTATAAGAACAGAACTTCCTTTTCACGATTGTTAGAGTATGTTACTAATTTTTGCCTAAACAAGTAAAATTCTTCGAATAAGGCAGCAATTAATAGTACATTATGCAACGAGCCTATAATGGCATTAATTAAGACACGAGTATGTTTATAAAACGAGCGCAAGCGAGTTTTGTAATTTCCATACGAGTGTTTTAATTACCATTATAGGTGAGTTGCATACGACTGTTTATGTTCGACGATAATTATAACTTTATTATATGTTTTAACATAAATATTCATAAATATCTGTTGTGATCCTGTCACTATGTGACCGGAGTGCCAGCACTGGGTAGGATATCTCTGTTTTCCAAGCTCTCTGACCGACCGACGCATGCGCTCTGTGTGCTTGGCATTTATTTACGTGAACATATGGACGGTGCACTTTCGGTAATTTATATAGACATGTTGGATTTTCAGCGCACGCGCGAAGGTATCCTTACCTAATTGGTCACACAACTGTTTCTTGAGATCTGATTGGTGGGAGAAACTGTTTCATAATGAAACAAGAAGTTCCGTGACGAACTAAAGAGCCTACATTTCTTAAAATGTAAGATTCATGCCAATGATTAATCTATATGGATCTATCTAGGAAAATGACGAAAAGTTGGTAATATCGACATTTCTAATTAGTTCGAAATACTGTATACCTGGCATAATGTAGCCTAATAGAGAACTACAGTTGGCAGCCCTGGGGACTGAATATATTCTTAGTTCCATCTCTTAAGGTACAGAATACAAAAATTGGCCGATATCCAATGGATAGCATGGATGTTACATGCAGTTAAACATTGGATCTAACAGCGCGCGTAAAATCATGTTGCCAACAATGACATACATGTATTGGTCAGAAATAATCTGAAATAATGTGATCTATTGTTGTGTCAACTTTGAATGAAATCCATTAGTTAGTATAGAAGTTACATGCATTTTAAAATTGTACCTATCTGCAGGCTTAGAATCATGTTGGCAGCACTGGTGTAGGCCTATATTAGTTACTCCAAATTAATCTAGAATGCCAGGTACTATACGTGTGCAAAGTTTAGAGCTATTGGCTTGCATACTTTCCGATATATTTATATTAGGGTAACAAAAATAGAGACAGCATTTTTAACAGTTGGCAGCCCTGGTTACTCTTAAGAATCGGTATAGTCATATCCGTTATGGTACACATAGCACACACGAAATTTGGTAAATCCAAATGATAGTATATAAGTTACATATATTTAAAGTTGGACCTCTCAGCAGGCTTCGAATCATGTTGGTAGCACTGACGTATATAAGTTACTCCAAATTAATATAGAATGTCAGGTACTATACGTGTGCATAGTTTAAAGCTGTCGGCTTGCATACTTTCTGATATATGCGTATTTGGATAAAAAAATTAGAGCATTTATTAACAGTTGGCAGCCATGGAGGCTCTTAAGAATACGCTCAGTCATATCTGTTTATATACACATAGCATAAACGAAATTTGGTTGAATGCCAATCGATAGTGAAGAAGTTACATGCATTTAAAAATTGGACCTATCAGCAGGCTTATAATCATTTTGGCAACACTGCCATGTATGGCATCCTGGAAATTAAACTGCAATATTATTATTTATACGTGTGCCAATTTTGAAATAGCTCCCATTTATACCTTCCAAGATATTCAACATGGAGGTCAAATTTCAATTACGATTTCTCAGCAGTTGGTAGCATTGACATTATTTTCAAATATGGCCGTGAGATATTCAGGTATAGATCTTTACTCCTACCAAATTTTGTTTCGATTGCTCCAGCCGTTTAGGAGTTGATAGGGGGGGGGGGGGACAGACAGAAGGACAGACACACATTTGCCCGATCTCATAAGTCTACTTTTTCCTCATTTTTGCAAAATGTGAAAAGTAGGCTAAAATAGTGTTATAATGAGCCTCATTATGATACAGTTTTCTGACACATAATGTTTACATTTCGATATCGTCAAACATAAAAGCTTCTGTCGAGCAGAAAATAATAATATTCGATTATGCTACTGAGTGCCGAGTTGCGAACCAAACAATCTGATTCCATAGTTGGATTTTAATCGATGATTAGGCCTACTCGAAATCTTCTCCAGCTGTTGTGATCAGCGCGTTGACGCCTGATGATCAATGAAATTTAAAGTCGGAAGTTATATTTGCCGGACTAGATACAAATGTTCCAATATTTTTTTCTTGAACAGTTTTCAAATATTTAAGGGGTACACGTAACCCCGAGACCCCCCTGAAAAAATGCCCTGCTGATATTTTTGTGTGTGTGCGTGATAACTACTGTAATTCATAACGCGGCTTGGGTGGCGTAGTTGGTAGCTCCATGAGCTTCTATGCCCAAGGTCGCAGGTTCGAGAGTGTTAAATATCCTTCAGTATGCCTTCCATCGGAGGGGAAGTAAAGCCGGCGATCCCATGTCATAGATTCATGGCATGATAAAGAACCTTCCACTAATTACACTTGTGTGAAACTAAATTATACGTTAGATTTGACTAACGCTCTTAGGTTCCAACGTTCGTCGCCAGGAGCCAACTGCGTGGCATCTAGTAACCAAGTTTAGAACTACTGTAGTTGGTCATTGACGGTGGCGTTGGGTATCAAAAGTTGGAACTACTTGAAAATCGAACGTCTGCTGTTACTTGATTTTACAAAGTGACAGTCAGTCTGAAAGACTAGACTTTGTATCATTTTAAATGCTACAAATGCTGAAAAATGCTTGAAAGGCTGGAGACTTCCAAACACTCATGGCGTTTTAGAAAATTATCTGCATAGTACTTATCTTGCTTATCTTGTTTCAAATTACTCGCGAACGGCAAGTCCAAACCAAGGGCAAAGCAAGGTCAAGCGCGCGGGATGCCGTCACGCTCTCCCGAGCGCGCGGGAACGTGCCCCGCCCCTTCCATCCAGACTAAAAACACTTATAGTGGGTGATGTTTTGAAGATAGAGATATGCTCTCGCGGACTTTTTGGTAGAACTTTTCATGCTGACCAATTCTTACGCTTATAGTATATTGATATGTTTAACGGTTTGCCCAGCGTAAGCTTAAGAAGCGCACGGACGCCAAGTTTGTTTTCGACTTTTTCACTTAAATCGTTACTGCTTGGCTTCCTTTGATCAAACATAAATTATTTTCTACAGAATCTTTCCTCGAGATATCCTTTAAAGAATGGTGAAAACCGCATCAAAATCCATCCAGTGGTTCTCGAGATTACCCGTGACATCCAAGAATCGGGGATTTTTGTCTTATACTAACGAAGTAGAGATTGTCGGGGAACACATGCACCAAGCGGTACTATGACTTCACACACCTCAGTGAATCTGGGTACATTTCGTCCCATCACCATAACGTAACGCCAGACACCAGCGTAACGACGAAGTCGACAAGATCATTTAAAATGATAAAAATCACTAATTACTCTTCTCTCTGACCCTTCTGATTTAATGCGCATGGCTACGCTCCTGGATGACTGCGAAGGTGGGTGTGTCCACAGATAATTGAATCACCAAAGCCGCACAAACATACCCATACAGTTCAACATGAAGAAAAAAATCAATGGCATACAAATCAAACAATGCCAATTAAAAAGAAACCTATCTCTATTTAAATTAACATTTCATTAAAATTGCACATGACAGTCAAATGCCAGTTATTGGACGCTTATCAAACGCGTCCCGCAATAGGATTGTGTTAAATGTAAATAGCAAACAAATGAATCATGTATTATTCAAATGCCAAAACTAGCAATGAATTTTCACTAATCCAAATGCTCGTTATTGTAAACAGCAGTAATCACCGCTGGATGAGATATTCTCAGCAGAAGGTTCATTGTTTTAGTTACTTTATATTATTGTTATAGGGCGTACAATCTAAACTTTTAAGTACCGTACTGTATATAAAAAGAATGATAGTCTGAAAGACTAGACTTTATATCATTTTAAATGCTTCAAATGCTACAAATGCTGAAGAATGCTGGGTGAAAGCCTCACGATCCTGCAGCGAACTGCGTGAACTCAAAGTCCTTTAGCAAGTGCAAACCAAGGTCAAAGCAGGTAGCTGGCTGGATTACGTCACGCGCACCGGAGCGCGCGGGGAAAGGAGGGAGCTCAAGCGGTACTATGACGTCACACACCTCAGTGCATTCTCGGTACATTTCGTCCCGTCACCGTAACGTAACGCCAGACCTCAGCATAACGACGAAGTCGACAAGATCATTTAAAATGATAAAAGTAGGTTGGCTCAGGCAAGGAAAGCATTTCTACAAAAAGATACAGTCAGTCTGAGATACTAGACTTTATATCATTTCAAATGACGCATGCTACAAATCTACACATATTAGAAAGGCTCAGGAGGGATTAACTTAGGCTTCCCGCGTGGGGAACGGAGAGCGGGAGGTGCACTCTGCTGCATGACGTCACGCACTCGCCGTCTCCGTATCGCATAACGCAAGACCCTAGGAGTAAACTCCGGCCCGGTGCATATGCACTGAAGAACATGATGACGTCATACACGCCGTAACCGTAACGCATAACGGTAGACCAAAGCATAACGATGAAGTCGACAAGATCATATGATTAGAAGGAATCTGTTGACATCGAATACAGATTTAGGTATTAGTAAATCATTTCTCAATGCCTTTGTCTGGAGCGGGGCGCTCTATGAAGTGAAACTTGGAGTATTGGTGCAGCAGAAAAGAGGAGAATTGAAGCGTTTGAAATGTGGTGTTACAGGAGAATGATGAAGATCACATGGGTAGATAGGGTTACAAACGAAGAGGTATTAAGGCGAGTGGAAGAGTAGAGATGTTTCTGGCGACTGCTAATGAAGAGAAGAGATAGGTTGGTAGGACACATACTAAGACACCCATGAATAGCAAGCTTAGTTATGGAAGGAAGGGTCGAGGACAAGAACTGTAGGGGTAGACCAAGGTTAGAATATGTTAAACAGATTGCCTCGGATGTAGGGTGTGGTAGGTATGTAGAGATAAAACGATTAGCTCAGGACAGGGAGGCGTGGAGGATTGCATCAAACCAGTCAAAAGACTTCATGCTGCCTGAATGTAATCTTGCATGAAACTTGGTTAAGGTCATAGTACTATTTTGTCCGACTCCGACCGTGGCCTTCAAATTTCATTACGTCTCACCAATCCATCATGGCGGCTGTGCGAAGTATTTCACCGGCATTCGAAATGTCCGAAACTAGTACTGATATCACCCTGAAATTTTGTACGGTGATAAAGGGCACTGTTAGAAGTTCACCCGTGTGACTTTCAAGAACTTGTTATGTACAAAACGAACATGGCGGACAAGCGACGTAAGGGTTTTTTGTTTGTAGAATACTGAGTGGTCATGGGCTATCCTTCCACCTTTCTACGTGGAAATGAAAGGCTGGCGATGGTGGTCGCATGGTCGCTTCGACAAGACTGAAGACTCAAACAACAACTTTGACATAGCATGAAGTTCAATACACAGAAAGCAAAAAAGACATACGAATCAAACAATGACAATTAGAAAAATTCTCGTATGGGTCAGCTAGTTAGATTATTGTGTAGCTGTTTTATTCAAACTTCAATCGCATGGTTAGGACACAAGAAATAAAAGCGGGATTTTAACATTTTGCTCAGACGCCATCTTGTGGTTATGAAAATAATTAAAATGGATTAGATGCCAGTCGATTAAAATTTGTAGAAGCATATACCGTATCACGTTTCACTGTGCTCGGATGGTTAAAACGCAAAAAACGCCCATTTCAATATTTAAATTTCGAGTCGCCGCCATGTTGGATTTGTGCTCGCCAGGTTATTGAACGTCCCATAGGTGAACTTATGCTTATAGCCTCTATACACTTACAAAATTTCAGTTTGATTGCTGTAGTAGATTAATAGATATTGATAACAGTCTAAATATTTCGGATGGTCACCATGTTGGATTTTAATATATGTAGGCCATAGAGTTATGTACTATTAGATGATGATTATTGTGTACGTTCATTATGCAAATGTTGATTTGGATCGCATGATTAGAACACAAGAAATAGAAACTTAATTTTCGAAATTCTTACAGCCGCCATCTTGAGGTTACGTAAAGAATTGAACTAAATTAGATACCAATGTATTACAATGTGTATAAACATTTGCTGTACGAAGTTTCATTCCGTGTGGATCATTAAATCGCGAGAAAAGTTTACTTTAAACCTCCAACTGCGCTTGGCCGCCATGTTCATTTATAGTTAACCGGTTTTTGAATGTCGCATAGATGCAATTCCTGTAGTGCCATTTATCTCCGTGCAAAATTTCATCGTGATACCGGTAATAGTTTCAGAGATATAGAATGCCGGTGAAATATTTCGCACAGCCACCATCTTGAGGTTATGTAAACAATTGAACGAAGTTAGATGTCGGTACATCACAATGTGTATAAACATATACTGTGCAAAGTTTCATTGCGTTTGGTGGGTTTAATCGCGAGAAACGTCTATTTAAAAGTCACAACTTCGCTTGGCCGCCATGTTGGTTTTATAGTTACCAGGTTTTCAAAAGTCACATAGGTGAACTTCTAGTAGTTCCCTTTATCACCGTACAAAATTCCAGGGTGATATCGGTAATAGTTTCGGAGATATTGAATGCTGGTGAAATATTTCGCACAGCCGCCATGTTGGATTGGTGAGATTTAACAAAATTGGAAGGGCACGGTCGGGGTCGCCCGGAATAGTGCTATGAACTTACCGAGTTTCATTGAAATCGCTCTAGCCGTTTAGAAGTTATTAGGGAGGACACACACCATCACACACACAAACATGTACACACAGACAGACACACGGACAAAAGGTGATCTCATAAGCCTTTTTTTTTCATAAATGAAAATAGGCTACAAACGCGGAACAATGAGTCAGCGCGTAGAAGTGGAAGGCAGCCGTCCGCATGGTTATAGGCATAGTTAATCCAATTAACAATAGATAGCGCACCAGTAGTTTAAACAAATGTGTGTTGGTGATGCGTTCATATACAATTAATCCGATTGCAATAAAATGTTGGTGAGTTGTTGTTCCTACTTATAACTTGTAAAAAAATGTTAATATTCTTATGGCCTCAAGCGCAGGCTCTCGCCTCTACAGCGCGTATTAAGAACTTATAAAACTTGTAAGAATCACGTTAATTTCTGAGGGCTCGAGGCACGGGCTTCCGCCTCTAGCGATGCCCCAAAGTAGACTGACTTCGCTGTGTTTCAATCCATTATTTATACGATTTCTCTTGAAGGGACGTGGAGTAGGGGGGTTTCAGAAATTACTTCCAAAATAACACTCACATGAATATGCGAACTAGCTCCTTAGAACGTCCTCATTTCCAATGTCTCAATGACTCCTTTTTATTCAAAATCCGATCGTTGGATCCTTATATAATGAGCTCCGTAATTTGCTTCATTGTCCCTTAATTTCGGCGGGATTTGGTCGCGTCTAGCGTCTCTCGCTGCCATTGGTCGTTTCAAATCCACCCCCTGATTTCATTTTAATTCTGGCAAAAATCACAGAATAATCCAATTTAAATTTTGACGATATTTCTGAGAGGCTGGGATAATCCCCTATACGATGGTATAATTCCTGTTTCTGTATTCTAATTACTGCTCTAATTCCTTTCAAATGGGCGGGGTTTATTTGGTAGGTGATCGTTGAGGTTTCTGCATTTACCCGCGTAGTGTGACGACCTCCGCGCGTTGTCTAGGCGCATTTGGTGTCCAGATGTGGATTTTCTCTTTCCTGCTACCTTTGTCCGCGCTGGGAGAAAGCTTCTTCAAGTTACGTACGAACCATCCTTTTGTCATTCTAGTTTCACAAGCAACTTCTATTCTCACATCGACTTTGAGACATGAATTAAATCTTGTTGGAACAATATGTAGACTTTATGCTATCAGAGATGCATAAAGGTCACAATATGAAAATAGGCTATTTAGTTCTTCACGGAACTACTTGTTTCAATCGCTTTAAATGGAGGCTTAATGTTAATTTGAGTCAATGTTTAGAACACCATTGTATAGATTGACCTTCCAAGAATATCCTCTACCAATTAAAATCCGATCGGTAGACGCTACCCGAGTTCTTATGTAAGACACCCAGGAAGAGCACAGTTAGTTAAGGGAGAAAGGTTGGAGATCAAGAAATGAGGTGCCTAGAATTTAAAAAAATGCTAAGTCCACAAAACAAACTTAGTGGGAAAAGGAGAACTGTTAATATATGAAATACATCCTTGAATATGAACATTTCGTGTATTATTACTTTGTCATCAAACGATGCATTCCAACAAATTACAGGATGTTCCCTTAATGGAAAGCAACACAATTCTTAAGATTACTTAGGAGTCAACTGGTTTTGAAAGTGAAATGTACATATGGACGTTTTTGAAAGTAAGAAAAGCAGTTCTAAGAATAAAAACAAGAGAAGAAGGAAAGCATGTGAACGTGAACCATCCAAAATATGAATGTATTTTAAATTTAACAAACACTTAGCCACCCATTACAAAACACAACACAGCGGATGACAGCATGTAGGAATCCTGGGTAATGCAATTCTATGTGCTGATTCGCTGGAAAAGACTTAGTGGATTTTGAAAATAACAATGGCGGAGGTTCAATTGAATCGAGTGGATTTTGGAATTAACCCTAAGTTTTGTCCGCCATTTTCATAGGGAAATAGCGTCTTTTGAAGGAAAATGATGTCACCATTGGGTTGCCCGCGTGTAAGTTCATATAAAGGCAACTTCATCTCATTTTTCATGTTCGATGGACTTGACGGGTTTTGATTCTAGGCGTACTGTAGGAATAGGTCATGTAAAACATAATGACTCCGGGAAAAACAGCGCGAGGATTCGATATTCGCACTAGCTGAAGTTCTCCGTCACGGATATGGTCAGAGCTTGATTGCGCACGGTTAAAACAGACTAACGAACACCAAGTTTCCATCGTATGGATGGATGTTGTTTAGCCAGCAGGTTGGGAGATTAATGTGAGGACATATAATCACTCATGTTGGAATTACTAAGTGTTGCTTGCGGTGACGTGGTTGGGCAAGTAATGAAGATCAACAGAACTGGACTCGTGGACTCGTGGAGGAAGTTGAGTATAACATGAGAGACGTGCTGTAACCACTCTACAGTACTGTCACCAACTTCAAGCATAATCCGTCCAAGTTCTGCTCTTGGCATTTGCTGGAATTTAGTTACGGCACTGACTTTTCTCTCAACTAAACAAGGGTCTTCTTCTTCTTCTTTTTTGAGACCACAAAGGATCACTTTACCCAACCATTAGTTCGTCGACTTGTAGGAACTGTACGAGCCTTGCGGTCCTCCCAGTACTTCTTCATGCGTATTGATCGTCTTGCCCGTTCTTCGGCGGAAAATATTCTTGTAGGAATTTTCTTCTTTGTGAGTGGAAAATGAAACGTCATATTTTTAAAGTGCTGTAGTTAAACTTTTCTTATTTGCAGCATCTTCTGTTGTTAGGCCAATTTCTTTTAAGTCCTCTCTGATTTCTTTTAACCATCGGCATCCAGTTGTTGTGTTTTTTGAAGCAAGATTGTACTGCACTAGTTGTTTTAGAAGACGTGAATCTGGCATTCTCTTGATGTGCCCAAAGAATCCTAGTCTTTTCTTTCGCATGGTATCAGTAATGGGTTCTAGGTTGTTATAGACCATATTGTTAGGTATTATTCGCCATTGCCCATCTTTTTTATATCCTTTATTGATACAAGTTCTTCCAATTCGCCTTTCTATCTTCTGTAATCTGTCGGTTTTAGAATGTTCATTTAGATGGAATAATGTTTCTGCTGCATATGTGGCTTCCGGTTTTATGACTGTATTGTAATGTTTAATTTTTGCATTAATTGATAAGCATTTCTTTTTGTAAGTTTCCCATGTTAATTTTTGTGCCCTAGATAACTTGTTGGTTCTTATTTGAATTGACGCTTTCTCATTTAAATTGTTTGTTATTAGCTCTCCTAGATATTTGAATCGTGTTACAATTTTAATTTTTGTATCATTAATTTGTATTTCCTTTAATGGTGTTGGTTTTTGTGGCATGATTTCTGTTTTTTCGAAAGATATCTTAAGGCCAATTTTATTTGCAATTGTCTGCAGCTCTGATATCTGTGTTTTGGCTTCCTCTAAATCTTTCGCCAATAATGCCATGTCGTCTGCAAAACGAAGACAGTTTGTTTGAATTTTTCTCCCTATTTTTATATTTGGAGGGCATTTCTTAGACCATTCTCGCATTACCATTTCCAATGCACAATTAAATAGTAATGGTGATAAGCCATCACCCTGTCGTAAACCGGTTGTGACCTCAAATGGGTCAGAGAATTCACCTCTGAATTTAACTTTTGATTTGGTGCCTGTAAGAGTTAGTTTTATGAGATTTGTCAATTTGGGGTGTAATCCCATGTGTCTTAGAATTTTTAATAAAGATTCTCTATGAATACAATCATATGCTTTTTTAAAGTCGATAAATGTTATCACCATATCTCTTTTCCTTTTTCTATTATAATCCATTATCAATTTTAGGCTCATAATTTGATCTGGGCAACTTCTCCAGGGCCTGAAACCTCCTTGATATTCTCCTAATTCATTTTCAAGTTGTACTTTAATTCTATTGAGAAGAATTCGAGAATTTTTTTTATAGGTAACATCCAGGAGTGAAATCCCTCGGTAATTGTTAGAGTCTGTCTTATCCTCTTTTTTATGTAGTGGATGGATGATAGCTGATCTCCAATGTTCAGGGAATTTTCCTGTAATCCAGATGTTGACTAGTTGTTGGTGAAGAGCGATTTTTGCCGAATTTCCAGCATACTTCCAAATCTCTGCAAAAGTCTGGTCTTCTCCAGGGGCCTTGAAATTCTTAATCTCATTCAGTGCTATTTAAACGTCTTCTAATGTGGGCGGGTTAATGTTCTCCGGTGGTGTTGTTATTGGAGTGTCAACATCCAATTGGAGAAATTCTATGGGTTCTTCACAGTTTAGGAGTGTCTTAAAATATTTAGCCATAATTTGTGCATTACCCTGGTTGTTGTGGCCAATTTACCATTTTCATCTTTTAACAATAAGGTAGGTGCTTCATATTTTTAGCCTACTTTCGATTTTTGCAAAAAATGAAAGTAGACTTATGAGATCACTCACTACAGGGCGAAAAAAGTGTGTCTGTCTGTGTGTGTGTATGTGTGTGAGTCTGTGTGTGTGTGTGAGTGAGTGTGTGTACTCTGAATGTCTGTCCCCCCCTATCAATTCGAACACGGTTAAACCGAATTGAACGAAATTAGGTACAGAGGTAGCACTGGCAAAGGGCACCTCAGTGTCATGTTTTATATTGCCGCCATCTTTACCGAAAGGTAATGGCGGCCAATCGAATGGTCAAAACTTAATAATGCATTACGACCAAACTAATCATCGGATCTTTACCAAATTTGGTAACAACCTACCTTCATATGGGACGCGTCTTGTGCCCAAACTACAATGTCATCAAACGTACCATTTTAGGATGGCGGCCGTGTGAATTATGCAAAATTTATAATCCATAACATGGGACCCACCAGTTCCGATTATCGAACCAAGAATCGTTTAATCTGTTCTAAGCGACGTGGTTCGTTGGAAATTAAAAGTTTATATTGTAATATTATAATCTAGAAGTGACTTTAAAAATCTGAATCGTCTCGGCTATTTGACAAGATGGCAGCTGATCTCTCGTTCTGACCTATATTTTACTAATTTCAGTATGTTGCATGCAATATAACCTGCTGATAAAAATTATATGAACTTAATATGAAATGAACTTGGTTTGAAATATACTCCAGTGAAGAAATCTTCAGTCCAAGTGATTATTTGCTAATACAGTACGTTATATGTATTTAATCGATAACGCGTGAGTTATGAGTGTACGATTGGCTGTGTGGTTAGAGCTCCCGTCTCTCATGTGGTAGGCCGGGGTTCAAATCCTATCAGAGTAGAACTTTTTTGCTTGTTTTTTTTTTAATATTTATTGTTTCTTGAGTACTGAGACGTTATAAAATAAAGCGTTATATGGTGCGTTTTGCAATGGAAATTATCTATAAAAAAAACGACATTCTCCACCGGAGTGACATCTACCATCCTTCAGTTGTACTATGCAGAAACTATAGATTCGAGCAGCGCTCTATACCGGCCAGTTAGTGAACCCAGTCTTAACGACTGCTAGGAGTAATAATACAGTAACATTCGTTTATTCCTTGCGCACATCGAACCAAGAATCGTTTAATCTGTTCTAAGCGACGTGGTTCGTTCGAAATTAAAAGTTTATATTGTAATATTATAATCTAGAAGTGACTTTAAAAATCTGAATCGTCTCGGCTATTTGACAAGATGGCAGCTGATCTCTCGTTCTGACCTACATTTTACTAATTTCAGTATGTTGCATGCAATATAACCTACTGATAAAAATTATATGAACTTAATATGAAATGAACTCGGTTTGAAATACACTCCAGTGAAGAAATCTTCAGTCCAAGTGATTATTTGCTAATACAGTACGTTATATGTATTTGATCGATAACGCGTGAGTTATGAGTGTACGATTGGCTGTGTGGTTAGAGCTCCCGTCTCTCATGTGGCTGGCCGGGGTTCAAATCCTATCAGAGTAGAACTTTTTTGCTTGATTTTTTTTATATTCATTGTTTCTTGAGTACTGAGACGTTATAAAATAAAGCGTTATATGGTGCTTTTTGCAATGGAAATTATATATTAAAAAAAACGACATTCTCCACCGGAGTGACATCTACCAGCCTTCAGTTGTACTATGCAGAAACTATAGATTCGAGCAGCGCACTATACCGGCCAGTTAGTGAACCCAGTCTTAACGACTGCTAGGAGTAATAATACAGTAACATTCGTTTATTCCTTGTGCACAGAGGCGTTGTTGATAACCTCAAAACTTGCAATATGGATGATTTGGAGATGGATTATTTTGTTATACCGTGTATTTAAGATTAGCCTATAAATTAACGGGTTGCGAAGTTACTTCACTTAGTCCTATATCATTCGTATACGACACAGAACAACAACGTGACGTCAGTTTCTGATCTGCTCTGATAGGCTATTACATTGCTGCAGTCGGGTAGTTGGCAGTCAAAGATAAAATTCGCGACTGCCAGCTACCAACTGCAACTTCATGTTGTGTATGGTGCCTATAGTATACACGGAGTCGATCGCGACTGCCGACCAAGGACTACCAACTATGGACTGCCGACTGCGCATTGTAGATGGGCCTAATTAGAGCAACGAAGTTTCAATTATTGTAAGTAGTCGGTGTTTGGAGTGTTTGCTGATGAAATTGCAAAATGCTGGGGTAAATTATAAACTATGGTTTGAACGCCACTGTTCAAATCCTGTGTGCCAATTTGCACTTCAAATAGGAAGAAATTAGGAGATGATAAGGACAGAGAGTTATAACTATACCCATACATTTAGGAGAAAGTAGGCTATATGTTCTTTCTCGAACATCTTGTTTCAGATGTTGTTTAAAGATTTTGTAATAATTCCGCGATTGTGAAATTTTGAATTCCTCTTCAATTGTTTGTAGGGTGTCAGTATGATATTGCCGTTTTATTCTTCTTAAAGTTTTAGTTGTTTCTTTTCGTTGTGTAACTAAATTTTGAAAAGATGTTTCAGATTTTTGGGATTGGTGTAATAACCACGCTCGGTGTCGTTTTTCAATCATCTCATCACATTCATTATTCCACCATTGATGTTTTTTCCGCAGTTTAATTGGAGCCAGGTATTCTGCTATTCGTTGTAGGTTGTGAACCAAGTTTTCGAGTTTATCAGTTATTTTAATGTTTCCAGTTGCTTTTTGGTACTGTTCACTGTTGATTAACTGGATAGGATCTATTGTTCGTTTAGTTTTGGGGTTTTTCCTTTGTTGTCTCTTCTGGGGCGTGAGTTTAATTTTAATTTTGACTACGTAGTGATCAGAACCTGTGTCAATTCCGCGGAGGACTTTGACGTTATAGATCTCTTTATGGTGGTGATTATCCATGCACACGTGGTCCAGTTGCCATTCTCCCTTAGTGTAATCAGGGTGTTTCCATGTTTTAAGTTTTGGAGGTTTTCGTTTAAAACATGTAGATTAAGTTATGGTTTCGACACAGGTCAACTAGTCGCTCTCCATTTTTAGCCTATTTTCAATTTTGAAAAAATAGGCTTATGAGATCACCTTTTGTCCGCGCGTGTGTGTGTGTGTGAGGTGTGTGTGTGTGTGTCCCTAATAAAATCTAAACGGCTGGAGCGATTTCAGTGAAACTCGGTGTTCATAGCACTATTCCCGGCGACCTCGACCGTGCCCTTCAAATTTTGTTACGTCTCACCAATCCAACATGGCGGCTGTGCGAAATATTTCACTAGCATTCAATATCTCCGAAACTATTACCGATATCGCCCTGATATTGTGTACGGTGATAAAGGGCACTACTAGATGTTCACCTGTGAGACTTTCAAAAACCTGGTGACTACAAAACCAACATGGCGGCCAAGCGAAGTTGAAACTTTTAAATAGACTTTTCTCGCGATTTAACTATTCAAACGTAATGAAACTTGGTACAGCAAATGTTTATAAACATTGCAATTCACTGAAGTCTAATTTAGTTCAATTGTTTACATAACCTCAAAATGGCGGCTGTGCGAAATATTTCACTGACATTCTATATCTCCGAAACTATTACAGGTATCACCCTGCAATTTTGTACGGTGATAAAGGGTACTGATACAAGTTTACCTATGTATATTTCATAAACCTGTAAAGTACAAAACGAACATGGCGACCAAGCGAATTTGAAATATTTGAATAGACTTTTCGCGTGAGTTAACTCTCTGAGCGCAGTGAAATGTGGTACAGTAAATGATTTTGCAGATTGTAATGTACTGCCATATAATTTAATTCAATTGTTTACATAACCTCAAGATGGCGGCTGTGCGAAATTTTAAAATTAAGTTTTTATTTCTTGTGTCGTAATCATGCGATCGAAGTGAACGTTTGAATAATGAACCAAGGCAATAAGTGTCCTTGAATGGTACATAACTCTATGGCCTATACATATAACAATCCTAAATGGCGAGCTTCCGAAATATTTAGATGGTTCTCAATATCTATGAATCTTTTACAGCAACCAAACTGAAATTTTTATGTTCATAGAGACTATGAACATATGTTCACCTATACGACTTTCAGTAACCTGGTGAGCACGAATCCAACATGGCGCCGACGCGAAGTATAAATATTTAAATGGACGTTTCTCGCGAATTAACTATCCGAGTGCCGTGAAACGTTGCACGTTAAATGCTTACACAAATGTTGATCCACTGGCATCTAATTTATTTCAATTTTTTGCATAATCACAAGATGGCTGCTGTGCGTAATTTTAAAATCTCGTTTTTACTTCTTGTGTTCTAATCATGCGATTGAAGTTTGAATACCACACGTACACAATAATCTATATATATTAGTACAAAAATAAAAATCCAACCTGGCGACCATATGAAATATTTAGACGGTTCTCAATATCTACGAATCTCTTACAGCAATTAAACTGAAATTTTGTATGTTGATAGAGGCAATTAACGTGAGCAGGATATATGAAAATAGGCTGTATAGTTCTTCACGGAACTACTTGTTATTTGTTCTATTGTGTGCTGGCCATTTTCCGATGATGTCACGGTATTTTCTTTCTCTACCTAGCTGAGCGTTAAAGTCGCCAATTAATAATTTAACATGGTGTTTGGGGATGTTGTCTATGGTTTGATCCAGTAGGTCCCAAAATTCTTCTGTTTCTTCACGGTCTTTGGGGAAAGTGTTTTTATCATTAGTGGGAGCATGGGCATTTGTGATAGTATAAATCTTATTAGATGTGTTAAAGGTGAGTGTTGAGATTTGAGGAGATGGTGAGCGGAATTCTTGAACTGAATTTATAATTTTAAGGTTGATCAGAAATCCTGTTCCAAATTGTGGAACATTCTTCATGACTCTCTTCCCCGGTATACCCTTATATAGTCGATACCCTTGAGATTCCAAAGCATCCTGGTCAGTGTTCCTCAATTCCTGTAATCCCATGATAAGAATTTTGTGCTGCTCCATTATGTCAGTGATCACCTTTAGCTTACCAGTTTGCATGAGGGAGTTCACATTATGTGTAGAGAAGTAAGTTATCTGCATTGGTTTGATTCTTGATCTCGTCTTATTCGCGTTTGTTGTACTGGGATGTTTCCGTGCCTCCGACATCACGGTATCTCGTAGGTTGCAGCCCACCGGATCCGAATGCTGCTTTCTCTGAACTCTAGGTTCAGCCGGTGGAGTATTCCTTGAAAGACTTTCCATGGTTGACTGTCACGGTAACACCGATGAGGGACTAGGTCCCGAGTTACAACTCTGGATGTGATCCAGAGAGGTGATAATAAGGCCGCTCCTCTGGAGTACAGGCGCCTTGCGCAGCCACCCCTAACCTGGAGAACAGACGCTGCATTTTCTACGCCGTTGACCACAAGTGGTTCATCCGCCTTTAGGGGAAGTTTCCCACCCCAAGGGCAAGCGAGTGCCCCAACCTTCACCAGTTCATCCGCCTCCCTAGAGAGCCGTTGACCGGGTAGAGGTGGTCTAATTTTAACGAATACATTTTGGTGGGAGGGGACAAATGCCAAATTCAGAGAACAGGGGGCTATAGTTAAATTATTATTATTATTATTACATCATTTTTTCCCTTAAGGACAGTGTTTGAACTCTAAAATCTCAGGATGACATTATGTTCTCTTGCCAAAACTCTTCATTCTTAGACTGTGTTCCTGTCTCCTTCGTTCTATGCACAATGTTCCCGTTTGCCTATTTTCAGGTACTATAAATGTTTTAATTTTGTTTCTGAATTCTCCTCTATTGACTATAATTATTTGCCTCGTGATCCATGCCTGGCTGACTCAAGTCTTCCTCTATTTCATGTTTGTTTTCGGGGTTGAACTGTTGACTACATCAAAGATGTTCTTTGTATTTATAATAAAACTTATATAACCATAAGTCAATATGTTGTACTGTACCGGTTTGTCACATTGTGACCTTCCTCGGCGTAATTTAGGACATGTAATATACATTTTGCCATAACAGAGGATTAGTATAAACAGGTTAAAGGTACCGCCTGATCAATACTTTTATTAAATACTAGCATTACCCGTCGCAGCTTCGCCCGCGAATATTCTAGTTGTAAAGAGTACACTTAGCAAAATCTCAATCATGAATGCTATGACTGATTTATCCTTGGTATGAATAATCAGACTTTATCAATTCAGCTACTGGTGCAGTGGTTATGGGTTTGTCATTCCTTCATAGGTATATCAGAGCGAAGTTACTTTCTGGGAATATCACAAACACTGTTAATTTAAGGGCTTTTCAATGTGGTTTTCAGAGACTCTTTACAGTCGGGTGAAAAAGACCTTTCGTACCACAGTCATACGTGAAAAATTCGTGAAAAAATTCTAGAGTTCCCCCTGACCCCCTTAAGCGTATTATACTGTATGTATTCATGAATTTTACAACTTAATTTGGTTCAGTGATAACCTTATAACCGTCTGGAAACTTTCACAGTAATGTAATAATTGGAATTGCATTGCGTCTCACAGAAATAGACGGACCTGTGAGATTCTGTTACCATGGTTACCGTGTTACATTCTTTCATCATTTCATTGTAAATATACATGTTTTAAGGTATTTATTTAATTGTGAGGCATTTAAAGAGTAAGTGAGTGAGTTTCGCTTATGCATTGGGTTATGCTGAACCTGCAGGTACCCCATATGTGTAGGTTGGTGTTAATGGGACCTTATTTTCGGTACAAAACTGGAATGGGATCTCAGCAGAATAATATAGTGAGTGATGCTCACTGTGTGGTCATTAGTGGAACATGTTTCAAGGCCTAATTAATAGTTTTGGCCCCTTCATCAGCCAATATCACAGAAAACGATACAACATAATTGTTTGGCGTAACACTAAAAAATTCCTTAAAATTGAATCATATTAGGCGTAAAATGTTTCAATCTCTCTTTATGGTGCACCATACAAGATTAAATTTTAAGGGAATTTTTAGTGTTTCGCCAAACAATTATCTTGTAACGTTTTCTGTCATATCGGCTGATGAAGGGGACAAATCTTTTAACTAGGCCTCGAAACATGTCCCACTAATGACCACACAGTGATCAGTAAGGTTCGGATGTCAAGGAAAAGTCATATTTTTTTCCTGAGCTCATTTTACCCAAAATATGAAAAATAAGTTTGAATGACGGGTCCCTGACCACTTTTAAAGCAATTTGATGTTTCATATAAATGCATATTTCGTCCATTTTTATTGTTTTGGTCATATTTTAGTGATATAAGGTCATATTTGGTTGTAATTTCTGCATTTTTGTTTAAATTGAGTCGTCGTTAACAATGTATGTGTCATCTGCGTCGAGTTTGAAACACAGGATTTCCGAATAGTGTAGTAGATATATTTTTCTTTCTTTTCCAGGAACAGGCAGATAGCAGGTTTGGATGACCTGATACCAAGCAAGAACTGCATCTCAAGGCTATGATACTGAATGAATGTTGAAATTTGTAATGTACTGTAGCTCTGTGTCAGTTTGTATGATTAAATGTTTCTGGTGTATTATCGCTGATGACGTTTTGGCACTTCTTAAGACGTTTACTGTATGTTAGTGATACTCTACCTATCCCAAAATTTCATGTCATATTTCATAGTTCTTTAGATCATATTTTATAGTTTTAGGTCATATTTAGCTAGTTTTTACAGCATATTTGCTTGCATATTTTGTACTTCTTTGGTCTTAAACTTCCGAACCCTAGTGATCAGATTTAATAAAAGTATTGATAAGGCGGAATGTTTAATCTCTTTATACTAATTAGTTTATCAATATGGAACCAGAATGTACCTTTTTAAGTTAAAAAATAACAGAGGATTCTAAAAATATTCTTGATCCAAAAGCTCACAAATTGAAATTAAAAAAAACAGATCTGTTACAAAATGTGTTAAGAAAAACATGAAAATATCTTGATTAAAAAAGCGTGGAATAGAAGAGACGTGGATGTGAAACTAGATAAGTTGAAATAGGTTATAACTGATAGTTTGGTTTGTATTTGCGAGGTAAAGAAATAATGGAATGAAAACGTTGGAACAAGTGTTACGAGGTAACGTTATGAATGGGCAAGAAATGTATTGGTTATTTAGTTGTGCCACCACGCCCCTCCACCTTTTTTGGTTCTGTTCGTAACTTAAAACCCCGGTAGTTTTTGACAATTTGTCTAAATTCATTCAGGCCGACACGCCTGAGGATTTGAATGAGTTTTTGAATGGTATGAACTCCGTCTTGAGGAAAGAATTCATGATGAAAATTAATAAATGCAAAACAAAAATACTGGAATGCAGCCGCAATAAATCAGAAACCTCTATGGACATCAAATCGGCAGGGGGAAAAACTAAAGGAAGTAGGAGACCTCTGTAACTTAGGAAGCAAAATAACCAGTGATGGACGAAGTAAAGAGGATATAAAAAGTAGGTTGGCTCAGGCAAGGAGAGCATTTCTACAGAAAAGGAATCTGTTGACATCGAATATAGATTTAGGTATTAGGAAGACATTTTTGAAAACCTTTGTCTGGAGCGTTGCACTCTATGGAAGTGAAACTTGGACTATTGGTGCAGCAGAAAAGAGGAGAATCCAAGCGTTTGAAATGTGGTGTTACAGGAGAATGATGAAGATCAGATGGGTAGATAGGGTTACAAACGAAGAGGTATTAAGACGAGTGAAAGATGAGAGATGTTTCTGGCGACTGCTAATGAAGAGAAGAGATAGGTTGGTAGGACACATTCTAAGACACCCAGGAATAGCAAGCTTAGTTATGGAAAGAAGGGTCAAGGACAAGAACTGTAGGGGTAGACCTAGGTTAGAGTATGTTTAACAGATTGCCTCGAATGTAGTGTACAGCATCCCAGGGGTATGCACCCCTTGGAGACCATCCCCCCAACATCTGGCTAAATCCCCCTAAAATGGCAACCCTTGGAAAGCCGGGGCAACATCCATTAATACTGTAAGGACAGCTTGCTACTCCATAAAGCAGCTCAAGCCTTACGTAATCATTACACTCAGCGACATAGTACTAACTGGGCCAATACATTGCTGACAGGAGGGCGTCTGAAGGTATAAGAAGACGTCCTAATGAGGTCAAACTCTCTCTCCATTGTCAGTGCTCCATCAAGACGGCCGAAGCTACGCTGGTGTCAACCGAGGTGAGTCAGTCAATCGTGTTCAGAGTTCCTATTTATGTAACCTGCAACCCACAACTTGTATCACATTATAAACATAATTTCATTCCCTACAAGGGACTCACACAAAGAATATCACAGACCAATAAAACACTTGGTCCACACTCTACACTAGCATTACTGTTATACGCCTCTTTACATCCCAACGCCCTTCCTTACTCCCGTCACAGTCAGACGTGACACACCGTAGTAATAACGCCAACTCAGACGTCATTGTATTCCTCACAGCGGCTCGCGTGCTCAAGTGAAGCGCGTGCCACCCGGCTGATACGAGCAGAGTCGATTACATAACAAGCAGTCAGCTGAGCGACTAGTACAGCGACCCTTTGCAGTGGGTCCCATCCCCTCAAATACTACCACATTATTTATAGGAACGCCCCCTAGTTCCTAGCACACCACAACACACTACACTGGTCAGCTTGCCCTGTCAAGGGGAGCTACCCTTCTTTAGGCACAAACTCATAAATTAGTACAGCAACTCTCCCTTTTAGATCCACCCCCAAATAAGGGATCTAAAACACTGGTGGAGGCGCCATCCTACGCACAGTAGAACGGGACTCAATCAACGAGCCCTCGTAGGAAAAACGACCCCTTCCGTACCGCAAAAAGCCAAGCAAATAGAGAAAAAAAAATTTTTTAACCTCATATTGCGTCACACATTTTTTTTATTATTAAATGTCCACATTTAGGACTACATTAAGAGACTTTGCACACCATTTGTCGGCTAGTACGACCCCACTCCTGCCGAAGCTAAAGATTAAGAACGGTGACTTAATAACTGACCAGACTGCAGTACAACTTCTCAGGGACCTTGAATTCCAAACAGCACAGATCCGTGCTCAACACCCTGCCGCTGCAGCACAAGTTATACATTTTACACGGTCCCAGGCCAGTGAATACACACACGAGTCGCCGGTATCCAGCGATAGTGAGGTAGATTGCCTGCCAACACTCCATCCCCTATTGTTACAGCAACTGCAGATCACAGAGCAGAAAGCCAATAACCTGCTCGAGCGCATTTCAGAGCTATTAGAAACAGACAATGCGGCTCGGCTAGAGCATTTGCAGATAGCCCGCATGGACGCTAGAAAAAACATAGCCGAGGCCCAGAAAAAACAAAAAGAGCGGTACGATCAGAATAGAAAGACCGTGGAATACACACCCGGGCAATTGGTCATGGTCTCCAATCATGCCCGTAAGAAAAACGTGTCCGAATTCCTCCTACCACGATGGGCAGGTCCCTTCAAAGTCTGCAGGAAGGTATCTGACCTAAATTATATAGTGAACGTGCGCCATGGGAGGAAACTCATAAAGGACACTATTCACGCCCGCCGGATGAAGGCATATCACACACGTAAAGCTCACACACCTACACGTAAAGGCGGGCACACTGCTAAAAGAAAAGGAAACGGTCCCGTTGGAACACGTGGGAAGAAAGCCAAGAAATAGCCCACTGACCGAACCGGGATACCATCCTAACACTCACCAGAACTGTCCCGGAGACACAACCTTCATGGCGCCGGAAACAATTACTCTGGGTAAAAGGCGGTCTCCAAACCCGCAACCTTCTGAATACCAGGAATATAAGGTTGAGTAAATATCCAGTCGTAGAATAAGGATAATGAGAAAGCTAAGACTAATTGGGACAGTCCCACTAACAGCGGGTCATAAACGAAAAACAATACAATCGCCTCTGGCATCTGGTCACCAAATACGCGACTAGCGGACCAGACACACTCGCGTACAACGAATATGGGACTTCCGAAATGAAATGCCATGGCCTGTGGTTTGGATTCCAAGTAAAACGGAAATCCCCTGGCGCATGAGCTACAAATCAACGGTCATATTAAACCACAAAGTTTTTTTTTCTCTACAATGAGAGAGGCACTGCTAGCAATCATTATAGGCAGCAATCAGGTTCACACACACACACGTGCAGAAAACTAGGACGTGGGCAGAGCATGAAACAAATGAAAGCACACAACATCGTAATTCAACACCGTCGTATCAGCGGTAACATACTCCTCAATGAGCAAGACTGCTCGACGCAGACAAGCGAGCCAAAGCCTACTGGACAGAAATCAACACATCATTCACGCCCGATTTAGAGACCCTATATCTTCCAAAATTACACTACGAGGGGAATTCAAAAACGTACAAACTCTACACAGGGATGTATGCTTTCATATGCGTATCGCACATCCACGGGAACATGCCATATTATATGCGGCACGGAAATGATCACACCAAGTCTTTACAGACAACCGGATTCGAACCCATGACCACACACCACACGCGTACCAAAAACTAACTATCCAATGGTATTTTTGGTACACGGAACACAAGCAAAGACCACACTGGGAAAGCCCCAAGCCCTGTCACACAACGCAAACATAAAACACAGAGAATGACATAAGGTCACGGGTCTGAGTTCCAGTGAAAATTTAGACGCAAAGGAGAACAGCTATTCAGGCGTCCAATCATACTGAAATTGGCCCATACAAGTGCATGAACAGGGAATACTACATTTCCTCCCACCAAAAAAACCAGACATAAAATTTCGAATTACACCAGGCATAGAGGAATACATTTCACGAACACAGGTAGGAAAATTTCGCAAGACACAGGTCTTAGAGAACAATGGCCACACGACGTCATTACCTAACTAGGGCGAATTGCTACATTAGGCTAGGAATCCAAAACAATGACCACACTTGCATTCGTGCAAAAAGGCACATACCAGCGGATGACAAACAGTAACTTCCCAGCCTGTTATTGCACATACCAATTGCTGACTGCAGACTATTCACACTGCAATACTGCGGTGACGAGACACTATTGCGTATAGCCCGTGACCGTGAAATTACACACACATAACAATTATAACGCCATACATTTTTTTTCTCCACACTGCAAAATCATTTGGCAATGGACAAGACGTGACACAGCGAAACTTATCTTGGGCCTATAGGGCACGGTCGCGAGGGCACGTTGGCAAGCCACGGGCGCCTTCTGCCCACAAAGGCGATACATATTAGGACTTAGCCTCATAACAGACCAACCGTCCGCGTGGTGTAGCGGAACGTAGTCACACACACACACGCACTCGCACTCACCAATTAGGAGCGAACATAGGGACTTTGAGGAAACAGGACCTCCCCTTAATAACTTCTTTTCGCGATTCTATTCCCCAAATAAATCATTACAGATGACTAGCACATGACCAGTCGCGTTACGACCACTGGCCACATCTACACTGCAAATGGCCGACCAGATTAGGTAATGCAGCCCTACTATCCCAAGGCGCGGATAGAAAGCCAACATGGACCAAGGGAGGACGACAGGAGAACAGGCTACCAGCGTACCACCTTACTCCCTTCCCATAACCTTCTCAAGCCTGACATAAACAACGCAAACACATCTACACGACCAAAAACAGATATACTACATTACAAAACACACACAGGGGTTGATGGACTTCATGCGTTTAAAGAGCAGGCAAGCTACGCCTTGAGCCCCGTTGCACCGCCTGAGTATTAGGGGTGGCTCAGCAAACATTAAAAGAAGCATAATGCGCCTCTCCAAATGAGAGAGGAGGCCATAGATACATATTAACCATGCTTTAGTACTTAAGCTCTCCCGCATGAAAGGAACATATGGTATTATGCCCCATCCTACACCTATCCGTACATGAAGGCAAAAACTTCATATCCAGACACATGCATGAGTATCCCATCCAATTACCAGGGATTTTAATATCAAACCTGCATGAATTTTCGTATTTTTGCAATCCCGGGAATTACCTCCCCACTCCACTCACTATAGAAGCATCCCAGTGCCACCACCGGTTCTAGGCCACCACTAACGTGGAACCCAAAGGTGCGCAAACCCTTCCTACCATGCCTTAAGCCCACTCAACAAATAACTACCCCCAAATCCTAATAACAGGGTACCTGACACTCCAGACCCTACTAACACCTCCATTAAGGTAAAGAAGGCATTATCGCTGGGAAGCTGACATAGCGATGGTAGGCCAGAAGTAGCCTATGTACTTAGAAGATCTGCAACCCCGCTACACTGGAAAGATTTTACATTTTACACAGAGGTTGAACCTTTCACACGGGTTACGGCACATTTTTTTTTTCTCTCTTACAAAGGAATCTGATACGGTATGATGGTTGACAACGGTGTAAGCCAAAGGTCAGGAGAACCACACTTTGAGAGATGGGGAAGGCGATGTGGACCCTTCCCCAGTTGGCGCGACAGCGCAGCGACCTCACTTAACTGACGACTAGACCAAACAGACGAACTACGTAAGGTCAAAGCATTCGCGGCCTGGTCGGGCAAGCTCTGGAATCCTAGGTGCGCATAAACCGCCCCTGGGAGGAAGGGATGCTAAACCCACTTTGTGCCACGGTCGTCGAAGCCAAGACCTGCAGGGAGACTTTCTGAGAATGGCGGGAGAAATAGCTCACTCCGCGCCGGCCTCGGGAGCTATCCCTAGAGACGACCCCATTATGACTAGACTTCTAGTTCAGTTTAAATTTAAGTAGGCACGGCTTCCATAGCGGGAAGCAAAACTCCTGTGCGTTGGAGCAAAACACACTACGGCGGCCCATAGAGGCAACTTTATATATCAATGCGAAAATGCATACTACGGCGGCCCATAGAGGCAACTTTATATATCAATGCGAAAATGCATACTACGGCGGCCCATAGAGGCAACTTTATATATCAATGCGAAAATGCATACTACGGCGGCCCATAGAGGCAAATATCACTGCGAAAGCAGATTGCGACGGCCGATTAAGGCGAAGACAATATTATGCCATTGGACCACACTGTCCAATGCCCACATAAATGGCGACGCAACGGGCAACCAGAGGGCATTCAGAGAGGGGCATTGCGCGCCCCTCACAGGAGCCAAGTGGGCGGCTCACCTACGTCAAATAGGAACAGCACACGGTTATGAACACGAAAGTTACAGCGGGCGAAACGGTTAGCTTAGTGGCACCGTAAGGCGCCTGCGAATAGGTTAGTACTAGTATTAAGACCTAGAATAGATGTCGACAATAGTATTAAAACGGAGGGGACTACGAGGCATTGTTGGGTTCCGGTCCCGACAATGTACTACAAGGGCGCCCCCGCGAGAGAAATCAAGCGGCCAGCCTCCATCTAAATCTTAGTACTTAAGTCATAGTGCCATGTTAAGGTCACTTAGATGTAAGCAAATTTACTGACAGCTGTTGCTAATAATAGCACAGCACATTTCGGCTTTAGAATAAGGTCCACTCGGCATGTAAATACAGAATAGTTTTACAGTTAAGTAATTTTATCAATAAGTTAAATAAGTAAGGTAAGACATAAGGTAACATAAACCTACATTTAAGGCATTTTTTTAATATATATAGATCACCGTAGAATATATCGGCACTCGGTGACTATAAATCCGTTACCGAGGTAAGCCCGACAATACTTAGGATAAACTAGATTAAGATAGGAATAATCAAAGTGGAATATATCGGCACCCGGTAACCACAATTCCGCTACCGGGGTAAGACCAACTATATATTATTTACGGCATTACGGCACCGCATAGGGTAAGCCCGGCCTTGCAGCTAAGTAACATTAATCATGTTTTTTTTTCAGTAAAAGAACAGCTTCAACCAGTACTAATATGTTTTTTTTTCTAAACCTCGCCATTTTTTTTTCACAGGCATCGTCACCAGATACAGAAAACTGGTGACAGGAATTTCACTGCCATATAGCAGTGGCATATTATTTACAGCATGCCATGATGTGTACTATTTTTTTTATTTTTTTCAACTTGCACTAATCCCGACACACTCGCAAACACTCACCACATTTTTCTTTTTCAGCTACACACTCTAAAATGAATCTGCACAGCAGGACTGGTGCCTGTGGGGTACCAGGCTTACTGGCAGATCAACTCAATTAAAACACATAAAGCGTCAAAATGTGACGCAGATTACGACAATGAGGGCGCAACCGGTTTGTGGCAGTGACTCTCATTGTCAAGTGTGAAAGCATTCACCCACAGAGGATGCTTCACAGGTTAGGTATTAAGCACACATACAAGCGGTACGACCACTATACCGTACCAAGAAGTGGCCGTACAGAATCAGCCGTGAGACGGCAAGAGTACGTACAGACGGGTAGCGTGCACGCGAGGTACCTCATGAAAACTATAATTATAAGGGATTAGCGCGATTAAGTAGACATAAGGTCATTGTAAATTATAATTTTTCAGGATAAACTGTATACCATTATTCCACTAGACATAAGGTCATTGTAATTTATAAGTTTTTCAGGATAAGCTTTATACAACTATACACTATATATATTTTTGTTTGTTCACCAAAATGCCAATGTCCATCATGTGTATGATTTGTTTTCTTTCATTTTTCCTTCTTCTAACTTCCCCATTTGTCAGGGTGTTCCGTTTTTCCCACACAAATAAATACTTTTGAATATTTCCCTTAAATGATACCCTGGAACACCCATTTTTCTATTTTCTTCTACCTTTCTTATTGCAGGGAGCATTTTTTCCCTAAGATGGGGCGGGCGAAGCAATCATCCGTTCGGCCCTGGGTTTTTCCTCCCTGCACAAATATGTGACACGTCACCATCAGAAACCATGTTTTTTTTAAACTAGCAATATGCCAGCAAATGCAAGGGCAATTTTTTTTTTACATATCGAATTTATTTTAATGTTCAATTTTTCTCAAAATGTCAATTTTTTCCCAATGTTAATCAAATCTTTCGCAAATGTCAATTTTTTTTGTTTGTTTTTTCACAATGTCAATGTATACATATATATGTAAATCCCATAACCCTCCCCTCTGAACACGGGCTCACCTCACACCCACACTTCGATACGACGCCACCAGGAGATACGAGAGGGTTTTCCAGGACCACTACGTCAACATCCCAACTTCCAGTTCCGTTCCCGTTCGCGAGGACGCGAACAAATGAAGGAAGACTCTTGTACAGCATCCCAGGGGTATGCACCCCTTGGAGACCATCCCCCCAACATCTGGCTAAATCCCCCTAAAATGGCAACCCTTGGAAAGCCGGGGCAACATCCATTAATACTGTAAGGACAGCTTGCTACTCCATAAAGCAGCTCAAGCCTTACGTAATCATTACACTCAGCGACATAGTACTAACTGGGCCAATACATTGCTGACAGGAGGGCGTCTGAAGGTATAAGAAGACGTCCTAATGAGGTCAAACTCTCTCTCCATTGTCAGTGCTCCATCAAGACGGCCGAAGCTACGCTGGTGTCAACCGAGGTGAGTCAGTCAATCGTGTTCAGAGTTCCTATTTATGTAACCTGCAACCCACAACTTGTATCACATTATAAACATAATTTCATTCCCTACAAGGGACTCACACAAAGAATATCACAGACCAATAAAACACTTGGTCCACACTCTACACTAGCATTACTGTTATACGCCTCTTTACATCCCAACGCCCTTCCTTACTCCCGTCACAGTCAGACGTGACACACCGTAGTAATAACGCCAACTCAGACGTCATTGTATTCCTCACAGCGGCTCGCGTGCTCAAGTGAAGCGCGTGCCACCCGGCTGATACGAGCAGAGTCGATTACATAACAAGCAGTCAGCTGAGCGACTAGTACAGCGACCCTTTGCAGTGGGTCCCATCCCCTCAAATACTACCACATTATTTATAGGAACGCCCCCTAGTTCCTAGCACACCACAACACACTACACTGGTCAGCTTGCCCTGTCAAGGGGAGCTACCCTTCTTTAGGCACAAACTCATAAATTAGTACAGCAACTCTCCCTTTTAGATCCACCCCCAAATAAGGGATCTAAAACAGTAGGGTGTGGTAGCTATGTAGAGATGAAACGATTAGCTCAGGACAGGGATGCATAGACAGCTGCATCAAATCAGCCAAAAGACTGAAGACTCAAACAACAACAACATTCCAGGCAATAATTGTGTCCTATGGAATACCGATTTCTATAAGATGTAGAATGGCTAAGGTGGAAATAGAACCCACCTCCTGTTAGTTCTACCTCCCAAGGCTGAGTGTACCCCGTCCAAGTTCACAGCACCCAAGCACACGCGGCCTTAAGGTTCACAATTTTCGAAGCTCCTAAATGAAACAATAGTTGTATAAATGTGACAGGTTGACACGATCAAGAATGCATTCGGACGGGATCAATCACTATGTACGCTACGTCTCTGTTTCTTGATTTTTCTAAATTCACGGCGCTCCTCTTCCTGATCTTATTCGCCCTTTCATATTGGATTCGCAGAACGCAGGACGTGAAATAAAAGCATCAGAGATGAGAGTCTCAAAACCGATACCATAATCACCGACAACTCGCTTTAGAACGCAGATTCCATCAAACGGCAAAGAAGAACGGAAAAATAAAGAGCAAACAAGGCAATAATACACGGAAAAAAATTGGAATGGAAGTTGGGATACAGAGGAATGAGGTTTTGTGGTTAAGATGCGGGTCTGATTCCAATACATGTGTCCTCAAAACAAAGCTCGCGTATGTGACTTATTTATAGACATAAACAAAGCGGATAAAAAAGGCAAATCCGTTTATCGTGAGATAAACGCTGACACGAAAATGTAGAGTAGAAAGGAGAATTCAAGTAACAGACCCACATCGGTGAAATAACATCAGGTTTGATGATGATAATGATGATGATAATTGCTGTTTTAAGGGGCCTAGCAAACATCAGGGTAGATGGACTGACAGGTTTACGTCGTTTCTATGTATTATAAATAACTTTATCATTATAATACTGTAGATGTCTGTTTTAACTTTATGTCCAGAGTAATTCAACACAGCGAGTTCTTTTTAGGTATTATGCCATGTGTTCAGGTTTTGACCAGTTACATAGATTGGGCAACAGGCACGGAATAATACCTAGACGAATTATCTGCATCTCTACTTAGAATAAAACAAAATCCCCGATTCTTGGATGGCACGGGTAATCTCGAGAACCACTGGATGGATTTTGATGCGGTTTTCACCATTCTGTAAAGGATATCTCGAGGAAGGGTTCTGTAGAAAATACCTTTATATGATGAAAGGAAGCCAAGCTGTAAAGATTTCAGTGGAAACGTCGAAATACAAACTTGCGTCCGTGCGCTTTTTAAGCTTACGCTGGGCAAACCGTTAACTATCTATATACTATGAGTGTATGGATTGTTCAGCATGAATAGTTCTACAAAAGGTCCACGAGAGCATATTTCTATCTTCAAAACATTGCCCACTATAATTGTTTTTACGTTTTCATTTCTTCCAACAATCTCCATTCAATTACTGAGGCGACAGTTTACGAGCTAGCTAGGGGCGAGCCTATCACCCCATTTACAGCCTAGCTAGTGGATGAACCTATTAACCCAGATACAGCAAGCAGCAAATTGTCGAGTCGTGTTGAGTTAAGACTTCAGAGAAGAGTGGTTGTGTTTGGAGTTTCCCTGGAAGTGTAACTCAGCTTGTCTTCATTTCGCCTGTGAACATTTCGTTCCGCAAAATACACAGTCAAGTTAAGATTTGTGTTTCATGCACCTTGCCATTCTTAAATTACGTCTGACATGAATTCGTTGCACATGCATCTCCATGATAATATAATTAATAGTCTAGACAGTGATTTTAACCCATCATGCCAAGACGTAAAACGGATATAGGTCGTAGTTCATTGACATTGGAATAAAAAAGCGCTTATCACGTAATTCATTCATAACTGTTCCCGGGCGAAGCCGGAGTGGGTTGCTAGTTTTATAATATTAGACAAAACCTACCTAATCAATTAAGTTGAATTTTTTTCACGAATATCCCTCCCTATATTATTCTGCTAAGGTCCCATTCCAGTTTTGTACAAAAAATAAGGTCGCATTAACACCAACCTACACATATGGGGTGCCTATAGGTTCAGCATAACCCAATGCGTAAGCGAAACGCACTCACTTACTCTTTAAATGCCTCACAATAAATACCTTAAAACATGTATATCTACAATGAAATAATAAAAGAATGCAACACGGTAACCATGGTAACAGAATCTCACAGGTCCATCTATTTCTGTAAGACGCAATGCAATTCCAATTATTACATTACTGTGAAAGTTTCCAGACGGTTATAAGGTTATCACTGAACCAAATTAAGCATACATACCAACGAGCTTTAAAGATACTATAGAGAGGCTAAGGGACCGCTCACAGCGCTCTTAGCGGAAGATATTGGTAAGAACGTCCGCCATGTTTTCCAGAGTCATCGAGTCAAAACATTCAGTCAGCTGATTGCGAGGGAAGAGTTCAGTGAATTGTGATTTCTATTGTCGTTTGTGTTACTAGGTTGAAATCTACCGCATATTAATTTCCGCAGCGATGCCTGCTGTATGTTCAGCGTACGGCTGTACTAATCGAAGCAATAAAACAACGGATATATCCTATTTTACGTAAGTATAGCCTAATTGTGCTACTAATATACTTCACTGCACGGATACAGTAAGGATGTTACTATCAATTTTCCAGAACATCTGGTCTCCATTGCTTTCTATTAATGTCTGATACAGGCCTATACGGTATACGATATATATTTGTACTGGTACCGTAACAGAAGGAATTGTTTCTGTTCCAGATTCCCGTTGAAAAATACGGATTTGACAAAAAGATGGGTAACTGCTATGAGGAGGGATAATTGGTATCCAACTCAGGCTAGTCGTATATGTTCTACCCACTTCCTTGAAAAGTACATTTATAAAGTGAACACTCAAGAGACGTCTGTTGGCTAGTGCCGTCCCAAGTATATTCTCCTTCCCAGTACACTTGCAAAGGAAACACGTTCAGAGACATCCACCACGAAAACGCTCATTTGATGAAACTTAAAACGCTGGAAATATAGAGGCTGTATCAAATAAATGTAAGTAGACTACGTGGCACGGGTACTAGTCAACATTTTGTATACGAATAATTTTATTTAGGCTAACTTACATATCGGATATTTATTTATATTTTACAGATGCTGCTGGGGTTGTTAGCCATGAACATAGTTATAGCCTTCCAAGCCCTCAAAAAATGAAGAAGTTGCAGGACACCACCACAGAGAGGATTAAAGCACTGATGAAGAAATTGAAAATTACTTCACAGAGAGCAAGAAGACAAGCTGAAAGTGAACAATCAGCAACAAATAATTTCAGGGCTTACGAAAAGACTTTGTTCGTCTGGCAACAATCTTCTTCAGGGCTGTTTTCAGGGCGTGGTTAAAGAGCTCATAGATCTCAATGGAAAAGTGGAAGTTCATGAATATAGTGACACAGTTAAGAAGTTTGCTTTGACAGTTCACTTCTATTCAGCTCAGGCATACAGATATTTGCGGAAGTTTTTAAATTGCCACATCCAAGGACTCTTCGTCACTGGGCCACCTCAATAGATGGAAGTCCAGGTTTTACAGAAGAAAGTTTTGTAAAAATTGGTGAAGATGTCAAAAATAGTTCTAGCCCAATTCTAGGTGCTCTCATGTCCGATGAGATGGCCATTAAGAAAGACATCATTTGGGATGGGAAACAGATCTGTGGTTATGTTGATTTAGGGCAAGGGGATCTAAATAATGAAGACTGTGATGTTGCTAAGGAGGCACTTGTGTTCATGGTCACAGCCCTGAATAGGAACTGGAAAATACCGGTGGGCTACTGTTTAATAAATGGCCTGTCATCAGAAGTAAAATATAATTTGGTGAACCAATATTTGAGAAAGTTACATGGGACTGGTATTAAGATTGTTGCTACTATCTGTGATGGAACTGCTACAAACAGGACTGTTTTGCAAAAGTTAGGTGTGAAATTTGGTGTGCAGAACCCTCAGAGTTGGTTTCCCCATCCTGCAGATCCTCAACTTAAAGTATATTCTTTACTGGATGCTGTGCACCTAATTAAGCTGACCAGGAATTTGTTAGCAGAAAAGAGAGTGCTTGTTCATGGCAGCGATAAAATTAATTGGGAATATTTTGAGAAACTTGTTGAGCTACAAGAATCAGAGGGGCTTCATGCAGGAAATAAGTTAAAGAGAAGACATATTGAGTGGGAAAGACAGAAAATGAAGGTATCTTTAGCCGCAGAAACTCTTAAGTAATTCTGTAGCCAATGCTATGCAATTCTGCCTGGATCTGAAACTTGAACAATTCAAAGATTGTGAGAGCACAATCAATTTTATTAAGGTCATAGATTTAGCTCTAGATTTGCTGAATTCATGTCATCCAATGGGCAAAGGGACGAAATCACCTATTGGGAGGTCAAATAAAGCTGTGACATGTCAGAATATAGATAAATGTATAGACTATTTAAAAGATCTCAAACTTACTGATGGCACATCCTTACACAACTCTTCTAAAAGAATTGCTGTTAGTGGATTGATCTTGGACCTTTTGAGTGTTAAGGGCCTTGCAGAAACTTATGTTTGGGAATCAGGTTCAATTCCATGCTTACTCGTAAGTTAGGTCAAGACCATTTAGAATTGTTCTTTTCTTGTTTGAGAAGTAGGGGTGGAAACAGAAACAATCCTAATGCCTTAGAATTCAAAGCTGCATACAGGAAATGCTTAATTGCTCAAATTGATCCTTCCCCTAAAGCTAATGTGAAGACAGATGATAGTCTAATACTAAGTCCTCCCATTATGCAGCCTATTGTAATTAATGTTCAGTAGGCCTAAGTGAACTTGACTATGTAGAGTGTTTTGAAACCCTTTCCACTTTCAGTGATCAAGTGGTAGAATATGTTGCAGGTAGTGTTGTAAGAAATGTGTCGAAGAAAATCAAATGTGTGGAATGCTTGGATGTTCTACTGACAATGAGTAATGACGCAAAGTGTGGTCTCATAAAATGCAAAGATGTGGGCAACTCATTGTATAATCCATCCGCTGACCTGAAATACTTGTGTAAGACAGCAGAATGTGTTTTCAGGAGTAATGCTCATATCTTGGACAAAAACTGCAAAAATATCTTGCTCAAACTAGAGACCAAGGTATTTACAAGGTTAAACTGTTGTTTGTTCTCTTCCTTTGAACACCTATTCACTGCAGTAGAACCATGTGAAGAATCGCATTATGTGAAGCTGATAAGGCATATATCGAAGTATTACTTCACTTGCAGAGTATATCATTCACTCAGAGAAAAGTCCTCTCGAATCAGAGGACGGCAAGTGAGACAAGTTTTAACAAAGCTGATTCTATTTAACTTAAGGGACAGTAATTACAATTGTGCAGTGTAAATAGCCTACAGCACTTTTGTTGTAACTTGAAACTATTCTGAATGTTTAAGAAGTGATTGGACTTCATAATTTGTCGTAAATATGTTTCTTATTAATGTTCCAACATGCCCTGCTCTGATACTTCAACATATGGCATAGCTCCTCCCACTTTCTCTTGACTACAGAGAAAATGGCGGACACAGTTTCAAGTAGCTTCAGTCTTGCGGTGCTCCTGCCTCTCTATAGTAATGTTTAAGCTCGTTGATACATACAGTATAATGCGCTTAAGGGGGTCAAAGGGCACTCTAGAATTTTTTCACGCAATTTTCACGTGTGAGTGTGGTACGAATGGTCCATTTCACCTGACTATAAAGGGTCTCGGAAACCCACATTTAAAGGCCCTTAAATTAACAGTGTCGGTGATATTCCCAGAAAACTAACTTCGCTCTGATATACCTATGAAGGAATGACAAACCCCTAACCACTGCACAAGTAGCTGAATTGATAAAGTCTGATTATTCATACCAAGGATAAATCAGTCATAGCATTCATGATTGAGATTTTGCTCAGTGTACTCTTTACAACTAGAATATTCGCGGGCAAAGCCGCGAGGGTAATGCTAGTAGTATTTATTAGGGCTGTAAAAAATCGAATATACGATTAATTCGAATAAATTCTTGGAATATTCGAATGTTCAAATAATTCCAATGTTCGAACATTGCAGATGTTCGAATACTTCGCTTGTTCAAATTATTCAAATATAAGAATACTCGAGTATTTCGAATATTGATTGTTTATTATGAATATAAATCGAACAATTAAAATATTGAATTATTCGAAGATGATAAGTACCCGAAAATTAGAGCAATTTGTGTTAATAAATACGTCCAGTGGACGAGATTTTCGAAGCACGGGCGAATCCTCGCGGTCAAATGAGGGGCCCTCCACAATTCAGCCTCGGAGATCCTCCTGTGTCTTGTCACTCTGAAGTGATGCGTGGATATTAAGATGTGTTTCAAAAAACTGAAAAATGTATTTTTATAGAACATTATTTCAGTAAAAACGTGATCATCGAGGTGCGCAATCAATTTTATACAAGATGGTAAGTTTTTTTTTAAATTGCGGGGGTGGAGAGTGAAGCGCAGAAACATCTACTTCGATAGGCTATGGAAAGGTACGAGTATTTGCTATTCTAGTTATCCATTTATACATACAAATATTAGTTAATGGTGGCCTGTTTGTACTTGAAATTTTCCAGAAAAAAAAAAAAAAAAAAAAACAGATCGTCAGCAATCGATACAAAAATGTATACAAACCCTCGTATCCAGAAGGCCCTTTAGTAATTTCAAATGAGAAGGGGGAGTAAGCTATTTTTAAAAATATAGCTAAGAGGTTCGTAATGAGAAACAACTCCGATGTTTAGGCTTTGAAATGTCCAAAATCTATTTTTAAAATAACAGAATTGAACATGATTTTATGACATTTAAAATAATAGTAATTACAAGACAGTAAACCTTCGGCCCAACTATATATGAATTCTGATTAACTAGCGTAAAATTAATCAACCTAACTGAATGCCTAGAATTTGCAGAGAAATGATATTAATCATAACTACTTTATGATGGAATTTGCAAAATTTGTCTATTAGCCTACTTTTCACATTTTGCAAAAACGAGGAAAAAGTAGACTTATGAGATCGGTCAAATGTGTGAATGTCTGTCTGTCTGTCCTTCTGTCTGTCCTTCTGTCTGTCGGTCTGTCTGGCTGTGTGTGTGTGTGTGTGTGTGTGTCCCTATCAACTCCTAAACGGATGGAGCAATCGAAACAAAATTTTAAATGCATATAACTTCTACACTATCAATTGGAATTCAACCAAATTTCGTATGTTGTATGTGTACATAACCAGATATGACTGAGCGTATTCTTAAAACCCACCAGGGCTGCCAACTGTTAATAAATGCTCTTAATTTCTTTTATCCAAATATCAATATATCAGAAAGTATGCAAGCCGACAGCTATAAACTATGCACACGTATAGTACCTGACATTCTATATTAATTTGGAGTAAGTTATATACGTCAGTGCTAACAACATGATTCTAAGCCTGCTGAGAGGTCCAAATTTAAATACATGTAACTTCCATACTATCATTTGTATTTCAACCAAATTTCGTATGTGCTATGTGTACCATAACAGAAATGACTATGCGAATTCTTAAGAGCAACCAGGGCTGCCAACTGTTAATATGTGCAGTCTCTATTTTTGTTACCCTAATATCAATATATCAGAAAGTATGCAAGCCAATAGCTCAACTTTGCACACGTATACTACCTGGCATTCTAGATGAATTTGGAGTAACTAATATACGTCAGTGCTGCCAACATGATTCTAAGCCTGCTGATAGGTCCATTTTTAAAATGCATGTAACTTCTATACTAACTAATGGATTTCATTCATAATTAGCGCAACAATAGATCATATTATTTCAGATTATTTCTGACCATTACATGCATGACATTGTTGCCAACATGATTTTACGCGTGATGTTAAATCCAATGTTTAACTGCATGTAACGTCCATGCTATTCATTGGACTTCAACCAAATTTTGTATTCTGTACCTTAAGAGTTGGAACTAAGAATATATTCAGTCACCAGGGCTGCCAACTCTAGTGCTCTATTAGGCTACATTATGCCAGGTATACAGTATTTCGAACTAATTAGAAATTTCGATATTAGCAACTTAATTTCGTCATTATTCTAGATAGATCCATATAGATTAATAATTGGCATGAATCTTAAATTTTAAGAAAAGTAGGCTCTTTAGTTCGTCACGGAACTTCTTGTTTTTATTATAACATTGTGAGGTTTGAAGCCATTTTTCATTGTTGCCTAAGTAAACAAAAGTTTGGTGCTTTTCAGTCGGTCAACACGAATATATTATGATATAGAGCAGCATTCTCTTGATTAATAAACATAGTTTTAACAAACCATAGAAACTAACCAGAGAAAAAGCCTGAAAAACACACAAATAGAAAGAAAGAGTAGCAGTATGATTTGAAGTATTCCAACACATGAGAGGCTTTTCTTCAGAAGTATTCCTAATAAATAATCAATCATTTCAGTATCATCTCTTTGCCAGCAGACATGAGTTCACGTTTTTACTACCCTTCACAACATCACATACATAAATATATATTTGTAACAAACCAAGGCATGCAGGATTTAACATTCATAAAGTCTTTAAATTATTGTAACTCACAGACAATATAATCATCCTATCCTGCCAGCGATCGTGTAGCAATGGTACCAACCTATAAGAAGAAAACAAATATTAGTATACTGTACACGAATTGGAAATAAAACTTAAAAATCAAATGAAATTAAAATATAAACTGCTTCTTCAATTAGTTTTTCAATTAATACAGAGGCTTTTGCGTCACGCTTGAATAAAATTGAAATGGCTAACCATCTAACTAAGAATGTGTACAACAAAAGATCTATATCCCTGAATGCAAAACTGAAACATTACTGCGCTTAAGGGGGTCAAGGGGCACTCTAGAATATTTTCTCGCAATTTTCACGTGTGAGTGTGGTACGAAAGGTATTTTTCACTCGACTTAAAAGGGTCTCCGAAAACCACATTTAAAGACCCTTAAATTAACAGTGTCTGTGATATTCCCAGAAAACTAACTTCGCTCTGATATACCTATGGAGGAATGACAAACCCCTAACCACTGCACCAGTAGCTGAATTGATAAAGTCTGAGTATTCATACCAAGGATAAATCAGTCATAGCATTCATGATTGATATTTTGCTAAGTGTACTCTTTACAACTAGAATATTCGCGGGTGAAGCCGCGAAGAGTAATGCTAGTTATTATTAATTTTTTATTTATTTATTTATTTATTTATTTATCGTATGGCTTTTAGAGCCGGGAGTGTCCGAGGACATGTTCGAGTCGCACGAGGCTGTAGCTGCTTCAAGCGGACACCCATGGGGTGAGCTACAATTTCCGTTCAATTTTAAGTAGTTCCAACTCTCGCCACCAGATGTCACTGATACCTAGTGGTGAACGTTGTAACTTTGATAGAGCGTTCCAAAGAAATACTACCTAGAAATTAGAGCTTCACACGAGTTTAGTCTGTGGAAGGATATTTTACGTGCCATAAATCTATGACATGGGACCGCAGCTTTACATCCCCTCCAAAGACCGACGACTTCGGCAGGGTTTGAACCCACTATCTTGGGCACAGCAGTTCAGAATGCTACCAACTACGCCACCGATTCCACTACAAGTAGTGTCTTATAAAACTAGTATGATTTTCTTTGAATGCCCTTACTTCACACTGAAGCCAGAGGTATTCCTTCTTGGGAATGGGCAAGATTCCTTTCTTTTTTACTGCCAGTTTTACGACTTAACATTTGCACTGTAATAACCTGAACTCCAGACCCTGCACTATATCTAGTAATAACCATGTGTGAAGTGCCGCCATCAGGTTTGAAGAAGACAGCTTGCCCGGAATGTTTTAGCTACCTGTACAGAACATACTTTGCGAGATACGAGGGCAGATCAAAAAGTAAGTTGCACTTCCCAGTTATGGCCATTTATTACACCACATATACAGCAGCAACACGTCTATAACGACAAACAATGTAACGACACTTTTCCACATAGATTCCAAGAGACTCCAAACATTTCTGCGAACCCACAACCAACTTGTCGATGCCGGATGCATAGAAAGAACCTTTAGCGTTCTGCAACCACAGGGAGACAGCGGCCTTCCCCTCCTCATCGGTCTGGAAACGTCGACCACCGAGCTCCGTTTTGAGCTTACCGAACAGATGAAAGTCACATGGCGCTAGGTCGGGTCTGTAGGGTGGATGTTGCCAGACCTCCCATTTGAAACGCTGCAGCAGTTCGCTCGTTTGGCGGGCTCTGTGAGGTGTTGCGTTATCGTGCAACAGAATCACACCGGCGCTCAATTTCCCCCGGCGCTTCTCTTTAATCGCTTTACGAAACCGGTGCAGCGTTTGAAAATACGACGCCGCGTTGATCGACGTTCCTTTCGGCATTAATTCCACATGCAGCGTCGCGATTTCTCTCTGGTGAATGCGCCGGTTCTGTTTAATGATCGCATTCACACTGTTGACATTTGCACGGGTCCTGGACGTTGCGGGCCTGCCCTCGCGATATTCGTCCGTGATATCCGTGCGTCCGGTTTCGAATTGCTGACACCACATTACGATCCCTTGCCGGGAAATGGCCCGCTCCCCATACACAGCACTAATTTCACGATGAAGGTCTGTGCAATTCTTCCTTTTGGTCCATAGGAATCGGATTGTCGCACTCACCTCATATTGGGAGTGAACGTCTAGTCGACGCGCCATAGCTTTTGGCCACTATTCACACCATACAAGACGAGACACCACAGCGACCTACCTAACAGACGTGTGGGCAGTGTCTGTCCCTTTCTCCGCTGTGCCCACGTTTGCGACACACAGCGCGCTGCTGCAGCGCGTTAGTGCAACTAACTTTTTGATCCACCTTCGTACCGTGTGTCCCATTTGTTTTGCGTACCGAGATACAGATGTTAGTATTTAATGAGGGCAGTTATCGTTTCGTGTGTTGGTACACCGGTTACTATGGGCGTATTTAACGATTGTCAACAGTCGTGTGTTAATGTGAAGTTGTGCTTTAGTTTCCATTGAATGTGTTCACCTGTCAGTGTGCTTTGTTGACCAAGTTGATTGTACTGTATCGTTTAAACATGCTGAACGTTTTTACACATGCCGAGTATGCCGATATGGTATTTGTGTGTGGGTGTTGTACTGGAAACGCTGCTGCTGCTTGTAGAGAATACGGAATACGATTTCCTAACCGCAGACGACCAGATTCAAGAGTATTTACAATACACTGCGTGACTCTGGTGCAGTACCCAGCTGTCGATATGGTGATACAATATCTAAACCTAAAATTCCCCGGGAGATGGATCGGGAGATATAGGCAAGTTTCTTGGCCACCAAGGTCCCCGGACCTTACCCCTTTGGATATTTGCCTGTAGGGATGGTTGAAAGGCGAAGTCTAGAGGGAAAAAGTTAACACAAGAGCCGAGTTGGACGTTCGTATAATGCATAGTGCAGCCCTCATCAAAGAACTACAAGACGCCCTCCGAATAGCTACACGGGGTGTTATCAAGAAAAGTGCAAAATGCATTGAAATTGGTGGTGGAAGTTTTGAAAATCAACTTTGAACGTCCTCATTTGCCTTGGCTTTACATTTGTTTGGGTTAAACACTACCAGCTGTATCTCGGAACGTAACACAATTGGGACACATGTTATATGGAATTCTTTATTGCAATTCATCTTCACTACCACCTCCTAAAATATTTACTATTCATCCTGAAACACCCTATATTTTAGAATTTCAGCATTGGTAACTCTGCTCTAACGCAGGGGTCTTCTGTTGTTCTCTTACTCGCGTGCCATATTTGAACGATGGTGATTTGTGCGGGCCGAATGGGCGAAAGTACCCTGCATAAGACCGATGATGAAGATAATTCTTGTTTTAAGGGGCCTAACATCTAGGTTATCGGCCCCTAATGAAATGGAATGAAACTATGAAGATGGAAACAGCCCACTACCAGGGATGAAAACGAAAATGGTTTATATAAAACAGACAGTGATCCCCAACAATATTATGGCTTATTCGGATAAATTGAGTTAAAACGAAGCTGATAAAAACATAAAACAGACTAAAATCATAGATACTATTTCAGTCGTATAGAACCCCCCCCCCCCCCCTGCGGCACTCACAAGCAACCGATCGTGACAAATGAGCATTCAAATGAAAGAATAGACATTGGCAGTAACGCATTGCTCTCTAATATCATAAATATCTATAATTTCTTAAAAAAATGTTCGAAGTGTGCGATTTGCAGATACTGTTGCTGTAGAAATACATGCTCCATAATTGCTGTCCACTTCACATTTCGACCGCTGTGACGCCTGTTTCATGTCATTTTAACATTCTGACGTCATTCCTTTATCATTTTGCTTGGATTTCAGAAAGAGTTTAGAAGGAATGAGTACTCAAATCGTATATCATAAATATCGAATAACCGGTGAGTGTTATGATGAACCAATTTTCAGTGATTGCCTTCTTAAGTTAGAAAACGTAGAACTTGGAATTCTAAGTGAAATGTAAATAGTGTTCTATAATCATTTGGTTGAAATAAAAACATAACAACCTTTCTCCTCATTATAAACCTATTGGGGAAAGTGTGGTTTATGAACATGTGAGATTTCTCGCACGGGTCCGCTAGTTATGCTTTATTCGGATAAATGGAGTTAAAACGAGTATGATGAAAACATAAAACAGACTAAAATTAAACTAAAAGTTTTTAAAACTTGAAAAGGTAGCCACTCTCCCTCGTGAACCGGATGACGAGGTCTGCTGACGGTCCGTCACTACCTAGAACAAGCGAGAGGGTGTTAGGCAGTTTGAGAGTTTTTCGCAGATCGGCCAGGCCCACACACTCCAAGAGTTGTGTGCCACGGTAAGGTGGGCACAGCAAATACACACAGAGGGGGGAGAGGGGTGATGTCTCTTCAACAAGTGGGAGTGCGTAGCAATCCCAAGGCCGATCCGGACTCGACAGAGTGCCACAGCTTCCCGGAGCTGACTGCGGTGGAATCTAGTAACAAAGTTCACAACTAGTTGGTCGTTGACGGTGGGGCGTTTGGAAGCAAAAGTTGGAACTACTTGAAAATCGTTGTTTTTAGCATATGGCTTTTCGTGCCGGGAGTGTCCGAGGACATGTTCGGCTCGCCAGTTTTGTAGCTGCTTCGAGACGGACACCCAATGGGTGAGCTACAAGTACCGTTGGGGAGGGAAGTTGGAAGGTAAGGACGAGGAGTTGGAAGGTAGCGGCTGTGGCCTATAGTTAGGGACCAACCCCGGCATTTGCCTGGAAGGAAGATGGGAAACCACAGAAGACCATCTTCAAGGTTGCCGGCGGGGGGATTCGAACCTCCTCGCCTCCCGGATGTGAGCGACTGCCAACAGTCATGCCGTAACGACCACGGCTAACTCACCCGGTTTGAAAATCGAATGTTTGCAGTCCTTATTTGAATTAAAAACAGATAACACACACTAATACAGCCATCACAATTATCACCGGTTATCAGACAGATTCTACACACACCCAAAGTACATGGGGCTACATGACCGCGTTGCCGCAGCCCCTAAACTGAGAAACCAACCAACCAATCTAAAAAAAATACTCCCAACACCCACAGCTTATCCGCTATTCGCACACACATGCAAATTATATCCTCAAAGCGAAACATTTTGAGGATATTCGCAACCCCGCTGGGCTTTACCAGGGGCTTTACCATAGAGTAGTATGCTATGTCCATCTCATCTTCCTAATACTGTAGCCTATATGCAGGGCGAGGTAATCTGATGTATGATGTGGCACGTTATGTGAGATCCCTGCAAAGTTAATCATCATGAACTAATCATCGTGTGACCCGACACTTGGTTGGAATCAGGTTAAGTGGATTCAAATGGATATTGGAATTATAGGCAAGGAGAGTCATATCACAGATAAGCCATGCCACACATGTACTGGAAAAATCCGATAGTGGAAGCTAACCGGCGCAGCTCGGCGGCTGGAGCCACAGTTTGCACTTAGACTAATTGATGTTCGCCTCGTCTCGCCTCGGGGGATGGCCACCATATTCCGGTCAGACGCTCGGAATCCTCTCGTGGCATGCGCATCGCGTTCTGTGGTTCACTGAACCTTCTCAGATTTTTCTCTTACAAATGAAATAATCGCAGAACAGATCATTTTTAGCATATTTTCATTTATGAGATCACCTTTTGTCCGTGTGTGTGTGTATGTGTGTGTGTGTGTGTGTGTGTGTGTGTGTGCGTCCGTCCCCTAATGACTTCTAAACCGCTGGAGATATTTCAATGAAACTCTAGCCTGCCACTGTGGGTGAGTGGATATCGTGTAGGTCTACTAACACCAAGATTGCAGGTTCGCTCCTGGCGGTGGTAAGTGATTTTTGAAAGGAGGCAAAAATACGATACGCATGTCATACGATGTTGGCATGACAAAGAACCCATTTGAATTCAGTCGGCCGAGTTCATAATGGCAAAATTAATCTCGGGAGTTTCCGCCAACACAAAGTTCCTCATTTTTCTACTAGAAAGCGCTATAGTGTTCAAGGAGCTTAGATAGCTAACCTCCTTGACTTCCATAGTCTAGGAACAACGAAATTCGACATGCAAGCTACCCTCTGGGTGTCAAATAGTAAAGCTTGCACCAGGCACCAGAGGCCATACGATATTATTAATATTATTAATGAAACTTTGTAAGGGCATAAAACTATTTTGGCCGAACCTGACTGTGCCCTTCAAATTTTATTACGTCTCACCAATCCAACATGGCGGCTGTGCGAAATATTTCACCGGCATTCTATATCTCCGAAACTATTAACTTACTCATATCACCCTTAAATTGTGTACGGTAATAAAGGGGACTACTCGAAGTTCACTTATGTAACATTCAAAAACCTATTAAGTACAAAACGAACATGGCGGCCAAGCGAAGTTGAAACATTTAAATAGACTTATCTCGCCATTTAACCATCCGAACGTAGTGAAATTTGGTACAGCAAATGAATATAAAAATTTCAATGCACTGATATCTCATGTAGTTCAGTTGTTTACATAACCTCAAGATGGCGTCGCGTTCTCTGGTTCACTGAACCTTCTCAGATTTTATCATTTTAATGATATAGTCGACATCGTCGTTACGTTACGGCGACGTCACGGAATGTACCGAGAATGCACTGAGGTGTGTGACGTCATAGTACAGCTAGGTGCATGTGTACTGAGTTCACTGGTGAGCTCTGGAGTTACGAGACGGCAACGACACGGCGAGCGTGACGTCATCCAGCCAACTCCCTCCTTTCACTGCGCGCTCCAGCTCCCTCATGACTTGTAACTTTCTAGCGTTCTGATTGTTTCTTGATCATCTAACATGTCAAGAGTCTTTGGCTTCGAGCGAAGCGAGAGCCTCCAGCCTTTCAGGCATTTTTCAGCATTTGTAGCATTTAAAATGATATAAAGTCCAGTCTTTCAGACTGACTGTCTCTTTTTTCTTTTACAAATGAAATAATTGCAGAACGGATCATTTTTAGCCTATTTTCATTTATGAAAATATAGGCTTATGAGAGCACCTTTTGTCCGTGTGTGTGTGTGTATGTATGTATGTATGTATGTATGTATGTATGTATGTGTGTGTGCGTCCGTCCCCTAATGACTTCTAAACCTCTGGAGAGATTTCAATGAAACTCTGTAAGGGCAGAGTACTATTTTGGCCGAACCTGACCGTGCCCTTCAAATTTTATTACGTCTCACCAATCCAACATGGCGGCTGTGCGAAATATTTCACCGGCATTCTATATCTCCGACAATATTAACTTACTCATATCACCCTTAAATTGTGTACGGTAATAAAGGGGACTACTAAACGTTCACTTATGTGACTTTCAAAAACCTATTAAGTACAAAACGAACATGGCGGCCAAGCGAAGTTGAAACATTTAAATAGACTTATCTCGCCATTTAACCATCCGAACGTAGTGAAATTTGGTACAGCAAATGAATATAAACATTTCAATGCACTGACATCTCATGTAGTTCAGTTGTTTACATAACATCAAGATGGCGTCTGTGCGAAATTTTAAAATTAAGTTTTTATATCTTGTGTTCTAATCATGACATCGAAATCAACGTTTGAATAATGAGCGTAAACAATAATCCTCATCTAATAGTACATAACTCTATAGCATACATATATAAAAACCCAACATGGCGAACAACCGAAATATTATGACGGTTCTCAATATCTATTGATCTATGATACCAATCAAGCTGAAATATTGTATGTTGATAGAGGCTATGAACTTAAGTTCACCTACGGGACTTTCAATAACCTAGTGAACATAAATCCAACATGGCGGCGACGCGAAATATAAATATTTAAAAGGACGTTTCTTGCTATTTAATCATCCGAACGCAGTAAAACTTTGTACGGTAAATGCATATACACATTTTAATCTACTGGCCTCGAATTTATTTCTATTGTTTTTATAACCACAAGATGGCAGCTGTGCCGAATTTTAAAATCTGATTTTCATTTCTTTTGTCCTTATCATGCGATTGAAGTTTGAATACTACACCTACACAATAATATTCAAGGAATAGTACATAACTCTATGGCCTACATACATAAAATCCAACATGGCGACCATCCAAAATATTTAGATGGTTCTCAATATCTACGAATGTATTGCAGCAATCAAACTGAAATGTTGTATGTTGATAGAGGCAATTAACATAAGTAGGATATATGAAAATAGGCTGTATAGTTCTTCACGGAACTACTTGTTTAATTACGAATTTGAACCGAATGCCTGAGAGTTCTGATTATGTTTTGGTTTTGGGGGATGTGAAATGCGAAGATATGTCGAAATGTTTCGGAAGTCATAATATGGTACCCATTGCAATAGGTGGGTCTCTAATAAAGTCTACCTAAAAGGAGGGAAAGAGAACCCAGCTCATGAATCCTTCGAGGTCGCCAATTCTCGAGCTCACCAGCCATGAGCCCTTGAGAGTGTAGCACAATCTAGGGTGCACCATAAATGGCGGGCCTACATACATCCTGCCTCCTTTAGTGCCTTGAGCAGAAGGTAGGAGATACCATAATAATAGAAATATTTCACCCCTCGAAGAATGAGGATATTAGGACAGCTGAAACAAGAGTCAAAATTAAGGCGGGCAAATGACAGACTCCCTAGGCCTTGGATACCTTAATACCATCTAGGTCGGAAAAGAATAAGAGTTGACAAAGGGAGGCCGACACGAAAGGTGGCACAGAGGAATCTAGTACTAGTAAGTAGAGGCAACGCCTGCTTCAGGTGGGGTCCCGTGGTCGTCAACCCACGTCCGACTAGTCTTGAACCTCTGGGGGTGACAATGATTATTAGTATTATCAATATTATTATTGAAGTAAAAACTTCCCACAATTTACTGGCCACACCACCTTAGCTTATGAATATTTTACATCACTGATAAAATAGTACATTATGCAACGAGCCTATAATTGCAATAATTAAGACACGAGTATGTTTATAAAACGAGTGTATGCGAGTTTTATAATTTCCATACGAGGGTCTTAATTACCATTATTGGCGCGTTGCATACGACTGTTTATGTTCGACGATAATTATTATTACTATTTTATGTTCGAACATAAATATTCATAAATATCTGACCAGATTTCGCCAGTTTTATGTACTGAACAGAGTGCATGAGACGCAGAAAATGCCTTGTATTTGTCCATGGCTTCCTCGATTACCCCACTATGACACTAGGCAACGCAGTGAAATTTAAATTAGAAGGCCTTGGAACTAAGAGCAGGTGCGATGTTATCCTTATCTAATTGGTCAAACAACTGTTTCTTGAGCTGTGATTGGTGGGAGAAACTGTTTCATAATGAACAAGAAGTTCCGTGACGAACTAAAGAGCCTACTTTTCTTAAAATTTAAGATTCATGACAATGATTAATCTATATGGATCTATCTAGAATAATGACGATATTAAGTTGTTAATAATAGAGAACTACAGTTGGCAGCCCTGGTGACTGAATATATTCTTAATTCCAGCTCTTAAGGTACAGAATACAAAATTTAGTTCAAGTCCAATGGATAGCATGGACGTTACATGCAGTTAAACATTGGATCTAACAGCGCGCGTAGAATCATGTTGGCAACAATGACATACATGTATTGGTCAGAAATAATCTGAAATAATATGATCTATTGTTGTGTCGATTTTGAATGAAATCCATTAGTTAGTATAGAAGTTACATGCATTTTAAAATTGGACCTATCAGCAGGCTTAGACTCATGTTGGCAGCACTGACATATATCAGTTACACCAAATTAATCTAGAATGCCAGGTACTATACGTGTGCAAAGTTTAGAGCTATTGGCTTGCATACTTTCTGATATATTGATATTAGGATAACAAAAATAGAGACAGTATTTATTAACAGTTGGCAGCCCTGGTTACTCTTAAGAATCGGCATAGTCATATCTGTTATGGTACACATATCACACACAAAATTTGGTTGAAATCCAAATGATAGTATAGAAGTTACATGTATTTAAAGTTGGACCTCTCAGCAGGCTTAGAATCATGTTGACCGCACTGTCGTATATAAGTTACTCCAAATTAAAATAGAATGCCAGGTACTATAAGTGTGCATAGTTTAAAGCTGTCGGCTTGCATACTTTCTGATATAGGCTATGGGTTTTTGGATTTAAAAAAATTGAGAGCATTTATTAACAGTTGGCAGCCCTGTTGGCTCTTAAGAATACGCTCAGTCATATCCACTTATGTACACATAGCACATACGAAATTTAGTTGAAATCCAATTGATAGTGTAGAAGTTATATGCATTTAAATTTTGGACCTATCAGCAGGCTTACAATCATTTTGGCAACACTGCCATGTATGGCCTCCTTGAAATTAAACTGCAATATTACTATCTACTCGTGTGCCAATTTTGAAATAGCTCCCATTCATACCTTCCAACATATCCAACATTGAGCTCAAATTTAAATTGCGATTTTTCAGCAGTTGGTAGCACTGACATCATTTTCAAATATGGCCGTGAGATATTCAGGTATAGATCTATACTCCTACCAAATTTTGTTTCGATTGCTGCAGCCGTTTAGGCGTTGATGGGGGGGGGGGGGCGACGACGACGACACACAGACAGACAGACAACACACATTTGCCCGATCTCATAAGTCTACTTTTTCCTTTTTTTTGCAAAATGTGAAAAGTAGGCTAAAAATAGTGTTATAATGACCATCATTATGATACAGTTTTCTGACATATAATAGTCAGGGTTGAACATAAGTGACATAATAAAACACTTATATGAAGGAAGAAAGTGTTTTCCTATTTCCCCCTATTTTATTTCGGTTTTGTCTCACTTAAATTTGAAGGAAACATTTCCATTACTCCCAAGAATCTCTATTCCAGTCCTGCACACGAACAACAAGAGAGTATTTCCTGATAGAATGGCGGAGTCTGGTTGTATTTCCTTGGGACGCCAATAAAAGTGCCATTCACTTAGAAGTGACAGCTTTCGATCGAGGATAGCGAGGGGTCAGCGACTCAGAAACAAGAGATATTGTGAGCTCTGAAGAGCACAGTATTGCGCAATTATGGGCAGTTATCTTCTGAACAAGATAGTGCACTTTCTCCCGGAGTACTGTGTTTCAAACCTCTTAGGTTTCACCGTTACGTTTATTTTAATTCTGGTTAGAGGGCTGGAACGGGGAACACTCAGAAAAAGACTCAGGTTCAATTCCCACCTCAGCCATCCTGGAAGTGGTTTACCTCATTTACTCCAGGTGAATGTCGGGATGATTCCTAAATTAAGGCCACAGCCGCCCCCTTCCCAATTCTCATTTGAAATACACAAGGAAAGAAGATGGTCCAATAGCAGTTTCAAGTGAATTAAGCTTGGTGCAACGAGTGTCTGACTTCATCCAGACAGATTAGGTCTTATCTAGAATTCAGTTAAGCACATTCCCAGGAAAATCTGGACGTCGCTGAATCGTATAAGAACTCAACATGGTAGATGTCAGTTCTGGAAGCACAAATGAAAAATTGCCGAGAATCCTTTTTGCAACTGTGCAGATGTGCCTCAGACCATCAGTCACATTGCTATGGATTGCCCACTCCGAAGGTACAATGAAGGAGATTCATCAAGCTAGTGATGAAGCTGTATAATGGTTAGAGAAATTAGACATCCAGCACTAGCAACAGTGAAACTACTTGCAGATCAAGGTCTCAATCTGTATACATTTACTTGTAAATACTGTATATGTAAATAATTGTATATTGCATCTTCATGCCATTCGAAATATACAGGGTGATTCTTATTAACGTTTAAAACTCTATGTAGCAACGTAGATGGCATTGATACAAGTAAATTGATACAGGACGCTTAGGGTCGCAAGTGTCCGGAAATACCTTAAAAGTGAACCCCAACTGTTAAACATATGACGTCATCAGGTGACGGCTCAGCTCGAGCGGTCAGGCCTGTGCACACCAAAGCATCCAAAGCAAACGTTGAATACCACATCACTCTGGCTCCGTGTCTGCGTGTGCTACTTGGGCGCGTGGGGTTCGAGGTTCGAATCCGGGGTCTATCCATCATCTTCTTTTGTTCTCTCCTCCTTTCAAGTGGAAGCAGATTGTTAGTTTACATTAAGAATGCTTTGTATTACGAATGTGATCGGAAGGGTTCGGGAATTTTACACTGGATTCGGTAGGATGGGACAAAATTCGTCATGCCCATCCTACCAAATCCAGTGTAAAATACCCGAACGCTTACGATCACATTCGTAATACAAAGCGTTCTTAATATCAACTAGCAATCTGCTTCCACTTGATAGGAGAAGAGAGAGAACAAAAGAAGATGATGGATAGGTCCCGGATTCGAACCTCGAACCCCACACGCCCGAGTCGCACACGCAGACGCGGAGCCAGAGTGATGTGATATTCAACGTTTGCTTTGGTGTGCTTAAGAGAGCACGGGCCTGACCGCTCGAGCTGAGCCGTCACCTGATGACGTCATATGTTTAACAGTTGGGGTTCACTTTTAAGGTATTTTCGGACACTTGCGACCCTAAGTGTCCTATATCAAATTACTTGTCTCAATGCCATCTACGTTTAAACGTTAATAAGAATCACCCTGTATATATCTGAATTACAAATACCCACAATAAAACAGCCATTGCAGTAATACAGGTTATCAGACAAATTCCACAAACACCCAGGTACACGCGGCTACATGACCACGATGTCGCAAAGCCCTAAAATCACTTGACATAGAGATTGTGTCTTCATCGATTCTGGAGAGAAAACACCATACATTACTGTTGCTGTTGTTTCATTTGAGGGGCATGGATACTGCGGTCATTTAGCCCTGTATACTTGGTTGTGTGTAGATTTTTCTGTTAACCTGCGTTTCTGGTGTGTGTGCAGTAGTAGTTGTGTGTATTTTTAACTCGGGTGAGGATTGGGAAGGAGGTGGTCGTGGCCGTAAGTTATGAACCATCCATGTAATTACCTGGAGTAGAGGTGGGAAACCACGGAAAATCACTTCCAGGATAGTTAAGGTGGGAATTAACTCACTTCTTCTCAGTTTTGCTTACAATGTTGAGTGTACCCCGTCCCAGCCCTCAGAATGGAGCAGGGAATCAAACCCGGACCTTTGGGACATATTCAGCTAGTTTTTGAACATATTCAGCTACTTTTTAGGTAATATTCAGCTAGTTTTTAGGGAATATTCAGGTAGTTTTTGGACATATTCGGGTAGTTGTAGTTGTAGCTAGTTTTAGGGAATATTCAGCTACTTTTAGGGAATATTCAGCTGGTTTTTGGACATATTCATCCAGTTGTAGGGCATATTCAGCTAGTTTTTGGACATATTCAGCTAGTTATTAGGGAATATTCAGCTAGTTTTTGGACATAATCAGCTAGTTGTAGTTGCAGCTAGTTTTTAGGGAATATTCAGGTAGTTTTTTTTGTCATATTCGGGTAGTTGTTGGGCATATTCAGCTACTTTTTAGGGAATATTCAGCTACTTTTTTAGGGAATATTCAGCTAGTTGTATGGCATATTCAGCTAGTTTGGACATATTCAGCTAGAATTTAGGGAATATTCAGCTAGTTGTAGGGCATATTCAGCTAGTTTATAGGGAATATTCAGCTATATTTTAGGGAATATTCAGCTAGTTGTAGGGCATATTCAGCTAGTTGTGGGGAATATTCAGCTAGATTTTAGGGGATATTCAGCTAGTTTTTAGGGGATATTCAGCTAGTTTTTGGACATATTCAGCTAGTTTTTAGGGGATATTCAGTTAGGTTTTAAGGGATATTCAGCTAGTTGTAGGGCATATTCAGCAAGTTTTGGACATATTCAGCTAGTTGTAGGGCATATTCAGCAAGTTTTGGACATATTCAGCTAGTTGTAGGGCATATTCAGCTAGTTGTAGGGAATATTCAGCTAGTTTTTGGACATATTCTGCTAGTTTTTTTTACATATTCAGCTAGATTTTAGGGCATATTCAGCTAGATTTTAGGGCATATTAAGCTAGTTGTAGGGCATATTAAGCTAGTTGTAGGGCATATTCAGCTAGATTTTAGGGAATATTCAGCTAGGTTTTAGGGGATATTCAGCTAGTTTTTGGACATAATCAGCTAGTTGTAGGGCATATTCAGCTAGTTTTAGGGCATATTCAGCTAGTTGTAGGGCATATTCAGCTAGTTTTAGGGGATATTCAGCTAGTATTTGGACATATTCAGCTAGTTGTAGGGCATATTCAGCTAGTTGTAGGGCATATTCAGCTAGTTGTAGGGAATATTCAGCTAGTTTTTGGACATATTCAGCTAGTTTTTTGACATATTCAGCTAGTTGTAGGGCATATTCAGCTAGATTTTAGGGAATATTCAGCTAGTTGTAGGGCATATTCAGCTAGGTTTTAGGGGATATTCAGCTAGTTTTTAGATATAATAAGCTAGTTGTAGGGCATATTCAGCTAGTTGTAGGGAATATTCAGCTAGATTTTAGGGAATATTCAGCTAGTTGTAGGGCATATTCAGCTAGTTTTAGGGAATATTCAGCTAGGTTTTGGACATAATCAACTAGTTTTTTACATATTCAGCTAGTTTTTGGACATATTCAGATAGTTGTAGGGTATATTCAGCTAGTTGTAGGACATATTAAGCTAGTTTTTGGACATATTCAGCTAGTTGTAGGGCATATTCAGCTAGTTTTTGAAAATATTCAGCTAGTTTTTAGATAATATTCCGCTAGTTTTTAGGGAATATTTGCTTCCATATTCTGTACATTTCGAGTCTTAGATATCCAAAACATATTCATAACATTTCTTAAAACAAAGTGAATAATGTGAATCTCGCGAACATGAGCCACAAGACCGTTTTTCGTGGAATCTGAATCACTGATTAATGGCTGATAGCCTAGATGCTAAGCCCTTTAAAGCAACAACCATCATCATCTGAATCGCAGCTGTGATGCATGTTTAATTCCTCTTGGCTATGTTTGTCGGCGCAAGGAAACGGAGGTGTCTTTTCAGTCTTCACTGTGCGGTGGGTTGCTCACCCATCAGGAGGGGTGGGAGGGAGACACGCACCCGCTAAGCGTGATATTCCATAGCAAATTTTGGCATTATTTTGGTTATTCAGAGGTTTTACAAAACAAACAAGCTTTGTATTGAAGAGGGCTGTATCCAATGTTTATTGATCTTCTATGCGAACTATTGGGTACAATTAGCATTTAATAACACCAATTTTCCGAGAATTGGCTTCAATCAAATGGCTAATCAGTGCCTATCTAGTTAATGAAGTAATACAGTTTCCCGTATATTTCATCATATTCCGAGGGTGTAACCCATACGAAATTGACTAATTATCCCATTAAGTACTATAACTGTTGCCAATAGCCAATTACCTCGAAACTCTTCTCATCCTACTTTATATGCCCCATGTACAAAAGATCTTTGTTTGAGTCTTGGAGCTATTCCTTACAAGGTGGTCTATAAAATGTGAGGTGATATAATTGAGTTAACTATAACTTACATGCAATCAAATCATCTCGGCAAAGAAAAATATAATTAACGACGTGCCTCACAGTGTTTTCATGTCACGTTTTGACAGTCAGGAATTTTATCGTTTCGTGAAATAGTATTTTTAATCTACAGTAAGAATAATTGAACATCCCAGTTTTATGAGTAACATGGTTGGTTGGTTGGTTCCTTAGTTTAGGGGCTGCGACAACGCGGTCATGTAGCCCCGTGTACTTTGGGTGTGTGTAGAATTTGTCTGATAACCGGTGTTAATTGTGATGACTGTATTAGTGTGTGTATCTGTTGTTTTTTTTAAATTCAAGTAGGGACTGCAACTTTGAATTTTCAAATAGTTCCTACTTTTGCCGCCAAACGCCACCGTCAACGACTACTAGGCCTAGTTCAGAACTAGCTACTAGACGCCACCGCAGTCGGCTCTTGGCAACGAACGTAGCAACCTAAGAGCGTGTTTACATTCTTAACCTATCCAATTTAGTTTCACACAGGTGTAATTAGTGGAAAGATCTTTAACATGCCATAAATCTATGACATGGGACCGCCGGCTTTACTTCCCCTCCGAAGGAAGGCATACTGAGGGATTTTTAACGGTTTGAACCCGCTATCTTGGGCATAGAAGCTCAGCATGCTACCAACTACGCCACCGAAGCTGTTTTGTCTAGACTGTCCACGCGTAAATGTATCTTACTGCACGAGTCATGCAAGCAGTTCCAGTATGCCCGGTGAGCAGTGAATCCCTAACTATTTCAGCACTTCTGAGAGAGAGAGAGAGAGAGAGAGAGAGAGAGAGAGAGAGAGAGAGAGAGAGAGAGGGAGACAAAGAAAAGAGAGGAGCATGTTTGTATAATAATAATAATAATAATAATAATAATAATAATAATATTCACTGACCGGCAAATAAAAGCGATCTCTTAAAAATTCAACATTAGTTTCATTCAAATCATTAATATGAATGGTATAGGCCTAGTACAGTGTATACTGTAGTTTTAGCATGGAAGTAAGGTTAATTGATTTCCTGGATGCATTACCATTCTTCATGTCATTGTTTCACTTAACAATAGCGATTCTTTGACATGATGCTGTTTCCCGCGGAAAGATGTGCGCGCCATCGCTATCGTCAACAATGCAAGGTTTTATTCTTTCTTCTTTTGCCATTTGTTGGCATAGGAAAAGATCAATACAGCCATATCCTCAGTTGTTCTTGTGCAATTCAGAAACGAATATGCGCTTGAGGCCTGAAGATGTTGCCAGGGCAGTGGCTCTTCCATGCTACAAACAGTATGTACTGTACTAGGCCTAGATCGTTCATATTTATGATTTAAATGAAAGTAATGTTGAATTTTTCAAATGATCGGTTTTCCTTGCCGGTCAGTGTATTATTATTAATAATATTATTGCCATATTTGAGATAATGGTAGTCGGGTACATGTTATTGCATGAGGGTGGTAATCACACTCAAAAAGGTTAATAATGCCTGCACTAGGGGTAAACAAATTGTAGTGCAACATTGCTCAGTGGCAATCGTATCTCAGACGGGTAATATCACTTGTATATGGTATAGGAAATGTAGTGAATTGCTACGAACTTCTAGTCATCATCATCATCATCATCATCATCATCTCCTACAGTTTCTGGCCCGTGGCTGGGTCTGCTTGGGACATAAGCCTCTCCATCGTTTCCTATCATCCCACCACCTTTCACTCTTTACTCTGTCCCACACATCTCCTCTTTTCTGCACTCCTTCCTTCCTCTTGGTCTCTCGCCCTCCATTTCCATCTCATGCATCCTCCTTGGTATCCTGACCTCCTGCATTCTCCTAACATGTCCGTACCAACTCATTCGTGACTTCTCTATCATCTCTTGTAAAAGTTTCTCTTCGACAATCTCTCTCTTCTTCTCTCAATTCTTACTCTATCCTTTATTGTTATTCCCAATCTGCTTCTGTGAAATTTAATTTCGCAAGCCTGGACCCTTGCTACAAGCTTCAAACCTCTAGTAACACACTAAATTCCTAAACACACACACACACAAAAAAAAAGTCAAATAATAATGGATTTTTACGGCTGCAATTATGATCAAAGAAGCGTTTAACTATTGGGTTGTGTTGTGTACATTGAGTACAAGCATTAAGGATGTAAGATAGTGAAAATAGTTTTACTCTTGTGAGGATCGAGCTCATAACATTTGCCATGGTATTGTGTAACTATTTCCAGAACAGAATCTATGTATACCACATTACAATACCAACATAACGGAAAAGATTCCCAATGATCTACTAGATGAGTGGATTCCAGTACTGAACACTGGCCAACTGCCACGGGGCTGAAGGACACCCTAAAGTAGGACAGTTGTGATAAGCTGATAACAGACGTAATTTAACTTCACCCACTGGAGTGAAAGCACTGTGTATCTGACGTCTGTGCCCATTACGGTATTTCGGTTGCGATTCACGGAAGTTTAAAATCCTTCCCCTCTTATACTGATCTAATTTAATGAGATTCCATTTATCAATTTCCCAGTACGATTCACGTACTCGACGCAGATGAAAATGAATTAGGGTCCTCAAACAAAATAAAATTACAAAGAGCACTCATAGAACTAGAAGGATGGGTAAATGAAAACCACCTTGAAATTAACCTTCAAAAACATTCCAAATGAGATTCACTAAAGGAGGAAAACCAACACTTAAAGACAAACTCACCCTGTACAACGAACCACTAAACGTAGTAAACTATTTCAAGTAACCCGGCATAATTCTGCAGACTACAGCAGTTAAGTTTCTATCCTAACGTGCGTACTTAGCTCGTTTTGTTTGTTAAGCTAAGGTCCTTATGGATTCATTACGCGCTGAGTAGTATCGTATTCAATAGAATGAAGAATTCCAACTTGTTGAAATGCTTGATATATTTATTTAGTTAGAACATGTTTACAGAGTAGTAACAGAAGCCGAGTGGTGAACCGTTTTCGCCCATTTTCAATTTCGCCCCTTTACTTTTGTTCTCTTTTGCCAATTATTTGAATTGTTCTCTCTTCTTCTCGGTTATTACTGGCCAAAATGACTGAGCAGATCAGTGGACATTTCTGTAATTACCGATCAGGTTCGTTATAGTAACTCGTTACTATACCGAATCGTGATTAGTGGCCCCTCTCTTTTTTGTATCTATGCCTCTCCGTTACCAGGGACAACTCCTTGTTTGTCTCTGGGCTGTTCTTCTGTTTTTCCAAAGTAGGGTTAATGTGTCTTTTTAGAGCTACCGCCCCCGTTTTCGGGATGCCTTGCTCCCTCTTTCCTTTTTATAAATATTTCTCATTTCTCATTGATAAATGGTCGTACCTGACGTGATTTAATTAAATCTTTGTTCCTTTTATCTTTATTATGTGAGGTTTGCTTCACATCGATGTCATCAAGGTAAGGTCTTGATATACTTCTTCGTTTTGTATGTGTGTGTATCTTTCCTGTGGACTAATATGGTGATTTGCCATGTATGTCTACCGTGTGTATGTCTGTTTCATTTGAGTGCAGTCATTTTTCACCTTTACCTTCCCCCATCCTTTTTATGTTCCGTATGTATTATTGTGTGTGTTACGGTTTTATGGCTGACTGTGAGGTTTTATTCTTCCCGGTGTCGATTGGTCCCGTGTTCGAGCAATGCGCTTGTTCGCAAGTCTGTTCGCTCTGGGAGGCAATTATGACCCGTGACTTCACCGATCTCTATCAATCTGGAAGTGGACTTGTGGGCCTAGGGTTCGGTTGCAACCTCCATATTGCCACCTGGTCCACTTCGTAATATCTGTATCTGGTGGTCACAACTTCGATCATCGAAGATTTCTTTGCCCCAAATAAGGCCTATGTCGTACACCACATTATAATTACATTCATTTACCTTCTTACCTTGCACCTATGATTACGTTTTACTCATGTAAGTCATTGTGTTTATCTAATTGTCCCTTTGTCGAACTTATCTCCCTTCACTGCACTCGCCTTTATTACTACTTCCTTACCGTAACTCACCTTGATGGATATTACATACCGTAATTATACTGTACGTTACTCTTCAGGTATTCATTTTTACTGTCGATTGTTCTGTCGTCACATATTTAGTTCAGTCACGTCAGTCCTACGTGTATTTACTTTATTAATTTTTGTCCCTCCTAAACCCCCACTTTCTCTGTATCCTCTAGGCTATTCGGAATACCGTACACTTCATTGTCGGTATGTCTCCTTTCCTGACTCCCTTTTCTAGCCTCTTAATCTTATATTACCGAAATTAATTTTGCACTGTGTGTGCATACTAATTCACCAAAGTATCCCTCTCTCTCTCTTATGTCTATGACATAAACATCACGCACGTTCATGCATTCTACTTACAGTAATTCACCATCATCATCATCATCATCATCATCATTTTCCATCTCCAGTTTCCCGGGTGTGGCAAACAAGCGTTCTCCATCTTGCCCGATCTTGGTACACCATTTGTTCTTGGACATCGTCCCAGTTAAAACCATTCTTCTCCACCTCTGATCAAACTGTCTCTATCCATCGTCTCCTTCGTCTTCCTCTTGGTCTCTTCCCTCTGACATCCAGGTTGAAGTACTTCTTAGCTGTTCTAGAGCTATCCTTCCTCATTTCATGGCCATACCACTGAAGTCTGCATTTCCCCAGAAAGTTGGTAACAGGGACCCTTATGCCAGCTGTTGCTCTGTGTTCCTCATTTCTAATCTTGTCTCTCCTGGTACTTTGGTTCATAGTCCTCATAAATCTCATTTCTGTGGCTTGAATTCTACTGTAATCCTTACTCAGCAATGTACATGTTTCCATACCATAAGTAAGGATTGGAACAAAGTAGGTGTGATACAACGTTGCCTTTGCTGCCAAGGGTATGTTTTGTCCCAAAGTAAGTGCCGAACTTGGTTGTAGAAATGTGATGCTTTCGGTGTCCTATTTAAAATTTCTTGTTGGAGGGTATTATCCTTGGAGACCATACTTCCAAGATACTGGAAGTGAGAAACGGATTCTAGTTTTGCTCCATCCAAATATATGTTTGAACTTTTCCTCTCTCTGCTAATGGTCATTTCAACAGTCTTGGCCTTGCTGATCTTCAGGCTAAATTCTTAAAATTTGTTGTTCCAAGCAGTCAGTCTCTCCTGTACTTCCACTTCTGTTTCTCCCCTTAAGTCCACGTCATCTGCAAATACCAAAGCTCGTGATTCATTTGTAATTTCCTTAATAGATTTTAAAATTCTGTCCATAACAGTGACATACAATAGTGGTGACAAGGCACTTCCTCGCTGGACTCTCCTTTTTGTCTGAAACCATTCAGAACGACCATTTTCTATTTGGACACAACTAAAACAACTCTGATATAACATCCTTATTTTGTCAACCAGGTAGTAGGGCACTTTTAAGTCTTCAAGACATTTCCAGATCTTGTTACGGGGAACACTATCGTAGGACTTTTCAATGTCCAAGAACACAATCACAAGATTCTTTTCACGTTCCCAATATTTCTCAGCCAAAATCCTTACAGCAAAAATGAGATCAACAGTGCTTCGACTTTTCACGAAACCATGCTGTTCTTCTTCTAATAAGGGTTCAACTATCTTCCCCAATCAGTTTTCTAAGATCATTTCAACAATTTCTGAGTATGCGATAGCAGAGTAATGCCCCTGTAGTTTCCACACATCTTGCGGTTTCCCTTTTTGAACAGTGGGGAATACTATTCTCCTTCCGGATGACTGACAGTACTCTGAAAATCCATTGTAGGCCAGGTGTTCCAGCTGCCTTTATCAATTCTGAGCTTAATTCGTCAAACCCTGGAGACTATATTAACTACATGTCTTTTTATTTTCACATAACCTAACAATTTAGAATGTATCGCTTCCTCGTCAGTACTTTATTATCTCTCTTGATCAATACACTACTGTGATCCCTACTACATCTACGTGGTCTCTGAGTTCATTCATTCCTTAGATCGTTTGGATCGTTATTTTTCTTCCAGTGCTTTGGTTCTAGGCAAGGCCCACGGTCCATTGTATGTATGGTATCGTATTGAACTTACATCCACTGCCATGTGAATGTACATTCAGTCCACGCCTTTGATCGATTTATCTCCCTTTCGATCTCTCGTTATTCTGGTCTTAAATATATTCATCTCCCCCTAGTCCTGTTACATGGGCCCAGCGCAGGATTAAGGTACTTTTTTCCACTGCTACTACATCATGCAAGGTAAGACCGTCTCAGTGGATTGTTACATGATCGATCGTAACACAACAATATATTATTGAATACAGATCCCTGAGCTCACTCGAGCCAGTCCTTATATAATAGGCTATTATCTTGACCTCAATATAACAGAGGGAGACGCCAGTAGTTTAACCAATCATATTTCAGTATTCTCTGGAAGAAAACAGTGCTATTAAGTAAGGCAGTACTAGGGGTTTGAAATATTATTGATATTATGTAAAAGCTTTATTATTGCTGGGTCTTTTACACACGTGGCACAGGTTTGTAATCAGAATTGGTGAGTAATACTGACAGATATCAAAGGCAGCGTACACACACATGTCACGTGCAAAGAGCAGTCAATTCACCATGCCACGTCCTGTGTGTGTAACACCACTTGTGAAACTCGATAACAATGGCATTTGTAACAGTCAACAGTCCCCCATTGTAAGAGACATGCATGACATGCACGAGATATTCCTTGGAGTGTTTCGTTTGTGTACATTTCCATCGGTTATACACAGTAAAACCTGCCTTCAAAGGACCCTTTATTAAACGGAAACATGTTTTAAACGGAAATATTTGACGGTCCCGTGAACTTAGGTGTGAAAAACGTGTTAAATTTCTTTCATTAAACTCAAACTGTCCTACGTGGACAAACGAAAAGATTGTAGTCCATTGATGTCTGTATCGAATACATAATAATAACAATGATGATAATAATAATAATAATAATAATAATAATAATAATAATTGCAAGCCTGAAGCACTATATGATTCTGAAACGCTGATTATTGGGGGCAGATCATTAATTAAAGATGTGGAAAAGCAAAGAAAGAAAATCCTAAGAATTTCTTTTGACCTCTCTGTACAGGGGAAATCTGAATGAAAAGAAACTCCCAAGACTTATACCAGCACTCGGAGAAAATCACAGATACATTTAAGAATATATGATTGAAATTTTACGGGCATATCCTCAGGATGGGCAATCAGAGACTGAGCAAAAGGATTCTGAACCTGTCAATGAAAGTTAAAATCTCCTGACTGCTTGAAGTTGGAAAATATCTTCAGAAAATAGGTATCACAGATGACATTGTACTAGACAGAGCTAAGTTCAGAGAATTAGTCGATAATCACCGCTTTTCAGACCATCCAAGCACTAACACCAACAAAACCTGGTCAGAAGATCGCAAGAGAAGCCACAGCGAGAAGATGAAGAGATTTTGGGAGAAGAGAAAGGCAATGGCATCAGCTAAATAAGTTGAATCGTGCTCCTTAGTCGGGCATGACGAAGAAAGAAAGAAAGAAAGATGATGATGATGATGATAATTGTTGTTTTAAGGGGCCTTAAGATTTAGGTTATCGGCCCCTAATGGTTTGGGAGATCATGAAGATGATAATGAAATGTAAACTATAACTAAACCTAACTACTAACTTATATACTACAAGAAGAAATGGAAAACAAAAGGAGAATAAGGCAAAAAAGGACAGGAGTAAAAGAAATGCCCTCAACCCTCGAAGAATGCGGATTTATGGACTTGGAAGGAAGGAGAGCCATGAAAGGCAGATAGGACACTGAAAGAGGAGAGGGTCCGCCCCCAGAGGTAATGGATATAAGGAGGAAAACCGGACCCAGCTCAGGAATCCCTCGGGGTTGCCAACTCCCAAACTCACCAGCCGTGAGCCCCTGAGGGTGTAGCAATACCTAGGGTGCACCAGAAGTGGTGGGGCTACATACACCCTGCCACCTTGTGGGCCTTGAGCAGAAGGCAGGAGATAAAGAAGGCTGACCCCTCGCAGAAGGAGGGTATCAGAAAAGATGAGACAAGGGCCAATTAAGGCGGGAAAGGAAGAGACTCCCTAGGCCTCGTATACCCTAATACCGTCGGGGTCGGAAGAGAACAAGAGTTGACCAAGTGAGGGCGACAGGAAAGAAGACGGAGAGGAGCCCGGCACAAATAAGTGGAAGCAATGCCAGACTCAGCTGAGGTCCCGTGGTTGCCGACCCACGTCCCACTAGATGTGAGCCCCTGGGGGGAAGAAAGAAAGAAAGAAGGAAGGAAGAAGAATGGCAGCACGTCTACTACGAATGGATCAATGCAATTGGACACGTTGAAAATACGATAAAATATTGATATAGAATTTATAAACAAAAAATAATAATAATACCAATAGCCTAAATCAAACTGTCATGGTTGACTCATAAAAATATAGGTTACATAGTGAACCTTGAACTACGTCCCACATATGAAGCACATCGTACTTCTTTGTTGGAAGAACTAAGAGCTCTCTCAACATTATCTCCTCCTTATAAAGGTTCCAAAATATGGATTATTGGCTTTCATGGCGAAGTAATTATGTTCCAGGAAATCTTGTAGGGGTTTTGCCGTGCCTATTGCGGGTTTTTGCAATATTGTTGGTGCTGGCGTGAATGAATGTAATCAGATGAGTGATGGTGTGAATCTATATGACTTCAAAGGCAGCGAAGAGCAGGATACAGCGGGGGCAGCAGTCAATACGCTATGTCAGCGTGGGAGGAGGAAGAGTGGAGGAGAAGAGGAGAGAGGATGTGATTTGGGACCGACACGACACATCGATCGCAGCCTCGCGCTGCACCTGCCAGAGTCGTGAGTACAAGATGTGGCAGAGTGTCCGTCTGTCGCTCTGAGCCGATACTGTCTGCATGTACTTCAGATAGAGCCCTGTCTGGATAAACAAAACATTATCCGCATCCGCCCCGTATCCGCACGACTTTGTTCCGCATTCGCACGTTTGTTATCCTAATCTACTGGCATTAGAATAATATTTTTAGCCTACTTTTCACATTTTGCAAAAATGAGGAAAAAGTAGTCTTATGGGATCGATCCGGGAAAATGTCTGTCTGTCTGTCTGTCTATCTGTGTGTGTGCCCCCCCCCCCCTATCAACTCCTAAACGGCTGCAGCAATCGAAACCAAATTTGGTATGAGTAAAGATCTAAACCGGGATATCTCAACGTCATACTTCAAAATGATGTCAGTGCTACCAACTGCTGAAAAATCATAATTGAAATTTCAGCTCCATGTTGGATATCTGGGAATATATACATGGGAACTATTCCAAAATTGCCACATATATAGATAACTAGCAGAAGTACCCGTTCTTCGAACGGTGTTAACACCAGACATTATCAATTGAGCTACTGTTGCAATGGTTAGCGGTTTGTCATTCCTTCAAGTTTATCAGAACCAAGTTAGTTTTCTGGGAATATCACACACACTGTTAATTTAAGGCCCTTAAAATGTAGTTTTCGGAGACCCTTTATAGATTCCCGAATTTTGTGTCTCACATTGAGAAGCGCAACATATGCTTCGGTCATCCTTCTAGGATAATTTTTATATTTCGCCTATTTTACCATATATTGAGAAGTTTTTCTCTATATCTACCCTTCTACTGTATGAAAAGTACGGTGAAGAGTTTTATAAATGATTGGTGTATTGACTCTCATGGTTACCATACCTAATTTTACGATGCACCAAGCATCCGAACACGAGTTATAGGCGTACATAAAGATATATTATAATAATATCGTATGGCCTCGGGTGCCTGGTGCAAGCTTTGTTAATTGACACCCAGAGGGTAGCTTGCATGTCGAATTTCGTCGTTCCTTTGAACGCTATGAAAGTCAAGGAGGTTAGATATCTAAACTCCTTGACACTACAGCGTTTTCAAGTAGAGAATGGAGGAACTTTGTGTTGGCGAAAAATCCCGAGATTAATTTTGCCATTGAACATGGCCTACTGAATTCGAATGGGTTCTTTAACATGCCAACAACGTATGACATGAGTATCGTGATTTTTGTCGCCTTCAAAAATCACTTACCATGGCCAGGGGCAAACCTGCAATCTTGGGGTTGGTAGTCCGACACTATAACCACTCACCCACCGTGGCAATCTGTACATAAAGATACACAGAAAGACAGACAGACAATTCTATTGTCTACAACATATCACCCAGATATCCAAATATGGTTATATCTACCACACAGTATCAAACAAAATCATCTTTACGATGAACCCGTTTGTCGAAAAAAAAAAGTTAAAATGTGCTCTCAGACTAAATTCACCTAACGTGTACTTCCTGACGTGAAATACAATTGAAAGCCTTTTAGACGAAACGCAATACACGTCACATCAAAACTGGACCTCTACGTTGTGCTAGGTGCCCATACACAGGAAGACCCCTTTCATAAATTATAAAGGCTTGTGGTGCATGAAAATTCAGGTTCTTTAGCCTCAAATTGCCCTAATTCCTAAAAGCCGCAAAAACATGCTGGTTCAATTCAAGAATTTTTGAAAATAATGTTGCTGTTTGTAGATATAATAGACCTTCTGTACTATATGTCGAACGTGAAAATTGCATGAAAATATTCTAGGTTACCCCTTGACCCCCTTAATTGCATTGATGAATTGCACAGTCTGCGTTAGTTCCGTGATAACCATATAGCCATTTGCAAACTTTAACAGAAATGTAATAAATGGAGTGGTGACATTGCTTCTTACAGAAATAGAAGGAAAGTTGTAAGCCACCCCTTGATTTAATGTTCTCATGTTTACCGATTTGCATTCCTTCATTAATTAGTTAAATTAAATTAAATTAGTTTTCAGGGAATATTTCACAAACTGATGGATTTAGAGCCTTATAATGTAGTTTTCGAGGACCCTTTAGGGCACCCGAGTTTTGTTTCTGGCACCGAGGGAATTTGTCTCGTCGTTGTACGCCATAATATAATACTAATAATAATATAATGTAGGGAGAAATTATAACACCTATTTTTTATTATTATTAATGCAGCCAATTGTCATGTACATTCTTTTCAGGACGGGCTAGGGAAGGGATATTATCAGAGAAAGAAGCATTCAATCACGCATGAGCAAAATGGAAATGGCCTACCATTTAACTAAGGACATCTATAAGAAAAGGTCAATATCCTTCAACACAAAACTAAAACATTACTGCAGTGTCATCCGTCCGGAGGTCTTGCATGCTTCTGAATGCCTCACGATGAACAAAAAAGGCTTGGTCGAGAAACTGGAGGCCAAAGAAAGAAAAATGTTGAGAAAGATATTGGGTTCCATCAAAGGCAATGGGGAATACAGAAGACGGCATAACCATGAACTATATATTCATGTGGAGAAGATAAGTAACGTCATCCGGAAGAGAAGGATACCATTTTTTGGGCATGTGAAACGAATGAGCCCAGCGAGACTGACCAACCGCAACATAACTTACTTTCTGGAGAGGAAAACAAAATGGGCCTGGTTCATAGAACTGGATAAAGATCTGAAAGAAGTGGGGATTACACCAATAGACATTCAGGAGCGCGCCCCACTCAAAAGGAAACTTCAAGCTTGCAAAGGTTTCCAAGAAAAACCAAAGCTGAAAACGGGAAAGATTTGGACCCAGGAACGGAAGGATGTCCACCGAGAACGAATGCGGGCGTACTGGGCAAACATCAAAGCCAGTAGGAGACAGTTGGAATGACGCGGTCCATAGATGGCCTATACGAAATGAATGAATGAATAATATGGGGATAGGAATATAATAGACCTGCCGTACCACACCCGCAGGTGTAAATCGCGTGAAAAAATTCTAGAGTACCCCTTGATCCCCTTAAGCGCGTTATACGCATTGAGGAATTTTACGGCTTAATTTGGTTCCGTGATAACCTTCTAGCCGTTTGCAAACTTTCACACTAATGTAAATAATGGAATTGCATTGCGTCTTACAGCAATAGATGACCTCTGAGAATCTGTTGCCATGGTTACTGGCTTGCATTCGTTCATTAGTTTATTAAATGAAATTAGTTTTCTGGGAATATCTCAAAAACGGTTGGTCTTAGGGCCTTAAAATGTGGTTTTCGGGTACCCGAGTTTTGTCTCTCACATTGAGGGGCTGAAAATGAGCTTTGTCTCGTCCCTCTACGCCTATTTCAGAATGTATTTTAAGGGGGTAGGCCCCCTTTTATGAGGGGTACAGAGAAGAGTTATATCAATGATAAGTGTCGTGCCTCTGATGGATATCTGTACCAAATTTTACGTTGATACACCCAGCCGTTCTCGAGTTATAAGGGAACAAAGTTGTCCACAGACGAACAAACAAACAAACAAACAGACAGACAAAACAAAATTTCGCGCGCATCCATCAAAAACAGTCTGAAACGCGTAAACAACTCAATTTTCCGTAGAAATTCAGAGAAAAACAGACAAACTTTCATTTTTATATAGAGAGAGATATACTGCACCGCTCGGTGTTGACCGTGTTTTATTGCACAAATTTAGGTTTCACTCGCTAATCGTTGGAGATATACGAAAAGTGATAAGGACCTTTCGGATAGAAAATTAAATGTTAAAGCTCATTTTTTGCCATCAAAAGTTTGCTATTTCTTAGCGTTCTCTTTTTATTTGAAATGGAAATATGAAATTTTGAAACCAAAGGGTGTAGTGACGTCACTAAAATGGTCGCCATTTTTAATAGTGCAAAATTTCGAAATCAAAAGTATCCTATATGTAAACCTGGTAAATCAGCTACATCCATGCAAAATTTCATTTAAATCGGACCAGTGGTTCTTGCGTTATTGAGTAACACACAGACAGACAGACAGACAGACAGACAGAAAGACAGACAGACACACACCATCTCATTTTTATATATTAGTATGATAAAACTTCAGTTACATTTTCAGGAGGCTATACATGACAGTGTTGCCAAAATGATTCTAAGCCTACTGATTGGTCCAATTTTTAAATGCATATAACTCCTACACTATCAATTGGGTTTCAACCAAATTTCGTATGTACTATGTGTACATAAACTGATATAACTGAGCGTATTGTTAAGAGTCACCAGGGCTGCCAACTGTCAATAAATGCTCTCTCTATTTTTAAATCCACATACCAATATTTCAGAAAGTATGCGAGCCAACAGCCTTAACCTTCGCACACGTATAGTACCTGCCATTCTAGATTAATTTGGAGCAACTAATGTACGTCAGTGCTACCAACATCATTCTAAGCCTGCTGATAGGTCCAATTTTAAAATACCAGTAACTTCTATACTAATAAATGGATTTCATCCAAAATTGGCACACCAATAGATGATAATATTTCAAATTATTTCTGACCAACACATACATGACATTGTTGCCAACATCATTGTACGCATGCAGCATTAAGTCCAATGTTTAACTGCATGTAAATTCCATGCTATCCATTGGACTTCAACCAAATTTTGTATTCTGTAGCCTACCTAAATATATTCAGTCACCAGGGCTGCCAACTGTAGTGCTCTATCAGGCTACATAATGCCAGGTATATTTCGAACTAATTAGAAATTTCTATATTACCAACTGTATTTCGTCATTATCCTAGATAGCCTAGGTCCATATAGATTAATCATTGGCATGAATTTTAAATTTTAAGAGAAGTAGGCTCTTTAGTTCGTCACGGCACTTCTTGTTAATAGCGGCTTCGGTGGCATAGTTGGTAGCAAGCTGAACTGCTGTGCCCAAGATCGCGGCTTCAAACCCGGCCGAAGTTGTCGGATTTGTTAAAAGCGTTAGAAATACTTCAGTATGCCTTCCTTCGGAGGGGAAGTAAAGCCGGCAGTCCCATATCATAGATTTATGCCATGTAAAAGATCCTTCCACATACTAAACTGGTGTGAAGCTAAATTGTTAGGTTGGATTGAACGGAAATTGTAGCTCATCCTAAGGGTGTTCGCTGGAAGCAGCTACAGACTCAGGCGAGCCGAACATATCCTCGGACACTCCCGGCACTAACAGCCATACGATAAATAAATAACATATTTTTAATTAGATAAAGCATAAATTACATGTGCTATGTTTAAAATGTATGTTTTACAGCCAGAATTGCAACCCTTACCTGTTCGGAGTGTTAATTATGCTTAATGACATAATTTGAATGAGATTATCTTAAATCAACAATTTATATTTGTCATAAAAAAAGACATAACGGAAAAATATGGTATGTCATAAACATCCGGATCCTAATGTTAAGCAAGTTCGGATTGTATTCTAAAAACTATCAGCAAATTTTCTCCAAACATTATCCGCTATCCACACAGCCATGGAAACTATATCCGCATGGCGAAAAATTCTGCGGATATCCGCATCCGCGCAGGGCTTCAATCATACACTGCTTCTTGGCTAAGTCAGTAATAGAGTGTCCTCCTTCAAGTCCCAAAATCGCGGGTTGTATAGCCGGACGAGGAAGTCCAGTTTATGACTCGCGGCAAATGTTCACCCCACTCAGAGTATCACGATGTCTGACCGTAAAAATCTCTGGTATCTCAGTTGTGATTATAAGACATAATTAATTAAATCTCAGTCAAAGGTCGCGCAGTTTATTTCTGGGTTTCACTGCTAGGTGGTACTGTTACACCAAAAGTCGAAATGCGAGACTAGATCACCTCAATGGCACCAACTTAAAGGATCTATACCACGGTAGCTAAGGCCAAATGATGACGATAATGCTTTACTGCTGCAGCCAGGGTACTGGATTTTGCCCTGAAGGGAATCAGCCCGAGCCTCTACGGTGACAACCAAGAATGCTAGTCACTAGGCCACGAGGCGAACTCATAGAACGTCTATCTCGATGGTTAACTGCAGATACAGGGCAGAAATTGTTGATCTGGTTCAAGAGTTCAGAGTGTCGCAGTCGGGACAGCAATCAATGTTATATGACTCTACCTCCTACTGAATTAGTTTCAGATTATTCGGAATGCAGTATCAAGTCAGCCAATGAATTGCAAGCCAAAGGCATGCAATGTGACAAAGACAAACCTTCTAACTTCACAATAGCGACATCAAACAATAGCCGTGCTGGACTTGAAAAGAGAGCTATTGTACAATATTGTATGGAGAGTTTGGAGGGAAATTAGAACAGCTACTGTGGTTGCTATTACTAAATATGCATACTTTGAAGATTAAAGAGTGTCGGTCACAGCAATAAGCACAAGTTGATGAAACATTAGCCTTAGTTGGTACTATGATACAGTATTTTCTATTGTAGAGTGGATCAGGGGAAGATGCCTAACGTTTTACTTTAAAATATATTTTCATGTTGGAAAAAAATATTAATTCCCCCGTTCGTTCGTTTGAGTCTTCAGTCTTCTGACTGGTTTGATGCAGCCCTCCATGCCTCCCTGTCCTGAGCTAATGGTTTCATCTCTACATAGCTACCACACCCTCCCTACATCCGAGGCAATATGTTTAACATATTCTAACCTTGGTCTACCCCTACAGTTCTTGTCCTCGACTCTTCCTTCCATAACTAAGCTTGCTATTTCTGGGTGTCTTAGTATGTGACCTACCAACCTATCTCTCTCTTCATTAGCAGTCAACAGAAACATCTCTCCTCTCCCACTCGTCTTAATACCTCTTCGTTTGTAACCCTATCTACCCATCTGATCTTCATCATTCTCCTGTAAGACCACATTTCAAACGCTTCTTTTCTGCTGCACCAATAGTCCAAGTTTCACTTCCATAGAGTGCTACGCTCCAGACAAAGGCTTTCAAAAATGTCTTCCTAATACCTAAATCTATATTCGACGTCAACAGATTCCTTTTTTTTTTGTAGAAATGCTATCCTTGCCTAAGCCAATCTTCCCCCAATACATATGAAAACTTTTTTTAAAAAATCCAGGGTAGTGGCTCTCACGGACTCAGCGAGGGAACTTACCCCTACCGCCTTTTTCAGGCAGTGTCGTAGAGCTGAGAACATCTGGACAGAGAGGACACAACTGGGGAGGTGTGAACAGCACCTCGCCCAGGCGGCCTCACCTGCAAAGCGAACAGGGGCCTCGTGAGGGAAGGGATTAGAATGTTAGGATGGATAGGCAGGGAAGAGGGAAGGAGGCGGCCGTGGCCTTACAGTAGGAACCATCCCGGCATTTGCCCGAATACGAAGTGGGAAACCACGGAAAACCACTTCGAGGATGGCTGAGATGGGAATCGAACCCCCTCTACTCATTTGGACCACTCGAGGCTGAGTAGGCCCCGTTCCAGTCCTCATACCACTTCAAATTTCGTGGCAGAGCCGGGAATCGAACCCAAGACCTCCGGGGCGGCAGCTAACCACGCTGACCGCTACGCTTCGGAGGCAACATGAAAACATTCTACACCATATTCTAATATAGATGGGCCGGTCATTCGTAGCCAGTCGTAAGCACGTGAGAATTCTTCTTAAAGCCCGAGTAGAACACTGAGACCACTGAATATGCGCATGCGCTGCCGAGGACACATTGCGTACTATATTTACATTGATCACAAAGGTATGAAGGCTCACTGTGCGTGGAGACACCACTGCGCATGTACGGTCAAGAAGGAACGGCCCACTTATACTACAATTTAATTTACAGCAAAATATTTTGGATTAATCACTAATTACTTTCAAGTCAGCACTTTAGGCAGCTCACCTCGAATGTCAGAGAAAGATGCCAAAAAATTATTTTTATGTTATATAAATTAAAAAATATTTGTATGCCCAAATATTCTTTTATTACTAACAATATGCTGATTAATGATTTAATCATTGACAAAATATATTAAATCCATCACTAGTCATTCACTTTATACCACACAGTTGTCAAAACAATATTCTTCCTGACTGCAAGTTTCAGGCAGACATTTATTTGCTTTCCCCGACTACAATCACCCCCGCGTGAAAGCCAATATACCATATTTTTGGGAGCCTTCTTAGGGAGGTTATGGGTGCTTGAGCCTTTAGCTCTCGCAGTAAAGAGGTGCAGTTGGGCCTCATAAATGGGAGGTAGAGCGCTGTTCGCTACTCCTGTGGGGGTCTGGGCACGGACACCCGCTGATGAACCAGCTTGGTGTTCCTGGGCGAAACCCCACACAAGACATGGCATAAATCTAGAAACATTGCTGAGTATTAGTGAACAAGCTTCGAATAACCTTGAAATCATCTTCAGCACCACAGAAGCTTAAAAGTAATAAGAAAATCAAATGTAAGGAAACTAATTAAAGCCAATCATAAGAAGAACTTAACAAGTCTAAACAAATATAATTAAAACTAAATCGAAAATTAAAGAACACCTAAATAAAATACGCTACTCTGTTTTTCTTTCACGACTTCCTTCATGTAAATACGCTACTAGGGTTTATGTTTTCCACGAGTTTTCTTCCGGTCAATACGCTACTCTGCTTTTTGTTTCTTTTACGAGTTTTCTTCAAGTATTTTATATAAGCGTTATTCCATTTTCATCCCGCTCTGTATATAAATCATCAGCAACATGTATGATATATTCTGTTTTCTTTATTATTGTTATTATTATTATTATTATTATTATTATTATTATTATTATTATTATTATTATTATTATTATTATTATTATAGGAAGCGGATAACCTCTGTTCACAGAAGAGCTGCCCTCAGAATAACTTCTGCCTATCGTACAGTGTCTGGACTGGCAGTGCTAGTAATAGCTGGGGCGATATCCATTTACATCCTGGCCAGGAAAGGCGCCATATAGAGGGTCTTTCATATAAAGTAAGAACGGTGAGCGACGGCTTTGTTATCCGGTGCTGCAGTGGCCTTGGCCTAGCATGTGGTGCGCCACGGCCCCCTGCTGTAGTATCGAAAGCGCGCGCATAGTATATACTGTACTTGACCTTGCAATAAACGTGCAGGTGTTCAGTCGCCAGTCTGAACCTCATATGATAACATGAGACAGTAATCATTACAACATCGTATTTTTGTATGTAAAACTTATTTTAAGTACTAGTCGGCTCGGCGGGTACGTGATGCATTTGTTCAGCAATTTCCTGATGAAGTACCACCTTCACTAGCACAGATTCACGTAATTGTAAATAAGTTTGACACTATTGACTCAGTGCTCAATAAAAAGCATAAAATTAAAAATCAGAAACATGACCGTGGCAGAACTCACTCGCGTCAGCTAGAATGTGGTTACCAGATACAATGCCTGTATAACCCAGGAAGGACGACACTTCAGCAACTTTTATAAGGTAATATTTCATATAGGATTGTACACACGCTTAAACCAGGGGGCCGTGGCACGCCACAAGCTCGGCCAAGGCCACCGCAGCAGCGAATAACAAAACTGCCGCTTGCCGTTCTTACCTTATATGAAAGACCCTGTATATAATTCAAATTATGTATTTTGAAAATTTCAATCTTTGTGATTGGAAGTCAAATGTACATTATATACTAAATAAATTACCTCATCAATAAATAAAAATATAAAGGAATAATCATACAAAATCAACAAAATGCCAGTATCATATTTGGATAGACTATTGTCGTGTTGGAAGACAGTTTCACTGGATCAACAGGATTCATCGGTTAACACAATTGTGTTGACCAACTGAAAAGTATACATTTCTTTCACTTAATTAGATCTTATCACAAGGACCTGTTGTTGAGCAAAATAATAATAATCAGGTAGGCCTACATAGTTTCAAATACTTAGGGAAAATCATACAACCATTTGGTTTAAATCCTGAAGCAACGAAGAGAAAATCTCTAAATTACAAAAAAAAAAAAAAAAACATAAAGCGTGGATGCAATCGCCATAGATTATGTGGCTAAAAGCTCCAATCTCAAAAATCAGCAAAGGAGAGCATTCTAAGATACGCGTGAAGAGGGAGGAAAGAGACAGATCTCTTATGGAATGGCAGGAAGAATGGGAACGTGAACATCGTGGCAGGTGGACCACTAGGCTCATCAAGCAACTGAAGCCATGGTTGTCGAGGGAACATGGTGAGGTTATTTATTAGATTACCATGTTTCTCTCTGGCCATGGTTATTATGATGCATACCTCCATCGAATGAGAATTTCGCCAAGTTCACGGTGCCGTTATTGTGATGATCAATAGGATGACGTTCAGCACACGTTCTTTGCATGCTTGAGGTGGAGAAATCTTCGAAGGCTTCTGGAGACAAAAGTTGGAGTCATTACACCAGGCAATGTGGTGGATAAAATGCTCAGCAGCAGAGAAAGTTGAGCACATATTGCTGTCTACATCTCTGAGCTGCTAAAAACAAAAACAAAAAAAGAGGTAACGAGAAGACTGGTTGCTGAAGACAGTGAGGATGATGATGAATATTTCATTTTCATCACGTAAAATGAAATTGACTGAGACCTCTGGTCGTAACAGTGGCTCCACCCTGAAGTAAGGCTGAACAGGCAGTTCCGGGGTGGCCTTAAGCCAAGTATAGGGTTTGTGGGGTTTTGTAGGTAAGAATCCTGCACTGTTGTAAGTCCGGAAGCTTGCAATCTGTCTTTTGAAGATTTCCCCGAGGCACCACAGCTCATGAAAGGCCCTGGTCTATCAAGCGATCACTGCGCAGCAATTGGACTCACAATTTGTGGGATGACGTGTAGTCAGTGCGTCGGGTTTCCTCGGTCGTTATTACTAGATTCTGTCCAGCTCCGTGGCTAAATGGTTAGCACGCTAGGCTTTGGCCCGAAGTGTCCCAGGTTCAATTCCCGGCCGAGTCATCAGGTATTTTAATCTCCTGTGGTTAACTCCTGTGCCTCAGGGACTGGGTGTGTGTGACATCTTCATTATCACTTCATCCTCATTATGACACGCAGGTCCCCTACGGGCGTCAACTAGAAAAACCTGCACTAGGCCACACGATCATTATTTTATATTATTAGAGTCTATCAACGGGGCGCTAACTCACTGTCAGACAGCTACCCAATTGTCCTCGCGAGGCTGAGTGTACCCTGTTCTAGCCCTCACGTCAGGTCAGCTTTTAAAATCCCTGACGGGTCCGAGAACCGAACCAGGAATTTTTGAGTGGGAGGCAGGCGAACTACCCCAATGTTACGGAGCCGGCGTCACCATTATTATTATTATTATTATTATTATTATTATTATTATTATTATTATTATTAACTTTATTATTATTATATCTAATATTTTCTTTGTACAATACACTCTAGTTTCAAGAAAATTCCTCAAGAACCGGTTTTACTATTGGCAAAATTCTAGCACCGCCTCCACTCTCTGATATGTCTGACTAAAGACAAGCATTTCAAATAATGGAAAGCATGTGCATTGTCATTTACGGAAATAATTATTTAGAATTGCGTTTCCTTTCGTAACTTGAATTTGGATCAACAGGAGTTCTATGCTGGATCTCAAGTGAACGCAACGCGTATTTCAGATGAAAATCAAGTAGGCTACAATATTACGAATTCTGACTAGATTATCTTCTGAGAAGGATATGTTTAATTCATTGTCTGACGTAAGGTGGGTACGTTACCTACACGGCGAGACGACAGGTCATTTACTGTACGTCACACTTCTCTACTCTTACAGAGACATCAGACTTGCCTAGTTAATATGCCACCCACATGGCATGCCATATGAAAGAGCGAGATGTCCTACTCTTGGTACACCAGATAGTTTCTTTAAGAGCTTGGGCATCCGACTTGTGAAAATCTCAACGTATGATGGTTCTGCTCGTACACAGAGTTTGTATTAGGACTGGTACTTTAATAGATTTATGGTATAATTATTATTTTTGTCTCCCATGCTTTTTAATGCCTACATCCAGGATGCACTGAATAAGGTTCGAGAGGATTTGAATTTAGGAATAAGGATACAAGGTGAACAAATAAATATGATTAGATTTGCAGATGTCATTGCCATAGTTGCAGATAGTGAACAACATCTCCAACAAATAATAGTAAAAATGGAGGAAATCATGGGTAATGAATACAAGATGAAAATAAGTAAGTCAAAGACGAAAGTTATGGTCTGCGATAAAAAGAAGCAGACTCAAGTATGAAAATTGTGGTGGTCAACAAAACACTACAAAATGTTGTATCTCGGAAGCAAGAAAGAAATCAAATGTAGAATTTTACAAGCCATATTAGCATTGCACAAAAAGAAACGTTCATTCACTACAAATTCCATTAATCTTAAAACCAGAAAAAGATTATTCAAAGCGTATGTTTGGAGTATTGCCGTGTATGGTTGCGAAACGTGGACAATTGGAAAAGAAGAAAAAAGGAAGTTAAATCCTTTTGAACAATGGTGTTATAGAAGAATGCTAAAAATTCGCAGGACAGAAAAAATAACGAATGCTAAAGTATTTAAAAAGGTTGAGGAAAATTATACCTTATAGAAAACATAAAGAGGAGGAGGACTAGACTGATAGGACATATTTTGAGACACGATAGCCAGCAGAAAACGGTATTGGAGGGAATGGTTGAAGGCAAAAGATGTCGAGGAAGACCACGCCTACAATATGTACAGCAAATCATGCCTGATGTAGGATGCAGAAACTATGAAGAGATGAAGAGGAAAGCTATAAATAGAGCCGACTGGAGAACTGCCGCAGACCAATCCATGGATTGAATACTTAAGAAGAGGATTATTTCTTATTTTGCAACAAACTACAACCCTAATGTAATTTGTGTAATAGGGTTCCATTTACTGTAATGGATATTCAATAAATAAATAATAGATTAATTTCAGTTACCGAATAATCGATATAATTCCCTCCTTTCACTACGCTCTTCTTCTTCTTCTTCTTCTTCTTCTTCTTCTTCTTCATTAGGAATATTCTACAATACAGTAGTTTTCCTTCAACCCAAAAATATTCTACTCCTCCACAAATTTTGGTCTTCAGCATCTTCCTCGGTTAAACCTCTGGTAGCTATGCTTCTCTTCACACCATCCATCCATTGTTCTCTTGGTTTACCCCGTTTCCGTTTGCCTTCAGCTTGCCAATGTAACATTACATATGGAACTCTACTATTCTGCATCCTTTTCACATGTCCAAACCATTGTTATCTTATTTCTCCAACCACTTCTAGTACACTTTTTTTTTACCTGCATCATTTCTCTGATTCTCGTATTTTTAATTTTATCCAATCTTGATTTTCTTGCCGCCCTCCCCAATAATCCATCTCTGTTACTAATAATTTGTTTGCTTGCTGCCTGTTTAACGTCCAAGTTTCTGTTCCATGTAACAAAATATTTTGTACCAATGAACTGTAAAGAAGTTTCTTAGTGTTGTTTAAAATATTTCTGCTCCATAAAACGGAATGTAATGCTCCAATTGTTCTCCCAGCCTCACTTACTCTTTTCTCAATTTCAGATGAACTTGTTCCCCCAGCTTCTATTATTGAACCCAAATATTTAAATTTATTGACTGTTTGAATTTATGCGTTTCCGATCTGTAGTTTCACACCACCATTATTCTCTAATGTAAGGTATTCCGTTTTGTTGTAATTGATATCTTGTCCCCACGCGCTCACAGAAGCAAAACAGACAATTTATCAATTAAAATATAAGGTGCGTTCAAAAAGTAACGAGCCGGAGGCATAATTACAGAAACCAGTACCTGTATGTTAGAAGTATTGGCGCTGGCTGTTGAGGCAGTTGTCCCACTGTGACACGAGGCGGTGAATGGATGTCTCATAAAATTCCTTAGGCTGCGATGTGAACCAGTTCCGCACGTACAGCTGGACGTTGGCGTCCGAGGTGAATCGTTGGTAATGCGTGCATCAACCAGCTGGACGTTGTCATCGGTAATGCAGGGGGGTGCCCCAGACCGGGCATCGTCGGCTAACGACACCCGCCTTCCTTGAAGCGCTTGTGCCACGCCTTGACCCTTGCAAGGGACGTGCAGTGTTCGCCGTACACTTGTGACTTTCGGCGATGAATGTCCGTTCCCCTTACTCCTTCCGCTGTCAGAAACCGAACAACACCTCTTTGCTCTTCGTTCGACGCCTCCATGTCACTGTTTGCAATGCGACTGGCAGCGTTGGACGATATATGCAAGCTTCTGCTCGCGTTGTATCGTCACGTGACGTACACGCGTGCCCTCTAGCGACGGGCTGTGACCTTCCACGCTCTGGTCGGAACCACACCTCGTTACACACGCCACGATTAGCCGATGTCGTCACCGGTTTGCGCATTCCTGCCTCCGGCTCGTTACATTTTGAACGCACCTTATATATTGTATCATATTTTTAAATAATGTAGGTTCTTCGTGAAAACTAGGCTAAAACAAAGTAAGACAAAAATGTCCCTGTCCTAAATTTTAAGCGTTTAACATGAAATCAAATTCTTTGCTGAATACTCTTCGTTTTCCTTCTCCTGAAACCTTCCTAATTTGATTGATTATTGTCCCTCCACTGTCACTGACTCTTATTGGATTATTGTTAACATACACACTTAAGGAAACTTTGTATATTTAGGTAACAAGTAACTTTTTTATAGCGCTTCAAGGAGCGATAAAATTCGACATTCAAGTTGCCCTCTAGGTGTCAATTAACAAAGCTTGCACCCGGCACCTGAGGCCATACGATATAATAATAATAATAATAATTATTATTATTATAATTATTGTATTCGTAAAATAAACGTAACTCAACTCAAGCGATGACCACTCCTTTAAACTTCTTTTCCTATCTTGTGTCTACTAATAAATTTATCAATTCTTCGGCTACCCGATTAAAAGATTTTTCAGTTAGCCAGTGAATCTCATAATAGTACATTAATCGATTAATCGATTTATTTCAAATTATTAAATTTATTCGATTATTCTAACATCGATTATTACCAGCTGTAGTGTGTATTCTCGGCTCTGATCAGCCGAGTTGCCAATGTCCAAGGAAGTCAAATCGTGATCTTTTCGCACTGAGCATTCAGTATAGATGATGATTGTTGTTTTAAGGGGCCGAACATCAAGGTTATCGGCCCCTAATGGTCTGGGTGATAGCGAAAATGATAATGAGAGAAACCATAACGAAAATTAAGCTGGACGGAAAATACTTACAAAATGTAACTCAAATTGAAATGACTCACAAACTGTAGAATGGAAATACTTACAAAAGGTAATTTAGAAGGAAATACGCACAAAATGCAATTGAGGGTCAAAATACTTACAAAATGCAATTGAAATTGAAAATGCTTACAAAATGTATGTATGGTAGATTCAAAATACTCACAATATGGGGAAGCCCGCGATTCAAAATACTGTACTTACAAAATACAATTTAGATTGAAAACTTTAAAAATGCAGTTTAGTTCGAGAATACTCACAAAATGCAATGTAGATTGAAAATACTTACAAAATGTGGTGGAAATTAAAAAGAAACTCACAAAATGTAATTTAGAGACACCGGAAGCCAATTCATAAAAACACGGCGGGAAGCTTAAAGAGAAAAGGAACTATAATGAAAATAAAAAGAAGGCTGATCCCTAGAAGAATGAGGGATCAGGAAAGATGAGAGAAGGACCAATGAAGGCGGGAAAGGAAGAGACTCCCGAGGCCTCTGATACCCTAATACCGTCGGGGTCAGAAGAGAACAAGAGATGACAAAGCGAGGTCGACAGGAATGAAGACTGCGAGGAGTCCGGCACAAATAAGTGGAAGCAATGCCGGACTCAGCTGGGGTCCCGTGGTCGCCAACCGACGTCCCACTAGATGTGAGCCCTTGGGGGGGGATTAGTAGAGGAGTGTACCGGAACCTCCAGAGGGTTAACACTCATTCAGCACCACCTCAACGAGAAAGAAATATGCACATCAAAAATCTATAAATATTGGCCTCGGATGAAGTGCAAGAGCAAAGGAGATTTAAGTACAGGAAGTTGAAGTTTGTTTGTGCAGGGTCATTTCCCTCCTCTTTCTTTGTGGAGATACTAGGTTAGTTAATTGGAACTATTAATGATCTCCTCCTCAATGGACAAGATTAAGATTAAGCGGAACAGATTTACTACCGAAAATTAAATCCTTCAGCATGTACCAGGAAAATGTGAATTCCATTTAACTTACTGGCAAAAATGAGACTGCAAGTGGATTATCCAACAATCCATGAGCAGTTAAAGAGGAGGGTTATGAATTGCAGTATTGTGTATTTTCAATACTTTTAGCGGTCAAGCTGTTTGTCTCTCACCAAGAGGGACAGGGTTAGATTCCCCATCAATGCATGGGAGAGGTCCAGGATTGATTCCTGACTCTGCCAAGAAATTTTAATTCTGGTGTGAGGGTTGAAACGGGGTACACTCAGGCTCGGGAGGCAAAACTGAGATTAGGAGGGTTCGATTCCATGGTATCTTTCCCCATTTCAACTTCAGACAACGGTTCGTAAATTAAGGCCACGGCCGTGTCCATCCAAATCCTATTGCCATTTTACAAATATACACTCGAGTAGGTCTACAGCCATCTCACAAATAGACGGCCCTAAATCTTCCTCCTCCACTTCTTCCTCATCCTTCTCCTACTACTACTCCTCCTCCTCCTCCTCCTCTTCCTCCTCCTTACCTTACACTATTTTAGCCTATTTTCAATTTTGAAAAAAAAAAAAAAAAAAAAAAAGGCTTATGAGATCACCTTTTGTCCGTGTGTGTGTGTCCCTAATACATTCTAAACGGCTGGAGCGATTTCAATGAAACTCGGTAAGAACATAGCACCATCCTGGCCGACCTCGACCGTGCCCTTCAAATTTTATTGTGTCTCACCAATCCAACATGGCGGCCGTGCGAAATATTTCACCAGCATTTAGTATCTCCGAAACTATTACCGATATCACCCTGAAATTTTGTACGGTGATAAAGGGAACTACTAGAAGTTCACCTACGAGACATTCAAAAACCTGGTAACTACAAAACCAACATGGCGGCCAAGCGAATTTGAAACTTTTACATAGACTTTTCTCGCGATTTAACTATCCAAACGTAATGAAACATGGTACAGCAAATGTTTATACACATTGTAATGCACTGGCGTCTAATTTAGGACAATTGTTTACATAACCTTAAAATGGCGGCTGTGCGAAATATTTCACTGGCATTCAATATCTCTGAAACTATTTATGACATTACCCTGAAATTTTGTACGGTGATAAAGGGCACTGCTACAATTATTTTATTTATGTACCTTTTAAAAACCTGTAACTCATTTAGTTCAATTGTTTACATAACCTCAAGATGGCGGCTGTGCGAAATTTTAAAATTAAGAGTTTATTTCTTTTGTCGTAATCATGCGATCGAAGTGAAAGTTTGCATAATGAAGCTACGCAATCATTTTCCTTTAATGGTACATAACTTTATGGCCTACACATATAACAATCCAAAGTGGCGAGCATCCGAAATATTTTGACGGTTCCCAATATCTACGAATCTTTTACAGCAATCAAACTGAAATATTTCATTTTCATAGAGGCTATGAACATAAGTTCACCTATAAGACTTATCAGTAACATGGTGAGCACAAATCCAACATGGCGGTGACGCGAATGACAAATATTTAAATGGACGTTTCTCGCGATTTAACCATCCGAGTGCAGTGAAACTTTGCACGTTAAATGCATATATAAATGTTAATCCACTGGCATCTAATTTATTTCAATTGTTTTCATAACCACAAAATGGCAGCTGTGCGAAATTTTAAAATCTCGTTTCTACTTTATGTGTCCTAATCATGCGATTGAAGTCTGAATACCACACGTACACAATAATCTTCATGTAATAGTACATAAACAAAAATCCAACCTGGCGACCATCTGAATTATTTAGATGGTGCTTATCTACGAATCTATCACAACAATCAAACTGAAATTTTGTATGTTGAAAGAGGCAATTAACATGAGTAGGATGTATGAAAATAGGCTGTATAGTTCTTCACGGAACTACTTGTTCCACATATTCTCCACATATGTTCAGACATTTGCCCCATCGCAGCACTAAATTTGAGATGCCCCAGTGGTAGAATTCAGCCGGCTGACTGTGGAACCATCGTCGGATTGCTGTCTTGGCGTCATCGTTGCACGTGAATCGCTGTCCTGCCAGGAACTTCTTCAGTGGACCAAAAACGTGGAAATCACTAGAGGTGAGGTCCGGACTGGTGGTGGGTGGTCCAGACTCTCCCAGTGAAATGTTGCTTGTTGGAGAACTTCACACTTTTAGGCAATACTTGCTCTCCTTAAATATATTAAATATCCAAATTCAGTAAAACCCAGCATGTCAGAGGTGATTTTCACATTCTAGCCACCCGTTTAATTAATTTTGTTTATTTCGAATAGCCTATAGGATTCTTGGAATGAATAAGAGATTTATTCTCAATTTCCTGACGACAAATAACTAAACAATAAAATATAAGCTGAAAAGTGCCGATATTATTTTGAAATTTCTGTCAGGTTGGATTTGTCTCAATCAACCACAGTTGGGAATATACACTATCTTCAGGTTTATTTTTAACAATTATGGACTAAAAATTCAAAAATACTACAATCAATGGAACAAAACTGCAATTAGGTATTTTTAGGTACACGCATAATATCATTTAGTTTTTTAGGTACTACTGAATTCACTCTTTTTAGTGTGATTGGGAAAAAGCTTAAAATATTTCTGTATATAGAAGTAAGAAAAAAAGTCCATTATGCAACGAGCCTTATAATGGCAACAATTAAGACACGAGTATGTTTAAAAAATGAGTGTTGCGAGTTTTATAATTTCCATACGAGTGTCTTAATTATCATTATAGGCGAGTTGCATACGACTGCTTATGTTCGACGATAATTATTATAACTATTTTATGTTCGAACATAAATATTCATCAATATATGTCGAGATTTCACCAGTTTTATGTACTGGACAGAGAGCATTGGATGCAGAGAATACCTTGTATTTGATCATGGCCTCCTGGAATACCTCTCTATGACACTCGCCACGCAGTGAAATTTAAAATAGAGGGCCATGTAAGAGAGCGCAGGTGCGATGCTATCCTCACCTAATTGGTCACACGACTGTTTCTTGAGCCTCATTATAGTGCAGTTCTCTGACATATAATATTTGCATTTCGCCAGGGTCAAATATAAAAATAGGTAGAAGCCTAAGATTCCGGTCCCTACTAATGTGTAGTGCGCCACCTTAACCCTTTATAGGGCAAAATTATTTCTGTAACGAACGCCAGCTTGTGCCTGTTCGGTTCATAAACGGGGATTGAATAGAAGCCACTATAACAATCCATCGAGCTAAATCAGCTGGCCCCACCGAGGGCATCCAAATAGGTGTCGGCCCGTGGTAGTGGATAGCTGTTATTTTCTATTAACTTGTTGAGCCTACGGTAATCTGTACAAAACCTGTGGGAACCGTCTCTCTTCCTGGTCAGCAAGACCGGAGCACTGTAATTCGAGATCACTGGTTCGATTACCCCCGCTTCGAGCATCTCTTTAATCTGAGTGTCGATAGCGTGCCTTTCCTTCTGACTCACCCTGAAAGGGGGCTGGTGGACTGGCCGGTCTCTGGTGAGTGTGACATGATGCTCGATAAGGTCTGTCACCGCAAGATCCTTCAGCGAATGGGCAAAGATATCTCTATTGTCTTGAAGATGATGGGCTATTATATATACACCGCGGACAGGCCAACAAGGACCACGCAAATATCACTTCTTTATAGCTCTAGTTTCCTTCTTTCTCTTCTAGAAGTATTTCATCCTGGTCGACTGCGCAGCTCTTCTTTCAGCAGTCCATTCTCCTCTGTTGAGATTCTTCTTCTCCCCGACAACAATTCTGAGGCCAAAAATTTTGTTACTGTACTCTATTCGATTTAGACAATCTTCTTCAGTAATTTTGAATTTCTGAAGTTCTTCTTTCATTTGTTTTACATAGCCTCCTTGCCCTTTATAGTTCCAGATTTTATCAAACATTTGTTTGTTTAACCTTGAGCAATCCATGCGGACCATATGTCCGTAGAACTGAAGTCGCCGTTTTCTGTTCATCACTTCAAGATTGTCGATTTTACTATAAATTTCTGCATTGGATCTCAGTCTATAACGTTCCTGTGTTTTCCTAGGACCATAAATCCTTCTTAAAATTCTTCTTTCTATCTTGAGCAAATTCTCCATTCCGGTTATATTTGTAGTTTCCATGCCGTACAAGATGACTGGTCTAACAACAGTATTAAAATGTCGTAATTTTGCATTGATAGACAGGTTCTTTTTATTTTATATATTTTTTGTTCAAAAATTTAATCTTTCCAATTTCCCTTTTTTGTTCTCAATTGCCAATTTATCCGTCCCATAGCTACTAATTATTTCTCTAAGATATTTAAATCGGCCAGTGACCCTGATGCTCCCATAATTTGTTTTTATCATTTTCTAAGTGTATTTGTGATGACTTATCATCTCTGTTTTTACCAACGAAATCTGTAAGCCCGCTTTTTCCGCCGTTTTATATTTCTTTTATTATTGTATTTTTTATTTTTTATTTCTATATTTATATTTTATTTTTACACTTTAATTGTTAATGTTTTTAGTTTTAAAATTTTTAAATTTTATCCAACATGTTGCGTAGATGCGTATATAATATTTGATTTTTGGAAATACTAGCACTTCGGCGTGAAAAATCTCCGAAATTTGGCTTAAAGATTCAAATATCAGCATCTTTGAAAGCATAAACTGTCCTTATGACAGGTGGTTAATATAGAGACCACTATCCCATAAAGGAGCGAAGTTCCGTGACGAACTATAGAGCCTACTTTTCTTAAAATTTAAGATTCATGCCAATGATTAATCTATATGGATCTATCTAGAATAATGACGAAATTAAGTTGGTAATATCGAAATTTCTAATTAGTTCGAAATACTGTATACCTGGCATAATGTAGCCTAATAGAGAACTACAGTTGGCAGCCCTGGTGACAATATATTCTTAGTTCCATCTCTTAAGGTACAGAATACAACATTTGGTTTGAAGTCCAATGGATAGCATGGACGTTACATGCAGTTAAACATTGGATTTAACAGCGCGCGTAACATCATGTTCGCAACAATGACATACATGTATTGGTCAGAAATAATCTGAAATAATATGATCTCTTGTTGTGTCAATTTTGAATAAAATCCATTAGTTAGTATAGATGTTACATGCAATTTAAAATTGGACCTATCAGCAGGCTTAGAATCATGTTGGCAGCACTGGCGTAGGCCTATAGTCTATTAGTCATTCCAAATTAATCTAGAATGCCAGGTACTATACGTGTGCAATGTTTAGAGCTATTGGCTTGCATACCTTCTGATACAGTATATGAGTATTTGGATTTTTTAAAAATGAGATCATTCTTTAACAGTTGGCAGCCCTGGTGGCTCTTAAGAATACGCTCAGTCATATCTGTTTATGTACACATAGCACATACAAAATTTGGTTAAAATCCAATTGATAGTGTAGAAGTTATATGCATTTAAATATTGGACCTATCAGCAGGCTTATAATCATTTTGGCAACACTGCCATGTATGGCCTCCTGGAAATTAAGCTGCAATATTATTATCTATACGTGTGCCAATTTTGAAATAGCTCGCATTCATTCCTTCCAAGATTCCAACATGGAGCTCAAATTTCAATTGCGATTTTTTAGCAGTTGGTAGCACTGAAATCATTTTCAAATATGGCCGTGAGATATTCAGGTATAGATCTTTACTCCTACTAAATTTTGTTTCGATTGCTCCAGCCGTTTAGGAGTTGATAGGGGGCGGGGGACACACACACACATCCAAACAGACAGACAGACAGACAGACAGACAGACAGACATTTGCCCGATTTCTTAAGTCTACTTTTTCCTCATTTTTGCAAAATGTGAAAAGTAGGCTAATAAACTGCAGGCTTGCTCTATCATCAGTGGAGCACGAAACAAAACGCTTGCCGTTCAGTGAATCAATAAATACGTAGACTATGCTATATTTCCTTTATTAGTCATTAGTTCCTCCCATACTAGAGTTCACCATTTCCAAATTTTGAACGTGGGCAGAAAAATGTCAACGAAAAGGTCAAGTCTATCGACATCTGCATGCTGAATTGAACCTCGTCCGAGTTATCTCATTAGTAACATATGGGTTCGAAAATATTATGTCCTGTGATGCGGAAACGAGAGAGAGCGAATGTTCTCATTAAAGGATACCATGCACAACCAACACTAATTATTTGACCAATTAGTTGGAATGTAAATAGTGAACAGAAAGACGCTTTCCATCAACACAAAAATATCGCACGCGAGAAACTAACTCCATGTACAAAATATATGTATAGACCAGGGGTGGCCAACCACAAAATACCGCGTGCCACTTGAGATACAAATAATCTCAAACGTGCTACTCAACTTAATTCCCCCCTAACATTTTCCCCAAAAAGATGAATAAAACATGTAACCTACCTATGTATAGTCAATTCATCACAGGATTTGAATACATTCTTAAATGGTATGGACTCCTTCTTGAGGAAAGATTTCGTGTTGAAAATAAAAAAAAAATCTAAAACAAAAATATTGGAATGCACCCGAAAGGAATCAGAAACCCCTATTGACATCAAATTCGCAGGTGAAAAGCTAAAGAAAGTAGTTTTAATTCACCGGCCGTGAAAGCCAATATACCATCTTTTTGGAAGCCTCCATAGGGAGGTTGAGGCTGCTTGAACTTTTAGTTCTCGCAGTCAAGTAGTGCAGTTGCACTCAAAGGGAGGTAGCACGCAGTTCGTTACTCCTGTGGGGGTCCGGGCGGGGACACCAAGAGCCCGCCGATGAGCCAGCTTGGTGTCCTAGGCGAAACCCCACACAAGACACGGCACAAACCTAGAAGAATTGCTGAGTTTTGATATATATATTCATTTCTGTAATGTGGGGACCATGAACAGGATTTGTATATAAGTTAGCAATGTCTGTATCAACCATTTAAAACATGACATGTTATCAGAACCCGGGCCCTGGTGATATGCTTGAAAGCTTTAGTGAGCCATGCCAAGCGTAGCAGACGTGCAGGACCTTGGGAGATATCACTGAGGTCACTCGTCCTGTCCTCACTTGCGAGCGAGATTACATGTTCGTCACGTTGTACACTAACTTGCCATATGTATCTATAGAGCGTCTCTACCTTAAAAGACAGTGTGGAATTAAATGTAGTATTTGCCTCTCACTCGCACTCATATGTCCTGCAATCAGCTTCAACCTCTTCTGCCTCGGCGATGTTGCCATTTCCGAATAAGGCAAAGTGATAAATCTAAGAAAATGTTTGTGTGGTCTTATAGAGAATTTTCCGCTCTTTAAGGTGATGTAAAATTCAAAGCCGTAAATAATTAACACTTGGCCAAATTTTCACAAGTACGATATTTTAGCGCGAATCTAATGAACTAATGATCACAACAGATGAAGAATTTATTTTTATATTGCCCGATGTTGGTAGAAATCCTATTTCTCAGAGCAGTAATTTGTTTCATAATAAGAACGTTATAATTTCTTTTCTTAAACGTTACTTGAAAATTATATGATGGTATCACAAAAGAGGTAGGTAGCGAGAAACTTTTTGCTGTTGACTTAACGTCGGTGACTAAGCGAGAAGAAATGTTCATTTATGTTTGACATAGTTTATAAAACAAACCAGTGTTCGGGATCAGATAGCATTCATAAGTTATCGCACTTCGCGTACTGACCCCGCTCAGCACTAATTGACGCAGGAATAGTTTGCTTATTCATGCAGCCTAGTTATCTCCACGACAGCGTTTGATGAGGGTAGGAAAAGATTCTGTGCTAGTATCTAGGTCCATAACAGACCAGTTGGGAAGGTCATCTCCAAAACTATAGGCATGGGAGAAGGACCATATTATATTTCCTGTTTCTAGGTCCTGACTGGAATTTAACTTCTAATAGGACATGGACGCATTTCTTCAAAGTCCACTTTCTGGTGAAGCAACTAGTATTCTTGGCTGTCGCCCCTGAGGTCCTGGTTCGATTCCTGACTCTGCCAACAAATTTAATTCTGGCCTGAGGGCTGGGACGGGATGCACTCAAACTCGTGATTCAAAACTGACCCATCCTGGAATGTACTTTCCGTAGTTTCCACAAATGCTGACATGGTTCCTAACTTAAGGCCACGACCCCCTCCTTCCCAATCCTTACCTGAATTACAAATGCACACACGAGTACAGATACCACAAAAACACAGGTTATGTGAATAAATAATTTAATATAATTTTTTAGTGCTTTAAATTTTTATAATTGCTGAGATTTCATTTTTTGATTTTTGATTTGTGATTTTTGATCTATATATAATAATTCGCTAGGGCCATCTAGGACCACGTTAAGTCTTGTTACATTTGGCTTTCTATTGCGCCCAGAATTCCCACATCTTTGGGAATGAGCCTTCTTGCGTTCCTCTGTCCAAAGGGCACCATGTCCTCTTTATGGAGTAGTTGGTAGCATGCTGAGCTTCTATGCCCAAGTTCGGGGGTTCAAACCCGACTGAAGTCGTCGGATTCTTTAAGAGCGTTAAAGATCCCTCAGTATGCCTTCCCTCAGAGGGGAAGTAAAGCCGGCGGTCCCATGTCAAAGATTTATGGCATGTACAAGAACCTTCCTCTAACTACACTAGTGTGAAGCCAAAATTTGTAGGTTAGGTTTGATTAATGTTCTTAAGTTCCAACGTTCGTCACCGGGAGCTTGTTGCGATGGCATCTAGTAGTAACGAAGTTCACAGCTAGCTGTCGTGGACGGTAGCATTTGGTAGCTAAAGTAGGAACTACTTGAAATCATCGTCTGCAGTCCTTACTTGAATTAAAAACAGTCATCAAAATAAACACCGGTTATCAGGCAGATTCTACACACATCCAAAACAAGGGTCTACATGACATTCCTTATGGAGGACACTATATTTTGGTGGAATAGATCTCCGTCCAATGTGTCGTTGAGATTGATTTGGAGCATTTTGAGGTCTTCATTGGCGTTTCTTTGTCAATCTGTTGTCGTCCATTTGTCCGAGATGGCTATAAAACCGTGCCCGTCATTTACGGATTGTGTCTGTAACCGTCTCTATTTATAACAAGAAGTTCCGTGAAGAACTATACAGCCTACTTTTCATGCCAATGATTATTCTACAGTATATGAACCTATCTAGAATAATGACGAAATTAAGTTGGTAATATCGAAATATCTAATTAGTTCAAAATATACCTGGTATAATGTAGCCTAATAGAGCACTACAGTTGGCAGCCCTGGTGACTGAATATATTCTTAGTTCCACCTCTTAAGGTAGAGAATACAAAATTTGGTTGAAGTCCAATGGACGTTACATGCAGTTAGACACTGGATCTATCAGCACACGTAAAAGCATGTTGCCAACAATACCATGCGTGTGCTGGTCAGAAATAATCTGAATTATTATGATATCTTGTTGTGCCAATTTTGGATGAAATCCATTTGTTAGTATAAAAGGTACATGTATTTTAAAATTGGACATATCAGCAGGCATAGAATCATGTTGGCAGCACCGCCTTGTATTAATTACTCCAAATTAATCTAGAATGTCAGGTGCTATACGTGTGCAAAGTATAGAGCTAGTGGCTTGCATACTTTCTGATATATTGATATTAGGGTAAAAAGAATATAGACAGCATTTATTAACAGTTGGCAGCCCTGATTGCTCTTAACAATACTTATAGTCATATCTGTTATGGTACACATTGCACATACGACATTTGGTTGAAATCCAACTGATAGTATAGAAGTTACATGTATTTAAAAATTGGTACTATCAGCAGGTTTATAATCATGTTGGTAGAACTGACGTATATAAGTTACTCCAAATTAACCTAAAATGTCAGAATATACGTGTGCATAGTTTAAAGCTGTTGGCTTGCATACTTTCTGATATATTGGTATTTGGATTTAAAAATAGAGAGAGCTATTATTAACAGTTGGCAGCCCTGGTGGCTCTTAAGAATACGCTCAGTCATATCTGTTTATGTGCAGATATTACATACAAGATTTGGTTGAAATCCAGTTGATAGTGTAGAAGTTATATGCATTTAAACATTGGACCTATCAGAAGGCTTAAAATTATTTTGGCAACACTGTCATGGTTGGCCTCCTGGAAATTAAACTGAAATAGTATTATCTACATGTGTGCCAATTTTGGAATAGCTCCCATGCATACCTTGCAAGATATCCAACATGGAGCTCAAATTTCTAGAGCGTTTTTTCAGCAGTTGGTAGCACTGACGTAATTTTCAAATATGGACGTGAGCTATTCCGGTGCACATCTTTACTCATACTAAATTTGGTTTTGATTGCTGCAGCCGTTTAGGAGTTGATAGGGGGACACACACACACAGCCAGCCAGACAGACAGACAGACAGAAGGACAGACAGACAGACAGAAGGACAGACACACATTTTCCCGAATCGATCTCATAAGACTACTTCTTCCTCATTTTTGCAAAATGTGAAAAGTAGGCTAAAAATGTTATTTCTTTTTTTTTTTTTAATTTATACACACATCCATGACCATGATGTCCAATTCTCTCAAATGAAATGACTGCTATTTCCTGACAATGCCTTGACACATTTCGTTCATATTCATTCATTCATTCATTCATTCTTTCATTTCATAATACTTCCGCTTATTATGAAGTACCGAATGAAATTACAAAATTTTTAGAAATATTCAGCACTCTGAAGCCCGTTAACAACATAATGTTCTAAAATTTATAGACTCGAGTAACAAGGTCATTTTAGAACAATATTATTTTTCTAGTTAGGTATGGTTTCTTCTTTTTGTTGTTGTTGTTGCTATGTATGTATTTTTGACCACCACATGGTGCAGTGGCTAGTATGGTTGGCACACACCCGCGAAGTTCCGGGTTCGATCCCCGGTTCTGCCATGAATTTAAAAAGTCTTGGTATGGTCTGGTACGGGGTCTCCCAGCCTCGTGATACGAAGTGGGAACTCTGCCATATCCTATGGCAGGAAGAGGAGTAAGAAAGGAACTGGCCACCCTACCACACGCAAACTCCGGCTCGGGACGCCTGGTTAATGATTCCTCGGCGAAGCCAAAGGCTCAAATTCAGGTTTCCTACGTCCCAGTAGGGGATATGGCACTCCAATTTTTGATGTGTAACATATTTCCACTCGGTTGCTGTATACTTTGGTGGGGGTGATTTTGAAGAAATGAAATGGATATGTGATGGAAATGCAACGGAAACCATGAGCGCGCGCGGTGGCGGAGATTGGTACCACGACGTACTGTCGGCCATGTGGCTATGTGGAATGTAAATCGCATAAGGTTTACTTCGAGGTTTGCAGGCCCCATTAAAGATATTCCTACAATAAATCATCTGCAAGTTGTCGTTCTATGTTGTGAAAATATGCAATATATCGTATTTGCTGAAAGGATTTGGCACAGGAGTTTTACAAGAAGTTAATTCAATAACCAACAGAGTTCACTGTTAACAAGGGATTTGCGCTGCCGGCAGACACATAGTAGGATAACATGTCACATGTTGCACATAATATGCGACTACTGTCAGGGCCTTATTACACGAGGCAGCCAGGTCGCGCAACTGGTCGCGCGACTGGTGGTGCGACCGGGGTCGTGCCCAGCAATCGGTGCGGCAGCCAGGCAGTCGCCATGTAACTCAGTGTCTGTTGGACCAGTGAGGAAGAGATAAGTTGTACACGAGAGGAGTTGTTATTAAGTTAATTAGTTAAGATGAATGATGAGTATTATGCTTCTCCTTATGCTACTGTTAAAAAGGAAGAGGCGATTCTATTCTATCTTTACGACAATCTAAAGAGTTGTACTATACTCTTTTTTGATGAGTTTAGTGCAGAGGATAGTAAGATTATCAATTACTTGCGAATGTCAAAATCCTTGTTTTATCCGTTTTCCATCGCCGGTTCACTTGCCGTCAAGACAACCGATACGCACTAACCTAGTAGTCGTGGTGGCTCACAGGCTGCCTAGTGTAATAACTAGGGCTCGGATTTTTAGCAGCTAAAAATCGGGAAATTATTTATGTTTTTATGTATTAAAAATACCTGAAATATGTGACAAAAAAGTAAAAATATTTAATTATAATTTAGTTTATTAATGTGAATATAAACAATATGCAGTACTCATGAATGCAATTTATTCTATGTCTCACTGACTGCTGAAGCATTACAATACACAACGAGATATATCTTCAGCTTGTCAATCACAAATGACCGATGATTATCGCGAAACACTTATTCTGAAGGCGCAAAACTGCGGCTATAAGTTTCTGGCCCTTGAGGTATTGTGTAACATGAGATCACTGTTCAGCCTTGATTGCTTTCCCACATGGTGGGCAGAACAGAACGCCCCCATCAGGAGTAAAATTATCTTTAAATTCTGTAACAGATGATATCTTGTAGTTGTTTTTAATTTAAGCATCGTAGAACTGCCTTACACTGAAATGAACTGCATCTGAGTGACACTGGTTCCAGGTACCTGGGTGAGGAGAGGTGCAATATGGCTATGGACAAGGAAATCCCCGGCTTCCACAGTGAGTGGCACGGGGCGACAAGTTACGAATAACACATTTGCAAGCTGACATACGCTCTGCATGAAGATAAGATAGCTCACAGGTTCTTCCCCGTTGAAGTAACACAGAACAAAAATGCAATATACTGGATGATCTAGCATACTGATTTTTTAAATGTAAATATTATGTCTTTTTATGTGCTAATAAGTGAAAATCAGGAATTTATGTATTTATAGAAAAAAAATGCTTAAAATATGTATTTACATAGAAAAATATGTATTTACCTAAAAATCCTAGCCCTAGTTATAAAAGTCCTCTCGGCACGCCGGAAGGCGGAGATAGATTTCACCGGACAAACTTGGGGATAGGCGAAAATAGGCAGAATATGCAGGTTTTCGTAGAAGGATCAGACCTCATTTATTGCAAGAAAGTATTTTATAATTGGAGCTTAAGTAACTGTGTTTTTCGTCATTTTATGCATATTTTAAACATTTTATTGTCTTATGGGGACGGTAACCTTCTTGTCACTTGGGGTCCATTTTTAGCCTATTTTCAATTTTGAAAAAAAAAATAGGCTTATGAGATCACATTTTGTCCGTGTGTGTGTGCGTGTGTGTGTGTGTGTGTGTCCCACTAATAAAATCTAAACGGATGGAGCCATTTCAATGAACCTCGATAAGTTCATAGCACTAATCCGGGCGACCCCGACCATGCCCTTCAAATTTTGTTACGTCTCACCAATCCAACATGGCGGCTGTGCGAATTATTACACCAGCATTCAATATCTCCGAAACTATTACCGATATCACCCTGAATTTTTTTACGGTGATAAAGGGAACTACTAGACGTTCACGTATGTGACTCTTGAAAAACAGGTAGCTACAAAACCAACATGGCGGCCAAGCGAAGTTGCGACGTTTAAATAGACGTTTCTAGCGATTTAACCAACCAAACGCAATAAAACTTGGTACAGTATGTGTTTATACACATTGTAATGCACCGACATCTAACTTCGTTCAATTGTTTACACACCCACAAGATGGCAGCTGTGCGAAATATTTCATTGGCATTCTATGTCTCTGAAACTATTACCGCTATCACCCTGAAATGTTGTACGGAGATAAAGGACACTACTGGAAGTTCATCTATAAGACTTTCAAAAACCGGTTAACTACAAAACGAACATGGCGGCCCAGCGAATTTGAAAATTTAAATAGACCTTTCTCGCGATTTAATGTTCCAAACGCAATGACACTCGGTACAGGAAATGTTTATACACATTTTAATGCAATGGTATCTAATTTATTTCAATTGTGTACATAACCTCAAGATGGCGGCTGTGCGAATTTTAAAATTAAGTTTTTATTTCTTGTGTCGTTTTCATGCGATCGAAGTGAAAGTTTGAATAATGAACCTACGCAATAATTTTCCTTTAATGGTACATGACTCTATGGCCTATACATTTAACAATCCAACATGGCGACCATCCGAAATATTTAGACGGCTCTGAATATCTACGAATCTATTATAGCAAACAAACTGAATATTTTTATGTTCATACGGGCTATGAACATAAGTTCACCTATAGGACTTTCAATAACCTGGTGATCACAAATCCAACATGGCGGCGACGCGAAGTATACATATTCACATGGACGTTTGTCGCAATTTAACCATCCGAGTGCAGTGTAACTTGGTACAATAAATCCTTATACGAATGTTAATCCACTGGCATCTAATTTTTTTCAATTGTTTCCATAACCAAAATATGGCAGCTGTGCGAAATTTTAAATTCTCGTTTTTACTTCTTGTGTAATAATCATGCGATTGAAGTTTGAATGCTACACGTACACAATAATCTTCATGTAACAGTACTCTAGGACCTACATATATAAAGTCCAACATGGCGACCATCCGAAATATTTAGTCGGTTCTCAATATCTACGAATCTATTACAGCAATCAAACTGAAATTTTGTATGTTGATAGTGGCAACTAACGTAAGTAGGATATATGAAAATAGGCTGTATAGTTCTTCACGGAACTACTTGTTATACTTGTGGTCACACTGTCCTTATGCAAGGTTTCGACACTGATGTGTAACTATGTAACGGTCTGTTACTTCTTCACGCAAAATTATATCTCCCGCAGAGATTTTGGTTGGTTCCTCAGTTTAGGGGCTGCGACAACGTGGTCATGTAACCCCGTGTACTTTGGGTGAGTGTTGAATCTGTCTGATAAACGGTGTGAATTGTGATGGCTGTATTAGTCTGTAATTCAGGTAAGGACTGCAGACGGTCAATTTCAAGCAGTAGTTCCTAATGTTGCAACCAGATACTACCGTCAACGACACCTAGCTGTGGACTTGGCTACTAGATGCCACCACAACCAGCAACTCGCAACCACGTTGGAACTTCCCCTCCGAAAGAAAGCATACTGAGGGATTTTTAGCGCTCTTAGAAAACCCGCGACCTTGGGCATAGAAGTTCAGCATGCTACCGGTTACGTCACCGAAGCCGCTTCACACTTAGTCAGATGGAAATCTTAATCTGATCTCGTGCAAGTGCGTTGTCATGGCAACGGCTCATCCCTCATCAATTTAGTAGTGTTGCCATGGCAACCTCTGATAGCTCTTGGCATTTTCTTATAATTCCGAAATCATTTTTCTCATCCCTTGGCGTAATGGTGGGTCATATCAAAAATTCTTTCAGACAAAAGTTTTAGGTAATTATTAGGGGAATATTGTCTATTTTGTACGGTTTGGATATTGTGCCTATTAAGAGAGATATGATTAATGTTTCCCGAAAAACCCACTTTTTCCCACCCCTTTGGTCAATGGTTGGTGCTATAAAAATTTCTTCAAATATAAATTTTTTGGCTTTATCCGACACATAGTATGAACTTTGAGCGGATTCGATATTTTACATATTAAGAGAGTTATAGCAATATTTCACTTAAAAAAAAGCCCCCCATTTTCACCCCCTTCGACCGATTTAGCCCAGTAACGAACTCGACCGAGATTTTATAGGTATACATATTCGGTAAAAATTTCAAAGTGATTGGTGCAAAATTACGGCAGTTATCGTGTCCACAAGAAACTGATATACATATATATATATATATATATATATATATATATATATATATATATATATATATTCATATATACATACATAAATTATATATAAACTTTCGAACTGACAGTGGTTTTGGGGTCTGGGGGGTGTGAAACGCGAAGATATGTCGAAATTTTCCGGAAGTCGAAACATGGTACCCATCGCAATAGTTAGCTTTCTAATGAAATCTACCTAACATCCATAAGAATCAATACCCGATGACGAGCTGCGCTACCTGGCTGCCAAGCGTAATAAGGCATTTTTTCGTCAAGATTCTGGTTTTACAGGTTTGCCATTAACGTTGGAAATTGTGATCTACGCCACCAGGGGCTGTGCATACCGGGCTGCATGGGGCTCATCCTCCCCTTGTGCAGCTTCCCGTACAATCAAGTTATAAATGGTGTTTTGATGACTTAGCGGTGCCCATCAGCTCATGAATGCATATGAGCTGCTGCTATACATGATAATTTTACGTTCATTTGCCGGCAATAATTGATGGGAGAGTGTAATTACAATGCGCAGTGCGGTGTTTGCTGAGCTGCCGTCTAAGTGTGGCTCGCACTGATTCAATACAATATCCGCTATTATTCAAAACGCTGCATACAACAGTTCGATCAATGCAGACCATGTTCTATCAGAGGTCATCCACCGTTCCACTGAATAAGGAATGGACAGAATAGGTAATTATTAGAACCAGATGGTTGGTCACTTATTTTTGTCAAATATGTACTATAGTTCATTATGCAACGAGCCTATAATGGCAATAATTAAGTATATTTATAAAACGAGCGTATGCGAATTATATAATTTCCATAGGAGTGTCTTAATTACCATTATAGGCGAGTTGCATACGACTGTTTATGTTCGACGATAATTATTATAACTATTTTATGTTCGAACATAAATATTCATAAATATCTGTCGAGATTTCGCCAGTTTTATGTACTGAACAGAGCGCATGAGACGCAGAGAATGGTTTGTATTTGACCATGGCCTCCTCGATTACCCTATTATGCAACTAGGCCAGGCAGTGAAATTTAAATTAGAAGGCCGTGGAACTCAGCACATCTAATTATCTAATTGGTCAAACAACTGTTTCTTGAGCTCTGATTGGTGGGAGAAACTGTTTCATAATGAAAAATAATGTTATAATGAGCCTCATTATAGTACAGTTTTCTGACATCCTAATAGTCAGGGTCGAACATAAAAATTATTATAATACTGTATAAGTTGGTTGGTTCCTCAGTTTAGGGGCTGCGACAACGCGGTCATGTAGCCCCGTGTGTGTAAAATCTGTCTGATAACCGGTGTTAATTGTGATGATTGTATTAGGGTGTGTTATCTGTTTTCAATTCATGTACCAACTGCAGACATTGAATTTTTTCAAGTAGTTCCTACTTTTGGTGCCAAACGCCATCGTCTACAATTACTAGTTCAGAATTTGGTTACCAGATGCCACCACAGTCGACTTTTGACAACGAACGTCGGAACCTAAGAGCGTTTGTCAAATGTTTAACTTACAATTTAGCTTCACACAGGTGTAATTAGTGAAAGGGTTTTAATATGCCATAAATCTATGACATGGGACCTCCGGCTTTACTTCTCCTCTGAAGGAAGGCATACTGACGGATTTTTAACGCTCTTAAAAACATCCGACGACTTCGGCCGGGTTTGATCCCGCAATCTTGGGAATAGAAGCTCAGCATGCTACCAACTACGCCACAGAAGCCGTCTTATAATAATATATAGTAACAAGAAGTTCCGTGACGAACTAAAGAGCCTACTTTTCTTAAAACTTAAGAATCATGCTAATGATTAATCTATATGGACCTATCTAGAATAATGACGATATTAAGTTGGTAATATGGAAATGTCTAAATAGTTAGACATATACCTGGCATAATGTAGTCTAATAGAGCACTACCGTTGGCAGCTCTAAGGCAGAGAATACAAAATTTACTTGACGTGCAATGGATAGCAAGGACGTTACATGCAGTGAGACATTGGATCTATCAGCGCGCGTAAAATCATGTTGGCAGCAATGTCATGCATGTGTTGGTCAGAGATATCTATTGTTGTGCCAATTTTGGATGAAATCCATTTGTTAGTATAGAAGATATATGTATTTTAAAATTGGAGCTATCATCAGGCTTAGAATCGTGTTGGTAGCACTGACGGTTCTCCAAATTAATCTAGAATGTCAGGTACTATACGTGTGCATAGTAAAGCTGTCGGTTAGCATACTTTCTGATACATTGGTATTTGGATAAAAAAAAAATAGAGAGAGCATTTATTAACAGTTGGCAGCTCTGGTGGCTCTTAAGAATACGCTCAGTCATATCTGTTTATATTCACATAGTATATACGAAATTTGGTTGAAATCCAATTGATAGTGTAGAAGTTATATGCATTTAAAAATTGGACCTATCAGCAGGCTTAGAATCATTTTGGCAACACTGTCATGTATGGCCTTCTGGAAATTAAACTGAAATATAAATATCTATGAGTGTGCCAATTTTCGAATACCTTCCAAGATATCCAACATGGAGCTCAAATTTCAGGTTAACAAGGATGTACTTTTTCAGAATATTACTAATTGATTGTGAAGTATTTTTACTTATGATGACTCTCGTTAGCTTGCAACGGTGGGTGAGTGGATATTGTTTCGGTCTACTAACCCCAAGATTGCAGATTCGTTCCTGGCCGTGGTCAGTGATTTTTGAAAGGCGGCAAAAAATACGATACGCATGTCATACGATGTTGGCATGTCAAAGTACCCATTTGAATTCAGTAGGCCGAGTTCATAATGGCAAAATTAATCTCGGGAGTTTCCGCCAACACAAAGTTCCTCATTTCTCTACTAGAAAGCGCTATAGTGTTCAAGGAGCTTAGATATCTGACATCTAGCCTCCTTGACTTTCATAGTCCAGGAACAATGAAATTCGACATGCAAGCTACCCTCTGGGTGTCAAATAGCAAAGCTTGCACCAGGCACCCGAGGCCATACGATATTATTATTACTATTATTATTATTATGACTCTCGTTGTATGCATGCAGTTTTCTTTTTACATATTTTCTGAAAATAATAAGTTCAGCCCTTTAACATATTTAGCAGTGCTGTGTGCATTCTAAATGCATGCTTCCGAGGATTTCGCGTGGGGGGGGATGTACTTATATTATGCACAGTCATCCACGTTATAGGTATATTGGACTTAATAACAAATCGCGCATACATAACTCTGGTAATTCATTGAACGTGCTGTGCCCGTTAGGAATTCGGCACTGTGCATCATAGCGACGATACGTAGCATTCCAGACTCGGTCACTCGCATAACTCAACAGACACAACCCAACCCACCTTTCTCCACTGCGGAAATGCTCATCAAATTATTTCCTTTACCGGTACTTTTATCGTGGTGGTCACTAGGGACCGCGAGAACTCAACTGTTTTATTATTTTAAATGATCTTGTCGACCTCGTCGTTACGCTGGGGTCTGGCGTTACGTTACGGTGACGGGACGAAATGTACCCAGATGCACTGAGGTGTGTGACGTCATAGTACTGCTTGGTGCATGTGTTCCCCGACAATCTCGACTTCGTTAGTATAAGACAAAAATCCCCGATTCTTGTATGTCACGGGTAATCTCGAGAACCACTGGATGGATTTTGATGCGGATTTCATCATTCTGTAAAGGATATCTCGAGGAAAGATTCTGTAGAAAATAATTTATGTATGATCAAAGGAAGCCAAGCAGTAACGATTTCAGTGAAAAAGTCGAAAACAAACTTGGCGTCCGTGCGCTTCTTAAGCTTACGCTGGGCAAACCGTTAAAAATATCAATATACCATGAGCGTAAGAATTGGTCAGCATGAAAAGTTCTACAAAAAAGTCCGCGAGAGCATATCTCGATCTTCAATATATCGCCCACTATAAGTGTTTTTTAGACTGGATGGAAGGGGCACGTCCCCGCACGCTCTGGTGAGCATGACGGCATCCCGCGCGCTTGACCTTGCTTTGCCCTTGGTTTGCACTTGCCGTTCGCAAGTAATTGAAACAAGATAAGCAAGATAAGTATTATGCAGATAATTTTCTAACATGTCAAGAGTCTTTGGCTTCGAACGAAGCGAAAGCCTCCAGCCTTTCTAGCATTTTTCAGCATATGTAGCATTTAAAATGATTCTAAGTCTAGTCTTTCAGACTGACTGTCACTTTTTCTTCCTGTTAGCCCACCACGCCTTCATCCTTTTGGATTGGGATTTCTTCCATTCATCCGACTGAACATATTTCTTGTTGGGTTTTACTTCCTCTTGATAAACCTGACGGAGTTTCTGTTTCAATGGGGTTCTGAGCACGATATCTGATTCAGAAATTTCAAACTTTAACAAGTCCTTATCCACTTCCACCAGCCAAAGAGGCATCATCTTTAAACCTCGGAAGTATGATAATAAGACGGTTGGAGAATCTACTAATTGGCATTCTGAGGAGGTGGGCATAGAATGTTATTCTCCGTTTCCGGATTACGCTTGAGATCTTCTCAGTTTGGGAGTATATTTCTGAATTACTCCAGAGCTTGTAACCTCAATCTTTGAACTTAGGACGAAGAATTTTCCTAATGACCTTTCTTTCCTTAACTTCACTTCTCCCGATCGGACCAGCTGCGCGGTTTGTTAAGGCATTCCGCTGCACACAGTACTTTTGGTCAAATCACAATTTGATAGTGTCTTGACTTTGCTTACCATTTTAATTATTGTTTCATTAACATACAAAATGACATGAACATTTTAAGACAGAATAGAAAAGGGGGCATTCTAAGACATAGAAATTCACATTAATCGAAGAACTTCATCCCACCAATAATCTTAATGAGACTTATTCAAACTAACGGTTATTGCTAGTCAGATGTGCTTGCTTGCCCTGCATTGTCGTCACGCTGCTCGCTGATTGGTCCCCGCCCCTGGCAGTCGCACGCTAGGAGATCTTTCCAAATGTTGCTAAGTTTGAAACCATAATCGCGATCTAAATTAATGAGACTTGTTATAATTATTGATATTACACAATGTAATTCCAATAATTGGGACATGCGAAAAGTAACCGGAACAAAAAATACAGGTGATTAAAACAAATCTAGTCTATAATTGTTTTGGACTACAGAAGCAGGAAAAAACTAAGTGATGGCGTATTTCGCTCAACAAGAGAGCATCATCAAATCCAAATCTTAAAAAGACAAAATAACTCTACAAATCACTACCAAGCCTACAATGACATCCCCCAGGGTCTCACATGTAGTGGGACGTGGGTTGGCGACCACGGGACCCAAGCTGAGTTTAGCATTGCTTCCACATACTTCGGCCGGGCTCTCTCCGTCTTCTTTCCTGTCGACCACCCTTGGTCAAATCTTGTTCTCTTCCGACCCCGACGGTATAAGGGTATCCAAGGCCTAGGGAGTCTGTTCTTTTTCCGCCTCAATTGGCCCTTGTCTCATCTTTCCTGATACCCTCCTTCTGCGAGGGGTCGGCGTTCTCTTTTCGTTTCAGGTTATCCCTTGCCTTCTGCCCTCAATGAGGCAGGGTGTATGTAGCCCCACCACTTCTGGTGTACCCTGGATATTGCTACACCCTCAGGGGCTCACGGTTGGTGAGTTCGGGAGTTTGTGACCCCGAGGGATTCCCGAGTTGGGTCCATTTTTCCTCCTTTTTCCACTGACTTTGCGGCGGGCCCTCTCCTCGTTCCCTTTCCTATCTGCCTTTCATGGCTCTCTTTCCTTCCAAGTCCCTCAATCTTCATTCTACAAGGGGTGAGGGCATTTCTTTTCCTCCTGTCCTTTATTTGCCTTATTCTCGTTTCTTCTTCTTCTTCTTCTTCTTCTTCTTCTTCTTCTAGTATGTAAGTGTGTAGTTCGTTTTAGATATAGTGTACAATACATTCTCATGTTTCAGTATCACCTCAACCATTAGGGGCCGATAACCTAGATGTTAGGCCCCTTAAAACAACAATTATCATCATCATCATCTACAATGACACTCGCCAAAAGTCATTGCCCTCCAAAAACAAAAGAAACGTCCAAAACTTAGAAAGAGTGTCAACTATTCTTGTTAAAATAGTATAGCATTACGGATCCGAAAAAATAATTTTAAATTGGTTTTACGTCCCTTTTAGCTACTCTGGCTTTTAGAGACGCCGCGCCAGGATGCCGCAATTTTGTCCCGAGGTAAGTGATTTTTGAAAGGCGACAAATACGATACGCATGTCATACGATGTTGGCATGTCAAAGAACCCATTTGAATTCAGTAGGCCGAGTTCATAATGGCAAAATTAATCTCGGGAGTTTCCGCCAGCACAAAGTTCCTCATTTCTCTACTAGAAAGCGCTATTGTGTTCAAGGAGATTAGATATCTAACATCTAACCTCCTTGACTTTCATAGTCAAGGAACTACGAAATTCGACATGCAAGCTACCCTCTGGGTGTCAAATAGCAAAGCTTGCACCAGGCACCCGAGGCCATACTATATTATTATTATTATTATGTCCCGAGGAGGATCTTTAACGTGCCAGTAAATCTACTGACACCGCTCCCTCGCATTTGCGCGCCCTCAAATTTCAGCTGACTACGCCAGCATTCGATCCTTTAACCTTGGGAACAGCAGGCGAGAACGTAACTGCTGAGCCACGCAGCCAGTCATAACCGAAAAAAGAACAATTTATAGAGGGTACTGCCCCCGTAAATTGAATTATACTGAGACCACGGTGGCTGTATTGGCATATGTGAATAAAGTTATGGCCGTCATACTTGTGACGTGTATAGCCTATTCATGACGTAGGCACGGATGACGCAGACTTCATGCAAATAGGCTGGATGAGCTGAGATTCTTGGTGACGTCATGATTTTGTTCGAGAAAGATCTGAGATTTACGACGCAGTCGCAGGGAAACAAGGAATTGTGCTGAGGAAGAAGTTACGCTATTGGAGGAGAGGCTCGAACCAATGAATGATAGCTTGGAGGGAGACGGAGATTACTGAAACTACCATATTTAATTACTTTTGGCATGCAGAATTGTTTCTATTATTTAAACTAGTTTCCATGATGGTTCCGTATTGACGTACTAAATAGTTTTAACAACAAATTGTATATCCGCCTTAGTCAATACATAAATGAAAATAAATTATAATTACACTTGCTCCTGGTACATGTTTCGGGGATTAATTGCTTTTATCCCCTTCATCAGCCAATACAAATATCCGAAGAAAGATATAATATAGCGTAGCAATCAAAAATAAATAGCTATTTAACTTAATATGGTGCACCATATAAGTAGGTCACAGGAAATTGTTGAGCAATACTAAAAACATATATGTAACAGCGATGATATTCAGCCATCAAAACACAGAGAATCAGTGGACAGTTAACTCGTAAATCCGCTCCAAAACACTGGTCGAAGCTTGAATTGGCAAAAATCCCAATACTTCACCATATGAACACAACCAATGAAGATGCCTTATGCTCAACAGGTCCAAAATCAAATGCCTGCATACGAATTAGACGAGCGTGGAAGGAACAACTTCAAATAGCAGTGAGGTTAGCTCAATGCATAACCTGAAAGAAGCAAAGGAAAAACAAACACCATAACAAAAGGGACCAAGGGGAAATTTATAGACTGAAATAATTATGAAAAACTGTAAAAATTAATTTATAATGAATTCAGTCTATAAATTTCCCCTTGGTCCCTTTTGTTATGGTGTTTGTTTTTCCTTTGCTTCTTTCAGGTTATGCATTGAGCTAACCTCATTGCTATTTGAAGTTGTTCCTTCCACGCTCGCCTAATTCGTATGCAGGCATTTGATTTTGGACCTGTTGAGCATAAGGCATCTTCATTGGTTGTGTCCATATGGTGAAGTATTGTGATTTTTGCCAATTCAAGCTTCGACCAGTGTTTTGGAGCGGATTTACGAGTTAACTGTCCACTGATTCTCTGTGTTTTGATGGCTGAATATCATCACTGTTACATATATGTTTTTAGTATTGCTCAACAATTTCCTGTGACCTACTTATATGGTGCACCATATTAAGTTAAATAGCTATTTATTTTTGATTGCTACGCTATATTATATCTTTCTTCGGATATTTGTCTTGGCTGATGAAGGGGATAAAAGCAATTAATCCCCGAAACATGTACCAGGAGCAAGTGTAATTATAATTTATTTTCATTTATGTATTGACTAAGGCGGATATACAATTTGTTGTTAAAACTATGCAGAATTGTGGAAATCTATTTTCAGTTATGGCATTGATTTGGAATTTTGAAGAAATTAATTATGAGTTTTTGAAATTTGAAAATCCGTCAAGTATAGCCAAAGTTAGAACTTCTAGCAATGACGGAGGAACAAGCTATGGAAGGGATGGATACGCCCCTTAAGAAGTTGATAAAAGGCCTTGCACAGCAGAGAGGAGGCTCTGATGGCTCATTTTTTCTGATTCTCATATGGTCAGACTTCCGAGTTCTTAAGTGAAGCAAGTCGTCATTAGCACGTGTGGTAGAGCCCACAGCATCGAACAAGCACTGAGCGTGCAGCAGTACAATTTTACGGTTACTGAAACTAGGCGAAGTTGGAGCGCACACATAAACGAGTCTACAAGATTATCTATCAAGAGTTAGCGACTGCATTTATGCTAATTCAATTGTGCATTACAATATTGAGGCGTGTACGAAAGTTGAACATTTTCACTATTATACTTTGGAAGATATTCGCATTTTAAGACTGCAGACAAAAGTGATTTTCTCGACACCTGAGAAGCACTTTTATAATACCACATTCTACGCTACGGCTGACACATGTATTGCAACCGTGATACTGAAGATTACATTTGGTGATACAACGCTACATTCTACAATGGAACTATATAATCTGGCAGTACTTTCGACTATTATTATAACGGAAGTGGAGATGGAAGACTAAAACTTTAATGCAATTGGGACATACATCAATGGAGTGAAATAGCAGCATGGAGCTTCGTTAATCGTCATTCTACAAAAGCGAGCATGTAGTGAACATCCAACTACACTCATGCATCGTAATCCATCGCTGAATTACATCAAATGGCAGTGGAAATATCTTCATGCTCCACAATTATGAACATTTCTGCGGAAATAATTGCAATAAACTTCATGGCGAATTTCTACCAGAACTTCAGGGAACTTTCAAGAGAGGCCAGGGTGGACCCGGCTCACACAGAAGAGTTTTGCCAGAAGGATGTCTATCGTCTACACGGAGCAGTGCGAGTTCCGGAGGAAGAAACTGTTCTATTCTCCGAGGGCGCAGGTTCCAGGTTCGAGGTCGGAGCACATCTTTACGGTGGTGAAATGGAACCAACAGCAGTCTTCTTTGGAAATTTTCCTCTAGAACTTCAATCAACAGATAAGGTAGTCGTGAACGTTTCTTGATTTATTTGAGCCATTTAGCGATATCTGAGCAACCATTTTCCCCATATTTTCTGTCCCATATATTTTGCCCCATATTCTTGCTTGATATTTCTGTACTCTGTACACTTTGCTGATTTATGCCTTTTTCTACGATTTATTGAGACATTGTTATGTCATTGGCATATTTATATAATTTTGGATCAGTTGAGACTGATAATATATATTCTTTCAGTAATTTGCATATTTTTGTAGTCACGATTTGACTGTAATGTTAACGATTCTCTATAGCAAATTTGAATTCAGACAGCGTGTCATTTTATTAAAGTAATTCTATTCAGTAAATTACTTTGACCAATTTTCTGTCATCCTCAAGAAAGAAGAATGATTAAAAGATTTTAGAGCGTTAAAATCTCCTACTTTATCGACGATCTTGGAAATACTAGTCGTTTTATGAACATGATTGCAACATAGACATTTATCGTCAATTCTGAAATACCATTGCATTATAGACAATTTGATGAAATATGAACTTTGAGTACGATTTATTGAGTACACTATAGTAATGAACATTTAATAGGAGTTTTTCTCAATTCTAGATTGGAACAATAATATTTGCAGTTCACAGTCTAATTGTATTCTATTCGACTATTTATGCAGTTTAGATGAACTTTGATTGAAGATAGTATTTTTATACTGCGATACTTTGATGATATTAATCTCAATTTTGATAGACCAGGGAGGCGTGTCTAATCGTATTTGCTATTAAATTTATTTGTGATTGGCAAATTTTTACTTCATATCGATTCATGAATGAAACCCACGAAGGTTAAATATAATAAAAGTTTTTGATACAATTGATGAATATGAGAATTTTTAAAGAGGAACTATGGATGTATAATCGTTAGTTCAGTGGACGTGTAAAAGTCGCTGATGAATAATGCCCTGTAATAAGTGAAGGCGGTTCCCACAGTAATATTGATGAAGATGATGAATTTATAAGTGGAGGATTTTTGTGTGTATTGTGGAAGATTTTGATGCCATATATAATGAGATATATGATGAATTATGGGCCAATTTTTGTGCATTTTTGTGCGTTTTGAGCGAGGTATTTTTCCGCTGAGTGTATTGTTCAGGTCCATTGAAAATTTATTCATGTGAAGTTACTGTTAAAATTAACAAGAGTGTTTAAATAATTTGAGATAACGATTTTGAATGGAGGTTACCGTCACAAATAATAATAATTATTAAATCTTATTAAACCTGAATCTAAAAATTTAAATATAACTAACCTTCATTGGTCGATTATATCACACCGATTTGAGTAATTATCAACCGGATAAACGTGTGGTTTAATGTATTTCTAATATAAATAATATAAATAATGTAAATAACTATGTAAATATCTTTAATAATAATAATTTGAAACGAACGGGATTAATAGAGGCGTGTATAAATTTCTCAATTGTCGTTTGACAATGTTATAAACAATTTAAAATGTTATAAATAATTAATGAACATATTGTTATAAACATTAAGCGTTTTCGTTTGTATACTTTAAACAACGCTAGTTGAACAATTGGATTATACAATTAAACAAGATTTGGGATTATTAGAGTAATCCATTGATATTTGAATGGAGCATTTAAAAGATTTGCGTGATAATATTTGAGTTGAGATGTGAACATTTAAAGTGATTTGAAAAGGAGCTAGGCTCTGAGGTAACTAGCATATGCTAACATTGGATGGACAGGTGTGTCCATTTGACGAAGCAAGCATGCGACACGGTGCAGGGTGTATCACAGGTGGCCAGATAACTGTATGATAGAGGCCAAGGTCATCTACATAGCAGCCTTGCGGTTATAAATAAAATGTGAAGTTCATGAACAAGGAAACAAATGCTATATGTCTCGTCCCAGCTCCCTTATCCATTCCAAAGTGCATTGTTATTATTATTACGTTCTTTTGAGCTAGAGAAAGCTGAAATTTTGTATGTGAAGTCTACAAGTCCTACAGGAGGACATGTTGCATTGACAATGGCTTCTGATTGCCACGTATATTTTGTTGTTAAATTTTGTTAAATTATATTTCTCTTTATGTGAAATAAATTATTGTGCAGTTTAATTTTTCTTGTTTCGTCTTGGTTCATTTTAAATATCGTGGTGGAGGTTATTGTGAGGGCATACTATTAAGTGATCCAGTTAAAAACCCAGACCCGAGATTAAATTGAATAGGTAAGTAAAAGGTAAGTATGAACCCCCGTATATTTTGGTGTGTTCCACAATAATTTCTTGTTAACTACTGTGCTCTAATCTCGGTAGTATCTGTCAGTGCCATTTTCATTGATGTAGCTGTGCCGGTGCGATTGATTATTGGCAATCCGATTGAGGGGGCGGATATCTGACAGCCTACTATCCGGATTATCGGGGACAGTAGCTACTATGTTGCAAGATTGAGAAATGACAATCTCAACAACAAACAGTTTCACTCCACCAGCAAATATACAGGGAGGGCAAAATAAAACCGGCCCGAAATTTATTTTATGATTATTTATTCATACCATATATACAATTGCCCCTTGTTACTGAACATCACAGTAAATGCTGGAAATTGTTACAGATGACGTCAATGCAGCGCTGTGCTCGATTTATCAAACTGTGAGCCACGCGTACGAGGTCCCTACGGAAATTTTGAGATGTGAGAATGTGGAGGTTGACCCACTTGAATGGAACACAGGGAGCGGAAGCCCCATCCTTTGTGAGTAACCTGGTAGCAGGAAGTGACTCTCCCGCTCCGGGAAGTCCCGCAGTGCAAGGTTGAACAAGCGCGGCGCGCAGGTAATCAGTCGCTGCAATGGAGCTGGAAAGGGAGCATTTTCGCGCAATGATTTTCTACGATTTTAAAAGTGGGTTAAACCAGTCTCAATATTTTGAACGTTAGAAACAGGCTTTTAGGGAGATAGCTCCTTCCCATGCCACAGTTTTCCAGAGGTTTCAGGAATTTAAAAGGGGCCAACAATTTTTGAAAAATGAGGAGAGAAGCGGGCGTCCAGCAACGGTGGTGACTGAGGAAAACATCACAACTGTGGAGAAAATGCTTCACGAAAATAATCGTCTAACATTTAAAGAAATTGAGGCAGCATTGCAGATTGGTTCGCCTGCAGTTTTGAAAATCCTGCCTGAATTCCTTCGTGTGAGGAAGGTCTCATCCCGATGGGTGCCTCACAATTTGACAGAAGAACAAAAACACGCCCGTGTTGATTGGTGTGAGGAAATGCTGACTAGATTCAAAGGAGGGGACTCTAGACGGGTTTCTGACATCGTCACATGTGACGAAACCTGGATTTATCAGTTTGATCCGGAGACCAAGCGGCAATCAGCAGTGTGGATCTTTCTTGATCTCAAGACACCGCCAAAGTGAAGCGCCCCCAATGTGTTGGTAGCAGCTCTTCCTGCGGGATAGCTTTTTCAATGCTCTAATGTAGCTCTTTCTGTGTTTGAGGATTATTTGCGCACACCTGACTCTTCAATTTTCCCTACAGGTAAAAATCACAGGCAGAGAGATCGGGCGATCGAGGTGGCCAGGAGATTGCACTGCCTCTGCTGATTGTCCTCTCCTCACCAAACATCTCATGTACCTGTGCCAAGGTTGTGAAGACGGTGTGTGCTGTTGCTCCGTCTTGCTGAAAATATGCATACAGTCGTTCATCCTCTGTGAGTTGATCCACATATGGATTAAACAGATTCTGGACATACCGGGCAGCATTAACTGTTTGGTGAAAGAATCGTGTTACGATGCGGACACCAGACATTGCGCACCAAACACCAATCTTGCGATTTTGCGATGGCGCTTCGAGGTATTGATGGGGATTTTCGAATGCATAATGGCGCATGTTTTTTGAGTTCACTTACCCTGACAGGTTGAACAAGGCCTCATCAAACGAAATGAAAAACTGAGGGTCCAATAGACCTGCTTCCACTTCACTCAGGAACCGCCGGCAGAACTCAACAAGCGAAGTAAATTTGTAAGGATACAGATGCAGGTCCTTTGTGATAATGGTTCAACACGACGATCTTTTAATTCCCACTTGTGCAGATATACGACGATGAAAATTCGTCGGACTTTGTTCCAGACTTTTCTTCACTTGTGCAATGTTTTCAGGTGCTCGAACTCTTATCGGATAGTTCGGATGTTTATTCGCTACATGGCCCGTTGTGCGCAATTTTGGCACTACAGTAAGTCCTGCATTGAACTCTTAGCTGGAGGTTTTGCCAAAGCACGGCCAGTCTTAATCTCTTACGAAAACTGTTCCACACACGTGTTCCACGAATTGTGTTTCGCATTACATTCGAAAATAAATATGCGCTGTTTAATCGTGAGCACCATTGTTGCATTCAACTGGTCACTAAACACGCCTACTCCTCGCACTCACTCCAACGTTGAAGTGAAATAAATAAATAAATAAATAAATAAATAAATAAATAAATAAATAAAAATAAAGAAAGAAAGAAAGAAAGAAAGAAAGAAAGAAATTAGATAGATATATAAAAATTTAAAAAAATGTATTACGGGCCGGTTTTATTTTGTCCACCCTGTATAAAGGTGTAGCTACTAGTGCTGTGATATTCTTAAGCAATACTGTCAAAACTACTGTAGAATTGTAAATTAATGCAGAAATGACCAACGGGTATAAGTGGGCCATTCCTTCTTTACCGTTCATGCGCAGTGGTGTCTCAAGGCACAGTGAACCGTCATACCTTTGTGATCAATGCAAATAAAGTGCGCAATGTGTCTCGGCAGCGTACGTATATATTCTGTGGTCTCTGTGTTCTACTTGGGCTTTAATAAGAATTCTCACGTGCTTACGACCGGCCACGAATGACTGGCCCATCTATACTCTGCTAAGACGATGGTAAAAAGTTAGAACTGCAACATAATGTCGAATGTAAATATTAGACTATATGTCAAAAAACTTTATCATAATGGGGGTCATTAAAGTAGCTACTTTACATTATAACACAGTTTTTCCAACCAATCAGAGCTCAATATTTTCATTCATTGACCAATTCCGTAAGGATAGCTTCTGACATGCACTCAAAAACCAACATGTCGGACATGAATTACATGATTTGAAAGTTGACAATGTAGCCTATATTGGATCAACCTTTGTAGTTACAATGCATAAACGAGCTGGGCAATATTGCAAAAGAAATAGCACTGTACCTTCTATCCACAACTCCAATTTCTACACGTTCGTAAGATTTCGCCGACAATTTTAGTGAATGCTGTTGTTGACATAAACACACCAGAACGTCATGGAGAAAGCAAGCGTCTGACATTAGTTCAACGGAAATTATAAACCAGCTCTCTGTTCAGTAAATAGTATTCTTACTCGAAACTTTTCCGCCAAATGCCATAACTGTTCTATTAGGGACTCAATTGATTTGCCTTCTGTTGACATTCTATACGCATCGAATTTAAAGAATAACTAGTTGATAATACGATATATTTTAATTTCAAAGCATTTGTTACAGCCTATTTTGTGTTATTTGACCAAAATATCAAAATGATCCAACATAGTACCTACGTGCGCTATCTGTTGGCGCTACTTCAGGATAAACAATGTTTCAAAGCCTTGGGATTCGAGATCAAATGCTGAGCCTACACAATTCCCAAGAATAAGAATTCAAGCGACAGAATCTCGACAGATATTAATGAATATTTATGTTACAATATAAAAGGTGCGTTCAAAAAGTAACGAGCCGGAGGCTGGAATGAGCAAACCGGTGACTACATCGGCTAATCGTGGCGTGTGTAACGAGGTGTGGTTCCAACCAGAGCGTGGAAGGTCACAGCCCGTAGCTAGAGGGCACGCGTGCACGTCACGTGACGATACAAAGCGAGCAGCAGCATGCATCAATCATCCAACGTTGCCAGTCGCATTGCAAACAGTGACATGGAGGCGTCAACCGAAAAGCAAAGAGGTGTTGTTGGGTTTCTGACAGCGGAAGGAGTAGGGGGAACGGACATTCATCGCCGAATGTCACAAGTGTACGGCGAACACTGCATGTCCCTTGCGAGGGTCAAGGCGTGGCACAAGCGCTTCAGGGAAAGTCGGGTGTCGTTAGCCGATGATGCCTGGTCTGGGGCACCCCCATGCATTACCGATGACAATGTCCAGCTGGTTGATGCACTCATTACCCAGGACCGCCGAGTCACAGTGAACGCCATAGCCGCCGTGGTCGCTCCACGACAATGCACGACCTCACACGGCGAACATAGTCACGGCACTCCTGCAGAAATTCAAATCGGAGGTTCTCGGCGATCCTCCATACAGTCCAGACCTCTCTCTCCCTGTGATTACGCCATGTTTGGTCCCCTGAAAAGGGCTCTGCGGGGCCAACGATTCACCTCGGACGCCGACGTCCAGCTGTACGTGCGGAACTGGTTCACATCGCAGCCCAGAGAATTTTATGAGACAGCCATTCACCGCCTCGTGTCACAGTGGAACAAGTGCCTCAACAGCCAGGACCAATACTTCTAACTTACAGGTACTGATTTCTGTAATTATGCCTCCGGCTCGTTACTTTTTGAAGGCACCTTATATAATATAGTTATAGTTATCGTCGAACATAAACAGTCGTATGCAACTCGCCTATAATGGTAATTAAGACACTCGTAGGGAAATTATAAAACATACTCGTGTAGTAATTATTGCTATTATAGGCTCGTTGCATAATGTACTATTCTTTTACAGAAATGTTGTCTTGTATGGATTTGGATCTGATGATGCTCGCTTGACGAGCGAGACATGTCATCCATTAGTTTTCTCCATCTCCTGTAATCCAAAACCCTCCAATAATTGGGATTATATTGTGTTGACCGACTGAAAAGTCGCAATATCAAGATGGCGCACTCAAACTAATCCCTATATCCCCATATATCCCTATATCCCTATATATATATATATATATATTATAATTGTGAAAGTCTGTCCGTCTGTCTGTCTGTCTGTCTGTGTGTTAGTTTGTTACCTCTTGACACTAAAACGGCTGGACGGATTTGGATGAAATTTGAAATGGAGACAGCTTATACCCTGGGATAACATATAGGCTGCCATTCATCCGGAAATAAATCATTGTTCCCGTGGAACGGGCAACATAACTGAAAAGTCACCAAAAATACTCAACTGGGACAAAATATCGAAGTTGTCGCATAAAGACCGGACAAAGCTCGTTTTACGCCCCTGGATGCAAGAAACAATACTCGGTCCCTACGTCCCTACGGGACACCGAAAACCACTTTTTAAGGCCCTAAAACCAACAGTTTCAAAGTTATTCGCAGAAAACTATCTTCACTCTAATAAACTGATGAACTAATGGAAAGTCCGTTTCCATGGCAACAGAGCCTCAAGGTATGACATCCGATTTTCTATATATCCCTGTAGGAGGCAATGCCAGTCCATTTATTATCTTTTTCAAGATATATATATATATACACAATAAGAACAGGGTAGCGCACCTGCCTCTCATCCGGAGGCCCTGGGTTCGATTCCCGGCTCCGTGAGAGATTTTAGACACTGACGTGAGAGCTGCAACGGGATGCACTCAGCATCGTGAGGACAATTGAGTAGCTGTCTGATAGTGAGGCAGCGCCCCAGTCACGAAGAATAAGATTAACGGCCGAGGGGACACGATGCACTGACCACGGGTCACCACAATATATGTAGGCCAAATGGCTGGGAAGCGGTCGCATGATAGGCCTAGGCCTTTCATGAACTGTAGTGCCAGGGGTAAAACAATAGGGAAAGCGCCTTCTATTACCACTTTTAATTTTTAAACACTACAGTAGCGGCTTCTAAATAAAGGTAGCGATATAGCTACGTTCAATTTCATAAACACTGGGCTCACAAATCCCGTATAGATAAGTACAAATGTCAGTCTGGTCGTTATTTCAGTAGCAACGAAGCTCTGTGGCGGCTATAGCCGTTTCCGTAACACTTAAGGCATCCCGCCGTCACATACCTCAATGTGCACTTACAAAATTGTGAACCAGTCTATTTTACTGAAAGGAATTTCTACAAGTGAGTATCCACTTCGGAAAAAAACACGCTCACTATCTTTTCCAAAATTTACACAAGACATGATTTTTGAAGCACTCTTCTGTATGTTGAAATACAGAGATATACCACATGGAAAGATAGGCTACAATAAAATATTGGCAAATCTGAGTTCAAGGAACTACTGTACAGAATAGGCTTTCGGTACAGGTTATGCGGCCCATGTTCGTAACATGGAATGTTTTCCTTTGATAATGCATCTACACCATGTTCGAGGGCAACGCATTTCAAAGATCTCTAAAAACATAATGATCAGGAAATTGGAGAAAAACTTACCGTGGGAGCGAAGATTCAAGGAGAAATAATTTCATCTCTGAGATTTGTTGATGACATCGTCATCTTGGCGATACGCCAGAGGATTTGAATGAGTTTTTGAATGGTATGGGCTCCGCTTTGAAGAAAGAATTCATTATAAAATCAATAAATGTAAAACAAAATTATTGGAATGCAGCCGAAATAATGAGAAACCTCTATGGACATCAAATTGGCAGGTGAAACGCTACGGGAAGTAGGAGACTTCTGTTACTTAGGAAGCAAAATATCCAGTGATGGACGAAGCAAAGATGATATAAAACGTAGATTGGCTCAGGAAAGGGAAGCATTTCTACAGAAAAGGAATCTGTTGACATCGAATATATATTTAGGTATTAGGAAGTCATTTTTGAAAGCTTTAGTCTGGAGCGTCACACTATAAGGAAGTGAAACTTGGACTAATGGTGCAGCAGAAAAGAGGACAATTGAATCCTTGAAATGTGGTGTTACAGGAGAATTATGATCAGATGAGTAGATAGGGTAACAAATGAAGATGTATTAAGACGAGTGGGAGAGGAGTGATGTTTCTGGCGACTGCTAATAAAGAGAAGAGATAGGTTGATAGGACACATATTAAGCTACCTAGGAATAGCAAGCTTAGTTATGGATGGGAGGATCGAGAACAAGAACTGTAGGGGTAGACCAGGATTAAACAGATTGCCTCGGATGTAGGGTGTGGTAGCTACTGTATGTAGAGATGAAAATATTAGCTCAGGAGAGGGAGACATGGATTTCTGCATCAAACCAGTCAAAAAACTAATGACTCAAACAAAATCAATCAGGAATTTTAATTACTTAGAGAGGCATGTGAGTCAAAAGGGTTGTTGGAAAATTTAAATCCCTGGGATGTAACACTGGAAGAGACTCCATAATGTACATCAGCGGCCAAGATGAGAGATATTTTACTATAGGTCTATTAACAGCGACATGTTGACGTTCAAATCATCAATAAGTGTGGCAAAATTACACCTAGAATAGCTTGAGGAAAAATACTTTTAATTCCCCATATTCCGATAGATTTGCCATTCCAGTGTGCGAGAGTGCAGTTCCCTCTTCAAACAATATTCGCAATTTCTATTAACAAAGCGCAATGACACACACTTGACATCAGCAGGTGTACATTTAGACAAAACAATTTTTTCCCATGGGCAACTGTATGTGGCATGCTCGCGAGTATCTGGACAACAAAATCGTTATGTCTCAGCAGATGATGGCAAAACCAAAAACGTAATTTCAAATGTGTTCACTTAATGTATCATCGTACCCTGCAGACTTTCACAACTCTATAAAATTCCCACTTTGTTGCTCATATCATTATACTGTATGTATTAGAATTAGAATGGACCCACCTGTAGCCGCGATTGCTGTAATAGAATAGACCAATTATCATCCCCATTGTCTTGATCGCGAGCGAAGCCGCGGGTACCTACTAGTATAACTTATATTTTAACAAATGCGTAGTGCTAAATGTTAATTATCCAAAACTTACGGATGATAATTTTGTTTTTGATTTCATGAACATCTCCTGCAGACATAGAAGACATTCTTTTGATTCACTCATTACTGTACAATAAGAAACAAACGGATCAATGATTTGTCGTTCTTTCAAAGCTAGCTTTGATACATCGAGCGCTCCTTGCACACAATAGCCCTTTCTCCTTGAGCAAATAGGGAAATATCCAGCAGTGTGTCTCCCTTTAGTCAGCAGCCCTAATTAGCTTGTTCCGTGTAAAGCATGTTCTCTTTGAAGGGCGAGATTAATGCCCAGCTATTTGGAAAGGAAGGAACGGAGGAAAAGGGCAACTCAGGCGCTAAAATTGCTCTCCTGGTGACGTCACATTTATTTGCGAACGGTCGCAGGTGCTTTAACTTTCACGATCCTTTGTTTAGAATTGATCTTTTCAATTAACTTCTCTTTTGTTCTGTGAGTTAACTTCCTTGTAGTAAGATAAATCTCCGAGGCTTGTCTCGAACAATCAGTCACTGCGTGTTGTACTCAAGGGCTACAAGGAAGAAGTAACGTCAATCGAAACAGCAGTACCAAGAGAGAGCCAAGGATGAAAACCATTCACCCATCACCTTTCCGTTATTACAATTTTAATCGCTTGAATAATTTTAAAAACATGAAGTCAAAAGAAAAGGGAGAATATACATTTTTAACTAAAAGTTTGGTTAACGAATAAAATGTACATACATAGTAAAACGTTGTAATGTTTTTGCTTCTATAGCAATCTCTAAGAAGATAAAATCTGGGAGGGCGCCATTTCATATGTAATTTACTATGAAAATATGTTATTATGTCGCACGAGAATACTCTTATCCCCAGGCGTGGCGTGTCTCCGACACCAACCAGGACACTACAGTAAACAAGGTAGATTAATATACGCAGTAACATAACCACAATTCATCGTAATGCCACTTACTATTCTGTAGTACCAAGCGATGCAAATATAAATCGTATCAATAATGCCGTCACAACAAGATACAATTTCCAGTTTCATACCATCATTCGAATTCTCATGTTATTCTGGTTTCACTTCTTAGAACAATTTATTTTAGAAACTGTCGTCATATAACCTTTACGATGCAATAAAGAAGACAGAATAATTCAATCTATAACTTCCTTCACGTTTATCTTTCATATCATAGCCAATAACCTCTAACCTCCCTTCTTTTTTTGTTTAACTCTCATTGTCTCTCTCTATCTCTGGATTTTTTTTAGAGTAAGCACTCCTATTCCACTAGTTCAACTTACAACCACACAAGCGCTCCAACCTGCACTAACCATTTTGCTTCCAAAAACTAGCAATCTAGTTCAACCTTTCACCACAATCGCAAAGAACATCAAGCTAACCAAATACCTTACAGATATATCACTGCCTGCACGATTTCAGTAAATGTAACATTTCAACGTTGCATGCCACAGGAGATGCTAACATGCGAAAGAGTGTTTCTAAAATATATTACAATAAAAAAGTAAACAATGAAATTAATAAAAAAAAGAATGAACCAAAATGAAAATATAAGTTTAAAAATAAGTAGGCCTATTCGAACATTTGAATTATTTGAATTTCCAACCTATTTGAACAATCGAATTTTGAAATATTAACGTTAGTGAAATAACCAGACTATTCATTCAATAATCGACTGATTCGGCCAACAAGTCGCATCATTCAAATGTTCGATTAATTATAATAAAAATAGAGACAAGGATATAAAAAGCGTAAACGAAAAAAAAAATTAGGAAAGAAAGAAAGAAAGAAAGAAAGAAAGAAAGAACGAAAATGAAAACAAATGATGCTCTTTTTAATGATGTGTACAGTCCTAGTTTGTATCAGGAGCCCGCCTTTGCTGTGGAGACAAAATACTGTATGAATAACGCTCCCCCACTCTCATCAATTTAAAGAGCTTGCCATGGTCGGTGAGTGGTTATCGTGTCGGACTACCAACCCCAAACTTGCAGGTTCGCTCCTGGCTGGGGTGCGTGATTTTTGAAAGGCGACAAAAATCTCGGCACGCATGTCATACGTTATTCGAATGTTAAAGAACCCATTTGAATTCAGTAGTCCATGTTCATAATAGCAAAATGAATCTTAAGGATTTTCCACCAACACAAAAATCCTCCTTTTTCTACTAGAAAGCGCTCTAGTGTCAAGGAGCTTAGATATCTAACCTCCTTGACTTTCATAGCGCTCCAAGGAACGACAAAATTCGACATGCAAGCTGCCCTTTGGGCGTCAATAACAAAGCTTGCACCCGGCACCCGAGGACATATGATATTACAGGGCGCCACGAAATGTTCCTCGCAGTGACTGCCAGAGGTAGCATCAGCAGTTTAGTTGGCAGCACGGTGTCCTTGACGGGGTGAATCCCACAGGTGTGGGCTGTAGGCTGTCGAAATCGTCAGTGTGTATTGCAATAAGCGAGCGTGTGAGTCATCAGCACTTCCAGCATCAGTGTTATGAATGGCTGTGATGAGTACAAAGTTTACTGTTTGTTTGTTTTGCTACAAACGACAGTCGTGCTGCCAACGTAACTACTGATGCTAGCTCTGGAAGATGGATGAAGGCTCTGCGGAGAACATTTCCTGGCGCCCTGTGTTATTATCAATTAAATTATCATTTTCCTGTTCCTGTATCATCCTACACACGCCGGCGGTCCCATGTTATATATTTAAGGCATGTTAAAGAATCTTCCACTAATTACACCTGTAATAATAATACTGTAATAATAATAATAATAATAATAATAATAATAATAATAATAATAATAATATCGTATGGCCTCGGATGCCGGGTGCAAGCTTTGTTATTTGACAACCAGAGGATAGCTTGCATGTCAAATTTCGTTGTTTCTTGACAATGAAATTCAAGGAGGTTAGATGTTAGATATCTAAGCTCCTTGAACAATATAGCGCTCTCTAGTAGAGAAATGAGGAACTTTGTGTTGGCGGAAACTTCCGAGATTAATTTTGCCATTATGAACTCTGCCTACTGAATTCAAATGGGTTCTTTGACATGCCAACATCGTATGACATGCATATCGTATTTTTGCCGCCTTTCAGAAAAAAAAAAAAAAAATCACTTACCACGGCCAGGAGCGAACCTGAAATCTTGTAGTTAGTAGACCGACACGATATCCACTCACCCACCGTGACAAGCTATTCCACCTGTGTGAAGCTAAATTATATATAGATTAAACATTTGACTAACGTTCTTAGGTTCCTACGTTCGTTGACAAGAGCCGACTGCGGTGGCATCTGGTAACTAAGTTCTGAACTAGTTGGTCGTACGGTGGCTTTTGGCGGCAAAAGTAGGAAATACTTGGAAAAATTGAATGTCTGCAGTCTTTACTTGAATTAAAAGAGATACACACACTACACCGGTTATCAGACAGATTCTACACACATCCAAAGTACACGGGGCTACATGACTGCTCTGTCGCAGCCCCTAAACTAACGAACCAACCAACCAATCCTACTCAGAAATACTTGGGATTTCTTCTCTGACACGTACTGCTGGTGAAGATTCTCGCCCTGACATTTTCCTCATTTCCTCAAAGCCTATTGATCCCTCGCATTTGCCGCCATCACAATCACCTGTAGTTCCCACCGCTCTCGCTCACTTCCATTACACATAAGCCGTGTCAACGACCTGCGGCCATACGATACCACACTGCTCAATGGCAATTCCCGTGTTTTATTTATCTTATCAGCAGCGGCTCGTCCAAATGGGGCTCAGAGTTCTGGGAGACAGTTGTTTACAGTGCGTCTTCGGTGGCGTAATTGGTACCATGCTAAAACCCGGCCGAAGTTGTCGAATGTTTTAAGAGCGTTTAAATCCTTCAGTATGCCTTCCTTCGGAGGGGAAGAAAGCCGGAAGTCCCATGTCACAGATTTATGGCATGAAAGAGATCCTTTCACTAACTAAACTTGTGTGAAGATACATTTCTAGGTTAGATTTCGTTGAAACGCTCTATCAAAGTTCCAACGTTCAGTGATATCTGGTAGCGAAAGTTGGAACTACTTGATATTGATGATGATAATTGTTGTTTTAAGGGGCCTAACAGCTAGGTTATCGGCCCCTAATGGTTTGGGTGATCGTGAAGATGATAATGAAATGTAAACTAAATCTAACACTAACTACCAACTTATATACTAGAACTAGAAAAGGAAAACAAAAGGAGAATAAGGCAAAAAAGGACAGGAGGAAAGGAAATGCCCTCAACCCTCGAAGAATGCGGATTGAGGGACTTGGAAGGAAGGAGAGCCAAGAAAGGCTGATAGGAAAGTGAAAGAGGAGAGGGTCCGCCCCACAGGTAATGGATAAAAGGGGGGAAAACCGGACCCAGCTCAGGAATCCCTCAGGGCACCAACTCCCGAACTCACCAGCCGTGAGCCCCTGAGGGTGTAGCAATATCTAGGGTGCACCAGAACTGGTGGGGCTACATACACCCTGCCTCCTTAAGGGCCTTGAGCACAAGGCAGGAGATAACAAGAAAAGAAAAAGAAGGTTGACCCCTCGCAGAAGGAGGGTATCCGAAAAGATGAGATAAGGGCCAATTAAGGAGGGAAAGGAAGAGACTCCCTAGACCTCGGATACCCTAATACCGTCGGGGTAGGAAGAGAACAAGAGTTGACCAAGTGAAATCGACTGGAAAGAAGACGGAGATGAGCCCGGCACAAGTAAGTGGAAGCAATGCCGGACTCAGCTGGGGCCCCGTGGTCGCCAACCCACGTCCCACTAGATGTGAGCCCCTGGGGGAACTTGATATTGAACTGAACTTGTAGCTCACCCCATGGGTGTCAGCTACAGCCTCTGGCGAGCCGAACATGTCCTCGGACACTCCCGGCATCGAAAGCAAGGAAAAGGAAAGGAAGCTTGTAGTTTAACGTGACCGTTAATCTTGAGATCATGAGCCACGGGACCTCCTTTTTACGTGGAATCCGAACCACAGGACATGGCATTTCACTTCGAAAATCTCACATGCATTGACCGGCATCGAAAGCCATGCGCTAAATAACTAACCTACAGTGCTACTCCAGAGACAAGGTGTAGCCATGTAAAACGTCTGCCAATATCTTTGTAATTAAAGTAAGCTTTCAGTCTGACCACTTCGTGGTGTAGCGGCTAGCGGTCTTGGCTGTCGCTCCGGAGCTCTGCGTTCGATTTCCGGCTCTGCCAATAAATTTTAATTCTAGTGTGAGGGCTTGAACGGGATTATTATATATATATAATTCGTTGAGGCCATCTAGGACCACGTTAAGTCTTGCTACTCTTGGCAATTTGTTTCGCTTTCCTCTGAGCCAAGAATTCCCTCATTCTCTGTGAGTGGGCCGTCTTACGCTCCGCTGTCCAGGTGGTACCTTGTCTTCTTTCGGGTTCGGTGTCTCGTCTCGGGTTAGCCCATTAGCCAGTATCTTTTTGCGGAAGAGTTGGTATTCATAAACCAGGGCATTGTGGTTTTGGGTTTGGAGTCAAAGAAATGAAAAAATCTGTTTAGTCAGCCTGTTTCCGTCCATTCCTTTGAGATGACCGTAATACCGTGCCCACCTCTTGCGGATCGTTTCTGAAATTTTCTCTATTTCACTGTTGACTTCTTTGTTGTTTCTTTTTATACTGGATGCCATTCTTGTAATTTGATCCCATTATACCTCTGACGATGTTGCGCTCTTTTTTTCTTCAGTTCTTCAAGGAGTCCTTTATTAGCATTTAGGGATAGGATTTCGGCTGCATACATAACTAACTGGCTTCAGAACAGTTTCATAATGACGTAGTTTAATATTTTTGGACAGGCATTTGTTGTTGTTATTGTTATTATTAGTAGTATTTTTGTTTATGTTATTTCCGCCCTATGAATGAAGGTTTTGTAGTCACAGTGGCCTGTACAAGAGCAACAATAAATTCCAAATAACGTACTCTGAAATGCTTGGGATTTCTTCTCATATGCGTACTGCTCGTAAAGTGCTGACAAGGGAATGTCACATTATTATGTTGTCGCGCAAATTATATTCATACATAGCATTTAATAGAGCCTCGGGGTCGAACATCATCATCATCATCATTCCTGTTAGGAAAGCTGTTCTTCAACTGCTCCAGTGTTCATGAACACTTTGACGGATATTAAGCTTACTCTATCCTATCAAGTTTTCATCTAGGCCCCTACGTGGCAACTTTTCTCACTGTATTCAGCACGCCGAGGCGAGCCGAGCTGAGCCGTTAATAACGACGTGTGATACAGTAGAAGTTTCTCTCGCTTCGTGAAGATCCTCGGTGTCACGCTGCTATTGTTCAGCTGCAAGGGGAAATCACAATGAAAGTTCCACTCTCAATAGCACTGTGTTTGTGACGTTGGGTGTTTTAGAATTGGGGAATGTGTGTGAGGAATTTCTCACATCACGGTTAGAGCACGATGATTTTCTGATGGCAGAAAACCTCAGCTGCGCAATGTTTCATTTGTGCTGATGATGATAGTTGTTGTTTTAAGGGGCATAACATCTAGGTTATCGGCCCCTAATGGTTTGGGTGATAGTAAAAGATGAGATGAGAATGAAAACTAATACTAACCACAAAATTACATAATAGAAAAAGAAATGGTAAACAAATAAAGGATAAGGCAAATAAAGGACAGGAAGAAAAGAAATACTCCCAACCCTCGAAGAATGAGGATTGAGGGACTTGGAAGGAAGGAGAGCCATGAAAGGCAGATGGGAAAGGGAAGGAGGAGAGGGCCCGCCCCAAGGTCGGAGGAAAAAGGGGACAAAACGGACCCAGCTCAGGAATCCCTCAGGGTCGCCAATTCCCAAATTCACCAGCCGTGTAGGGGCGTGGTGGCACAGCGGTCAAGCTGTATGCCTCTCACCAAGGCGGACCGGGTTCGATTCCCGGTCAATGCATGTGAGATTTTCGATGTGAAATGCCATGTCCTGTGGTTCGGATTCCACGTAAAACGGAGGTCCCGTGGCTTATGATCGCGAGATTAACGGTCACGTTAAACTACAAGCTTCCTTCCTTTCACCAGCCGTGAGTCCTTGAGGGTGCACCAGGAGTGGTGGGGCTACATACAGCCTGCCTCCTTGAGGGCCTTGAGCAGAAGGCAGGAGATAACATAGGAAGAAAAAGAAGTCTTACCCCTCGAAGAATGAGGGTATCAGGAAATATGAGACAAGGGCCAATTAAGGCGGGAAAAGTGAAAGACTTCCTTGGCCTCGGATACCCTAATACCGTCGGGGTCGGAAGAGAACAAGAGTTGACCAAGAGAGGTCGACAGGAAAGAAGAGACGGAGAGGAGCCCAGCACAAGTAAGTGGAAGCAATGCCGGACTCAGCTGGGGTCCCGTGGTCGCCAACCAACGTCCCACTAGATGTTAGCCCCTGGGGGGATTTTCGTATGTGGAAGAATCCATGTGTTGCAGTGTAATTGAGAGGGGATGAACGTTCAGTTCGTTACTTTCTACGGAAATGTTTTCATAGGCTCCCTTTTGGTTTGAAGGCTGTAACGGAAAAAAACACAGCCTTGTCATGCAAAACTCAGAAGGGGCGTGATCGATTCCCACCGTAGCCATCCTGAAAGTCATTTTCCGTGGTTTCCCATTTCTACTTCTGTCTATTTAAATATTTCAACTTCGCTTGGCCACTATGTTAGTTTTCTACTTAACAGGTTTTTGAAGGTCACATAGGTGAACTTTTATTATTACTCTTTATCACCGTACAAAATTTCAGGGTGATATCGGTCACTGTTGCGGAGATATACAATGCCAGTGAAATAACTCGCGCGGCCACCATGTTGGATTGGTGAAACGTATTAAAATTTGAAAGTCACGGTCGAGTTCGAACAAGGTACTAGTATGCACTTACCGAGTTTTATTGAAATCTCTTCGGCCGTATCGATTTGATTAGGGATACACACACATGGACAAAAGGTGATCTCATTAGTCTATTTTTCTCCTACATTTGAATAGGCTAAAATTGTCTGTAAAGTACAGGAAGATTGTTCGGAAAATAATAATTACTACGAGTTATCGAAAATTCGAGTAACTGTGGTTCAAGATATCGAGGGTCGATTTTATAAACGTACATAATCCAATCGTTTGTAATCATCATCATCATCATCATTTATTGTACATAACAGGCCATTAAGGCCCATGACAGAAAACAAAGAAACATAATAAACACTTCAAATACGGTATACAATATTACAAACCAAACATTCCCTTAATCAATCCATTGTCGTCAACCATATTTGATCCGTCCGATATTTTCTTTTGCCTTTTTCTTTGATCTTGTAATTTAAGACTGGTAGGTTATCAGTCTTTCGAGCCCGAGCTCAGCGATGGGGCGCCATCTAAGGTGCTGAGCCACCCGTTTCTAGGCGAGTTGCCTTCTCCACGGCTCATAGAGTCTCACCCACCCTTACCCATACCTATTGGTCCAGGTATATATATTTAAAAAAAGGATCATATAAAATTGATATTAATTCGAAAGGTAGGGATCACCAGCTATTACAAGGTGAAGAATGTGTACATAACCTAAAATTGTAAACGTTGATTGACAACTATAAAGATCTGTCACCTCACACAAACGCGCGGGTTGTCTTGGGCATGATATAGAAGGCGGTGGAGGCCCGTGTGCTCTTCCTCAAAGAATACAAAGAACTACGAAATATAAAATCAACGCAAGATAAACAAACATGTCTGCAATTTAGGACACACGGACATACTGAATGGTGCATTTGAGTGAACTAGCATAATGAGAGCACAGATTCATGAGATAACAGGAACTGACACTGGTAACACAATTAAAAAGCTGTGTAAACACACGATGATCCCTTAAAACAACATAATACAACATAAAATGACAAATCCGTGACAGCACCACATTCCAAGATCTTATCATGGCCCCCATACCCCCGTAATCAACCAGAAAATTGGTTTAATTCAAATTATACATAATTATATATCGAATTAGGTATTTTTATTATTTGGCTCTGGGGGTTGGGAGATGGGATTGATCCCCCAAATCAACCCCCGTAGTTTTGCTACTTATTTAAACAGTAGAATAGTGACCGCAAAGAAAAATATATACGAAGATTGTCACTATTTACCAGTAGCGAAACCGGGTGAGTTGGCCGTGGTCGTTACGGCATGACTGCTGGCAGTCGCTCACATCCGGGAGGCGCGGAGGTTCGAATCCTCCCACCGGACACCTTTCGGATGGTCTTCTGTGGTTTCCCATCTTCCTTCCAGGCAAATGCCGGGGTTGGTCCCTAACTATAGGCCACAGCCGCTACCTTCCAACTCCTCGTCCTTACATTCAAACTTTCCTCCCCAGACAACATTCCACACGCGACGGTACGTGTAGCTCACCCATTAGGTGTCCGCCTAGAAGCAGCTACAAAACTGGCGAGCCGAACATGTCCTTGGACACTCCCGGCACTAGAAAAAATCCATATGCTAAAAATAAAAATAAAACAGTGGCGAAGCTGGAAGGCAATCTTTGAGCCTTAGAATACCCATTCCATTCTCAAGGAATATGCACATTAAAATTTTCTTATTTTTCGTTGGCATAGGCAAATTAATCTCTAGTTTTCGGTATTATTCTCTGTAACCACGGTGGGATTGACGCCAGCTTCTCAGCGCGAGACTGAGGAGTCAGTGAGTCTCCTTTGAAACAGGCTCAATTCACTGTGCGTTGGAGAAGGCAATTGCGCATGCACCAAGAGAAAGGTCGATAGCTGAATGCGTCAGCAGAGAGCCTAGGCTCCAAGCAGAGCATTCGTGAGGTGGGCAGTATTTCAGCGCGTGCATGTTCGTTTGCGAGTTTTAAACATGGATCAGTGTAGTGGCGTAGTTGGTACCATGCTGAACTGCTGTGCCCAAGATAGCGGGTTCAAACCCGGCCGAAGTCGTCGGATTTTTTAAGAGCGTTAAAAATCCTTCAGTATGCCTTCCTTCGGAGGGGAAGTAAAGCCGGCGGTCCCATGTCATAGATTTATGGCGTGTAAAAGATCCTTTCACAGACTAAACTTGTGTAAAGCAAAATTGTTAGGTTGGATTTCGTCAGAACGCTCTATCAAAGTTCCAACTTTCACCACTAGGTATCATTGATATCTGGTGGCGAAAGTTGGAATTACTTGAAATTGAACGGAACTTGTAGCTCACCCTTTAGGGTGTCCGCTGGAAGCAGCTACAGACTCAGGCGAGCCGAACATGTCATCGGACACTCCCGGCACTAAAAGCCATACGATAAATAAATAAATAAATAAATAAATAAATCTACTGCTTTAAATGAACGAAGTATGACTGCATTGAAGAGAGTTAAGACATTTTTAAAGAACTCCTTGTCAGATTCTAGATTGAGCAACTTTTGGTAAACTCTCTTTCCAGGTACAATTTTCAAAGAACACATAATTGATATTTTTGTGGAGCGAAAAACACGACTGGAGTTTATCTACAAAAAAGAACTAACCATCAACAAGAACTCTTCCGTCATGCAGGGGGGCGTGATGCCACAGCGGTGGAGTTGTTTGCCTCACGCCGAGGCAATACCCAGTTGCATGAATGTAGCTTTACCACTGCTATATACACTAATTCAAAAATATAAACCCTGCGACCCAATCGCGATCGTTGAGTGAAACCTACCGTATTCAGCTACGCTTCTTGGGGGAACATACGGCTTAAGTAACAATTAAAATTGAAGAGATTCGGGTAACTGCCCCAAGAAGTCTACAATTTAACTTATTTAAAGTTTATTTTGTACGCCTACAGAATATTTTTTCAACATCTGTAATGACTCCGTAGCTGTCAGTAGAAGCCTCAGGCATTCGCGAAGCTTTGTAACAATTTGGTTGGTGTCGTGAAGAACAGTAGCCTCATTATTCAACGCCCGCTCTCCGCAAGTCAGCGAGTCTCTCTTACTACCTGCCGTGGCCGGGAAGGTTTACGACTTCAATGAAGTCTCTCGCGCTATTCCTCACAATGAACTGCATCACTTTCTCCCGTAACGTATTCCACAGGCTTTTAGACAGGAAACTCTGAGGCGTTTGCCAGTATTTTAGAGAAGAAACACACATTAAACAAGTAGTTCCGTGACGATCTAAACAGCCTACTTTTCTTAAAATTTACGATTCATGCCAATTATTAATCTATACCTATCTAATCTCTCTATATATAATAGATTTACTGGCACGTTAAAGATCCCCTTCGGGGCAAAATTCCGGCACCCCGGCGTCTCTAAAAGCCAGAGTAGTTAAAAGGGACGTAAAACCAATAACATTATTATTATCTCTATATATAAGAATGAAAGTTTGTCTGTTTTTTCTGAATTTCTACGGAAATTTGCGTTATTTACGCGTTTCAGGCTGTTTTATGACGGATGCGCGCGAAAATAATTTTTATGTCTGTCTGTCTGCCTGTCTGTCTGTCTGTCTGTTTGTCTGTGGACAAGTATGTTCCCTTATAACTCGAGAACGGCTGGGTGAATCAACGTAAAATTTGGTACAGATATCCTTCAGAAGCACGACACTAATCATTGATGTAACTCTTCTCCGTACCTCTCATATGAGGGGCATACCCCCTTAAAATGCATGCTGAAATAGGTGTAGAAGGACCAGACAAAGCTCATTTTCAGCCCCTCAATATCAGAAACAAAACTCGGGAGACCCGAAGGGACCCGAAAACCACATTTTAAGGCCCTAAAACCAATAGTTTTTGAGTTATTCCCAGAAAACTAATTTGATTTAATAAAATAATGAAAGTATGCAACCCGGTAACTATGGCAACAGAAACTCACAGGTCATCATTGTTAGACGCAATACAATTCCAATTATTACATTACTGTGAAAGTTTGTAAACGGCTATACGGTTATCACGGAACCAAATTACGGTGTAAAATGCATCAATACATACAGTATACTGCGCTTAAGGGGGTCAAGAGGTACTCTAGAATTTTTTCACGTGATTTACACGTGTGGGTGTGGTACGGAAGGTCTATTTAATCCCTATCTCTATATAATTATACAATTATTATTATTATTATTATTATATAATGGCACACAACGACGAGACAAAGCTCAATTTCAGCCCCTCTGTGTCGGAAACAAAACACGGGGGCCCTAAAGTGTCCCCGAAAACTAAATTTTAAGGCTCTATAACCCACAGTTTCTGAGAAAATCCCTGAAAACTAATTTCATTTAATAAACTAATCAAGGAATATAAGCCGGTAACCATGACAACAGTATCTCAAGAGATGACATCCAACTTTCCATCTCTTTCTGTAAGAAGCAATACCACTCCATTTATTACATTTCTGTGAACGTTTGCAAATGGCTATAAGGTTATCACGGAACCAACTAAGACTGTAAAATTCGTCAATGCGCTTAAGGGGGTCAAAGGGCACTCCAGAATTCTTTCACCCGACATACACGTGCGATATGTTGTACAGAAGGTCTATTATATCTCCAAACAGCAATATTATTTTCAAAAATTCCTGAATTGAAATAGTATTTTTGCGGCTTTTTAGGAATTTGAGGTATTCAATTTTATTTTCACGTCAGGTAGTACACGTTAGGTGAATTTAGTTTGAGAGCACATTTTAACTAATCATTCTTTTTGTCAACAAACGGGTACATCGTAAGGATGATTTTGTTTGAGTTAGTTAGTTATTGTTGTTTTAAAGGGTGAAACCACGAGGTCATCTGCCCCTTGAATTTGTTTGATACTGTGTGGTTGATATATCCATATTTGGACATCTGGGTGATACGTTGTAGTCAATAGAGTTAGTTTGCCTCATGGCCACTAGCTGCCTTTGCTCCTGCATAAATACACCTATCTATAAACATATGATTGTTTGTTTATTAAAGTTTCAATTTTGTTTCTTTTACGCGTTTCGGTTTGTTTTTTGACGGATGCAAGCAAAACGTGGATTTGTGTGTCTGTATTTCTGTGTATCTTTATGTACACCTATAACTCGTGTTCGGATGCTTGGAGCATCGTAAAATTAGGTAGGTATCCATGAGGGTCAATACACTAATCTAATATATAAAAGTGAAAGTCTGTATGTATGTATGTATGTATGTATGTATGTATGTATGTATGTTGGTTCCGTATACAAATCTACACCGTTCCACCAATCTCATCCATATTTTGCATATACATAGTTTAGGACCCAGAAGGAACCGCTGGCTACATGAATTTTCGATAGTCTTTCTCATTCTTCTGATTTTGGCCCCTTTTCACTCAAAAAAACAGGCTAATCAAATCATAAAATATACTCATGAAGGAATGGCAAGGCAGATAGTTTCCATGGCAACATAGCTCAAGTCGAGACACGGCCGACTTGATGCCAATTGTGCTCAGCACTACCGGTATAGAAAATGAGGATCTTTACTTGAAATCCCGTTAGTTACTCAACTGCTCACACAGCACTGTCAACCGAGTTTAGCATAACAAAGACTTGACACTATCTTCTTTCTACTATATATTTTTCAAATACCACTCACTCACTCACTCACTCACTCATTCACTTATTCATCACGAAATCTCAGAAACCACCGAACGGATTGGAATGAAATCTGGTATGCAGCTTCCTCAAGGGCCGCAAATGCCCACTAAGAGAGAAATTTTGGCTATTCAGGTTCTAAAGGGGTGTTAAGGGGGTAGACCTGCATTTAATTGAATAGCAATATCTCCCGATTGGTATCATGGGGGGATGTGATACTCGGCATATAAACTCATCATTAAAAATAAGAAGACATGTGTCTGAGGGTTTTTCGATGTGGTGTATATTATGAGGTGAAAGGGGTGAAAAGTGGGGATTAAAAGATTCTTAACGGAGCGTGTGTCTCTTAAACGACATAGGCGAGGAGTTTGAAACGCAGCAAAAAAAAATCAACATAAAAAAGAAGTAAATATGTGTTTGACAGTTTTTTCATAAATCCAATTTAAGGGGCCCATGGGGAGAGATGAAATTCTGGGGGGGGGGGGGACAGGAAAGAAAGTGTCTTAACTGATTGACTGACTGGCTCACTCATCAAACTCAGGGGGGAAAAACTGCTTTAAAGTAAGTAAATAGCTGTTCGACAGTTGTTTTTTTTCATAAATCAAATTTAAAGGGTTCATGGGGAGGGGTGAAATTCTGAAAATAGAAAATTGAAAGAAAATGTCCAGACTCACTCACTTACTCACTCACTCATCATCGCCTAGCCAAAATTATTGAAGTTAGAAACATGACAGTTTGCGGATATGTTCATTGTATGTCAAAACCGTCTACTAAGGGAGGATTTTCGGATATTCAGGTTCTAAAGGGGTCTTAAGGGGGTTAAACCTGCATTTCATTGAATAACTATATCTCCCGATTGGTTTCATTGGGGGATGTGATACACGGCATATAAACTTATCATTAAAAAGTAACAAGACACGTGTCTGAGGGTTTTTCGATGTGTTTATGAGGTTAAAGGGGTGAAAAGTGGGGATTGAAAGATTCCTAACGGAGCGTGGATCTCTTAAACGACATAGGCGAGGAGTTTGAAACTCAGCGGGAAAAAAATCAGTATAAAAATAAGTAAATATGTGTTTGACCGCTTTTCCATAAATCCAATTTAAGGGGCCCATGGGGAGGGGTGAAATTCGGGGGGGGGGGGGGACAGAAAAGAAAGTGTCCTAACTGACTGACTGACTGACTCACTCATCAAACTCACGGGAAAAAACTGCTTTAAAGTAAGTAAATAGCTTTTCGACAGTTTGTTTTTCAATCAAATTGAAGGGGTTCATCGGGAGGGGTGAAATTCTGAAGAAAAAATAATTGAAAGGAAATGTCCTGACTCATTCACTCACTCATCATCGCCCAGCCAAAAATATTGAAGTTGGAAACATGACATTTCTGGGATATGTTCGTTGTATGTCAAAACCGTACATTAAGGGAGGTTTTTTGGATATTCGGGTTCTAAAGGGGTCTTAAGGGAGTTAAACCTGCATTTCATTGAATATCAATATCTCACGAGTGGTTTCATTTGTGGATGTGATACTCGGCATATAAACTAATCATTAAAAATACGCAGACATGTGTCTAAGCGTTTTTCGATGTGGTGTATTATTATGAGGTGAAAGGGCTGAAAAGTGGGGGTTGAAGGATTCCTAATGGAGCGTGTAGGCCTATCTCTTAAACGATATAGGCGAGAAATTTGAAACTCAGCGAAAAAAATCAGCTTAAAAAGTAAGTAAATCGGTTTTCGACTGTTTTTTCATAAATTAATTTAAGGGGCCAATGGGGTGGGGTGAAATTCTGGGGAAAAAAAGGAGAGAAAGTGTCCTAACCGACTGACTCAGGGGAAAAAGACAGCATAAGAAATAAGTTAATAGGTGTTCAAGCGTTTTTTAATCAATTCAATTTAAGGGGCCCATGGGGAGGGGTGAAATTCTGGTAAAATAAATGAAAGAAAATGTCCTGTCTGACTCACTCACTCATCACGCCCAGCGAAAACTATTAAAGTTGGAAACATGAAATTTTGGGAAGATGTTCGCTGTATGTCGAAAACGTTAACTAAGGAATGATTTTTGTTTATTCGGGTTTTAGAGACGTGTCAAGGGGGTAAACGTGCATTTCATTGAATAACGATATCTCATGAGTTGTTTGTTTGGGGATGTGATATTCGGTATATAAACTAATCATTAAAAATAATCAGACATATGTCTAAGGGTTTATCGATGTGGTGTATATTATGAGGTGAAAGGGGTGAAAATTGGGGGTTGAGGGATTCTTGACGGAGCGTGTATCTCTGAAACGACATAGGCGTGAAGTTTGAAATTCGGTGGGAAAAAACAGCTTAAAATACAAGTAAATAGGTGTTCGAACGTTTTTTCATAAATCCAATTTAAGGGGCCCTTGGAGAGGGGTGAAATTCTGGGGAAAAAAAAAACAGGAAAGAAAGTGTCCTAACTGATTGACTCACTTACTCACTCATCAAACTCAGGGGGAAAACAGCTTTAAATAAGTAAATAGGTGTTTGACCGTTTGTTTCATAAATCCAATTTAAGGGGTTCATGGGGACGGGTGAAATTATCAAAAATAAATGAAAGAAAATGTCCTGACTGACTCACTCACTCATCATCGTCCAGCCAAAATTATTGAAGTTAGAAACATGAAATTTTGGGGATATGTTCGTTGTATGTCGAAAACGTCCACTAAGGAAAGAGTTTTGGATATTCAGGTTCTAAAGAGGTGTTAAGGGGGTAAACGTGCTTTCCATTGAATAACAATATCTCACGAGTGGTTTCATTTGGGGATGTGATACTTGGCACATAGGATACTAATCATTAAAAATAAGCTGACACATGTCTAATGGTTTTTCGATGTAGTGTATATTATGAGGTGAAAGGGATGAAAAGTGGGGGTTGAAAGATTCCTAACTGAGCGTGTATCTCTTAAACGACATAGGGAGGAGTCTGAAACTCGGAGGAAATCTATCAGCTTAAAAATAAATAAATAAATGAATAAATAAATAAAATAAATAGGTGTTCGACCGTGTTTTCATAAATGCAATTTAAGGGGCATATGGGGAGGGGTGAACTTCTGGAAGAAAAACGTCCACTAAGGATGGATTTTTGGATGTTTGCTCTCATCGACCAACCAAAACTATTAAAGTTAGAAGAATGATATTTTGGGGATATGTTTGTTTGTTGTGTGTCGAAAACGTCTACTAAGGAGGGATTTTTGGGTATTCAGGTTCTAAAGGGGTGTTAACGGGGTTAAACCTGCATTTCATTGAAAAACAATATGATACGACTATGACGCGAGCGATGCGAGGCTAAAATTGAGATGGTGTGTGTCTGTGTATTACTCAATCTCGCAAGTACCACTGGTCCGATTTCGTGAATTTTACATGGAAGTAGCTGATTTACCTGGTTAACATATAGGTTACTTTTGATTTCAATACTTTGCACTATTTAAAATGGCGACCATTTTAGTGACGTCACTACACCCTTTGGTTTCAAACTTTCATATTTCCATTTCAAATAAAAAGAGAACGCTAAGAAATAGCAAACTTTTGATGGCATATGCGAGGTTTAAAATTACATTTTCTATCCGAAAGGTATCTGCAACTGTTAGCGAATAAAACCTAAATTTGTGCTATAAAACACGGTCAACGCCGAGCGGTGTAGTTGGACAAAATGTTCCATCCTTAATCTCCCTCTGCGCAGCACCTCGCCTATCCCCTGTTTTAACTGTCACCTTCACATTTTAATTTATTTATGACGCGTAGCGAAGCACGGGTACTTCAGCTAGTCATTTATATAAATCTTCACTGTACTTCTCATAGAAGGGTGGGTATAGGGAAATGAAGTTTCAAAATACATGCTAAAATAGGCGAAATATAAAAATTATGCTAGAAGGACGACCAAAGCATATGTTGCGCTTCTCAATGTGAGACACAAAATTCGGGGGACTATAAAGGGTCTCCGAAAACCACATTTTAAGGCCCCTAAATTAACAGTGTGTGTGATATTCCCAGAAAACTAACTTCGTTCAGATAAAGCTTTTGAAGGAATGACAAACCGTTAACCATTGCAACAGTAGCTGAATTGATAACGTCTGGTTATTCATACCAAAGACCGTTCGAAGAACGGGTACTTCTGCTAGTAATATAATAAAGCTGAAGAGTTTGTGTGTTAGTTTATGTGTTTAAACGCGCTAATCTCTGGAACTACCAGTCGGATTCGAAAAATTCCTTTTGTGTATGATAGCCTGATTCAAGAGGAATAGTTTAGGCTATGTAGCATTAGGCTACACCTCTCAGGTAACCTTAAAGATTGACTTTTGTTCAGTAAGTCGGAAGAACAAGCGCTCCAGAACGGCTTCAATTATACCGAGGGCTATTGTTGCCATGTAATGCGGGCCACATCACGTCACCCCAACCAATGTTCTGGTGCAGAACTGCGAGCTGCTTATAAATTGCAGTCACGGGGAGTATTTAGTGCAAAAATATATCTTTGGCCCCTTAAACAGTTATCATCATGACAACAGTATGCCTCTGTATAAGGGCGATGGTGTTGGTGCAGTATACTGAGGTTATCAGCTGTAATAAGCGTTGGTGCTTTCCGATCCTTATCCTTGAGCGCTCCAGTTCTGTAAAACAAATCCACCGGGCGAAGCCGGGCACTACTGCTAGTCTAGAATAATGGCGAAATTAAGTTGGTAATACTGAAATGTTTAATTAGTTCGAAATATACCTGAAATAGTGTAGCCTAATAGAGCACTACAGTTGGCAGCCCTGGTAACTGAACATATTCTTAGTTCCATAGGCTTATGGGTACACATAGCACTAGTGAAATTATTCAGTTATTCTGCTCCTGAATATAAATAATGTGGAACTGCAATTCTGAAAATAAATTCTGCAAGTCTTTCATACGGATCATACCTAATATTAGCCTGTTTTGGCTGTTATCCCTGAGGTCTGGCTATAGAAAAGAGTTTAATTATGACCTGTGAGAGCTATTGTGTGTTCTGATAGATGGTGGTGGGGGTGGAGAAGACACCCCACTTCTCTACTCAACATGCCCCTGTCATCTAACATCTAACCTCCTTGACTTTCATAGTCAAGGAACAACGAAATTCGACATGCAAGCTACCCTTTGGGTGTCAAATAGCAAAGCTTGCACCCGGCACCCGAAGCCATACGATATTATTATTATTTATCTTGCTGACGTCACTGATTTAACGCTATCAGTTTAATCGACTTCCAACCTACACCAGCAGTATATTTGTAGGACATTCTAAATGAGAAGAAAGGGCCAGAATAATACATGAAAATTGATTGTATAGTAACGTTCTCCTTATGGGGAATTAAAGAATAATTAAATAAATAATAATTACCAGTAAACTCACTCTGAGGGGTTGGCGCTCATATCCAAAAGAGCAGCTGAACACCAAGTGAACCACAGTAGACACACCACTCACCTGAAAATAATAGAGCCATACTTTAGTATTTACATGGAGGCGGTGACTGTTATCCGAGACAAAACATGCAGCATTCAATTATAGTTATTTACAATCAGAGTGAAGAGATAATGGAAATTTACAAATTCTCACAAAAATAAAGAAATGAAACAGGAAAAGAAAATAAAACAAGTAGTACCGTGAAGAACTAAATAGCCTATTTTCATATATCCTACTTATGTTAATTGCCTCTATCAACATACAAAATTTCAGTTTGAATGCTGAAATAGATTCGCAGATTTTGAGAACCGTCTAAATATTTCGGATGGTCCCATGTTGGATTTTTATATGTGTAGGCCTTAGAGTTATGTACTATTACATGAAGATTATTGTGTAATAAAATTTAAAGCACATAGTTGGGGTCGGCTGAAATAGTACTATGACCTTACCGAGTTTCATTGAAATCGCTCAAGCCGTTTAGATTTTATTAGGGGGGGGGGGACACACACATACGCACACACACACACACACACACACACACACACACACACACACACACACACACACACGGACAATAGGTGATCTCATAAGCCTATTTTGTCATAAATGAAAATAGGCTAAAAGTAAGAATGAAATGGACCTACTACTACAGCTACCACACAACTACTTCTAACAGCAGATGTTGTTGTTGATTGGTTTAGGAGCTTTCCGACATGGTGGTCATGTAGCCCCGTATACTTGTGTGTGCGTGGAATTTGTCTGATAACCTGTGTTATTGTGATGGCTGTATTAGTGTGTGTATTTGTAATTCAGCTGAGAATTGGAAAGAAGCGACCGTGGCCTTAAGTTAGGACCCATCCCTGCATTTTCCTGGAGTATAAGTGGGAAACCACACGGAAAAGCACTTTCAAGATTGCTGAGATGAGAATCAAATCCTCCTCTCCTTCTTAGTTTGTCTCACGAGGCTGAGTGTACCCCAATCCAGTCCTCAGATCAGAATTCAATTCCTCCTCTAGAGAGCCAACATCGCTAGCCGGTTCACCACGAATGTCGAATTAACGAAACATAAATTGATGAAAAGTTAAGATGCCAAATTCAGGAGAATCGATGCCTGTTGAACACAATTAAGAATAGGAAATCAAAACTCATGGGACACATACTCAGACATGACACTCTCCTCCAGGTAATTTTTGAAAGAAACATTTTTTGGGGGAAAAAAACCAAGGGGACGACCAAGACGATCGTACCTCAAGAACAATGTCAAGGAGATGGAATGCGACTCGTATGGCCATATGAAGAGAACTGCTGAATACCGTAAGAAATGGCTGGAACGACAAGGCTTTTAGCCTTTAGAAGCTGATGATTTTGTTTACAGTGCGGGAAAGTTTCTTGAATAGAAGCAACTATACACTTAACTAGTAACATTCCTTTCATCTCTGATCCTCCCAGCTTGGCTCCACAACCCCCCGCCCCCTCCTTGCGAGGGATCATTCCTCTACCATCGTAAGGACAGTGTCTGGGAGCTGAACGGGAACACACATTGTCAGCAGATACAGCTTGGGATGGCGAGAGGCCGCTAACTTGGGGAAGTGAAGGGAATTTGAAAGTACCTGTTGAAAGGAATCGTCCCGGCATTTGCCTGATGGTGAAAATGGGAAACCACGAAAACTATTTTCAATACGGCTGAGGTGTGATTCAAACCCACGCTCTCCCGAAGCCATCGAGGCATGCGTTAGAACGTTAACACTCTCGGCCACCGTGGCCTGTTACGACTAACATACTAAAACAAATAGTTAAAATCTTACTTGAGACTATACGTTAGTTTGCAACACAAGGTACTGGTAACATGTTAGTGACGTAAATAAATAAATAAATAAATAAATAAGTAAATAAATAAATAATAAATAAATAAGTAAATAAATAAATAATAAATAAATCAGTAGGGTCTCAGGAATCAACCTGGGAGGAGTCCTTGTGGCTCTGGGCAAATGGGAGTGAAATGCGTCGTTGCATGTCACCTGCAACTCAAACATATTGGATTCAGCAAGAGAATCCAACTTAGCCTCTTTCACTCCAACTCCAGCACGTAACCTACCCGAGGTGTCCCCTGTTAAGCCGAGCAACCCAGTGGAAGGTTGGGTAACCACTCCCAGCGGGAAGCTGGGTCGGCGAGCCGATCAGTGCTGGTGGCTCCAAGGCTCACAACCTTGGTAGTACTTTGGCCGGTGTGAAATATCACCGACCCCAATTACAGTTTTTCAACTGTCTCAAGAAAGCATGGAGGAAAATTCAGCAAAAGCTACTACCCCAGGTGGTAACCAATCCACCATCGCTTTCAGCGATGCATGCAGGCCTTCGGATTCTGGGGAGCCAGCACCAAAATGCTTGGAGGTGTCGGAGACTCCACTAAAGATCAAACACAAACATCGGAACTTCTTTGCTACCGTTAATATGAACTCCCTTTTGAAAACTGGTAAACTTAAGCATCTCACTGATACTCTCTCCCAACATCAAATTCTTATTACGGCAGTACAAGAAACAAGATTTACAGATGAACATCCTTTTGAGTCTCAGGGGTACAGAATATTTAAAGGCAAAGTTGGTAAACGTGTTGCAAAGAACATCCCTCACCTTGGCACGGGATTCATTGTAAATAGAAGAATTTTGGACTCGGTCGTAGATTTCAGTTCTCCTAACAGCCGAGTAGCAATCCTCACTTTCCGATGCACGAACAAAATGTATACTATGGTTAATGTGCATGCGCCAATTAATGAGGCAAACAAAAAAGACAGAGAAGGAACAGATGAATTTTGGGAAGAACTGGAGGATATAATGGCTAAAATTCCGGACAAACATATGATTATCTTGCTTGGTGATTTCAATGCTCAACTTGGCCGTGAAAGAAAATTCCGAAACATTGTAGGAAGTTACCCAGCTCATTACAGAACCAACCGCAATGGAGAGAGACTTCTGGAACTCTGTAAGGCGTTCAACCTTGTTATGAAATCTACTGCTTTCAAACACCTGCCAAGAAAGCAGAAAACGTGGACTTCTCCAAATCCAAAACTTGGTGAATTCCAAATCGATCATGTCGCTATTTCACGGAAGGCACACCGAGAGATCCAGAATGTAAAAGTCCTGAGAAGTGTAAATCTTGATTCTGATCACTACCTTTCCAAAATCAAGGTTAAACTTCTTCCAAGAAATACCAGGAGGGTCTGCCGAAGAGAGATCAACAGGTTTGACACAGAGAAGCTACACTTGAATCACGAGTTTACTGAGAAGCTTGAAACTTTGGATCCACAGAATTGGGAACAACTACGAGATGGCATGGTGAGAACAGCTAAAGAGATGGTCCCGCTAACAAAAAGAAGGAAACATCTCTGGTGGACCAGTGAATGTGAAGCAGCAATAAGGCAGAGACAACTAGCATGGCAGAGATGGAACTCTAAGAAGAATTCAGATAACTGGGAGAGTTTTCTGTTAGTGAGGAAACATGCTGCAAAAACCATACGTGGGGAAAAACGTGCATACGACAAAAGTCAATTGGAAAAGATTCAACAAGACTTCAAGAAAAACAACACTCGAGATTTCTACAGAACCTTCAGACAGAATCTCACTAAATACACTCCACCTAGCCTACATTTCAAAGATCCTGAGGGAAAAACTGCCTATAATGACAAGGACAACTGCACTATCCTGGCAAATTATTTTGAGTCTCTCCTTAACTGTGAAAGCCCAGGATCCTCATTCTCATTTGAAGACAATCCAAATACAAACCCGGACTCTACACCACCAACCAAAGAAGAAATTATGCAGATCATTCAGTCACTTAGAAACAATAAGGCACCAGGCGAGGATTCAATAATCGCCGAATTATGGAAGCATGCTGGCGACGTAGCTATCGATAAACTAACAGAAATAATTAGTGAGATATGGGAAAAGGAAGAACTCCCTATTGATTGGACATCAGCTCTGCTTCACCCTCTTCACAAAAAAGGTGATAGAACGAATGTGAACAATTACCGTGGCATCTCCCTCCTTGCAATAACATACAAAATCCTTTCAAAAGCCCTTCAAACTAGAGCAGAGGAACAGTTGGATCCACAATTAGGGGAATATCAAGGGGGATTTCGGAAGGGACGATCGTGTGCCGAACAGATTTTGAACCTTAAATCTATCCTTTCATATCTGAAGCTTAGAAACAAACAGTTTGTAGTGACCTTCATTGACTTCAAAAAGGCTTATGACTCTATCGATCGACCCACCCTATTTGAAATACTGAAAGAACTGGGACTGGACAACAAAACAAGAGCAATCATTCAGAAAACCTTAACCAACACTGCGTCCAAAGTGAAATTCAGGGGAGAAATTTCAGAGCCCTTCGAAATCAAGACTGGTGTAAGACAAGGAGATGGACTATCTCCTTTGCTCTTCAACTGTGTGCTCGAAAAAGTCATCCGGCAGTGGCGAAAAGTAATGAACATTAACAAGTCTGAAAATGGAGTCAGATTGGGCTACAAAAAACAGAACCTGATAGTTGACTGCCTAGCATTCGCAGATGAACTCGCAATTTTTTCAGATTCCCTCGATGCAGCCGCAGCACAAATTAATGAACTCCAGATTCAAGCAGCAAAAGCGGGCCTTAAGATCTCCTTTGAAAAAACAGAATTCATCACTAATATCAAGCTAGCGCCAAAAGAGCTGGATGTAGGACAGGGGAAAATCAAGCAAACGAAAGCGTTCAAATATTTGGGTGAGTGGATAGACCCCAATCTCTCCGAGAAGGCAGCTTTCGAGTCACGAATCAGGAAAATGGAAATGGCATACAATCTAACAAAGGCCATTTACAACAAGAAATCCATATCAACAAATGCCAAGTTAAGACACTACCAAACAGTCATCCGTCCAGAGGCTTTGTATGGTGCAGAGTGCCTTGCAATGCATCGCAAGGGACTAACAGAGAAGCTGGAAGTGAAAGAAAGAAAAATTCTAAGAAAAATCTTGGGTCCGGTAAAAGAAAATGGGGAATATAGGAGAAGGCACAACCACGAACTTTACACCCACGTGGAAAAAATAACTGATGCCATGAGGAAACGGAGAATTACCTTTTACTGTCATATAACAAGAATGAACCCAGCACGATTGACAAATAGAATTTTCACCTACTTCCTCAAAAAGAAAACCAAGGGAGCTTGGTTCATTGAGGTGGACAAAGATTTGCAAGAAGTGGGAATAACAGGCAACGATATTTGGGAACGTGCCACACTTAAACAAAAACTAACAGCACACCGATGTTTTCAAGAAAAGCCGAAGCTTCCAACTGGCAAGAAGTGGACTGCAGAAAGGAAACAACAGCATCGAGAACTAATGCGAAAGTACTGGGAGGACGTTAAAGCTCGATGCAACAAGAAACAGTTGAAATGACGTGGTCCCTAGATGGCCGAATCGAAAGAAGAAGAAGAAGAAGAAATAAATCAGTAAATAAATAAATAAATAAATAAAAAATAAAAAATAAATAAATAAGTAAATGAGTAAATAAATAAATAATAAGTAAATAAATAAATAATAAATAAGAAAATAAGTAAATAAGTAAATAAGTAAATAAATAATAAATAAGAAAATAAGTAAATAAGTAAATAAGTAAATAAATAATAAATAAGTAAATAAATAAATAAATAAGTAAATAAATAAATAAATACATCAAACAAGTAAATAAATAAATAAATCAAACAAGTAAACAAGTAAATAAATAAATAAATAAATCAAACAAGTAAACAAGTAAACAAATAAATAAATAAATCAAACAAGTAAACAAGTAAACAAATAAATAAATAAATCAAACAAGTAAACAAGTAAATAAATAAATAAATCAAACAAGTAAACAAGTAAACAAATAAATAAATACATCAAACAAGTAAACAAGTAAATAAATAAATAAATCAAACAAGTAAACAAGTAAACAAATAAATAAGTAAACAAATAAAAAAACAAATAAACAAATATATAAATACATAAATAAATAAATAAACGCACACTAAATTAAGAAATTAGTATGCAATGTTATTTTGTATAAAATTACACGGTCTCTCTCTCTATCCCTCCCTCCCTGCACTCTGTTCATAATTGATAAAAATAGATACACAAAATTAACACTACAGATTCCTATACACAGAACCATGAAGTTCAATAAATCTTTTGTTTGCACCACCTCACGCCTCAGCGGTCTAGCTGTATGCCTCTCACCAAGGCGGTCCGGGTTCGATTCCCGGTCAATGCATGTGAGATTTTCGAATTGAAATGCCATGTCCTGTGGTTCGGATTCCACGTAAAAAGGAGGTCCCGTGGCTCATAATCACAAGATTCACGGTCACGTAAAACTACAATCTTCCTTCCTTCCTTCCTTCCTTCCTTTTCAACACCTTCGATTTATATAAGTTCGTCAACACTGCAAGCACTGCAGCTCTCAAAAGACGTCTTTCATCCTGCATCATGGAGCAGTAGGCTATACCTCTCACATCTGATTACTGCATTACGACAAAATACTACTTTTAGTTCAATTATAACATCAGGACAATAGCTGACAACCTACCTACGTTAATATATTTTCCTGTATATGGTGTTTGTTTTCCAGACTGATACTGTTTCTGTATGCACTCTTTTGTATATTATTTTTCCGTCATTATTATTATTATTATTATTATTGAATTATTACTGTATTTTTGTTACTATCATTCTTAGACTATTATTATTTACAATGTGAATGTAAGTGAAATGTTTTATTTATATAAGCCCTAATCTAATGGTATGTAGGGCGCTACTGTAAAGGAGCTCTTAAGCTCTAAGTGTAGCTGTGGAAAGAAATGAATCAAATCAAATCAAAATCCCTCCCTCCCTCCCAGTTATTGCATGTGGGTCTTAAGAGGTGAAATGTGGCGTCCTGTGGATCGGATTCCACGTAAAAATGAGGTCCCGCGGCTTATGATTGCAAGATTATAGGGATTGGGTTTGGTGTCTCGGTACATGAAATAATGTACCATTCCGCGGTATGTGACTGGCATGAGTGTGGAAAAATCCCTTAATGAACCACACTCAGAATGGCCGCTGTCAGCATTAAGATATGAACCAACAATCTCCGAACTTCCTATTTCCCCGTGCAGTCATGGTGTATTACTACACTGAACGAGCATGACTATTCTGCAGAATTTTCTAAAAACTAATATAGGCTACTCTGAACCTGTCCATGATAAAAGTCTCCACAGACATTGAACCACTCATCAGAAATACCGTATTAATAACTTCCAGACATAAAAGCAGCGGGACAAAACCATGTATTGAAGTCTTTCTCTAAAAATTTAATAATCAAATAGCGGCAAAGGCTTTTACTTAAATCACGTTCGCTCTCATCAATACGCGAACTGGTACTAACAATTGAGGTTATGAGCTGTGTGAGAATGAATTCCGGACGGCAGCATGGTTATTCAATCAATTCTTTCTCTTTGTAACATTTCATAGTTTACACTGCTATCCTTTTGTGGTGGTGGTTGTGGTTGTTGCTTGAAGAGTCAGATGATCAATGATAAATAAGTAAATAAGTAAGTTAGTAAGTAAGTCAGTAATTGAGTGAATAAGTAAGGGACTAATAGAGAATCTGGAAGTAAAAGAAAGAAAAATTCTAAGAAAAATCTTGGGTCCAGTAAAAGAAAATGGGGAATATAGGAGACGGCACAACCATGAACTTTACACCCATGTGGAAAAAATAACTGACACCATGAAGAAACGGAGAATTACCCCGGCGCGATTGACAAATAGAATTTTCACCTACTTCCTCAAAAAGAAAATCAAGGGAGCTTGGTTCACTGAGGTGGACAAAGATTTGAAGGAAGTGGGAATTACAAGCAAAGATATCTGGAAACGTGCCCCCCTTAAGCAAAAACTAACAGCACACCGATGTTTCCAAGAAAAGCCTAAGCTTCCAACAGGCAAGAAGTGGACTGTGGAAAGGAAACAACAGCATCGAGAACTAATGCGAAAGTTCTGGGAGGATGTTAAAGCTCGATGCAGCAAGAAGCAGTAGAAATGACCTGGTCATTTGATGGCCGAAGAAGAAGAAGAAGAAGAAGAATTAAATAAATTAAAGGTAAATAAATAATAATGCCTGGCAATGCATAGGAAGGATCTGGTTGAGATATTGGAAGCTAAGGAAAGGAAGATCCTGAGGAAGATATTAGGGCCGTTGAGAGTCGATGGTGAATACAGGAGACGGCATAACAATGAGCTGTATCATCATGTAGAAAGGGTATCTCAAGTAATTCGGAAGAGAAGAATATCTTTCTACGGCCTCTTAACTCGTATGAAACCCGAGAGAATCGCCAATGGGATATTTACCTATCTTCTTAACAAGAAAACCAAGAGTCCCTGGTTTTGTGAGGTAGACAAGGATTTGCAAGAAGTTGGGATCACCCACGCAGACATTATGGAACGTGATCTTTTGAAGGAAAAGCTTGGAGCACATCACCAATTCATAAAAAAAAAGGCGAAATTAAAAACCGGCAAGAAGTGGTCTGATGAAAGAAGGGAGTTTCACAGGCAGCGAATGCGTGAACATAGGGCTAAGATCAAAGCCCAAAGATGGAAGCAGTTGAAATGACGTGGTCCATAGGTGGCATAAACGAAGAAAGAAGAAAGGATAATTACAAGAGAATGATACTGCAGTACTACCGAGTTAGATAATTATTTTAAGAAGAAATTTACCCCCCAATAAAAAAGAAGAATGAGGGAAGTATATCAAGAAAGTCAAGAATTGCACTCAAACCTTGAAGAATGAGGCCTAAGGGACTGGGATGGAAGTAGAGCCATCAAAGGCAGATGCCAAAAGGTGAGAGGAGTCAAAGTTACCGCTGAGCCACATTTATAAGTTGACATCAAGGTTAGAAACATAATGAAATGCCTGTGGTGTCCCTAGGAAGAAAATAAGATCACTTGTAATGAAATGTCTTCAGTAGTGTCGATGAGTACCTTAAGAAGTTGACGATGATACGATAAATAAATGGCACAAGTCACTGCTGGTACGAAGTGGGTGAAGAATTAAATCCGGGGTACATCAGCAAGAAGGACTGAATACCACTGACGTACACAGCGTCCACTGTACACACAGCAAACAAAGTTGTCCGTGTCGGGCTAGACCCTGCAGCCCAATTAAAACAGTTCGCATGACACGAGGGAAGCGCCGCGTATGATGCGAGGATGCCCGCAACTTCGCCAATTAACTACTCGGTATAATGCAACACCACATATATTCTGAAGTGCCGGCAACTCCAGGGACTAATCAGCTAGCGTGTGCAATTCACCAGTCGGGATGGCCAGTGATTTAAGACACTTTCGTAAAGTTAAATCACTGTAACATACAACGATACACTCAAATTAACACACCTTTACGTTATTATTATTATTTTTTACAAGCAACCTGCCCCGGCTTCGCCCGGGAACACTTATGAATGCATTACGAGATAAGCGCATTTTCGTCGATGTCAATGTATTACGACCTATATCCGTTTTACGTCTCGGCATGGTGGGTTAAAATCACTGTCTGGAGTATCTAAGGTGCATGTTTCACAAACTCAATCTCTTCAACCAGAGGGAGTTAGAAGGTGCGGTTTGTACCAAATTCTTCCAAATCGTCTCAATAGTACAGGAAAAATCTTGCATTACTTGAAAAGTCAAGGGAAATATATTCATTTGTTTATTAAGTGCCTTTAAACAAATAAACAAGATGGCAGCCCCTGTCTGAAGTGTCGCGCAAGCCCGCATAGCACGTGAGCCTGGCGGGTAGTCTGTACACATGGAGCGCACACAACCCACATTTTTAGCCTACTTTCGATTTTTGCACAAAATGAAAGTAGACTTGTGAGATCACTACAGGGCCAAAAATTGTGTGTCTGTCTGTGTGTGTGTGCGTGTGCGTGTGTGTGTGTGTGTGAGTGTGTGAGTGTGTGTGTACTCTGAATGTCTGTCCCCCACTATCAATTCGAACACGGTGAATCCGAATTGAACGACATTTGGTACAGAGGTAGCACTGGCAAAGGGCACCTCAGTGTAATGTTTTATATCGCCGCCATCTTGACGAAAACGTAATGGCGGCCAACCAAATGTTCAAAGCTTAAATCAAATTACGACCAACCTATTCATTTGATCTCTACCAAATTTTGTAACATTATACCTTTATGTATGAAGAATCTTTTGACCAAACTACTAGGTCATGTGCCAATAATTTGCGGCTGGCGGCCATGTATGTGTGCCAATCGATTCCCTCTATCTGTTCAAACACGGTGAAACCAAATTGAACGAAATTTGGTACAAAGGTAGCACTAGCAAAGGGCACCTCAGTGTCATGTTTTATATCGCTGCCATCTTGACGGAAACGTAATGGCGGCCACCCAAATATTCAAAGCTTAAATCAAATTACGACCAACCTATTTATCTGATCTCTAAAATTTTTTGTAACATTATACCTTTATGTATGGGGAATCTTTTGACCAAACTACGAGGTCATCTGCCCAATAATTTGCAGATGGCGGCCATGTTTGTGTGCAAATTGATTCCCCCTATCTTTTCAAACACGGTGAATCCGAATTGAACGAAATATGGTACAGAGGTAACACTAGCAAAGAGCATCTCAGTGTCATGTTTTATATCGCCGCCATCTTGACGAAAACGTAATGGCGGTCACCCAAATGTTAAAAGCTTAAATAATATTACGACCGACCTTTTTATCTGATCTCTACCAAATTTTGTAACATGATACCTCTATGTATGAAGAATCTTTTGACCAAACTACTAGGTCATGTGCCAATAATTTGCGGCTGGCGGCCATGTATGTGTGCCAATCGATTCCCTCTATCTGTTCAAACACGGTGAAACCAAATTGAACGAAATTTGGTACAGAGGTAGCACTAGCAAAGGGCACCTCAGTGTCATGTTTTATATCGCTGCCATCTTGACGGAAACGTAATGGCGGCCACCCAAATATTCAAAGCTTAAATCAAATTACGACCAACCTATTTATCTGATCTCTAACAAATTTTGTAACATTATACCTTTATGTATGGGGAATCTTTTGACCAAACTACGAGGTCATCTGCCCAATAATTTGCAGATGGCGGCCATGTTTGTGTGCCAATCGATTCCCCCTATCTATTCAAACACGGTGAAACCGAATTGAACGAAATTTGGTACAGAGGTAGCACTAGCAAAGGGCACCTCATATTCATGTTTAATATCCGTATGACACTAATTTCAACAGGCTACTACAACCAACATTCAATTATACTCCTTGGAAAGGACAAAGAGTCATAACAATACCCATGCATTTAGGAGAAAGTAGGCTATATGTTCTTTACTGAACATCTTTTTTAAAGTGCGTTTAAACAAATAATCATATTTATATATGCCCGCATAACTGTAAAGCCAAGTGGGTGGTTTATATTCATGGGAGAGTTCTTGCACGGGTCCGCTAGTTAATTATATTATCATGAAGATGCATGTGCAACGAATTCTTGACAGACATAATTTAAGAATGACGAGGTGCAAAAAGCCCAAATTCCCCTTCCGTCCAATCTAAACTTGACTGCGTATTTTGCGGAACGAAAAGTTCACAGGCGAAATGAAGAAAAGCTGAGTTGCACTTCCAGGGAAACTTAACTCAACACAACTCGATAGTTTGCTGCTGGCTGTATCTGGGTTATAAGCTCGCCCTATCTAGCTCGGTAACTGTCGCCTCAATAATTGAGTGGAGATTGTTGGAAGGAATGAAAACGTATAAACACTTACAGTGGGCTATGTATTGAAGACAGGGATATGCTCTCGTGGACTATTTTGTAGAACTTTTCATGCTGAAGAATTCTTACACTCATAGTATATTGATATTCTTAAGGGTTTGTCCAGCGTAAGCTTAAAAAGCTCATGGACGCCATTTTTTTCCGACCTTTTCACTAAAATCGTTATTACATGCCTTCCTTTGATCATAAATTACTTATTTTCTACAGATACCTTTCTCGAGATATCCTTTACAGAATAGTGAAACCCGCATCAAAATCCATCCAGTGGTTCTTGAGATTACGCATGACACACAAGAATCGGGGACTTTGTTTTATACTAAGTAGAGATTTATTTGTTATTAATCGGTCGCGGTGACCAACAGCACTCGCTCAGTTTTCGTAGTTTTCCATTTTCACCGCCAGGCAAGTACCGACTTCATTCCAAAATTATTTTCCTGACCGTTCCTTAGACCCAAGTTGGCGCTGACAATGCGTGTTCTTCTACCAGACACAGGCCTTGTGACTTTATTATTATTATTATTATTATTATTATTAGTAGTAGTAGTAGTAGTAGTATTATCATTACTACTAACTTACTTCTAAGCGTAAGAGCTGAAAGAGAGAGAGAGCAATCAGAACTTTTGCCAAAACCCCTGAAATATTGGCATTTACCATGCCGGATACTGTAGCTGGTATTGTTTTTGCTGTTGCTTTTTATGAGGGGCTTGGACATCGTGGTCATTTAGCCCCGTAACTTGAGGGGTGTATGTGCATAATGTGTACTGATATCCTGTGTTGTGACATCTGTAATAGTGTATGTATTTGTAATTCAGCTAAGGATTGGAAAGGAGGCAGCCATGGCCATAAGTTTGTTTTGTGATGGTTAATTTTATTCTTTCATGTTACTGTAAGCGCTGAAAAATGTATTAAGCAACTATATCGTTATAATAAAGTAACGCAAAAGTAACGATTCGTTGCTTTGATAATTGTAATTGTAGCGATAACTTCATGATTATTTTTGAAAAGTAACGGTAACCTCGTAGTAATTTTTGGAAAGTAACGGTAATTGTATCGAAGTTACTTTTGAAAAGTAATTTACCCAACCCTGAAATAACAATCCTGGCATTTGCCTGGAGTAGAAGTAGGAAACCACGGAAAGAAACTTCGAGAATGGCTGAGGAGGGAATCAAACTCAAATTTTGCCTCACGGGGCTGAATGTAAACTGTTCCATGCACTCTGACCAGAATTACAATTTTTTGACAGAGTTGGGAATGGAACCCGGGACTCAGGGTTTATATACAGTACACTTATTTGAACTCCAGTACATCTACTAAAACTTGTCTTCTACACCATAACCATCGATGCAAACTGGCACTGCCGGGAATTGATCCATGTAGTGGTCTAACGAGCTGCTATATTTAAATTGTGGTAATTACGTTCCTGATGTCCTTCAATGAATTATGAACGAAGATTCAAGCTAGCAACAACATGTGGATGAATTATAAAGAAGCAAGACTTCCTTTTAGCGAGATAGAGCAAAGAGAGTGCTGACTCTGTTTTAACACCCAGGACAAGTAGACACTGCACTCACAATTCACGTTACGTGTAATGACATTTCGCTGTTAGCTTACCTTCAACTACAGTACATACTCAAGAGAATGCAATGACGCTTTCTTCTGTTAGGCAATAAAAACATAAAAGTTACTAAGTGCTGAAACTCTACAATAATAGAGTAAGTGCAACGGCAAAATACGCTCCACCAACCACCAAATAACGAGGTTGACAATTAGGGAGTAGGTTCAACTTATAAGTTGATACCCTAGCGTTTAATTGGCCACTACAGGTATACACTACATGGAACAATCGTTAAAATTCTTTCAATCAAAAGTAAAATAAAATAAAAAACAAGTAGTTCCGTGAAGAACTATACAGCCTATTTTCATATATCCTACTTATGTTAATTGCCACTATCAACATACAAAATTTCAGTTTGATTGCTGTAATAGATTCGTAGATATTGAGAACCGACTAAATATTTCGGATGGTCGCCATGTTGGATTTTCTATATGTAGGTCCTAGAGTTATGCACTGTTACATGAAGATTATTGTGTACGTGTAGCATTCAAACTTCAATCGCATGTTTAGGGCACAAGAAGTAACAAGGAGATTTTAAAATTTCGCACAGCTGCCATCTTGTGGTTATGAAAACAATTGAAATAAATTAGATGCCAGTGGATTAACATTCGTATAAGGATATACTGTAACAAGTTTCACTGCACTCGGATGGTTAAATTGCGAGAAACGTCCATGTGAATTTTATACTTCGCGTCGCCGCCATGTTGGATTTGTGATCACCAGCTTATTTAAAATCCTATAGGTGAACTTAAGTTCATAGCCCCTACGACCATAAAAAAAATTCAGTTTGATTGCTATAATAGCTTCGCAGATATTCAGAGCCGTCTAAATATTTCGAATGGTCGCCATGTTGGATTGTTAAATGTATAGGCCATAGAGTCATGTACCATTAAAGAAAAATAATTGCGTAGGTTCATTATTCAAACTTTCACATCGATCGCATGATTACGACACATGAAATAAAAACTTAATTTTAAAATTCGCAAAGCCGCCATCTTGAGGTTTTGTAAACAATTGAACTAAATTAGATACCAGTGTATTACAATGTGTATAAACATTTCCTGTACCAGATTTCATTGCGTTTGGAACATAAAATCGCGAGAAAGGTCTATTTAAAATTTTCAAATTCGCTTGGCAGCCATGTTCGTTTTTTAGTTAACCGGTTTTTGATTGTCTTATAGATGAACTTCCAGTAGTGCCCTTTATCTCCGTAAAAATGTCAGGGTGATACCGCTAATAGTTTCAGAGATATAGAATGCCGGTGAAACATTTCGCACATCCGCCATCTTGTGGTTATGTAAACAATTGAACCAAGTTAGATGTCGGTCCATTGCAATGTATATAAACATATACTGTACCACGTTTTATTGCGTTTGGTTGTTTAAATCGCGAGAAACGTCTATTTAAAAGTCGCAAATTCGCGTGGCCGCCATGTTGGTTTTGTAGTTACCAGTTTTTCAAAAGTCACATAGGTGAACTTCTAGTAGTTCCCTTTTAACACCGTAAAAAATTCCAGGGTGATATCGGTAATAGTTTCGGAGATATTGAATGCTGGTGAAATATTTCGCACAGCCGCCATGTTGGATTGGTGAGACGTAACAAAATTTGAAGGGCACGGTCGGGTTCGTCCAGAATAGTGCTATGAACTTACCGAGTTTCATTGAAATCGCTCCAGCTGTTTAGAATTTATTAGACACACACACACACACACACACACACACACACACACACACACACACACACACACACACACACACACACACACACACACACACACACACACACACACACACACACACACACACACACACACACACACACACACACACACACACACACACACACACACACACACACACACACACACACACACACACACACACACACACACACACACACACACACACACACACACACACACACACACACACACACACACACACACACACACACACACACACACACACACACACACACACACACACACACACACACACACACACACACACACACACACACACACACACACACACACACACACACACACACACACACACACACACACACACACACACACACACACACACACACACACACACACACACACACACACACACACACACACACACACACACACACACACACACACACACACACACACACACACACACACACACACACACACACACACACACACGGACAAAAGGTGATCTCATAAGCCTATTTTTTCAAAATTGAAAATAGGCTAATAAAAATTATAAAAAATAAGAAAGTAAAGTTTTAATTAAAAATCAAAATTAAAATATGAAATTAATTTAACATCAAAATTGAAAAGCTAAAAAATCAAAATAAAAACTAAAAATATTTTTAAATAATATAAAATATAGACTAAATACTAATGTATTCAAAAAATATTAAACACAAAAAAATTAAAAATTATAAAAATTAAAATATAAATTTAAATTTAAAATATAATACAGAATTTAAATTTAAAATATAATACAGAAGTTAAACTAGGTTTGAAATTGAAATTAAATAATTTTAAAAAATATAAGAATAAATACGAAATTAAATCAATAAAATAAATACAGTAACTTGTGTTTCTTTGCAGTAATAGCGGCTTCGGTGGCGTAGTTGGTAGCATGCTGAACTGCTGTGTCCAAGATAGCGGGTTCAACCCCGGCCGAAGTCGTCGGATTTGTTAAGAGCGTTAAAATCCCTCAGTATGCCTTCCTTCGGAGGGGAAGTAAAGCCGGCGGTCCCATGTCATTGATTTATGGCATGTTAAAGAACCTTCCACTAATTACACCTGTGTGAAGCTAAATTGTATAGGTTAGGAATATTTCGCACAGCCGCCATGTTGGATTGGTGAGACGTAACAAGATTTGAAGGGCACGGTCTGGGTCGCCCGGAGTAGTGCTATGGACTTACCGAGTTTCATTGAAATCGCTTCAGCCGTATAGAAGTTATTGGACACACACACACACACCTCTCTCTCTCTCTCACACACACACACACACACACACACACGCACACGCACACACGGACAAAAGGTGATATCATAAGCCTATTTCTTCAAAATTGAAAATAGGCTAGAAATGGACTCCAAATGACAAGAAGGTTACCGTTCCCATAAGACAATAAAATGTTTAAAATAAGCATAAAATGACGAAAAACAAAGTTAATTAAGCTCCAATTATAAAATACCTTCTCGCAATAAATGAGGTCTGATCCTTCTACGAAAACCTGCATATTCTGCCTATTTTCGCCCATCCCCAAGTTTGTCCGGTGAAATCTACCTCCTTCTTCCGGCGTGCCGAGAGGACTTTTTAGTATTTAGTTGAACAATTTTTGAGTATTATATCTCGGGTAAACGTGTAGAATATATTAGTACCAACTACCCAAAATAATTGTGTGTCCCTATTACGTATTGACAGACTGAAGAACATTTTTACACCATATATGTTGAAAGGAATGGTGATCACTAGCCTACCTACCCGTTGCCATATTCAAGAAAAAGTATTTGTATACAGAAATACAGGATCTTTAAGAAATATTTTTACTAGCGTATAATATGCTGTCTTGGTTGTATCCTACTATTTCATTTTGTCCAACCCTGTAACAGTAAGGCCGGTATCATGCTGTTATTCTATGGAATCTACCATCTCAGATCGGCTTCACCCACGTACTCTGATAGGGATTATTCCTCTACCGTCACAAGGACACACTGTTGCCAATTTGGTGTTTTTAGCACCAGATCTAGTGTTTCTGAAGTTCGTCTGGTGCCAGAAATGTTCTATTAGCGCCAAAATACTGGTGTTATTTCAATAAAACCAGTGCCAAATTTGGTGCTTAACGGATTTTTCCATGAAATTGTCTCCTATGACAAATAAGTAAATCCTGGAAGCCATGTAATAATCTTAATAAAGTTAGGCTAATCAATTAAGATAGGCAATGATCAGCCTTGCACGTGTCAAGATCAACACTCCAACAGGGGAAGTCCCTGAAATTCTCATTCGCGTGCATAAGTGCTAAGTAAGCGCAACATGCAGGTTTCAGTGCAAGTGCACTTGTACAAAGAATCCACCTATCATCTATTTTCTTCCCAGCTCCCAGGGGATTTCCCAGTTTCATGCGAAGGCAGTTTATGTACTTTCGCTCCCTCACTCTAATGCAGATGTAGGGAGAGTGTTTAGCCAAGTTTAATTGGTGAAAAAGCAAAGAAATCGAATGGAAGTTCAAAAATTGCATTCCATTCTGTGTGTGCGATTTGGACTAAAAACAGAGGGAAAATGCTATCACCACTACGAATATCCGAAGGATATAACAGTGGCCAAAATTGGAAGTATGCAGAGCTACAGCAGTACTACACCTTCCTGCTCTAAAGATGTAGGCTCCGCAAGTGAAGAAGACAATTTTTAATGAAAGAAATGTAAGTAAAAAGCCGTTTATATATTTATAATTTTTGGTGTCTTTCTAGTGTTTTGAATCATCGAGTCCAGCAGGTGCTTTTCTAGTGTTTTAAAGCATAGGGTTTAGTTCTTTCCCATTTCAAGATTTGGCAACACTGCAAGGGCAATGTCTGGGAGCTGAGCGCACTTTGGCAGCAGATACAACTGGGGATGGCGAGAGGCTGATCGCTAACTTGGGTGTAATTAAGGAGGGGCCAGGGAAAGGATTTTGGAAGGAAATCGGCCGTGGACCTGTTAAAAGGAACCGCCCCGGCATTTGCCTGATGTTTTTTTTTGTCGTGTAGCCTCCTGAGAGGCCGAGTGCAGGTCTTTCTAATCGACGCCCGTGGGCGACCTGCGCGTCGGGATGAGAGATGGAATGTATGAAGAGGAATGAAACTGGGCAAGGATGTGGAAGGAAGCGGCGGCCGTGGCCTGTCAGAAGGTACTGTCCCAGCATTTGCCTGGTGTTGAAAATGGGAAACCACGGAAAACCATTTCAAGGACAGCCGACGGTGGGGCTCGAACCCACGCGTCTACCGAGTCAGCAGAGAGCTTGGCCCCTTGACCTAACGCAGCGCTTTAGCCCGCGTAGCCACTACTGTCGGTTGCCTGATGGTGAAAATGGGAAATTACGAAAACCATTTTCAGGACGGCTGAGGTGGGAATCGAACCCATGCTCTCCCGATGCCAGCGAGGCACGAGGCCACCGTGGCCCATTTATTATGTAAAATTTTATGCAATCCACATTCTGACATGAGCATTTTTGTTGTGGTAACACTTAAGCTGTTATGATCCACCTTTTAGGTATGAATTTATGTAAGAAACATGATACATTTTACAGAAGAATATTTCAATCGTGAGCCTCCGTGGCTTAGGCGGCAGCACGCCGGCCTCTCACTGCTGGGTCTGTGGTTCAAATCCCGGTCACTCCAGGTGAGATTTGTGCTGGACAAAGCGGAGGCAGATAGGTTTTTCTCCGGGTACTCCGGTTTTCCCTGTCACAATTTCATTCCAGCAACACTCTCCACTGCTGAACAAAGCGGAGGCAGACAGGTTTTTCTCCGGGTACTCCGGTTTTCCCTGTCACAATTTCATTCCAGCAACACTCTCCACTATCATTTCATTTAATCTGTCATTCATTTCATCATTGTCCCAGGAGAGTGCGACAGGCTTAGGCAGCCGGCACAGTTCATATCCTCGCCGCTAGATGGGGGCTTCATTCATTCCATTGCCTGACCTAGTCGGTCGACTGGAAGCAGGCTGTGGAGTTTCATTCCAATATTTAAATCAGCTTTTATAGAAGACTAGATATACCCGGCATGCGTTGCAATGCCAATCATAGAGAGATAAACGAAGATAATGATAAAGTTACTGGTTTTACGTCCCTTTTAACAAATGCGGCTCTCAGAGACGCTGGTGTGACGGAATTTTTTCCCGAAGGGGATCTTTATCGTGTCAATAAATCTACTGGCATGGCCCCCTCGCATTTGTGTACCCTCAAATGCCAACTGGCTACGCCAGGATTCGATTCTGCAACCTTAGTCACAGGAGGCGAGAACGTTTCCGCTGAGTCACGCAGCCAGCCAAAGAAAGATAGAAAGAAAGAAAGAAAGAAAGAAGGTTTTGAATTGTAATGTCATAACATCTAGGTCATTTGCCCTTAATGTTTTTTTAGCGTATGGCTTTTGGTGCCGGGAGTGTCCGAGGACATGTTCGGCTCGCCAGTTTTGTAGCTGCTTCGAGTCGGACACCCAATGGGTGAGCTACAAGTACCGTTGTGGAGGGACGTTGGAATGTAAGGGCGAGGATTTGGAAGGTAGCGGCTGTGGCCTATAGTTAGGGACCAACCCCGGCATTTGCCTGGAAAGAAGATGGGAAACCACAGAAGACCATCCTCAAGGTTGCCGGCGGGGGGATTCGAACCTCCTCGCCTCCCGGATGTGAGCGACTGCCAGCAGTCATGCCGTATCGACCACGGCTAACTCACCCGGTGCCCTTAATGATAATAATAGGCTAATGAGAAAGGAAATGATTACTAAACGAACATAGTGAAATTTTAAAACTGATATAGGTAATTCGGATGTCTACCTTTGATATCTTCCTAGTCTCAACCTTATTTGCTGGCTTAGGCCGATACTCGTTGCATCTAGAAGAAAATGAGCTATTGGCGTACTGCTCGGGTTCCAGCTCCGAGTGTATTAGGGGCAGATGACCTCGTAGTTTCGTCCCTTAAAACAACAATAAGTAATTAACCAGCTCCGTGAATATGAGAGGAATGTGGGTCGCATGGATGACAATATAGCCTATGATAACAGACGTGTGGGGGTTCCCAGTCCTTGCGTAGTAACAGACCAAACACATTGGGGCATGCACAATTGTTCACCGAAGTTCATTTGTTGAAACGACTCGCACGCCATTTATTGTAAAATGGATTTTCTAATTCGGAAAACTTCTACTCGTGCGCTACATATTGTAATACCTTTCCTGGAGTGTGCACACCAACTCACTAAAGTTTAATCGCAATCTGAAGAATGGTATAGGAACGCATACATGACTTGAAACGATTCGGTGCCGTCACTCGTTTGTAGAATCTACTCGTGCGCTACCTATTGTAAAATGGATTTACTAAGCCAGAAACCTTCCCTAGAGTGGACACAACAACTCACCCAAGTTTCATCGCAATCGGTGATGGTATATGAACGCATAAGGGACTTGAAACGATTCGCGCGCCATGACCGTATTCGAACCAGCAGCCAAGCTTGAGTTCAGTTTTAAGAACTGCACTTTATTTTCCCTTTCACGAATTGATTGCCGGCGGTCGAGATGGGAAATATTCTCTGTTTACTTGTGTCACACGTCACTCTGCTTCGTAGACAGGCACAGTTGCGCAAGTAGGATATGGCTCAGCTCCAATAGCACAGTCATCGTTTAACTGTTCGTGGTGACATGAGTTCCAGCGACGCTTATCTGCGCTTCTAATACAGGTAGCGCACGCAATGCTGCTTGACTTATGTGCAGACTGCACTCTGTCATCACTGTGTCCTCCACTTCACCCCGCGGGGATCCTGCTACAATAATCAATAAACGTTGCCGCAGCCACGCTCAGCGGCAATCAAATATTAAATGGGTAGCAAATTTCATCGCAATCGGATGAATGGTATACTTAACTATCACGTAACATTGATTTTTAGCCTACTTTCGATTTTTGCAAAAAATGAAAGTAGACTTATATGATCAACACGGGGCGAAAAAAGTGTGTGTCTGTGTGTGTGTGTGTGTGTGTGTGTGTGTATGTGTGTGTGTGAGTCTCTCTCTCTCTCTGTGTGTGTGTGTGTGTGTGTGTATGTATGTGTGAGTGTGTGTACTCAATGTCTGTCCCCCCCCTATCAATTCGAACACGGTGAACGCAAATTGAACGAAATTTGGTACAAAGGTAGCACTAAGCAAAGGACACCTCAGTGTCATGTTTTATATCGCCGCCATCTTGACGAAAACGTAATGGCGGCCACACAAATGTTCAAAGCTTAAATCAAATTACGACTAACCTAATCATTCGATCTCTACCAAATTTTGCAACAACATACCTATATGGGGGGAGCATCCTTTGACCAAACTGATATGTCATCAGCCTAATAGTTTGCGGATGGCGGCCATCTTTGTGTGCAAATCGATTACCCCTATCAATTCAAACACGATGAAACTGAATTGAACGAAATTTGGTACAGAGGTAGCACTAGCAAAGGGCACCTCAGTGTCATGTTTTATATCGCCACCATCTTGACGGAAACGGAATGACGGCCACCCAAATGTTAAAAGCTTAAATCAAATTACGACCATCCTAATAATTTGATCTCTACCAGACTTTGCAACAACATGCCTTTTTGTGGAAAGCATCTTATGACTGATTACAAGGTCATCAGCCCAATAGTTTGCAAATAGCGGCCATGTATGTGTGCAAATCCATTCCCCCTATCAATTCAAACACGGTGAAACCGAATTGAATGATTTTTTTTACAGAGGTAGCACTAGCAAAGGGCACCTCATATTCATGTTTAATATCCCTATAGCACCTTGTATTTCAACAAGCTACTACAACCAACATTCAATTATACTCCTTGAAAAGGATAGAGAGTTATAACAATACCCATGCATTTAGGAGAAAGTAGGCTATATGTTCTTTACTGAACATCTTGTTATATAGATAAAAGATAGAAGTAGAAGATAGATAGATCGAAGATTAGTCATTACATTGACATATCTATGACATGTGCCCACCGGCTTTACTTCCCCTCTAAAGGAAGGCATACTGAGGGATTTTAACGCTCTTGAAAAATCCGATGACTTCGGCTGGGTTTGAATCCGCGACCTTGGGCATAGAAGCTCAGCATGCTACCAAATAATCCACCAAAGCCGCCCAATACGAGATAATAGGCATGTAAATACAGCAATACTATTCCCTAATATGCTGCTATAGTAGCCTACACACTGACTTATGTACATTAATAAGCCATTTCTCATTAATCACACCATTTGTGCGGGGTTAAAAAATCGTAAGTATATTTGACTCCAGAATAATGACTTTTTATTCCGAGCATAGAATAATTTAAATATTGTTTCCTTTCAAAAATGTAGATGTAACAATTTAAAAATGAAAGAGTACTATGTGAACAAGACGTCTAAATTACACCCATTACAACAAAAATACTCTCAGGAAAGTACTGTAATTGTGAGACTAGGTCCTTGGGAAATGTGCATATAGCCTACAGCCCTTTTTGTTATTGATGCATTCTCTACTCCACAGTACCTTTCGCCTAGATTTAAAGTGAGTTAATATTGCACTTGATTAACTTCAGAGCCCAGGAGAACTATGTTTTAAACTCACTTAGGGGCAAAGTGAATATAGTTTGCGTAATATATAGACATGTATCTTTCTATAACATGTAAATACACCTCCCGGGAAACGCCGGGTAAAATAGCTAGTTTTAAATACAATATGGTTTATCACACATGTTTGACAAATTTCTTTGATAGCGTAATATCGGCCTTGACAGTAAATTTGATGAAACACCGTCCATCCACATTATAAGTTGATATGGTACAAGATGGCACCCTAGCAGGCGGATCCATTTGGGCGACAAAGCCGATATAACAGCACAATAAAGAGGAGTTGCTAATTGGTTAAGTTAAGCAGAACGGTTCTTGAAGCTGACACAGCTTCACACTACAGCTAACATCAAAGCGATTCTAAACTTGTCAATATCAATTACTTGCAATGACTAAAGGAACAGAGCTCTTCGCACTGACAACTGCCTTCCATTTAAAATGAGGAGAAGTTACTTGAGCCAAAAGGAAATAATTGAATTGAGTGGAAAGAAAAATAATTAACGTAGACTACAAATAGAACTAAGCATTTCTTCAGCCCCTCCACAGTGCTACGATGAAGCTAAAACAGAGATGGGCACAATTCGGCTCATTGAGCAGTGCTCTCGCTCCGGGAGGAGAAAGAGCCGAGTATGCGCTCTCACCGAAGTTCTTGTAGCTGCTTGCACAGCTTCCCGTTACAAGCGGCGTATCACAACAGCTTTATACTTGTGCCCTGTTTGTTGTACATTAAGTTAGATGATTTATTAGATTCTGTGTAGGAAACATAAATAATTACTTTGACAGCTGATAAGTACACTCTCCTTTGCCCACTACCGATAGTCCTGAAACTATAACAAGCCAACCTAACAACTTGTTTAGAACACAAGGAACGAAAACTTGCTGTAGGAGTACAGAAATAAATACATGAATAAATATCATTCACTATAAAAAAAAAAAAAAACATAGGCCTATGTGTTATTCTATGTCTGAACTGTCATTCTGCAGATGATGAGGAGGTGTGCGTATCCTTGCGTTGAAGCAGACGGGTTACATCTGGAGCCATCGATATTGCACTTGCAATTCGAAGAACGGCAGTGAGATTTGCGTCAGTTAGAGTGGCTCTTCGTGGAGAATTATTTATCTTCATTAGAGAGAACTGTTCCTCACACAGATCATGTTGAACCAAACATTGACAGAAGTTTGGCAGTAAGTTTGTGCATGTTTGGGAAATCTGCTTGCGAAAACTGTTCATCAAAATGTGCTAAGCTTGTTCGTGATTCATATTTAGCGTACAGTCGTACAAATACAGTAATATAGGCCTACTCAGCCCGGTACAATGCTGTACCTATGCTTGCGCCTTGACTGCGCATACTGCCATCTAGTCGTTCCACCACAAACTATTAGCGAGCAGTCAGCTGGTCCCGGCTCCTTGGCTCCGCTCGCGCTCATGCAGTTGGCTCCAGGAGCTGTGTTCTCTCATTGCCCACCTATGTGCTAAAATAACAGCATTCTGATTTCAGAGTCCTGTTTTTTATATTATTTTCTCTTTTTATAATCGTATGACTATTAGTGCCGGGAGTGTCCGAGGACATGTTCGGCTCGCCAGAGTTTGTAGCTGCTTCTATATGGATTCCCATGGGGTGAGCTACAATTACCGTCACGTGTGGAGTGTTGTCTGGGGAGGAAAGTGTCAATGTAAGGACGAGGAATTGGAAGGTAGCGGCTGTGGCCTATAGTTAGGGACCAACCCCGGCATTTGCCTGGAAGGAAGATGGGAAACCACAGAATACCATCTTCATGGCTGCCGGCGGGGGGATTCAAACCTCCTCGCCTACCGGATGTGAGCGACTGCCTACATCCACGCCATAACGTCCACAACTAACTCACCCGGTTTCAGATTTATCATTTATTAAGAAGATGCTATGTGAGGACATTACCCACCTGTCTTTGCTGCATACCATACTGGCAAAACCAATCAATCCTTATAATAAACAAAATTTGGCGCAAAAATATAGCAAATCTAAGAGTAATTAATTATTATTCGTATTATTTCCGAAAATCGAACCCAATATAAATTTGTAGTTTCATAAGAAATGCTTGGGCATCGTATTCATTTAGCCCCGAGTATTTTAGTGTGTGTAGAATGTATCTAATAACCTGTTTTACTGCGGTGTCTGCAATGTCGTATTGTGTGTATTTGCAATTCAGGAGAAAATTGGGAAGGAAGTTTCTTGTTTTTCATTTGAGGGGTTTGGACATGGTGGTCATTTATCCCCGTGCACTTGGGTGTATGTAGAATTTGTCTGATAACCTGTGTTTTGTGGTGTGTATTTGTAATTCAAGTGAGGATTGGGAAGGGGGGTGGCCTTGGCCATAAGTTAGGGAACTACACGATAACTACCGTCATTTTATACAGATCACTTTCAAATATATACATAAAATCTCGGTCGAGTTCGTTAATGAACAAAATCGGATCAAGGGGGTGGAAATGGGGGGGGGGGGGGCATTTTCGAAAAACAAACATCGCTATAACTTTCTTTGTATGTGAAAAATCGTACTATTTTTCGGATAAGAGCCAAAAACTTATGTCAGTGAAGTTTTTGATAGCACCAACCATTGACCAAAGGGATGGAAAAATGGAGTTTTGAGAGAAAAATATCATACATCCCGTAATAAGCACAATATCAACCATTTATAATGGTCAAGAGTCCTCTAAAAGTTACCTAAAACTTTGGTCTGAAATAATTTTTGATATGACCCACCATTACGCCAAGGGATGAGCAAAATGTTTCCGGAATAATTATAAAATCGGTAAGCCCTGCGCGGATACGGATAAACCCGCGGATAACCGCAAGGATTTTCGCCATGCGGATATAGTTTGCATGGATGTGCAGGTAGCAGATAAACTGCGGATAAGTTTGGGGTAAATTTGCGGATAGTTTTTTGGATTACAATCCGAACTTGTTGATTATCATTACTAGGACCTGGATGTTTATGACACATTATTATTATATAATATTTGCTAATAGGGGGATTCCCCGGTGGAAAATTGTACAAATACAGAAAATTACCAACAATAACATGAAACACAATATACACAATTCGCAATTTAGGTACTATAGTAATTACATCGTAGTATTCACACAAAAATTTCAATCTTCTCTTAAACACATCAATATACTATGTTTGGGGAAAGGCTCTAAGATTGAGGCAGATATTGAGTTCCAATTATCAATAACATGGTTAATAATAATAATATCGTATGGCCTCGGATGCCGGGTGCAAGCTTTGTTATTTGACACCCAGAGGGTAGCTTTCGAATTTCATTTTTCCTTGACTATGAAAGTCAAGGAGGTTAGATGTTAGATATCTAAGCTCCTTGAACACTATAGCGCTTTCTAGTAGAGAAATGAGGAACTTTGTGTTGGCGGAAACTCCCGAGATTAATTTTGCCATTATGAACTCGGCCTACAGAATTCAAATGGGTTCTTTGACATGCCAACATCGTATGACATGCGTATCGTATTTTTGTCGCCTTTCAAAAAAAAAAAAACACTTACCACGGCCAGGAGCGAACCTGCAATCTTGGGGGTTAGTAGACCCAAATAGCTTTATAAGCTATTTGGTAGACCGACACGATATCCACTCACCCACCGTGGCAAGTTACCACGGTTAATGAAAGAATATTTCCCATAATTTGTACGCTGTGGTCGTACCTTGACTTAATGTGGATGATCTGCCCTGCTCAGGTAGGTGGGATTTCCCAGTCGTTTGCTAAGTTCTCCCCATGCTGGCCGATTAGTGTAGGTGTTAAACATAGCGTATAGTCTGGATTTCGTCCTTTTATCTTCCAGAGATTCCCACCCTAGTTTTTCTATCATTCGAGTTACACTACTTCTAGGATTATAATCGTTGATCACAAACCTAGCAGCCTTCCTTTGTACCTTCTCCAGCTCATTGATGAGCCCAACCTGATATGGGTCCCCAACCGCTGAGCCGATAATACAGTTTGACAGATTGTAACGCTAGCTCCTCAGCCATTTTTCCGTTATGTTTTTTTTTTCATGACAAATATAATTGTGAGGTTTGAAGCCATTTTTCAGTGATGCCTAAGTAAAGAAAAGTTTGGTATTTATTAATCTCATGTAATTTATTTCAGGATTAGGGCATAACCCAGCTCTATTTGGGTACATCCGTGTTGACCGACTGAAAAGCACCAAACTTTTTTTTGGACATATATAAGATGGTTTAAGCTTATATCATTAAAATTATGTCATTAAGCATAATTAACACTCCGAACAGGAAAAGGTTGCAATTATAGTTTTTTTGTTGTCGTGTAGCCTCCTCAGATGTAAGTTATTAACATTCATTTTAAACATAGTACTTGACATACAAAGCCTAAGTAAACGACTTTCTCCCCAAATGTCTAAATGTGTTGCTTTATGCTTTACCTAATTAAGGATATTATTGTAATGCCAGGAGATTCGGATAAAAAACGTGTGAAGGCGGATAAATGTCGTGTGGATGTGGGGTGGATGCGGATAACGTTTCTTGTATGCTAAACATGTGGAAATTTCATAAGCATAACTAACAACAATTGGCAAATTTAGTGAATTCTGGTTGGTTGGTTCCTTAGTTTAGGGGCTGTGACAACGTGGCCATGTAGCTCCGTGGACTTTGGGTGTGTGTAGAATTTGTCTGTTAATTGTGACGGCTGTTATTAGTGTGTGTTATCTGTGATTCAGGTAGAAGAACTGGAGACGATGATTTTTTCAAGTAGTTCCTACTTTTGCTACTAAATGCAACCATCCACGACACCTAGCTGCGGACTTGGCTACTATATGCCATCGCAGTCAGCACCTGGCGACGAACGTTGAAACTAATATAGCGTTATCAAACTAACCTACAATATTTAGCTTCCACAAGTGTAGTTAATGGAAAGTTCTTTTTCATGCCATAAATCTATGAGGTGGGACCGCCGCACAGTGGTCCGGATCAGTAAAAAAGCGGTCAAAAATCGATTTTTCAACTTTACTTTAGAAACGCCAAACCACCTTCCAAGTGAAGTATGTTAATCCATGTACATTAATTTCACGTTTCCTTTGGAAATTGCTTCTGTGTGTCTCAGATATATTACTGCAAAAGTGATACAACTCTTCGTTTCTGAACTCCGCACTCCGTTAAGTAAACTTTGAAATATCATTCTAACTTCGAAATTAAACTAGGGGTCTTTAATACTGTATCAGTATGTAGGTTTGGGTCTGGTATATGTGTTTATAGCATGATTTTCAATTTCAGATCACTTGTAAGGACTCTTATACTTACTTTTATAGTGCATTATTTTTTTTATGAAAAATAAATGTTGCTTGACCTACAAAAAAATGTATACATATGTATAGCATGAAACTTGTGCAAGTTTTAAAATGAAGACTTGAGAATATATCCATAAAGGTTTCATCGCCAGAACACGCCAGATGCATGATTGAGAAGGGATAGAACATTACTGCGGGCTCTTAGGATAAACACTCGCGCGAGATAAGGGCCTGTTGAGACATTTGTTTATGCTACGCAAGGGATATCTCTAGGTCATGAAACCAAAATATTCTTCAGTCGCGAGAAGTAATTGATTAGTGGTAGTTGTGTTTGTTGTGAAGAGTGAAAAATGAATTTCGTTGTTAGTCGCAGTGAACTTCATAACAAGATTCGAGAGAACAAAAATCTATCTCGCGCTCGCCAAGAAAAGTTTGTGGTAACATATCTCATTAACAAATTCCAATTAAATGTAGACGAGAGTGTAGAGAAGACAGTGTATAATAATATAAGAACCTTTTTCTTTTTTCCTTATTTTGACCGGTGGAGAAAGTGTCACTTCTTAGAACATGCTTTTTTGAAGAAATATTCAGACTGGTTGAAAAAAGAAATTGTGATATCAATTCCGAGCATGCCTGGTTCCGCAAAATCAGAAGATCGAGGTCGTCCTTCAAAAGAATTTGAAGAGCTAACGGAGAGAAGCAAAATAAGAAAAATTAAAGACCTAAGGGAGAGTGTCACTTCATCAGAGCTTGCCTATGCGACCGCTATGAATTTAAGGGCAGAAGGAGACGATTCATCAGCCAAGCTATTAAAAGAAGCTACCACGACTACACCAACAAGGGGAAAACGAATACGGGATGCATGGAGAAAATGGGATCAACGATCTACAAAAATGTCAGTGGAAGAAGCCTTATCCTTCATAATTAAAGCAAAGTTATCCAAGCACCAGTATGTGACAATGAGAAAATTAGCTAATAAACATAACCATGATTTATACCCTAGCTATTATGCTATTTTGAATGCTAAAAAGGCTACTTATTCACAAAATGTAATAATTAAGGAAAATGAATGTGAAATGAAAATACAAGACTTGCTGGACCACACTTCCTCCAGAATTTTATCAATGTTACCAGATGTGAGTGATAAGAGCTATACATTATATTGTAAATGGGGCTTTGATGGCAGCTCCGGCCATTACCAATATAAACAAACCTGGTCAGAAGCTGAAAAGAGTGACCAGAGCTTATTTATGTCATCTGTCGTGCCTCTGCGCCTCGTTGACAGTAAAACAGGTATAATTGCGTGGAAAAATCCAAGAACCTCATCTACACGATTCTGCAGGCCTATTCGAATGCAGTGCGTTCATGAAACATCGGAAATTACACGGACGGAAATGATGTATCTAAATTATCAAATTGAGAATTTACATAATTTGGTTATAAACAACACCGAAGTGCAGTATTCCTTAATATTGTCAATGATAGATGGAAAAATATGCAATGCTCTAGCATAGTCTTCAAGCATGAAGTGCTATATTTGTGGTGCGAAAATTTCAGAAATGAACAATCTACAAATAATGGCACAAAAGCCCGTCGACAATTTACAGCTTGAATTTGGAATTTCAGTTCTGCACGCACACATCCGATTTTTTGAAAGTCTCCTGCATATTTCATACCGCCTGGATTTTAAAAAGTGGAAAGTGAGCGTGAAAGATGGTAATCGAGACTTATTCGAAAGAAAGAAAAAAAATGTGCAAGACTCATTCAGAACGAGATTAGGTCTTCTAGTTGATATTCCGAAGCCTGGATATGGAACAACCAATGATGGCAACACTGCCCGAAGGTTTTTTGAACAACCTCAAGTAGCATCCGAAATAACAGGGGTAGACTGTGAGTTAATAACTCGTTTCGGAATAATTTTAAAAGCAATTTCATCTGGTCATGAAATTGATTGTTCAGAGTTCAATTTCTACTGCAGCGAAACAGCAAGCTTATATGTACGGCTATATCCATGGTATTACATGCCTCCAACACTCCATAAAATACTTATCCATGGATCTTCCATTATAGAAGCAGCTATTTTTCCGATTGGAGAACTTTCAGAAGAGGCCTTAGAGTCTAGAAACAAAGACTTAAGAAAATATAGGGGAGACCATACCAGAAAATCCTCAAGAATTTCCAATAATTTTGAATTGTTCCATCGACTATTGCTAAGCTCTGATCCAGTAATTTCAAGCAAGGGAAGTCTACTGAAGAAGAAAAGAAAACAGTTGCCTCAGGAAGTGTGGAATTTATTGTCAATACCCGAGGACAAGACGGAGCAGGAAGGGGAAGAATAAGAAGTCGACTCATCCGGATCAGAGGATGAATAAGTAAGTAATTTTAAGCACTACGACAAATTTGTCTCATAGTAACATCTAATTTAAAGTTTTACACAAAATTATTTCATTTATTTTGACGGAAAATATTTTTGTCCGCTTTTTTTCGAATCCGGACCACTGTGCGCCGGCTTTACTTCCCCTCCGAAGGAAGTCATACGGAGAGATTTTAAACGCTCTTAAAAATCCGACGACTTCGGACGGGTTTTAACGCGCGATCTTGGGCATAGAAGCCGCTATATCTTAGTCTATTTCCGCCTTCCGGCGTGCCGAGAGGTATATTTATTTATGTTTCAAATATACTAAATTTATGTTAATAAGTTGTTGAAAAAAGCATGCAAGCTAAGAGTCACTAGATCTGACGACAATATTGCTCGGTTGGCAACTCTGATGCTATTGCTGGTCGCTGTACTAGTGACCTCGTTTTATAGCAAGAAGCAGTCTATTGTATCCTGTCTTTGGTAAACTCACGCCATCCATCATTGCTTCCTATCTCTTTGAGAGCCTTCATTACTATGTCCATCCATCTTGCTCCCCGGTCATCTACACATAGTTGTATCAGCTTGTTCGTTGTCTAGAATGACACTGTTCGCTTGACGGCCATATACAGAACACGCACAAGCCAAGGAGGGCTACCCTTTTTCCTTCAATCGGTAGCTCAGCTAAAGTAAAAAATTCATGAATGCTTACAAAATGTATGGTAGATTCAAAATACTCACAATATGAGGAAGTCCGCGATTTAAAATACTGTACTGACAAAATGCAATTTAAATTGATAATACTTAAAAAAATTGAGTTTAAATCCAAAATACTTACAAAATGCAATGTAGATTGAAAATACTTACAAAATGTGGTTGAGTTAAAAAAAACTCACAAAATGTAATTTAGAGACACGTGGAGCCAATTCATAACAAAATGTTCAGTAAAGAACATAAAGCCTACTTTCTCCTAAATGCATGGGTATTGTTATAACTCTTTGTCCTTTTCAAGGAGTAAAATTGAATGTTGGTTGTAGTAGCTTCTTGAAATACAACGTGCTATAGGGATATTAAACATGAATATGAGGTGTCCTTTGCTAGTGCTACCTCTGTAAAAAAAATTCATTCAATTCGGTTTCACCGTGTTTGAATTGATATGGGGAATGGATTTGCACGCATACATGGCCGATATTTGCAAACTATTGGGCTGATGACCTTGTAGTCAGTCATAAGATGCTTTCCACAAAAAGGCACGTTGTTGTAAAATCTGGTAGAGATGAAATTATTAGGATGGTAGTAATTTGATTTAAGCTTTTAACATTTGGGTGGCCGTCATTCCGTTTCCGTCAAGATGGCGGCGATATAAAACATGACACTGAGGTGCCCTTTGCTAGTGCTACCTCTGTACCAAACTTCGTTCCATTCGGTTTCACCGTGTTCGAATTGACAGGGGGAATAGATTTTCACACAAAGATGGCCGCCATCCGCAAAATATTAGGCTAATGACCTATTAGTTTGGTCAAAGGATGCTCCCTCCATAAAGGTATGGTGTTGCAAAATTTGGTAGAGATCGGATGATTAGGTTAATCGTAATTTGATTTAAGCTTTGAACATTTGTGAGGCCGCCATTACGTTTCCGTTAAGATGGCGACGATATAAAACATGACACTGAGGTGCCCTTTGCTAGTGCTACCTCTGTACCAAATTTCGTTTCTTTCGGTTTCACCGTGTTCGAATTAATAGAGGGAATCGATTTTGACACAAAGATGGCCGCCATCCGCAAACTATTAGGCTGATGACCTGTTAGATTGGTCAAAGAATTCTCCCTCCATAAAGGTATGTTGTTACAAAATTTGGTAGAGTTCGGATGATTAGGTTAGTCGTAATTTGATTTAAGCTTTGAGCATTTGTGTGGCCGCCATTACGTTTCTGTCAAGACCGCGACGATATAAAACACGACACTGAGGTGCCCTATGCTAGTGCTTGCTCTGTACCAAATTTCGTTCCATTCGGTTTCACCGTCTTCGAATTAATAGGGGGAATCGATTTTCACACAAAGATGGCCGCCATCCGCAAACTATTAAGCTGATGGCCTATTAGTTTGGTCAAAGGATGCTCCCCCCATAAAGGTATGTCGTTGCAAAATTTGGTAGAGATCGGATGATTAGGTTAGACGTAATTTGATTTTAAGCTTTGAACATTTGTGTGGCCGCCATTACGTTTCCGTCAAGATGGCGGCGATATAAAACATGACACAGAGGTGTCCTTTGCTAGTGCTACCTTTGTACCAAATATCGTTCAATTCGCGTTCACCGTGTTCGAATTGAGACAGACAGACAGACAGACAGACAGACAGACAGACAGACAGACAGACAGACAGACAGACAGACAGACAGACAGACAGACAGACAGACAGACAGACACACACACACACTCTCTCTCTCTCTCTCTCTCTCTCTCTTTGTTCGCCCTGTGTTGATCTCATAAGTCTACTTTCATTTTTTTTTTTGCAAAAATCGAAAGAAGGCTAAAAACAGGACGGGAATCTTAAAGAGAAAAGGAACTATAAAGAAGAGAAAAGCAAGAATGAGGGATCAGGAAAGATGAGACAAGGGCCAATTAAGGCGGGAAAGGGAAAAGACTCCCAGGGCCTCGGATACCCTAATACCGTCGGGATCGGAAGAGAGCAAGAGTTGACCAAGGGAGGTCGACAGGAAAGAAGACGGAGAGGAGCCCGGCACAAGTAAGTGGAAGCAATGCTGGACTCAGCTGGTGTCCCGTGGTCGCCAACCCACGTCCCACTAGATGTGAGCCCCTGGGGGGCTACTGACAAGGCTCCCTCACATTTGCGCACCCTCAAATGCCAACTGACAGTATCAAGATTCGATCCACAACCTTGGGCACTGATAAATTAATGCAGCTACAAAGAGTTACCTGAAATAGTGCGCAATGTTACACTCCGCTCTTTATGTATAGTCTACTGCTAACACTCACAGCAATTTGTTCCTTACGCCACAGCTTACCTGAAACAAAAGATAACATACTTGTAAGATAAATTTGTGGTACAGATCATGAAACATTTAACACCAAAAAGGAAATTATTTATCTTTGAAACAAATTTTGTGGATGGGGTTATGGTATCAACATAGATATTAACATCTGACATCGTTGCAAATTCACACTGGAATAATATAATAATCTATACTAATATACAAATGAGGTGGTGTGTGTCTGTGTATTGCTCAATCACGCAAGAACCACTGGTCCGATTTACATGAATTTTACATGGAAGTAGCTGATTTACCTGGTTAACATATAGGCTACGTTTGATTTCAATACTTTGTACCATTTAAAGATGGCGACCATTTTAGTGACGTCACTACACCCTTTAGTTTCAAACTTTCATTTTTCCATTTCTAATAAAAAGAGAACGGAAAGAAATAGCAAACTTTTGATGGCATATACGAGGTTGAAAATTTAATTTTCTATCCGAACGGTCCTTATCACTTTTCGTGTATCTCCAACGGTTAGCAAGTAAACCCTAAATGTGTGCTATAAGACACGGTCAACGCCGAGCGGTGTAGTTGGACAAAATGTTACATCCTTACTCTTCCTCCACGCAGCACCTCGCCTATCCCCTGTTTTGGCTGTCACCTTCACATTTTAACTTATTTATGACCCGTAGCAAAGCACGGGTACTTCAGCTAGTTTTAATATAAAATTCCTTTAAATAGGAATCTCTGTTTCGCGGGCTTATAGGTCGTGTTCCAAGGACATTTTGTCGTCCTGACGTATCGCTGAATACTGCGTTCAGCATGTTCACAGGTTACATAAAGCGAGGTAAAACAAGTAAACAGAAGATATATAAATAGTCAACAACCCACACATAGAGGCTACCATAGCAACGGCGTACCACATAAAAGTAATGCATCAAGGACAGGGCTGCTCGTCTGTTGCATCTTCTCGTCTACGACGGTCAATAAGGGCAGGCTTGAGGGGATTAAGAACAGAGCTTGGCTTCCAGTCCTTAATCCCCTCAAGCCTGCCCTTATTGACCGTCGTAGACGAGAAGATGCAACAGACGAGCAGCCCTGTCCTTGATGCATTACTTTTATGTGGTACGCCGTTGCTATGGTAGCCTCTATGTGTGGGTTGTTGACTATTTATATATCTTCTGTTTACTTGTTTTACCTCGCTTTATGTAACCTGTGAACATGCTGAACGCAGTATTCAGCGAAACGTCAGGACGACAAAATGTCCTTGGAACACGACCTATAAGCCCGCGAAACAGAGATTCCTATTTCAACGCCGGTCGTGAAAGTCTACATTTTTACTTTCCTTTAAATAATTCAGTAATAATTGTCAATTTAAGTATAACATACCTTCATAATCTTACTGGTGGGATACAAGGAGTCAGGAATGGAGGGCGGTAAACGGTTCTGATTGTTTAAAATCTCGATACTTCTCCATTACTTTATGCAGTCGCGTGCGGAATTCCTCTCCACAAAATTGCACTCGCATACACACACGGACAAAAGGTGATCTCATAAGCCTATTTTTCTATGAATGAAAATGGGCAAATAAAAAGCAAGGGAAGCCTACAAATAATTTAACTTCTATTAATTGCAATAAACAATTACAGAAACTATATAAATAATTCATGCTTTTGGGCTAATGCCGTGTGTATTTTTAATTTGAACCATACGTTTCGGAGAAACCTTGCCTCCTTTTTCAATGGAAATAAACAATGTGGCCATAGAAAGTAAATCAATGAGATTACAAAAAATATAGATAAATTCCTCTGTTCGTCACCAGAGAGCAGCTGCCAGAAATTACTGTATGGACCATGGTGGAATTAAAAATACACACGGCATTAGCCCAAAAGCATGAATTATTTATATAATAATCCAGGCCGTGAAAGCCTTAATATGCAAATTACAGAAACATTTGCTAACGGCCATACTCTGTTGAATACATCGGGTTTCTTCCAAACCCTGAAGTTAAGCAACATTGGGTGTGTTCAGGACATGGATGGGTGCGGTGAGAATCTAACCCGCCTCTTCTCAGTTCTGCCTGATGAGGCTAAGTGAATCCCGTTCTAGCCCTCAGATCAGAGGTTAAATATCTTGACAGAGCCAGGAATCGAACCCTGAGCTCAGCGGTGACCGCGAAGAATGCTAGACACAACGCACAGCAGAGCAGAGCAGAGCAATTCTCGTGCAGATAAATGTCACTATTGTGGCGTGAAGTATGTTCGCATCACAGCACCTAACCACAGCATTGACATTCACGTAACTCCTAACCCCACAGCGGCATTGCTGTCAATTGAAATCGATAATTAGTAGCGAATAATGGGCTTTCATACTGAATAGCGCGCATGTAATAATACGACTAAACTGCGTGCTTTAGCAACAGATCTATAGCTCAAACGCTTACTGTTCTATCTTAGGAATAACGTTCGATCGGGAAAAACGAACACCAAACTGCAGCTCTGTAGTATTTAACGACTTTTGGATTGTTTATTTAAGGATTATATACCGGCACAAAGGACTAAAAAGTCCCAATGAATGTGCATGTACATACAAATCATCAATTTGTTATTATTATTATTATTATTATTATTATTGTTGTTGTTGTTGTTGTTGTTGTTGTTGTTTGAGTCTTTAGTCGTTTGACCGGTTTGATGCAACACGCCATGCCTCCTTGTCCTGAGCTAATCGTTTCGTCTCTACATAGCTACCACATCCTACATCCGAGGCTATCTGTTAAACATATTTTAACCTTGGTCCACCCCTACAGTTCTTGTCATCAACCCTTCCTTCCATAACTTAGCTTGCTATTCCTGGGTGTCTTAGTACGTATCCAACCAACCTATCCCTTCTGTACATTAGCAGTCACCAGAAACATCTATCCTCTCCCACTCATCTTAATACCTCTTAATACATGATCCAAGAAACACAATAACACTACACAATAAACCTTTAGAAGTAGTCTCAAAATTTAAATACCTCGGAGTTATTTTACAGATAACATTATCGTCCTTCAACTTCCATGTTACAGAGAGAGCCACTGCTGCAATAAAAGCCATGTATCATAATTATCCAACAACCACAGTGAATCTCAATAGCCACTGCATTAACACTGTTCAAGACTGCTATAGCACCAATAGCAACCTATGGGATTAACACCATCTGGGACAAACTAACAATCACAAATCTATCAACAATTTAGAAGGTCAAAGCCCGTTACCTAAGATGGATTCTAGGAGTAGGGAAGTCAGCACCATCGAGGCTATCATATGTGTTAACAAAAGAAATCTTCTTCGTTGAGGACATAAGAGCACAATTCTGGCTACCAAGTACTAAGGCTTATGAAAAGACACTACACCTGTTAAAAGAGAAAACTAATTCCATATGGCCCGAATTTTACTCAACAGACACCATGAGAAGATCGGAATGGAAGCAACCAAATTATGAACTTGACACATACTGACAAGATTTGCAACGCACGGCTTTCATCACAAGCTATGTCAGAACCTAAGATTTCATCATCCGGAAGAATCCTGCGTGTGCAAATTGTGCAATAAACATTGTGAGCGATATCATGCACAAAACTGCCCAATCAGGACAATCTCAATAATAGGACTAGGTCAAGAATAATTTATGTATCATTAAGCACGTTGTGCGCTTTTCTTAAATAAATAAAATACCTCTTAGTTTGTTACTCTCTCTACCCATCAGATCTTAATCATTCTCCTGTATCACCACATTTCAAACGCTTCTATTTTCCTCTTTTCTGTTGCTCTAACGTTCCAAGTTTCACTTCCATCAAGTTCTACAATGGCTTTCAAAAATGACTTTCTAATACCTAAATCTATATTTGATGTCAACATTTTGTTTTGTTTGTAAAAACGCTTTCAATGCCTGAGCCTGAGCCAACCTATTTTATATACTCTTTGCTTTGTTCATCACTGGTTTCTTTTGGCTGCATTCCATATTATTTGTGCACATGTAGGAAAAGTTGATGTTCAGTTAAATGATACAATGAGAACAATTTCGGGCACTCTCAAATCCACACCACAAGTGGCTACCAGTATTATCCAACATTTACCCTCCTCCCCTGCGAAGGCTAACAGCTCTAAAAAGGGAATGGTCGAAATGCGCTAAAAATGATCTCTTACACATACATCAGGTTTGTAATCCACAGAAGCAAGGGCGATTAAAATCTCGACATCCGTCATGGCAGCTAGGCAACTTGCTTGTTAAATCTAAGTTCAATATGAACGAAACTTGGCGAGAAGAATGGACTACATCAAACCCTGATGAGCTAGGATTGATCACCGATCCCTGCAGGAAACCTCCTGGTTTCCATCTTCCAAGAAGGATTTGGACGTCACTGAACAGAGTGCGGACCGGTCACGAGAGATGAAACTTTTGGCTCCACAAATTGGGGAAAATTCTAGTCCTCAGTGCGATTGTGGCGATGCAGTGCAGACAGTCCATAATATTGTGACGGAATGCTCTTCACGGTCCTTCAAGGGAGGATATGACGACCTGCAGAACGCAACTGATAATGCAGTGGAGTGGATTGCATCTCTGGACATCCAACTGTGACTTTTGGTTTCGTTTTCGATGTTACTAGATATGTAGTACTTGTATATTCTGTAGCATTACTGTATCCTCTGTATGTCATACGAAATAAATATATATATTATTTGTTTTACATTTATTAATTTTCATCGTGAATATTCTTTCCTCAAGACGGAGTCCATACCATTTAAAAACTCATTCAAATCCTCTGGTGAATCGGTTAAGATGACGATGTCATCAGCAAATCTCAAAGTTGAAATTATTTCTCCTTGAATCTTCACTCCTACTTTAAATTTTTCTCTAATTTCCTTCATTGCTTGTTCAATGTGTAGATTGGAAAGTATGGGTGATAAGATGTAACCTTGCCTTACACCTTTCTGAATACCAGCTTCTCTCTCATGTCCTTCGGCTCGAATGAATGCGGTCTGGTTTTTGTACAGATTGTGAAATCTATGATGCACTTGCCACGATCTCGATACATAATCCTCTTTGTCACTTATAGCCCCATCAATGCACTGGTAAGTTTAAGGTGTTTCTTGAGTACTGATCGACGAGATTTCTCATAGAAATACAACTTTTTCAGATTATAAATGCGTGATGCGGTACAAATAAATGATTTATGGAAATTGGCCGTACGAATTTTTTAATGTCATACTGTAATTGGCCTGATTGATATAGAAGGCAACTTTCACATGTTTGGTCAGAGGAAGTTCGATTCAGACTTAAGTTAGTGTACACCTTGATATCGAAGATGAAATACCTTGAACGTTCCTAGATTTTCTAGACAAGAGGGCTGTGTGTTTGATCTGTATTTTCTTTTCAGAGGCGTTATTCACGTATTAGCAGCTTACACTTTCCATCACATGCAGATGGAGGTGTGTAAACCGGAAGTTCCGTTACTTGTCAATGTGTATACACATATTTCCATCTTGGTATCAAGGTCGAGCTTTGTCAGGAGAGTAAGGTAACAGCATTGTTACTTGATTGAATCTAATATATCCACATTAAACGCCCTCCATACGATAAAATGTTTATAGAGATTTTAAATTTACATTAACGGCGTTAGGCCACATTGGCCATGCAGCAAGAAGAGTACAAATAAGGTGCAAGATTCAAGTACTTGGAATAAACAGAAACAGGAGAACAAACAAACTTATGATCAGTAACAAGTAGTTCAGTGAAGAACTAAATAGCCTACTTTCATATATCCCTCTGGTCATTTCCATTCAAATTCTCCTGCATATCACAAGGATTTTCCGAGAAACATCTATATAAATATTTAAATTTCGCATCGCCACCATGTTGGATTTGTGTTCAGCAAGTAATTGAAAAGCCTATAGGTGATTTTATGTTAATAGGCGCTATCAACATACAAAATTTCAGTTTGATTGATGTAATAGAAAAGCATTAAATTTTCATTTTTTTTAGTAATATTAAAAAAAGAAAGAAAAGAAAAGGAATGATAGGGAAAAATGAAGTAAAAAGGGAAAGAAGGAGGAAAGGATAGGGAAAACGGAAGGAAGGAAGAAAAGAAGGAAAAAAGGAGGGGAAGGAGTAATGGAAGGAAGAAGAAAAGAAATGGAAAAAGGAAGGATGGAAAAATGGAAGGAAGGAAGCAAGGAAGAAAGGAATGAAAGAAAAACGGAAGGCAAACAGGTAGGACGGACAAACGGAGGGAAGGAAGGAAGAAAAGAAGGAAAAAGAGGGGAAATAAAAATGGAAGGAAGAATAAAAGGAAGGGAAAAAGGATTGACAGAAGAATGGAGGGGAGGAAGCAAGGAAGCAAGAAGGGAGGAAGCAAGAAGGGAGGAAGCAAGCAAGGAAAGAAGGAGGGGAAGGAAAAAATTAGGGAACAAGTAGTTCCTTGAAGAACTATACAGGCTATTTTCATATATCCTACTCATGTTAATTGCCTCTATCAACATACACAATTTCAGTTTAAAGTTTGTGATAGATTCGTAGATATTGCGAACCGTCTAAATATTTCAGATGGTCGCCATGTTGGATTTTTTATTTATGTACTATTACATGAAGATTATTGTGTACATGTGGTATTCAAACTACAATCGCATTCAATCGCATGATTAGAACAAAAGAAGTAAAAACATGATTTAAAAAATTCACACAGCTGCCATCTTGTGGTTATGGAAACTATTGAAAAAAAATAGTTGCCAGTGGATTAACATTTGTATACGCATTTAACGTGCAAAGTTTCACTGCACTCGGATGGTTAAATCGCTAGAAACGTCCATTTAAATATGTATACATCGCGTCGCCGCCATGTTGGATTTGTGCTCACCAGGTTACTGAAAGTTCTATACGTGAACTTATGATCATAGCTTCTATGAACATAAAAATTTCAGCTTGATTGCTGTAAAAGATTCGTAGATATTGAGAACCGTCTAAATATTTCCGATGCTCGCCATTTTGGATTGTCATATGTATAGGCCATAGAGTTATGTACTGCCCCCGTAATTGAATTATATAGAGACCACGGTGGCTATATTGGAAATTATAAAGAAAGTTATGGCTGTCATAGTTATGACGTGGGTAGTCATGACGTAAGCAAGGATGACGCAGACGATATGCCAGCAGGCTACTTGAGCTGAGATTCTCAGTGACGTCAGCATTTATTCGAGAAAGATCCGAGATCTACGACGCAGTCGCAGGAAACGTGGAATTCTGCTGAGGAAGAAATTATGCTATTGGAGGGGAGGCTTGAACCAATGAACGATAGTCTGAAGGAAGACGGAGATTGCTGAAACTATGGTATTTTTATTACTTTTTGGAATGCAGAATTGTGGAAATCCATTTGCAATAGAGGCATTGATCTGGAATTTTGGTGAAATTTATTTTCAGTTTTTGAATTTTGAAAATCCGTCATGTATTGACGAAGTTGGAACTTCTAGCGATGACGCAGTAACGCGCAATGGAAGGGATGGATACGCCCCTCATGAAGTTCATAAAAGGCCTTGCGCAGAAGAGAGGAGCCTCATTCTCTCAGATTATCAATCGTCTGATAGCTCAATCGTCAGATCTCAAATAGTTATTTCGGTGAAACGTCGAGTGAGATTAGTAGTGAAAAAGTCGTCTTTATAACGCGTGGTGAACCCACTGCATTAAAACGAGAGTCGAGTACACAGGCAGTGCAGGTTTACTGTGAGTAAATCTAGGTGAAGTTGAAACGCACATTATAACGCGTCTACAAGTTTAGCTGTGAACAGTTAGCGGTCGCCTATAAGCTAATTCTATTGTGCATTACTACAGTAAGGAGTGTAGAAAAGTTGAACAATTTCGAGGAAGTATTTTGGAAGTTATTGACAATTTTAGACGACTGACAAAAGTGATTTTCTCGCTACATGAGAAGCACTTTGTATAGCCAGAATCTACGCTACGGCTGACACGGCTAGTGAAATAGGGAGACTTCAGATTGCTCTTGTGACACAACGCTACAGTATTATGGAACAGTTTAATATGGCAGTTTGTTCTTCTATTACCATAACTGAAGAGAAGATGGAAGGCTAAAGGACTTAATGCAATTGGGACATATTTCAACGGAGTAAGATAGCAGCATGGAATTTCGCTAATTGCTATTCCACACAAGCGAACATGTGGTAAATAACCATCTACACCCATGTTTCGTGATTAAAGGCTGAATACTATCAAACAGCAATGGAAATGATTTCATACTTTCTGAATATGAATATTTCTTCGGAAATTTATACAAAAACTTCATGGCGATTTTCAACTGGAACTTCAGGGATTTTTCAAGAGAGGTCAGGGTTGTCCCGACTCACAAAGAAGATTATTGCCGGAAGGATGTCGTTCGTCTTCGTGAAGCAGTTCGATTCTCCGAGGGTGCTGTTTCTTGTTTCGAGGATGGAGCTCAGCTTTAACTTGGTGAAATGGATCCATCAACAGTCTTCTTTGGGGAATTTTCCTCTGGAACGTCAATCGGCAGATAAGGTAGTCGTGAACGTTTATTGTATTTGAGTTTCTTAGCAATATTTGAGCAACCATTTTCCCATATTTTTGTCCTCATGTATTTTGCCCTATATTCTTGTTTGAGATTCTCATTCTCAGTACACCTTGATGAGTTATGCCTTTTTCGACGATTTTATTAAGACATTGTTATGTCATGGGCATAGTTAAATGATTTTGGATCAGTTGAGACTGATATTTAGATTTTTCAGTAATTGGCTTAGTTTTGTAGTCACGATTTGACTATAAGTTAATGATTTTCATGGCAGATTTAAATTCAGACAGCGTGTCACTTTATCAAAGTAGTTCTACCCCAGTTTAATTACTTTGACCAATTTTCTGTCATCATCAAGAAGGAAGAACATTTAAATGATTTTAGAGCGTTAAAATCCAGTACGTTGTCGACGATCTTGGAAATACTAGTCGTTATTTGAATTGATTGCAACACAGACATTTATCGTCAGTCATGAACGATCATTGCATCATAGACCATTTTGTGAAAGATGAACTTTAATTATGAATTATTGAATGCATTAAATTCGTGAACTTTTGTTAGGAATTTTTTCTCAATTAGAGATTTATATAATGATGTTTGCACTCCCCAATCTAATTGAATTCTATTCGACTATTTTGCAGCTTAGTCGCACTTTGTTTGATGATAGTATTTTTATACTACAATTCTTTGAAGATGTTAATCTTAAAATTTTGATAGACCAGACAGGCGTATATAAGCGTATTCACTATTAAATTTGTTTGTGATTGGCAGATTTTTACTTCATTACGATTCATGAATGAAATCCACGAAGGTTAAATGACAACAGTTTTGAAACAATTAATGATTATAAGAATTTTTAAGTGGAACTATGAATGTATAATCGATAGTGCAGCGGACATGTTGAAAGTCGCTGATGTATAATGCCCTTAAATAAATGAAGGAGATTCCCACAGTAATTAATAATGATAAAGATTGTGTTAGTGGAGGTTTTTGTAAAGTCTGTGGAAGATTTTGATGCCGTATATTTTAATATATGATGAATTTTGGGCCTAATTTTAATGCAGTTTGTGCATTATTTTGTAAGCGAAGTATTTTCCGCTGGAGTATATTGTCATAGTTGAAAATTAATCAAGTGAATTTGCTGTTATAATTAACAAGAGTTTTGAAAGAATTTGAGATAAGATTTTGAATGAAGATTACCGTCACAAATAATTATAATTATTACAACCTTTATTAAACCAGATTGTGACATTAAATGTATAACTAACCTTCATTGGTCGATTATATTAAACACGATTATGAATTTAGCAACCGGATGAACATGTGGTTCAATGTATTTCTTAAATTAATAATTTAAATGTTGATATTGTAAATAATAATGTATATATCTTTGACAATAATGTGGAACGAAAGTAATGTTAAAGGCGTGTTTAAAATTTTTGTAATTATCTTCGACAATATTATAAACAATTTCTAATTGTTATAAATAATTTATGTGATTTTGATATAAACATTTAAGAGTGTGTTTTATACTCTAAACTATGCTTATTAAACATTTGGATGATAACTTAACAAGTTTAGGGATTGTCAGAATAATCCAGTGGTATGTGAGTTAAGCATTTGAAAGATTTGCGTCAATATATATGAGTTGTCTTGTAGACATTTAAAGCTTTGAAAGGAGTTGAATTCTTACGCAGTGTGGCGTGACGAGTGAGCCCCATTTGACAGGTGTACGCCAGATTGAAGAGTAGACCAGCTGGCTCGACATCTGGTTATCAGCGGGCGAGGTCGATACTCTGGCCTTGCGCCTATTAATACAAGTGTCATGTTTATTAAAAGAAACCAAATGCTCTATATATATATGTGTCGTATCCTGACTTCCTCATCCAATCCAATTGTGTTTTGAATGTTACGTTATTTTGAGCTCATGGGAGCTAACATATTGTTTGATAACTTTGCAAGTCCTTCAAGGAGGACATATTCAGATTGACATGGGCTACTGATAGCCACATTTATTTTGTTGAGTTTGTTAAAATCATACCCTTTATTTGAAATAAAGCTTTTGTACAGTTCAAAGTTCTCGCCGTCGTTCTGGTTCATTTTTAAATGTCATAGTGAAGGTTATTGTGGGAGCATACTTTAGTGATCCTGTTGTCAACCCAATCCCCGAGATAATTTTTAAGAGGTAAGTAAAAGTAAGTATGAAACCCCGTCTATTTTGGTGTGTTCCACAATAATTTTCTTGGTAACTTCTGTGTTCAAACCTCGGTAGTATCTGTCAGTGCCATTTTCATTGATGTAGCTGAGCCGGTGCGATTGATTGTTGGCAATCCGACTGAGGGGGCGGATATCTGACAGCCTACTATCCGGGTAAACGGGGACAGAAGGATTGGCGCAGTCAACGTGTGGGGCATGTTCAACAACACTGGATTACCAGGTTGAACAATAGAAGGATTGGCACACCTAGAACGTGGGGCTGAGTCAACAGTAGGATTGGCAAACCTAAAACGTGTGGATCGATTAGACTCAAATAAAGAGGTTGATTCTTTGTTAGATGTCTAGGCCAATTGTAGAATTTGAGAGTGTGATTATATAGGAATTAAATGTTGTATTGTATTAGGAAAATTACACTCAGAAAAGATCAGATCTTATACAACTTGGGAAAGGTTAAATAGGCTGGAAACTTAGAAAAATCGCCTATGATCTGGAATCTTATTTTATTTGACCGGCTTATGACATTTTAGTCATATTAAAAATAAAATTAAATTATTTGGATTGTAAATGTAAAATTATTTGTGTTAGGATATTTTAAAATGGGCCAGGGAAATTTGAACATGTGCTTGAGTTTGTTTCAACATGAAGTGTCTTCGAAAGTTAATTATAAGATAGTTATAAGTTAGATTTAAGACAGAAAATTGATCAAATTTATATATGGTGAAAAGTGTTGCTCAAATGTTGTTATTTTGCTCTTTTGATGTATGTCCCTACAGCAGTCTAATTTTTGAATAATATTGTAATGGCAGATGAAAGTTTGAAGATGATGTTAGCGGAGATGTCTGCTAACATGAATAGTAATATGAAGCAGATGATGGAGGAGAATGCTAGTAATTTGAAAGCAAGAATGGAGGAGAATGCTAGTAATTTGTCTGCTAACTTGAAAGCAAGCATGAATAGTAGTATGAAGGAGATGGAAGCTAGGAATACTAGTCGAATGGAGGAGAATGCTAGTAATTTGTCTGCTAATATGAAAGTTCTCCAGACCAGTTCTGCTAACTTAGAGGATAATATGTCGCGTTTACAGATTAATACCCAAGGAATTGAGAATGCTGTAACTGACATGCGCTCAGACGTGTCCAATGTTAAAATAGATGTGTCTAATATGCATAAAAATGTTGCTGATGTTAAAATTGATGTTGCTAATGTGCATAAAGATCTTACAATGTTGAATCTAGATGTAGCTAATGTCCGAAGTGATATTTCTTGTGCTAGGGCTGAGGTAGTTGTTGTTAAAAATGACGTTGCGACTGTCCAAGACAAGGTTGAGGAAGTCCAAAGAGGAATCCAAAATGTTAGAACTGATGTGTCCAATGTTCAGGTTGATATTAATAACATTCATTCGGATGTAAACGAGATGCAAAGTGACATAAATAAAATTCAAGTAGAGGTCAACACAGTTTTCGTAGATGTTGCTAAAGTCCAAACTGATGTAAATAAAGTCAGGGAAGAGATAGAAAATTCGAAAACCCTTTGTACACGTAATATAAGTGCATTAACGACTAGATTAGTTGATGAGTCAGTTAGAACGACAGCGTCTTTAGAAGGTTTAAAGTTTGATGTAGAGGTCATGAGAACCCAAGTATTAGACCATAATAAAGTATTGAAAGAGGATATCGAAATAGACATAGCAGAAATGTTAACGGCAAATGTAGCAATATGGAAAGACGAGTGGAATAGGTCAAGTGGGGAACATGTAACCCAAATTCAGGAACGTATTGAAAGAAAACTTGCCAGTACTCAAATTGATATTAACAATGAAGTAGTACAGATTAGGAAAGATTTAAGCGTCAGGATGGATTCGCTATCCGAAAGACAAGTTGAAGATAGAACACAACTAGGTCAGGATGTGCAAACATTAAAATCTGCATTAGAGGAACAGATTCATAAAGTTGTCTCTGATGTGAATGAAACGTCGAGCAAACTGCAGAATTTGAAGCTAGGAGAAGCTAGTTTGATGGAGACCTACAAAGAAGAGTTAATCAAGAAAGTCTTAACGGAAATAACTGACAAGGATACAGTAGGCTTGGCTTGCGAAACCAATAGGAATTATGCCAGAAGATATAACCTAGATCCAGAAGAGAGAGACGTGACTCCTGAAGAACGTATATCCAGATTCAGGGAGGAAGATGACGAGAGGAATATGGAACCTGGGTGGAACTATCGAGATAGTGGGAAAAACTACCCGGATTCATATCCGAGGAACGTAACGGTCATCAGGAATTTTGAAGACAAACCACAAAAGTTCAGTAACACGGATAGTTTGACACCTATAGAATATGTAAGGAACCTCAAAGATTATTTCATCGAAGCTCATATTCCCAGAGAGAGAGAGATGAAGATAGTGGAGAGATATTTGATTGGAGGACCCCTCGAATGGTTTCTCGCATTTAGATACACATTCAGTAACTTTGACGAGTTTGCAGAGGCATTAATCAAACGATTTTGGTCCATAGAAGCGCAGAATTCGTTAAGAGCGGAGGTGTATTCAAGAAAATACTCAGGTACTCTTCCAACACGGTACGCTGATTTCTTTACGAGTCAGTTATCCCGCTTGAGATTTTTGCAACCCCCATTGTCAACGGAGCAACTTATTGATGCGATTTCTCGTATGCTACCTGTGGAGGTGAGGAGACTAATTATGTCGTCAAACATCAGGGATTTAACCAGCATGGATGAATTACTGAGGAGGTTAGACTACACAAGTCCAATGCCTAACGTGGTACAGAAAGGTCAAAGGCAGGAGTTCAAAGAAATAAATACTGTATATATGGACCAAGTCCAACAAACTGACAAGCCAGATGAGGAGAAAACCGACAATGTAGGTCCCCACAGGAATAATCAGTTTCGAAATAACAGATCGCCAGGTTACCGACCGTATCAACAGAGAAGAGGCTGGAACTATAATCGAGGAAATTACAATGGAAGAGGCAGATATTACAACAATAATGGTTATAACAGAAATTATAATAGGAATAACCAGAACCAAAACAGAAATCAGAATCCTCAAGGTCAGGTTATGACACCCGATCAGTATCAGGAAAGAGAGAAGGAAAGCCAGCAATACCTGAAAGAATTACGGGAAAAAGAAGCCGACAACCAAAAGAAAAGGCAGGATGTAGTGATCGATCCTGGGCCTTCTACGAGCCAACAGAATTTTGAGGTCGGTAACACAAAAAAAAAAAACACGCCGATTTCTCAACGTCAGTGAGAACTTGTAAATACATTGCCACACCACACCTGATTACAATTAATGAGATATATGAAGTGACTGATGAAGATTTGCTAGAAGAGAGGGGTATAGTTAAAGAGGAAAGACCATGTGCCTTACCTATTATTTCTGTACGGATAGATGGCCAACAGTACAAAGCCCTGATGGATACTGGTGCAATTATCTCCATCATTTCAGAGGAATGTTATCAAAGTCTGCTAAGAGGAGAGAACATGACAGTTCTACCTGTTTCTACCGTCAAAGTGAGAGGGATATTCCAAGATAAGGCAGTGAAGTGCAAGATTCAAGTGTTATTGAACTTTGAGATCAATGGAAGGAATTATGAACAGATCTTCATTGTGGTGAGCAAGATCAATTTTGATATGGTGCTTGGAATCGATTTTATATCGAAGGTCGGAGCTATTATTGACATGAAGAACAGAAGTATTAGCTTTAATGATGGGTACATGATCACAGAAGAGATAGAAAAACAGGACGTGAAAAACAGTCTGGAAATAGACCTTAGGGAAGAAATTTTGAATACCATAATTAATGAAGTGGAAAATTTAGCAGAAATACCCAGTAGAAAAACTGAAGTATTTGAAGAAATTCCGGGGGAATTTGAAGATCTGATAAAGGAATTCCAAGATATTTTTGATGAAAAGCCTGGATTGATTAAGGATTATAAATACAAGATAAAGCTGACAGATGAAACCCCTTACCAGAAGAGAATATACCCCATTCCTGAGAAATACTATCAAGAAGTACGAGGGTTAATCAGAAAAATGGAGGTAGACGGGATTATTAAAAAACAGGCGTCGTCTTATATAAACCCCATCACAGTAGTGAAGAAAAGTATTGGTCAGATACGTCTTTGTCTCGATGCCAGGACCATTAACTTGAAGATTCTTCCAGAAAATGACCGACCACCCAAGATTAGAGATCTGCTTCGAAAATTCAAAGGGAGAGCATGTTTCAGCGTTCTTGACTTTTGACGTCTTCATTTTATCAAGTTCAGCTAGAAGAAGATAGTATGCAGTACACTGGATTCCTATTTGACCAGACGTCATGGGTCTTTGTCCGAATGCCTTTTGGTATGGTTAACAGTGGACCAGCACTTATTCGAGCACTTGATAGTAAGCTCACTGACGAAGTGAAAGAAAATGTAATCTGCTACATTGACGATTTAATCGTATCTTCACCCAGCGCCGCAGAACATTTAGTGCACTTGAGAAAGTTGTTCGAGAATTTAAGGGAGGCCAATATCAAGGTCAATTTTGGAAAATGTCAATTCTTGAAGCAGGAGATAAATTACTTGGGGCATACTATTGATAAAGATGGATATCATCCAAACTTGAAAAAAGTAGATGCGATCACGAGATTTCCAAAGCCAACTAAGGTGAAACAAGTCAGAGAATTTGTAGGCGCATGCCAATTTATTAGCAGCCACTGTCCAAGATACTCTGAAATTATGGCTCCTCTGTATGACTTACTCAAGAAGAACAACAGATGGAAATGGAGTACCACTGCAGACGAGGCTTTTGAGAAAGCAAAAGAGATGCTCAGAAATAATGTGAAACTGGAGTACCCAGACTTTGAGAAGGTGTTCTATATTGAGTCTGATGCATCAAGAGTAGGCATTAGTGCAGTCTTATACCAGAAAGACGAGGCAGGCAACAAGCACTACATTGCGTTCACTAGTCGGAAGTTGAAGAAACACGAGGAAAACTACTTCACGACAGAACTTGAAGCGTTAGCTTTTGTAACAGCATTACAAGCCTGGAAGAAAATACTGCTGGGACATAAGGTCATCATTATTACTGACCATAAAGCACTACAGTTTATGCTGCAAACTGACATGTCAAGTGATAGATTGACACGTTGGGCTTTGTTCACCCAACAGTTTAACGCCACTATCGTCCACCAGCCTGGGAAAGATAACTTACTGGCTGATGCTCTATCACGTAACCCTATTAAAAATGTGCAGATACACCATGTACAATTGGAGCAAGAAGATCAAGAAACCGTTAGGAGGTTAGCCCGAATCGGTGTGTCACAGAAGAGACACGCTCCAATAAGGAAAATGTACAGGTTCCTCAAGGGTTACATGGACGATACTGATGTTGACTATGCAGTTACACGGAGAAATTCACGACACTTTGTCTTGAGTGGAGACATCGTATGCAAGTATGCTGACTTTGCGCATACAAAACTCCGAATAGTCGTGCCACCTAAACTTGTTGTCAATTTAGTGTGGGTAGCTCATCACGCAACTGGACATGCTGGTTTAGATAAAACTCTTAATACTCTTAAAGAGAGATTTATTTGGACTAACATGCGTTCCAGCATTGCCAAGGTCATTCGATCATGTGACAAATGTCAAAGAGCAAAGTATGCTTCTGCTTTATTAAAAGGAAAACCGAAGGCTATGATTCCTTCTAAGCCAAACGAACTAATGGCGACGGATATATTTGGCCCCTGTCCGAAGGGATATCAGGGTAACCAGTACCTGTTGGTTACCGTGGATGTTTTCTCAAAATTTGTTACAATGAGTCCCATGCAGAAAGCTAACACGAGGAACTTAGTAAGCAGACTGGAAAATGCTGTATTTCCTAAAGCTGGTATACCAGAATATCTACTGTCAGATCATGGAACGCAGTTTACATCCGTGGAATTTGCAGCGGATATGGAAAGGCTTGGCATTAAGCACTTATTTTCAAGCGTGCGTTACCCAGAATCAAATTCCTCAGAAAGATATATGGCTGAATTTTCGAAATTCTGTCGAATTTTCTGTCCAAATGATCATTCTGGTTGGGTGAGATTTGTACCCCTTATTGAGGAATGTCTGAACTCTACAGTGCAGGAGAGCACAGGAGAAGTGCCAATGCGACTTCATCTAGGAAGAAACCCAGAAAGACCGTGGGATAATCTTTTCAACCACATTCCTAGAGATCCCGACCTAGGAAGGCAGCAGAGGATTGACAAGGCGAAGGAACAACTCCAGAAAGCAGCAGAGAAACGATTGAAAAGAGTAGCTGGAAAACGTTTTGGTACACCCTTACAAGTTGGAAATCTTGTATTATTACGCAGACCTGTCAAGGCTGATATGAGCAAGAAAATATACCCCAAATTTGGAAATGTATTCATGGGGCCGTTTAGGATTACGAACGCCTATGGAAACAACTGCTATGAACTCTACGATGATGAGAATAATGTCATTTACGGCAAGTTCAATGCTGGAAATTTGAAAAGATACTATCCTAGAGTAAGCCAGTAATAATTCAATTTCGTGTTCAAGAGAGTTGAGGTACTTGTAACGCTGAGTTTAAAAACAATTTGCAACTGTTTTTAAAACGTGGTGAGAGGAGAATGCCCCCGTAATTGAATTATATAGAGACCACGGTGGCTATATTGGAAATTATAAAGAAAGTTATGGCTGTCATAGTTATGACGTGGGTAGTCATGACGTAAGCAAGGATGACGCAGACGATATGCCAGCAGGCTACTTGAGCTGAGATTCTCAGTGACGTCAGCATTTATTCGAGAAAGATCCGAGATCTACGACGCAGTCGCAGGAAACGTGGAATTCTGCTGAGGAAGAAATTATGCTATTGGAGGGGAGGCTTGAACCAATGAACGATAGTCTGAAGGAAGACGGAGATTGCTGAAACTATGGTATTTTTATTACTTTTTGGAATGCAGAATTGTGGAAATCCATTTGCAGTAGAGGCATTGATCTGGAATTTTGGTGAAATTTATTTTCAGTTTTTGAATTTTGAAAATCCGTCATGTATTGACGAAGTTGGAACTTCTAGCGATGACGCAGTAACGCGCAATGGAAGGGATGGATACGCCCCTCATGAAGTTCATAAAAGGCCTTGCGCAGAAGAGAGGAGCCTCATTCTCTCAGATTATCAATCGTCTGATAGCTCAATCGTCAGATCTCAAATAGTTATTTCGGTGAAACGTCGAGTGAGATTAGTAGTGAAAAAGTCGTCTTTATAACGCGTGGTGAACCCACTGCATTAAAACGAGAGTCGAGTACACAGGCAGTGCAGGTTTACTGTGAGTAAATCTAGGTGAAGTTGAAACGCACATTATAACGCGTCTACAAGTTTAGCTGTGAACAGTTAGCGGTCGCCTATAAGCTAATTCTATTGTGCATTGCTACAGTAAGGAGTGTAGAAAAGTTGAACAATTTCGAGGAAGTATTTTGGAAATTATTGACAATTTTAGACGACTGACAAAAGTGATTTTCTCGCTACATGAGAAGCACTTTGTATAGCCAGAATCTACGCTGCGGCTGACACGGCTAGTGAAATAGGGAGACTTCAGATTGCTCTTGTGACACAACGCTACAGTATTATGGAACAGTTTAATATGGCAGTTTGTTCTTCTATTACCATAACTGAAGAGAAGATGGAAGGCTAAAGGACTTAATGCAATTGGGACATATTTCAACGGAGTAAGATAGCAGCATGGAACTTCGCTAATTGCTATTCCACACAAGCGAACATGTGGTAAATAACCATCTACACCCATGTTTCGTGATTAAAGGCTGAATACTATCAAACAGCAATGGAAATGATTTCATACTTTCTGAATATGAATATTTCTTCGGAAATTTATACAAAAACTTCATGGCGATTTTCAACTGGAACTTCAGGGATTTTTCAAGAGAGGTCAGGGTTGTCCCGACTCACAAAGAAGATTATTGCCGGAAGGATGTCGTTCGTCTTCGTGAAGCAGTTCGATTCTCCGAGGGTGCTGTTTCTTGTTTCGAGGATGGAGCTCAGCTTTAACTTGGTGAAATGGATCCATCAACAGTCTTCTTTGGGGAATTTTCCTCTGGAACGTCAATCGGCAGATAAGGTAGTCGTGAACGTTTATTGTATTTGAGTTTCTTAGCAATATTTGAGCAACCATTTTCCCATATTTTTGTCCTCATGTATTTTGCCCTATATTCTTGTTTGAGATTCTCATTCTCAGTACACCTTGATGAGTTATGCCTTTTTCGACGATTTTATTAAGACATTGTTATGTCATGGGCATAGTTAAATGATTTTGGATCAGTTGAGACTGATATTTAGATTTTTCAGTAATTGGCTTAGTTTTGTAGTCACGATTTGACTATAAGTTAATGATTTTCATGGCAGATTTAAATTCAGACAGCGTGTCACTTTATCAAAGTAGTTCTACCCCAGTTTAATTACTTTGACCAATTTTCTGTCATCATCAAGAAGGAAGAACATTTAAATGATTTTAGAGCGTTAAAATCCAGTACGTTGTCGACGATCTTGGAAATACTAGTCGTTATTTGAATTGATTGCAACACAGACATTTATCGTCAGTCATGAACGATCATTGCATCATAGACCATTTTGTGAAAGATGAACTTTAATTATGAATTATTGAATGCATTAAATTCGTGAACTTTTGTTAGGAATTTTTTCTCAATTAGAGATTTGTATAATGATGTTTGCATTCCCCAATCTAATTGAATTCTATTCGACTATTTTGCAGCTTAGTCGCACTTTGTTTGATGATAGTATTTTTATACTACAATTCTTTGAAGATGTTAATCTTAAAATTTTGATAGACCAGACAGGCGTATATAAGCGTATTCACTATTAAATTTGTTTGTGATTGGCAGATTTTTACTTCATTACGATTCATGAATGAAATCCACGAAGGTTAAATGACAACAGTTTTGAAACAATTAATGATTATAAGAATTTTTAAGTGGAACTATGAATGTATAATCGATAGTGCAGCGGACATGTTGAAAGTCGCTGATGTATAATGCCCTTAAATAAATGAAGGAGATTCCCACAGTAATTAATAATGATAAAGATTGTGTTAGTGGAGGTTTTTGTAAAGTCTGTGGAAGATTTTGATGCCGTATATTTTAATATATGATGAATTTTGGGCCTAATTTTAATGCAGTTTGTGCATTATTTTGTAAGCGAAGTATTTTCCGCTGGAGTATATTGTCATAGTTCGTTGAAAATTAATCAAGTGAATTTGCTGTTATAATTAACAAGAGTTTTGAAAGAATTTGAGATAAGATTTTGAATGAAGATTACCGTCACAAATAATTATAATTATTACAACCTTTATTAAACCAGATTGTGACATTAAATGTATAACTAACCTTCATTGGTCGATTATATTAAACACGATTATGAATTTACCAACCGGATGAACATGTGGTTCAATGTATTTCTTAAATTAATAATTTAAATAATTTAAATGTTGATATTGTAAATAATAATGTATATATCTTTGACAATAATGTGGAACGAAAGTAATGTTAAAGGCGTGTTTAAAATTTTTGTAATTATCTTCGACAATATTATAAACAATTTCTAATTGTTATAAATAATTTATGTGATTTTGATATAAACATTTAAGAGTGTGTTTTATACTCTAAACTATGCTTATTAAACATTTGGATGATAACTTAACAAGTTTAGGGATTGTCAGAATAATCCAGTGGTATGTGAGTTAAGCATTTGAAAGATTTGCGTCAATATATATGAGTTGTCTTGTAGACATTTAAAGCTTTGAAAGGAGTTGAATTCTTACGCAGTGTGGCGTGACGAGTGAGCCCCATTTGACAGGTGTACGCCAGATTGAAGAGTAGACCAGCTGGCTCGACATCTGGTTATCAGCGGGCGAGGTCGATACTCTGGCCTTGCGCCTATTAATACAAGTGTCATGTTTATTAAAAGAAACCAAATGCTCTATATATATATGTGTCGTATCCTGACTTCCTCATCCAATCCAATTGTGTTTTGAATGTTACGTTATTTTGAGCTCATGGGAGCTAACATATTGTTTGATAACTTTGCAAGTCCTTCAAGGAGGACATAGTCAGATTGACATGGGCTACTGATAGCCACATTTATTTTGTTGAGTTTGTTAAAATCATACCCTTTATTTGAAATAAAGCTTTTGTACAGTTCAAAGTTCTCGCCGTCGTTCTGGTTCATTTTTAAATGTCATAGTGAAGGTTATTGTGGGAGCATACTTTAGTGATCCTGTTGTCAACCCAATCCCCGAGATAATTTTTAAGAGGTAAGTAAAAAGTAAGTATGAAACCCCGTCTATTTTGGTGTGTTCCACAATAATTTTCTTGGTAACTTCTGTGTTCAAACCTCGGTAGTATCTGTCAGTGCCATTTTCATTGATGTAGCTGAGCCGGTGCGATTGATTGTTGGCAATCCGACTGAGGGGGCGGATATCTGACAGCCTACTATCCGGGTAAACGGGGACAGTACCATTAAAGGAAAATTATTGCGTAGGTTCATTACTCAAACTTTCACTTCGATCACATGATTACGACTCAAGAAATAAAAACTTAATTTTAAAATTTCGCTCAGTCGCCATCCTAAGGTTATGTAAACAATTTAATTAAATTAGATGCCAATGCATGACAATATGTATAATTATTTACTGTACCACTTTCACTGCGCTCAGAGAGTTAAATCTCGAGAAAAGTCTATTGAAATGTTTGAAATTCGCTTCGCCGCCATGTTCGTATTGTACTTGACAGGTGTTTGAAAGTTACATAGATAAACTTGTAGATACTAGTGCCCTTTATTAAAGTATAAAATTTCAGGACGATATCTGTAATAGTTTCGGAGATATGGAATGCCAGTGAAATATTTCGCACAGCCGCCATTTTGAGGTTATGTAAACAATTGAACTAAATTATACGCCAGTGCATTACAATGTGTATAAACATTTGCTGTACCAAGTTTCATAACGTTTGGATGGTTGAATCACGAGAAAAGTCTATTTAAAAGACTCAACTTTGCTTGGCCGCCATGTTGGTTTTGTAGTTACCACGTTTTTGAATATGTCATAGGCGAACTTCTAGTAGTGCCCCTCATTACCGTACACAATTTCAGGGTGATATCGGTAATAGTTTCGGAGATACTGAACGCTGGTGAGAAATTTCGCACAGCCGCCATGTTGGATTGGTGAGACACAATAAAATTTTAAGGGCACGGTCGAGGTCGCCTGGAATGGTGCTTTGATCTTACCGGGTTACGTTGAAATCGCTCCAGCCGTTTAGAAGTTATTAGGACACACACACACACACACACACACACACACACACACACACACACACCATGACACACACAGATACACGGACAAAAGGCGATCTCATAAGCCTTTTTTTTTTCTAAAATGAAAATAGGCTAAAAAAGGAGGGGAAGGAAAAATGAAAGAATGAAAGGAAGGCAAAAATGAAGGACGGAAAAACGGAGGGAAAGAAGGAAGGAAAGAAAAGGGACGAATGGTGGGAAATGAAGAAGGAAATAAAAAGAACGAAGGAAATGGGAAGGAAGACGAGTGAGTACGGTATATGATAGAGTGCACTTGAGAAGCAGTGCTGCTAGTAAATCCTGACTGGAGCTATCGACCACTCTTGCCGCAGTGGACTACTTACTGCTCCGCCCACAGGAAGCGACGTAGCATTCAATTTCCTCCTCCACAGCCAGTAGATACCATACCTGGACCATACGGGTTACACTCCTCAACACTCAAGGAAAATATAATTTCAAATCGTATTCTCGTGTCATTAGGCTGCTCGAATTACGGCGAAGACTTCCATTATTAATATTATTTATATGAATAGTAGTGAATATTAATAATATTATTTATATGAATACTAGCTGAACCCGGCATGCGTTGCAACGCCAATCAAAGAAAGTGTTGGCGTTGTAATTTTGTTTCTTGAAGTGCTTTTGAATACAAAATTCTTTTTTTCATCTTCCGCTAACTGCCTCCAAACTATCGTAAAATGGATTAACTAATTTAGAAACATTCGTGGGAACGTCCACAACAACTCACCAAAGTTTCATTGCAATCGGATGAATGGCATATGAATACTTACGAAATTTCATTTATACGATTCGTTTGCTGTCACTCATTTGTTGAATCAACTCGTTCGCTACCTACTGTTACTAAGTTAGAAACCTACACGTAAGTGCACACAACAACTCATCAAAGTTTCATTGCAATCGTTGAATGGTATATGAACGCATACAGGATTTTGTTGAAACGCTTCAAGTGTCGTCACTCATTTGTTGCGTCTACTCGTACGCTAAGTATTGTAAAATGGATTTACTAAGTCTAAACCCTTCCCTGGCGTGTACACAATAACTCATCGCAATCGGATGAATTGCATATGAACTCATACGGGATTTTGTTTAAACAACTCGCATGCCGTCACTCATTTGTTGAATCTACTCGTACGCTACATATTGTAAAATGAATTTACTAAGACTGAACCCTTCCTTGGAGTGTACTCACCGATTTATTGTTAATCGTCTATAACTTGATGCCTCTTATATGATGAGGAAATGAATTGAGGATTATAAAATGTGGGGACTAAATATCTATTACAACAAAACGGAATACCTTACATTAGAGAATAATGGCGGTGAGAAACTACAGATCGGAAATGCAGAAATTCAAACAGTCACTAAATTTAAATATTTGGGTTCAATAATAGAAGCTGGGAGTGCAAGTTCATCTGAAAAGGAGAAAAGAGTAAGAGAGGCTAGGAGAACAATTGGAGCGTTACATTCCGTTTTATGGAGCAGAAATATTTTAAACAACACTAAGTAACTTATTTACAGTTCATTGGTACAAAGTATTTTGTTATATGGAGCAGAAACTTGGACGTTAAACAGACAGCAAGCAAACAAATTATAAGTAACAGAGATGGATTATTGGATGAGGGCACAAGAAAATCAAGATTGGATAAAATTAGAAATACGAGAATCAGAGAAATTATGCAGATAAAACCAAGAAGTTCCGTGACGAACTAAATAGCCTACTTTTCTTAAAATTTCAGATTCATGCCAATGATTAATCTATATGGATCTATCTAGAATAATGACGAAATTAAGTTGGTAATATCGAAATTTCTAATTAGTTCGAAATACTGTATACCTGGCATAATGCAGCCTAATAGAGAACTACAGTTGTCAGCCCTGGTGACTGAATATAATCTTAGTTCCATCTCTTAAGCTACAGAGTACAAAATTTGGTTGAAGTCCAATGGATAGCATGGACGTTACATGCAGTTAAACATTGGATCTAACAGCGCACGTAAAATCATGTTGGCAACAATGACATACATGTATTGGTCAGAAATAATCTGAAATCTAGAATGCCAGGTACTATACGTGTGCAAAGCTTAGAGCTATTGGCTTGCATCTATTGTTGTGTCAATTTTGAATAAAATCCATTAGTTAGTATAGTAGTTACGTGCATTTTAAAATTGGACCTATCAGCAGGCTTAGAATCATGTTGGCAACACTGGCGTAGGCCTATATTAGTTACTCCAAATTAAGCTAGAATGCCAGGTACTATATGTTTGCAAAGCTTAGAGCTATTGGCTTGCATACTTTCTGATATATTGATATCAGGGTAACAAAAATAGAGACAGTATTTATTAACAGTTGGCAGCCCTGGTTACTCTTAAGAATCGGCATAGTCATAATTATGTGTTATGGTACACATAGCACACACGAAATTTGGTTGAAATCCAAATGATAGTATAGAAGTTACATGTATTTAAAGTTGGACCTCTCAGCAGGCTTAGAATCATGTTGGTAGCACTGACGTATATAAGTTACTCCTAATTAATATAGAATGGCAGGTTCTATACGTGTTCACAGTTTAAAGCTGTCGCCTTGCATACTTTATGATATATGGGTATTTGGATAAAGAATGAGAGCATTTATTAACAGTTGGCACCCCTGGTGGCTCTTAAGAATATGCTCAGTCATATCTGTTTATGTACACATAGCACATACGAAATTTGGTTGAAATCCAATTGATAGTGTAGAAGTTATATGCATTTAAAATTTGGACCTATCAGCAGGCTTATAATCATTTTGGCAATACTGCAATGTATGGCCTCCTGGAAATTAAATTAAAATATTATTATCGATACGTGTGCCAATTTGGAAATAACTCCCATTCCAAGATTTCCAACATGGAGCTCAAATTTCAATTGCGATTTTTCAGCAGTTGGTAGCACTGACATCATTTTCAAATATGGCCGTGAGATATTCAGGTATAGTTCTTTACTCCTACCAAATTTTGTTTCGATTGCTGCAGCCGTTTAGAAGTTGATAGGGAGGGACACACACAGCCAGGCACACAGGCAGACAGACAGACAGACAGACAGAAGGACAGACAGACAGACAGACAGACAGACAGAAGGACAGACACACATTTACCCGATATCATAAGTCTACTTTTTCCTCAGTAGGCTAAAAATGTACTAGAAGTGGTTGAAGAAAGAAGATTACAATGGTTTGGACTTGTGAAAAGGATGCAGAATAGTAGAATTCTAAATTTAATGTTACATTGGCTAGCTGAAGGCAAACGTAAACGGGGTAAACCAAGAGAACAATGGATGGATGGTGTAAAGAGAAGTATGGCTACCAGAGGCTTAACCGAGGAAGATGCTGAAGACCGAAATTTGTGGATGAGTATAGTTTTTTTTTTTTGGGTTGAAGGAAAGCTACTGTATTGTAGAATATTCCTAATAAAGAAGAAGTTCAATAATAATAATAATAATAACTCTCGCTTGTGTTAAACCACCCGCCACGACTCAGTTCTGGCAGGGGTATCGTCTAATTTATTTGTTTAAACGCACTTGATAAACAAACAAATATAATTCCGTTGACATTTTCAAGAAATTGAAAATTTTTGGAATACTATTAAGATAATTCGGAAGATATTTTCAAAAATTCCGTTCCAACCCTTACACCTGAATGAAGTTCCTTGGTAGAGCTGGAAATTGAACCTGGACCTCAGGTGTGAGAGACAGGGATGTTAGGTACACCAAAATGTAGTCGAGAGAGGAAAATATAATTTGCTAATTCAGTCGTTATCTTTAACACCAATGAAAAAATAATAATGTGAGAACAAAACATTATAATAATAATAATAATAATAATAATAATAATAATAATAATAATAATAATAATAATAATAATAATAATAATAATAATAATAATAATAGAACACAGGATGCAAGGGAAGAATATCAGCGAACTATCAATATCCGTGGCTGTACAGTGCAACACAACTTACAGTGCTCCAATTGGACTAGTGTGCATTTTTAAGGGGTGACTTTAATTTGTTTACAGTGAGCTGATCTTTTAAGTGTTTCAAAACGCTTCCCTAATGTGTAATATCACTCGCAATATAACTACTGTACTAGACCTACTCGCCCAAGGCTCCTAAAATAACGACCCATTTCCCGTCACTACATAATTTACTCGATCCATAACACTGACGTAGAGTCATAATAACACAAGAGACCCAGGAAGGACACATCAATTACCAGAAATAGATCGAGGAACTGTTTACGGCCACAATTCTTAGAAGTCCCAAGAATGGAATATCGGCTATGATAATAAAACATAAGGCCTTGCCATATTTGTGGCGGCCAGTGTTTCAGAATGCAAGTACTGTACTCTAAATTCAGTCTTCAAAATCAAGAAGTTGGGAAATATTTTACCTATTTTTAGCCTATTTTCATTTTTTTGAAAGAATAGGCTTATGAGATCACCTTTTGTCCATGTCTGTTTGTTTGTGTCACTCCTAATAACTTCTTAACAGCTGGAGCGAAACTTGGTACAGCAAATGTTTATACACACTGTAATGCACTGGCATCTAATGTAATTCAATTATCTACATAAACTCAAGATGGCGGCTGTGCGAAATATTTCACCGGCATTCTATATCTCCGAAACTTTTACTGATATCGACCCTGAAGTTTTGTAAGGTGTTAAAGGGTACTACAAAAGTTCAGATATGATACTTCCAAAAACCTGTTAAATACAAAACGATCATGGCGGCCAAGCGAAGGTGAGACATTTTAATCGGCTTTTTTCGGGATATAACCATCTGAGCGCAGTGACATGGTACAGTAAATGTATATACACAGTTTAATGCACTGCCATCTAATTTAGTCAATTGTTCCAAGAAGGCGGCTGTGTGCAATTTTAAAAACTCGTTTTTATTTCTTGTGTCGTAATCATGCGATTGATGATGATGATTGTCGTTTTAAGGGGCCTAACATCTAGGTTATCGGCCCCTAATGGTTTGGGTGATCGTGAAGATGATAATGAAATGTAAACTATAACTAAAACTAACCACTAATTTATATACTAGAAGAAGAAATGGAAAACAAAAGGTGAATAAGGCAAATCAAGGACAGGAGGAAAAGTAATGCCCTCAACTCTCGAAGAATGCGGAATGAGGGACTTGGAAGGAAGGAGAGCCATGCAAGGCAGATATGAAAGTGAAAGAGGAGAGGTCCGCTCCCGAGGTAATGGATAAATGGGGGAAAACCGGACCAAGCTCAGGAATCCCTCGGGGTCGCCAACTCACGAACTCACCAGCCGTGAACCCCTGAGGTTGTAGCAATATCCAGGGTGCACCAGAAGTGGTGGGGCTACATACTCCTTGAGGGCCTTGAGCAGAAGGCAGGAGACAACATGAAAAGAAAAAGAAGGCTGACCCCTCGCAGAAGGAGGGTATCAGAAAAGATGAGACATGGGCCAATTAAGGCGGGAAAGGAAGAGACTCGTTGGCCTCGGATACCCCAATACCGTCGGGGTCGGAAGAGAACATGAGTTGACTAAGTGAGGTCGACAGGAAAGAAGTCGGAGAGGAGGCCGGCACAAGTAAGTGGAAGCAGTGCTGGACACAGCTGGGGCCCCGTGGTCACCAACCCTTGTCCCACAAGATGTGAGCCGCTGGGGGGACATGCGATTGAAGTTTGAATACTACACCTACACAATAATTTTCATGTAATAGCACATAACTCTAAGACCTACATATATAAAAATGCAACATGGCGACCATCTGAAATATTTAGGCAGTTCTCAATATCTACGAATCTATTACACCAATCTAACTGAAATTGTGAATGTTGATAAGTCCGATAAGTCTGTTGCTTTTATTGATATATCAATGTTGTTGTTAGATTCAGACTTTCAGGGACCGGAAAACTATTAAAATTATTCATTGGCACACTTTCCTTGGCCACATTGTTTTAATTCCATTGAAAAAGGGGACGAGGTTCCTTCGAAACGTCTACAATTTTAATTTATTTTTTACACGGCAATATTCCAGAAGTATGAATAATTTTAATAATGTTGTTGTTGTTGTTGTTGTTGTTGTTGTTGTTTGAGTCTTCAGTCTTTTGACTGGTTTGATGCAGCTCTCCATGTCTTCCTGTTATGAGCTAATGGTTTATCTCTACATTCTATATTCTAACCTAACTATAGTTCTTGTCCTGGACCCTTCCTTCCACAACTAAGTTTGTTATTTCAGGGTGTCTTAGTATGGTTGGTTGGTTGATTCCTCAGTTTAGGGGCTGCGACAACGCCATCATGTAGCCCCGTGTACTTGGGGTAGACTGTCTAATAAACGGTGCTAACTGTGATGGCTGTATAAGTGTGTGTTATCCTTATATTTAAAACACTAAGGTGTTTTTTGTTACCACGAGATTGTGAAAACGACTCAACCGATTGGCTTCGTAAGGCATTCTAACGAAAGCTCTTGGCATGCAGATCTGCAGAGTTTCTTTAAAAAGAAAATATGTATTATTGTATATTTTTTATGATTAAAGAACTATGTAAAATTTGACATTCCCATGCATGCGCACAGTGGCCTTTTTCAACAAGGCAAATGGCGCCTCCGGCCACGTCTAACTGACATCTATGTTTATGATAATTAAAAAGGGTCTCCAATATTGTAAATTATGTTTTTACAATATACAGGGTGCTTCAAAAAATGTATACACACTTTGAACTTCCATAGAAAATTTATTTACCGTTCTACAAAGTTAAATTTCAGGAAATTAGAAAGCTGAAAGTCCAATGTAAATGAAACATAAATAACAAATGTTAATACTGTTCAAATTGGCGACCTGCAGCATCAATACAATTCTGAGTACGAGTCACCACTGATTCTGTACATCGTATCAAAACGTCCAATGAGATTTATCTACACACGGCTTGAATCTCATTCCAAAGGATGTCTAGGTTACGTGGTTTACGTTTGTACACCTCATCTTTTACTGTGCCTCATAAGAAGAAATCCAGTGGTGTAAGGTCTGGAGAGCGTGCTGGAAACTCGATTGGCCCCCTGCGTCCTATCCACTGGCCCGGCAAATTTTGATCCATGTAAGCTCGTACGTCCCTGTGATAGTGCGGCGGGGCACCATCTTGTTGAAAATAAAAATTACCATTACCGTATAATGCACGAATGGCAGGAAATATGGAATCAGCAAGCATTGTTAGGTAAGTTATACCAGTTACAGTGCCTTCAAATCGAAAAGGTCCAATGAGTCCCCTTGAAGACAAACAGCACCACACATTTACACCAGGCAAATTTACAGCTTTTTCAATTGTAATGTGAGGATTTTCTTCACCCCAGTAAACACAATTGTGCCTATTGACAGTTCCATTAAGTTTGAATTGGGCTTCATCCGACCAAATGATGCTACCCATAACTCCCGGTTCACGTATCACCATCTCCTGAACCCATTCACAAAATTGCAACCTTCGATCTGGATCGTCGTCACTTAGCTGTTGCACCAGCCTTGGAATGTAAACACGATACTTGCCTCTCTTCAGAATGCGTAGCACGCTGCTAGCACTTACATCACTTTCACGTGCCCCTTGCCTTGAAGATTTGTTAGGAGAGCGTTGAAACAGTTCCAAGACTGCCGTTGATGACTCATCACTTGTAGCTGTTCGAGGTCGACATGAATGACCTTTATGCACATCACACACTGTTCCATGAACTTCGAATTTGTCTCGTATGCGTGTAATTGTTAATCTTGAAGGTGGTTCTGTATCATACTCCCTTCTCCACTGTCTTTGAACTTCATTTACATTCTCAAACTTCCAGTACCACTTAATAACCTGCTTACATTCTTCAAAACTCAAACGTACATCCGCCATGTTGATATTACAAATTCCATCTGACAATATAACATAGAGGGACGATTATGCTGCCACCTGGCGAAGAAATATAACATTAGCCTTGAAGAGCGGGAAAACTACGATAGTTTAAAGTGTGTATACATTTTTTGAAGCACCCTGTGTATTGAAATAGATGCGAAGTATTGAAGGGCTTAAACTAGAGGTTGAGTGTGTATGCTGGTTAGGTACCTGATATTTGCATCAACTAATGATTGTCTGGATGGCCGAGGGGCTATAGTTACAGTCCGGCAATCTGTATTATGCATCGTCGAGAGGGTTCGATTCCCACCTCGTCTGTTCTTAATTCAAGTAAGGACTGCAGACATTCGAGTTTCAAGTAGTTCCAACTTTTTCTACCAACCGCCACCGTCAACGACCAACTAGTTCTGAATTGTTGTTACTAGATATCACCGCAGTCGGTTCCTGGCGACGAACGTTGGAACCTAAGTGCGTTATTCCAATCTAACCTATAATTTAGTCTCACACAAGTGTAATTAGTTGAACGTTCTTTATCATGCCATACATCTATGACATGGGACCGCCGGCTTTACTTCCGCTCCGAAGGAAGGCATACTGAGGGATTTTAACTCTCTTAAAACATCCGACGACTTCGGCCGGGTTTGAACCCGCGACCTTGGGCACAGAAGCTCAGCATGCTACCGACTACGCCACTGAAGCCGCCTAAAAGATGTTAGCGTGACCAATTGAGGGTCAGAGAGGTGACTACCTCATGTGATTATATTGAATACTACGTCCTTGCTGCCGACCTGCCATTAACACCCATGCTATAACTTCTTCCTGACGACTATTTTAAGTTGGCTCACGTAAACTGTCAGGTAATGACTGTCAGAGAACCTCAACAGTTCAGCTCGACTTATTTCCCTCTTTATATAAATAGAAACTCGCTTGGCCCAAGAGCTAGGGAATTGGGGATTCAATCCTCCCACCGGAACATCGCTTAAAATACGAAGAGAGGGAAACCGTTTCTTGCTTCAAGAACCTTTCATTCTAGCTAAACGTACAGTACAAGCTGTTACAGAAGTTTCAACTCAACTGCAGAGTAGTACATAATCAACGAGCTTATAATGGCAATAATTAAGACACGAGTATGTTTATAAAACGAGTGAAGCGAGTTTTATAATTTCCATATGAGAGTATGAATTACCATTATAGGCGAGTTGTATACGACTGTTTATGTTCGTCGACAATAATAATAATAATAATAATAATAATAATAATAATAATAATAATAATATTAATAATAATAATAATAAACCAGCTTCAAACACAAGCTGCAAAGGCGGGCCTCCTGATCTCTTTCGAGAAAACAGAATTTATTACTAACATCAAAAAGGCTCGAAAACATATTGAAGTGAATCATGGGAAAATCAAGCGGGTTGTGAAATTTAAGTATCTTGGGGAATGGATAGACCCTACAATGTCCAAAAACTAGGCTTTTGCGTCACGCTTGAATAAAATTGAAATGGCTTACCATCTAACTAAGAATGTGTACAACAAAAGATCTATATCCCTGAATGCAAAACTGAAGCACTACTGCATGGTCATCCGGCCAGAAGCTTTGTATGCAGCGGAATGTCTCTCCATGAATAGAAAAGGCATAATGGAAAACCTGGAGACCAAGGAAAGGAAGATATTGAGGAAAATCCTGGGTCCAGTCAAAGAACACGGCGAGTTCCGAAGACGCCACAACCACGAGTTGTACACTCACGTAGAGAAAATAACGGACGTGATGAGAAAAAGGAGGATTTCTTTTTATGGACATATAACCCGAATGAAATCAACACGGCTATCCAACAGAATTTTTGCTTTTCTCCGTGAGAAAAAGACAAAGGGGACCAGGTTCAATGAAGTAGAGAAAGATCTGTTGGAGACTGGGATTACACGTGAAGATATCCAAGAGCGTGGCCCACTTAGGGAGAAACTTCAGAAACATCGGAGTTTTCAACTTAAGCCGAAGCTAAAAACCGGGAAGGCGTGGACGACAGACAGAAAGGTGCAACATCGATTGCGAATGAAGGAGTACTGGGCTAACATTAAAATGCAGAAAAAACAGTTGACATGACGTGGTCCTTAGTTGACCGTAACGAAGGAATAATAATAATAATAATAATAATAATAATAATAATAATAATAATGGTATTGGTTTTACGTCCCTTTTAACTACTCTGGGTTTTAGAGACGCCGGGGTGTCGGAATTTTGCCCCAAAGGGGATCTTTAACGTGCCAGTAAATCTACTGACACGGCTCCCTCGCATTTGCCTACCCTCAAATGCCAGCTGACTGTGCCAGGATACGAACCTGCAACCTTGGGCCCAGCAAGCAAGAACGTTACTGCTGAGCCACGCAGCAAGCCCGACGATAATTGTAACTTTATTATATGTTCTAACATAAATATTCATACATATCTGTCGAGATTCTGTCGGTTGAATTCTTCTTCTTGGGAATTGTGTGGGCTCAGGATCTGATCTCTACCCAATAACGAATCCCAAAGCTTTGAAATATTGTTTATCCTGAAGTAGCACCAACAGATAGCGCACAGGTACTATGTTGGATCATTTTGCTTTTTTGATCAAATAACACAAAATATGCTGTTACAAACTATTTAAAATTTAAAATGTATCGTATTATCAACTAGTTATTCTTCACATTCGATGCGCATGGAATGTCAACGAAGGCAAATCAATATGGAGTCCCAAATAGAACAGTTATGGTATCTGGCGGAAACGTTTCGCATAAGAAATCCATTTACTGAACAGAGAGCTAGATTATAATTTCCGTGGAACTAATGTCATACACTTGCTTCCTCCATGATGTTCTGGTGTGTTTATGTCAACAGCAGCATTCACTAAAATTGTCGGCGAAATCTTACGAATGTGTAGAAATTGGGGTTGCGGATATTAAGGTACAGTGCTATTTCTTTTGCAATATTGCCCAGATTGTTTATGCATTTTAACTACAATGCTTGATCCAATATAGGCTACATTGTTAACTTTCAAATCATGTTATTCATGTCCGACATGGGATTTTGTGTGCATGTCAGAAGCTATCCTTACATAATTGGTCAATGATTGGTTGGAAAAACTGTGTTTTAAAGAAAAGTAGTACTTTAATGACCCCCCATTATGAAACAGTTTTCTGAAATATAATATTTACATATCGATATAAAGAGAAATTCATGATGTTGATTCATTTTGTGGCTTTGCGTCATTGTGATGGCCGTAGTCAGTGGCGTAACTACGCGGGGTCAATTCCCCTCCCAGATCCAAATAATTTTTAAAAGTATGAAATATGTCCAAGTTTTTGATTTTGAATATGAACCCGGTTATCGACCCCTAATGATATGGTGATATTGAAGAAAATGATAATGAAAGGAAAAACTACCGACTACAACACACTACTGACTTCCTGCTATCTCTTTGCCTAGTATTCATTTAATAAACATCTGCCCTGTACCTTTCATATTTAAATACTCGAAATGAACAATTTTCTCCCCATTAATCGACGCATCTTTACTTGTACGGTTTTCTTTACGTCTTACTACGTTTTCTTTGGACGCGTCCTGGCCTGGAAAATCGTGTATTCCCGACTGCCTAATAATACCCAAACAACACTTTATAACGCCTACTTAGCCAAATCAAATGCCTGCATGTTATGGACCTGTTAAGCATACGGCTTCTTCAATGGTTGTGTACATATGGTGAAGTATTGTGGTACCGTTTTTGCCAATTCAAGCTTTGACTTGTGTTTTGGAGCGGATATGAAAATGAACTGTCCACTGGTTCTCTACGTACATCTTCGCTTGTGTTTGATGGCTGAATATCATTCCGTCTCATATTTTTTTAAGTTTTTGCTCTATGCTTTAAAATATTTTTCTGTGACCTACTTGTATGGTGCACCACATTAAGTCTAATAGCCATTTCTTTTTTGAGTGCTACGCTATTTTATAATTTTCTTCAGGTATTAATATTGGCTGTTGAAGGGGATAAAAGCAATTAATCCCTGAAACATGTACCAGGAGCAAATCTAATTATATTTCCTTCCGTTTATGTATCGACTAAGGCGGATGTACAATTGTTGATAAAAACTATTTATTACGTCAATACGGAACCATCATGGAAAGTAATTTAAATAATAGAATTAAATTATATACTCCAAAATGAATGAAAAGAGAGAAAACGGGCTCATCTCAGGTGTCCCTCAGAATTTCCAATTCTGAAAATATATAGACACAGTTCGTTATTGGAAAGGTTTAAAGTCCATAGGAGAGAAATCATTACTGAGTAGACAAATAAAATACGTAACAGTTTGGTCAATAAAACCATTTTTAATAAACAATTGTTTTTGATTTTCTTAGTCTTATAATTTCCACACCTCTGTAATCTCGTACGTCGTTGCCATGCTTGTATCGAGGTTGGTGGCCGTCATGTTGAGCAACTTTTATGAGTTTGTACACATTGATACAGTACCTCTGGTCCATTCATTGTATGGTTTTCAGTTAGAGTGATGCATGTGTAATAATGTACACATTTACTGTAAATAAACAAAATAAACAATAACCGTGCAGGACACATTATTTGTGTTACCCATGTTTACACATTTACACCAGTGTATACATTTACTGTCAACAAAATATAAACAACTACTCAGGTGGTGTTACACACGTTTACGCCCATAGCACCTGTAGGTGGCCCTGAGACCACAAGTTCTCTAAGTCAATGTGCTTAGTGTGGCAGCCCTGAATGCCAGTATCCGTTTGGCACGCTCTTTCTGAAACCCATTGTAAATTTCAAGATTTATAACTAAGAAGTTTCAACAGCCTTCGAGGTGGGCTTCAGACAATAAAAAAGTTAGCGATACAATGCCGTTGAGGAAATGGTTCCAATGTAATGAAGTACTGCATGTGGAGTCCATTCTTAACCGATATTAATTCTCTTTTGTGCCATTGAAGTAGGCTAACAATATATTCCACTCCGCGCAGCAAGCGTAAGCACTTCCTGGCCCATTAGGCACTGAACATATATTCTCATGTACAGCGGACCTGTATAAAAGTATATCGGGCCATTCATCACGGCCTCACTCTAATTCACTGGCTACTTTAGAGCCAACAGCTACAGCGTACGAGGTGGCAATTCTAACGTGCCCTATCCACTACCCTTTATTTCAAATGAGGGATCGCCACTAAGTCAGACATCGAATTACGAATTTATTTGTACATATTCATCAAGCTAAAAGGGGTTGGGGGAATTGGGGAGGGGGGTGTCCTTTTTATTTTTGCTGGTCATTTTAAAGTTTAACAAGTAGTTCCGTGACTGACTATAGAGCCTACTTTTCTTAAAAATTAATATTCATGCCAATCTATAAAGAACAATCTAGAATAATGACGAAATCAAGTTGGTAATACTATACCCCAGGCATTATATGCAAAAAGCACGGCCAACCTAAAAAAAATAATGTAAAGCTGAAATTTGGCATAGATGTTCCCTAGTACCCTAGAAACAAATCCTGAAAAGTCCCCATCTCTGCGGTGTCCGCGTCATAGTTTTTGGAGGATTAAAAAGGGCTAAAATAGGTCCTAAGTGCCAAAAACAGCATTTTTAGCCTACTTTCGATTTTTGCAAAAAAAATGAAAGTAGACTTATGAGATCAACACAGGGCGAACAATTGTGTGTCTGTCTGTGTGTGAGTATGTGCGTGTGTGTGTGCGTGTGTGTGAGTGTGTGAGTGTGTGTGTGTACTCTGAATGTCTGTCCCCCCCCTATCAATTCGAACACGGTGAAACCGAATTGAACGAAATTTGGTACAGAGGTAGCACTAGCAAAGGGCACCTCAGTGTCATGCTTTATATCGCCGCCATCTTTACCAAAACAGAATGGCGGCCACTCAAATGTTCAAAACGTAAAATCAAATTACGGCTACACTAATCATCCGATCTCTACCAAATTTGGTGACAACATACCTTTATATAGGACGCGTCTTTCACCCAAAATTCAAGGTCATCCACCGTACCATTTCAGGATGGCGGCCGTGTGAATTATGCAACCATTTTAATCAATAGCTTAAGATCCACCAATTCCGATTATCGAGCCTAGGGTGGTTTAAGTTATCCTGAAGGTCGTGATCCGTTATTTATTATAATTTAATATTATAATATTATACTGTATGAGTGGCTTAAAAGAGCTGAGCCGTCTCTGCCATACGACAAGATGGCAGCTATCCTCATGTGCCTGTCTTATATTTCAGTAGTTTTAGTATGTTGTATGTGATATACTCTACTGGTACAATAATATAAACTTTGTATGAAATGATCTTTAATGAAGATGTACTGCAGTGAAGAAATCGTTTATTTAAAGTCATTATTTGCCAACAAGTTGTATCTAACATGTCAGTTAAGAACACCATGACGTTAAGCATAGGGTTAGCTCTGGGCTAGCGTGTTAGTCTGTCACGCAGTTGACTGGGGATCGAATACTGCTACAGTTAACTTTTTTTCTTGAATTCTTTTACAAATGATGTGCACGAGCTCTTTCCACAGATACTGAATAAGATGTCATTTAGCTCAAAGGAGAGGCTAATGTATACACTCGTTTATTAATAAAATCACATCCCCAGCATCGCACATAAACAGAAGACATTAGGAAAAGGAGAATAGAAGAACTAGATAGACGTTGTCATTAACCACAGCCTTCTTAATGCCTCTGTACGGTGCTGTCCTCTTGTGGGTTATGTGGGTAATATTGTTCCAAACATAACGCTGTGTTAATACCTGGCCTCCTGAAGTACGGCAATTTTGTAATACTGGTAGTTCAACTATTAGCCACGATCGCGCTCCGATTACCTTTAAACACTGCCTGCTGGTTCGCCTCCCTCTTGGCTACTTTAAACTGCCTACTCATTCAACACCCATAGGCCACTGCCATCGAAGTGCATTACGATGGCAGTGCTTAGGCGTACAAGATAAACATTAATTCACTGATAGGTCGCAGCACCAACCTACTGTGATCGGCGCGGATTTTTAAAGGGGAAGAAGATGCCCAAAACGAAAGATTCTTAACTTTGCAGGCTGGCTTAATATAGAGATTAACGGACGTGAATGCATTACAATAAGTTAGTACTTTTGTTATTCAATCATATAATATTGATTTTGACACTTACTGGCTAATTATCAATATAAAAGAAAACAAACAATACATGGTGGTAGAGGTGATTGTGTTAGGGATGAGGACAAAGAGTCATAAATACCCATACATTTAGGAGAAAGTAGGCTATATGTTCTTTGCTGAACATCTTGTTGCATCCTGCGTTTAAAATATTGATCCAAATTTAGTTCTCGCGAGCTTTAGCAATTAATAAAAATGAACCAGTAGTATAACGGACTTATCAGGCCTAATTATTGCTATTGATGAAGGAAAAAACCAACTAATTTAAAATTCTTAGCACATTTTTTACACGAAAATTTGGATAATTTGTAATTAGCAGGTCATTATTTTTTAAACAACTGCTGATATTGACTAAAGACCCAGAATGAATGTTATAAAGCATACTTTTAGCTTTACATTGGCACATTACCCATGTCTATGCAAGAAACGGTTACCGAGTTACGGTCCCAAAGCATAACCGCTGTTGAAATGGCACCCAATCGCGTTTCTAGGTGACAGCGCTCGGCCTGTCGGAGCAGGCCAACAATACTCCAAACAATTAATTCAGCTTCTAATAAACAGTCTTGGATTTTCAGTAAATTTGGCGGAAGTCCACAGGTACGAAGTTTCAGCGCTTCGTGAAGAACGTCCAATCCCGAATGCTGGAGCGGTCACGTAGTTTTGCTTTGACAACGCAGACTTTAACATAAGTACATTGGACGGGCGAAACACATGTCACTGCATGGGAGGCATCAAGTGCACAGGTCCAGCGCTTGACAGTGAAATATCTCCACTCCCACGTACACGAGAAGTTCCTAATGCTGGTGTGATTGCGGCGATGGGAAAGTTCAACATTTCGTGGTATCGGAAGCCCTCTTCTCCTGGTTCAAAGGACGTCAAGATTAAGGAGTTAACTGTAGAAGCCCCAAACTCTGTGGCTATTGCGTCGATGATGGACTCCTTGTGGTTATCTGGACGGTGGTCAGGTATTAATTTACCCGCCTCGTGGAACGGCTTTATGAAGACGTCACTGTCTGCTCATGCTCAAGCAGCTCCCCAGACGACGTCAGTCGATACCCTTCCGTTCATTAACTTGGAACCGAGCAATCCATCAATTATATATTCCGCGTTGAAGTTTGCCGCAAGAGAGTGCGTGGAACTGAAACAAAGCACTTGTTTCGAAAACTTTCACTAACCCTTATACGCGAAAGCTGTGGAGATAGTCGCATCGGACACTTCAGAGGAACTGAAAAACGTGGTTGTTCGTCTAGGCGGATTTCACATTCTAATGTCGTTTCTTGGGGCAATCGGCTACGTGATGAATGGAAGCGGTTTGGAGGAGCTCTGGGCGGAAATAGACGCTAAATCGTCAGTGACTCACATGATGTCTGGACACGCATATTCTAGTTAGGCTTGCAATTAGCTTGCTCTTAAAATTTATTACGTTATGCCTTCAATTTCAAATGTATCAATAACGCGAAACTGTGCATGTTCTAGGCCCCTCAGAGCACATTTTCTGACAAAACAGGCTGTCGGGACAATGTTACTCAACATGAACGACGGGCTGAAGGATGACAAGGACGAAATACAGGCGTTTTTTTTACCGCATTCCAAGAAGGCACCGCCAACGACTTTCTATCATACCCTTCCTTCAACGTCTCAAAGAGTCGCTTCATGACACATTTTCTTCAATGAGCCAGAAATCTCGCACAGGAAAGCCTGGAAAATATTGAAGAATTCCGCATCTTCACGCGAGGAAATGAAGGTATTCGTCTCTACGGCTCCAGATGAAAAGGCCATAATATCAGCTGGAGAGAAGTTCGCCATTTGTCTCTACGATAGTGCCAAATCGGAGTGCAAAAGCCTCGACGATCTTCGGGTAGTGAAATACAGCCAAAAAATTGCCAAACAACCGGTCACAGCATCATTTCTTTTCAACTGGCTTCACTTCCGCCGACTTCGGCGGCATGCAAACAACATTCACTGTGGGTATATTTTCAAGTTCAGGAATGGTTAGGATTTACTTTGGACCCGACCCAATGGGGATGGAAAATCCAACACTCAGCTTTAGTACCAGTGACAACTCATCTTCCAGCTGCTCCAGATCATCTCCTCAATTTGGTGTCCTGCAACTGAAAGAGCTCTTTTGGCAGCGGGTGTGAGTTCTGCTGATAGCGACTAAAGACCCGAAATAAAAGTTGTAAAGTACACTTGTAGCATGACGAATAGAAGGACCTAGTGTGAGGACTCCGTCATTTTAGCACGGTAGTTTCTGGTCCCGCCGCTACAAGCACTGCAAGCGAGTATGTCCAACACGTGCTGTGTTTCCGTCGAGCCGGTTCATAGAAAGTGCGCGAGAAGTTACTGTGTGAGATATTTGTGTGAATTAAATTGAATTTTCTTTGCTTTCAGTTCTTAAATTCAGTTCATTGTGTCTTGTGTACATCAGCGTTTTGTGTTTTGTGTACTTCAAACATATTTCTTATGTGGCTTGGTTCATTTAATAGTTCAACATGCCTTATTGTTTTGTACCTGGCTGTAAGTCAGGGTATGGTCGAGTAGTTGACGATATACGATTTTTTTCACCACCGAAGGATACAAATCAATTTGAAAAATGGGCCAGAGCTATTCCACGAAAGGATACGAAGTTAACGCGTAGTAGTAGAATTTGTCAAATTCATTTCTCTGGTGATTTGATAGTAAAATCAGATAATTTTATAGTGAATGGTGAAGAAGTGAAAATCTCTCGTATGAGGTGGAAGTTACGTCCTGGAGCAGTGCCTCATATTTTCCCTAATTTACCGAAGTACCTGTCAAGTGAGAATAAGTCCCGTAAAGCTCCTAACAGGAAAAAGAATCTCGATACCACCAGGAAGAAAAGAAAGAAGATTGAAGATGGGAGTGAAGCAACGAATGAGGCATTAAAAGGTCAGTCTAATGTTGATAAGAATTTGGGTCATTCTAGTGTACTTACCGATGCTGAAAAGACTATAATATTGCTCAAAAGGCGCCTAAAGAATGCTAACCGTAATTTAATTCGCGTTAGATCCTGCCTCAACTCAGCAAAATCGAGAATTAATTTGCTGGAGAAGCAGGTTCGACATTCACAGGCATTTAATTACAAAGATAACAAACACCTTAGCAAGAAGGAAAAGATGATAATAGACACTATGCTCAAGAAATGCCAGGTAAAATCTCCCAATGGTATGAGGTACAGCAATGAATTCATTTTAGAGAGTTTATTGTTGAGAATAAAATCACCGAAAGGATTTCGTCATTGTCGGCGACATAATCTCTTGCCTCTGCCCTCAGAAAGTCACTTGAGAAAACTTTGTAAAGGACTTAAGTGCCCTTATGGAGTTAATACGCATAGTATAAATGCTATTTCAGACTATTTTAAGGATGAAAAGAATGATAATTCACGTTACGGTGTTGTAATTTTCGATGAAGTGAAGCTAAGAGAAGAAATCCAGTTTAATAGTTTTTCTCATAAAGTAGATGGATTAGTTGATTTAGGTGAACACACACCTGACCTCCAGAAGAACGTACTTGCAAATCACGCTCTAGTGTTTATGTTCGTACCATTCATGCATAATTGGGTGCAGCCAGTTGCTGTTTATGCAAGCAGAAATGCTACTCCAGGGGACATTCTCGCAAAAATTTTAATACAGGTGATTTTGCAGTTAGAAGAGGCTGGGGCGAGGGTGGTTGGCTTTACTTGTGATGGTAGTCAGACAAATAAAAAGGCCTGGAGATCGTTAGGAGTTAGTGGCAAGACAAGCTCTCTACAACCTCACATCCTTAATCCTGCAGATGTTACGAGAAAGATCTGGGCTTTCTCAGACTTCGTTCATGTATTGAAATGCATAAGAAACCACTTTCATGATAAAGTAGAACTTCTCTATAATGACAAAATTATTAATTTCAATTTTTATAGGGAACTGTTCAAAGAAGATCTCTCAGGGTATGCTGGGCTTAGAGCATGCCCCAAGCTGACAGTTGCTCATTTAGACCCATCATCTTTCCAGAGAATGAACGCTAGGCTTGCATTCCAACTTTTCAGTGACAGTGTTGCCAAAGGTATTAAATTTTATCGAGAAATGGGACTGGCAGGATTACAAGGTAGTGAGGACACTGAGACATTTACCAGTGATATAAATGTTGTTGCTGATGCACTCAATGCATTCATTCCGTCTCAGGCTCTTCGTAAAGGTTCACCTTCTCATACAGCTATTGTTAATTTTCTTCAGACCGTGAGATCTACCAATAATACCTTTGCCTCCAATAGAACCTTGGAATCACTAGTAGTAACCCTACAGAGTACTTTGGAGATGTGTGAATGGCTTTGGGAGAAAGGTTATAAGTATGTGTTGACAGGAAAGCTCACCCAAGATCCCTTGGAACGGCACTTCGGAATTATGCGGTCTTTCAGTTCAGATGATCATCCATCGACAATAGATTTCCTTCATTTGCATCTACTTCAATGTATATACGTCCCTATAAAACAGGCTTTAAATGTTGGTGGAAATTGTGAACCTAAACGGGAGCAGATCTTGACCTCGTATGTTAATCAGATGCGTATATTAGCCCGGAATGCGGAAGTGCATAACAAGACAGTGAAGGAATCAGTGGAAACTTCCATTAAGGAAAAAATTGTGGTTCGAGATGCAGTAAATATCGAAGACTGGGAAAGCTCTGTACCTGAATTTGACAGCGCAGTTCGAAACTCTTCGATTGATAAGTGTTTAGTGTACCATTTGGCTGGCTATGTTGTTAAGCACTCTTCTAAATTTATTAAGTGTTCGCCTTGTGCTCATTCTCTACGTGACAATAATCTAAATAAATTTTCAGTTCTTACCGAAATAAAGGACTACGGCTCAATGAACAATGAAGTGTTTCTAACACGTCCTTCGAGAAGTGTATGTGACATCCTTTTCCAGGCCGAGAAAGTAATTACCGGAAAATTAAACTCAAAATCGATGTGGAGCGAAATATTTTTTGATTGCATCGATTCCATAGAAACAATTTCAGTTGATCCTTCAGGAGCTGGCTGTTGTCTTCAGCATGTCATGAATGTTATCCCCAGACTTGTTTATCATTATATAAAGTGCCGATTTTTCTTCAGAACGAAGGAAATCCGCCGAGATTTGCAATGTCGAACATCCGCCAAGTCTTCACGCAAGCTTTCGAAAGTCCAGTAGCCGACAAAATGAATTGGTAAGTAGGGTGTTACTTTAAATAGTTTATGAGTGCTTGTTTTAATATGCTGGGGATTATGTTTTTTTTTTAAATCTGTGTCTGTATACTCCAGGAATCTGTGCTTATCGTAACATGTAATGAATACCGTAGTTCTTATTTCCGTGAATTATATTTTCCATTGTGCCTTGCCGTGCTATTTTAATTGTAATCGCTAATTACTTTTTAAAAGAGTATTAGTTACAAAGTCATTCGTTTCCCTTAGCAGCATCCCTAAGACCAGCTGAGCTAACACCGGCAGCGTGGAACTAGCCCCCTCCAACGCTGCCTGGCGGGGCGCGCTTGAACTTGATGAGTCTGCTCACTTTCCCTTTCATTCGTCATGCTTGTAGCTTTAAAACGATACATTGCCCATGCTCCTTAATGTATGGGCACTGCAGTGGCAAAGCATGTGGCAACGTCACATTTGATGGCTCAGACGATGAGGAGGACGATAGAGTCCGATGAAAGCTTTTCTTTGCAAGTGTTCTTTGTCTAAATAAAGCTTTTTAAGCTTTGTTTTGTTATTATTTGCATTATGCATATTATGAATGTACGTTTACTAACTGCATTAAACTCGTTTTGTTCTATGCAAACTGTTTCTGCTAGTTTACCTGGATTCAAAGGAATACCATCCTAAAAATTCTTGAGCAAAGATACAAAATGGTGTCAGCAAAGGTGAATAGATGGAGCCCACCAGCGTAAATGGGCGTTCGTTCGGAAAGTGACTGCCACACTTCCACTTTTATATTTGTAACTGTATCTCGGCTGCTGTTTGTCGGATGAACATGGGCAATGTATCGTTTTAAAGCTACAAGTGTGATTTACAACTTTTACTTCGGGTCGTTAGTCGCTATCAGCAGCTGTTTACACGATAAGTCCCGCCTAATGACAAATTTTCGTGAGAAAAGTTGAGCTAAACTTGTTTGATTACTCATCTGTTTAAATGTATGGAAATAATTACGACCAATAAGAACGTTATATATAACGCAGTCCTTCTCTTATTACTATCAAAGCTCATTAGAACAGATTTTGGAACAATATTTTGAACGCAGGAAGCAAAAATGCTGTTTTTAGCACTTATGGCCCATTTAAGCCATTTTGAACTCTCCAAAAACTATGACGCGGACGCCGCAGAGATGGGGACTTTTCAGGATTTGTTACTAGGGTACTAGGGAACATCTATGCCAAACTTAAGCTTTACATTATTTTTTTTAGGTTAAAACTTAATATGCCTGGGCTACTAACATGTGTAGGTACTGCAGATTGAAATACACCTGAAATAGTGTAGCCTAATAGAGTAACTTACTAAATGGCAGCCCTGGTGACTCTGAATATATTCTTAGTTCCATCTCATAAGGTATAGAGTGCACATACAAAATTCGTTGAAGTCTAATTTATAGTATGGACGTTACATGCTGTTTGATACTGGACTCATCAGTGCGCGTAAAATCATGTTGAGAACAATATCATGTATGTGATGCTCAGAATTAATCTGAAATATTACGATCTATTATAGTGCCAAATTTAGATAAAATACATTTGTTAGTATAAAAGTTACATGTAATTAAAAATTGAATCTATCAGAAAGCTTCGAATCATGTTGGCAGCACTGAGGTATATTAGTTACTCCAAATTAATCTAGAATGTCAGGTACAATACGTGTGCAACGTTTAGAGCTGATGGCTTGCATACTCCCTTCATTGCCATAAGCCGATCTTGTGTCCACAGAACGTGCTCCGAAATCCTTTCCATATGTACAATGTTTCTCTTCCAGTACTGACCACATGCCTGCTGCCAGATGTCAAGGATTAAGAATTCCCTTCTCTAAGCAGAAATAATTCCACATAAGTTTCGCTTATCTGTAACTCGAGGCTAACGACATGGCTACAGGTTTAAAGCGATATTTGCAAATCGAGCCTTCTGCTACAGTGTAGTCAGATATGAACGAACTCTAATACTTACAAGCATTCCCTTATGGTTGGTAGCTATTTTTTGCAGTAAGGATGGGGGATACAAAGATTCTGGCCTGTCCCGTGTCCTATTTAACATCCAAATTTACATGCATCCTTGTGCGTATTAATGGGAACAGATTTATTTTTTAAGAAAATGATTTAATTATAATTGATAATCTCCACTTAGTGTAAAACGAAGTCATCGATTCTTGGATGTCACGGGTAATCTCAAGAACCACTGGATGGATTTTGATGCGGTTTTCATAATTCTATAAAGGATATCTCGAGAAAGGTTTCTGTAAAAAAAAGTGATTATTTTGCAAAAATTAGTAAACAGGAGACTTATGAGATCGATCCGGGAAATGTGTGTGTCTGTGTGGACCTCCAAGAAATAAACATCACAGCCGACATCATAAAAAATCGTGGAGGCTTTAGTATTATTGCAGGCAAGCACAAACTCCTAAACAGCTGCAGATATCGAAACCAAATTTGGTAAGAGTAAAAATCTATACCTGAATATCTCACGGCCATATTTGAAATTGACGTCAGTGCTACCAACTGCTGAAGAATCGCAATTGAAATTTGAGGTCTATGTCGGATCTCTCAGAAGTTATCCATGCGAACTATTCCAAAATTGGCACACACATAGATAATACGAGGGCTGTTTTTTAAGTAAGGGCCGTTCATTTTTAAAGCCCGTAGTTAGTGCACACGCCGCAACAAGCGTGCGCGCTACCTCCCGGCATCCTTTGCGAACAAGCAGGCGTCAGTTGCAGCTGTGTAGCTAACTTGTACGCTGAACTGTGCATCTTTACAATGTTCAAGATTATTGATTCGCCCGCCGCATGTGAAGTACGATCTGTGATACGTTTTTTGAGTGCAAGTAACATATCGGCCGCAGACATTCATCGTCAGCTTTGTGAGGTGTATGGTGATAATGCAATGACGGAAGGTAACGTGCGAAAATGGGTACGCAAGTTCAAAAGTTGCCGTGAAAATGTTCATGACGATGAACGCTCAGGTCTGTGATCACAGATGACTTGGTGACTGCAATTGACACGAAAATTCACGAGGACCGAAGATTCATGATAACCACTCTATCAATGGATTTTCCTCAAGTGTGAATTCTTGGTTGTCAGAGCAGGCGGCAAACTTTTATGCAGAGGGATTTCAGAAACTAGTTTTTAGGTATGACAAGTGCCTAAATAAACAAGGCAACTATGTAGAAAAATAGAGGAAGGTAAGTAAAACCTAAAAATAAATGTGGTTTCAAAATAAAATGTTCGGTGTTTTCTTAACGGCCCTTTCTTAAAAAAACAGCACTCTTAACATTCCCGATTAACTTTCAGAAGTCCATACATGCCAGTGTTACCAACATAATTCTAAGCCTGCCGATAGGTCAAATTTCAAAATGCATGTAACTTCTATATTATCGACTGGATTTCAACCAAACTTCGTATGTAGTGTTCTACAACAGATATGACTGTGCGTATTCCAAAGAGACACCTGGGCTGCCAACTGTTAATAAATGCTCTCTCCTTGTTTTAACCCTAATACCAACATGAAATAAAGTAAAATAATAAAATAGGGTAAGCTAACAATATTGTTTGACCTATTAAGTTTGCAATTCCAGTACAGTAATAACATTCTTTAACGTAGATGTTGGTGATTGCTTATTTTAGGGGCTGCAGTATCGTGGTCATATAGCCCCGTTCATTTGGGTGATAACCTGTGTTATTATGAAGGCTGTATTTGTAAATTGGGGATAGGATTGGGAAGAAGGCGGCCGTGGTCTAAAGTCAGAAATGATCCCAGCATTTGCATGGGGTGTAAGTGGGGAAAACTAGGAAAACCACTTCCAGGATGGCTGAGTTGGGATTTGAACCCTTTTCTCCTCAGTTTTGCCTCACGGGGCTGGGTGTACCCCGTTCCAGCCCTAACACAAGAATTAGAATTTCTTGGCAGGGTCAGGAATCAAACCCAGGCCTCCGGGGCGATAGCCAAGAACGCTAGCCGCTACACCACCAGGTGAGCAGTTTTATTGGCTCAGAACCAATGCTATCTACCAATTTAATTTTTCTGAAAATCGTTAGGGTTAAAGCCAAAATCTCTAGATTACTCGTAAGATAGAATATTTTTCATAATTTAAACAAATTTGAATTCATAACCTTTTTTGTCACCAAAATATATGCAAAAGGTAGTAACTCATCGCTAATAAGTAGTTCCGTGAAGAACTATACAGCCTATTTTCATAATATATCCTACTTATGCTAATTGCCTCTATCAAGATACAAAATTTCAGTTTAATTGCTGTAATAGATTCGTAGATATCGAGAACCGTCTAAATATTTCGGTTGGTCGCCATGTTGGATTTTTATATATCTAGGCCATAGAGTTATGTACTATTAGATGAGGATTATTGCGTATGTTCATTATTCAAACGTTCACTTCGATCGCATAATTAATACACAATAAATAAGCATTTAATTTTAAAATTGCGCACAGCCGCCATCTTGTGGTTATGTGAACAGTTGACAAAAATTAGATGCCAGTGCATTACAATGTGTATAAAGATTTACTGTACCATATTTCACTGCGATCAGATGGTTAAATCGCGAGAAGAGTCGATTAATAGGTTTCACCTTCGTTTGGCCACCAGGTTGGCTTTGTAATTTACAGGTTTTTGGAAGGCTCATAGCTGAACGTCTAGTTGTACCCTTTATCACCGTACAAAATTTCAGGGTGATATCAGTAATAGTTTAGGAGATATAGAATGCCGGTAAAATATTTCGCCGCCATCTTGAGGTTATGCGAACAACTGAACTAAAGAAAACATTTTGATAATTATTTAGGGGGACTTAACACTCAAAATACACTGCCGGCAAAAAAAAGAAGCGTAACACTTCAATATTTTCAAAGAATGAACAAAACAGTTTTTACTTACATTATTTTGAAACTTAAATGAAAAGAAGATAAACAGCAACTTTATTTTAAGGGAAAGATCATTTTTCACTTAAAAGTTTACTTTCAGATGAGTACAAATGAAGCTTTTGTCGCCAAATTTCTTGATGCTCTAGCAAGTACTGAATAACAAGTCATTAGATCAGAGCCCAACAATGCCACAACAAATCGCCATTCGCACATCGCAATAATAGTTAAAGCGCGAAGCTGTTAAGTTAATGCAGACACCGCCATCAAATGCCAAATCCAACCCCAGGCGACAGTGTCCCTTTATAATAACTTTATTAAACATAAATTGTGCACTTTCACGTGCACATCGTGCAATCTTCTTCTTCTTCTTCTTCTTCTTTCCGATGAGGCCTGCTAGGGACCACGTGCCAATTTCAATTCTTCACACTTTGTTGTTTTCTCTTCCGTTCCCTCCAGTACTCCTTCATCCGTTCACTATGCTGCTTCTTTCTGTCTTCGGACCACTTCGCACCAGGTTCCTTTGGCAATCTTCCTTGGAATCCTTTCATACCTAATACCCTTTTTCTAAAGATCTTTCTGTTCACCGTTTCTTCTTCACTTATATTATTTATTTCTAAATCTTTCTTTACTCCTTGAATCCAGCTAGTTGTTGCCCTTTTATCCCAAAGGTACTTGAATATCCTTTTTGTTAATCTGGAATCATCCGTTTTGTAAATATGTCCAAAAAATTGCAATCTCCTTTTTCTTATCGTTTCTGTTATATATCCTATGTTCCTGTATATTTCATCATTAGATCTTAATTTCCATACTTCTGCTGTTTTCACTGGGCCTAAAATTTTCCTCATGATTCTCCTTTCTAGTACTTCAAGTTTACCGTGCAATCTATATATATAAAAGTTTATCGTGCAATCTATATATATAACAAGAAGTTCCGTGAAGAACTATACAGCCTACTTTTCATGCCAATGATTATTCTACAGAATATGAACCTATCTAGAATAATGACGAAATTAAGTTGGTAATATCGAAATATCTAATTTGTTCAAAATATACCTGGTATAATGTAGCCTAAGAGCACTACAGTTGGCAGCCCTGGTGACTGAATATATTCTTAGTTCCATCTCTTAAGGTACAGAATACAAAATTTGGTTGAAGTCCAATGGACGTTACATGCAGTTAGACACTGGATCTATCAGCACGCGTAAAAGCATGTTGCCAACAATGTCATGCGTGTGCTGGTCAGAAATAATCTGAATTATTATGATATCTTGTTGTGCCAATTTTGGATGAAATCCATTTGTTAGTATAGAAGTTACATGTATTTTAAAATTGGACATATCAGCAGGCATGGAATCATGTTGGCAGCACTGCCTTGTATTAATTACTCCAAATTAATCTAGAATGTCAGGTGCTATACGTGTGCAAAGTATAGAGCTGTTGGCTTGCATACTTTCTGATATATTGATATTGGGGTAAAAAAATATAGACAGCATTTATTAACAGTTGGCAGCCCTGATTGCTCTTAACAATACTTATAGTCATATCTGTTATGGTACACATAGCACATACGAAATTTGGTTGAAATCCAACTGATAGTATAGAAGTTACATGTATTTACAGATTGGTACTACCAGCAGGCTTATAATGATGTTGGTAGAACTGACGTATATAAGTTACTCCAAATTAATCTAAAATGTCAGAATATACGTGTGCATAGTTTAAAGCTGTTGGCTTGCATACTTTCTGATATATTGGTATTTGGATAAAAAAATATAGAGAGCAATTATTAACAGTTGACAGCCCTGGTGGATCTGAAGAATACGCTCAGTCATATCTGTTTATGTACAGATATTACATACAAAATTTGGTTGAAATCCAATTGATAGTGTAGAAGTTGTATGCATTTAAACATTGGACCTATCAGAAGGCTTAAAATTATTTTGGCAACACTGTCATGGTTGGCCTCCTGCAAATTAAACTGAAATAGTCTTATCTACATGTGTGCCAATTTTGGAATAGCTCCCATGCATACCTTGCAAGATATACAACATGGAGCTCAAATTTCTAGTGCGTTTTATCAGCAGTTGGTAGCACTGACATCATTTTCAAATATGGACGTGAGTTATTCCGGTGCACATCTTTACTCATACTAAATTTGGTTTTGATTGCTGCAGCCGTTTAGGAGTTGATAGGGGGGGGACACACACACAGCCAGACAGAAGGACAGACTGAAGGACAGACATACACACATTTTCCCGGATCGATCTCATAAGTCTCCTTTTTCCTCATTTTTGCAAAATGTGAAAAGTAGGCTAAAAATTAATGTTCCGTGATAGTTTGTGGGTAGGTGGGTGGGTGGGTGGGTGGGTATTTTGTGTGTATGTCTCCTATGCGTTCATATACCACTCATCCGATTGCGATGACACTTGGGTGAGATATCGAGTGCACTCCAAGGAAAGTTTCTGGCTGAGTAAATCAATTTTACAACAGGTAGCGCACGAGTACATTCAACAAATGAGCGACGATGCGCGAAACGCTTCAACAAAGTCCCGTGTGCGTTCATATACCATTCACCCGATTGTGATGAAACTTGGGTGAGATGTTGAGTACACTCCAGAGAAAGTTTCTGGCTTAGTACATCCATTTTAAAATAGTTAGCGCACGAGTAGATTCAACAAATGAGCGACGATGCGCGAATCGCATCAACAAAGTCCCGTATGCGTTCATACACCATTCATCCGATTGCGATGAAACTTGGGTGAGATGTTGAGTACACTCCAGGGAAGGGTTAAGGCTTAGTAAATCCATTTTACAATAGGTAGCACACGAGTAAAATCAACAAAAGTGTATCGACTCACGAAGCGTTTCAACAAAGTTCCGTATGCGTCCATATATCATCCGATAGCAATGAAACGTGGGTGAGATGTTGTGTACACTCCGGGGAAGGTTTCTGGATTAATAAATTCTTTTTACAATAGGCAGCACTCGAGTAGATTCAACAAATAAGCGACGACGCGCGAAGCGTTTCAAAAAAGTCCCGTATGTGTTCATATACCATTAGTCCGATAGCGATTAAACTTGGGTGAGATGTTGTGTACGTTCCAGGGAAGGTTTCTGGCTGAGAAAATCCATTTTATAATAGGTAGCGCACGTGTAGATTCAACAAATGACCAACGGCACGCGAATCGTTTAAAAAAGTTCCGTATGCGTTCATATACCATTCATCCGATTGCGATGAAACATTGGTGAGTCATTGAGTTCCCTCCATGGAAGGTTTCAGGCTTAGTACATCAAATGTAGAATATGTAGCGCACGAGTAGATTCAACAAATGAGTGACAGCGCGCGAATCGCTTACAAAATCCCGTATGCGTTCATATGCCATTCATCCGATTGCGATGAAACTTTCATGAGTTGTTGTGTACACGCCAGGGAAGGCTTTCAACTTATTAAACCCATTTCACAATAGGTAGCGCACGAGTAGATGCAACAAATGAGTGACGATGCGCGAAGAGTTTCAACAACATCCCGTATGCATTCATATACGATTCATCGATTGCGATCAAACATTGATGAGTTGTTGTGTACACTTACGTGAAGGTTTCTAACTTAGTAAATCCATTTCACAGTAGGTAGCGCACGAGTATATTCAACAAATGGGTGACACAGCACGAATCGTTTAAAGAAATCCCGTATGCGTTCATATGCCATTCATCCGATTCCGATCATATTTTGGTGAGTTGTTGTGTACACTCCCGGGATGGTTATAGGCATAGTTAGTCCAATTTACAATAGTAGCGCGCGAGTAGTTAAAAAAATGAAAGTTGGCGATGCGTTCGTATACCATTCATCCGATTGCGATCAAATTTTAGTGAGTCGTTATGCACGCTCCCGGAGGAGTTACAGGCATAGTAAATCCAATTTACAATAGATAGCGCGCCAGTAGCCTCAACAAAATGGCGTGCAACTCGTTTCAACAATGTCCCACTTGCGGTCATATATCATTCATCCCCTTACGATGAAACTAGGGAGAGATGTTGCGTACACTTCAGGGAAGGATTCTGGCTTAGTAAATCCACTTTACAATAGGTAGCGCACGAGTAGATTCAACAAATGAGTGACGACTCGTGAAGCGTTTCAACCAAGTCACGTATGCGTTCATATACCTTTCGTCCGATACCGATGAAACTTGGGTGAGATGTTGTGTATTCACCAGGGAAGGTTTCTGGCTCAGTACATGCATCTTATAATAGGTAGCGCACGAGTAGATTCAACAAATGAGCGATGGCGCGCGAATCGTATCAACAAAGTTCCATATGAGTTCATATACCATTCATCCGATTGCGATGAAACTATGGTGAGATATTGTGTACACGCCAGGGAAGGTGTTTGGCTTAGTAAATCCATTTTACAATAGGTAGCGCACGAGTAGATTCACCGTGTGATGACGTGTGAAGTGTTTCAACAATTTCCCGCATGCGTTCATATACCATTTGTCCGATAGCAATTAAAGTTGGGTGAGATGTTGTATACACTTCAGGAAAGGTTTCTGGCTTCGTAAATCCACTTTACAATATGCAGTGCACGAAAAGATCCAACAAATGGGCTTAGTACATGCATTTTACAATAGGTAGTGCATGAGTAGATTCAACAAATGACTGACGGCACGCGAATCGATTAAACAAAATCCCGTATGCATTCGTATGCATTTCATCCGATTGAGATGAAACTTTAGTGACTTGTTGTGCATGCTCCCACGGATGTTTCTAATTTAGTTAATCCATTTTAAGATAGTTTAGAGTCAGTTATCGGAAATTGAAAAAATATTGTGTATCCAAAAGCACTTTAAGAAACAAAATTACAACGCCAACAATATCTTTGATTGGCATTGCAACGCATGCCACGTACAGCTTGTATATAATAATATAATAAAGCTGAAGAGTTTGTGTGTTTGTTTGTGTGTTTATGTGTTTAAACGCGCTAATCTCTTGAACTACCAGTCGGATTCGAAAAATTCATTTTGTAGGCCCTATACGATAGCCTGATTCAAGTGGAATAGTTTAGGTTATGTTGCATTAGGCTATACCTGTCAGGTAACATTACAGATTGAGTTTTGTTCAGTAAGTCGGAAGAACAAGCGCTCCAGAACGGCTTCAATAATACCGAAGTCCATTGTTGCCATGTAATGCGGGCCGCATCACGTCGCCCCTACCAATGTTCTGGTGCAGAATTGCGAGCTGCATATAAATTGCAGTCACGATGAGTTGGCCTATTAAGTGCAAAAAGATTTCTTAGGCCCCTTAAAACAGTTATCATCATGACAATAGTATGCCACTGTAAAAGGGCGATGGATTTGGTGCACTATACTGAGGTTATCAGCTGCAATGATGCAACTCCTGCCCTCTCATTTGCACTATGCAGGATGTAGTTCAGGCCACACCAAATGGACGAGATCTTGCCAAATTTTGGTGCGATGTAATTTAATTGTTATTTTGAAAGTACCTTTAGTGTGTTTTTTATTTTTTTAAAGTTATCTATGCTAATTTTACATGATGTATTGCTTCTGATACGAATAAATAAAAATCAGCTGCAATAAGCGTTGATGCTTTCAAATTTACTTTTATTTATTCCGATCCTTATCCTTGAGCGCTCCAGTTCTGTAAAACAAATAAATCCACCGGGCGAAACCGGGCACTACTGCTAGTAATTAATAATTGAGCATGGTCGCTGTGTGCATTTATCAACATGGTACCGTTCACAATGCTGATCACACAGCTGAAAAACACAATCAGCTGAAGGCTCATGATTGGACTTGAGCTTGCCAACTCTATGATGACAGCCATGCACGGCCATGGAGTTAACGAAGTATCGAAGGTCCTGGTTCGCATCTGACCATGTCCCTTTTTAAACCGTACATTTTCATAATCTTGTTTCTAAATGAACAAAACATATCCCTTATCCCGAGACTTACAAAAAAAAAACCAACCACAACATTATAATGCACGTACTGTAATTATGAAACATGTCAAGTATGCTTGATGATGATGATGATAACTGTTGTTTTAAGGGGCCTAACATCTAGGTTATCGGCCCCTAGTGGTTTGGGTGATTGTGAATATGATAATGAAATGTAAACTATAACTAAAACTAACTTATATACTATACGAAGAAATGGAAAACAAAAGGAGAATAAGGCAAATAAAGGACAGGCTGAAAAGAAATGCCCTCAACCCTCGAAGTATGCGGATTGAGGGACTTGGAAGGAAGAAGAGCCATAAAAGGCTGATAGGAAACTGAAAGAGGAGAGGGTCCGCCCCACAGGTAATGGATAAAAGGGGGAAAACCGGAACCAGCTCAGGAATCCCTCGGGGTCGCCAACCCCCGAACTCACCAGCCGTGAGCCCCTGAGGGTGTAGCAAAATCCAGGGTGCACCAGAAGTGGTGGGGCTACACACACCCTACCTCCTTGAGGGCCTTGAGCAGAAGGCAGGAGATAGCAGGAAAAGAAAAAGAAGGTTGACCCCTCGCAGATGATCAGGAAAGATGAGACAAGGGCCAATTAAGGCGGGAAAGGAAGAGACTCCCTAGGCCTCTGATACCCTAAAACCGTCGGGGTCGGAAGAGAACAAGAGTTAACCAAGTTAGGTCGACAGGAAAGAAGACGGAGAGGAGCCCGGCACAAGTAAGTGGAAGCAATGCCGCACTAGCTGGGGCCCCGTGGTCGCCAACCTACGTTCCACTATATGTGAGCCCCTGGGGGGAAGTATGTTTGAATATTAGTTGCTATGTTTTACGCATATTGTGTTGCCAGTGAATCAGATAAATCTACAGAATCATCTTGAATTTTCGACTGGTTTTTGGTAATATTCATTTACGTCTATTATCGAAAATCCAATTCTTCCAATTTTAACCCTTGAGAACAGGCGTTAAACAAGAAGTTCCGTGACGAACTAAAGAGCCTACTTTTCTTAAAATTTAAGATTCATGCCAATGATTAATCTATATGGATCTATCTAGAATAATAACGAAATTAAGTTGCTAATATCGAAATTTCTAATTAGTTCGAAATACTGTATACCTGGCAAAATGTAGCCTAATAGAGCACTACAGTTGGCAGCCCTGGTGACTGAATATATTCTTAGTTCCATCTCTTAAGGTACAGAATACAAAATTTGGTTGAAGTCCAATGAATAGCATGGACATTACATGCAGTTAAACATTGGATCTAACAGCGCGCGGAAAATCATGTTGGCAACAGTGTCATGCATGTAATGGTCAGAAATAATCTGAAATAATATGATCTATTGTTGTGCCAATTTTGAATGAAATCCATTAGTTAGTATAGAAGTTACATGCATTTTAAAATTGGACCTATCAGCAGGCTTAGAATCATGTTGGCAGCACTGACGTATATTAGTTACTCCAAATTCATCTAGAATGCCAGGTACTACACGTGTGCAAAGTTTAGAGCTATTGGCTTGCATACTTTCTGATATATTGATGTTAGGGTAACAAAAATAGAGACAGCACATATTAACAGTTGGCAGCCCTGGTTGCTCTTAAGAATATGCATAGTCATATCTGTTATCGTACACATAGCACATGCGAAATTTGGTTGAAATCCAAATGATAGTATGGAAGTTACATGTATTTAAAGTTTGACTTCTCAGCAGGCTTAGGATCATGTTGGTAGCACTGACGTATATATGTTACTGCAAATTAATATAGAATGTCAGGTACTATACGTGTGCATAGTTTAAAGCTGTCGGCTTGCATACTTTCTGATATATTGGTATTTTGGATAAAATAAATTAAGAGCAGTTATTAACAGTTGGCAGCCCTGGTGGGTCTTAAGAATACGCTCAGTCATATCTGGTTATGTACACATACAATATACGAAATTTGGTTGAATTCCAATTGATAGTGTAGAAGTTATATGCATTTAAAAATTGGACCTATCAGCAGGCTTGTAATCATTTTGGCAACATTGCCATGTATGACCTCCTGGAAATTAAACTGCAATATTATTATCTATACGAGTGCCAATTTTGAAATAGCTCCCATTCATACCTTCCAAGATATCCAACATGGAGCTCAAATTTCAATTGCGATTTTTTAGCAGTTGGTAGCACTGATATCATTTTCAAATATGGCCGTGAGATATTCAGGTATACTTCTTTACTCCTACCAAATTTTGTTTCGATTGCTCCAGCCGTTTAGGAGTTGATTGGGGGGGGGGGGGGCACACACACAGACAGACAGACACACATTTGCCCGATCTCATAAGACTACTTTTTCCTCATTTTTGCAAAATGTGAAAAGTAGGCTAAAAATATAACACGAGGACTGGCGACGGGTCATTTTGACCCATAATGTGTTACTCCTTTTTTGTCGTAGTCTTACGTATTTTAATGAAGTAATTTTACACCTGGTGTCTTCCTATGAGCTATTCCCAATATCAAATGAGGTTTATTTACATTTTTCAAATTTCACATGCAGAAGAATGGCAATACTTTTTGTACCCGTATAATTGGCCTTGATATTTGGGGAAAGCAGTCATCTCATATTTTTTTCAACAAAGGAGCTGATGACCGATGTGTCCTTAGACCCTAAACATGGATCAACAAATGCGTGCGCTCTGTGATTGTGCTGCACCAAACCAGGTCGATTTTCTCCCTTTTTTTTTTTTTTTTTTTACAGAGTCCCGACTAAGGTAAGCCGAAAATTATCACGTGAAAACTGGCGCCATGGGTATATCTGACCCGACTACGGTACTAGAAATAACTTGAGTGTTCAAAAAGCTATGGATATGTTTCTTTTGCAGTGTGAAATTCAAGGCTAGGAAGGAAGGTACGGTACTGAAAGTGACAGGAAATGAGAGCTGACCAAAACGAAAATTATTTAATCCTCGGGTGAAACATACCCATGCGCCAGTCCTCACGTGTTAAATACGATTTGCATTCGAAGAAAGAAATCTCCTCTTAATATATTTTTCGAAATACTAATAGAATATCAACATAGTATTTTAAAGTAGTGAACCCTTATTGATCTTCGATAAATAAGTATTCATATTTATTATTATTATTACTACGGCCTAGGCAGCACATAAGGAAGTCGACTTGGATATTAGGGAGGCCAGCATTTCGTAATGATTGCAACAGAAGCTGAGTTGGTAGCTATTCCTGGGGGACGGCCAGAATTAGTCGAGTTCAAGGCCAAATTGTGCAACTACTGTACCAAAAATGGAGACATAAAGGAAGAATCACGAGGTCCTCTCAACGAACTTACGATTGAATCAGCCAATCGCAAGAGACCAAGCTGTGACCACGAGGTGGACGGCGTCAGTAGTAAAAAGCGCGCGGAAGTGTGTATCTAAGGAACCGCCGAACGGATTAATCTCCGCTCGAGTAATTTGAGACGTTGGATTTATTTGGAGAAGAATGACACTAGCCCCATCTTTGTGAGACAAAAACTCTGGAAGTTTTTATCCGACTCCGCCCCACTCCGCCGCCCTTGTCAGTTTCTCATAAATAGTTTGGCCTGACGCCAATCTAAGTCTATTCTTGTGGAGCCTTCAGAGGTATACTCCACGCCAGTTTGAAGTGTGATTTTTGACGCTCGAATTTATCTGAGTACTTATTGTGTGGAGCCTTCAGAGGTATACTCCACGCCAGTTTGAAGTGTGATTTTTGACGCTCGAATTTATCGGAGTCTTATTGTGTGGAGCCTTCAGAGGTATACTCCACGCCAGTTTGAAGTGTGATTTTGACGCTCGAATTTATCGGAGTACTTAACTTGTGGAGCCTTCAGAGGCATACTCCACGCCAGTTCAAAATGTGATTTTTACGCTCTAAAATCAGTGAAGCTAATTTATTTTCTGAGCTCTGGGAAGCTAAAGTCGCAGCGTTTGCAATATCGAATTTTAAAAGCTATAATACATTTTGTTCTAAAATCAACTAAATTGTGTAATCTAAATATTTCACGCCAGCGCGTGATAAACTGTAACATTCTTTTAAAGACGACGAGTTCAACTTTAAGGGGGAAGTATCGTATCACCCTAATTAGCGCTTACCAGAACCGAAGTCCAAGACGGGACGGAAATACCGGACGAGATAGCGACTGCTGGTGCAGCCAGGATTTTGAACTTGTTAACGAGCCAGTGGCGCGGACTCGAGATGTATATTTTATGTATAAATTGTGTGTATTGTATGTGTTTTTATAGTGCGTATGTGCGATATAATTAGGGCCAGTCTTCGCTATTAATCGCAGTAGGACAATTGTGGGTGAACTGAGTAGCCTGCAAGCGATTATAGATAGGCAAATATTTAACATTGAACTTTTCTGCCAAGGAGTCGAGACCAAGATGATCAGCACGTGGTTTGAAGTTGGGATGAGCTTCAAGAAATCAACGCAGACGACTACTATGGAGTGCTAATTTGTCCATAGGGCAATGGGTTGAGGAGGATGTCCTTAGTCCTACATGCAGAAGCGGTGATGTACTAAAATTGGATTATTTCAATTATGTAGTTAGATTTGGCCGGGGAACTTTGTAAATAGTCATGTTTTTCTTTCTTGTTTTTTAGCTGTTTTTCTTGTACCGACACTATATGTTTAAATGTCCGTTGGCGCGTGGCCAATGTGTTTGTTGATATTTTGATTTTTTTTCTTGAGTCATGTGTAATGTACGCGGCGTGCGTGTGTGATTTTATCCTTGCAATTGCGGAACCCGTTACATTCGATAAATGGTGCTTTATTAACGTTAATATTTGAAATAGGAATGGGAGGAAATGATTGTAAAACATTTTGCTGAACAGGTTATTATTCATGTTAGGGTAGCCGAGTGCACCAACTTAAAAGTAATTGTAGAACACCTTCGTTCTAATTTGATAGATTTTTCTTGAGTCCTTTTCAGGTGACTAGTCACGGCATAGAACGATGGCGCCAGCATGTGGATATTATTTGTGTCTTTTATTTCAGGGTCTGTCACAACCCATACGTGTGATTAAGTGTGTGTTGATGTGTCTAGTGTGTGTTGATTCTACGTGAGGAGGGGGTAGTTGTCCTACCGCCCTTATATATTTTTGCTGCTGTTGTATTTTTAGATGGAAAGACAGAGTGCTCTTGGGAGACTGCTGATTCTTGTCCATATGTTTTTCTGACACACACGTATTATTGTGCTTTGGGGCACATTTCTTCGAGGTTCGACCCCATGCTCTGGGAGGTCGAGGTTATTGACACGTGGGTTAACAGACATGCAGAGTTCCACAAACCGCCCGTTTTGCCTGTGACTTATTTTGATAGGCAGTCCTTTTTGTCCGACTGAACCCTGTAAGCTTTCATGCAGCAAACCTGTTCATTGTGATGGCTAATTTTAAGCCATAATTAATTGGGGAGTTCGCCATGTGTGTAACGGATTGTTGTACCTTGTATGGATAAGAATATTGTGATTAACGTAAATGTTGGCTGTTTGCCTATTGCTTTGTTGATGACTCGATTTCATGTAATTTTGTTTGTCACACCCGTTTGGTGTAGTGGTAGAGTATTTGTAAATTTTGACAGCGGTCATTTGAGTATTTTTCTATTGGTCACGTGTTAATGTACTTGTGTTGATTTGTGTGAGAAGTCCTAAGTTTTTAGGCAGTAAATGTTGCTACGGCAATTCAAGTCCAATTTCACACGGAAATTTTGTGTTTGTTTATAGTAGATTTAGGAAGTGTCGGTTTAATTTAATGTATTGTAGTTGTGTTCCCTTGTGTCGGTCTAGCTCTAGGAAATGCGGATTCGTTGTCTGAAGGGTCATTCTGGATGATAACGAATCACGCATTCAAAGTACACATCGTGGTGCATGTAGAACGGCGTACGCACTTATATGGTCACTTTTGTATCGTTTTATTTAAGGACACTTGGTCCAGGTAATTAATATCTCCAGAGATATCGCCTAGTTTTTGGCATTTTTATTAAGCGGGAGTCAGTTGGGAGTTTTTGTTGTTAATTGTTTATGTGTAAATATGGTGATTTGTTATTAAATTCAGTTGTTTTAACCCTGGCTTCAATCTTTCCTGCATGTTATTTTGTTATATGTTACCCTGCAAGTTAATGAAGCGCCCTGACAGCAACCTACGAATATGACCTGTTACGCCCCGAATCTGAGTCTCATATGCTTCTTTGCAAGGGTTCAGTAGTTTGTCTAATTGCATATCAATTCATCTATAATATTTTCATTAATTTAAATTAACACTATTTGTAAGAATATCAATTTTTTTGACAATGTTTAAGTAGTTTTATCATTTCAAATGATCTTGTCGACTTCATCGTTATGCTTACGTCTACCGTTATGCGTTACGGTTACGGCGTGTATGACGTCATCATGTTGTTCAGTGCATATGCACCGAGTCAGAGTTTACTCCTTGGGTCTGGCGTTATGCGATTCGGAGACGGCGAGTGCGTGACGTCATGCAGCCCCCGCGCGTGAAGCCTAAGTTAAAGGGTAATGGAGTCTGTTGAGTCTGAGTTTACTCCTAGGGTCTGGCGTTATGCGATACGGAGACGGCGAGTGCGTGACGTCATGCAGCAGAGTGCACTTCCCGCTCTCCGTTCCCCGCGCGGGAAGCCTAAGTTAATGGGTAATGGAGTCTGTTGAAAGAGCCTTTCTAACATGTGTAGCAATTGTAGCATGCATCATTTGAAATGATATTAAGTCTTGTCTCTCATACTGACTGTATCTTTTTTTTTTAAGGTATAATATTATTTTTCTCGCTGAGGATGGAATCTTTGATACTCCGAAACATGTACGTCGTTTAATATTTCATTAAACAACTTCTCTTAGTAGGCTAATGATCAGGCGGATTTTCAATTTATCAACTTACATTTCCCTAAGTGATAAAATTAAACGTAACGTAACTTATTGTTTGAATATCGCATGTTAGTAGGTGTAAGTGTTTATCTGGAGGTACAGTGAAGTATTGGACGAGAGATGCGATAAATGAGAGTAGTCTATACATGAAGCAGGACTTGGCGTGATATTGATTGAAATGCGAGAGTCGAGGGCTGTAAGACAATATGTCTCGGCCAGTACTCTCTCCTCCAATATTCCACGGACAAGAAACTCATCTCCCCGTTCGGAGAATTCAGCACACCGAGCTGGACAGAGCAAGTGAAAGGAGAGAATGTAATGTAATAATGTGTTAGGAGGTTGAGTGGAAGGTAAGGCGATGCCTGAGTTTCTTGCTGGAACGTGAAGCCACAACTCCAATCCCTCCACTGACAAAGATGATGATGATGATAATTGTTGTTTTAAGGGGCCTAACATCTAGGTTATCGGTCCCTAATGGTCTGGGTGATAACGAAAGTGACAATCAAATGGAAATCATGAAGAAAATTAAGTGAGACTGAAAATACTAACACAATTGAACTCAGATTGAAACGACTCACAAAATGTAGAGTGGAAATACTTACACAAAGGAATTTAGAAGAAAATACTCACAAATGGAATAGATTGAAAAAACACACACAAAATGTAGGTTAGGTTGAAAATACGTATAAAATGCAATGCATAGTCGAAATACTTACAAAATGCAATTGAAATTCAAAATACTTACAAAATGCAAATGAGATCGAAAATACGTACAAAATGCAATTGAGGTTCAAAATACTTACAAAATGCAATTGAAATTGAAACTACACAATGCAATTTAGTTTGAAAAAGGCCGGTTCAGATTCAAAATACTCACAAAGTGCAATTGAAATTCAAAATACTTGCAAAATGCAATTGAAATTCAAAATACTTACAAAATGCAAATGAGATCGAAAATACGTACAAAATGCAATTGAGGTTCAAAATACTTACAAAATGCAATTAAAATTGAAACTACACAATGCAATTTAGTTTGAAAAAGGCCGGTTCAGATTCAAAATACTTACAAAGTGCAATTGAAATTCAAAATACTTACAAAATGCAATTGAAATTGAAACTGCTTACAAAATGCATGGTAGAGTCAAACTATCAATTTGGATAGACAATACTTACAAAATGCAATTTAGATTGAAAATACTTACAAAATGTAATTTAGATTTAAAATACTCACAAAATGAAATTGACAATCAAAATACTTACAAAATGCCCAACATACAAAATGCAATTTAGATTGAAAATGCTTGCGAAATGCGGTTTACGTTGAAAATACCAAATGCAATTGAAATTCTAAATACTCACTAAAATGTCCTGATCCTAAATTGAAAGACTTACTACAAAGCAATTTAGATTGTCAATCCCTACAAAATGCAATTGAGGTTGAAAATACTCGCAAAATGCAAATTAGATTGAAAATACCCACAGAATGTAGTGTAGATTCAAAAAATTCGCAGATAATTTGGATACACGGGGGGGGGGGGGTAATTAACAAAAACAGTGTGGGAATCGGAATGAAAAAAGGAAACACAATGAAAAGAAATCAAGAGGTCTGACCCCTCGAAGAAGGAGCGATCAGGAAAGATGAGACGAGGGCCAATTAAGGCGGGAAAGTGAACGACTCCCTAGGCCTCGGATACCCTAACACCGTCGGGGTCGGAAAAGAACAAGAGTTGACCAATGGACGTTGACAGGGAAGATGAAGGAGAGGAGCCCGGCACAAGTAAGTGGAAGCAATGCCGGACTCAGCTGGGGTCCCATGGTCGCCAACCCACGTCCCACTGGATGTGAGCCCCGGGGAAAACAGTAATGTGAAGTCTCTGAACAGTGTATACGAAATTAACTCAGTACAGATGGTTCCTTGCTAAGGCCGAACCAGGCTGTAACATAAAACGTAGCCGGTATTTGCCGAGATAATGTCAAACAATGAACGACAACAATAATGTATGTATGTCTACCCCTTATTATTCCCGTTTTCAACAGGGTCGGGGATGAGATGTGGTCAAGATCTAAGGGGGGGGGGGGTGATTTTTACGGCCGGATGTCCTTCCTGACGCCAACCTCATGAGAAGAGTTAATGAGAGAAGAAATGAATGAAGATGAATGAAACTGAACAAGGATGAAAACAAAATCGACCGTGACCTGTCAGAAGCTACCATCCCAGCATTTGCCTGGAGTTGAAAATGGGGAAACCATTTCAAGAACAGCGACGTTGGGGCACGAACCCACGTCTACGGAGTCCACAGAGAGCTTGGCCCCATGGCCTAGCACTGCGCTTTAGCGAGCGTAGCTACCGCTGTCGGTATATCTGAACTCTGGTGAACAAACATAATTTTACTGAAAAACACTGTTGCTCTTGTTGATTCTTTCATATAGCCCCGTGTACATAGGTGTGTGTTGAATTTGGTAGATAACCTGTGTCACTGAGATGTCTGTACTAGTAATAATAATGTTATTTGTTTCACGTCCTTTTTAACATCTGCGACTTTTGGAGGCCCCGGGATGCCGGAATTTTGTCCCGAAGGGGATCTTTAACGTGCCAGTAAATCTATTGACACGGCTTCCTCACAATTGCGCGCCTTCTAATGCCAACTGACTCCACCAGGGTTCGATCCTGCAACCTTGAGCAGAGCAGGCGACAACAATACCGCTGCACCACGCAGCCTGTCAAGGAAGAAAACAGCCGTGACGGAAAGCTACTCGTCTAATCCGCGAGCAATGCAAGTATCCGTACTGGAAAAAGAGAAATTGGGTTTACCTTACTTTCACTGTAAGCCAGTAACATTGACACTCTCTGCGCTTGTTAGATAACAGGTATGATATAACTGAGGGCATCCACTCTCTTTCTCCTGTGATCACAGTATGTTGTGCCACGTGATGTCGGCTATATTCCCTGCTACTTGAATTAATTAACTCATTCCATCCCCTCATCAGTGACAGGCACGTGTACCTCTTAAAAGAGTCCGTCAACTTACTGGCGTTAATGAGTGTTTTCGTGGCTGCACACAACGTAATTTTTCAGGCCAAAAATATTCATCTGCGTTAGGGATCATCCACGTATTACGTAATCACAAAGAAATGTGGGGGAGAAGGGGTGATTCGAAGCCTACGATTACGTTGTTGACGTGTGGGGGTTAACGATATGATTACATAATCACTTAACAAATAACAAAATTCTACTTATTTTAAGCTCCAGGCTACGCGACTTTCCAACCACGCTGATGGAAGGTGTGAGCGAAGTTGCCATGTGGCGGGACATAGGCCTAGGGGTAGGGTTACCATAATATTTTTAGGCCAAATCCGGACGTCGGATCTTCCGGGGGGTCTGGGGGGGGGGGGGGGGGTATGGACGAACAAAATGAAATGAACTGAACTTGATTTTATAGGTTTACAATCCCTTTACAATTACATAACATGATTACATAAAAATATACAAAATCATCAATCAGTGTTCATCAAATATCATACTGATGCCTTGAACAATTTTTTCTCGTCTAAGATTAATCTGTGCTGGGTCCAGGGGCAGGTTCCTCAATTTTCCTTGCATCGTATTAGGTAGATTTCATTAGAAAGCTAACTATTTTTCATTAGAGCTGACTTTCTTCAGAAATGGCTTGTTATTTTTTATTTGGTCGTGGAACTCTGAGCATGTCATATCAATATTTGCCTTGATAACTAGCAGGTCCCTGACAACTGCAAGAGATAATCGTCCTCGTTCAGCTGTCCATATTGCTCCTACCATTGAAAAAATTCGCTCAGCTGGAGCTGAAGTTCCAGGCAGACACATGGCGAATTCTACAAGTTTGTAAATATTCGCAAAGGACACATTGCTCTTGGAAAATACTTCAAACAATTGTCTCCACTTTTCATGAGTTTTAGGGGTTTCTTCTTTTGGCAGGGCGTCCCATTCGGGTCTCAGATTCTTCAAAACTTGAATAAGTGCCGAACGTTCATCAAATAGCTCATCCACATTTATTGAATCTGGTATGACACTGACTACTGTCAGAGCACTGTCTTCCATTTCATCCCAAGAAGGGGCATGTTGTAGTGTCAACCACTTGAAGTGTTTAGCTTTGTCAAAGCTGCTTTCCCAAAGTTTCAAGTACCTAATGCCAGCTTGATAAAAACCTTCGGCACATTTTAAACACTCTTCTTCCTTGCTGTCATTAAATCTTCTTCAGTTTTCAATTTCCTTAGTAATTGTTTAGCAGCAAATGGTATGTAATTGTCAGCCTTCCTTTCTTCCAGTTTCTCAAGTAATTGTTCATATACTTGCGCCGCTTCTGTAGCTGATATTTGATCAGACTCGACTTTCAATATTGATAGTTGAAACATTTGCAGACATCCGTGAACAAATGTTAAAAGCAGTTCATTGACTGGGTCTTCAAAAAATGATTGAATTGTTGCAGGGCAGTTGTTAAGTGATGAGAAATATGCATTCAAGGGCTCAAACAAAACCAATATTCTTTCTACTGCTGGCATCAAGCTTAAAAATCTCGTATTGCCGTGGGAAAGGATCCTTTTGTACTTCTACAGATTCACAAAATTCTTTCAATGCAGTCACTCTGACAGTATATTGGATGAAGTATTTGTACACTTTCACAACGATTGCCTCGACGTCCACATGTAGAGCATTACATGCATGCTGCACTGCGTTATGCAGAATGTGCGCCGAACAGCCAATGCCAAGAATTGGCCTTGAGAGGGCATTTTGAAGTTTGCCAAATACATTTCCTTGGTCCTGCCTTTTAACACCACCAAAGTTGGTATTGGTGTTGTCAGCGCATAGGCATACGACCTTGGAGTCAATAGAGAACTTTTTGATGCATTTTAAAACATGTTCTACTAAGATATCAGAGGTTTCACCTGGAAGTTCATAAAAAAATAACAGCTTCACGTTAACACCTTCATTTTTGTTAAAATAACGAACACAAACAAGCTTTTTAATCAGTTTGGCATTGCAATCAGACGTTTTGAAACAAAGTCCATGCATTGCAGTATGGTAGGCAAAAGTAGCTTCTTTTGCTGAACATTGCAGCTCAGCATCAGTGGCATCAGTATTTTTTTTTAATGTTTTAATACTTGCCGAGGACGCTGCTTGATTCGCCTTCTTATGTATTTCAGTCTGCAAATGATTTTCTATATCATAGCGTCCACGATGTTCCACCGAAAATTCTGAATTGCACACCGTACACCTCACGCGATCATTGCTATTTTGGCACTGTCTCAGAAACTTATATTCTTCTTTAAGTTTGTCGTTAAAAACACACTTACGCTTCGGTATTTTCCCAATTTATAACACTACTTTGTTGTTATGTACTTAAAAACTACTGATACTGATAACTAATAGCATAAAACGTCTAGAAATGGACGCAGTCCTGCAAACAAAACAGTAGCACTAAACTGACTGAAGGCACTCCTTCCAAATAAAATGGCGACAGGAGCGGCACACAGAACAGGTGCAGCCGCCTGAGCAGTCCTGGTGCTCAATGTGACCAACCTATATGCGGTGTGAAGTAAAATTTCCCCAAATATTTGCCACGTATTCGGTTTCCGGACAATTTTTAAATCCGGACGCCAAACCGGACACATGTTTAAAATCCGGACTGTCCGGACGAAATCCGGACGGATGGTAACCCTACCTAGGGGTTACGTTAGATAAATGTAAAGGTCATTTTTGTTTTACTCGTACTTTAAATTAGCAGAAGCCTTAAATTGTAAGTTAAATGTAAAGGTTATTTTTATTAGCCTACTTTCGATTTTTGCAAAAAATGAAAGTAGACTTATGAGATCAACACAGGGCGAAAAAAAGTGTGTCTGTCTGTGTGTGTGTATGTGTGTGAGTCTGTGTGTGTGTGTGTGTGTGAGTGTGTGGACTCTGAATGTCTGTCCCCCCCTATCAATTCGAACACGGTAAACGCGAATTGAACGAAATTTGGTACAAAGGTAGCACTAGCAAAGGACACCTCAGTGTCATGTTTTATATCGCCGCCATCTTTACTGAAACGTAATGGCGGCCACACAAATGTTCAAAGCTTAAATCAAATTACGACTAACCTAATCATCCGATCTCTACCAAATTTTGCAACAACATACCTTTATGGGGGGAGCATCCTTTGCCTATACTAATAGGTCATCAGCCTAATAGTTCGCGGATGGCGGCCATCTTTGTGTGAAAAACGATTCCCCCTATTAATTCAAACACGGTGAAACCGAATAGAACGAAATTTGGTACAGAGGTAACTCTAGCAAAGGGCACCTCAGTGTCATTTTTTATATTGCCGCCATATTGACAGAAACGTAATGGCGGCCACACAAATGTTCAAAGCTTAAATCAAATTACGACTAACCTAATCATCCGATCTCTACCAAATTTTGCAACAATATACCTTTATGGAGGGAGCATCATTTGTCCAATCTAATAGGTCATTAGACTAATAGTTTGCGGATGGCGGCCATCTTTGTGTCAAAATCGATTACCCCTATTAATTCGAACACGGTGAAACCGAATGGAACGAAATTTGGTACAGAGGTAGCAGTAGCAAAGGGCACCTCAGTGTCATGTTTTATATCGCCGCCATCTTGACGGAAACGTAATGGCGGCCACACAAATGTTCAAAGCTTAAATCAAATTACGATTAACCTAATCATCCGATCTCTACCAAATTTTGCAACAACATACCTTTATGGAGGGAGCATCCTTTGACCAAAATAATAGGTCATTAGCCTAATATTTTGCGGATGGCGGCCATCTTTGTTTGAAAATCGATTCCCCCTATCAATTCGAACACGGTGAAACCGAATGGAACGAAATTTGGTACAGAGGTAGCACTAGCAAAGGGCACCTCAGTGTCATGTTTTATATCACCGCCATCTTGACGGAAACGTAATCGCGGCCACCCAAATGTTAAAAGCTAAAATGTAAATACGACCAACCTAATAATCTAGTCTCTATCAAATTTTGCAACAACTTATCTTTATGTGGAAAGCATATCCTGACCAAACTGCAAGATCATCTGCCCAATAGTTTGCAGATGGTGGCCAAGTATGTGTAAATTCATTCCCCATATCAATTCAAACACGGTGAAACCAAATTGAATGAATTTTTTTACAGAGGTAGCACTAGCAAAGGGCTCCTCATATTCATGTTTAATATCCCTATAGCAAGTTGTATTTCAACAAGCTACTACAACCAACATTCAATTATACTCCTTGAAAAGGACAAAGAGTTATAACAATACCCATGCATTTAGGAGAAAGTAGGCTATATGTTCTTTACTGAACATCTTGTTTTTCTTTAAATTAGCAGAAGTTAAATGTGAAGGTCATTTTTGTTTGGCTTTAAATAAGCAAAAGCCATGCCTTGTTAAAAGAAGACTTCTATTCAGATCATAAAGAGGTTGAAAAATATCTTTGATTACAAAATGAATTTTCGTCAATTGTTCCTATATGCAGTATCGTATGCTCTTTCTTTTTCTTGCCCCCAAAGCACCTAAGGAGACTCCAGTATTATATATATATATTACAGTAATTGATATCCCTGAGTCTCTAACTTTGTGTTTGACGTTTTAGTTATTTATACGGATAACTCGTGACGAAATCAGGCATCGCCTTGTGATTGCATAATAAAGGGGTGGGGGTCAAACATTGACCTAATAGTAATTACGTAAAGTGTGGACGGCCCATTATACTTAAGCTATTTCCAGAAAGGGTGCAAACTCCTAAAGGCGTAGTTTTGAAAGATGACGTTGAATTCGGTCTTGGTCATGAATGCTTTCATGTTAATTTTATCCTGAACTAACAGAAGTACCCGTTCTTTGAACGGCTTTTAGTACTTGCTGGCCTAAGTCATTAATATATATATAATCACACATTCATAATGTAGTTATGTTATTTCCATGTTACCAACTACATGTGTAGACTACATTCATTTTCACTCGCCCAATTATTAATCAGAGATAGGAAAGTGAAAATCCTCAGCCTGCTTTCAGTCGACTGACCGGGTCAGGGAATGGAATGAATGAAACCCCCATCTGGCAACGAGGATATGAACTGCTCAGGCTGCCAAAGCCTGACACACTCCCCTGGGGCAATGATTAAATGAATGACAGATGAAATGAAATGATAGTGGTGATGGTTGCAGGAATGAAATTGTGACATTCGTCTGTGAATTTGGGTTTCTGTTCATGGTAAAAAAAAACGACAAAAAGCAAATAAATATTGGCCAACAAAAATATTCAGTTAACAATAACAAATCGATAAAAAAGATGAAAGCATACCGTGCAAAGTAGAATGCACTATAACATTGTGAAACAGCGTAAAGATCCAAATACCACATACAATAACCGGCACAAAGAGTATAAAATTAGACTCAAAATCACGTCTCGTATTGGACCCCACAAACTACCTCTATAAGTAAAACAGTTCATGTAGAGACTAACATAGACTAACATCGCTTGGCGTTGACCGTGTTTTATAGCACATATTTAGGTTTTACTCACCAACCGTTGGAGATACACAAAAAGTGGTAAGCAATTTTCGGATAGAAAATTAAATTTTAAAGCTATCAAGAGTTTGCTATTTCTTACCGTTCTCTTTTTATTTGAAATGGAAATATGAAATTTTGAAACCAAAGGGTGTAGTGACGTCACACATGTAGGTTTTACTCGCTAACCGTTGGGGATACACGAAAAGTGATAAAGTCCTTTAGGATAGAAAATTAATTTTTAAAGCTCGTATGTGCCATCAAACGTTTGCTATTTCTTAGCGTTCTCTTTTTATTTGAAACTAGCAGAAGTACCCGTTCTTCGGACGGTGTTCGGTGTTAACACCAGACATTATCTATTGAGCTACTATTGCAATAGTTAGGGGTTTGTCATTCCTCCATAAGTTTATCAGAACGAAGTTAGTTTTCTGGGAATATCACACACACTGTTAATTTAAGGGCCTTAAAATGTGGTTTCCGGAGACCCTTTATAGACTCCCGAATTTTGTGTCTCATATTGAGAAGCGCAACATATGCTTTGGTCGTCCTTCTAGGATAATTTTGTATTTCGCCTATTTCAGCATGTATTTTGAGAAGTTTTCCCTATATCCACCCTTCTACTGTGTGAAAAGTACGGTGAAGAGTTTTATAAATGATTGGTGTATTGACTCTCATGGTTACCATACCTAATTTTAAGATGCACCAAGCATCCGAACACGAGGTATAGGCGTAAATAAAGTTACACAGAAAGACAGACAGACAATTCTATTGTCTACAACGTATCACCCAGATATCCAAATATGGGTATATCTACCATACGTATCAAACAAAATCATCCTTACGATGAACCCGTATGTCTACCAAAAAAAAGATTAGTTAAAATGTTCTCTCAAACTAAATTCACCTAACGTGTACTTCCTGACGTCAAATAGAATTGAAAGCCTCATAGACGAAACGCAATACATGTCACATAAGAACTTACCCTCTATGAAAGGAAGCCCTTTTCATAGATTATAAAGGCTTATGGTGCATGAAAATTCAGGTTCTTTAGCCTCAAATGGCCCTAATTCCTAAAAGCCGCAAAAAATGCTGATTCAATTCAGGAATTTTGGGAAATAATGTTGCTGTTTGGAGATATAATAGACCTTCTGTACTATATGTCGCACGTGAAAATTGCATGAAAAAATTCTAGGTTACCACTTGACCCCCTTAATTGCATTGATGAATTATACAGTCTACGTTGGTTCCATGATAACCTTATAGCCATTTCCAAACTTTCACAGAAATGTTAACAAATGGAGTGACATTGCTTCTTACAGAAATAGATGTAAAGTTGGATAATGTTGTCATGGTTACTGATTTGCATTCCTTCATTAGTATGTTAAATTCAATTAGTTTTCCGGGAATATTTCAGAAACTGATGGATTTAGAGCCTTATAATTTAGTTTTCGAGGACCCTTTAGGACCCCCGAGTTTTGTTTCTGGCACCGAGGGGTTTGTCTCGTCGTTGTACGCCATAATATAATACTAATAATAATAATAATATAATATGGGGATAGGAATATAATAGACCTGCCATACCACACCCGCAGGTGTAAATCGCGTGAAAAAAATCTAGAGTACCCCTTGACCCCCTTAAGCGTATTATACGTATTGATGAATTTTACAGCTTATTTGGTTCTGTGATAACCTTCTAGCCGTTAGCAAACTTTCACACTAATGTAATTAATGGAATTGCATTGCGTCTTACAGCAATAGATGGGCCTCTGAGAATCTGTTGCGTTGGTTACCGGCTTGCATTCGTTCATTAGTTTATTAAATGAAATTAGTTTTCTGGGAATATCTCAAAACATGGTTGGTTTTAGGGCCCTAAAATGTGTTTTTTCCACGAGTTTTGTCTCTCACATGAGGTGCTAAAAATGAGTTTTTTCTCGTCCTTCTACGCCTATTTCAGCATGTATTTTAAGGGGTATGCCCCCTTTTATGTGAGGTACGGAGAAGAGTTACATCAATGATTAGTGTCGTGCCTCTGATGGATATCTGTACCAAATTTTACGTTGATACACCCAGCCGTTCTCGAGTTATAAGGGAACAAATTTGTCCACAGACAAACAAACAGACAGACAAAAATTTATTTTCGCGCGCATCCATCATAAAATAGTCTGAAATGCGTAAACAACTCAAATTTCCGTAGACATTCAGAGGAAAACACACACATTTTCATTTTTCTATATAGAGAGATCTACTGCACCGCTCGGTGTTGACCGTGTTTTATTGCACAGATTTTGGTTTTACTCGCTAACCGTTGGAGATATACGAAAAGTGATAAGGACCTTTCGGATAGAAAATTAAATGTTAAAGCTCATGTATACCATCAAAAGTTTGCCATTTCTTAGCGTTCTCTTTTTATTTGAAAAGGAAATATGAAATTTTGAAACCAAAGGGTGTAGTGACGTCACAAATGTCGGTTTTACTCGCTAACCGTTGGAGATACACGAAAAGTGATAAGGACCTTTTGGATAGGAAATTAAATTTCAAAGCTCATATGTGCCATCAAAAGTTTGCCATTTCCTACCGTTCTCTTTTTATTTGATATGGAAATATGAAATTTTGAAACCAAAGGGTCTAGTGACGTCACTAAAATGGTCGCCATTTTTGAATAGTGAAAAATTTCGAAATCAAAAGTATCCTATATGTAAACCTGGTAAATAAGCTACATCCATGCAAAATTTCATTTAAATAGGACCAGTGGTTCTTGCGTTATTGAGTAACAGACAGACAGACAGACAGACAGACACACACCATCTCATTTTTATATATTACTAGCAGAAGTACCCGTCCTTCGAACGGTGTTATATATTAACACCAGACATTATCAATTGAGCTACTGTTGCAATGGTTAGCGGTTTTTCATTCCTTCATAAGTTTATCAGAACGAAGTTAGTTTTCTGGGAATACCACACACACTGTTAATTTAAGGGCCTTAAAATGTGGTTTTCGGAGACCCCTTACAGACTCGCAAATTTTGTGTCTCACGTTGAGAAGCGCAACATATGCTTTGATCGTCCTTCTAGGATAATTTTTTATATTTCGCCTATTTTAGCATGTATTTTGAGAAGTTTTTCCCTATATCCACCCTTCTACTGTTTGAAAAGTACGGTGAGGAGTTTTATAAATGATTGGTGTATTGACTCATGTTTACCATACCTAATTTTACGATGCACCACGCCTACGAACACGATTTATAGGCGTACATAAAGATACACAGAAAGACAGACAGACAATTCTATTGTCTACAACATATCGACCAGATATCCAAATATGGGTATATCTGCCATACAGTATCAAACAAAATCATCCTTACGATGAACCCGTATGTCGACAAAAGAAAGATTAGTTAAAATTTGCTCTCAAACTAAATTCACCTAACTTGTACTTCTTGACGTGAAATAGAATTGAAAGACTTGTAGACGAAACGCAATACACCTCACATAAAAAATGACCCTCTACGTTGTGTTAGGTCCACATACACAGGAAGACCTCTTTCATAAATTATAAAGGCTTGTGGTGCATGAAAATTCAGGTTCTTTAGTCTCAAATGGCCCAAATTCCTAAAAGCCGCAAAAAATGCTGATTCAATTCAGGAATTTTTGAAAATAATGTTGCTGTTTTGAGATATAAAGGATGATTGTAGTTTTACGTGACCGTTAATCGCGAGATCATAAGCCACGGGACCTCCATTTTACGTGGAATCTTAACCACAGGGCATGGCATTTCACTTTGCAAATGTTTGGAGATATAATAGTCCTTCTGTACTATATGTCGCACGTGAAAATTGCATGAAAAAAATCTAGGTTACCCCTTGACCCCCTTAATTGCATTGATGAATTATACAGTCTACGTTGGTTCCGTGATAACCGTATAGCCATTTGCAAACTCTCACAGAAATGTAATAAATAGAGTGACATTACTTCTTACAGAAATAGATGGAAAGTTGGATGCAACCCTTTGAGATAATGTTGTCATGGTTAGCGATTTCCATTCCTTCATTAGTTTGTTAAATTAAATTAGTTTTCTGGGACTATTTCAGATACTTTTGGTTTTAGGGCCTTATAATGTAGTTTTCGAGGACCCTTTAGGGCCCCCAAGTTTTGTTTCTGGCACCGAGGGGGCTTTGTCTCCTCGTTGTACGCCATAATATAATAATAATAATAATAATATAATATAGGGATAGGAATATAATAGACCTGCCGTACCACACCCGGAGGTGTAAATCGCGTGAAAAAATTCTACTGTACCCCTTGACCCCCTTAAGCGCATTATAAGTATTGATGAATTCTACAGCTTAATTTGGTTCCGTGATAACCTTCTAGCCGTTTGCAAACTTTCACACCAATGTAATTAATGGAATTGCATTGCGTCTTACAGCAATAGATGGACCTCTGAGAATCTGTTGCCATGGTTACCGGCTTGTATTCGTTCATTAGTTTATTAAATGAAATTAGTTTTCTGGGAATATCTCAAAAACGGTTGGTTTTAGGGCCTTAAAATGTGGATTTCGGGGACCCTTCAGGGCCCCCGAGTTTTGTCTCTCACATCGAGGGGCTGAAAATGATTTTTGTCTCGTCCTTCTACTCCTATTTCAGCATGCATTTTAAGGGGGTAGGCCCCCTTTTATGAGAGGTACGGAGAAGGGTTACATCAATGATTAGTGTCGTGCCTCTGATGGTTATCTGTACCAAATTTTACGTTGATACACCCAGCCGTTCTCGAGTTATAAGGGAACAAATTTGTCCACAGACAATCAAACAAACAGACAGACCAAAACATTATTTTCGCGCGCATCTATCATAAAACAGTCTGAATCGTGTAAATAACTAAAATTTCCGTACAAATTCAGAAAAAAACAGACAAATATTCTATTTATATATATAGAGATATACTGCACCGCTCGGTGTTGACCGTGTTTTATTGCACAAATTTAGGTTATACTCGCTAACCGTCGGAGATACACGAAAAGTGATAAGAACCTTTCGGATAGAAAATTAAATGCTAAAGCTCGTGTATACCATCAAAAGTTTGCTATTTCTTAGCGTTCTCTTTTTATTTGAAATGGAAATATGAAATTTTGAAACCAAAGGGTGTAGTGTCGTCACTAAAATGGTCGCCATTTCTTAATAGTGCAAAATATCGAAATTAAAAGCATCCTATATGTAAACCTGGTATTTCAGCTACATCCATGCAAAATTTCATTTAAATCGGACCAGTGGTTCTTGCATTATTAGGTAACAGACAGACAGACAGACAGACAGAAAGACAGACACACACCATCTCATTTTTATATATTAGTATGATGGAAATATGAAATTTTGAAACCAAACGATGTAGTGACGTCTCTAAAATGGTCGCCATTTTTAAATAGTGCAAAATATCGAAATCAAAAGTAGCCTATGTGTAAACCTGGTAAATCAGGTACAACCATGCAAAATTTCATTTCAACCGGACGAGTGGTTCTTGCGTTATTGAGTAACACACAGACAGACAAACACCATCCCATTTTTAGCCTACTTTTCACATTTTGTAAAAATGAGGAAAAAGTAGACTTATGAGATCTATCCGGGAAAATGTGTGTCTGTCTATCTGTCTGTCAGTCTGTCCGTCTGGCTGGCTCTGTGTGTGTGTCCCCCCCCCTATCAACTCCTAAACGGCTGCAGCAATCAAAACCAAATTTAGTATGAGTAAAGATGTGCACCGGAATATCTCACGTCCATATTTGAAAATTATGTCAGTGCTACCAACTGCTGAAAAAACGCACTAGAAATTTGAGATCCATGTTGGATATCTTGCAAGGTATGCAAGGGAGCTATTCCAAAATTGGCACGCATGTAGATAATACTATTTCAGTTTATTTTCCACGAGGCCAACCATGACAGTGTTGCCAAAATTATTTTAAGCCTTCTGATAGGTCCAATGTTTAAATGCATATAACTTCTACACTATCAATTGGATTTCAACCCAATTTTGTATGTAATATCTGTGCATAAACAGATATGACTGAGCGTATTTTTAAGAGCCACCAGGGCTGCCAACTGTTAATAATTGCTCACTCTATTTTTTTAAATCCAAATACCAATATATCAGAAAGTATGCAAGCCAACAGCTTTAAACTCTGCACACGTATATTCTGACATTTTAGATTAATTTGGAGTAACTTATATACGTCAGTTCTACCAACATGATTATAAGCCTGCTGATAGTACCAATTTTTAAATACATGTAACTTCTATACTATCAGTTGGATTTCAACCAAATTTCGTATGTGCTATGTGTACCATAACAGATATGACTATTAAGTATTGTTAAGAGCAATCAGGGCTGCCAACTGTTAATAAAAGCTGTCTATATTTTTTTTAACCCTAATATCAATATATCAGAAAGTATGCAAGCCAACAGCTCTATACTTTGCACACGTATAGCACCTGACATTCTAGATTAATTTGGAGTAATTAATACAAGGCAGTGCTGCCAACATGATTCCATGCCTGCTGATATGTCCAATTTTAAAATACATGTAACTTCTATACTAACAAATGGATTTCATCCAAAACTGGCACAACAAGATATCATAATATTTCAGATTATTTCTGACCAGCACACGCATGGTATTGTTGGCAACATGCTTTTACGCGTGCTGATAGATCCAGTGTCTAACTGCATGTAACGTCCATTGGACTTCAACCAAATTTTGTATTCTGTACCTTAAGAGATGGAACTAAGAATATATTCAGTCACCAGGGCTGCCAACTGCTCTATTAGGCTACATTATACCAGGTATATTTTGAACTAATTAGATATTTCGATATTATCAACTTAATTTGGTCATTATTCTAGATAGGTACATATAGCCTACTGTAGAATAATCATTGGCATGAAAAGTAGGCTGTATAGTTCTTCGCGTAACTTCTTGTTATATATTAGTATGATAACATACAGTATACTCTTTAAAGTCCAGCAAATCTTCTAGAATTTTGACGTGTCTGTTATGGGATTCCGTCTAGGTGCACCAAGTCAACCTCATCAGCGGGCTCTTGGTATACCTTGCCCGGACCATGCACTACGTCCCATATTAGATGCACATCGCAATTGTTTGCTGGGGGAACAATGACTTCCCTCAACATTATATTCTCCCTCTAGAGCAGTCATGGGCAAAGTACGGCCCTCGGGCCAAGTGCGGCCCTTGAGCTAGTGTGCTGTGTTGTATTTTACAACTATCTCTGTATTGCCACTAATTGTGGGTTATATAAACTTAGAACTTTACAATTAACTTTCATATAAGATTACACTAAGTTATATGCTCAAGATATTGGTTGATATTTCTGGGTATTTTGCGGTGACAATCCCCTGAGAATACTCACAATTTTACAGGATAGTCACCCCCCCCCCTTCCCCTCCCCCCCCCCCCCGAAAAATGTATATGCGCCCTGCGTACAGTGCATACTGTAAACGCGTTTGCAGTATCGTCCCATCAACCATGTGTAACAGTCATATGCAAAACTCTTTTTGGTAACTGTAATTCCTGATTTAGACGAGAGAGACTGGCCCAGAAAAGAAACCCATGCTACTCGGAGATCCATGAATAGGAAAGAACAGCTCAAATACACTGAAGAAAATGGAAATTGCAATACCCAGAAGGAGTGGTGCTACATTGCTGCAATTGAACATGCAGGACGAGTGTTCGGTTGTGATTCGATGATTACACTTTCAGGTCCCTCTGACCGCAGTTTGGACATCAATCAATACAGGAGGTGCCCACCACGAGCTGCAATACATTGATGAATTCGGCGAGGCATGGAGTCAATAAGGCCCTGGATCGCTTCCTGAGGAATTGTGGCCCATGCTTGCTGCACTGCACGGGTCAGTTGTTCCAGAGTTGTGAGTGGCCGAGGACGGTTGGCCAGTTGTCGACCCATCATGTCCCACACATGCTCAATAGGACTGAGGTTCGGGGATCTCGCGGGCCATTCTAAGGTTGTGATGTCGTAGAGAGCTTCTCTGGAGATGCGAGCAGTGTGAACCCGGGCATTGTCCTGCTGAAACATCCCATTAGCAATGTTCGCCATCATAAGGACAACCACTGGATTGAGTACCCTATCAACGTACTGTCGAGCAGTCATAGTGCCCTCAACAAGCACTAATTGTGATTTCACATTAAAGCCAATAGCTCCCCAGACCATAATGCTTGGTGTTGGCCCTGTGTGCCTCTCGACAATAAGGTCTGGGTGGTCCCTCTCCCCGCTACGTCGGCGCACACGATTCCGGCGATCACTGCGGGCAAGACAGAATCGCGATTCATCACTAAAGACGACCCTATGCCATTCGTCGACCCACGTCGATCGTTCTGGACACCAGACCAGCCTTACACGTCGCTGTTGTGGGGTCAATGGAACACCTTCTGCAGGGACACGGGATCGTAAGCCAGCTGCACGCAGGCGATTACCAACTGTTTGTTGTGTAACGTGGGGTGGCACAGCTGCTCGAATTTGCGCTGTTGTTGCATGGGGTTCCATCCGGGCCATCCGAATGATGCGGCGATCCTCTCTTACAGTTGTCTGTCGAGCTGGGCCTGTGCCAGGTTTACGAGTGTGGGTACCTTCATTTCACCACTGCTGCCAAACACGTTGCACCGTAGATGCCTGTCGGCCAACACGTGCAGTGACAGTCCTTAGCGATAATCCAACCTCACACAGCCCAATTATCGAAGCCCTCTCAAACGGCGACAGTTGTTGATAGCGTGCTCTTCTCTGTCGTCGAGGCATGTTTGACGGGGCACATTTCACTGCACAGACTGCAAGTCAACTACGCTATACCAGAGTCCGTATACTGGAGTTAATTCCTCCACGAACAATCACGTGAGGAGACCTGTAGCAACAATCCAATGGGTCTGAAACTTGGATCGTTTACATACCTACATGGCATCGTTCCATATCTTGAAAATCAACACAAACGACCAATGCCTTCATGGTGTTGCAATTTCCTTTTCTTCAGTATAGCAGCAGTGTGGTGCTCCACCTCTTGAGTATTTTCTTTAGGCACGTCATTTTCTTGGAATTTATTTTTCAACTTCATCATCATCATCATCATCACCTAAAGGCTAGTCATTGTCGCTGCAACCACATTTGTCTCTCACCTGCTGAACGTTTTAAGTCAGCACACTGTTTAAATTGAAGTCCATGCATCACAAAATACAGATGAGCCTTCCACGGTCTTCCTCTTCCTTTCTACCCCAGAACTTTTCCTTCCAGTACGGTGGTCATGAACGCATTATGACGTAGAGTGTGACCAACGAATTTTGATTTCCTCTTTTCTATAGTAATGATCAATTTCCTTGTTTCGTCTACTTCCTTGAGGAACCATTCGTTAGTCTTTTTCTCCGTCCAGTTTAATTTCAGCATCCTTCTCCACATCCACATTTCCGCTGCTTCCAGACATTCTAAGTCCTGTTTCCTTAGAATCCAAGTTTCGCACCCGTAGAGCAAAACACTCCAGACAAATGTTTTGAAAAACGATTCTCTAGTTATAATGTCAATGCGCCTGCTTGTCAGAAGCTGTCTCTTATTGCTGAAGGCCTGTTTAGCGAGGGCAATTCTCCTTTTGATTTCTGTGGTGCACCTATTATCGTCAGTGACAATGCTTCCTATGTAGCAGAACTGACTGCACTGTTGAATGGTTTTACCATTGTTCTCGACGTTTGTTTAAATCTTTTCATTGGATTTGTTGACAACTAATACTTTGATTTTGGAGGTATTCAGTTTCAAATTTGCTTCCTTTAGCGGTAATGACAGGACTCGCAGAATTTTACTTAGTTCCTTCTCCGAGTCTGCGGTTAATACGATGTCATCTGCAAATCTTATACAATTGATTTCCTGTCCATTCACTTTGATGCCCTTGGTCTTTTGTTTGAATTTGTATATGGCCTCTTCAATAAAGATGTTGAACAAATATGGAGACAGTGCACAGCCTTGTCTCACTCTCCTCCTTTCAACTTAACATACGTTTTATTTGTTATTACACGCTGAAATAAAAAGAGAGCATACGCTGATATACGGTCTCTCTCTGAAAGAGAAATCTAGAAAAATATTAATTCCAACTCCACTGAAAAACTAAATTACAATTCCAATTTGCGGTATAAATGATCTTTTTATACAGCCACGTGCTGCCTCTGCAAAAGAGATGATTATGAAGCAAGCGGTTTCATTACGTAACAACATCCATGAATAGGCCTAACTGTGCCAGATGAAATGTGTACCATGTAAAATACCTCCGCAATAATTTATCAAGTGGAGCTACGTAAAAATATTTTCCAAACAAATATTTTTTTAGAATTTACCAATATGAAATATACATTGGATTAATCTGTGCGACTTTAATATAAGGTGCGTTCAAAAAGTAACGAGCTGGAGGCTGTAATGCGCAAACCGTTGATGACATCGGCTAATCGTGGCGTGTGTAACGAGGTGTGGTTCCGACCGTCGCTGGAGGGCACGCGTGCACGTCACGTGACGATACAAAGTGAGCAGCAGCATTCATCAATCGTCCAACCAAGAGCAAGACAGCAGGTCATTCGACATGCTTCCTGGTGTGGTTGAAGACTGTGGGGCACCCATTGGGCACACACTTCCCGTAAGTGCAGTCGTTCCTTCATGATGGTGTGCACACCTCCGACGCTCAATCCGACCACGGCGGCTATGGCGTTCACTGTCACTCGACGGTCCTGGGTAATGAGTGCATCAGCCAGCTGGACGTTGTCATCGGTAATGCAGGGGGGTGCTCCAGACCGGGCATCATCGGCTAACGACACCCGTCCTTCCCTGAAGCTCTTGTGCCACGCCTTGACCCTTGCAAGGGACATGCAGTGTTCGTCCTACACTTGTGACATTCTGCGATGAATGTCCGTTTCCCCTACTCCCTTCGCTGTCAGAAACCGAACAACACCTCTTTGCTCTTCGTTTGACGCCTCCATGTCACTGCTTACAATGCGACTGGCAGCGTTGGACGATTGATGCATGCTGCTGCTCGCTTTGTATCGTCACGTGACGTGCACGCGTGCTCTCTAGGGACGGGCTGTGACCTTCCACGCTCTGGTCGGAACCACACCTCGTTACACACGCCACGTTCAGCCGATGTCACCCGTTTGCGCATTCCAGCCTCCGGCTCGTTACTTTTTGAACGCCCCTAATATCAAGTGGAGCTACGTAAAAATATTTTCCAAACAAGTATTTTTTTAGAATTCATCACTAAAATGAAATATACAGAGGATTAATCTGTGCGACTTTAATATGTCAAGGGCGACAAACAGAAATACTGTATCACATTTCTCTTTAGTAGCACGTTACAAATTGAATATTTCTCCGACTTCAGAATGAAGTCATCCCTCCCTCCGCTTCCTACAGTAGTTTTCATTTGAAAAGAAGCGAGTAAGCTGTTTATAATCTCAGCGTGAAGCAAGGCCAGAGTGTTTATAATGAAAGCAAACGCTCATTGCAAAGGAACTCATTTAAATACGAACAAAGTTTGGTGCACTTAAAGTGAACGATGTCGTAATGCAGCGGGTATAATGTTCGTTGGGAATTGAGAAGGAGAAAGCTATTTGGAAGAGCTAGATGCTCAGAGTCTGAGGAATTCTAGTATGAATAGTCTACCGAGCAGGGGCGGCTCCTGATGAATATTCTAGGGTGACCCAGATGATACTATTGTTGTTACATATTAAATATTGTTTTATATTTGGCATTTATTGTTGCAAGTATTGGCATTATCATATTTCCACACAACACAAAATTTGTAACAAGTTTTAATAAATAGTTAATGCATTAAAAACTGTACCCACATGGCTCTTTATTAATATATAATATATTCTCTCCTGTGCTTGGATGAAGCAAATTTATCCATCAGCTTGGTTGATGAGGTCATAATTATTTAATTTCTAACTTTGTGTTCAGTGCTATAGAAGAAAATGGATTTGTTTAAAAATTCCACTTTCATTTTCCTATTTCGGCATACAATCGACATATTAAATAACTACGTACCGTGCCACAAATTTAAAAAAACCAATTATACAGTAAAAATTTCAGCTTCATCGACAGAACTCACTAACACATTTGTACTGTACTTGGAATATCTGACAACTGGAAACGTATAATTATATGTTGTCTTATGTCAGCAATCTGCGAACAATAGCTGATTACCTGTTTAAGAGCGTGGGGTGAGGTGAACCCTTCTCCCGTAATCCTGTTTGACAGAGACAGAAGCAGGAAGCTTCAAAGCAACGCTATGGGCCCAATCTGCTGGCCCTTGAAGAGAGATAACATTCCCTTCATAGCACTGAAGAATTCGCGTGCAAGACAGTGCTATGTCCACTGTTTCCTCACCCGGCCCATGAAGCCATATACTTTACATGGGACTTGCTGTGGGGGCGGCCCTCGCTATGACGATACACCACACGAGACTGTCGGGATCTTAAGCTAGGGATGAGTTATTTATAAGTTATTTATAATGAATTCTTTTTAGAGATTCTAGAAGGGTAAAACACATATTTTAAGTTGAGTATCTGTAATATAAAGTATTTTTAAAAGACATTAATTAAACAAATTATTTGCAATACTGCCTATCGGCCTTGGGTGGGAAGGGCCCATTCGGCCCTTAATGACGCACCGTCCCTGCTACCGAGGGTCTATTAAACTTGCGCCCACGGACCACTCACGAACCATGAGACCACTAAGACTGACCCCGCTGCAATAATAATAATAATAATAATAATAAGAAGAAGAAGAAGAGTGTTCATCTAAAGATATTAAAATACAGCACGACAACACCGTAGTCAAACTGGAATGCCTGTATGCGAATCAATGTCTCGTGCTGAACTATAAATTGGATAAATTACAAGTAGTAGAAAGAAGAATATTATATGCAAAATACTAAACTTAAGTCCTTTAAAAACTGCAAAATTCTGAAAATTAAGAATTAATGATGAAATATATCGATAAATAGAAAACATATCTGAAACAATACGGAAGAGGAGATCGCTTTTTTTTTGGACATTTGTACAGGATGGATGGCAGTAGGTTAACCAAGCATATCTTCACATTCCTATGGAACAAGAAGTTAACAACAACCTGGGTACAAGAAGCCAAAATGGATTTGGAAAAAATACAATATCAGAGAAGAAGATACACCACAGAGTGATATTTTTAGGCAAAAAGGGCTAAAGTGGAATAATTCCAAGGCAGGAAGGGAAAGAAAACCGGCTCGAAATGGTCCGAGGAATGGAAGAGGAAACAGTGAGATGATGAAGGAATATTGGAGGAAGATGAAGGAACAGCAAAGGACAAAGCAATGAAATTGGCTCGTGGTCCCTAGATGACCGAATTGATAATAATAATAATAATAATAATAATAATAATAATAATAATTACAATAAAAGTGTGATGTCACGTAATGCAAAATTAATAATAATAATAATAGAAATAATAATAATAATAGTAACTATTCGATGGACCGCGAAGTTCTGTTGAACATCCTCAACGAATTCGGGGTTGACCTGAAACTGCTGGCATTAATTAGAGCCACCCTAACTGAATCGAAATCCAAAGTAAAGTTCCTGGGATGTATGTCGGATTCCTTTGAGGTCAAAACGGGAGTCAGACAAGGTGACGGGCTCTCTCCAATGCTTTTTTAACTGCGTTCTCGAAAAAGTCATTCGGACCTGGCGATCAAAGTTATTAGAAACTGAGTATAGCCCTCTGAGAATGGGAGCAAAATCCAAGGGGATCATAGTCGACTGTCTAGCTTTCGCTGATGACATCGCCATTCTGTCGAACGACGTAGAAACTGCTAGGATGCAAATCGACCTTTTAAAAGAAATCGCTGAAAAAACTGGCTTGCAGATATCATTCGAAAAAGAAACAGAAGTAATGACTAAAATCAGAGACGCCCCAACAAAACTGCAGACAAAATACGGGAAGATCAACAGAGTGGAAAAATTTAAGTACATGGGAGAGATCATCATGAAAAGTGGACTGGACAAAGAAGCACTCAAGGAACGAGTATGCAAACTCGAAATAGCCTATCAAACATCGCGCTCAATATACAACAAAAAATGCCTGTCCAAAAATGCCAAACTACGTCATTATGGAACTGTTCTGAAACCAGTAGTTATGTATGCAGCCGAAACCCTATCCCTAAATGCTAATAAAGGACTCATTGAAGAACTGAAGAAAAAAGAGCGCAAAATCGTCAGAGGTATAATAGGATCAAATTACAAGAATGGCATCCACTATAAAACAAGAAGTTCCGTGACGAACTAAAGAGCCTACTTTCCTTAAAATTTAAGATTCATGCCAATGATTAACCTATATGGATCTATCTAGAATAATGACGAAATTAAGTTGGTAATAACGAAATTTCTAAATAGTTCGAAATACTGTATACCTGGCATAATGTAGCCTAATAGAGAACTACAGTTGGCAGCCCTGGTGACTGAATATATTCTTAGTTCCATCTCTTAAGGAACAGAACACAAAATTTGGTTGAAGTCCAATGGACAGCATGAACGTTACACAGTTAAACATTGCATCTAACAGCGCGCGTAAAATCATGTTGGCAACAATGACATACATGTATTGGTCAGAAATAATCTGAAATAATATGATATATTGTTGTGTCAATTTTGAATGAAATCCATTAGTTAGTATAGAAGATACATGCATTTTAAAATTGGACCTATCAGCAGGCTTAGAATCATGTTGGCAGCACTGGCGTAGGCCTATATTAGTTACTCCAAATTTATCTAGAATACCTGTTACTATACGTGTGCAAAGTTTAGAGCTATTGGCTTGCATACTTTCTGATATATTGATATTAGGGAAACTAAAAGAGAGACAGTATTTATTAACAGTTGGCAGCCCTGGTTACTCTTAAGAATCGGCATAGTAATATCTGTTATGGTACACATAGCACACACGAAATTTGGTTGAAATCCAAATGATTGTATAGAAGTTACATGTATTTAAAGTTGGACCTCTCAGCAGGCTTAGAATCATGTTGGTAGCGCTGACGTATATAAGTTACTCCAAATTAATATAGAATGTCTGGTACTATACGTGTGCATGTTTTAAAGCTGTCGGCTTGCATACTTTCTGATATATGGGTACTTGGATTAAAAACATTGAGAGCATTTATTAGCAGTTGGCAGCCCTGGTGGCTCTTAAAAATTCGCTCAGTCATGTCTGTTTATGTACACATAGCACATACGAAATTTGGTTGAAATCCAATTAATAGTGTAGAAGTTATATGCATTTAAAATTTGGACCTATCAGCAGGCTAATAATCATTTTGGCAACACTGCCATGTATGGCCTCCTGGAAATTAAACTGCAATATTATTATCTATACGTGTGCCAATTTTGAAATAGCTCCCATTCATACCTTCCATGATATCCAACGTGGAGCTCAAATTTCAATTGCGATTTTTCAGCAGTTGGTAGCACTGACATCATTTTCAAATATGGCCGTGAGATATTCAGGTATAGGCTAGATGTTTACTCCTACCAAATTTTGTTTCGATTGCTGCTGTCGTTTAGGAGTTGATAGGGACACACACACACACACACACACACACACACACACACACACACAGAGACAGACAGACAGACAGAAGGACAGACAGAGAGACAGACAGAAGGACAGACATTTGCCCGATCTCATAAGTCTACTTTTTCCTCATTTTTGCAAAATGTGAAAAGTAGGCTAAAAATCCAACAAAGAAGTCTGCAGTGAAATAGAGAAAATTTCAGAAACGATCCGCAAGAGGCGGGCACGGTATTACGGTCATCTCAAACGAATGGACGGAAACAGGCTGACTAAACAGATTTTTCATTTCTTTGACTCCAAACCCAAAACCACAATGCCCTGGTTTATGAATACCAAAGACGATCTCAAAATACTGCATCTAAAACCCGACGACGCCTTCAATAGAGATCTCTTCCGCAAGAGGATACTGACTAATGGGCTAACCCGAGACGAGACATCGAACCCGAAAAGAAGACACGGTACCACCTGGACAGCGGAGCGCAAGATGGACCACTCACAGAGAATGAGGGAATTCCGGGCTCAGAGGAAGGCAAAATAAATTGCCAAGAGTAGCACGACTTAACGAGGTCCTAGATGGCCTCCACGAATTATATACTGTATATATAAAATAATAATAATAATAATAATAATATCGTATGGCCTTGGGTGCCGGGTGCAAGCTTTTTTATTTGACACCCAGAGGGTAGCTTGCATGTCGAAGTTTGTTGTTCCTTGAAGCACTATGAAAGTCAAGGAGGTTAGATATCCAAGCTCCTTGCACACTATAGCGCTTTTGGTGTTTTTTTTTGGAAATATACGGAAAGAAAGAATTAGCTTTTGCTGTTCTTCATTACTTTATATCAGTCCATTTATTTACATTTTTTTCCCGCACACACCAACATCGAACTGTTACCTCCTGTTTGCCCCGTGCATTTGTTCATTTTTTCTGTCAGTTTTTTACAGAAACGCATATTCCGCTGAACCAGCCTGACAGCGTCCCATCGCTGCCTTCTGAACTTCCATTGCTTCAAGCCATGAAGACTTCTACATTAGTCCGCAGGGCGTCGTGGTCTTCACCAACCAACTACTCCATGAAGACACCGCTCCAAGAAGAATTTTGTTTTTGTAAAGTTTTTTCATGTTTATGTATAACCTCTTTGTTTCCTCCTCTTACTCGCCCGCTTCCCCCTCTTCTCGCCTCCTCCTACTGCTCGCTTCTCCGTGCGCTGCTCGTTCACTTCTTCTCTTCTTCTCGACTTGTCTCCGTGCTGTGAGCAACCGCTCACCCTCTCAGTGCTCTCAACTTCTTGTTGGACATGCTGTCTAGGCTAGTGTACTTTCTCTGCGTCTAGCAGCCCTCACTTGTACGTCGGAAGTCAATCCAGTCAGTTATAGCTTAACTAAAGCTCGCCTCCTCCACTCTAGAGGCAAACTTTTAAATTCGACGCCAACAGCAACATCGCCTTCTTCATGAAGCAAAGATAAGTACCGACTTCATGTTTTAACCTCATTCTCATCGCTTTTAAAAGACTCAATGCTTTTATTTGGATTTTATAGACAGTGAAATTTGCTATGTGAAAATAACTGCTTTCTAGAGATCTTCTTGATCTAACTTAAACTATCAAGTCTAACTTTCAATATGAAAGATTTTCTGAGATGTTATCTCACATCGAGGGATATTTCCAAAATACCCACTGTCTATATAATCTAGTTTTCCGCCGAGGGATTCTCTACCCAATTTAAACAAGTCATCATTGCTCTGGAACCTTCCAGAACCTGCACTCTATCTACCAGTTATACTGTCATGTATTTTCCACTCACATATGGGAATACTTTTTCAAACTAAGGAATCTTCCTTATGAACTGCTATTCAATATCTAATTTTTCTTCCTCCGTTGGGATTTTTCTGGTGCATTCAACTATAACCTACAAGTTTCTCAAGCAATAGACTCTCGCAAATCTAGGGTAACTAGTTATTTTCCACCATTGCAATAACTTTCTTTGCCATCAACTTTTTGTGCTACTACAGTGAACTTCTCAACTATATCAACAGACTATAGTGAAAACAGTGCTTGTTCAACCTTTCATCCGCGTCGCGCTCGTCCGTGTACAATAAATACGGCCATGAACACTTTTCCACAATCCCTTTTGAGCTTTCCCAAACCCTTTACTAACAAACCAAAATAATAAAATTGTTACTTTAGGTCTTTTTTCAATGAGGTCACTCTACATAAGTGCCCTCTTTTATTTGCTCCATGTATAACGGATTAATGTCTGTAAACCTTCGTGTCTAGTACACGCCTTAAATTATATTGTTTCTCCCTTCTAATGAGGGAATCCAATTCTTTCAACTCATAAGTGAGTTATCTCTAGGTTTCACGAAAGGGAAACTTGCCCCATTTTTCTCGTGATCCCTACTTAAACATAGGAGTTCTAGAAACTTCCTTTCAATTGTTCTCTTCAGGTTTCACAATAAGTGACCTGCACTATTTGCATAATCTCCTATGTATAATCATTAAGCGTATTTCTGTATCAATACAAGAAGTTATAGAAACTTCTATTTCATTTCTTCCTGTTTTTGTTGTTGCTTTCGAAGTTGTTATTATTTCTAAGATACTTATCTAGAAATCCTTAAAGTACACACCTTGTACTTGATTTATTGTTTAACTTTAATTACGTCAGTTATCTTTGAATTTTTCATTTATTCATCTTAGCCATTTCAAAATCTTACGAAGATTTTAAAGCATATAAAAGGTTTAAAACCAAAAGAATTATCAATTGCCTGGCGCAAGCTTTAGATGTTTTCGGAGGTCTGCGACCCCAATTGTTTATAAAAAAAATCAAAATTATATATTTGTTACAAAAACGATTTCCTTTTACATTGTGAAATAAATTAAAGATTTGTTTTTTGCTTTATCATTTCTCTAACATAACGATTAGGCAAGATCCTGTCTTCCTTGACTCTTCCTATTTAATAAAAATAAATCTATTGATAGGGTTTCACCATTTGTTGCATTTGAGCAAGAACTCTTAGTTATAACTTATGTCAAACTCTCTTCCTATTTCTCCATCCTTTTTCTCCAGTCCGAAACCCACTTCTTTTTCTTCATCATCTTCCCTTGGGGGTTAGGTTATTCCTAAGCTAATAATCTACCCAGCTTTCTAGTAGAGAAATGAGGAACTTTCTTTTGGCGGAAACTCCCGAGATTAATTTTGTCATAATGAACACGGCCTACTGAATTCAAATGGGTTCTTTGACATGCCAACATCGTATGACATGCGTATCGTGAGTTTTGCCGCCTTTCAAAAATCACTTACCACGGCCAGCAGCGAACCTGCAAGCTTGGGGTTAGTAATCCAACACGATAACCACTCACCCACCGTGGCAAGCAATGCAAAATTTAAGCATTACAACATTACAAACCGTTGTTCTCCCAGAAGATCTACAATATAAGAGGCCATTCAAAACTTGCTGATATTGAAAAGCTAGAACGCAAAATTCTCAGAAAAATATTCAGCCCTACTCAAGAAAAAGGAATTAGTATCAAGAAACTAACTACAGAACTCTATAATCTCTCAGACAAGTTTCAAAAACACTGTACGCAGGAGACGGTTAAAATGTTGGGGAACATATTTACGATGGATAACAAAAAGATTATTCAATATAATTAATACAAAAAACTCTTGATGAATGCAGTACATTTGCATTTGACTGTTGTCACAGGCTAGAGTAACATGTGGCTTTTCACCGATGTCTCAGTCTCACTCATGGCTGTGATTATATGGAAACTACTGAGGTATGGGTGGTGCTTAGTAAGGACATTAAGGGCACAGTCAGTACCTGTGGATGCTGTGAAAGGTTCTGCTCATAGGGTCAGTACTGCTGTTCTGACTCGGTGAGAAAAGCAATTGCAAACTACCTCACTCCTCATTTTGCCTAGTACGCCTCAATATAGCGCTGCCTTGGGTTTTTGTGGGTATCTACCCACATAACCTAACGGCGGTACCTTTTGAGGATCCAACCAGCCTTCGGGCTGACTACCTAACAGACAGACAGAGAGACAGACATTGTCAGATACGCGGTATTGCAAGTTCAGCGACGATATTTATGTTAAAACGAACAATATACGCCAAGTACCATCTCCTTTAAACAGTTTGCCACTTTTTAATGAAACTAGCTATAATTGGAGGTGCTTAACAATCACTCCCACTCAATGTTTACCATGGATATTTTTATGTTCGCCACTGAACTGCCTAGACACCCGGAAGAGCACGCTTCCACACCCACGCACTCCGTTCTTTGTAGTAACAGCCAACCACTGAACCATGAGGAAGATCGTTCGAGCGTTAGGAATACAATTTAAACCATCCACATCGGCTGTATTAGTTAATCAGTGTTGTATGTTTGTTGAAATATATATCATTAAGTGTGCAAATGAGTGTACGCTTTTAATAAACTGGTCAAAAAAGTGTTGCATATTGCAAGATTATGTATTTGTGTACCAAATTTAATACACGTGCTTTATCCGGTAACAGTTTTATTTATTTATGTAGCGTATAGCATTACACATGAAACACAATAATAATAATAATAATAATAATAATAATAACAAATAATAATTAATAACACGTACATGCAAGCGTCGACTACTGTTGTCCACAGCGCAGGATAGAGAAGTATAGGAAACGCCTATAGTGCGGGACAAACCATTGGAAACCTGAAGGTCAACCGGCTCTCCACTCCGCTCTCCACCCCGCGCCCGCCGGTGTTGCCATGCTATTGCATAGTACCTTCAGTCGCGTGCTGGATGCGAGAACGTACAGGTCAACAGCGCACCGACTACGCGTGACCTTCAGGCTTCCAATGGTTTGTCCCGCACTATAGCTGCAATTCAGAGGAGAGGACCTCTGAGGGTGGCGTGTGCTTATTGAACAGTTTCGGAACCTGCAGTTCTGGTTGTCTCAGGTGTTGCGCCAATAGACTTACTCGCGCAAGAACGTAAAGACGTATACTTCCGTCGAGTAGAACTGGGCAAGGCTCAAGCCCGGAAGGAAGCCGCAGCACGCAAAATGGAGCTTTGGCAGCAGAGGTGGAATGACGATCTCAGAGGAAGATGGACAGCTCGGCTGAATACCGAGTCTGGTCGAGTGGACGAGTAGAAAACATGGAGAAACTTTCTGATTCAGATGTTGACAGGTCATGGCTACTTTCGGTGTTACCTTCATCGTATGGCCAAAGTAAGGAGTCCAGTATGTATTTACTGCGAGAACGAATGAGATGACTTATATCATACGTTCTTCGTCTGCGATCGTTGGGCAGAGGAAAAACAACGACTTGAAGATGAGGTTGGTCCAATAACGCCGGACAATATAGTTGGAATTATGATGAGGAACGAGCTCAGCTGGGATACGGTCGCTTTGTTTGTTGAGGTGGTTCTTCGTAAGAAGAAGTCGGATCGGGACTTGCTCGATTTAGTTGATTAAGTCTGCGATCCGCGGACTATGAATTGAGAAGCAAAGAAAATGGCTCCATCCTGAAGTAATACGAAAGTGGTCCCGGGATGGGTTTTGTCAAGAGGGCAGGGTGTGGTTTTTTAGTGGGTAAGAATCCCATACTCTTGAGGAGTGCGGACCTTTCTTAAGGCCTTATGCATGATTTTTACACTTCCCTCGCAAATATATATATATATATATATATATATATATATATATATATATATATATATATATATATCATTAGAGTTATTACAACCTTATGTCCAGTCTATTTCTCCAGTCCAGGCTCGATGGTGTAGCACTGAATTGAATTCAGTAGGCCGAGTTCATAATGGCAAAATTAATCTCGGGATTTGCCGCCAACACAAAGTTCCTCATTTCTCTACTAGAAAGCGCTATAATGTTCAAGGAGCTTAGATATCTATTATCTAACCTCCTTGACTTTCATAGTGATTCAAGGAACAAAGAAATTCGACATGCAAGCTACCCTCTGGGCGTCAAATTACAAAGCTTGCACCAGGCACCCGAGGCCATACGATATTATTATTAGCACTGAAAAGGTCGTTAGGGTCACCTATGTACGCTTTTAGTTTGCAATCTTCGACAATGTGCCTGGTGGTCTGGTTCGATGTACCGCAATCACAGCGGTTTTGCATATATGAAAAACTTTCTTTGACCAGTGTATTTAGGAAATTGAATTCATTACGCAGTATGTACAAGCAGCTACATTGACGAATATACAAATATTTGTGCACAATACATCCACGTCAGCAAAATTGGAATAAGAGGCCTTAGCAAGCAGAACAAATTAATTAATTAATTAATTAATTTACAAACCGAGTGTATGTATACCTCCTATTATTCCAGTTTCAACGGGGTAGGGGATGTGATGCGATGAAAGTCTATGTGGTGGGTGGTTTTTACGGCCGGATGCCTTTCCTGGCACAAACCTCATGAGAGGAGTTAATGAGATAATAATAATAATGTATACAGACTAATCTGTATAGTTACCAGTTTAGTTGCGTGCTTCCAGTGAGTCTTGTTGTTGTTGTTGTTGTTATATTTTGAGGGACGGAACTACGAGGTCATCTGTCAAACGTGAGTCTGAATAGGGGTAAAGAGAGTGATCAGAAATCAGTGTTGCGCAAATGCTTTCTGCATGCACTCCCGATATGGCAATTAAAACTTATTTTGTTACACTGTCAGGTAGTTTATGACGTAGTTAAGAACGTGACATAACATTACGTAGTTTGTTTACTTGTCTGATTTAAAGAGCATTCAAACACTTCCGAGAGAAGAACTTTGTCTCAAGTAAACAGGTGGGAAGGAATGGCAAGCAGGCTTGTGGCAATGCATGACATTGGCGTTTCAATCCATACGCAGTGGTTATAACAATTATGTGCAAAATGTCAATTCAGCAATTACAGGAGCAGACGGAGTTTCCTGCATTCACTTAACTGTTACATGGACATAAAATTGACACAATAAATGGCAAAAGAAAATGCTTTTCAGTCGGCCAACAGGGATGTGCTAATTAAATTGGGTGAATAATAACACTTCTAATGGCATAATCTATTATTATGTTCGACAATGTCGATATGTAAATATTACATGTCAGAAAACTGTATCATAATGGGGGGCATTAAAGTACTACTTTTCATTATAACACAGTTTTTCCAACCAATCAGAGCTCAATATTTCCATTCATTGACAATTAGGTAATGATAGCTTCTCACATGCACACAAAATCCATCATGTCGGACATGAATTACATGATTTGAAAGTTGACAATGTAGCCTATATTGGATCAACCATTGTAGTTACAATGCATAAACAAACTGGGCAATAATGCAAAAGAAATAGCACTGTACCTTAATATCCGCAACTCCAATTTCTACACATTCGTAAGATTTCGCCGACAAGTTTAGTGATGGCTGTTGTTGACATTAACACACCAGAACGTCACGGAGGAAGCAGTCCTTTGACATTAGTTCCACGGAAATTATAATCCAGCTCTCTGTTCAGTAAAGGGATTTCTTATGCGAAATCTTTCGCCAGATGTCATAACTGTTCTATTTGGTACTCAATTGATTTGCCTTCCGTTGACATTCTCTACGCACCGAATTTGAAGAATAACTAGTTGATAATACGATACATTTTAATTTTAAAGCATTTGTAACAGCCTATTTTGTGTTATTTGACCAAAATAACAAAATGATCATACATAGTACCTGTGCGCTATCTGTTGGTGCTACTTCAGGATAAACAATGTTTCAAAGCTTTGGAATTCATTAATGGGTAGAGATCGAATGTTGAGCCCACACAATTCCCAAGCAGAAGAATTCAACCGAAAGAATCTCGACACATATTTATGAATATTTATTATAGAACATACAGTATATTAACAAGTTCTAATTATCGTCGAACATAAACAGTCGTATGAAACTCACATATAATGATAATTAAGACACTCGTATGGAAATACTCGTGTCTTAATTATTGTCATTATAGGCTCGTTTCATTGGACAAAACGGAGGCAGACAGGTTTTTCTCCGGGTACTCCGGTTTTCCCTGTCAAAATTTCATTCCAGCAACACTCTCCACTATCATTTCATTTCATCTGTCATTCATTTAATCATTGCCCCAGAGGAGTGCATCAGGCCTCGGCAGCCGGCACAGTTCATATCCTCGCCACTAGATGGTGGCTTCATTCATTCCATTCCTGACCCGGTCGGAGACTGGAAGCAGGCTGTGGATTTTTCATAGGCTCGTTGCATAATGTACTATTCCACATGGGGCGCGCTGGAACGCCACCTACACAACGGCGTGCTCCTGGCGTGGACGGCCTTGCAGCGATGGTGGGGGAAGATTACCATATCTGCAACTCTCGCCCACTTTCCCGTCTCACTCCCTCCCGTACTGCCTTCGCTGTGTTGTGGTCGACCGTCATGCGGAATTCAGTAAATCCTAAATTTGAAATCAAATTGAAACTAAACGAAAACAAAGGGAAATAAACAATAATGTGACGGAAAGTGTGTTCCAGTGATGCCTAGTAGTGGGTGTAGCTGTATTAGGGTCAGGGATAGAGTAGGTGCCCCGGGACTTTAACCCTTTATAGGGCAAAACTAATTATTACATTTATGTGTTTTTACTTTTCAATTTATTTTAAACTAGCAGAAGTACCCGTTCTTCGAACGGTGTTCGGTGTTAACACCAGCCATTATCAATTGAGCTACTGTTTCCAGGCGCGGATTCAAAGGGGGGGGGGGGGTGTCACGGGGGCATGACCCCCCCCCCCCGCCCTAAACGGAGACCAATTTTTTTTGCAAACTCAAAAAACGAAAACACAATAACCAGACAAATAAAACTTAACGAATTTTAACTGAAAAACAGTTTTTTTTTTCATTTTATTCATTATTGAAAATTTCTTTATTGCAATTGTTATTTCTATTACAACTGTACATATTTACAACTTCATACCTGTTATAAAAATGATTATTTATATAACAAAATCAACTCGTGTATTTTGTTTAGTAAACCTTGTGATTACCGAAACTATGTTTATAGTGATGTTACGATGAATGTGCAGCAATGCACGGATAGGAATTTGGGGTCTTTTTCGCACCATAAATTTTTACCGACGTCCAAACTGCAAGCTTGGTTGGCAATTTAAGCTGTGACTTTCTCCCTTTGTCGGTACCAACTCGACTTGCCGAAACTGTAACGTACCTTGATACTTTTCTGGAAGCTCGATGTAAAAGTCGCAAGACACGCCTTTCAATGTGTACAAATATTTTTGGGGCGCTAAACGCATCAAATTTCTATCCATGTAGCTCGCAAAAAATTGGTCTGGTTTTGTACGTTTGGTTATTTTTTGATTGCCTTTTTAGTGATACCATTTTTAGCTTATTTTCAATTTTGAAAAAATAGGCTTATGCGATCCCCTTTTGTCCGTGTGTCTGTGTGTGTGCGTGTGTGTGTGAGGTGTGTGTCCCCCCTAATAACTTCTAAACGGCAGGAGCTATTTCAATTAAACTCGGTAAGTTCATAGCACTATTCCAGGCGACCCCGACCGTGCCCTTCAAATTTTGTTACGTCTCACCAATCCAACAAGGCGGCTGTGCGAAATATTTCACCAGCATTCAATATCTCCGAAACTATTCCCGATATCACCCTGGATTTTTTGACGGTGATAAAGGGAACTACTAGAAGTTCACCTATGTGACAATTGAAATCCTGGTAACTACAAAACCAACATGGCAGCCAAGCGAATTTGCGACATTTAAATAGACGTTTCTCGCGATTTAACCAACCAAACGCAATAACACTTGGTACAGTATATGTTTATACACATTGTAATGTACCGACAACCAACTTCGTTGAATTGTTTACATAACCACAAGATGGCGGATGTGCGAAATATTTCACCGGCATTCTATATCTCGGAAACTATTAACGGTATCACCCTGAAATTTTGTACGGAGATAAAGGGAACTACTGGAAGTTCATCTGTAAGACTTTCAAAAACCGGTTAACTACAAAAGGAACATGGCGGCCAAGCGAATTTGAAAATTTTAAATAGACCTTTCTCGCGATTCAATGCTCCAAACGCAATGAAGTCTGGTACAGGAAATGTTTATACACATTGTAATACACTAGTATCTAATTTAGTTCAATTGTTTACATAATCTCACGATGGCGGCTGTGCGAATTTTAAAATTAAGTTTTTATTTCTTGTGTCGTAATCATGCGATCGAAGTGCAAGTTTGAATAATGAACCTACGCAATAATTTCCCATTAATGGTACATGACTCTATGGCCTATACATTTAACAATCCAACATGGCGACCATCCGAATATTTAGACGGCTCTGAATATCTACGAATCTATTATAGCAATCAAACTGAATTTTTTATGTTCATAGGGGCTATGAACTTAAGTTCACCTATAGGACTTTAAATAGCCTGGTGATGACAAATCCAACATGGCGGTGACGCGAAGAATAAATATTCACACGGACGTTTCTCGTAAATTATCCATCCGAGTGCAGTGAAACTTGAATCAGTAAATCCTTATACGAATGTTAATCCACTGGCATCTAATTTATTTCAATTGTTTCCATAACCACAAGATGGCAACTGTGCGAAATTTAAAAATCTCGTTTTTACTTCTTGTGTCCTAATCATGCGATTGTAGTTTGAATGCTACACGTACACAATAATCTTCATGTAACAGTACATAACTCTAGAATCTACATATATAAAATCCAAAATGCGACCATCCGAAATATTTAGTCGGTTATCAATATCTACGAATGCATTACAGCAATCAAACTGATATTTTGTATGTTGATAGTTGCAGTTAACATAAGTAGTATATATGAAAATAGGCTGTATAGTTCCTGACGGACCTGCTTTGTCTTAACAATTTCGATTCTCTGACCCCGCCCCCCAAACTCTAGATCCGCGCCTGACTGTTGCAATGGTTAGCGGTTTGCTGCTATATAGCGCCAGGTCGCTACGCACAGTACCCGGGCCATCGCACGTCGACTGCAAAGTTCTGTTCTATAAGGAGAGCCCTCACTGTATTCCTCTCTCATGCATCTTCGTTGGAATTGTTTTTTATTTTTTTTATTTTTTATTTTTTATTTTTTTAGCGTATGGCTTTTAGTGCCGGGAGTGTCCGAGGACACGTTCGGCTCGCCAGTTTTGTAGCTGCTTCGAGACGGACACCCAATGGGTGAGCTACAAGTACCGTTGGGGAGGGAAGGAGGGAAGTTGGAATGTAAGGACGAGGAATTGGAAGGTAGCGGCTGTGGCCTATAGTTAGGGACCAACCCCGGCATTTGCCTGGAAGGAAGATGGGAAACCACAGAAGACCATCTTCAAGATTGCCGGCGGGGGGATTCGAACCTCTTCGCCTCCCGGATGTGAGCGACTGCCATCAGTCATGCCGTAACCACCACGGCTAACTCACCCGGTGTTGGAATTGGTATTTAGCAAGCAAGCATTGCGCTGATCTACTTGGAATATTCTCCACGCATGCTTGCTGTCCAGATAAGCGAGCGTGCCTTATATCTAACGAAGTTAATGCTTCATACAGGAGTAATAGTCCGAGTAAACTGTGGTCGAGAGCCAAGTGGCATACAGCCGCATGATGAGTCTCCATTGTTGGCAGTTATAGCTGGAATGTGTAAAAGGACGCATGCGTTCTTTAACTAAGAACGTAAAGAAACACAATTTTAGAAGATCGTACGCTGACTGCGGTATGTTCAAACAATAGCCTACTTATTACTAGGGCTCGAATGTTCAACCCTTTAGAGGGCAGATTTTTTTTTTTAATATTTACTTTAATTTTTTAAATTTTAATTTTAATTTTAGCTCTAATTTTTATTTTGGTTTTTAATATTCAATATTATTTTTCTTAATACATTTTAAAAATTATCTATTTACTAGCAGGTACCCACGGCTTCGCTCGCGATCAATACAATGGGGACGATGCATTATTGCTGCTAATTATTGGTCTATTCTATTACAGCAATCGCGGCTACAGGTGGGTCCATTCTAATTCTGAAAATTCTGATACATACAGTATATTGATATGAGCAGCAAAGTGGGAATTTTATAGAGTAGTGAAAGTCTGCAGGGTACAATGTTACATTATGTGAACACACTTTAGAATTCCTTTTTTGGTTTTGCCATCTTCTGCTGAGACATAACGATTTTGTTTTCCGGATACTCGCGAGCACGCCACACTGTTTATTTATTTATTTATTATTTAAAATTTTATGATTCTAACTTTTGAATTTTATAATCTTAATTTTATATTAATTTTTAGTGTGTTTCTATTTTAATTTGTATATTTATGTTTTATTTTATTGTTTAATTTTAATATTTTTGATTATAGGCTATTTACTAGTTGAAATGTTATCCAGCACCATAAAACTAGACAGATATAATATTTGTTTATCAGAAATATTACATCTACAAGAAATTTTGTTGGAATAAGGCTGAAAGAACTCGAGAAAAAGGAAAGGAAGATTCTGAGGAAAATTCTGTGACCTCAGAAGACTTCTGATGGAAGTTGGAAGAAGAGGAAAAACGAGGAGCTCTACAAGTGTTCTGAAAAGATCACGCACACAATGTGGAAAAGAAGGCTGAAATTCTATGGACACCTGGTAAGATTGGACGAGAACCGACTAACCAAAAAGATCTTCAAATACATCTTGGGATTAAAGGCCAAGAGTTCAAGAGAGATGCAGCAGAAGTTGGAATTACTCCAGAGTTGATCCACGATAGAAGTGAGTTTAGAAGAAAGGTAGAGAGTTTAAAATCTTTACAGAGAAACCATTTACAAAGAGACCCGTGCGGATCATTTCCGAGGAGGAGAGAAAGATAAGGAGCGAAAGAATGAAGAGGTTCTGGGAAGAAAAGAGAAGGAAGGCCAAGAAGCCTTAAGTTCTATGCGGTCCATAGTTGGCCAAATTCGGAAGAAGAAGAAGAAGATGATGAAGAAGGAGAAGAAGAAGAAGAAGAAGAAGAAGAAGAAGAAGAAGAAGAAGAAGAAGAAGGAGGCTGTAAGTTTCAACTATTAGCACCTTTGATAATAACCTACAAACTCTTTTTATAGTAGGTGGGTAATATATGGACCACTATCCTATAAAGGGCTAAAACCGAAAAATAGCCCGAATATTCAAGCAAAAATGTCCTAAAAAATGACGAAATATGACCTGAAAATAATTTAGCCTATTTTCATTTTATGAAAAAATTGGCGTATGAGATCACCTTTTGTCTGTCTGTGTGTGTGTGTGTGTGTGTGTGTGTGTGAGAGAGAGAGAGAGAGAGAGAGAGACAGAGAGAGGTGTGTGTGTGTGTGTGTCCCCTTAATAACTTCTAAAGAGCTGGAGCGATTACAATGAAACTCAATAAGATTATAGCACTATTCTGGCCGACCCCGACTGTGCCCTTCAAATATTATTGTGTCTCACCAATCCTACATGGCGGCTGTGCGAAATATTTCACCAGCAGTGTCTCCGAAACTATTACAGATATCGCCCTGAAATTATGTACGGTGATAAAGGGCACTACTAGAAGTTCACCTATGAGACTATCAAAAACCTGGTAACCAACATGGCGGTCTAGCGAAGTTGAGACTTTTAAATAGACTTTTCTCGCGATTTAACTATCCAAACGTAATGAAACTTGGTATTGCAAATGTTTATACACATTGTAATGCTCTGGAGTCTAATTTAGTTCAATTGTTTATATAACCTCAAAATGGCGGCTGTGCGAAATATTTCACTGACATTCTAAGTTATATCTCCGTAACTATTACAGATCACTCTGAAATTTTGTACGGTGATAAGGGGTACTGATACAAGTTTATCTATGTAACTTTCATAAACCTGTAAAGTACAAAACGAACATGGCGGCCAAGCGAATTCACAACATTTCAATAGACTTTTCTCCTGATTTAACTCTCTGAGCGCAGTGAAATGTGGTACAGTAAATGTTCTTACATATTGTAATGCACTGGCATCGAATTTAGTTCAATTAATTACATAACCTCAAGATGGCGGCTGTGCGAAATTTTAAAATTAAGTTTTTATTTCTTGAGTAGTAATCATGCGATCGAAGTGAAAGTTTGAATAATGAACCTAGGCAATAATTGTCCTTGAATGGTACATAATTCTATGGCCTATACCTATAACAACCCAAAATGGCGAGCATCCGAAATATATTGACGGTTCTCAATATCTACGAATCTTTTACAGCAATCAAACTGAATTTTTAGCCTACTTTCGATTTTTGCAAAAAATGAAAGACTTATGAGATCAACACGGGGCGAAAAAAGTGTGTCTGCATGTGTGTATGTGTGTGTGTGAATCTGTGTGTGTGTGTGTACTCTGAATGTCTGTCCCCCCTATCAATTCGAACACGGTGAATGCGAATTGAACGAAATTTGATACAAAGGTAGCACTAGCAAAGGACATCTCAGTGTCATGTTTCATATCGCCGCCATCTTGACGGAAACGTAATGGCGGCCACACAAATGTTCAAAACTTAAATCAAATTACTACTAACTTAATCATCCGATCTCTACCAAATATTCCAACAACATACCTTTATGGAGGAAGCGTCCTTTGACCAAATTAATAGGTCATTAGCCTAATAGTTTGCGGGCGGCCATCTATGTGTCAAAATCGATTCCCCCTATTAATTCAAACACGGTGAAACCGAATGGAACGAAATTTGGTACAGAGGTAGCACTAGCAAAGGGCACCTCAGTGTCATATGTTATATCGCCGCCATCTTGACAGAAACGTAATGGCGGCCACACAAATTGTCAAAGGTTAAATCAAATTACGACTAACATAATCATCTGATCTCTAGCAAATTTTGCAACAACATACCTTTAAGGAGGGAGCATCCTTTGACCAATCTAATAGTTCATTAGCCTAATAGTTTGCGGATGGTGGCCATCTTTGTGTCAAAATCCATTCCCCCTATTAATTCGAACATGGTGAAACCGAATGGAACGAAATTTGGTACAGAGTAGCACTAGCAAAGGGCACCCCAGTGTCATATTTTATGTCGCCGCCATCTTGACAAAAACGTAATGGCGGCCACACAAACGTTCAAAGCTTAAATCAAATTACGACTAACATAATCATCCGATCTCTACCAAATATTGCAACTACATACCTTTAAGGAGGGAGCATCCTTTGACCAATCTAATAGGTCATTAGCCGAATAGTTTGCGGATGGCGGCCATCTTTGTGTCAAAATCGATTCCCCCTATTAATTCAAACACGGTGAAACCGAATGGAACGAAATTTGGTACAGAGGTAGCACTAGCAAAGGGCACCTCAGTGTCATGTTTTATATCGCCACCCTCTTGACAGAAACGTGATGGCGGCCACCCAAATGTAAAAAGCTAAACTGTAATTACGAACCAACCTAATAATCTAGTCTCTACCAAATTTTTTAACAACAAATCTTTATGTGGGAAGCATATTCTGACCAAACTGCAAGATCATCAGCCCAATAGTTTGCAGATGGTGGCCAAGTATGTGTGCAAATCGATTCCCCCTATCAATTCAAACACGGTGAAACCGAATTGAACGACATTTGGTACAGAGGTGGCACTAGCAAAGGGCACCTCAGTGCCATGTTTTATATCGCCGCCCTCTTGACGGAAACGGAATGATGGCCACCCAAATGTTAAAAGCTTAAATCAAATTACGGCCATCCTAATAATTTGATCTCTACCAGATTTTGCAACAACATGCCCTTTCGTGGAAAGCATCTTATGACTGACTACAAGGTCATCAGCCCAATAGTTTGCAAATAGCGGCCATGTATGTGTGCAAATCCATTCCCCATATCAATTCAAACAGGGTGAAACCGAATTGAATGAAATTTTTTACAGAGGTAGCACTAGCAAAGGGCACCTCATATTCATGTTTAATATCCCTATAGCACGTTGTATTTCAACAAGCTACTACAACCAACATTCAATTAAACTCCTTGAAAAGGACAAAGAGTTATAACAATACCCATGCATTTAGGAGAAAGTAGGCTATATGTTCTTTACTGAACATCTTGTTTAAGTTCATATAGGCTACGGACATAAGTTCACCTATAGGACTTTCAGTAACCTGGTGAGCACAAATCCTACATGGCGGGATGCGAAGTATAAATATTTAAATGGACGTTTCTCGCGAATTAACTATCCGAGTGCAGTGAAACGTTGCACGTTAAATGCTTATACAAATGTTAATCCAAAGGCATCTAATTTATTTCAATTGTTTGCATAACCACAAGATGGCAGCTGTGCTAAATTTTAAAATCTTGTTTTTACTTCTTGTGTTCTAATCATGCGATTGAAGTTTGAATACCACACGTACACAATAATCTTAATGTTATAGTACAAAAAAATCCAACCTGGCGATCATGTGAAATATTTAGACGGTTCTCAATATCTACGTATCTATCACAACCTTCAAACTGAAATGTTGTATGTTGATAGAGGCAATTTACATGAATAGGATATATGAAAATAGGCTGTATAGTTCTTCACGGAACTGCTTGTTTTTATTATAAATCCATGCCACAATCCCTTCGAGATTAAATGTTTTACTAAATTTTTTATTCCTTTTTTCATATTAATTTTCTGAATATACATGTGTAAGTCCATTTCTGTTAACACTAGTTCCCGTTCGGTAAGTTGAGGATGATTGCACACCCACCGAAATATGACGTTCTTACCAAAATAATGCTCAAAATAAGACCTAATGTCAAAAAAATGTTTGAAATATGCATTTATATGACGAATAAAAACCACTGTATTGTGACGATGAATACTTGATTTGCATCAGGAAGCAATCGGGGATGAAAATAAAGGCAACGCACCTGGAGATCCCAGGTTCAATTCCCGATTCAGATAGGGATTTTATAAGCTGTCGTGAAGGCTAAAATGGGGTGCACTCAACCTCGTGAGGACAACTGAGTAACTGTCTGACAGTGAGCCAGCGTCACCCCGAAACCTGCAGGCCAAATGGCTGAGCAGCGATCACTTGGTAGGCTTAAGTCCTTCATGGGCTGTAGCGCCACACGGTTTTGTTTGGTTGGGTTAATTCCCCTGGCACGGGGACTATGTGTTTGTGTAACGTCTTCGATCATTATTCCCTCCTCATTAAGTAGGTCACCCACGGGCGTCAACTTGAAAGTCCTTCACGAGGCCTCCTAGCAGGCAACACAGCAGCGACAACAGAAGACTAGAATTTTAGAAATTCCTTTCAGTTCTCAAGTAACCGCGATTCAGTGTTGCCAAAGCTTGAAATGGGAGAGAACTAAACCCTGCGCTTTAAAACACCAGAAAGGCACCAGCAGGACTCTATGATTCAAAACACTAGATACACACCAAAAAAATATAAATATAAAACGGATTTTCTTTTAACTTACATTTCTTTTATTAAAATCTTCTTCTTCACTTTCGGAGCCTGCTACAGGTATTACATCTTTAGAGCAGGAAGGTGTAGTACTGCTGTATCTCTGCATACTTCCAATTTTGGCCAATATATCCTACCGCCTACTAGGCAACGAACAAACAGCGACCGTGGGTTTGAGATAGATTTACAATACTAACTGTGGTTGCGTAGGAGCCTTCGCATGAAACTGGGAAATCCCCTGGCAGTTGGGAAGAAAATAGAGGATAGGCAGATTCTTTGTACAAGTGCTCTTCCACTGAGCCCTGCAAATTGCGCTTACTTAGCAATTATGCTCGAGAATGAGAATTTCAGGGACTTCCCCTGCTGAATTTTGCCTATCTTTATTGATTAACTTTATTAAAATTATTTCATGGCTTTCAGGATTGACTTATTAGTCATAGGAGACAATTTCATGGAAAATCAGTTAAGCACCAGATTTGGCACTGGTTTTATTGAAATAACACCAGTATTTCGCTATGGCGCTATATGAAGATTTCTTTCACCAGATGAACTTCAGAAACACCAGATCTGGTGCTAAAAACACCAAATTGGCAACACTGCCGTGATTCGAGCATCAGCTATTAGGAGTATCTCAACAGCTCACAACTAACACGAATTCCACTTTAACTAATACAACAATTTTGTTATGCTACAAGAGAATCTTATGCCAATACAAAGACTACCCAATGGGAGCATATTGATAATTCAACGACTATCAATAAGTCACAGGGACATGCGTAAAAATAGAACCCGCCTATTCATAAAGCCCTGCGCGGATGCGGATAAACCCGCGGATATTCGCAAAATTTTGCCAAGCAGATATAGTTTGCATGGCTTTGCGGATAGCGGATAAGCTGTGGATAATGATTGGAGAAAATTTGCGGATAGTTTTTAGAATACAATCCAAAGTTGTTTAATATTATTAGGACCCCGATGTTTATGACATTTCATGTTTTTCCGTTTTTTATTGTTTTTTTTATGGCAAGTGTAAGATGATGATTTAAGCTAATGTCATTCAAATTATGTCATTAAGCATAAATGACACTCCGAACAGGAATGGGTTGCAATTCTGGCTGTGTAGCATTCTCCTTAAACTTAGCACATGGCTATGGGAACGACTTTTTTCCTGAAATGTCTAAATATGTTGCTTTAGTAATTTATGCTTTATCTAACTAAGAATATTATTGTAATGCCAGAAGATTCGGATAACAAACATGCGAATGCGGAAAAATTCATGCAGATGTGGGAAGTCAGCTGACTGAAATGTGTTCATAGAATACTTATTATGAATCCGGTTTCTCACACGGAAATGAAACTAAAGTTAATTCCAGAGAGAGAATTGAATCCTGCCCTACAAGAACGTTGTATATATCAAAAATTCAACATGTTGAGATTTTCGGTTAAGAAGGTTGGATATCATCACACCGATACACTGCAATCCCAATATTACTCAATTTCTAAAGAAATCACCGAGAATTTTGAGTTCGAAAGTTGGCTTCCCTGCTAGAAAGTTGTATATCAACAAAGATGGCGGATGTTGGCAATTTGAATGTGTCACCAAGGTCATCCTTAGCACTGAATAGGAGCAGGAAAAGGAAGATAAATCAATTTCAATGGAAGAACAATGTGCGGAATTGACTGAAGAACAGTGCCAACGCTTATACTGCGACTTCAGGACGTGCAGTTGAAAAAAAAAAAACGTCGTCCAAGTCAGGTAAGAGAAGAACGTTGTAATCAATCAGCTGGGTGGCAGCATAGCACCTCGAGGAACGTGTTTTCATCATAATGCTGCTAAAATTTGTATGAAATCCCTTTATTATCACAGTATTATTTTAGCCTATTTTCATTAAAAAAAAGTAGGCTTATGAGATCACCTTTTGTCCGTGTGTATGTAGGTATGTGTGCGTGGGTGTCCCCCTTATAAAATCTAAACGGATGGACAGATTTCAATGAAGCTCAACAAGGTCATAGTACTATTCTGTCTGACTACGAATATGCCATTCACAATTAATTACGTTTCACCAATCCAACATGGTGGCTGTCCGAATAATTTCACCGGCATTCTATATCTCCAAAACTATTACTGATAACACCCTGACATTTTGTAAGACAATAAAGGGCACTACTAGACGTTCGCCTATGTGACTTTCAAAAACCTGTTAAGTACAAAACGAACATGGTGGTCAAGCGAAATTGAAACATGTAAATCGAACTTTCTCGCGGTTTAACCACCCGTGCGCAGTGAAGCATGGTACAGCATTGTTTTATACACATCCTAATGCACTGTCATATAATTTAGTTCAATTGTTTACATTGCCTCAAGATGGCGGCTGTGCGAAATTTTAAAATTAAGTTTTTTATTTCTTGTGTCCTAATCATGCGATCGAAGTCAACGCTCGAAAAATGAACTAACGCAATAATCGTCATCTGATAGTACGTAACTCGACCGCCTACATATATACAAATCCAACATGGTAACCATCCGAAATATTTAGATGGTTCTCAATATGCCCATTTTATTTTCTAGTTTTGCGTGTGACTTGTAAGCAATACAATATGCTATACTACAGTATATAATATGTATCTAAGCATTATTTTTCTTTATTTTGTATCCATAGAAAATGGCTTGTGATATAGCCAACAACGTTCTAGGTCTGTTGAGATATACAACCTTCTTGCTGGGAAACTGCACTAAAATCATGGTGAGTCCCACATGTTGCCGTTTAAGAGAAATATAGTCGCTTAGTGTTGGAAGAGGGACTGCAACTTTAATGGATACACCTGTATTTAACATATGTTGGTATTAGATTAGGCACATGACGTTTTCTTTTTATACTGAAAGTTAATGAATGTGATATACAACGTTCTTGATTTTTTTCTATTAGACTATATTTTTTATCAGCGTTGAGGGTTGAAATTATATTAAAATAACGAATTGTTGAGATCTGTTAGAACAACATAGCTGTATAATTGCTCAAAAATATGTTGAAAACACGTTCATATAAATGTGGATGTTATAATCGATTCCACATGAACCATCTCGGTGCAACTGTGCATAACGCTAATGCGAAGTCAATATATATTTGCGTAATGTTTGTTTGAACTTGTTTCCCCTAACTTATTCTATTATCCACTAAATCAAAACATGCAATGTTTCTTACTGTTTCACTTCTGTCAACTGGCCATGATTTTCTGGTTTTACCTGAAACAATCACAAGAATGGGGTTAACATGCATAAAATATTAAAATATGGCACAAAACAAAACTAGAGTTATTATGGGAAATATTATTTCATTAACCGTACTATTGATAATTGGAACCCAATACCTGCCTCAGTCTTAGAGCCTTTCCCCAAACATAGCCTATTGACGTGTTTAAGAGAAGATTGAAATTTTGTGTAAATACTACGATGTAATTACTATAGTTCCTAAATTGCGAATTGTGTATATTGTGTTTAATGTTATTGTTCGTAATTTTCTGTGTGTATACAATTTGCCACCGGGGAACCCCCCCCCCCCTTTGCAATATAATAATAATAATAATAATAATAATAATAATAATAATAATAATAATAATAGAGTTGGTAATAAGCAATGTTCGGTTAATCGATTAATCAATTAATCGAATAATTTGAAATAAATCGCAAAAAAATAACTAACCGAAGAATCGATAAATTGATCTTCAGACATGATAGGCCTATAAGACAATAAGTTTAAAGGACGCTGGGACTGAGGTTTTGGTGAAAAAAGTAAAAATTATTGATTTTTCAATTTGTGCATATTGTTAAGGGCCCTAAGGTCTTAGCGCCCTTACGAGACATATTTGCATAATCTACAGCTATCTACAGGATACAACCATATCTAAAAATACTCCTTCAACAGATACATTTATCAAACCATCTGTCCCACACCCAACACCATTTTCACCCCTTAAACACCTCCAAGCTGGAAGCAACAGCAAACACAACACACTTCTAATTACACCAAGCCGGCAGAGTTACGTAATGGCTCTTGCCCAAGCTTGACCAACACATCAACATGTACACAGAAGATGCTACCAAAACAGCTATACAGCAATACGGCAGAGTCAGCACTTCGGAAATGTTTATAAGGACCACCTCCCAAGGGGAAGGTATCTGTTACGTCGGAGACTCGGTCCAACTGCCAACGACATCGTGCCTCAGGTAAGTGTGATTCTCAGATTCTACACACAAGTTACACTTCCTTCCTCTCGCCACCCCCAATTTGATTGTACCATTCACACTTTTGTTACACTAGCACTGAATCAAGGGAGAACTACATTATACTTGGGTCCAATAAATAAGTGACCACCATTTACACAACCCACTTGCAATCATTGTTTATCCACACTGTTTTTATTGCTCATTTCCCTACCTACACCTCAGCCCGTCAGTGCATTGTTCCCAAAACCGCTGTGCCAGCGCTAATAACACTTTCATTGCCAGTAGCCTTGATTTCTTGGTGACACGCACGCAAACCGCGGTGATGCACGATCAGCAGATACATTTATTACTCATCGCCGTACTCACTCTGTAGGCTGTTAGTTCTCGCCTTGAAGCACACCCCATTGGTTTGCAAAACTTTATCACGTAGAGCTCCATTCGATCCTCTACCACATTTTCCAACACTCGTTCGGAGTTTCCACTCCTCTAGTAGAACTTCCCCCAGTTAAACACCACTCTCTCCACACACCCTCATTCCCTAGTTCAGCCAACCCTCGTAAAGGGACTGAACAATATTATTGTACGCCGGACTCCTGCGGATCATTTGCCGGTGGTAATTTTCGGGTTCCGCCATTTTTAGTGTACTAGCGTGACATTTAAATGTCCGGTTGAGTGCTGGGGAAACGCCCCCATCCACTAACTTCAACGCAACAGATACCGCTCTCACCAATGCCCATCTTCTAATTGCCTCCAGAGCTGCTATCTATTGAGTTGATGAGGTATCATTACCATAGAAATGCTAATTACGTAAGAAGGAAGGGACTACCTACAAGTCTGGAGCATTTTAAGTAATAGGTTAGCCTTCAACCATGTTTTATTTACTAAAATGTGTTTTTTTTGTTCATATATACATTTTCAGGTACCGGTATTTAAAATGTTCCAGCTGAACCAATTTGGTTTCAAATTCCATGAGAGTTTCATGGGTTGTTAACACCTATATTGTCTTGATATAAACAGAAGGATTTTTTATAATATTGATACTTTAAAATATATTAGCCTTCAAAGGGGAATTTTTTAGCATGATTTGAGAAAAACATAAACACAAAAAACATATTTTTCCTCACATTCATGGACAACATATGCAGACTTTCTCTCTGTTAAAATTCTTTCCATACCTTGATGTGCCTGTACACCAGTTTTCAATGTGATATTTGAAGTGACTGTTCAGATGGACATTTTTTATGCTTATCGATTTTTAAATATTTTAAATTGTAAGTGTTAATTTCTTAGAAAGTTCTGTTGCTATTTTCCTGAAAATTGGTATATGGCCTTATTTCACCATCAGGAGACCACAAACCAAATTTCATTCAATTATATCTATAATTACTATTTTTCATAAATTCAGTCCCAGCCTCCCTTAAATAAGAGGTCATCACTTAAGATACATAACGTTTGTTTTCG